>OY292372.1:6367093-7702455 GCA_958496195.1 Timandra comae | reverse complement strand
AATGTTTATGTTTAATCGGCTCTATCCCAAAATATCTTCGAGATTTTCATAGGGAAAAGCATTGTATGTAGCTGATATATTTATCTTCTTTCCTCCAGGTAATGGCCTTCTACGGTGAGCCTCAATGGTGTGTCGTAGGAGACACGTTCGCAGTCGGCTGCAAGTGGGGCAAGTCCATCGTCTACGGGGATGACAGCTTCAAGGCCAACCCTGACACTTACAACCCAAAATACAAGTTAGTATTCTTTGTTTGCTTCTAGTTGTGTTATTTAGTGGTGAAGGTTGTGGAGATCTGATGGTAGCAGTCAGTTACCATAACAAGATGATATAGAAAAAAGAAGAAGAAATGAATTTGAATTTGAATTTTGAATCAGACCTCCATAACCACAAATAACTGACCCCCAACTTAGTGTTTCACGCTAGATACTAGGGTATCTTCGTACACATAAAAAATAATTGTCGATATTATTGAAATCGACATGCACCTATGTATTTCTTCTATTTTAATTCGTATCTTTTTTTGGAATAGACGAAATGAAAAATTCTTCTACACACCCATAACCTAATCTATTACTTTCAGCACCGAAAACGGCATGTACGAGCCGAACTGTGGTCTAGAGAACCTGCTGATGTCGTGGGGTCACGACGAATACCTGTACCGGGTGCTTGTGCACAACAACTCCAAGTTCCCCAAGGAAGGACTTTATATGATTAGGTAAGTAACTGGTTTTAATTGAAAAAACATTTTAGATAGCGAGACATTGAGTATCACGCTACGATTAATTGGATCGCGACTTTAATGCGGGATAAGACGCGGGGAACAGCTAGCTAGGAATAAGGTATATTAAGTAGTTAAAGATATACTTAATGTGTAAAACATTGAAATAAAAATTTGGGTGCCAAGCCAGCCCCCCCTAGCATGACTGTGCGTGATAAAATATATAGACACCACGAAATAATATCGATTTCGCGAGCGAGACCAAATGAATAATGGCGTGGTACGATATGAAAAATTCAATATGGCGGGTATTTTTATCAAATTTTGACAGTTGGATGTTAATGAATCTCGCTGTATCTATCGCGTTTTCGAAGTCAGAAGCCTAGCAGAGGTCCCCACTCCTCAGTTACATTTCTGAGTCAAAAAAAAGATTAAAAGAAAGAAAGAACACGATTCAGGTTTGAGATCACCAACTGCCATTCGACAATGGTCTTTTCATTTTTAACCCCCGACGCAAAAAGAGGGTTGTTATAAGTTTGACGTGTCTGTGTGTGTGTGTCTGTGTGTATCTGTCTGTGGCATCATAGCTCCCGAACGGATGAACCGATTTCAATTTAGTTTTTGTATTAAAGGGGACTTACGTGCGACTTGATGAAAATCGGTTAACCCGTTTAAAAGTTATGGGGGTTTGAAAGGAATTGTGTTTGGGGATTTTTAATTTTTAATTTAATTGTTAACTGTACCAATATCATCCATCATTGAACTGAAAGTTTGTGTTTTTTAAAGTTTCTTTTTGGATGACTCTTTGACAATGTTCTTTATTTCTTTAATTCTTAGATATCACTCGTTCTACCCGTGGCACGCGGGTGGCGATTACAAACATCTATTGAAAGAAGGGGATGATGAGATCATGAAACACGTCCTAGAGTTCAAGTAAGTTACGTTATCCTACTAATATTATAAAGCCGAATGTTTGTATGTGTGGATGTATGGATGTTTGTTCCTCTTTCACGCTAAAACTACTGAATGGATTTTAATGAAATTTGGTACAGATGTTCCTTACACATAGGAATAACACATAGGATACTTTTTATCCCAAAATTCCCACGGGATAAGGTTCCACGCGGGTAAAACCGCAGGGCACAGCTAGTAATATTATTATTTCCGAACGTTATAATATTAGTATTTCCGAAACGACGAACCAAAGAGCAGAGAGAATTTCGTGATCCATATTCAAGGCGATGAACTCTTGTAGCTTTTAAAAGAGACATATGTTCTTTAAACCATCTTTTTGGACAGACTCGAATCTTGGGAGATTTTTTTTTGAGTTCACACACCATAAATGGTGTGTTAGAAATCATTAAAACGCTTTGGACAAGCGTGGTGATTACACCATAAATTAGAGAGTTAAAAAAACCTTTGTTCTCCTTATCTTTCTAATATACAGGGTGTCCCGTTAGTAGTGGACCAACGGGATGTGGGGGATAGGGGAGACCGTTACCTGCCAGAATCACCAAAATTTATTGTCCTAGGCCTCATAGTTTTGAAGTTATAACGTTTTTTAGTAAGAAGGTGAAATTATCGTACTATGTGCACATTTTTCTTAATTCTACAAAATCTATTACTTATTTTGATGTTATTTTTATTCAAGGGCGTTAAGAATACATAGGTTTTTCTAATTTAAATAATTTTTTAGTGTAGTTATCATTAACATTAAAATTAATCAACAAAACAAGTGCAATTGTTAAATTTCAAAATACTCTAAGTGGTATTTGAGCTGAGCTGGTGTAAAAAAAATGTATTGTAGCCTTGTGGCACTTTATTTTAAAAACATCTACATATCAGAAGGATTACAAAAACGTATAACACTGTGGTTTCAAATGAGTAGTTTTTTATTTTAACTAATATCAACGTAAAAGGGAACTTTTGAGAGAAAACAAAAATTCATTGCTAATTATGGAAATTCGTTTATTACTCGATTTATTTTTACATTAAGGGTTCAAAATGCTTTTCTTTAGCTCTTGTGCATTAAAACATCTTCGTACAAAGTCTTTTTGTAAACTTTTTTGGGTTCTTTGATGTTTTTTTATCAATTCAGCAACATGATTGAAATTTTGTGATAACTCTCTTTTTATCAGATATATTTGTCTTATAAACTGCTTCTTTGAGGAAACCCCATAGAAAATAATCCAAAGGATTCAAGTCGGGAGATCGTGGCCTATTTCATGGCCGATCACTGGCCATGAAATAGTACCTTCGCGTCCAAACCATCGATTTGGGAACGTCTCATTCAAAAATTCAGTCACTTACCGTGAATAGTGGGCAGGTTCACCTTCGTACTGCAACATTCGTACGTGCTTCTTAACTTAACGAAGATGTTGGTTATGCACAAGGCCTGAAACTGCGCGGAACCACATACTCTCGCGTACTTCTTAACTTTATTCGAAGATGTTGGTTATGCATAAGGCCTGAAACTGCGCGGGAGAGAATGTGGTTGCAGTACGAAGGTGAACCTGCCCACTATTCACAGTAAGTGACTGAATTTTTGAATGAGACGTTCCCAAATCGATGGTTTGGACGCGAAGGTACTATTTCATGGCCAGTGATCGGCCATGAAATAGGCCACGATCTCCCGACTTGAATCCTTTGGATTATTTTCTATGGGGTTTCCTCAAAGAAGCAGTTAATGAGACAAATATTTCTGATAAAAAGAGAGTTATCACAAAATTTCAATCATGTTGTTGAATTGATAAAAAAACATCAAAGAGCCCAAAAAAGTTTACAAAAAGATTTTATACGAAGATGTTTTAATGCACAAGAGCTAAAGAAAAGCATTTTGACCCCTTAATGTAAAAATAAATTGAGTAATAAACGAATTTCCATAATTAGCAATGAATTTTTGTTTTCTCTCAAAAGTTCCCTTTTAAGTTGATATTAGTTAAAATAAAAAACTACTCATTTGAAACCATAGTGTTATACGTTTTTGTAATCCTTATGATATGTAGATGTTTTTAAAATAAAGTGCCACAAGGCTACAATACATTTTTTTTACACCAGCTCAGCTCAAATACCACTTAGAGTATTTTGAAATTTAACAATTGCACTTGTTTTGTTGATTAATTTTAATGTTAATGATAACTACACTAAAAAATTATTTAAATTAGAAAAACCTATGTATTCTTAACGCCCTTGAATAAAAATAACATCAAAATAAGTAATAGATTTTGTAGAATTAAGAAAAATGTGCACATAGTACGATAATTTCACCTACTTACTAAAAAACGTTATAACTTCAAAACTATGAGGCCTAGGACAATAAATTTTGGTGATTCTGGTAGGTAACGGTCTCCCCTATCCCCCACATCCCGTTGGTCCACTACTTACGGGACACCCTGTATAAAATTCTCGTGTCACAGTTTCCGTTGCCATACTCCTCCGAAACGGCTTGACCGATTCTAATGAAATTTTGTGAGCATATTCAGTAGGTCTGAGAATCGGCCAACATCTATTTTTCATCCCGAAATTCCTACGGGAACGGGAACTACGCGTGTGAAACCGCGGGGCGCAGCTAGTAAATCTCTAAAAGTATATAAAATGAATCCCTAATATTTCCCTTGGTCACGACATCACGGCTGAACTACTGAACCGATTGACTTGAAATTTGTATCAAATTTCAAGTCAATCGGTTCAGTAGTTCAGCCAGACAGAGGTAGCTTATGGTCTGGGGAAGGACATAGGATTAGGCATTCCCACGGGATCGGGAACTATGCGGGTAAACCTGCGGGCACAGCTAGTTTAAAATGAAAGTTATTATATTAAGTTCACAGCTAGTTTTAAATAAAAGTTATTATATTAAGTTAATTTGAGTGTTAATAACCATGATAACTATAAAAACTATCCTACTACTATTATAAAGGCGAAAGTTTGTAAGTATGGATGTATGGATGTTTGTTACTCTTTCACGTAAAAACTACTGAATGGATTTGAATGAAACTTTACCACAATATAGCTTATACATCAGAATAACACATAGGATACTTTTTATCCCGAAATTCCCACGGGAACGGGAACTACGCGGGTGAAACCGCGGGGCGCTGCTAGTATTAAATAAAAGTACCAGGAAATCACTAAGCAAATGAGTTTGTAATGTTTCGGAAGTTTCATTAAGAATGTCTAGTTTAACTATGTTTATTTACTGTCAAATTATTTACAGTAAATACGACTTATACACGAAGAGCGCCGGCATTCCGGACATTGAAGCCCTCTGGCCCTACTACGAGTCCCTAATAGACAAATACATTCCGGGAGTCATAGAATTTTAATTATAAAACTATAATTAATTTAAACTAGGTATAAGTAAGTATTTACTAGGTTTAGGGCTGGGGATGGGGACCTACTGCGGTTGATGACGCATTAGTTTCTTTACGTAAGTATATACAATTTTAGTATCGTCCATATGACTTAATTATTTAGTTTCACTTTATATAAAATACCTACATTGGCGACTCGGTTGCGCAGTACCCACTATGTCAAAGTTAACTGGGACCAGTTAACTTTTGCATAGCGGGCACTGCGCCATCGAGTCGACAATGTAGAGTCGAAATTCCCGTTCAAGATAGAAATGTGTGAAACATGGTTCCTTTGTCTTGGTTGTTTGTTTTCCATCCATTTAAAGTTTGCGACTAGACGACGATGTCCGTCCGTCCGGCTAGTCCAAATATTATTTCATAATTTTGAAATATTAATGTATCTCCTACTAAATGGCTAATGACGTCATCAACACGCGTAGGTCCCCAGCCTTTGTGTAAAATTATTTTAGGAAATGTTATCTTCGTTTTAATTGTTAATTATTGTTTAAATATTACTTAATACTCTACGCCTACTAATAGTTTGTCTACATGTAAAGTAAATACAGTAATACCCCGACTTACGCGAATTCGGAGATACGCGGTTATTCTTTTTGTTTGACAACTTCGACATTCGAACGTGTACTAACTGAAGCACGGTCGTAATTCACATGAAATATCGTACGTTGACCTGTAGCTATCTATCTCTGTCGCACCTGCGTAAATTATAACGTGTCCTGCTCGCTATTGCATCCGTGCGAGCGGGACGCATTATACAGAGATAGATAGCTACACATATTTCATGTGAATAACGACCGTGCTTTATTGCTAGTACGCAGTACACTTTAATATTTAAAGATCACAAAATGAGTCGAGGTTGAATCCCGAGTTACGCGAATCCGGCTTAGGGCTCCCCAAATTTATCAACGCGGAATCGGCTAGTGCGCTGCGCCGGTCGAAAACGCCTTTATGTCTACGCAATAAGGGTGTTACTTACCCCATTCGCATCGGCTCGGCTCGGACTACGCCGGCCGACGGCGAACACCCTTATTTCGTAGACATTAAGGCTTTTTTTGACTGGCGTTAGCCGGTTTCGCGTCGATGAATGTGTGGAGACCCTTACGCGGTTATCTCTTATTCCCACCAATCGCGTAAGTCCGGGGTGTTATTGTATTTAGTTATTTATGTTAGCACAAACTGCACCGGATAACTTAATGCTAGGTAGCATTTTCTGCCAGTACCCCAGAAATGTAAGGAAATTTTGGATTGTTTGATTTTGCGTACTTAATTTTTACTGTATTTAATAAATTTTATGACTAAAAGCATACCAAAGATTAGTTCCTATAAGAAAGTTAAGCTCTTTAAGGTAAAAACACAAAATTGTCAAGTCATATTACGCGTTGCCTTTTGCGAAGAGGCGCGACGCGATGCGATAATAAAATAACAAACGAACGTAGATATCTATTAATAGGTGTGTTTTTAAAAAGTCTTCAGTACTAAATAAGCTGTCATTATATTTATCTGTCAGAATTGACAGAACCAAAAGTAAAATGGCGATAGAATGATAACATCAAATTTAAATAGAAGACTTTTTTATAAGAACACACCCATTGATTGTGACCGAAAGCGTATGACGTGCGATGCGGTGCGGCGCGAACCGTGGTGACTACGAACTTATCTTGATATTTACGCGCGAATTGGACCAAGAAAACATGTATTGAAATAAAACTATTTGCTAAAACGGATTTTTGTCGCGGGGATATTTTTATTTTTTGCATACTGACGTTAGCAACAAAATCCGTTAAGAGTAGTTTTGTTTTTATTTGTTTTCGAGCGCGTAGGACAAAGCCGCCGCGTCGCATCGCTTCGTGTTTACTGCTCCCACACAAAACCGCGAATTCGCATCGCATCGCAAATATTTGCGAACTCGCACTTAGTTCCTTGTATGCGATTCGGCATTGTATCGCGACTGTGTGAGAGCCCTTAAATTCGCGTGACACCGCCTTGGATCGCGTCGCATCCGCTTTACCTAAATCAATTACTTTTTAATTATTAATATTTTTCTTGCAGTTTGTGTTTTAAGAGTTAACTTTCTATAAGGCTCAAAGTACAAAATAATGACGTCACTTGACATTTAAGGGTCCCGTTGAGGTCCCATAGTTTAATGACGTTAAACCATGTGACGTCAATGGGTCCTTAAGTTAATGGCCATGATGGATGACGTCATTAATACGTTATATTTAGGTTAAGTTAATTATAAGTATATTTAAAAAGGATTATGCTTGCTGTATGTAAATAACATAACTATCATTAATTACATCATCTTATTGTAGAATAATTCTTATGTACAAAACTGTTATTATTTTAATATTTATGTAGATTTAAAAGTACTTATTAAATGTCATGGCAAAAATTATATTAAAATAGAATTAAGACGTCTTATAAGTATGTAAATAATATGTAAATTCTTTGTAAAAAATAATGTTTAAAACGTACTTAGTATAACTAAAAGCTGACTGGACTTTTTGTTTAAAACGTACTTAGTATAACTAAAAGCTGACTGGACTTTTTGTTTAAAACGTACTTAGTATAACTAAAAGCTGACTGGACTTTTTGTTTAAAACGTACTTAGTATAACTAAAAGCTGACTGGACTTTTTGTTTGTAATACACACATCAAAAGTGTCTAGGGATCAACATATATTTTTGCAATAACTTTTCTCCTGATTGATATTAATTAAAATTTTCTTTAAGGATTCATCAAATAAAGTGTTTTCGTTTGTCACAGTAACGATAAACCAAGTCACCTTTGCATTAATAAAGAAATTTGCCATTTTCCTAATAAAGGGATTTTTGACATTTGAACCACTAACATTAAAGTTCGAAAAAAAGACTGAAATAACAGTTTTCTTTAAAATTTTATTGGGTAACTTAAACAATTAATAATCCGTGTTTCTACCGCGAACCCTAACAACACAAGAACATCGGTTTGGCATACTCAAAATGAGTTCATCCAAATCACGCTGTGGAATGGCCGCCCATGTTCGTTGCAACAACAAAAAAAGGTCTTCTTGCGACTGGATACCCTCCATATTCGGCAGAGCTCTTCTCTGTAGCATATCCCATGCATGCTCAATCGGGTTCAAGTCTGGCGACTGAGCAGGCCAGGGCAGGACATTGATGTTAGCTGCGGCGAGAGTCTGTCTTACAACTCTTGCGGTGTGCGGTCGTGCATTATCATGCATTAACTGAAATAAGGGACCGATTTGCACTTGTAGAGGAACGATGACGTCTGATACAATCGTCTCAGCATAAATTTGAGCGTTGAGGTTGCCTCTGATCCAAATCAACTCAGTTCTTCCGCCGATCCAAATACCCGCCCATACCATGATGGTTCCACCACTATAAGGATGGACTTCCTGGCAGGATTTTAATCGCTGTTGGCGTCCAGGGGTTCTCCAGTGTCGTATACGTCTTGTATCCGGTCTCATACCAAAACGAGACTCATCAGAAAAGCACACGAAACGCCATTGTTCTTCTGCCCAATTTCTGTGTTCAAGAGCCCATTGATATCGAATCCTACGATTGTGCATTGCTATAGGTGGTACCCGTAGCGGTCTTCGGGAATGAAGGTTCACTTCATGCAAGCGGTTTCTGACTGTTTGGTCGCTAATTAAGTTCCCTGAAGAGTGATGAAGCCGCACGGCTAACATCATGGCGGTTATTGTTGGAGCTCTTCGAGTTAAGATTTGAATGTATCGGTCTTGTCTCCGTGTGGTGCAGCGATACCGTCCTCCATGGCGCTCAGCCACGGTACCAGTGCTTCGGTAACGTGTCCAAAGTCGACTGATAACACTCTGACTTGTATTCAGAGCTAAAGCCACAGTACGTTGCCGGGAACCAGCTTCTATCATTCCCACGGCTCTGAGCATTTCTTCCCTGCTTAAATGACGTCGCCGCTCCATAATAACGTTGGTTTTAATCAGTAGTAGGGAAACAGTAGCACTAATAATGTCTTCAATGCGTTGTATGTTTTTATAGGGAAAATATTGACAGCTGATTTTCATCTTTTACTCGAATTTGATTCACAGTTCCTGATTCAAATTATGAAATGCACCAAAAAGGATCCATATAAATTTATAAAATCATAAATTTATTACAAAGCCACATCTCAATCTCAAGAAATCCGCATAAAAATGCTTGATCCCTAGACACTTTTGATGTGTGTATAATCGGGTTTTTTTTGTTTTTGTAATAAGTATAAGTAATAGTAATTAAGTATATTTTTATTCAAAAGAGCTTACTAACTTATGATTAAGTAATTAAAGTTAAGAAATAAAAGCGAAAAATAAATTTTGGATTTACAAATGTTGTTTTTTTTACTGTTTATTATCTACTGGTGGCGCCCCGCGGTTTCACCCGCGTATTTCCCGTTCCCGTAGGAATATGGGGATAAAATTATACTAAAAACCTTCCCACTGAATCACTCTATCTATTAAAACAAACCGAATCAAAATCCGTTGCGTAATTTTTAAGATCTAAGCATACATAGGGACAGAGAAAGCGACTTTGTTTTATACTATGTAGTGATGATTTATTTAAATTGACGTGGTAGACCAAACTCAAAAATATACGGAATAGAAATAAGATAATAACTTGGGGCTGGAAGAAGAAGACAAAACTGACCCCTAACTAAGTTCGAAGCTTGTATCTAGGGTATCAGAAACTACGCACACACTCATTCACACACACCCAGTACGAGACAAACATTTGTGTTTCACACAAATATTCACCCCGCACGGGAATGTAACCCGCAACCTTACGGATGGCAGTCCGGAATGGTGACCACTCTGCCATCGAGGTCGTCAATTATTCATGGATATATGTAAAACCACTGAAAAACAGCCGTACAATTATATAATTTGTTTTTTGCTATTGTACTTTGCTAAGGACCAATTTGTTCAAAAATTTCCATTAATAATCCAATAATCTTATATTATCTTCTCAAGGACTTTAGGTTCAAAAGTTCGCCATCAATCGCGAATTACGAACAATTTTTATTATTTTTTAAACAATAACGACGCTAAGATAATGTTTGACATTCTGTAGTTATCTTTTTAGATATTGGAGGTCAATTGTTATCAAGGCTATAAAATTATGGAATAATCCCTACTAATATTATAAATGCGAAAGTAACTCTGTCTGTCTGTTACCTTTTCACGGCTAAACTACTGAACCGATTGACTTTAAATTTGGTACAGGGGCAGCTTATGGTCCGGGAAAGAACATAGGATACTTTTTATCCCACGGGAACGAGAACTACGCGGGGCGCTGCTAGTTGTAAATAATATCCCACCAAAAACATTCTGTAAAAAACTAGCCAAGTCTCGATGGAGCTGCTTGTTTATCTCTAAAAAGTAATGAAATCTAGACAAAGTCGTGCCAAGTGTAAGGTTCCTTACTGCGATTTCTTTATTATTATAGTTAATGTTGTGTGATTTGGCCGTTGAAGGGTACACATGTACACAAGGGTACAAAACTAGGTGCTCCATGACACCAATCTGTCGCCAGAACCGCTACCCATTGACGATAGAAAATTGCCACTTGAAAAACGTTGATTTAATATCTAGTCAATTGTAGGCTTGATAAAGCTGCGTATTTTAATAATGTTACAACATTACGTGTAAACAAAATTGACTTGTACCCACTACTAACGTTTTAAACAATGTTCAACGGCCAAGTCACACAACAATAACTATAATAATAAAGAAATCGCAGTAAGGAACCTTACACTTGGCACGACTTTGTCTAGATTTCATTACTTTTTAGAGATAAACAAGCAGCTCCATCGAGACTTGGCTAGTTTTTTACAGAATGTTTTTGGTGGGATTTCATTTATTTTTGTTGAAACGTGTTTATATTGTTTTTTTTATTAGATTTTCTTATTTGACACATTTTTTTCTTTTTAGGAGGTGTATTTTATTACTAAGCGCCCCGCAATTTCACCCGCGTAGTTCCCGTTCACGTTTCCGTGGAAAGGACAATGGGCAGATTTGTATGGAGTGTGTCCCAAGTGCTGTAGCACTTCGTGTGGTACATCATTCGATAGCTATCGTTAAGAGGAACAAATGACTCTACGGGAGTGAAGCCGAATTCCCCGGCAGGAAAAAGTTACAGCCATTTAAAAAAAAAAATATGCCTACTTTATGCAGGGAGTTCCAAGTGCTGTAGCACTTAGTGTGGTATATCATTCGATAGGTATTATTAAGAGGAACAAATGATTCTTCAGGAGTAAAGCCGAATTTCCCGGCAGAAAAAAGTTACAGCCATTTAAAAAAATATATATGCCTACTTTATGCAAGGAATTTCAAATGCTGTAGCACTTAGTGTCGTATATCATTCGATAGGTATCGTTAAGAGGAACAAATGATTCTTCAAGAGTGAAGCCGAATTCCCCGACAGAAAAAAGTTACAGCCATTTAAAAAAATATATATGCCTACTTTATGCAAGGAGTTCCAAGTGCTGTAGCACTTCGTGTGGTACATCATTCGATAGCTATCGTTAAGAGGAACAAATGACTCTACGGGAGTGAAGCCGAATTCCCCGGCAGGAAAAAGTTACAGCCATTTAAAAAAAAAAATATGCCTACTTTATGCAGGGAGTTCCAAGTGCTGTAGCACTTAGTGTGGTATATCATTCGATAGGTATTATTAAGAGGAACAAATGATTCTTCAGGAGTGAAGCCGAATTCCACGGCAGAAAAAAGTTACAGCCATTTAAAAAAATATATATGCCTACTTTATGCAAGGAATTCCAAATGCTGTAGCACTTAGTGTGGTATATCATTCGATAGGTATCGTTAAGAAAAACTGACTCTACGGGAGTGAAGCCGAATTCCCCGGCAAAAAAAGTTACAGCCATTTAAAAAAATATATATGGCTACTTTATGCAAGGAGCTAGCTATTTGGCTAAGCTACTAAACATATTTAAACAATATATTTCGCTATTTTTTATAAGTTATGATGAAGTAATAGTAAAGGAATAGGTAAGTACATAATATAAGAAATAAAATAAAAATAATATGTAAGATTTTGTGCGTCTTAATCACTATCATATCATTCTAAATCATTTTGAAGCTCCACTCTCCAACTTCCCAAGAACTTTGTCTGTTTTTTTCAGTAAGGCTATGAGTAATGGACTCCTTGAATCAGTTTAACGTAACACAACCAAGCATAGCTCATTTTTGTTCCCTCAAAGGCCATTTACACGGACTCCTTGAATCAGTTTAACACATCCGAGTTTTTTTTTAAATGGCTGTATCTTTTTTCAGCCGAGGAATTCGGCTTCACTCTCTAAGAATCATTTGTTCCTCTTAACGATACCTATCGAATGATATACCACACTAAGTGCTACAGCACTTGGAACTCCTTGCATAAAATAGGCATATATATTTTTTTAAATGGCTGTAACATTTTTCTGCCGGGGAATTCGGCTTCACTCCCGAAGAATCATTTGTTCCTCTTAACGATAGCTATCGAATGATGTATCACACTAAGTGCTACAGCACTTGGAACTCCTTGCATAAAGTAGGCATATATTTTTTTTTAAATGGCTGTAACATTTTTCTGCCGGGGAATTCGGCTTCACTCCCGTAGAGTCATTTGTTCCTCTTAACGATAGCTATCGAATGATGTATCACACGAAGTGCTACAGCACTTGGGACGTTTTGCCCAATATCCTTCGGGATAAAAAGTATCCTATGTGCTTCTCCTGATTCTAAGCTACCTCCCCACCAATTTTCAGCCAAATCAATTCAGCCGTTCTTGAGCTATAAATTCCCGTTCCCAATCCCGTGGGAATTTCGGGATCAAAAGTATTCTATGTTCTTCTCAAGGTTTTAAGCTACCTCCCCACCAATTTTCAGCCAAATCAGTTGAGCCGTTCTTGAGTTATAAATTCCAGTTCCCAATCCCGTGGGAATTTCGGGATTAAAGGTATCCTACGTCCTTTTCCTGGTTCTAAGCTACCACACCACCAATTTTCAGCCAAATCAATTCAGCCGTTCTTGATTTTTAAATTCCCGTTCCCAATCCCGTGGGAATTACGGGATTAAAGTTATTCTTTGTCCTTTTCCTGGTTCTAAGCTACCTCCCCACCAATTTCCAGCCAAATCAGTTCAGCCGTTCTTGAGTTACAATTCCCGTTCCCGTTCCTGTATAATTCCCGTTCCCGTTCGATTATCCTAGTTTTTATAGTTTTCCCTTTATGTGGCCATTAAACCCTAACTCTGTACCAAATTTCAGCTCTCTAGGTTTATGGGAAGTACTAGTTCTATTTTGATGATCATGAGTGAGTGAGTGAGTGTCTAAAATACGAAACTTTGCATTCGCTTAACTTCGGAACTAAATTACCTACAGACTTGAAATTTTATTTTAAGTATGTGATTGTATAGCTTACTGGATGACGAAAATTTCAGTGCTCTGGGTTTATCCGGAGGTTCTCAAATAGGGGCCTGAAAATGCGGCGAAAGGGTTCCTGTAAAGGATGGTACGGCAGTGTTTGCTTCGCGCTCGACTTGGCGGGGGGCACTGCCGTGCCCCCAGATTGGTTAAGAATATGTATCTACCTAATCTGTACTCACTACATAGTATAAAACAAAGTCGCTTTCTCTGTCCCTATGTATGCTTAGATCTTTAAAACTACGCAACGGCTTTTGATGCAGTTAGTTTTAATAGATAGAGTGATTCAGTGGGAAGGTTTTTAGCATAACTTTATCCCCACATTCCTACGGGAACAGGAACTACGAGGGTGAAACCGCGGGGCGCCGCTAGTAGTATATACTTAGAGCTGAAGAGTTTGTTTGGTTGAACACGCTAATCTCAGGAACTACTGGTCTGAATTAAAAAAAAAAACGGTGTTAAATACCCCATTTATCGAGAAAGGCTATAGGCTGTATTTTATCCCCGTATTCCCACGGGAACGGGAATTACGGAGGTGAAACCGCGGCGCGCTGTTATACTTATATAATGTCCAGTCACGGAATGAAAAGGTTCGTCACCTTAGAGTAGGTTTTCACTTGCACTAGTATTGCAAGAAACAATTATGCCAACATTCAAATTTAAGAAACAGTGATGCTAACATTTAAATAAATACATTGACATTTGTCATCGAATAAGGTTTTGCTTCATTTTTCTATCCTTTTTTTAAACACCTTGTGCGCGCGGCGTATAAAAACCTTTTTGATATTTTGCAATGATGACATTGACCGATTGACAATAGTTTTAACAGAAATAATAATGGCAGGTTCAACCAACAAGAAGGTTTTAGTTTATCAAAAATCTTGTTGACAAGATATTTATCCTGTCAAACAACGCTGATCTGCATAATTTTGAACTTTATTATCGAGCAGTAGAACATTATTTTCCCTAACCCGAGTCTATTCTGTACCATAGTTTCAAAAGGTAATATGTTTTCGCGACACATTAAACGAATCAATTTGAAAATTGACGAACCTTTTCGTTCCGAGACTGTACTTACATATACTAAACTAGCTAAAAGCGTGGCTTTGTGTGGGCTCGCGAGGTTTTTCTTAGTAATTCTATGTTTTATAGTAAGAAAGAAAGAAAATGCTTTAATTGTTGAAATCGCGCGATACCACAGAGGTACCTTACCTATGTTAGACCAACAGAAATTTATTTATGTCCAATGTCCGCCACAGCTTTATCTAACGTCAAGCCTTGTGACTTGTGAATTGTGATTACGAAAGCTTATTGTATTGTTTCCTGGAACATTAAGTATTTCTACTTTTCCAATATTTAGTTATGGGTGGTTTCGGACTCAACCATTATTGTCATACGTTGTATGAGAATAATTTTCATATCGAACCATTATCACTCGTGAGTGCGTGGCATTTAATCGGGAGGACAAATCCATTTTCAACCCAAAGGCGAGTGGGCGTTCCGTCCTATATGTTGTCCTATAACACTTTGTGCCCTACGACGTCATTTGTAAGCTCTAAATGAGTACTACAACTTCTTGTATGGGTTCTTCAGTCTGTATCTCATGCAGGAAAACCGCTAGGCTAGGGTGGATTAACTGACCCCATGAGGTGTCGTCCTGTCATGTTGTACCATTTTGTGACCAAACATCATTTGAAAGATCTCGATGAGTACAACTTCTTGTATATGCTGAAGTCTTTATCTCATGCAGGGAACTGCTAGGGCGGATTAACTGACTCCATGATATGTGATTCTGAAATATTTCTCGAAAAAAGTTACCATAAAAATATATTCGTTTAAAAAAAAGAAACAATCAAAACCAAAACTGCCATCTTCATACATCAATATTCACTATCAGAAAGTTTGGAAAGTCTTGTTTAGTTTAGAGTCATCAAGTTTTCTGTGCCGGCGGCGGTCAAAATTGGAAGCTCCTATTGTCATGTTGACTATCCGTGCGGTCCTAATTGCGCTTTTTCGCCCTTACGGTGCAGTTTGCAGTGAGTGCACAAATGTCAAACTCAAAATTTAACGTTTCAGAATTTGATTTATTTTAGTTTTTTTTATTAAACATTTATGTTTACAATGGTTAAATATTGCATTCTCATCAATTACTAATTACAACAACTGTTTTCTGAATCTTGCAATTCGAAATGCCGAGTACGTAACTCTAATTTTGATATTTTTGCACACACGTACGCACACAATCCTGGTCCGATTAGATAGCGCGCAAACAGCGAACATAGCGCATTAGCGCACATATCAATTATTTTGGTTCACGCGTGTGCACTGTTGGTAGCGTTTGTAATGTTTTTATAATTCTGACCGCGCTTTATATTTCTAAGGTCACCCTTACCACTCAAAATTGATTCCATGGATCTGTGTATACACTAGTTTTAGCCACATACGTAAGGCCTTCATTGATAAATAGTTGAGGGATTGGACTAAAATCGGATGGGTACGTAACTTGTACGGACATACGGATAACCCTTAAAAAAAAATATATTTACTTTGTAAAAACTGTATAATGATCATTGTGTTTAAAATCGCAAGTTTACACCAGCCCAACAAAGTGATATCTTGAAGGAAGTTGGTCTCTTGGCCACAATATCCAATTTGAGTAGGTACACTGTAATAACTGGGTGAACTTGCGCTATTAATTGCTCTTCGACGAATTTTTATTTCTTTAAAACGATAGTTTGTGGTTCTGAAACCATAATATTGTCTATACAAAGTCCGTTGTTTTCGATGTGCAAATCAATCCAAAGAAGATGACATGAATTACCACGAACACAATTAGATTCTAGGTACATCTCGAGGTCTTCTCTGGCTTTCCTTTACATCGACTATCAAAGAACGGTTAATTTCGTGTCCGAGGAGGCCAGTTAACGTGCGTTTTTGTGGCACTTTATTATAACGATTACACTAATCTCTTAATCTTATTAAACTTTCCTTTAATTTTTATTACAGAGATTTTTATTTTTTTTAACCCCGTTTTTCTTTTTCTCTCTCTAACTTCGGACATAATTGTTCCACAAGGTGAGCATTGTGCCACGAACACAATTATATTCTACATCTCGAGGTCTTCCCTGACTTTCTCTTACATCGCCCATTAGAGAACGATTAATTTCGCGTTCTAGGAGGCTAGTTGCCCGCTCGTGGCCTAGTGCTACCCGCGGATCACTTGTGATCTGTGCGGTTAAGCATCGTCTGGCACCGTCGTGACTGTGATGGGTCATTACTAAAAATACTTTTAATTTCATGAACGTTTCCGTGCTTCGGAGGGCACGTAAAGCCGTCGGTACCCGCTGTCGTACTAACATCATCAACAGTCGTTACGGGTAGTTAGAGCCCTCAAAAGTCTAACATTTGGTTTAACCAAAAAATTTCGTATAGCCCTCTGGGTTGTGAAGGTCTGATGGCAGTCGCTTCACGTAAAATACTGACATTCCGCCAAATCTGGTTAAACTGAAAACCGACCCCAAATAGACATGGGATAAAGGTTCGGAAAAGAGAAGAGGAGGCTAGTTAACGTGCGTTTTTGTGGCATTTTACTATAACAACTATTATCATTTCGAAATCAGTGTTAATTTTATTCATTATATTAAACCTTCTTTTTATTTCTATCATACAGATGTTTGTTTTTCTTAACGGGGGGGCTCCGCCCCCCCAACCCCCCGTTTTTCTTTTCTCTCTCTTATTTTTGACATATTTTTGCCACAAAGTGAGCATTGTGCCACGAACACAATTACTTACTACATCTTCTCTGACTTTCCCTTACATCGTCCATCAAAGAACGATTAATTTCGCGTAACGTATGTATGTTTTTGCGGCATTTTACTATAACAACTATTATCATTTCGGAATCAGTGTTCAAACTTTCTTTTAATTTCTATCATAGAGATGTTTGTTTTTTTTAACGGGGGGGCTCCGCCCCCCCAACCCCACGTTTTTCTTTTTTCTCTCGGCCTCCTTCGATGACACATTTTTTTAAACCAATGAAATTGTAAACAGAATCAATTTCACAATGTACAATCCATTTCTTTTTATTTAGATTTTTTACGGCATTAGAAACATGAAACCTTCATGCTCGAAACTGGATATCAACGCCATCTATTGTGTACCGAATGACACTAAGTCGTAATCGTTTGACATTTAAATGTCATTTTATCCCCTATAACCCAGCTAATTTGAGAAGTATTTTTTGTTAATATGTTTATATGTAATCAATGTATATTATTTATAGACGTGTTGTATTACGCATCCATTTTATTTCTCGAAATTTAAAATTTGTTTGCAAAATTGTTAAAACCTTTTTCTTTATTTCATTTACAAAATGATATAAAAACCATTTTCTGCACATCTAGACATGAATTGAAATAACTCTGTTAAATATCAAATCTGTAGGTGCTCTAGTTTTTCCGTAATATGTACCACAAAACTGTAAAAACTGTTGAATTAGGAGGGCTTCGCTTCGCTCGCCCTAATTAAAGATTAAATTGTAGTTCATAGTAAAACCACAGATAATATTATACTAGTAAAATCAAAGTTCATAATTTGAATTGCACAAAGTTTATAAAATGTACAAAAAATTTAGTTTTTTAATAGATTATAATAGTAATAAATACTTGAATAATTATTTGACAGAATAAAAATAAATTTTAAAGTTAAATAAATTATGAACAAAATGTTTATTATTCCATGGCACAGAGATACTTTGTGTAATGTGTTCTGTGGCGAACTGGCGAACGCTCCAAATATATGCCAAATCCTCGCCCCGTGGCGCAATAGGTTGTCAATTGGTAGCCAAGTGTACAAAAACATAATGAACGCATAGTCTATTCGTTTAAAGGTAAAAGTCAGTGGTCTTGTCTAACGGTTTTATTGTTAGATACTTTGATTATATACTTGTCTAGATGCAAAATTGGCCGTACTAAAACGGGTCAAATAAAGTCTACTATATTTGGTAGACTCACTTCTTGTTTACATCAGTGTTATTTCAATGACTTATGGATAACGCTCACGAAAAATAATTATTTATGCCGGTTTGCGCTGTTAAATTATGTTATATTAGTTCAATTGAAGTTTATTTATTTTCTATTACAAATTACTATTTTACTTTATTTAATTAGGTATATTGACATTGACATAATACCTAATACAATAATAAACGAGCCGTACTCACACATATCCCGCAATTTGAGGACAATTATAACGCGTCGTTTGTTGGCATTACTCTATCTAGACAAATATATAATCAAAGGTTAGACATCATGTTATTAGAATTTATTATTTTCAAGAGCCAAAAGATGGCGTTGTAAAAAAAGGATGGTGTGATTTGACCATAGAGGTATTATACATTGTATTATATTAGGGATTTGACGCCAGCAAAAGCCATAAGAAACGAAACTTCAATGAAATAAATTATGTTTTACAACTTTAGAACTTAAAGAATATTATATACTTACTTAAATACTTAGAGTAAATATAAATACATAATAATTAAGGCATTAGGTAGATAGTTGCAGTTAAAACATGTTGGTAGCCTAGATTTTTAAAGATAATGTACACAGTTTTTATCATAATAAAAAATTAAATTACTTTGTTTGTTTATTTTTAATATTTATCAAAAACTAGAAGGTCAAAATACGAACACATAACATTCTTTTAATCGAAATTATATTATTTATTAGTTAATACCAAGATTCATGCAAACATTACTACAAAATTTGCAAATAAAGTATCGTCGCGGTTTTAGCGTTTCTCTCTTCTTAAGTTTTCTGCATGGTCCTAGCATGCGCTAAAATTCATACGCTCGCGGCCCGAAAACGTTTGTCAAACTGCCACTTGGCTGCCAATTTGTAATTTCTATTCACAAGCAAATGTCAAACTCATTTCATTTACTAACTTGCTATGTCAGTTGGAACGTTTTGTACTGTTTGACAATTGTAAAAAATGACGTGCACCAACGAAATCAAAGAAGTTAGCGCTGTTCTAGAGACGACGTTCGTTTGTGGAGAAAAGGAATAGACTGGGAGCGTTTGCCACTTGTCTAGGGGGGCTGAACCGATATCCAAAATTCTTTCACTAATAGAAAGCTATCATTCTCAGTATAAATATATGTGAAAACCATAACCCTGCATTTTTACTGTATTCGGTTAAAGAAAAAAACCACCAACTACAAATTCAGGAACTTTATTTATTCTATATTTACATAAATACAAACATCTCATAATATAATATTAAAATTATAATTAAAAGAAGTTAATCATACAATTATTGGTTCAACAAACAAACTACAAGTATAACAAATTATTATTAATATTTAAAATCAATAATTATTATATAAAATCTACCTCGGACTGGCCACTTCAAAATGCTTACAAAAAGGTATATTTTAAACCTTAACACGTCCTAAAAAGATTCATTTTCGTCTAATCACAATTAAATTAATCAATATATTTATTTATAATGTGTTAAAAAACTCTGTCTCATTATTTTCTAATATACAGTCTTAAATAAATAACTGTTAAAACAAAAAATTCCAAATATATAGATTTGACTTTAATAAAAAAGGTAAATTTACCCTAAAATTCGGCAAAATACCAAATATTAGCAACACTACACATCAAGGCACAGATTAAAAAAGCAATGACGTGCACTTGGTGTTGCAACCTTATAAAAGGTATCAAAATTTTGCTTAATTAAATAGGAAAAAAAATGTATGTGAGATATAATTATAACTATAAGTACATATGTTTAAGGGAAGGTTCATATCTGACGGAACATGCGTCGCGTATTATCGGTCGCGTAACGCCAGAACAGACAAATGTATAGAAAAACTCTTGACCGTTCACAATCAACGCGCTAACGTATAATCGGTTGCGTGTGAACGGTCAAGTGTTTTTCTATACATTTGTCTGTTCTGGCGTTACACGACCGATAATACGCGACGCATGTTCCGTCAGATATGAACCTTCCCTAAGTTCTTCAAAATCAGACAGAGTTTTTTCATATCACATTATAGTACAACACAAGAAAATTACAAATAAAACTAAAATTTTTGACAAGTCTACAGTCTAAGTTGCCAATAGTTTAAAAATGTCCAATTCTAAAATACGATAGACTTACAACCATCATTTATAAAGCTTTTTAAAATAATGTTTTCCTTATAAAATTGTTTATTTATTACAAAAATACTCATTTATAAGCGAACTACAATATCACTTTCTTAAGGCCACACCACCAATAATAATTATGAGTCGTGTATAAACTACGTTACACTTAATAATTTTTTGACCCCCCCCCCCCCCTCTCGTTTTCACAAATTTGTGTGTAAAATATCTTGCGCGCCCCAAAAAGCCACACTTTTAGGTGGTATATATACGAGTATGTATCACTACATAGTATAAAACAAATTCGCTTTCTCTGTCCCCATGTCTCTATGTATGCTTAAATCTTTAAAACTACGCAACGGATTTTGATGCGGTTTGTTTTAATAGATAGAGTAATTCAGTGGGAAGGTTTTTAGCATAATTTTATATCCATGTTCCTACGGGAACGGGAACTACGCGGGTGAAACCGCGGGGCGCAGCTAGTAAATAATAAAATTGTGTTTTAAACATAAATAAATGATAGGATTGGTTAGATGTTACAGATTTTTCGGTAACATATAAGATTCCCGCTTTTAAACCTTCAATTTGACAATTGACAAGTGACGTCATGAAGCTTGACTTTCCTTCTCTTGTTGACTTCAAAAGAGGTTTCAATTCGGGTTATTTAACAATGCCGAGACTCGCTACCCTTTTTGAAAATGTAACGTAATTTATACATTCCTCCTTAGTTGTTAATCAATTCAGTCTTCGCACAAAAAGACGCACTTGCCACAATCACAGGCCATTTACATAACCACAGATAAAATAATGAACGAGTATAATGAATGAATGAATGATAAAATACGTTAAACAGATTAAAAATATAAAGCGAATGAACGAACGTTTTTTCTTGTATAATGTTGGTCTAATATGTATTTTGAAATATATTTTTGTACTTAAATACTTATTTTCAGTGTCTAACTAAGCTTAGAGACTTGAAGCTACATACAAAAGTATATATTTTAGACCATTAGATATCACATATATGTAATAATATAGCTAGCAAGCTACTGAGATAGTAGGAATGTCTTTACAACCATTAATTCCTATATAATATATATTTTTTGAATTATTAAGCAATCTTCCGCAGATTAAGAAAATATTGTTATTGTCATAGATATATAATTTTAAGGCAAAATGTGCATATATTCCGATAATAAGGCAATATGAAAATACATGTTCGTTACTTTTAAATATTAATTTTATATAATTGAGAAAAATCTTCTAATAAATTACGCGTAGATATTTATCCGTTTCATTTATTTACACCGAATTTAGTCTAATTTTGAATTTCACTCGTTTAATAGATTTTTTTTTTAACGTAGAGTGACATTGACATTATGACATTTGTCAAATATTTTAATTAACTTCGACCAAAAACATATTGGACGTACTTAGATACATATTTATCACAAATTGTGGAAGATTTTCAATTCCTCTCTAGAACTTTTTCAGCTTTTCAACTATACTAATATTATAAAGCTGAAGAGTTTGTTTGCTTGAACGCGTATATCTCAGAAATTACTGGTCCGATTTGAAAATTTCTTTCAGCGTCAGATAGCCCATTTATCGAGGAAGGCTATAGGCTATATATAACATCCCGCTAGGACCAATATGGCCGAGTTAATGCGGGTTAAACCGCAAGACACCGCTAGTTCATTATGTTTCAAAGTGCTTGTAGATGCTGGTGACGTATGCCATCACTTGCTGCCAATCGGGCCTCTCTTGTTGGGTCATGTCTTGTATATTCTGTAACAGGGTTTAGACTTTATGTTTTTATAACAAGGTACATTTTCTTTAATCATTTTTATACGCTATAATCGGTAGGCGCAATAAAGAGCGTTTTTATTTTTGCGATCTTTCTTATTGCGACTGAGAAAGATGCCAATTTAAGTCATTTATATTTTGGGAATATATATAAAATGTATTTTTTTGTTCAAAGGTGTAGTCATATTAAATATGAAGGCTACCTGCTTGTGTGGCTGAAACTGGTCGAGGGATTCGACCAAAATCAGACCGTACACATTTCCCGTATAAAATAAATAAAAAGGAAACGTAGGGTTCATAAAATTACTTAAGTATGCATTAGATTATGCTGAATTTAATGTTAAATGACGAATTCGATATACATTGTTCGTTGGATTGGATTAGAGGATGGATTGAAGTAACAGTGAAAATATAACCAAACCAATGTATGTCGAGTTAGTCATTTAACCACGCTGAAATTCCTTTATTCGTAATAAATACATTTGAATTGGGATTCAGGCTAATGTAAAGGTAAGTAAATACTAATTACCAGCGTAGTTGGTATCCCAACGCCCTCCGCGGCGGCGAATGCTATTGAGAAGTTGGTCCTCTTGTCGTGGGGTGCG
Source organism: Timandra comae (assembly GCA_958496195.1). Classification (NCBI taxonomy): domain Eukaryota; kingdom Metazoa; phylum Arthropoda; class Insecta; order Lepidoptera; family Geometridae; genus Timandra; species Timandra comae. The sequence goes on along the minus strand of OY292372.1, from coordinate 7,679,370 downwards.
AGCGACGAGTACGGCACGCGCCCCTCGCCCAGGTACGAGTGGAGTAATGCGCAGAATGCCATGCCGTCGTTCCATGATGAACTGGATATATGAACAGAGTTGTTTATGGGGTTTTAAGTAATTATGGAAGGGAGGGAGTAAGGAGTAAGGAGCAATAAGAGCGTTTATGCTCTAGAAGAGCAAGAGCGTCGGTGGCGCAGTGGTTAAGGCCGTTGACTTCAGCCCGCCACGTACCAATGTGTTTTCAATTTACGAATTCATAAGTACGTTAATTTCGACGCTCTTACGGTGAAGGAAAACATCGTGAGGAAACCTGCACACACCTGCGAAGAAATTCTAAGGTTGTGTGTGATGTCGACCAACCCGTACTTAGCCAGCGTGCAGCGTGGTTGACTAAGGCCTAGGCTCGAGTCCCTCGGTGGGGACATTATATGAGCTGGTGATGAATAAATGCTCTGAAAGACAAAATCCTTATAGTTCTATAGATCGGCTGGGAGAGCATCGGCCGACGCTCTTCTTTTCATACCGGGCGGCGTTGTGAACTGTCCGGAGCCGACAGCCGACAGCTGTTGCTAATCACATGTCTATGTGAAATGGCTGTCAACTGGGAGAGCTCAGCTTTTGAGTCAATACCCTCGATGACGCGCGGATGCTGACACAGCGTAGGCCAAGTATTGTTTGATTAGGCTACCAGAAGAGCCGGTCGACTCCTCATATAGCAATAAGTAATTAGGTTTGCTCTCATCTCATGAATTCTCAATAACAAAAGATGTAAAATTTAGAAATAGAAACAGGGTGACAATTTTGTTTTAGTTTCCTTCCCTTAAAGCCTATGGGGATGAAACGGGGGTAAAAAGTTTTTTAGAGACAAATGGTAATTTCATATCCAGAAATGGCCAGAATCTTACCGCCATTTTTCATTTTTTTATTTTAAGAACTCATTGTTCACCTGAAGTTAGTGATATCGATATTGCTGTAGCCGAGCGTCTTCTGCTGGCACCACTTGAGGAGCGCGTTCCGCTTCGACCCGCCATTCTTGATCTGAAGCGCGTTCAGTGGATCCATTCGTTCACCTGACATAATATTATTAGATAGCTGACCAAATGTCTGTAATATAGACGACTAAGGGCCGATTTTTCCATCGCCAGATAACTTTTGATCGCCAGATAAAATTGACGTTTGACGGTTTTTGTATGAAATAACTGTCAACATTTCAAAGTTATTCTCCGAATAAAGTTATCTGGCGATGGAAAAATCAGGCCTTCGTGATGTAGTTGGTGTCTCCTGTGGTTAGGTTAAAATTAAGAGGTTTGATACCCCGATCTTACGCTTTTTGAGAAGACACGACATAATTTTAACAGACTGCAAAGTGGTATTGGGTAACATATTTGTGTTAGGGCTGATTTTTCCATCGCCAGATAACTTTATTCGACGAATAACTTTGAAATTTTGACAGTTATTTCATACAAAATCTGTCAAACGTCAATTTTATTCGTCGAATAAAAGTTATCTAGCGATGGAAAAATCGGCCCTAAGTGATGTAAATATTGTTAATCACAAGTGCAGGCAATCAATATGGAGCTCATAAATCTACATATTAAGGTCGTGTTCAGACCAAACTGATTGTCAGCCACCGGCTTTGAGCGGCAACAGAAATACATCGTCTGTGAAAATGTCAACTGTCTAGCTATCACCGTTCTTGGGAGCCTGTTGACAGACGGACAGACAGCGAAATCTTAGTAATAGGAACCCGTTTTTAGCCTTTGGATACAGATCCCAAAGTGTTTAGGGCTTTTAAGTCCAAATTTCCCATTGGAAATGCATGTAAAACTACGAGGCCTTATCTATAAAACTCTTCCGTTACTGAGTGACGTACTAACTGACTACCAGACAACGCACAGCCGAAACTACTGCTCGTAGAAAGCTGAAATTTGGCACGTGTATTTGTTGGGAGGAGTAGGCTACCACTAAGAGAGGATTTTTGGATATTCCTCCCGTAGGGCGAGAAAAGGGGGATAAATTGATAACTGTGCGGGGCGCTGCTAGTACTCACATATATCCCCATAGCTGTTCCTCCTGACGAAGGACTCGATTGCCTTCTGCTGCAACGAGGCGAGCGCGCGCCGCTCGTCCGGGATGTTCGCTGCCGCCGCCGGCTCTGCCCGCCACAACGTTAGACACCGGCCAAGCGTGAGTGGGGTGCGGTGGACGGTGGTTTACAAGAGTTATGTATAGGTTTTGGGGTCACCAACATGTGTTGTGTGAGAGTGGTGAATATTTATTTATTTATTTATTTATTCAACTAACTTACACTATCATAACAGATTTTACCCAAATCGACAGTATAGTAACAGAAACAAATTACATTCAACTCCTAATTATTATTATTACATAAATATCTACAAGCTACCTTCTCGAATTCCGTCAGTGTACACGTAAATATGTCAATGCTTCGCGCTACTTCATTGAGAGTAACAATTGCCCTAGGGACCGGCGCGAATCGCCATATAATATGAATGTTAATACTTTTCATTGTTCTAATATTATCAGTGAGAAAGAGGTCTTTGATCTGTCTGTGATTTTACATGTTCATAGTTTTTCAGTACTTATTAACACTACAGCGTCAGGCTTTTGAGGTAGAGTGGGATCTTACAGACCAATAATAATTAGATTTAAATATATATAAAACAATCCAGGAAACTCTTGTAAAACAATCGTCCAACGCAATAAAAAAACATAGAAAACGTTCGTTCAAGTGAACGGATGAGTGAATGAACACGTTTGAAAACACATTGATGCAACCATTCCCAGTATTAGCGAGAATGTGGATATTGCACCTTAACCATTTGTGTATTAGACACATAATCGCTTGGCAAACACTCGGTAAATAAGTAAAGTTTTTAACCCGGTTTCGTTCGGGTTTTAAAGGTTTATTTCATTATTAATTTAAGTTGTGTAAATGGCAAGAATGAAAGAGCTATTTACTATAGAAAAATAAATAAATTACTAACAATACAAATATTTTATTTATATACACTTTTAAAATAAAAACAACTATATACAACTTTTATTAAGTAAGTATATAAAAATATAATAACATTCAAAAATAAATATCTACAACAAAAAATATCTACATTTACTTAATTCGAGTTTTATTGGGAACACTACTTTTTGTTAGCTGGCCTAAAAGGCGTTTTAGCCAAAGAAATAAAAAAGTTAGCAACCACTACAACTAAATTTAACTTTTATGCACTCAATGTTTGAAATACAATTAAATTTTTAATTTAACATTTCCCGAGATTATTACAAACCAGTATTTTATTAAAATGTTGTTTTAATTTCTTTAAAACCCAATGAGGTTACAATCATGAAGTTGTAGGTAAAAAATGGAGCCCAAACTTGGAACAACAGCTTGAGTCAAATACCTACGTCTCTGTGGGCCGATCTCTCTTTTTAACGTGGACTCTCTCTTTCTAGAGGTTACCTTAGTTAGAAAGAGAGAGCCTGCCCACAGAGACGCGATAGTGATACATATAGGTATGCTTCAAGTAGGTATTCGAAGTGTGGACTCCATTTTTACCTACAACTTCATGGCAACCACTACAACTAAATTTAACTTTAAAGCACAATTATCTCTAATAATTTACACCCTTCAAAGTTTTAATTTAACATTTCCCGAGATTATTACAACCCAGAATTTTATTAAAATATAGTTTTAATTTCATTAAAACCCAATGAGGTTACAATGCAAAAAGTCCAAGCTTCAATGTAGCTGTCAAACTTGACTTTGACGTAAAATTAAAAAGCTTGCCAACAGATTAAAAATCCACGCATGCATGTTATTTTTTTAAACAGAGAGATACACAGATAATAAAATAGCACACAAGGTTAGGTTTTAAACGCCTATGAGCATCGTTCATGCCGCCATGCTGTAAGACAAAATACATGCAACTCAATTTATTGATTACGGTTTCACCCGCGTGGTTCCCGTTCCCGTGGGAATACGGGGATAAAATATAGCCTATGTTATTCAGGGTGAATGTAGCTTTCTAATGGTGAAAGAATTATTGAAATCGGTTCAGTAGTTTCGGAGCCTATTCGTTACATACAAACAAACAAATCTTTCCTCTTTATAATATTAGTATAGACAAATAGCGGGATACAAGCGATTATGGACTGAGATCCCACCGTTTATTTTTATGTTAAATTGTTATTTAATAAAGTAATCCAGAACAGCCTAAAAACCACACGGTCGGATCTCGTCTCTTGGACTATAATTACATTAGTAAATATTATTATAAGTACAGATAAATTAATGTAATACATAAACTTAATAAATATTAATAATAATAAAAAATAATGTAATAAAGTGGCAACTCTATCTATTAATGGGAGTTATTTTATAATAGTTACCATGTAAGATACTTTTTGTAATGTTGCCAAACTTAATAATATGGTTACTTAGTATTTTATTACATAAACGGCAAATCTTTCGTCAGATAGCATTATTCGAGGAATATTTTTGAAAGAGGGCCGTAGCTAGGGGTGGGGGGGGCATTGTGGCGCAATGTCCTACCTCACTCTCAATCATACATGGATCTCTGATACAAGAAGTTCAACCGTCGTAAAGTTATTAGATTTTTTTTTGTGTAGCTTTTGTATATACCTCGAGGTCAGTGTTAGCTAAGCTTTGTTTTCGCCCTCCCTGTAACCAATGCTGTCCTGCCTCAAATTCGACTCTAGCTACAGCCCCGCAGTTATTTCAAACAAAAACTGTCAAACGTCAATTTTTATTCCTCGAATGAAAGTTATCTGGCGATGGAAAATCAGCCCTAAGATAAATAGATAAGGTTAAAACTCATACCTGTAGCTATAGGCGAAGGCCTGGTCGTCCTGGTGGCTGACGGTTTGACGTAAGTGTTAGTCGCGATGCCATTGGTGGGCGGCGCGGGCGGCTCGACCACGCCATTCTTAGTCGGGTTCGTATTGGTGGTGGTTATAGATGCTACTGTTTGGGGCTGCGATTGGAATTGGGTTTCCTGCGGATAGGGAATTTTTATTTATTTATTAAGGCACATCAACAGGATAACATATTTAACATTTACAGAATTAGAAAAAAAATTCAGTTCCAATATGTATCCCAATAATAGTTGTGCCCAACATTTACAAATAAAAGACGTAATACAATTAAAATTAAATACATTTAAAAACTAATAAAAATTATATTAATAATAAAAAAAAGGTTATTTAGTCTGAAACAAGCTAATTACTTCGTGTCTGTATGTGGGATATGAATCATGAAATATGTCTATGTCGCAATCATTTTTTGAGTTAATAATGAGGTTAGACTGCGTTTGGGATATACCTATGTCTACAAAGAGTCCTTTTGGGATCATCGTTAGTGATTCTGGCTCGAGGCAATAAACATAATCTTCTTTCTTTCTTATAATCATTTATCATAATAACATCTTTTAGTCACTGAACTTTATAATGATTCTAGCTGTGCCCCGCGGTTTCACCCGCGTAGTTCCCGATCCCGTCGGAATTTCGTGATAAAACGTCCTATGTTCTTTCCCGGACCATAAGCTACCCCTGTACCAAATTTTAATTCAATCGGTTGAGTAGTTTAGCCGTGAAAAGGTAATAGACAGACAGACAGAGTTACTTTCGCATTTATAATATTAGTTAGGATTAGTTTAAATGAAGAGAAATATGCATACCGATCACAGAGTCACCGCGCTTGTCAAAAGCGTCTGGTGATTTCAAACTCAAGCCATGTTAACAAGAATATTAAAACTGTACCGATTTTGAAAATACTCTTGTTGCCTCTTTTTAACTATAGTTAAGATTGAGTCAGACTAGTCACCATAAAACAGTCTTTACTGTCTGTCCGATTGTCTGTCTGTGTGTACATACCTGCGGCCACTCGTTGGCGGGCGTGGTGGCGGGCGACTGTTTGGCCGCCTTCGCTGCGTTCTCAATGCTCTCTATGAGCGACTTCACCGACAGCCGAGAGTCTTGTCGGCTTACACCTATAACATTAGGATACGTAATTAGTTGAATAGTAAAAGAAGAGCCGAAGATCGGGCTCAGTGGCACAAATTGGGAGAGGCCTATGTCCAGCAGTGGACTGACGTAGGCTGATGATGAAAGTACTTAGTAAAACACGTGGATTACACCCGATATGCTCGTTTAAACGTCTGGTACCACGATAAGTGGATGGGTGGTCGTTAGTAAAGTGAATTTTAATTTCATGAACGTTTTCGTGTTTCGTTGGGCAAGCTAAGTGGCAAGTTCCGGTTGTCCTGCTAACATTATTTTGACGATCTCGATGGCAGAGTGGTCACCATGCCGGACTGCCACCCGTAAGGTTGCGGGTTTGATTCCCGTGCGGGGTGAATATTTGTGTGAACCACAAATGTTTGTCTCGGTCTGGGTGTGTTTGTGAATGAGTGTGTGCGTAGTTTCTGATACCCTAGATACAAGCTTCGAGCTTAGTTAGGGGTCAGCTAATATAATGAGATGATGGAGTGAATGATTTATTTATTTATTTTATTTATTATATTATCGACAGTCGTTACAGCCTTATAACATAACATAATCATCCACTACATCATCTCATTACAGTAACTGACCCCTAAGTTCGTAACTTGTATCTAGGGTATCAGAAACTACGCACACACTCACTCATTTTAAAGTCTACACTATTTGGTTTGTACAAAAATGTCGTATCACCTTCTGGGTTACCACTTAAATCAATACCGCCAAATCTGGTTACATATTTTGTTCAGAAGTAAAAATTATAAAGAATCTTTACCTTTAGTCCGTCGATGTGAAGCAGCCGTTGCCATGATGTCTTGTAGCGAGGCGCTGGTGAGCAGCGGAGGGGGCGGCGTCTCCTCCGGCCGCGGCGGCAGCGCTGTAACCATAGTTACTAGTGTTGTAATACGTGTAATATGTTTTTTATTGAAAAGCTGCAGTCCAATATAGTCTAAAAATTGCAGTAGTATTACATTAAACAGTAAGGGCTCTTTCAATTTATGCGTTTCGTGACGGGCCGCTGCGGTGCCGAAGCGGTGCGTTTGTCGTATTGCGGAACGCACGGCCGTTTGATTTCATACAGTGTGCGGGAAAAATCAAAACCAGCTTGACCGATTTCAACATATTATTTTCATTTTCTGGGTTGGTTTAAAACCTTAAGAGATCAGAAATAAGCGATTGAAATCGCGGGGCAAAGCTAGTAATTTATAAAATAACTATCAAATCTTCTAAATTCCTAATAAATTACAAAGTGTAAGTTAGTCTTAATAAATATCAGTACATACTTATTTAAATTCAAGTCACAAAAATATCAGAAACCTATTAAGTCCAAAAAAGGTCCTATATAATTATGACTATACATATGTACATATAAACAATTACATATCCTTTACCTATAATAATACCTCTCCAGCACCAGTAAAAATAACAAATAAACAAGAAAACTGCACCGTATTCCTATGTATTTACAGTTCATTTCAGTTTGTAGTTTAATAAACATCAGTTCCATATCAGTTCTACTAAAGATGTGATTGATATTTATGAATTTATGATACACAAGGGCCTATTTCACGATCTTCAAGTAAAGTTCCCAGTAATTACTCACAAGTTTTGTCTTTGTCACTTGATATAAAGTAAGAAAGAGACAAAACTCACTTTAATTGGTGAGTAACTAGGCACAAAATATTGTAATGCCACTTTGGCTACAAATACAATAGCAAAATATAGACATTAAATTAAAAAACCTGACAAACAGTTTTTTAGAAATTTATAAAATCCTTAACTAAGCTTAAGTAATCACATCTTTAATAGAATGTAACAATTTCAAATATTGTTAATAAGTTAATTGATTAGTAAAAGCCAAACGAATGAGAATGGACAAAAAGCCATCGGTCACACAATGAATAACATGACAACAAATTATGTATTGAGTCACAATCTTTTCTGTGCCGGAGACAGCGTCGTTGTAATCGCATCTTTTGGTTGTCAGTTTATTGAAAACTAGCGGCCCGCCCCTGCTTCGCACGGGTACATACACACACACATACAGCCTTTTTTTTGCATCGGGTTTCAAAAAAATAGTAAAATTATAAGGGAAGTTTGAATTTTTTTTATGAATTTTTTTATTCATATTTTTCATTAATGTCTTTTTGTATTTTTTTATTTTTAAATTGTCACAGTAAGCAGTTTTTTATTCTAAAATATTAATTTATATATGCCGCCTCTTGAAAAGGCTCTTCATTTGTACCTTGGTATTAATCCTTATCAAAATAAATTACTTTATATTCAAGACGGCTTTAATAAAAAAGGCTAACCTTTTTATAACTTTGTAGAAAGTTGAGATCTTGATCTCAACTATATGAAGTATACTATACTATATGAAGTACTAAGCTTTTTGAATAATTAAAATATAATATCAGGTAAGTAGTAGGTACTTATTGAAAGAAAATTAAAAATATGGGTTTAGAAAACTACCTTTTACTAAATTTTTGCTTAAATTTTGAACAGGAAATAAAATACTACTATAAGCAGTTTGAATAGTTACATTAAAATATAATATTTATTATCAGGTACTTATTTACCTACGAAACGAATTTAAAGCGAATTCAAAATTTTTTCAAGATAAAATCATACGATCACTCCCCCCCCCCCGTACCCCAGTGACGCTTACATGGAGCCTACATCGCATGCTGGCTAGCTGAGCGCGGTGAGCGACAACCACGCGACTTCTTTTTTCTAATACTTGCATTTTTAAACTCGTGATATCTTCCGAATGAAATGTCCGAATTGAATAATTCAAAAAGTTATAAAAAGGTATTAAAGCCGTCTTGAATATAAAGTAATTTATTTTGATAAGGATTAATACCAAGGTACAAATGAAGAGCCTTTTCAAGAGGCGGCATATATAAATTAATATTTTAGAATAAAAAACTGCTTACTGTGACATAACTATAATATTTAGACATATGCTGTCACGACACTTTTTGTAGATAATGATGAGTTCTGCAAAGTCGTAGTGAATGATTTTGTTCTATCATCAATAGTTTTCGCAGCGCACGCGACGTAAGATACTTTTCAGGTCTTTTTTTTACACCTTATGTTACATTATTGGAGTTTTAGTAAGGATCCCAAATTTTTTTTTAAATATAATATAGCCTATGTTACTCGGGGATAATGTAGCTTTCCAAAGGTGAAAGAATTTTTGAAATCGGTCCAGTAGTTTCGGAGCCTATTCATTACAAACAAACAAACAAACAAATCTTTCCTCTTTATAATATTAGTATAGATGTATCCAAATGACATTAAAGTCAAAATTACAATAGTAGCTTCTAATTTTGGCCGCCGGCACAGAAAATATTTGTTTATTTACCCAAAAATTTATAGGTTTTTCTTAACCTGTTCTTTGATATAGATTAGGAATAGTATGAGTCCCAGTATAGATACCCAGAAAGTTAATTGTTAAACCGTTTTTTGATAATTTTTGACCAGAGTTTGTCTTTAGCAGAAGGAAAGCTAGAAACAAATCATGAAATTGGAGTATAGGAAGATATTTTTTATTTAAATAATAAACTAGAAGAATAGAACTCTTTTCATGATTTGTCCCAACCCTTTGAAAGATTTAAGTCAATCCACTAGAAAAATCAATGCTTATAGGGGATCCCTTGAATGAAATAGTTCATTAGGAGATAGAGAATAAGATATAATCTAGTGAGCCAACTCTAAAGTATTAGTATTGAAAACAGTTACTGTATAATGCCAGTTGCAAACCGCGAGCTAAGTTAGTTTAGGATAGCTGACGCAGTTTTGCGCTTAGCTAAAACAACTTTCCTAACCTCAACTCGCCATCTGCTATCGGCATAATAAAAGACCAAAAAAGTCCATAGAAATAGACCAATTAGAACAGAACAAAAAAGTATAACACATAGAACAGCTTATCCTAAGACTTAAAGTTATAACGTAACGATTTGACGAAAACTCGAAAGCCAAGTTTTCTTGAAACGTTGATGAACAAAACCAACATGTACCTCCACCGCCTCCACCTCATGATGAGACACGAATCACACAATGACAGTTATTGACACAATCACACGAGACGAGCCGCCATCGACTTACGTAGAATTCTTGGAGGGTTTAGCGTTCTGAGCGGGTGAGAGAGCCTTTTGTGCTCCAACGTCTTCCAATACGGCTCTCGTGGCAAAGAATTCGTGTTCGTCACCACAATGTTAGGCTTCTCGTTTTGCAAAGACAACTTTCTAGAAACTTCCTGATTTTTCTCGATGTTCTGTATCATTTCTCCTATTGTCCGCGAAGGTTGTGTTTGCGAGTTAGCGCTTGGCGTCCGCGATAACGTTATTACAGATTTAGTCATTTTTGTAGACTCTTTGGGGTCTATTGGAGTCTCCTTTTTAGGCTTTTTCGGTTTTCTTGGTACTTTAAGTATTTCCTCTCTAGGTATCGAAGCGAATTCTTCGGTCGCAGAGAGGATTTTCTTAGAAATCTTTTCATCGTCAGCTATATTATTGTCAGTAAAATTTGTAATCGGTTCTCCTATCTCTTCGTAGACATTTTCTTGTTCGTCTGTATCTTTTGGAGGTGGATACGGGTTAGCGTTGTTAAATTGAACAGTTTCTTTGATTTTGTTATCAAATTTTCGTTTAGTAAATGTTTGTGCTGTATTAATGACGAAAGGAACATTTTCCATTGGTTGGTAGTACTGATTGTCCATTAGCCATTCAGGCGTTCTTGAGAGTCTAGCTGGTTTAACATGACTTTCATCATTTCCTTTATCTTCAGGCTTCGGTGGAAGCACTGGTAACGGTTTAGCTTTGGCATTCTTTTTAAATAAACCTGTTTTCTTATTACTATCATCACTAGAAGTCACTTGATCAGTATCGTCGTAGTAAACAGTTTTGACTTCAGTTTTGTCTTGACGAGGTTCAATGGCTTTCCTTCTTGGAGGAGGAACTATCACTTCTGGTTGACCAGTGCACAGGATAGGTTTCGTCAACGGTTTTATTAACACTGGTTGGATCAACATTGGGCTTATAATAATAGGAGATGTTGTATCAATAGCACCGCTAACCAGTTTAAGAGGAGACATGAATGTTTTTAACCTTTTCTTAGGTATAGGAATATTATCTTGTTTAGTCTGTACAGTGACTATTTCAGTAAGTTCATTGTATAAGTCTTTGTTGTTTATTTTCAAATGGTAACTGACGTCATCTGATACAGTTTTAGTATTTGTTACGTCATTGATTTTAACAGTTTCATTTGTTTTTTCAACTTCAGTGTTTGTTGAATCTTTACAATCCGGATTTTCATTTGTATTTAGTGCTATATTTGTACTGGGATCAGAATTGGTAGTTTCTGAAGTAGAAATGGTATTACTATCAACATTATCACTATTTTCTAAATTATTTGAAACTATTATTTCAATTGTTTCACAATTTGAATTAGCTTTACTATTAACCTGTTCATTTGGACTAGAAACATTACCATTACTATTTTCTATACTATCTGTATGTCTACTATCTATTAATTCATTAAAATTATCAATATTTTCAAAAGAATTTGATTTCCTCAATGCTTTAGGTACCGAATTTTGTCTTTTCATTTTATTATCACCAATTATCCTTTCAATTGCAGCTTTGAATGTCAGTTTAAGTTCCTCATTTACTTTCTTTAGATCACTTTGTACTTCATCGTCAAATATGTTTTCAGTGTTAGGCTGTATGAGATCAATACTCTTTGGTTTTACATCTTCTGGGTAAGGGAATGGTAGGATTGTCTCTGCTTTAACTATAGGAACATCTGTCTTTGGTACATTATCATTAGCGTCTGAATCTTTAGAATTATTTCTGGATACAACTCTTACGTCATTATTATTTCGTTCGATTGGTGATAAAAACACACTATCCGAACCTTCAGTGAATAAAGACATTTCACTGTGATTATTAGCGTTACTTAAAAACTCAATACTAGTAGCCTCTTTTAAAACGTCATTGAAATGATTGCTCTTATTCAAATTGTCCATACTGAACGCTTTTGGTTTACCCTTGTATAAACCAGAGAAGTCTCTGCTGAATATACTTCTTTCTTTAAATTCTTTAAACGTTGATTCTGATTTGGAAAAGACTTTAGGGTTAAAATCTACAAGATCGTCTGTTAATTCGGGCGAATCGTGCCTTTCTATAGCGTCTTGTCTGATTATTCTTTCATTAAGTTCAATAGCGTCTTGCCTCATCAACTCTTTGTTGTCAAAGTGGTGTAAGACAGCTTCAGCTATCACTTTCCCATTCAAATCATCATAAGACACACTACGATGAACGTCCTCATCGTTCGTTTCGTCTGTCGTAACATTTTCTATCTCAAATTTAAAAATATCATAGTCATCGGGAGGACTGCTAGCTTTAAAGAAAGCCTGATCAACTATGCTATTGTTCAAAGGTGGGTCCGTCACACTATGTACTCTAGAAAGGTATCTAGTTCTTATACTTTTGAAAATCTCTTTTGAAGAGCTGTCACTGTCAAAAACGTCAGAATCTCTCTTTTGTTTCTCATCGTCGGAATAGTTAACAACGCTCTCCATAGAGTCTGTCCTCTCATCACCTGTTTTGGTAAATTCAAATTAGAATAACACATTTGACACAATGCTACTGTAATATTTGGGGGCTTTCCAATGAACAGGTGTCACCGCGAGACACGGTGTTTATTATTTAGCATTCCATTTATAAAGCAGTGACCGACTACCCAACAATAAAAAAAATATATTGTAGTGCCAACATTACAGATAATTTATAACGTTATGTTGGCAACAATTTTAAAACATATCCAAACACATACTTGTATAGAAATGCTCACAACAAAAACTCAGCCATAAGCCATATTTAATACCCGTTCATTTCGTTCATTACTATGACACAGCCTGTCACAATGACACCTATTGGAAAGCCCCCACTGTTAGTTGGCGCGAAGTGTTCTGTCATTGAAGCGTACACAGAATTATTATTAGTTTATGATCGCACGTTAATTCTGTACTATGTTAACTCTATGGATTTTAACACATGCACATAAATATTTAATTATTTTTTACATTTTACAGAAAGAAACAGTGTTATTAATCAAGATTTGGAAGTTTCTAGAGAATTCTAAGATAAGAAGTAGGCTAAAGAAACTAATTTACAATTCAAAAGGTGCCTTTAACACATGCAGTCTAAATATTTTGTCTCCCTCTAACTATTTGAGAAGCGTATACACCTATCCCAGTCTTACCTTTGAGCGAGCTGATCTGGTCTTCTAGCAGTCGTATCCTGTCTCTAGCGATCTTGTTCTCAGAGACGAGTCTCTCCAGCTCTCTCTGGGCCTCGGTCTTGAAGTCGTTGGCGACTCGCACCGTCATCAGGAGGTCGCTTTGGAATTGCTTCCATTCGGTTTCCTGGATTTTAATGTATTGTTAATAATTAAGACTTACGAGAAGATGGAGCTAGTCTATGCTAGAGCTAGTTAACTTGGAAATATTGAACGGATTTGTCTTCAATGTTTAGATCATTTTATAGAAATATTTTCGATTTAAAAAGGTTTCATCATTTTCGCTGGAAATTGCAGGACAATGGCGAACCATCCGGATAGATAACCAAATGCTGTCTACTAAATGGATGCAGCAAAAGTCTATTTAACATTCGAGAATTTCAATCTCGTTAGCTATTAATTTTAGAGTGCATTATTGTGATAGAGGGTGCACTGAGTGTCTCCTGGGCGAAACGTCGAGGCAATTTTAAATGATTATTTTTATACGCAAATAAGAAAATTGTGTATATTATACTATTAGTAATGTATCCTCACATCTCGTTCCCTGTCCCTCACTAGCTGCGCGTGCCGTGTGCGCGCGTCCTGCAGCTGCCGCTCGAGGTCGGCAGCGCGCGCTAGTGCCTCGCCCGCGCGAGACATCAGGGATAGCTTCTCGTCTGTTGCTACTTGCACCTGGGGGAGGGGAGAGGAGGGGGTTACGTTTTAAGTCTTTATGGGTTTTAAATGGACGCAGTATAAAGGTCCATGATGAACCAAAACTCCACCGATACAGGTCAGGTCATGTAAAGATCCTCGCGTGTGCAGGTGTAGGGACACGCACGGCAATACAGATGGGTTGTCTAGGGGAAATGCCACATAGATAAGCGCTTTCGGAGCTGTAGCCCCATCTGTATCTGTACCTATATGTATCCGTTTTATGTACAGGCATCACAGGAAGCCTTAATTTAAGTAACAATATGACTAGGTAATATCTTCTCCTGGACTCCACTTCCACTTCAATTCACTGTCCTCACCTGTATCTGCAGCTCGGCGACGTTCTCCTGCACGGTCTTCAGCTCGGCCTGCATCGCGCTCTTCTCCTGCCGCAGCTGTTCTACCTGGAACTCCAGCTCGGAGATCGTCGACTTCGCGTTGTTACGGGACACCTGGACAGGAGAGAAATAGTTATGGGATTTGTGGGGGATTTTTTCCTTATTTAGCCGTGAAGGCCGTGAAAAGATAACAGACAGATCTTTTCACGGCCTTTACGCCTAAATTAGGAAATTTGGTTCTACCCCTGAACCCTGAGCTTACGGTCCGAGGAAGGACATAGGTTATTTTTTTATACCGAAATTCCCTTAGGATCGGGAACCTTTAAAGGGAAGGGAAGGTACCTTTTATCGGAAGCTGTCAGTACAGTGTTCTTAGCCATCTAAAAGTTAGCGTTGTCTCTTTCTTACTTTATATCAAGTGACAAAGACAGACATGTGAGTAGCTATTCAGAACGTTATTTAAAGATGGTGAAATAGGCCTTAATAAACTTATATGTATGTCTGTACGCACCATGGCGTCGTCGTGCATCTTGCGCGCGTCGTCCCGGGCGCGGTCGAGCTGGCGGTGCGCGTGCGCGAGGCGGTCGGCCAGCGCGTGCGCGCGCAGCGCCGCCGCCTCCGCCTCGCGCCGCGCCTCCGCCGCCGCCTCCGCCGCGCCGCCGCTCTCCGACCGCTCCGCCAACTACACGGATATTACAAGGTATATTGGTAACTGACGTAAATCAAAAGCAGAAACAACTCGTTTCTTAAGAGCTCCATCTTAGGCTGTATCATCGCTTTCCATCAGGCGAGTTACAATCAAGTGCAAGCATATTCTGGGTAAAAAAAAGCTCTTGTACATAGAAATCACAATAAATCAGCCATGTAATATTTAGGACGGTTTCAGACTAATCTTTATACGCGGATTTAAGCTCATTTTTGAAGATTGTTATCGCGTATAGAAAAATACATTGGCACTCCCGAGAGTGCTGACTGAAGTAAAATCTTTAAAAAAACCAACGGATATGTTATTCGATTGCTGTAAAACATGTCATAAATATCAAAGTCAGTATTTGAAGTAAAAATATCAACCCTTATCTCCCTTACTAACTATACCGTACCTTAGCCTTAGCAGCATCCAATAGTTCGGTGAGCGTGTTGAGCTGGTGCTGCCTTGCCGCGGCGAGTTCTCTCGCGCCGCCCGCCTCCGCTTCCCATTGATTTTTTTCATTTTCTGCACGCTCTAGGGAAGATTCTAGCGTTCTGGGGAGAAAACGAAAGGTTTTGGATTCAATTAAAAAACTTGATATTTCATTTTCATTGTTCATGATCTTGCTTATCTGTTATTTTTTGACGTTAAAATGTGAGTTTATTGAGTCACAATCTTTTCTGTGTCGGCGGCCAAAATTGGAATCTCCCATTGTCATTTTGACTATAATGTCATTTGTTTTTACATTTTCAATAAACTGACAACCAAAAGATGCCATTACAGCGACGCTGTCACCGGCACAGAAATGATTGTCACTCAATAGTACCTGTTGACAACGAATATTATAGGTAGATCGAATATTGGAAATGGCCTGGTTAGTGATATAATCAAGTATTAATACCTGATTCTCTCACTAAGCGTTTCGTTCTCTTTGGTTTTCTCCTCTAACGCTGTCTTGGTCTCGGTGATCTCTGTCTCCAACTGCTCCTGTTTGCTCAGCAATAGTCGGCGCTCTTCTTGAGATAGCTATACAACAATTTAAATAGAATAAAAATAGAAAACTAGATAAATGAGCTATCCAACACTAAATTAAATTTCAATTCGGACCACTAGTCCTTGAGATTAGTGCGTTCAAACAAAACATAAACAAACTTAAAGGTAACTAAAGTATGTTCCCTTATTTTTTTTATTTTAATTTGATGTGTTTGATTTTGTTCTAAATAATACAGTTTATGAATCTAAATTAGGTCATATAAGTACTAAAATAAGTATATGACTATAATTACATTATTAAAGACTACCTTAAGTACAGCAAACAGTTGTTGATCAGTATCCCCCGACACGAGGGTTTCGGGTTCGACGCCTTCTCTCAGTAATAGCTCTTGGAGTGTGTCCACCTAAAATTAAACGGTTTTATTCAGGATCATTCCAAGATGGCCGCCGTCACATAATGGCGGATTACAAAAACGCATCGGTGGCCTAGAAGTCTAGAAGCATGTGATCTGTTGCCAAATCTAAGGTTCCAGGTTCGATTCTCTGGCAGCACAATTGATCCATTGAAAAGTTACATTTGGGGTTGCGTTTCTTAGAGGACGCAATTTTATTTTTTTGATGTGTAAGGGGGGTAAGTGTAAAGCTAAAATCAAGTTTGTGGGGTCGCCACCCTTGTCCCACGGCCGCCATCTTGAAAATAGGGGTTGAAACGGTTTTTACGATATATCTCTTAAACTATTTATCTGATAAAAAAAAATTTTTAACGTTTTTTGTTGCAAATTAAATTCTCTATAACTTTGGTCCAGTAATTTATAAATAAAAAAGTTATAAGTGAAAATGTTCAGAAATTCGAGAAAAAAAATATATTTTTCGATATAACTTTTTTTTATCATTTTACGAAAAAACGATATCAGACCATTTTTGCAGATCGTTTTTTCGACAACTTTTATATGCAACATTTTTTCATTAAGTCAATAGCTAAGGTTTTACAGCGCTCCGAAGTGAGTACTATTTTTCAGTACTCTTAACTATACATATTTTATACGTGGGTACTAATAATGTGTCATCAGTTTTTATTTTTTTTATTTTGTTATTATAATTCTTTTAATTAGTAATTTTGCAATGTTATTATTAATTAATTATTGACTCTTTTCCTCACCACCCACGAGGTAGAGTCTGGAGGCAATGTCACAATGACATTTGTTACGAGGATACCGCTGCAGCACACTCAGGCACGGTAGAAAGAGTGGGAGATACTAGTTCCTCTCCCTTCCCCTCGATCTTACGCTTTTTCGATCAGCATCACGTGACCCTGACGCGAGTTTGAAAGTTTTTACCCATACAAAAAAAAGTGCTCAGCGCCGCTAAAGAAGTTTTCACTTCAAAAAAAGAATAGTACAGTAAGAGAGGTTAGAAATAATGATAATAATAATAGCAGCTTTTCTTTTGTTCCCTAATGGTCGCTTGGGTATTTTCTACCTGGACAGCATTCTCGGTAATTTTTTTCTCGAATTTCTGTACATTTTCACTTGTAACTTTTTTATTTATAGTTTTACGACAAAAAATTACTGGACAAAAGTTATAGAGAATTTAATTTGCAACAAAAAACGTTAAATTTTTTTTATCAGATAAATAGTTTAAGAGATATATCGTAAAAACCGTTTCAACCCCTATTTTCAAGATGGCGGCCGTGGGACAAGGGTGGCGACCCCACAAACTTGATTTTAGCTTTACACTTACCCCCCCTACACGTCAAAAAAATAAAATTGCGTCCTCTAAGAAACGCAAGGTAAGGCCTAAAAAATGTAACATTTCAATGGATCAAATGTTAGTTTGGTATTTTCCAAACATGACTTGGGTTCGGGAGATTGTTTTATCATTATTTTTTACTTAAGTATTTTGAGTTCAAGTTATTTTTTTACTATTACCATTTTCATCGGACTTCAAAAAAAAAAAAATTCATCAAAATCTTTTCCTTACCTTAGTCCGACTATCCTCCAACTTCTCAGTCTGTCGGCAAAGCGACTCGAGCAGTACTTGTTTCTCGTCGGCCAACCGCTCGTTGTCGGCGTGAGCGTCGGCCAACTGCGTCTGCAAGTCGGCCAATTCAGCCAACGTCGCTTGGAGCTCTTCGCTTGTACTGGAATATGGAGATTATTTGAGTATTTAAAAGCGGGTTTTTGGTAGTAAAATTGAGTAATAGTGTTTATGTCATAAGTAGTTAAATGCTTTGCATATTATAATTGGGCTGCCATAATATCCTAACAGCGAACGACAGTATTTAAAGAGAGATTTTACAGGCGAACACTTTATGGTATAACCAATATATCTTTAAAACTACGCCACGGATTTTGATGCGGTTTGTTTTAATAGATAGAGTGATTCAACGAGAAGGTTTTTAGTATAATTTTATCCCAAAATTTCCTCGAGATAAGGTTCGACGCGGGTAAAACCGCAGGAATAGTTTGTAATATTAAGTTTCGTACCTATAATGGTTCTCCTCCATCTGCAGGATGCGGTCTTGCAGACACGCGACGGACACCTCGCTCAGAGAGGAGGAAGAGTGCTTGTCCCATTCGGGAGTGCTCGCCTCACCGCTGTCACCTTCACCCTGCAGGGAATATGTCAATGTCGATGTCAGATATGCCTTTATTTATTACTTTGGAGTTACGAAGTTACAGAAGAGCTTATGGCCCAGTGCTTGAGATCTGTACGGTGCAGACTGCGGATGATGTCTAGCACCGTAATAATAGTGATGGGTGGAAAATGTATGCCATTACTGTAGTGGTTTTTAATATCATGGGCGATTCCGTACTTCGGAAGATTCCAGCTCAGATATTATATTAACAACATTGACGGTCGTTATGCCCAAAACTTTGGATTTAAGGTATAAAATGTCATTTTGCTCTGGTTTGTAAAGCTTTGTTGGCTCCCTTTAAAAGTACACCATCTTTGGTTAACAATCAATAAGAAGGCATTTTTATAAACAACAAATAATTACGATGACGTCAATGATTGCAACCAAAAATAGTTTGAGTGGGGCATTCGTCTTAATTACTAATTAAAAGACATGAAAAATCAACTTACATTATGCGCAAGAGCAATAGAGGCAGGCGCTGACGAGTGCATCCGGCGCGGCGCTGGCGCCAGTAGGAGCTGTCTCTTCTCACTGTCCGACAGTGGCGAGTGCGCCACGCCCCTCAGTCTGGCTCGCAGCGCCCCATTCTCGTCCGCCAGACACACTAGCGCCGCCTCACGTTCACACTCCACACTCTGGCACAAAAACTTTAAACGTCACACTTGTTTCCATCCTTGTCAACTGGGATAGGTATTGAAGTTAAGTAAAGTCCTGATAGAACAATGTTAATGACGTGCAATGGCCAAGGCCTTAATACACTCAATATTGGGTGACAATGGGCTGAAGAAAAAGAAAAAGATAGTCTTGTTTACCTAATATCTATCTAATAGTTGTTATGTTAGCTGGGTTCACACCGTCGTACGATCCAACGCACTCCGATCGCGCGCGTGGATCGTGCTCCGCATGCGCGCGACCCAGCGCGTTGAGTCGTCCGGTGTGGAACCACACCATCATCATTATAGATATGATATTGATACGTCCAACCCACCTTGAGCCGGTCCAGCTCCCCCCTGAGCCGGTCCGCCTCCGCCGCCTTCTCCAGCAGCTCCTCGACCCTGGCCTGGAGCTGCGCGCGCTCCATCGTGCTCGCCTCCAGCTCACGCCGGAGCACCTCTATCTCACGAGCGCCCGATGTTAGTGATGTCTGAAACAGGTTTGGAGTAGGGCTAAGTAACAATACAATACAAGGTTTGATTAGATTAAAGTGAGATATTATATGAGCTAATTCGTAAGGAAATTGAAAATCACGGTAAATGAAAAATCTTAAGCTAGGAACACTAGGTATATTGATCAAGTCTGCTTTCAAACGAAAATCAGAATGAACTCTGTTCAACCGTTTATGGACTATGAAGCATGCAGATGGCCTAAAAGAAGGTAAATAAGAGAAAATCAACGAAAATGTTATAAATTGAAAGAGACAGCAAACAAAATGTGGATTGCAAAGCTTAGGCTTACGCCGGAAGGGTTAAAAGGGGCTGAAGAGAGATAACGTTAGAAATAAAAAGAAACTGACAAAATAATTACTGAAGGGCCAAGACAGGCTAGAACAATCTAAAAAATTATCAAAACATTTGAATTATAAAACAAGGAAGGGGAACTATACCTTATTAATCAGATATGTGCTATCCATGACATTATCAAGGAATCACTCTTGAGAGATGCTCCCAAACTTAAACCCACTAATATAATAACGTGTTTGATCAATTCAAAAGCAGTCCTATGAATGAATGTTAGTGTGTTACTAATATGACAATAAACAAATCCCTGATTAGGTAACTGTTCAACAGTGCGTACACGAATTGTTTTGCCTATATTTGTTACGTCATTGGTTTTTAGGCATGTATCATGCTCGGCTATGTTAAATAAATAATCAATCATCATTGTGTAGGCAAATAAATTTTCCTGCACGTGAAATTTCTAGATATTATCTCCAAGAAGGAGGAAATTAACGCTTAATTATTGCTTTTTTAAAATAAATTAGGAATAACAATTATATAGCCAATGAACGCTCCTTTTCTTTCCCATACATATTTATATTCTTGTGAAATCAAATAGAGATGCGTGGATTACCTATATTCCTCGTTTATCAATAACTAGCGGCGCCCCACGGTTTCACCCGCGTAGTTCCCGTGCTCGTAGGAATATGGGGATAAAATTATGCTAAAAACCTTCCCACTGAATCCCACTTCATTAAAACAAACCGCATCAAAATCCGTTGCGTAATTTTAAAGATCTAAGCATACATAGGGACATAGGGACAGAGAAAGCGACTTTGTTTTATACCATGTAGTGAAGGGTATTAAGAATGGGGATATCACTTACCTCAGAGGGCACTCTAGCTCTCAATTCCACCTCCTGGAAGCCCGGCATGTGATCAGCATTCAGCATCACCGGCAGACTGATGCACTCCTGCGACCCTCGCTCCCCTACCGACAGCTCTTCAACGCTGCCATATCCATGCCTTCCCTGTCCATCTTCGAACTCCCCTTCCCTCAATTCAGGGTCTTCTAAAACCGCATTATTATTTCCTAAATCTTTCTTTTTGTGTGCCTTGTGAAGCTTCTCTTTGGAGCCAAATATCTTCAACGTTTTGTCCCTCGCCGGCGCTACTTTGTGATGCTTCGAGTCCAAGCTCGAGACCGAAGGGGCCCCTTTCAACGTAGACTCCTGCTTCCCCTGACTTGGCCCTCTACGGAACAACGATTTGAATTTCATCATCTTGATGTCCTATTATTATCGTTTTCGTATCACTGATCGTATGAGTTCGTTTTGCATGTTCGTTTGTTTGTTAATTAGGTACACTTTATTGCGTCTGCGTCAGTAGAATCGTGATCGGAATTAGTTAATGGCGTTACTGTATATTGTCGTTCGCGACGGAAGTTCTGTTCTATTTACATCTTTGTTCAAGATTTTGTTATCACTTTATTTGACGATAAACAATGAATCAAAGATAAAACGCGTTCAATAACAGACGTTGTAGCTAACGCACGAGACTCGTACGTTTGCGATGATAATGTTCAAATGCGTGCGACGAGTCTAAATTGCCATTGGTATGTTTGAAATGTATAATTCATGGAGTAGACGACACTGAATACAGCGTGTGGGATTAAAGGTAATTAGTACATTATTGTATACATTATGACAACGTGATCTCGACTCTCCTTGCTTATGTTATTTGGCTTCAGATTACCGCAGATAATGCTATTGTTAGTTTTATCTGTCTGTTCACATGATTGTTTTAGAGTTAAGTTTTATAAAATTGTATTGTTGTAGTTTTTGTTGGGTTATTCGTAGGAACTTTGGTTATTTGCTTCAAAATCTGAAGGAAACTATTTGAGTCTCAATTCGAAGAAATATGTTGTAATATTCAGTAGGTTTATAAAGATTTTTTTGTTAAGGACCTCGAACCTATACGGAAACGTATTTCATTACCACTTTGTTGTTTTTTTTTTTGAAAACATTACATTTTCTCTCAAAATATCCATTTCGAATAAACAAACTTTTTCATCTCATTTTTATAATCCAAAGAACGAACATTTTAAATCAAATTTCTAAGGACATACAAAAACAACTCCACAAATTCGTACGTCATAAAAAAATATCGATCACAACCAAACTAAAACAGACCCGCTCACTGCAATTGGAATCTAATAAAGAATACAAAAATGCATTTCAAATTGAACCAACGAACGGCACGTCAGACAATCTAATAATCGTATGCGTGCACCGAACCCGCATCCCCTATGACATGCAAATAGAAAGGGGGAACTGGCCACTCCTTAATTAAACCAGGGACGATACGGTATGGATATTTTGTAGATATGTGTCTATTGTTTTGGTGTTTACGCTCCGATATCATAGAGATAAATAAGTACCGTGATCCTGGGCTTGCCCTTGGTCACAGTTATTTGCTGAGTTGCGTGCTTTTGGGCACCACACTTATTTATAATATTAAAATAGTGTAAAGCCCAAGTTAAATATTTCTTTCTTTCTAGGTGTAAGATAGCACAGATATTCCTTATGACCAGGAATAAAATTTAGGATTTTTTCATCTCAAAATTCTAATGGACTGGGATTTACGCGGGTGATCTATACGACGAGTAATATAAAGCTGAAGAGTTTATTTGGTTGAGCGTGCTAATCTTAAGAACTAACGAATTGAAATATTTTATTGACTAGCCCATTTATCGAGTAAGGCTATGGGTTAAACAGGTTAAACATACTACATAACCAATAGAAGTAGAGCTAATGCGAGTTAAACCGCAAGATGCAGCTAATGAACTATCCAAAGACTACAATTTTCCAAAATTTATACAGAAGAAGAAGTCTAAATTTATATAAGAAATCATCAGATCGATTTATTAGATACTGGACATCCAACAGAGAGATGATTATGATTTATTTATACTCCTAATAAAATGACGCAATAGATAATAACTAAATCTATATTAACGCGAAAGTGAAAGCCGATGATAAATTATAACATCTAATCAAGCAAGACAAAATGTGAGAAGATAGATTAGAACGATATAATTATGAATAAATTAACATAAACAGCTAAACTGATGCATGTACATATGTTTATGTTTATGTAATAAGTTAATGAATATAATATAATCAATCAATATAACTGAGCAACTAGGTTTATAACTTGTAACTAGGGTGGGAATGGAAAAAAATGTAAATACGAGATTATAGAGTTACTGATAAAGTACACACTCATTCATAAACACACCCAGCCAAAATAAACATCAAAACCAAAGGGCGACATTTTTTCCTTGCTTCTGCAGTGGAGTTTTAAACAACGATACTTTATTTTTTAAGGAATAAATTAATCATTTGCTTACTTATCGCGAGTTATTAGGTAAAAAAAAACTTCTCGGCTGATGTAATTCTGAATCGGTGGTAGATTCAGTGACGTTCATAAGTGCCTCATTGAGGCCTTAATTGAATAAATATTTTTTGAATTTGAATTTGAATCTGATTTGACTCGAATTAAAAGACATAAAAATGATATTTCATCCCGTAACTATTGGCATAGCGGACACCCCTTTCACCACACCACTACCAACTACATCCAAAATTGGATATGCAAGTCACCATCGAGCACACCTGCGACGAGCTGAACAGCAAAGCTCGAGTTGATAATATAATTAATATCGAAAAAACCAACAAATAGTCGCCGAGGCCGAAATCGGTTAAGAAAGCATCATCACCAACTACACCACTGGGTTGTTAAATATTAACCTCGCACAGGAATTGCGTTAAAATCCTCTACTTAGCGGTAGTCCGAACGTGCCATTTGGGCACTCAAATAGTCAATCACTAATACCACACAACAAGGACGATGACATCTTAACAGCGCCATTTCGATCTACCAAAGTTTAC
This sequence comes from Timandra comae, assembly GCA_958496195.1. Lineage (NCBI taxonomy): Eukaryota > Metazoa > Arthropoda > Insecta > Lepidoptera > Geometridae > Timandra > Timandra comae. The sequence continues at coordinate 7,655,285 of OY292372.1, read as the reverse complement.
ACTAATGGGTGTACCAATTAAGATAGGAATAAGTATGTTCATGTACATTACTGTGCTGACTCACGCAAAATTCTGTTTGTGACATACTCGTAGCTAAGGGTAATTGGAAAAGGGTAGATTGGACAGATATGGGACTGGTGTAACGAACCCGCAACGAAGTAGGGATATAAACGTGCATTTCTGCTGATTGTACTAATTTCATTAGTGTGTGTGTGTGTGAGAGAGAGAGAGAGAGAGAGAGAGAGAGAGAGAGAGAGAGAGAGAATTATAAAGGCAGAACTTAATGTGTAATCCTTACGAAACTTTTTTAAATCTTATGAGCATTTCCAAATAATAATTTTGTAAGCATCTATTCTAATTAATTTTACATAAACACTGGGGTTAATCGAAGCTTCTGAAATAAATATAATTGACCAATGACCATACCAGCACAACAAAGCATTTTTCACGTATTTTAAGATATATTACTAAAGACACCAGATATACCGAAATATTTCACCTTCCTTTTCCATTAAGAATATCAAATACCAATAATTATTTTACTGAAAACTTTAAAATATCTGCACTTTTCCATTATTTGCAACCCTAAAGAGTATTAAAGCATTAAAAATCCTCATTAGTTTTCCAAGTTTTATTACAAAACCATAATATCAAGTCACTCGTTCCACATAAACAAACAGTAGCATTTCTACATAAACAGTAGCATCTAAATAGGGCGTAATAACGTCCGTCCGTCCGTCAGTCCCACTCCCCATACAAATAAGCCACACATTTACATACAACACCTATTGACGTGAAATAGCACGAATATAGAATCCTTAATGGATATAAACGGTGAAAAAGTTTCACTATCAAACACTGGTATTGCCTAATTCGGAAACGCGACACGAAATTTTAATGTGCCTACATTCCGAGGCGGTTTTGGCAAGTCTGTAATGGAGAATTTGGAATGATAAGAATAGATTCTAATCAATAACTTTTATAAGTGCCTTTTAAGAGGGATTGCCTTAAGTGCCTTTTAACCGAAATCTTTAATAAGTTGCCAAATACTCTGTTCCGAACCTTTATCCCAATTCCCCCGTTTATTTGGGGTCGGTTTTCAGTTTAACCAGATTTGGCGGAATGTCAGTATTTTACGTGAAGCGACTGCCATCAGACCTTCACAACCCAGAGGGCTATACGAAATTTTTGGTTAAACCAAATGACTTTTAACGGCTCTAAGTACCGTAAGTACTGTCGATGATGTTAGTACGACAGCTAAGTTGCCAAATACAATTTCTTGATTTTTTTAAAGAAATAGGTGTTGTTCCTGTATAAGAGAACATGTATGAGAAATAAGTAGTTTTTCCCTAACTAAACCTCTCTTATTAGGGTCCCTTGTGCCTACTGCGACAGGTATTAAGGTTTCCGTGAATTATTGCGGGATATTATTATGCCGATATTATGTTTTAATACATTTTTCACATAGTTTCTCGCATCTCATAACGTCAGACACAAAATATTTAATTGAGTCGTCAAACATTCCTTTGATCTCATCTCTATCTATCTTGTTACCGTAACAGTTCATAACTGTCATAGTTATTAGAAAACAAGAATATTTTAATAAATTAATTTCCGAATTTACAATGTCTACCCACGATGTGGCAAGGCCGTTTGTATTTGGAAAGAGATTGTAATTAAAAAAGGCAATTTTCCTTAAATGACTAATTTAAGCAAACAAATAGAAATAAATTCGTTCTTTAAATATAGTACTGCAAAGTATAGTACACTAGATTACAAGGAGCTGATTTTAGACAAGCTTAGTATGGATTAACTTTTTCTTTCCCTATAAGATACTATTATTATTGATCATATGAAATCGCAGCTACATACAACATATAAGCAACACATTTAGCACCACACTCCGAGCACAATAAATGCAAAAAAGCTCCCAATAATTTTAATCCCATCTTCACTACACATTGTATAAGCCCATACATACAGTGTGAATGTCTGTGTATCTGTTGTATTAAATTCCGTAGCTCTGCAGTCGGTCGAGCTAGGAGCGAGGGTGAACGACCAGCCGTGGCCGCCGCGGCCTAGGGAGGTCGCATGCGCAGCCAGTATACAGTGTAGTTTAGTAAGGTTATAATATAAGAGAAGTTAAGAATGTTTAGAACTATTATGCTTTATAGGTAACTAGCGGCGCACCGCGGTTTCATCCGCGTAGTTCCCGTTCCCGTAAGAATATGGGGATAAAATTATGCTAAAAACCTTTCCACTGAATCACTCTATCTATTAAAACAAACCGCATCAAAATCCGTAGCGTAGTTTTAAAGATCTAAGCATACATAGGGACAGAGAAAACGACTTTGTTTTATAACTATGTAGTGATGATCTGTTATGTGACGTTGAAATATCATTTTTGAGAAATGATAAAAAGTCAATCAATATTTAGGATTGGGACAAAATAAATACATTTCTGAATTTAATCCAGCTTAATTTTTGGTAGGTTAAGTTATATTCCAATCACCGATAATATGTATTAAATAGTATAATGAGTGGAAAGTGGGAATAGACGTAATCACAATGATTGTTTAAAGCGTGTTGGTGATCTTAAACTCTGTAAATCTTCTGAGAGTAACACATACGACAATCCATCACAAAATCAAGATAAAAATGGACTTAACCGAACTAAAATAACGAGTAAAGAACCTGTCATCCCAACATTATAACGGAAAAGGAAATGGTCCATTTGGAGAAACGAAAAATTATAATAAGTATACAGATTCAGAAGTTGGATTCAGAAGTCATTTGTCGAACAGACATGATTTATTCTTGGTGACAGAACGGGTAGTTAGGAATGACATTTATTAATTGGTTCATTAAATAAATTAATTTTGAAAGTTTTGGACAAAAACTAAATCACTCAAAACAAAATATGGGCAAATCAGAAAGTTTCTTAAAACAACAAATCTACAAGAAACAAGACTTTCAACTGCCTTATTTGCGTTGCATTTTTAGTCTGGTTTAGCACTAAACCAGGTTTCAAAATCAATTTTGAATAAGTACTGTCAAAGTGACAGATTTGACTGACAAGGTGTCAAATGCTTACCAGGTTTTGTTAAACCGAACTAAAAATGCAACGCAAATAAGGCAGATAAACCGACCTAAAAATGCAACGCAAATAAGGCAGATAAAGTTGAAGAGTATGTTTCCTTGGTGAAACACATTAAACTCAGGAACGTCCTTAGGAAAGTCTACATTATAGGCTACATAACACCACGCATCCAACAATAGGAATAGTGTAGTTAATGCAAGAGCGAAAGAAACTGTGAGATATATCTAGTCAGTTCATAAACAACGGAGTTATTAGGTAACACATAAAAAACAAATCGAGAACCTCCTTATTTGAAGTCAGCTAAATTAACTAGCTATTTTCGAAGATACTTAAAAGCGACATTAATAAATTAGATAATTAACTAAAAATATACAATTAAGACTGTTTTAGACACGGAAAAAAACTCTTTTTTCTAATTCGTGATTGAGACTTTTTATAGCAGGAAATTTCAAGTTTCCTGTCGCCATGGCATAGCGAAAATGCATCGTTTGATTTATGAGTGGTATAACAGGACGGCGACCTAGTAAGGTCACTTTCTTGTCGAGACTGGTTTCTCTGTTTGTGTAGTGGCACGAAGCTTTTATTTAACGTTTAGTGACGGCTGCGGTTCATGCAAAACACTTACGTTTGTGGCTGTTATGTTTAGGGATTTGCAAAGTAAATTAAACTCTATTTAAAGGTGGGTAAGACCAATATTTCTCTGAGTAATTTATTGAAAAAGGCATTAGGTATCCAGTTAAGGCATTTGGAAAAGAATACCCACTTGAAATATAAGAAAATAGTCACAGGACAGGACTTCCCTAAGGATGAAGTCCTTGAGAACTGCGACTAGCGACGCACAGTTTTGGGAACTTGTTTAATGCAGATAATACAATTATGCAACATTATTATGTATCAACACCTCCAAAACCAATTAATGTGCATAATTTTAATAAAACCAAAGACAATGATGTCAAATTAATTCGGCAGACTTATCTATATGAAAAGAAAGTTGATTTCAATGTAGATAATGACCAAATAACAAAGAACAGTTCGCATATCGTGCCGTGCCGTGAGATATCTAACTTTCTCTGTCTGTCTGTACGTACCATCCGAAACCTGTTTGCATTTGCCAAGTGCATTAGCCAGGAATAAGATCGTGAACTAAAACTAGTCATATTAAATTCACTGTAAGTTTTATGTTATCGGGGAAAAAACGAGTATAATATGTGAAGACGTTAAATCAAATAAGTTCGAAATACTACCGTTAAAAAAGACTAAGAAAATATTCATTGTAAAGTTCAGGGGGTAACTGTGGTCGTAAAATTATGTCCATATTATATGAGGTGGTATGCTTGAGAGAAAAACTTTAAAAAAAGACGAAGAAAGAAGAGAAAAAGAAATATTGAAAGCTAAACAGGGAGAGAGAGAGAAAGAGCTAAAGAACAAGACTATAACAAGCAGAAGAATAACTATAAAAATCAATTGCCGTGAGTAAGTATTGCTGATACTGGAAAATAGCGTCATTTTGAATAATATTCCATGTTATATTCCCCTCTGATACTGGGGTGGGGTGACATAGAAAAGAAAATAAAGAAAACTAAGGATACGAGAACAGTTAATCCACGCGTTAAATTTACGCGGTTAAAACCGAGTACAAAGAAATAGTAAATTACTGCCAAAAGATGCCAAAATGGACTGAACAACAATTGTTATCCTCAATGCAATTAGCTTTATCATCAAACACATTGTTTAAGTCTAAATAAAAACCTATACACCAGTAATCTGAACTGTCTGTCGCCGGTCGCGTCGCCGTCGCCGCGGGTCATAAGATAATTACTTGAATGGTACACAAAACACAATGCCACAGACTACTAAACAGTTACTACGTGTGCTACTGTCAATTATAGCTATAAATAATGTCTACGTAATTACTGCATACATAGATACACCGTTAGTTACAGTTAGTATTTTAAACATGTGTTTTTGGTCAGCATGGATCCTCAATCAAGTGTAATATTATGTTATAGGTACAGGCTAATGTTAAGTGGCTTTTGAATTTTAATCTCAATATTCTAATTGGATTATACTTTTTAATTACTTATGGTTTTTAAATTATTCTAGTCAAATTTTTGAGTTTATTCAAGTACTTAGTGCGGTTTTTAGAACACTTTCTTCTCTTTTACAGATTCTCTACACAAAATCTAACATGTTTTTAAAAGTTCCAATAATCATCTTTTAATCAGTACAGCAAACATAATTGACCATCCCGTCACCCTGAGGGCGAACTTATTGCCCTCGTAATCATGATTTAACCATAAACATCTTTCAACAACATCATCTTCTAAATCTACCTATTGTTACCGCAAAAATTAAAATAAATTAACCAACTAAAAACAGGAAATCTTTACAAATAACCCTTGCAATTCATACAACAGAAATCATAATGACGCAAATACTGTGACTAATAGAGACAATGCTACCGAATCGAAATCGCACCATGTGACATCAGTGACGGATTAGCCATGTAACAAGTAGCATTTACTATGGGCCCATACTGCGCAAAAAAGTCCCTGCATTAAAGAAGGTCTTTTTATGAGGCCCTGTTTTGTCCTGTCCAGACCAGTATCATTCTGACTATATTTTATATACTATATTTTAGTATTTTTTGCGTGAAACTCAATCAAATTTTTAGCCGCAATTTGCCGACTATAGCTGAACATAGGCCTCCCCCATTGAGATAAAATGCAACTGTTTTTTCGTAGCGAAATTTTAACAAAATCTATAAAAAGATTCATCCAAAGGCCCCTTGATAATATTTGCTGGGGCCCCGCGCTTACTGAATCCGGCACTGGTGACAAAATCGTATGTGACAATTAGCAAGTTCGAAACGACAGTGTAACCTTGTTGATGTAAGACGGTGAACAATACCAAGGATCCTTGGGTAGCACTTGGACAAATAGTTATCCAATCTATCTTGTTAGGAAACTCGAATTTATTTTAAAGTAGCTGCGCTACGTGGTTTAAGGCACATTAGTTTAGCTCGTCAGATCGTAATGTGATGTTGTAAATGTTGCTTGATATTTGGGCTATCCAACTTGAGGATTTTTCAATTTGGGATTCAGATTTTTGCTTACGCGGGTTGCAAATATGACAGCAATGAAAAACGGGAAGGGCACAATAGCACAGGCATTACTTATTATTTTTTCTCGTCGCCAGTAAATCCAGTAATCTTACTTTACTCTCTACCATTGAGAAAATCTAGAAAACTACAGTTTATTTTACTATTTTCAATAACAAACGTAATATTAACGTGTAAACATAGAATTGTTTAGCGCGGTATAATTCGTTTTATTTTCCATTTGGTCACGCTTAGTGCGTGAAGCAATATTATTATCATTTTAATGTATTGTAATATCGAGTTCTTCTCTATATTTGGAAAACAGCTGTATATCACAACAGAATTATAATTCAATGTTATTTAGTTTTAGATTCCATTCTTATCTTTTATGATAATATTGCTATTAGTTTTTCCTTTTCTGATTAATGATTATTGGTTTTTATCATGAAACCTTTTTCATTGATATTATCATCTTTATAATATCACTAGCAGCGCCCCGCGGCTTCACCCGCGTAGTTCCCGTTCCCGTGGGAATTTTGGGATAAAAAGTATCCTATGTGTTATTCTGATGTATAAGCAAGATTATTGTAAAGTTTCATTAAAATCCATTCAGTAGTTTTTGCGTGAAAGAGTAACAAACATCCATACATACAAACTTTCGCCTTTATAATATTAGTAGGATAAATCTGAAGAGTGTTTCGTTGAGCGTTTATATCAGGAACTACTGATTCGAATAGCAACATTCTTTTGTTACATTTTTTTCGGTCTGGGTGTGTGTGAATGAGTGTGTGCGTAGTTTCTGATAGCCTAGATACAAGTTTCGAACTTAGTTAGGGGTCAGTTACTATAACGAGATGATGTAGTGAATGATTATGTTATGTTATTTGTTTAGCTAGTTCCTTCTTTTGAGCATTCTTCAATTAGTAGTGTTTTCACAACATCCAAAAATATTGTTGTTTACCACAATGCACATGCACGAAAGTTGTCGAATATTATGAAATGCGTGTCTTGTTTACTAAAATATGGAAATTTCGGGTCGGAACACAAAAAGTTATTCTTTATTATATAATTAGAAAGTAGAATGTTTTATTGTCAAGACAGTATAAATATTCACACCAAATTAATAAGATAATGGAGGCAGAGGATTTTGTGAGAATTAAAATATCTTGATTCTCTTTGAAAATGCCTTTGAATTTGAAATAATCTTGTAATATAAACAATATTATAATTTCTGTTAACATGTAAAGAGTGATTTGAGATTTCCAAATTTTGGTTATTTTCCAATCTTATCGTGATTGATTGTGACCACGTTTATTGATAAACTTGAAAGATTGAAAGTTAAACATCCTCAAGTAGTCGTAACTTGTAGTCAATTCTGTATTTGTTCAAAATATTCCCTTCCAAGTCGATAGACTAAGTATAATTCTGGGTGGCGTTGGAGTGCCGTAGTAGAAATCCCCCTCGGGATCCTACGGTACCCTAATGTAACGCGGACGGAAGTCGCTGTGTTTTTAGTGGGTAGGCCCAGCCCTTCTGGCTGGGAGAGCCCTACATACCCCGGGGGTCCTCCCAATATCGGCTCACGGTGGTATGCAGTTCTAATCAGTTCTATGCATTTTCACTGCGTTAAAAAAAAAAAAAGTATAATTCTGGGTAGCGAAGGTTCGGTGGCAGTTGCTTCATGTACAATATTGATAATTCAGCCAAAACTGGTTAAACTGATAACCGACCCCAATAGGCTATTCTCCTATTTTTTCAAATATTTTTTAAAATGCTCATATATATCAGATAATCAAGGATTATTTTTATTTCTGCAAAATATACCTGCTAAATGTTAAAAAAAATATATCAAAAATTTGACTTAAAATATACGCGCCAAAACACCGACCGCCATGATGGTGGCGGCGACTGACGTCATATAAACTAAAATGAAGAAATGTCAAAATGCCAGTTTGTCTTGTACTCTTGTAGTGATTTAATATAATTTAATTTCAAGTAAAAATGAGTTTTTATAGCCCATATCGTTGGTGTGTAGCGTTGAATTGTAAAAATTCTACGTTGAAGACTCCAGAAAAGTTATTTATTAATGTGCCGACCGACGTTTCTATGAGAAATGTTTGGTTGGAACTCGCGGGACGAGATCCTGTAAAATATTCTAAGAAATCTCATTTATATCTTTGTGAGGATCACTTTGACGTAAGTACATAAGCTTTTTTTATTGATTTTTATTTAAATTACGATATTACTCTCTTTTTTACTATGTAAACGAGACTTTGAGGTTATTTTTACTACATAGCTCGGTATCATTGCTTTAGTGAAATTGACGTCACATCATGGCGGTCGGCGTTTTCAATCACGTGACATACAGATAATGAAACCTCAATTTTAATTTTGAAAAATAAAATTAACCTTAGGTTTTCATGGGAAAATAACTTTATATTTGCATTTTCCGTGATGAAAACTATCCAAGTAATATAATTTCATAATTTATTGTTGATATAAGAAAATGGCCTATTAGAAAGGTTTAGAAAAATCTTATTATCTTTAAAAGGAGGCAAATTTTTATTACCTTTTTGTTAGCAAACATTCTTTTAAAATGACCTAAAAGGTGTCTCCTTTCTATTGAGCAAGTTTTACTGGCAATTTCCAACTTTATTTCCTGTGTCACAGGGATACATTTCAAATACCAGACCACGTGAGTCATGCCAATGTATAATTATTATATCTGACCCCGGCCGGTACGAACCAAATTCTCAGAAGAAATCCATACCGACAAATTTTAATGCATGGCTAGCACATTCTACAAAGACAGCAGTCATTGCATTGCATATGGACTTTAATTAAGTATGGACGATTTGTTATTTTACTTTTAGAGATGATCCTTACAAGGAAAATTATAATTTTACCAGCGGCGCCCCGCGTAGTTCCCGTTCTCGTAGGAATATGGGCATAAAATTACGCTAAAAACCTTCCCACTGAATCACTCTATCTATTAAAACAAACCGCATCAAAATCCGTTGCGTAGTTTTAAAGATCTAAGCATACATAGGGACAGAGAAAGCGACTTTGTTTTATACTATGTAGTGATAGTGATGCCCAATTCTTGGGAAAGATTAGGATTATTGGCTAATGCCAATATCATGGCTCTCGTTTAAAATTTAAGTAAGCTTGGTGATCAAGCCTATTCGACCTTACTGAACCTAGGTACTAATATCATCTGTGAGAGATTCCTTTTAGAAAATTTTCAATAGGATCGTATTGAACCTGTATATTCTCTGGATGATTAATAGATTTTGAGGTTGATTTTTAGCTCAATACTCCTGAACTAAACGTATAAGATGGTATCCAAGACACGAACGTAGAAAGTGCTATCTAGGTACTACCTATTTAGGACTTGGAAACTACTTCCAGTGTGATTGATCTCTTCAGATCTGCGATACCAGTTAAAAGACATTTCTATGCTTTTCCGAGATCTTCTCGGGTACAATACCAGGAAAAAGATTACCACTCAAATTATGATTAACGCGATATTTACCATGTATATTATTTATTTCAAGTTTCCGATATTTCGACGCTGTTGCAAGCGCCATGATCACGGATGAACTGGAAAAATATAGTTTTTGCTTTTCCGAGATTTTCCACATGTGCCACTAACCTAACGTGGCAATAATACACCATTGTTAATAGGTATACTTTACGATATTTAGCGTGCGATATTTATTATTACGAGTGCTATGCAAACAGTATGTTTTCGCGATACAAAACTTGTTTAAACACAGTTATGTTGAAATTGTTATATTGTTTTGATGGAACGACCTTGCCTTTGTTTTATTATAGTCTGTGTCGTTATACGTGTGTATATCATCAGGTACATGGCTTGGAGGTACTTAGGTATATCCTACTAATATTAAGACGGTAGATATGGGATAATACTTATCCCAAACTCGCGTAGCCCGGTTAGGGGGGGTAGGTATTTAATATACCTAGGTATCTTCCCAACATTTCAACCCCTAAGGTTGAAATTTTTAAATCTTCTTTCTTACTGCAACTTACAGTATTAAAAGGAGACCATCGATAGTCAAGGCTCTGTGTTAATTAATCTGTCAGTCAGCTGTTGTTTTGACTTTGACTTTCCCACGTAATCGGAATGCGACTAAAACCAGAAATAGAACAACTAAAACCAGGGACTAAAACCATAATTAGTATTTACTGTGATATTTAATATAGGAAGGTGGCTAGTATAAGTAATTAATAACAGAAGTATATAAAATAATGAAATGTCACTCAATCAATTAGATCGTAGGTATTTAATTTTAACGCTATTCAATTAGGTAGGAAGGTATAAATTAAATATCTATGGCTGTTACCCATCCTAGGTTAAGCACCTACCTAGAAGCAGTAAGAAACCTACCTACCCATAATATACTGGTCTCATTGGTATCCTATACTTTACTAAACCCATATTATAGAGCATGGATTTTAATAAGCGTGTAGGTAGGTAGGTACATTCAAGTCATTAGATAACGAATAACAATAGCTCTCTACCTAAACATAATACCTATCACATGTCATTGCGATTGATTTGCAAAATAAACAGTTTTAACTTAAACAACTGCAATTAACATAAGTCTTCTAGGTATATACCTACTCAGTTTTTATTACAGTAAGTACCTACTTAAACATTTTGAAATATACTAGGTAAAAACTAATTTTGATAAACATGACCCAACGTCAAGTTGGTTAATTAAGTAACTAACTTAATTGCAATGGAACTCAAAAGACTAAAACACCACGGTGGCAGTCACTGTGGTATGGCACCAATTTTTGTTGTTCCTTCACAGTATCATTTAGCAACACTTAAACATAAATATCGTAACCGCCATTTCAAATTCCGAGCACAAAATTCACATAAACACAATAAAAAACACACACCATTATTCAAATATGGAATCTAATATTCTTTTTCTAAACTTAATTACAATAAAATGTTCGTATTTATAAAAAGAAATGCACCGGCGACTGGACGACATCCGTCGTCAACCGAATCAAACAAACTTGCCGTTCGCCCGCTACGCAAGCCTGTTGCAAACAGTTTCTACAACCCGACTGAATTAAAAATGATACTCGGCCTCATAGCTCCACGTACGTTCCAACTAAACCAGATACTTTGCAGTGTAACTATTCGAAGAACGTGTTTCGTATGAGCGACGAGTAGGGCCTGCTTATGTACTCTTTCTTTCACTAAGTTACGAATGGAAAAGATATAAGTTAGACTAGGACAGAGATATTGGTAAAAAATACATCAATTTCGTCACGTGTGTGTTTGTGTACGACGTGATTCAGGCGTTTAACTGTTATCGTTTAAAAATGGATCTCAAATCGACCGGTTAGAGTTTATTTTTATTTTTTTGACATAGCTAAGGGTGTTTTTTTTGTGTGATTGACTTTATTCGATCAGTGAAACGTTGACGAACTTACAATAAGTTATCGGAGTAAAATGATAAACTTACTTGACTGGTAGCGGCACGGCGGGAAGCGACGTGATCCTCTTTCGATACTTCTTCACGTCATTAGCGTTGGTCCAAACATCGTTATTGTTTATGTTCTTTGCCAATTTCAAATTGCTAACCGAAACATTGGATTTTGGTTTCAAAGATGGCGGCAACAATGTTTCCGGTTTCGGGGTCGTAGGTTTGGCGGGAGCGTGTGATTTCTTTACAATTTGTAAAACCACATTTGGACCCGATTGGGCCTTTTTTATGGGGTCCTTTTTGGGCCCGCCCGGGTCTGGGGTAGTAGGTTTACTTCGAATTGGTCGTTCGGGGTCAGTCGGCTTGTCAAGCCGTTTGACTGACGGCTTGAGAAGATCTACGGTGCGTTTGACCTTTGCTTTTGTTGATTCTGGATTCGATGGAGCTAAAAATAATTATATTATTATGTACTATTTTCTTCGTGAACCTAAAGAGAAATAGCTTAAGTATATAATAATATGATATCTTTTAATAAACTTATATTATTAAAAACCCGACTGCGCATAATTTAAAACTTTAAAACATGTTTACCTATCCTGTATCATAAAAAATCATTGGATAAAATTGAAAATATTCAAATTAGTCGTTGTTAAGTAATAAATACTTAGGTAAGTATACGAACTACAGCTTACTTACATAAATGCCAATAAGGCAGGCACTAATGAAAGTCTAGACTTCCACGTAGCTAGGTCACACATACATTTAGAAGACCTACCTGTTTTAGGCCTATTTCTGGTAATAGGTTTAGTCTCTGCGCTGCCTATTTTGGTAGTTTCCTCAACCGTGTATGAAGTAGTGGCGGGTGGCACCGCCTTGATGCGAGAGCTGAAGGTAGCCTTAAAGAAATTGGCTGTAAACCCCTTACGCGTTAGCCGTGAGCCTTCAGAATACCTAAAACAAAAAATAATTAAAATAATATTTCAGGGGACACCCGGGTTTGAACCGGGGACCTCTCGATCTGCAGTCGAATGCTCTACCACTGAGCTATATCCCCGCTGAGCAGTGAGTTAAAAATATGCTACATAGCTATTTGTTTCGAACAAAAGCGCCATCTACGTTTGTATTGTTGATTTAGTTTTTACAGTTTCCGCTAGATGGCAGTACTTGTATTATCATGCTATTTACTATTTTAGTAAGAACTCAATTATTTATCATTATCATTGGTTTAATTAGGTTGCTTATAATTATAATGTTTACTATTAATTATGATAACAAAACGTGTAGACTTACTGTGATTTATTGTTATTAGGCACCACAGGCGCCCTCTGCTGCATAACCTCCTCGATCTGAAACAAAACAAAACACGGTCAACAATCTGACAGTATCGTCTACTCGTAATCGGTATACTTATTACCAAAGGAACATTGGTTCATCCAAAAAGTCGCATCATCAGCTTGGGTCCTTTCTATTTGCGAAAGGACCCAAGCTAAGTCTAATCACTACATAGTATAAAACAAAGTCGCTATCTCTGTCCCTATGTAGGTACATATGTCCTTAAATCTTTAAAACTACGCAACTGATTTTGATGCAGTTTTGAGTAATAGATAGAGTAATTCAAGAGGAAGGTTATTAGCATAATTTTATCCCCACATTCCCACGGGATCGGGAACTATGCGGGGCACAGCTAGCTACAAAAAATAAAGGCTTATACCTAATAATACCTACTTAAAGTTATTTAATCACTATTACGGAAAACTAGCACGTAATATGTTGTTCCATTTTCCCTATGGAATTATGATGACAGATGGCAATAAATAACAGCTATTGAACAATATGCTGTGGTCCCACCGCGGGGGAATGAGCGATGAACTATCGACAATTTTCTCGCCCAAGAAAAGGACAGTGAATGTACATTCCGTGTACACGAAAGAGATGCATATTGACTGTTCACACTGTCGGCGAGTACCAAGCGATTTGGCGAGTTATTTACTCGCTCAGCTTAGCGATAAAATTGGTAAGCGAGTACCTACTCGCTTCTCGCTGATCGCCAACTCGCTTACTCGCCCATCGCCGGCGGCGCGGGCGGAGGGACCACTATCATACCTATAAGGTGGCAAATGACACTAGACTAATTATTGCCAACTATGAACTATCCCGGTGGGAAACTTGAAAAGGGCAGATAAAAATAAGCTTCTGATCCCTAGCTGCCTAGATACTATTTAAAGTTACGAACTCAGAGGTCAGTTACTATAATGAGATGATGTAGTGAATGATTATGATACTTAGATGAAACACGTGGAGCATAAAGTTAATTTTTTTATCAACAAAGAGATCTTTTAACAATAAAAAGGTAAGTAATATCGTTCTAATTAATGGGCAATATAAAATTTCGATACATTGATATAATGTATGCCATTATTATTAAATAAAAACAAAACTTACATTACTGCAACTCATTATCGCCAATTAACAAAGACTAAATTGTTTTTGGTCGATTCAATATGGTGCATCAAAACACGAACGTTATCAACAAATATCGCTATCTCAGATAAGCGATCGATTGAGTTTCATTTCAGTACAATGTACTCTAGATAAGCTGTCGCGGATTTCCTCGGATCACATCATGTAATCATAAGTACACAAAGACATACCTAAAAATATCCCTAATGCACCCTATATACTTACACACGGTGGCCGAGCTGAGGCCAACGCGAGCGAAGGCAAATGAATACAAGACAAGTGGTACTGGTATACGCGAGCCGAGTGATGGCAAGACAATGCACATATACTGTCCACACGTTGGTATTGGGCGTAAGCTCGGCCAACGTATATAAAGGCTGCGAAAAAGGCATTTGTACCGGGGGTAATTAGTACCAAAGGGTGCGCGTAGACTGAAAAGGGCGGCAAATATGGCAAATAAACATTTTGAGGTATTTCCGTTAATATTATCTGCCGTGACATATATTTTTTTTGGTAACTCTGTGACTTTTGGAAGCTCTTACTACTCCTCCTTAATTCCTCGTATAGACTGTCGATGATGTTAGTACGACAACCGGGACCGAACGACGGCTCAACGTGCCCTCTAAAGCACGGAAATGCTCACGAAATGAACGCAACTTCTGTGATGACCACCCATCACTATTAAAACAATGCCAGACGGCGGTGCTTAATAGGATAATCTAAAAGCAGTTTTCCATATAAACGTATTCCCGTCCCTGGATGGATAATGCCTCTAGCTAGAGCAATTTTTTTTTCATAATCCTGCCGGGCCTGCTAGAACAATGCCCCTCAAATTTACAGATCTTGTGATAATTCGCGAAGCACTACGCTATGAGCGCTTAAACTCACATTTAGACATTTTTATTAAAATATATAAATATTTATTACCATTAAAAACCTGTATTCTCTCGTTCTTCTAAGCCCGTACATATTTAAATAATAATAAAGTTATTTAATCACAATAACAACGAAATAAAATGCAAATTATCGCCTTGCTAAAGGACATTGACAAACTTATTTAATCAGCTAGATTTTAAGAAATTTCATTTTGACACCAAGAAGTTTTTATCACAATTTTGAAATGAGGTCGATTTGATATTGTTTAATAAGTAATTTATTGCACTTTATTATTTTACTAGCAGCGCCCCGCGGTTTCACCCTCGTAGTTCCCGTTCCCGTAGGAATATGGGGATAAAATTATGCTAAAAACCTTTCCACTGAATCACTCTATCTATTAAAACAAACCGCATCAAAATCCGTTGCGTGCATACAAAGGGACATAGGGACAGAGAAAGCGACTTTGTTTTATAAATGTGATAATGGTGGATCCAATTGGCCCCTTTTGATGTGCAGCACCCTAAGGCAGAACCTGGCAGACACTCTATGAATAAGAACCTCTTATGTGACAAAAATCTTTATTAGCCACGCAATTTTTTCCCTTAAGTATAAAATCTCTAACAGACTTTCAAAAAAATTTTGAATGATTAAACGGAAAGTACTTTTTGGAAGTTCCGGTAGTCGTACCATATCGTCATCGACAGTAATTACGGTTAGTTAGAGCCTTCAAAAGTTTAACAGCTTGACCGAAAATATGCAGAATAGACCCAATGAAGATGACTACTGGCGGGAAACTGCTTTTAGAAGTAAAATACCATACAATATACAGTATCACTACACTACATAGTATAAAACAAAGTCGCTTTCTCTGTCCCTATGTATGCTTAGATCTTTAAAACTACGCAACGGATTTTGACGCGTTTTAATAGATAGAGTGATTCAGTGGGAAGGTTTTTAGCATATTTTTATCCGCGGGGCGCCGCTAGTGTTTATATATATTGTATACATACTTTAAGTACATATCTACTGCGTATATAGATACTGTACAATACTCGTAACATTATGCCCAGTAATCTCGATTACCCAATACATATTACATTCGATTGCAGTGCGGTTCATTGACTGTCTCACTCCAATAGAAGGGTAGCGTGGGAGGCACCGGCTGGTATTGGACGCCTCCACTGTAATGTAACTGCAAGTATCATGGTACTGAGAAAGTGTGACCTTCAGGTACAGGATATTAATATTAACATAACATAATCATTTACTACATCATCTCATTATAGTAATTGACCCCTAACTAAGTTCGAAACTTGTAGGGTATCAGAAACTACGCACACACTCATTCACACACACCCAGACCGAGACAGACATTTGTGGTCCACACAAATATTCACCCTGCACGGGAATCGAACCCGCAACCTTATGGATGGCAGTCCGGTATGGTGACCACTCTGTCGACGTCGTCGTCGTATATGCTGGACTATAATACCCCGTTTTACACGCGTAGGTAAATCTCTATGTTATTCTAGCTAAAATTTGAATTCGATTGAGAATCTTGAGATCTGCTATTGATGAGGTTTCCCAATCAGGAAAAAGCATGAAGTACCTACTTAGGAAACGAGCTTCGCTCAGGGGCATCAATTCAATGTGTTATTTTTATATTGAGTCGTGGAAAATAACTTGCCATGCGTGTCCCTACACCTGCACCCGCGAGGACCTTTACAAGGCCACTGATAGTGCCATATCGGTGGCCGAGTTCTGGTCCTCAAAAATATGAGTCGATACGCAAAGAAGAAGATTTTTATATTTGTTACTTTCCCAAACAATTATAATTACGTAGACAGAGTGCTCACATGTCCTTCTTGTGCGAGGATCTCTAGCAATAAGATTGGCTACATAAGCCACATGCGAGTGTATAAAAGTCGCGTGGAGTAGTCAAGCAGTCGCCAAGGCCGATAACGGTCGGGAACATTATTATTACTTTCCCAAACTCAAGGATCTTCCTGTTTGGTCTTTAAAGAAGTTTTGTAGGGGGGAGGGGGGGAATTGCGTAAAACATTTCTTCTAAAAGAGGTTCCTTGTACAATGATCAGTGTTATCTTAAAAACCTTGATTCTAATCTTATCAACCACGATGTTTTCAGAGACATTGAAAAAACCATTACATTATCTTAATTATATAAAACCTTGTGTTAACATTACGTTTTGGCGGTAACTGATATTATTAACTTAGTTTTCCTACTAGCAAATGAAGTTTTCATAAGTACTACACGTCCTACTAATATTATAAATGCGAAAGTTTGTGAGTGTGGATGTATGGATGTTTGTTCCTCTTTCACGCAAAAACTACTGAATGGATTTTAATGAAATTTGGTACAGATGTTCCTCATACCTATGAATAATACATAGGATACTTTTTATCCCAAAATTCCCACGGGATAAGGTTCCACGCGGGTAAAACCGCAGGGTACAGCTTGTTATATTATAGTTTTAGTACATTATTACTGATGTAAAAAGAGAACCAGGTATAGGTTCCACCAATCAGTACCATGACTGGTGGAATTGATTTGTCATCCAAACTAAAGAAGTATAAAAAAATAACAATAATTAAAAAAAAACAACGTTTCCGGTAAAGTATAACTTTTGAAAAGTTCAGTTGCAAGCCCACACTCGTATATAACTAAAAGGGCAAGTTAAATAAACTCATATACTCAATTAAAAACCTTAAAATAATACTTCCGTTACAACAATAACATAAAATTCAGTGAAACATTAACAAATAAATAATGATATTGCAATAACATGCGCATGCGACGTTGACGTAACCTGTAATTTGTAATCGGCTCACAAGATGGAGTGTAATTTGAAATTTCCTAAACTGCAACAACCCGGTCCTTTAAAGGAAAGGCAGCTAATAAAATTAACGTATCGTAATTATACGATTTTGAGGACATATCGAATTTATTTTAAATTTAAAATACGAATGACACATTGATTTTGTGTACACACTTACAAAATCTGTGTATTTATTATTGCAAACTTTGTAAGTATTTTTAGTTAGCTGTGCTTGTATATTGCCAGTTTCATTTCTTCTTTCTTCTTGGTATTTTTATATAATTTTTTAGCTGTTTTGCATTCTAAATTAGTTGCAGTGGAGTAGTAAAAACCTAGGGATTTATCTGTCGATAAGTTTATAACAAATTAACGCAATTGTGCGGCTGGCGCTTAATTTCTTGAGGCTGAGTGTCGGTCCCGATTGTAGTATTAACGTCAATTACGAGTGGTTAAAGCCATAGAGATGGGTTAGGACGGATATCCTTAACTGACTCCATGATTTGTAGTTAAAGCCCTCGAAAGTCTAGTTAGTAAGTATGTACTTGGTTTAACCAAAAGTGTGGGCGTATCATTCAATTATAATCCCTACTAATCCTAATCTATATCATTATATAAAAGGCTTTGTCCTGAATGACTGATGGATCATCTATATCATCATTATATAAAAGGCTTTGTCCTGAATGACTGATGGATCAACGCACAGCCTAAACCGCTTATCGTAGAGACCTGAAACTTGGAGGGTGTGTTATTTGTATTACGTAGGCGTCCGATAAGAAGGGATTTTTGAAAATTCCTCCTCTAAAGGGGTGAAAAGGGGTTGCAAAGTTTGTATGGGACAACGTGATTCCGTGGTCTGATTAAGTTCAAACTTGGCATAAATGTTCTTCAAAAAGATTAATTAAATATGTGATACTTATTTTTCTTAAAATCATCACCTAACATGATTAAAAAGGGGTAAAAAATTATTTTGGGGTTGATTTGCGTCGAAATTGATATCAATACTCC
The DNA here is from genome assembly GCA_958496195.1 of Timandra comae. Classification (NCBI taxonomy): domain Eukaryota; kingdom Metazoa; phylum Arthropoda; class Insecta; order Lepidoptera; family Geometridae; genus Timandra; species Timandra comae. The sequence continues at coordinate 7,636,436 of OY292372.1, read as the reverse complement.
TTTGACATGTGTTTCAATTTTTAATTTGACAACTAAATGACAAAATGGCGGTCTAACATAAATTGACGGAAAATGAGGCAGTGTATCAAAACTATAAGTACTTAAATAAAAAAATACCGTATTTTTACTTATTAATAGATATTTATCAATATTCTTCACCCCGCATTATAAATCTAGACATTAATTTAAATAACTATATCAAATATCAAATCTGTAGGTGAAGTAGTTTTTTCCTAAAATGTACCACCAAATTGTTGCGTTACAAGGGTCGCTTTGCTCGCCCTAATAAGATATTTTACTCATAATTTGATTTCTGCTTATCATATCTTCAGACATTTTCGATCTAAAATATTACTATACGAAAATTATTATTCATGTGCGATTTATCGATTTTAGCTTTATGATATGAAATTAGTTAAGTCGAGCAGGGTTTTTTTATAACTAAATCACCCACTTATTATAGATACATAGATTCGCTTAATTACAATCCAGAATCTTTCCAGAATTTTTCGCAGAATTTATAACACTTTCTAATATGAACGCCGATTAACCGAATCGCCAATTATCCGAATCGGTCCTAAGTTACTATGTAATGTACCTCTATTAATTGTTGTGATTTATTATATTTTGTACTAGCTGTGCCCTGCGGTTTCATCCGCGTAGTTCCCGACCCCGTGGGAATTTTGGGATAAAACGTAGCCTATGTTCTTTCCCGGACCATAATCTACCCCTGTACCAAATTTCAAGTCAATTATTTCAGTAGTTTAGCCTTGAAAAGGTAACAGACAGGCAAACAGACAGAGTTACTTTCGCATTTATTATATTAGTAGGGATTTTCGTTAAGGCCCGCTGAGATTGCAACTTAAATATAAATAAATAAAATAAAATAACTTACTCTGGATCGAGATGTTTAAGTGAGTTATAGATATTGTAGAACTGTGTTTGTTAAACTTATTATAGTTTATTCTACGTGTGACATCGTTTTTAGAGTTCCGTTCCCAAAAGGTAAAAACGGAACCATATTACTGAGACTTCGCTGTCCGACCGTCCGTCTGTCACCAGACTATCTCAAGAACCATGGACATTGGACGTATGCTATGAGAGAATGATGCATATTCAAGGTCAAGAACGGTGATAGCTAAAGCTACACTTGAAATTTTCACACATGATGTATTTCTATTCTATTGCCGCTATAGGAAAAAATACATAAAATAAAATAAATATTTAAGCGGGGCTTCTCAATACAACAAACGTGTTTTTTTGCCCTTTTTGGTACAGAACCCTTCGTGCGCGAGTCCAGCTATGTGCAGTCTATGTGCGATAATCCGAATTTTCGATTATCCGAATGGACCCCGGTCCCAATTAATTCAGATAATCGGCGTTCTACTGAATATGTATTGTGTAATGAAACGCCGACGCTTCCGAAGAAAAAATGGGATGGAAGTGGTAGTGGGGTAGAAGGGGTAGTGGCGTGGAAGTGGAGTGGAGTAGTGTGTATGCGGGATAGGCGTTGAAGTGGTAGAGATGTGGAAATGGGATTAGTGTGGATGTAGGACGGTGTGATGTAGTGCGTCGGTGGCGTAGGGGTTTAAGGCATTTGACTTTCGATCGGAAGGTGCCTGGTTGGAACCCCACCACGTACCAATGTGTTTTAAATCATCATTACCAGTTTATTGATCTCCCTACCGAGGGTACAAGACCAGAAATAAGTAATGATGAGTGATGTGGAAGTGGGAGCGGTGTGGAAGATGTATTAGTGTGGAAGGGGAGTGGGGTGGAAGAGGTAGTGGCGTGGAATTGATATTAGGGGGTCAGTATTAGCTACCTAAGGAGGGGCTAGGGCCTGTCCTGAATCATATCTAATAGGGGTATTTTAATTATGTAGTGCACATAAAATATGAAAGTTTACCTAATTTATATGTCACTAGCGGCGCCTCGCGGTTTCACCCGCGTAGTTCCCGTTCCCATAGGAATATGGGGATAAAATTATGCTAAAAACCTACTGAATCACTCTATCTAGAAACCGCATCAAAATCCGTTGCGTAGATTTAAACATCTAAGCATACATAGAGACAGAGAAAGCGACTTTGTTTTTAATACTACATATGTAGTGATAACGAATAATATAGGCGTGTTTATTGTTTAATTTTAATCTCGACTGCCAGACCCACATATTGATTAAAGTTATTTTATTACATCGATATTTAGCGTTAGCCCAAAATAACTATTCTTCGCGTACGAAGTCGCGGGGCAGAAGCTAGTTAATATTATAAATGCGAAAGTAACTCTGTCTGTTACCTTATCACGGCTAAACTACTGAACCGATTGACTTGAAATTTGGTACAGGGGTAGCTTATGTTCCGGGGAAGAACATAGGCTATGTATTATCCTGAAATTCCTACAGGAGCGGGAACTACGCGGGTGAAACCGCGGGGCACAGCTAGTTTTCTATAATGACTTACCCGATATTTAACCCAAACTGGACGTCTTATAAAAAAAACTTCAATGGGGAAGGGGTTAATTATCAAATCAAAAGAAACCATGATATATTTTACTTTCCCTTTTTTTATATTTTTCCCCCCTTTTTTATACTTATTATGGTTTAATGTTATTTTTTACCACGTAACCTTTATATCCATAGTTTTATTTTATTTTATTTGTCTTGTGTAATTATTGTCAATGTTGTGTACATTTGTTATTGGTAGTCATTTATGTAAAAAACCACCTTTATAATACTTCATATCTGTATATTATATGCATTACTGTAAATGTACCTTTCTTAAATAAATAAATAAATAAATAAATAAATATGGAGACCAAAATAATAATATGATTACTTGATTAGTTGCCTGGTATTAATTAACTAGAAATAAGCAGGTAGTTTAAGGTTAATTTGAGACACAATGAAGATTTTGGCGCGATGCTGTCACCTGGTAAACATGGCTACCGGAAATCGTTCACGTTCGTTCACACACGTAATGAATGACCCAAGAAACCAACTATACCCAAGACACTAACCTCAATTAGTACTTATCTAAGTACTTACTTAATATTTGTGAATGGCAATCCATATAATAAGTTGTAGTTATTCATTAAGACGATATCTAGAACGTGTTGCGACATGTCTACCCACACACTGTCAGCCACAACTGATTAGCTTAGATAAGGTGGTGCTGAATAGCTTACTTACAGCTAGAGGTGGGAGTATAGCTTGACAGGAAGATGGGATTACAATCTACACTAATATTATAAAGAGGAAATATTTGTTTGTAACGAATAAGCTCCGAAACTAGTGAACAGATTTCAAAAATTCTTTCACCATTAGAAAGCTACATCCACCGCATTCCCTATGAAACTACGCGAGTGAAACCGCGGGACGCCGCTAATTTTAAAGAAATTTTGTCGAGGTATAGAATCCGTGGTCGCAAAAGACTGAGAGGCATTTTGATTGCCCGAAATTAAAATCGTGAATGAAATTTATCTAACGAAGTTTTAGTTCGTGTTAATGTATAACATTAAATTAAAAATTTAAAAAACCCCCATAACTTTTAAACGGGTCAACCGATTTTCGTCAAACATGTCTAAAACTCGCACATAAGTCCCCTTTAATAAAAAAAACAACAAAGTTGAAATCGGTTCATCCGTTCGGGAGCTATGATGCCACAGACAGACAGATACACAAACACAGACACGTCAAACTTATAACACCCCTCTTTTTGCGTCGGGGGTTAAAAATACATTTAAAATTATAATAAAATAACGTACTTAGTTTAAAAGTAACGGACAAAGCATTTAAAATTATCCACAACAGTTATTTTATACCGAGTTCTTATCAAATTAGTATTTAGTGCAAATATTATCACTGAATGTAAACTGTTGACCATTGAATGTCTCAATATTTGCTTTGACTCATTGAATGTAATTTATATCTAAGTATTCAATTGGTATTAGTTATTTGATTAGATAATATATATTATGACCAATAAAATATTATATAAACAGATTTCTCTGTTGTAAACACTGAAAAATCTACCACCGATTCGGAAATTAAAACAGCGAAGAATCGGCGAGATGTTTTGGCGGGGATTTTTTCTAATGAAATAAAAATAAAATAATGGGTCCTTCTTTTTGAGGACCTTCCCGAAATGATTTCGATAATTAATTAATTACATAGCTAGCCGTCTGTTTAATTTCATTATGGAAATAAGTAGAATACCTAATGTTTGTTACTGTGAAAGTTTTTAAAAAACCCAAAGAACTTTTGTTACATTACTGCAACTTTGTAATATGAAAACGAAATTAACGCTAAAATAACAATAAAATATTCAAAGTTCCGCTCTAAATGGAATTAAAACTGATATCGGCGCCATCTTACCTAAAAGTGCCTTTATGGCACTCCGGAGAAAGTCCAAAATCCAAAAACAGAACAACAAAACTCGTTCACAATTCAAAAACTGCACAGAAAACACTTTTTAAAAGAAAAAATAACTGTCAAATTCAAATTTAGAACAGCTTCAGCAGACGGCGTACACGCAACTAACATAACTGGCTTATCACAGCCGGTGTGATAATTTTTTATCGTATTTTTTGACGTTTGTTTTCGCGCGCTCCTCGCGATGTTATACCTCTTACTAATGCGCAAGAGTCGGTGTTGGCGTTGCGTCAACCCCGGCCGTGGTGGGTAGGCGATAAGGTGTTACTCATCATGCCACCAGGTAAGACCTAGACTTAGCTATCTAGGTTGTCAAATTGTAATGACAATGACATAGTTTTTAATAGAAAGGTCTTTCTTTTATGTTCAAAGGATTTATGACTGGCGATTGGCGGAGTTGATTGTGAGCCTATATAATATGCTAAAGATTTCTGGTTCGATTCTTGGTCAAGAAAAAAATGTTTTATTTTATACAGTTAGTTTCGGATTCGATTCCCGCGTAATAAAGTAAGTATAATAAATGAGTGTTTATATAATGTAATATATCAAGACGATAGAATGATTGATTATGATAATATAATCAATAGAATAATAATACTATTTCTAAAATGAATAGTTTCGTTGTACTTAGGTATATTATATCATCCACATATAGATACAAGGTTTGCTTTGTTTGGAAGTAAATAGATTAGAAGGTTAATTTATGTATTTATTTATTTATCAATTCCTTTTCGGTCTTCTTTAATAAGCTCTTGGACGTTCATAAAGCTCATATGGGGCCTAAATTTCAGGTCAAAATTCCCACAAAATTAACTCGTGAATAACGCATGCGAAACCTGGGCACAGAGGTAGTCTTGTCTTCAAATAATTCTAACAGAACTTGTCTTAACATTAAGTGGGTCAGTAAAATTAATCATTAATATCTGTAAGGCTGTTTGCACACGTCGTGCTAAAAGACGCCAAAACGCGCTACAACCGCTAAGGTACGTTGCAGTGACTTGAAAACTTAATTTGCAGTATCTTGAGAACAAACGAACATAGCAACGAACATTTTCCCGAGCATTCTAGTCTAGAGAATGCTCTAGTCGATGTTCGTAAAAAAATATTCTCCACGAAAATGTCAGACTTGGATGTTAGGCGAGGCGCGGAACATTGACCGAATCTTGAATCGGCAAAAAGCTCGCTAGAATGCTCGCTAAAATGTTCTCGTATTTTTCTCTAATGTAACATTCGCGCGAATGCTCATTACACGCGAATGCTTAAGTCTATCAGCACCTTTAGCCTTGTCAATACTTTTGTTTAGATTCAATACACTCAAAAAGAGGCAATCGCGATTAGACGCAAAAGTACCGTGTAGCAACTGCCTTAGCAATAACAAGTGCATAGAAAATTTAACTTCAATCAATAGACTCTATTACTAAAGCAATAAAGGTTTTAATTGCATGTAATTGACGTAGTTAAGAAAGGAATCAATCATTTTAATGATATTCGCTGTTGGTGAATGAAATGTAAATACGTGGGTGGAATAACTTTATTTATTGTTGTGGACGTAGTTAGGATTTGGGGGTTAGCCCCGTTTGCCGGAGGTACCAATACTTTCGGGAGGGGGGCTGGGAGTTGCGGGAAGAGGCGCTATAGGCGCCATATCGACCCAATTCTCCCAAGCTCTGGTGCAAAGGGCGCTCGCTCTCGGTACCGGTCTGGGGACGTCCTCACTTCCGGGGACGTCCTTTCAGGGAGGGGGTGCCGCCTTAGTGCGGGCCCGGCGTTGGGGTGCCGTGGTAGTAATCCCCCGTGGTGATCCTACGGCACCCCAATGTAACGCAGACGGAAGTCCACAGCGACTTTTTACTTTTTAGTGGGTAGGCCCAGCCCTTCTGGCTGGGAGAGCCCTACATAACCACCATGAGTCCTCCCAATCTCGGCTCACGGTGGTATGCAGCTCTATGCATTTTCACAATTACCAATACTTATCTTGGACCGAAAATCAAAATTCATAGTTATTCAAGCACTTATCATAAGTACACCAATGAACGTAGAATGTGAATCTAGGACCGATTCGGAAACACTTTACGAGCTCGTGATTTCCAATTATCATAGGAAATCGCGCCATAACTTGAAAACTACTGAACCAAATTGTTTTTTTTTTTTGTGTTGTGTTTATTATATTCAGAACAAGGTTTTATGTAGAAGAAGGTTTTAGAAAAGCCAAGGAAAAATTGGTACTTCGAAATGCTTCAGATAAAGGGTACCCGGACCCCCCTTGGTAACGCTTACTTTGGTAAATTTTTTGTCATAATTTTATGTCATTTTATGCCAACTAAGGGAGGAACCTTTTCTCTGACGCTCACGGTACATAATAGATGCGAAATGTAACGATATCTTGAATTAAGTTGATAATTAAAAAAAACTATAACTAACGGGTACTACTCGGGTGAAACCGCGGGGCACAGCTAGTAAGTAATAAATAATAAACGCTGTAGGTTGTAGGTGTGTCTGACGAGCGACAGGTACGTCTCATAACGAAGACTTTATTGATTATAATATATTCAAATTGTCACCATTTGTCATTGCTAATAATAGATGAGACTTTTTTGTTGATACAATCAAAATATTGGTCGGTTTTTTATTGAATTTTATGGAATATTGTAAAAAATATTAATAAATAAGGATGGTTAATGCAGTGTAGGTCGACCTCCTATTAAGTCCTTATTTATTTTTATTTATTAGGTTTCCCAACAATAGTTACACTGTACATATGCAATAATAATCACTAACAATTTCGGTAACTTAGTGCACTAATTATCTAAGCTAAAGAATTGAAAACGTCAGAAAACAAAAATTAACCGCGACAAAAACCGTTACAATAGTTTTATTTCCATATTGTACTATTTCGTATAGTTACGTTAATTATAAATCTATTTCATATAAACTTACGCTAATTAAAACTTTATAATAATCAAATTAAACTTACCCATTATTAAACATCAGCAGTCCAATTTGATTGAAGTCCAAGTAATTATTGATCACTATTATCACAGTTTATTTCCTCACAGTCACAGTCACAGTTCAAACTCACACAGTTATTAAAACGTACTCGTAAGTATATTTAACGTTATCACAGTTATTTATATAATATATGTATTGTATATACACGTTGTATTGTTATTCCACTATTTTATCCTTCCTGTAGGTACACAGGTATTTAGAGAATAGGTAATCGAAATCGACTTACATAATAAATCTCTCAAATACCTGTGTACTTACGTGTTCATCCCGACACCCGAAGAATTATTTGTTGATACGTTGTTTTGTTATTCCACAATTCCTTCCTGTAGGTACACAGGTATTTAGAGGTTGATCGATTTACATAATAAATCTCTCAAATACCTGTGTACTTACATGTTATTCTGATATCCGAAGAATTATTTATTAATGCGTTGTTTTGTTATTCCACCAATTTATCCTTCCCTTCCTGTAGGTACACAGGTATTTAGAGAATAGGTAATCGAAATCGACTTACATAATAAATCTCTCAAATACCTGTGTACTTACGTTCATCCTGACCCCAAGAAAATCGAGGCAATAAATTTTCGCTCCTATTTTTGGCGCTAAGGACAGATTCAAAAAACGAAATGAGACATATACTCCAAGAAATGAGCATAGAGAAAAGAAGGACGGAAGACCTAAACTGACTGTGAAACCCTGATCTGTGGAAATCAGTATGCACTGTTTTTATCATATTTTCCCATCTAGAATTTAGATGAATAGTGATATTTTCTCTAGCCCAGGAGACGGCCCCCTTCTAGAGGGTGATGATGATGACATTACCATCTAGCAAAACAAAAAGTGATATTCGCCTAATATGTGCTTTTGCATAGAAGAACACCCTAGAAGTCACATTTCCTAATATCCTCGAAGAAGATGGTCACCCTAGCTAGGAGTTCCTAATATCCACGAAGAAGATGGTCACGGTAATAATAGTAATGTTGAATCAGATAATATATGAAGAATATTCCAGAACACACTTATCAGACAGAAGATGGTCACTCTAAGAGTTGGTCACAATCCTCGAATTTTAATGTTGAATTATACCGTTGTATAGTATATGAAGAATATTCCAGAACACACCAATTTCTACCAAGTTTCGACAATAATCACAACTCCTAGACTTCGGTCCTTCACTTGAAGATATTTAGAACGGCAGAATCTAGAGTACTTATATGAAGAATATTCCAGAACACACCCGTTTCTACCAAGTTTCGACAATAATTACAACTCCTGCACCAACTGGTAGACTTCGGTCCTTCACTTGAAAATATTTAGAACGACAGAATCTATAGTACTTAAGTATATGAAGAATATTCCAGAACACACCCATTTCTACCAAGTTTCGACAATAACCACAACTCCTAGACTTCGGTCCTTCACTTGAAGATCTTTAGAACGGCAGAATCTATAGTACTTAAGTATATGAAGAATATTTCAGAAAACACCAATTTCTACCAAGTTTCGCCAATAATCACAACTCCTAGACTTCGGTCCTTCACTTGAAGATATTTAGAACGACAGAATCTAGAGTACTTATATGAAGAATATTCCAGAACACACCTACTTCTACCATGTTTCGATATATCAAACAACAATCGCAGCTCGTAAAGACTTCGGTCCTTCACTTCAAGATCTTTAAAACAACTGCAGAACGGTGCCTTATTATGATGAGACACTGTCTACAGAATCACTGTACTAGAAGCTCAACGAACTAAAACTAAATTATGAAACAATTAGAATGTAAGTTACAATCACCGCGACCACTTTCCTTCAAGGGAAATACGTTTTAAACAAAAACTGCGATAAAAACAAACTCTCCGTTACGGTAAATTGTAATTTAACCGCAAAATGTTTAGTTTTAGAAGTTTCTTTGCTTTGTTCTTGTTAAGTCATTGGGTTGGATTTTTTGTTAGATTGAAGAAAATTGTTGTAGTTGTTCATATCTTCGTTTTAGTAATATCGGCCTGTGACTTAGGGGGATCATTCTTTAGTTTAGACACAACCTCAGAACTTATTCGCAGGTGTGTGTTTTCACGATATTTTCTTTCACCCGAAGAATTGAAATTCGAGAACACATGTATTTCTTTTCTATTTTCATAACTACCGCACCGAGATAAAAAAAAAATATTTATTCAATCAGCTAATTTTAGTCAAAGAAATTTTATAGGCAATGATCAAAAAATTCAAAATCACCAAAAAATACGCCAAACTTTAGTCGATATCACGTAATTCAAAACCTGCCGGTCATACCAGTACCAAGGCATGACCAATCCTTTGTTGGGCCAGCCTTTCAGGCCGAAACCTTGAATGATTGTCCTCCTACATTGTACTACTATAATACCCCGTGTTCGGTTACTGTTTGTTCTTGTGCATTACCAAAACGATTGGACTTGCTATTGGGTTGTTGGATGTCTGGATAGATGTGTAATAATAACGGAGTAAAAAAAGATTCCGAGGTTCCGACTAATTGAAAACCTCCTTGGTTTTGAAGTCGGTAAAAAAGATAGAATTCTCGTGTCACAGTATTTGTAATAGTAAGTATCCGAAATAACTCGACCGATTTTTATTAATATTAGTAGGTAGGTAGGTCTGAGAATAGGTCGCAAACTATTTCCTTAACTCCACCCTAATTATATGGCAAAGGACGTCAACACCTAATGATATTACTAAGATCTGATTAAAAAGCTGTGATAGTCAGTCCAGTCAGTAAATTAATTTACTTAGATTTCCAAATTAATGTCTAAAATATTAATTTATCCAAGGATTAGGGCGTGTACCACAGTAGCACTGTATGACAATTCGAAGGTCATACTTACAATATGTATGGTTAGCAAAAACTAACATCGCTTACTACCTACAGCATTTTAAAATATTTTTATACTAGCTGCACCCCGCGGTTTCACTCGCGTAGTTCCCGTTCCCGTGGGAATTTCGGGATAAAACAGCCTATGTTCATTCCCGGATCATAAGCTACCCCTGTTCCAAATTTCAAGTCAATCGGTTCAGTAGTTCAGCCGTGAAAAGGTAACAGACAGACAGTCAGAGTTACTTTCGCATTTATAATATTAGTAAGGATGATAAGATTTTATTATTTATTTATATAGCGTTTCACAAACGATTTGTAATTTTTTATTTTTTTTGGCACAGCAAGGATTTGTTATTATTGTCTGCTATTCTGCTAAAAAACTGAATTGATCCACTTGTTAAGATTTGAATAATATTGCACTTTAAAAAGGCCCAGCTTGGGTAATTTTTTTCCCATATACTTAGTATCGTTACAAGGGATAACGTTAACGAGACTGAAACCGAATTTAGAATCACAAATTCGTAAACCGCTTTTGAAGTAGCTAACCGTCCACAATAAACGGTCATTGTAAAGTTGTAGATCCGTTGTATACCAACACTAATTTGCCGAATTCGCTAATACTTACACACGCAAAAAAACTGGTCGATCTAGTTAGTTCGGTCCACAAGAATGTGAAATAGCTACATTTAGTTCGCAACACTGTTTTTTCTATTTCATGAGCATTTTTAAGATGGATTTATTGTACTGGTTAAACTAAACTTGTTCTATATGAATAGTTTTTACTATTGACTGTAACATGTTGTGTGGTATAAACACTGTTTATTTTTGAATTTCCCACAGTTCATGAGAGGTGTAAAAAAGAAAAAAAGTACCATAAGCTAGATCGATTTTTCGCCCTTGTAAACCTCTATTGAACTGTCAACGAAATTGTTAACGTGCTTTTAAGATAAGTCAATAATTTCATTTTATTAAACATTTTATTATACACGCGAAAGTAAGTTTGTTCGTTGCGTTTTCACGTCCGCACCCACCGATTATCATGGAATTTAGCGGAAATATTATCAGGAAGTGTATTTAAGGATGCGTATGATACTTTTTATCTTAATTCGTAGAACACAACAAGACCACTAAAAGCACTTGCTCAAATCCTAACTATCCTAACTAATATTATAAATGCGAAAGTAACTCTGTCTGTCTGTCTGTTACCTTTTCACGGCTAAACTACTGAACCGATTGACTTGAAATTTGGAACAGGGGTAGCTTATGATCCGGGAAAGATACATAGGATACTTTTTATCCCGAAATTCCCACGGGAACGGGAACTACGCGGGTGAAACCGCGGGGCGCTGCTAGTGAGTAAATAAATCGATTCTCAATCACCTATTTTTGCGTTCAACAGCAATGCATGATAAACCACAGCAATTAAGTAATGTGACAGCTTGTCAGGGAAGTGGTGTTCCGTTCGCAGATAATGAGGAAACGTTTAAGAATAGAACTGCGTTTGTCTCGTTTATGTAATGTTATTATTAGCGGCCAGTCTTTGGAGCTTATGTTACGCGGTATTGGAATTACCATTTTGGTAAAGCTAGGAAATATTTCGTATTAAGAACCCACTTTTGTTTAAGAAAGTACTTAGTAGTTGTATTATAGGTATGTACACATTATCTACACCCTTTAGCTCCTAAAGTACTGATCGTTAGGCAAAAATAAATATGACCAAAGTAGGAAATTTTATGTAGAAACTTTTGTCAGAAATAATCATAACGCTGTTCGTACAGATATTCGAGATAAGAGCAAAAATCAGAAAAAGGTACCTAAGTACCTTCAACCCCCTCTAACACCTTCAGCGCAGACCACACCCATGAGGACCTAGTACCTAGTTCATCTACCTAGGTACCGAAAGGTATAACTGTGCCAATTATCAAAACTACACGAATTATTTCCACGAATCGACCTAATTTTCCCACATCCTAAAGAATAATAAGGTTTTAAAGTTAAAAATCGAATGTAACTTTTTTAAATTAAACACTGTTAAACGTTTCGTTACAACACATGCACTAGCGTACTACAAAGTAATGTAATATCGATCAATATTAATTAACACCGTTCTATTAATAGGACTGCGACACAACAAGACGAGAAAGCTCAGATGTAAACAACCAAACATATAAAACATTATCCCACTGCACTGCGGCAATGCAGTGGCACATTCACCGATCAATAAAATCAACCAAACTATTCCCACTCCCGCTTTTTATAACCGCACTTTTTTTTCACGAAACGTTAAAAAAAAATAAAGTCACTATAATATTTTCACTGTTTTGAAAAGGTTTATCACAATTTATAAGTTAAGTACACATTAAAGTCGTATAGTGAGTAAACAGATGTGTCGTTTACTACGAGCGTTGATCGTCGCGTAACTGGCTGGCGAGTCGAAAGCCGGCTAGGGAACGTGACAGGACGCTAGAGCGAGCACCCAAACTATAACCTAGCCAATCGTAATAGTAGGGTTGTGTTTGGACGAACATCTGCGCGTACTGTACATAATAATGGGTCGGGTAGGTAGCCATTCATGATGGTGTATCCCGCTATTCCTGCTTCCGCATTGTTGTTTACCTGAGGGGATAAATACCGGGGGAACGCTTTTCTTTATAAATATTTTGTTAATTACCTATTATTATACTTAACATTTGACCCCATTTGTATTTATAATTATGTACTTACTTACATTTATTTGAGTTAGAATTGTATATAAGTACTTATTGAATTAACTTACATAAATACACGAGTTTATTATACAACTATTTGACCTTCACATTCGTGTTTAACCGTTACATGCAAACTAGGTGCGCTCCATGGTTTTACCTGCAACTTTATTAAAATAACTTATTTTTTTTATCCTGTAGCTTTTAAGTATCGTCCGAGCTTTCTCGTCATACAATAAGCCTTAACCTATTAGAATATTAAGTTTAAGTAGATCAAGTACTTTTTAACCGACTTCGAAAAAGGAGAAGGTTCTCATTTTCGCGCGCTTTTTTTTAGCGCTTTTGACCATAGACTTCTGGCACTCTTTATTATACTGCAGTTACAGTTACTGTAGTCTATGCTTTTGACGCATACTCACCCCGGCTTTGCTTAGCGCGCAGGCTCCGATTCCAATATCACCTCACCCTTGAAAATCTTTGAATAGGTATGCATCACGACGTATGCAACATGCATCTCTCTTACGTCCATGCACCTCCGCGCGACATTCAAAATCCGTTGCGTAGTTTTAAAGATCTAAGCATACATAGGGACAGAGAAAGCGACTTTGTTTTATACTATGCAGTGATTTTTGTGTTAAGTGAAGGGTATCGTATATGCGAAGTATACCTACTTATACATCCTCTTATACATTTTAGTACATAATGATTTTAGGGTTCAACACACAGCCACTAAATTCATATGCTAGTTCATAAAAACTAAGGGACTATTGTTCCATAATCGCAAATAAAATTCAAAATTAAATATTTCATACAAACTTTATTTAAATCAAAAAATAAAATCTACAATAAACCTCTTACTCTCAGTATGTATAGTAAAATTTGTTTATGTCGACATTGCTTTAGACAAATGCACAAGGCAGCACATACCCTCTATAAATTCAATGATTACCTCTAGTGCACCGCTACCACTCGCACCAACGGACAACAACCATTCACCCAGAGCGAACACACCTCCGTGCAAGTGATAGAACCACAAACTTCACTAAATCTTTACACAATAAGCTTAACAAATTATATTAAATCCTCTTTTACAGCTAAATTACAATGCATAAATTTTATTTCTCAATAAAAATACATATCTCAAATATTTTTTAAAGAACACTATCTGTTATTAAATCGGTAACGAGTGAGGCACATTATTATTACATAATATAAATCTTAACTATTTACAAAAAATCTTGGACATATTAACTTATATTACACAATTACATAAGAATCATTCAGTCCGTTTTAAGTAGTAGCCTCCGCACATATTATACAAATAAACAACTATAACAACAAATTAAAAGTGTCACTCATACAGATGCATTATTAAAACAGTTAATAAATAATACAGTTCATATAAAAGCTACATTAGTTTGCGAAAAACATCTTACACCATAAAATAGTTATTAAAATTTGGAACATGGTAACACCTTGTTAGAAAAAGGGAAATAAAATAAGGCATTGCATCTATATCAACTGTTTTAACAACGCATTTGAGTGAAACTTAACAATAAATTTTTTCTTAATTAAGCAGGCACACTATATAGGTATCTCTTGTAGTCAAACTTTGATTCATAAGGCATTTAGGTAATGCAGATTTACATTGTAATTCTGGTTATAAATGTTCTATATTTCATTTGTAAATATATCTCTTTGTGCTACATTTAAAGATGTATAACTATTACTCTCATTTCTATGTTAATTTCCCTATAATTTGTACAATATGTGAGGAGGCCGAGTCATCTTAAGTTGTATACAGTTTTATATTGTTTCTACAACATTAACAACACCAAGTATTTGGTTATTTCAACATAACATCAATGGTTTCATGATCACATTATTAACACAATTATTTTAAGATGAGAAAACGAACAATGTTAAATTACATAGAGGAGATCTATCAACGCAACATATTAAAAGACAAATAACATGCACCAATATAAGTCTACATATTGTAGTCATTTGATTATACATATGTGTATACGGTTACAATGTAACGAAATCACGGATTATTAATTTGGAAACATTATTTGTTTTGCACAACAATCTAAAAAATTAAATCAATAAAGCTTAATTAGGAAGTATGTAAATAATTCTTTTCCTAAAAGAATAACTCTCTTATAACTCTATTTGAATATGAAAAATACTTCTATTCAATTCAAAAACTAAATTTTGGTGATATTCAAACATCGTCGCGTCCTGTAGGGCGCTCGCACTTCACGCAATACAACTAATTGGATTTAAATAGCACTCTTAATTTTATTCCTAAGAAAGCACTCTCGGTTGATAAAGTTTTTTCGATAAAGGATACGTCTCCTAGTCAACGGGATATAAATATAAAAACTTGAAGGATCTAAACGTCCCGAAAGGGGTACTAGTAGTCGCGATCGGTCAGGACATAGGGAAGGAACTAGACGGCCCCGCGGCGACCAGAGCCGGACGAGAATCAAATTCTCGCGGCGAGTCGAGCCACGCGCCGGGGGAAGCTACGGTCACGGAAAATAAATATATCTCCTAGGGGCTCGTGGTCCACGCGTTACGCTTACGAGTTAACATTAAATCGTTTGTACTATCGTTCACCGGCGGCGGACGGGTCCGGCGCCGGCGGCTATTTGGCTAGTCGGCGGCGCAGGCGGTTCCGCAGCGCCAGCGCCGGCGCCCACGGGCCCGACGCGCGCTTGCCCAACGAGCGCGACACGCGCGCCGCCTTCCCCGCGCCGCCGTCGTCGACGCGCGGGCGCTTGCAGGGCGGCGGCGGCGCGGAGGGCGCGGGCGCAGGCGGCGCGGCGTCGTTGCGACTGCGCAGCGCGCGCACGCGCGGCTCGGGTGGCGCGGGCGCGTCACACGCGTCCGTCGTGGAGTGCACCTCGGGCGCGCGGCGCTCCGTCGGCGGCGGGGAGCGCGCGGCGCAGGCGGCGCGGGCGCGCGCGGCGAGGTTCTCCTTGGAGCGGTGCGCGCCCGCCCGCCGCGCCGCCGGGGCCCGCCGCGCCGGCCCCGGGGCGCGCGACGAGTTTCCCGCCCGCGCGCCCGCCGCCGCCGCCGCCGCGGCCGCTGCGCCGCGCAGCTCGCGCGCGTACGCGCCTATGCTCCGCGTGATCTTCTGCGCGAGGGGCGTCGCGGGCGACACCTGCGACCGCGTCGCCCGTCTCCGGCATTCGTCCTCGCCGCTCTCGACGGGCGTCGGTTTGGGCGCGGGCGTGGGGGCGGGGCGAGGGTCGGGGACGGCGGCGGGCGGCGCCGGCGCGGGCGGCACGCGGCGCGTGAGGATGACGACGCGGTCGAGCTGGGGCGGCGGCGGCGGCGGGGCGGGCGCGGGCGTGGGGCGGGCGCGCGTGGCCTGGCGCGTGTGCGGGCGCGGCGGCTCGGGCTCGTGGTGCGAGCGCAGCACGCGGTCGGGCGGCGGGTGGTCGCGGCGCGGCTTGTAGCGCGGGCGGCGGCCGCGCGCGCGCGCCGGGCCGTCCGTGGGCGAGCTGGAGGACACCTCGTTGATCTGGATGGTGCCGTCGTCGGGCGGCGCGCCGGGCTCGGGCTCGGGCGCGTCGCCGGCGGGCGGCTCCGCGGGCGCGGGCTCGGGCGGGTCGGCGGCCGGCTCGGGCACCTCGGTGGCGGGCAGCGAGTCGCGCGGGCGCGGCGGGGCGGCGGCGGGCGCGCCCGGCCCCGCCAGTTCCTCCGGCACGTCCGCGAGCGTGTTGACGACGCGCGTCCGGTTCAGCAGGCGCGCCATGAAGTACGACTCGGCCGGGTTGCCGTAGTTGGTGAGGGCGTCCTCGTCGGCGTCGTCGGCGGAGTCGCAGGGCGGGGGCGGCGGCAGCGGCGCGGGCGCGGGCGCGGCGGGCGGCGGCGCGGGGCCGGCGGCCGGCGCGGGCGGCGCGCGCTCGGCGTCCGAGTATCTGGTCATGATGGTGAGCCCGTTCTGCGGCACGGGGGCGGCGGGCGGTGCGGACACGGAGGGCGTGGCGGAGGGCACGGGGGGCGGAGCGCCGCGCGACCGCAGCACGGTGGCGCGCGGCGGGCCCGGCGGGTCCAGCATTAGGGTAACCACTGACGTGTTGTCTGCACGCATTCGTGTGTTCGACCACCTGGGAGGACCGCAACCATTTTATAGATTAGCTATGAAATTGAGTATGATTTAATATAGTGTAAGTATCAATTTACTGAACATCACAAACATCTTACCTCTCCAGTGCATGGTCCACTAAGCTCTTGGACGGGTTGAGCCAGTCCCTCGGCTGGTTGGTGTTAGCGCTGACTAGCGCCGCCTCATTGTGTCTTTCAGTCGCCTGCACGAGACTCACGGCTCCCTCTGGCGATATCATGTTCCATAATCCGTCCGTTCCGAATATAAGGCATCTGAAACATATTTACTGTATATTAAAAAGTGTTTGCTTCGCGCTCGACTTGGCGGCAGATAGTTAATGGTATGTTAAATATAACCATGGTTTGTTTGTTGTAACTCGCGAATATCAAGAACTACTAATGCCATTTGCAAAATATATCACATGTTCTTTGAAGAAAGCTTTTGGGTAGACTGTAATGTAACTACATGCGTAAAACGCGGGGCAGAGCTAAACGTCCATAATTTACAACTCAAATATCTAAATAATGAAGTAAAAGCCAAAAAGTCTTAATCATACCGAAACTTAGCAGGATCAATGGTCAAAACTCCGACATCTGGGTCTGGACTGACGATAAACTCATCATTTTGGTGGTTATAGCTCCACAGGTCTCCTAAAGACCTTGCTACAGCTAAGAACGGTATCTCATCCATGGGGGTGTTCTTCTTTATTGGTCCCTTGTGCCCTAGACGAGGTCTGTTCCACACTACTCGAGGCACTCCGGCTTTTGAAACTACTTTGCCACCACATTTTTGTATTCTTTCAATCTCTGCCGTTGATTCTGGTTTGTGGTCTAATGTTAACGCTTTTGCTGCCCATTCTTCTGATCCTGTAAATGGTCATTTATATTTGAATATTGTACATATATATAATTTATAAATGTAATTTATTGCCATTGGAGAGAAAAAATATTGTACTATAAATAAATATGGGTCATATTATCAATATTAGCAATCTTATCTGCACCAAATATAATCTTTAAGTATTCATTTATTTGAATTGTTGCTGATTTTTAGTTTTGAACATATTGAAAATATTACAATGAAAGTAAGGTAAAACAGTAGTCTTATAAACAAAAATTAGCAGAATGGGCCCAGTAGTTTAAGGGCCTATTTCACCATCTTCAAGTAATGTTTTGAGTAGTACTCACATGTTTTGTCTTTGTCACTTGATATAAAGTAAGAAAGACACAAAACTAACTTTACTTGGTGAGTAACTTTACTTGAAGGTCGTGAAATAGGCCCTAAGAAAATTATCAGTACATATTAGATGTATAGGAAAATTCTTTACTTTAGTATAAACATGTCTATTTATTAAGATGTTCTTTATACCTTTAATTAATATATAAACATCTAATATAATTATAATTTATAAGCAATAAATGGTTTTTTTTTAGAGTATTGATTATTACCTTTTAACTTATAATAACATGATCATTCACTACATCATCTCATTACAGTAACTGACCCCTAACTAAGTTCGTAACTTGTATCTAGGGTACCAGAAACTATGTACATACTCATATAATATACTAACCATCCTTCTGATAACCAAGTACAATAGCAGAGTCTCCGACATGTCCTATGTAAATCTTCCCTCTCCGTATAAATGCTACACTGGCCGTTGTCCCTGCTGTACTCGGTAACCCTGTCACTGTTTTAGGCCATTTTTCTGAAAACAACCAAAAAAAAACATCACTTCAAAGTATAAGACAAAGTTGCTGTCGCTGTCGGTCCCTATGTATGCTTAGATCTTTAAAACTACGCTACGGATTTTGAAACGGTTTTCTTTAATAGATAGAGTGATTCAAGAGGAAGGTTGCTAGTATAATTTTTATCCCCATATTCTCATGGGAGCGGCAACTATGCGGGTGAAACCATGGGGCACTGCTAGTAATATATAAAAATTGTAATGTAAAGAATTTGTTTAAGGCATTTGTTTTATTGTATTCTGTACCTAATTAGGGGAAAGCAATTTGCTAAGTATTTGAGCTCATTAAGAAATAGTTACTAAATGAAGTCAATATTTCAATATGATGTATTACTGTTTGTTTGTAATGATAATATTGTTTTAAACAATTTTAATGAAACACAATAATAATATAATTTCTTGAAGTTTTAAGAAATACCTGATTTCTGTCTTATTTTACACTGGCAATTCATTAAAACACTATTTAGGGCCGATTTTTCCATCGCCAGATAACTTTTACTGGATGAATAAAATTGACGTGTGACAGTTTTTGTATGGAATAACTGTCAAAATTTCAAAGTTATTCCTCGAATAAAGTTATCTGGCGTTGGAAAAATAAGGCCTTAAATAATAATAAGGATTCTATAAGGAACAAAAAGAAATACAAAACTCCTACTTATGTAAAATAGAGTTTGTACAGATGTTTGTTTACTGAACTTATTAAGAACGTTTCTTATAGCCAAGAATCATATATGGGATACTTTTAAAGCCACAATTCCCATAAAATTGGAAGAAACGCAGGAGTGCTGCAACTAATACTAATAATATAAAGTTTGTTATTTAGTAATGCTAGTAGAGATTTATTTTTCAGAGACAATACAACATTAACAATCATCACTATATCATTATTGACTAACTGACCCTATTCAACAGTTGGATGTAAATGTTATGTATATTTTTATTAATATCAAAGACATAAAATTATACAGTTCTGTGAATTGAATGTAGGTCAAATATTGCACATACAACTTTTCCACAGCTTACAGTGACCTCAATCATACAGTTTTCATGAGAAACATTCAAAAAGAAACTTGCAAAACTGCTTTCACTTATTGAGTGGGAACCCCAAACGTTGTGATAATTTATGCAACACTGTCTTGAGAACAATCTCGTTACCTAACAATGAACAATCAACAACAAATTTAATGACCATAAGAAAACTTTTGTAACCCAATGTCACACCGCTCATGAAAAAATAACATGTAGCTTCAACAAGGTCAAGCCAAAACAATCAGTACAACAATCACTTAGATTCTTCTTGGACTAGCGTGATTTTGAATTATAATAGAACATAACACTGATTACAAATGTGAAACTTGATGTTTACCTAACTCTTTCCACATGTTCAAGTGGGTCAACATGTAACCATTTCTGATGGCTTTTAGGACATCCTCGTCATTGTCAGACCAGAACTGCCTTTGTTTCACTATTGAATCCATCAGGTGTTCCTTGGCGAAGGCAGCAGCCTCGCTGCCACCGTGGCCATCATATATACCAAAGAATGCATACTCCAAGTCCCTCTCATCTTCCGTTTGTTGATAAGCAACGGAAAACAAATCTTCCATGTACTTTCTCCCGCCTTGGCTGCAGTGGCCAGTCACACGTAAATTGACACCAATTGATGCAGGCATCTTAACTAATAACACTACAACACGAAACAACACAACATTTAAGATTTCATTATTTTAATACAAACGTTTCTTTTCTGTACATTTTGCATTTGCAATTACGCGACTGGTGAGTGACGACAGATCACGTGGACATATTGATCATGACGCGTGCGTGCGTGCCTGAATTCTACGGTAAATTCTGTAAGTTGGAGAGAGACAAACTGTTGTTTGTCAGTTTTTGATCTAAAAAAAAATAGACGCCATCATTCTTTCCGCCATTTTCATAGCGAATTAAGTTGAAATACTTATAATTTGTATGAGTTCATAATAAACTCTTCTATTTGTTACTTACATGGTAAACCGTACACTTTAAATGGTTTATTTTTTATTTAAAACTGATATTGTTTGTATTATAAAAAAAATTAAGAAGTTTTATATTAATTTGTACGGAAACTGACTGACGACTAACGGAAATAGTTCAATCTCAGTTGTTCATTTCATTCTATGTTCATTCGAAAATCTTTTCACAAAGGAGTTTCACAAATACGTCAATGACAATGTCATATTTTTTTTTATCAACCAGCCATTCCGTTCCACAGAGTCATTTTATAATTTATATTTTTTGCTGAACAAATTATGATAAAATCAAATAGTTGAATAGTTGGTTGTAACGGGACGCACCGGCCACCGGCAGATGCGAAACGTCTTTTAATATTACCGAACGAAAATAATACTCTATATTAACCTATTAACACGAGTAGACAGAGTGATAGATCAATTAGAAACAATTGATTCGATTCCCGGAGGAGAATTTACAGATTAAAAATATCCAATAATGGCCTCAAAACAGTACTACCTTCGACAGTACTTGGTGGGAGACTGCGAAGGATAGGGATGGTTGGAGATGTTTGGTGGAGGCCTTTGCCCAGCAGTGGGACAATATAGGTTAACAATATTCAATGGCCTCAAAACTGCATTCAGTATTTTTCACTATTCATAACTGTGGATTTGACCTACCTTTAAAACATCGATATTAATAATGTGAGAGGTGCAAATTGGGTTTTTAACTATTTTATAATCATAGTAAAATAGTACAATGATTTCATAAAGTAACTGTCCCAGGGCCCTATTTATATTAGGTTTATTACTAGCTATGTTTGGTTAATCCTGATCTCGAGAAATTTCGGAAAAGCTTATCTTACTCCTTACATTAGCTATCTGCCAATGAAAGTCCCATCACAATCGGTCCAGTCGTTCCAGAGATTAGTTTGAACAAACATTGGGTAGTACAGGGACTGTGTATAGATCCATATGCAAATAAAAAGCCGTTATTGTAATAAATATCATTAAAATTTTATTTACACAGTACTTACTGTACTTACTTACTTAAGTACTTATATAATTTCATAAATCGAATCTAATTATAAATTTCTAATTTCAGCTCTTCATGCAAATTGCTATACTGAGGTGAATTATTTGATATATGTCGCAATTCAGCATTGCCAACCAATGATCCTATTTGCAACCTCAACTGTATTTGCTCGTAGGCTGGCAGTTTCTTTACAATTTTAGCCATTGAACCAAAAAACAGGTCATTTTCATCTAGTATATTTTTGTTAGCTATTTGCTTCAGTAAGTTTAGACGTTCTCCATATGTCTCATTGTCCTCATTACTCTCTGGTTCATTATTTTGTGAACTACTCCGTTTCTTATTTATTTGTGTTTGTTCGCTATCATAACTTTTATCAACCAAACTATTATTTCCTGAATTTTCTTCTACAATGTTGGTAGTACTGCCTCTTTGGGTTACAGGACTTGTAATTGGGGAGGTTTCTACTAGACCTGTCCAGTTTGGGTCGTTTTTGTGTGCTGCTTGGGTCAAAGGAAGGCTGTCCAAAAATGACAGGAGGTCAGCTCTCTTCTGCGCTGCTTCTCCGCTGGTAGTACCTGGTTTTGCTCTGCGACGAACGTAATAGTCTCGTATGTAACACCAGCGTTTGGAGCAATCAGAATCTGTAACATTTATCAAAAAAAATACTTGAGTAAAGAAGAATGATGGCTAACTTTTTATTACATTTAAAGTTGTTTAATTTTAAAAGTTTAATTTGATTACTGATTTTATTATTTCCTATCAATAGTACTTAAATCATAATAATATAGCAAGTTGATTATAACTAGGTCTTATTTACTTATAGGATAATGAGAATGAAATTATTTTCTAAGTAAAAACTTTGCGATCTTCACCTGTTTTATTTAAAACTGTTCCAATTTCACGCCAACGTTTTTGTTTCAATTCAGATTTCCTGTAATCTTTACTTTTTATATTATAAAGAACTTCATGGTTACGTACGAAATTTATTAAAACTTCGTCGTCTTTGCTGGTCCAACAGCAGTTAGAACTCATTTTTAACGTAGTGATTATATTCTCTTTGCTCATTTTGTAAACACAACTGTTTATATTTATAACAATAGCTTCATTAAATTCTTATTTTTTGCCGTCTGAAATAATAGTCTCGCTGATCAATAAAATATTCACGAATTGACAAGACGGCCGTTATGAAAATGGCGGCACCGCTTTTTGACGTTACGGTGACATTTACCACCGCGCCTTTTTTACCTTGATGCCACCGCTGTATGACGGCCGCTAGATGGCGGCACCGTTTTCCTAAGAAATTGGAACTACATAACAAACTTGGTATTATTTCTTAGAATTAATAATAAAAAAAACTCATAACTATACAATTCTTTATTAACTAAACTAAAATAAACTACAACATCATTCCTCATGTACTTCCCATGGTTTTTCAGGCCTTTTCAGATCGGAAGGTCTTGGTTTCACATAAACTTCTGGCTCTTCAAGTTTTATGCCTGCATTTATGACTTCATTTACAAACTTTTTGATTTTACCTCCATCAGCAGCTTCTATGTCACAGTATATTTCTGTTATACCAGATTCTAGGCATCTTTGAGCTAGTATCTGACCTAATGCGATATAAGCGCAGGTGTCTGTAGGGCTGTATAGTTGTTGTCTCAAAGCCCATTCTGATGTTTTGGCTTCTATAACAGGACCGTTGATAAAGTGGATCACTTCCGCTGTAACTGTTCTTTTGCCCGGTGTTATGACAAGTCTGGAAATAAAATAAGGCATAAAATTTAAATTTTTGGGCTTGTTTAAGACAACGAAACTTATTTTAGTGATTATTTCGATATGAAAACTATAAGGAAAATTGTTTATTGATAATAATGTATATAAATTAATAATAGTCCAATATTTTTGAGTTCATTCGATACAAACGAGTGAGTCTCTTATTATACTCAAATTATAGGTTATGTTTATCATTAAATTTCAAAATATTCAATTAAAAACAAATTTCCAAACGTTACAATACTATTTACTTATGCCAAAATTTCCTTCCAGGCTTCTCCAAATGGTAACCATCAGGTTTTCTAGCAATGCGAAGTTTTTCGAGGTTTCGTGGGTTCCTGTTTACGAATTCGGCTGAAGATGTGGAAGAAGGCCGGGACAGGAGCGGCAGAAAACGGAGCTGGCGGAGTGAATTCATAGTTTAATTCTAGAGACTATGATAAACTTAATTCACAAACATAGCCTGAATTAAATTAAAACTTTAACCTCAGGCCTCAGGTAATTGATATTTTTATTTTTTTATTTCTGTCGTGAGTTGTGACACTTCACACTTCTGACAGAACAGATGGTTATTTGTTTTTATATTACTCCTGTTCTGACTTTGACAGGGTGGAGGAAAATCGCCTGCAAAAACTATTATTTCCAGCTTGCATATCAACATTTTTAGCTAAATTCAGTTGAAGTTTTATTGCTGAAAATAATTAATGATTCCTCCATCTAGGACTGGACTGGCTGGAATATATTGAGTACAGCAAAAGCAATTATTTTAGTAATACTCTGTGATTATGACGACTATGACACTGACACGCACCAAACAAACGAAGAAAGAAATAGCCGGCCCGCCCGGGCTGTCATGTCATACTGTCAATTAATAAATGTTCGTTTCGTTCGTGTTCATTTGTCTTGTCCGTCCCAATTTCACTAAAAATCTTGAATTAAACAAATAAACTTTTGGGTAAAGTTTTAAAATATTCCAACAAAATGACGAGGCAAGTGGATATAAGATCTTTAATTTCACATATTGTAAATGGAGATGGGATGGATAAATGTCGAATATGTCTGGGAGAAACAAGTGAAGGACAAGTACACCTCGGAGACACGGTTATGATGGATGGAGACAAGCCTCTTACCCTTTCTGAAGTTCTAGAAACGGTTACAGGAGTTGAGGTACGTTAATTATAATATTATTTGTAGTCTTAACCCAACTTTAGTTATTATTTTTTCTGTGAAAAACGGAACGTCGATGTCCCCCGATTCCCGCGTTGCTAAATCAAAATGGCGGACGTTCCATCCGATGCTAGAACAAAATTGTATGCAAATAAATACATAAATGCTGTAAATGTATGCAAAACAATGAGTATGGTCTTTAAACTTGATATTTCATGTACATAGTAATTAAATTATTTTTATATCAATGTATTGACAGCGTTTATGAAGAATGTCTTGTGTTGTGATGATAGGTGTCAGATTAATATTTACCAATAATACTAAATTTAAAAATTACGCCACGCTTACAGCATGTCTTGTACAGCAACATATTCAATCTCTACATCTATACTTCTAATAAATAAAAACAACCTATAAAATTAATATCATGATACATTCTAAATATCATTGAAGATGAATGAAATAAACAAAATTGTCTTTGCAACAGACCTTTTTATACATTCAAATTTAAATATTCGTTTTAGTTAAAATTCAACAAAATCATTAAAAATTCTTCATCAACAGCCTGTATTAGTCCACTTGGTCATAGGCCTCTCCCAATTCGCGAAAAATAAAAATGCTTAATAAAACAAAACTATGGTCCATGTGAACTGTTTGACTGTACTGGTGGTTGCAGGTGGAGACAGAAGAGGCCATACCCTCAGCAATATGCATAACTTGCTCGACATCATGTATGCAAGCTTACGAGTTCTGTACATTGGTCCAAGACTCTAACCAACATTGGACAAACAGCTTGCAGCTTCTCGAATGTCTACCTGACCACCAGTACTCAAAAAACAATGACAGGATAATAGCAATAGTCTCAAACAACAAACTTACTATCACTGAACATTGCACTAAACCCAAACCAAAACCGATATCAATTGAAAATTGTAACGGTTACAGACGATTTGGTAAACAGGAAAGTTGTCAATGTCCAATGTGTGGAATGAATTTTTCTTATGCCCAACATTTGTACCAACATTTGAAAGAATCTGCAGATATGGTTAGAGCGTGTCACATTTGTGCCGAGATTATGACGAGAAATCAGTTGGTTACACATTTGGTGGGAGAGCACAATGTTAGGCCTTATCCTTGTAAGAAATGTCCAGCATTGTATTTACATGTGAATCAATATAAAGAGCATGTTTCCGCAGCTCATGCACCTGGGGCCTGTACTTGTGGGGACTGCGGTCGGAGCTTTCAATCTTCACCTGCATTTAATGCTCATTTATCAATACATTCCAACCGATCATGCCCCAATTGTGATAAACAATTCCGTAACCAGAAATGTTACTATTACCATGTCAAAACTTGTTGCAATTTAGATGCTAAAAATGTAAAAAATAAAGCCAAAGTTACAGTGACATTGAAAAATAAAAATAATACAAAAGTGTCTATCGGTAAACGAGGTAGCACTATTAAGAAATGTATATGTGATTATTGTAATAAAGTATTTTCCGGAAAGAAATTTATTGCTGCTCATATCAAAATAGTACATACCAAAGATACACATAGGCCTTGTACATATTGTGGAAAAGTATTTGCTGCTGCTCACATGTCTACACATATGAAGAGCCATAGTGATCATCTGTTTGAATGCCACCAGTGTGGGATACGGCTTAAATCCAAGCTCGGGTTTAGTCAGCATTTAAGATTACATACTGGGGAAAGACCATATCCTTGTCAGTATTGTGGAGAATCGTTCTCGGCGTCATCGAGACGGTCAGCGCATATTCGTAGTGCACATAAAAAAACAGATATAATCAATAAACATGCTTGCAAACTTTGTCCAGCAAGATTTAAACTTCCTTTTAAACTCAAGCATCACATGAAAAGCGTACATGGAGAAGGCACTGAGGATAAAGCGTGGTATGAGTGCAATGTTTGTCGGGAAAAATTTGCTAGTTGCCGAAGTCTGTTACACCATACTAGAAAACATTGCAAATGAACCATCTTAGGAATATAATTACTAAATGCATAAGTATCTTCTTTGCCCTCATATGATATATTTCACCCATATTATATGCATCTTGAATCTTTTACTAACTAAGCGTATGAACAGTGGGAGCTACTTTGTTATTAACTTCCTATGTAACGAAGATTTATACTAATAAAAGGCACGTTTGACTGACAGACGAATCCTTGTTCTAGATGGAGTACGGGTCCACCTTGCCAGAAACAGTCTGCCAATCATGTGCATACCACATTATAAACCTCATTCCATTTATTGTATTATGCAAACAATCACACCAAAAATGGAATCAGGTGGTCGAACATTTTAATAAAATGAAAGTATATTCTAAATCCACGACTGCTTACGTCGTCGTAAATGAAAATGGGATCGAAACTTATTGCGATAGAAGTGCTAGAAATAAATCCAGGAAAGATGTACTGAGAAATATGAAGATATGTGCCTTGCGTGCTCGTTATCGCAAGAACCTCAAATTAAATGGAAATATTACACAAAAAGTAATAAAAAGAATAGGACAAAGGATGGATTTAAAAGAACCATTGAAATGTTCCGATTGTGATGCAGTATTTAAACGACCAGAAACGTTTAATGTTCATTTGAAATATCTTAAAAAACATTGCTGTCCAGATTGTTATACGATAGTTGATAAAAAGGATTACGGAAACCATTTGAAGACTCATGGCATTCCATCGTTTCACTGTACAGTTTGTGACACGTATTACGAATGTAGACAACAGTATATGAAACATCAAATATTACACTTCAAATATAAGTACACTTGCCCGGAATGCAAATTGACCTACGCAACTTCTTTAATGTTATCTCAGCACATCGATTATAATCATAAAGCTGATTTATGTGGCATCTGCAATAAAAGGTTCAGTAATAAAAATTGTCTAAGGAGCCACAAACGTATTTGCCGAAACGCAATGACCGTGAAAACTTTTATATGTGATTACTGCTCTAAGGAATTTCATAATAAGTCTACGATTAAAGCTCATATTATGTTTCAACATTCAAAAATTTTACGATTCACATGCCGTAAATGCGGGAAAAAGTACAACAGTCAAGCAAAACTTGTCGAACATGATGAAACTCATGAGAAAATATTGGATAGATTTGTATGTAACTTATGTGGTAAGAAGTATTGCAGTTCAGGCGGATATCGTAGGCACATGAGGCTGAAACATTACAAGAATAATCCTGGATTGAAAGTTACGTACCGATGTCATTTATGTTCTAAAATGTTGATCAGTGAGAAAAATATGAAGAAGCATATGTTGATCAAACATGGAACTAAGTTAGAAAACCTTTACTGACAAAATGTCTAATCTACCTTGTGTTGATTGTTGTAACTACGAGTTTTTTTTACTAAAATATAACATTAAATATTTTTACGTCAAGAATTAACCAGTTAAATAACCTTCATATAAAAAAAAACCCCTAAAATCCCACTTGTTTTTCTTTTTAATATAATCTATTTAATACAGTGCTAGTTGACAATCTCGAGGCCAAAGGGCAACGAAGGTTTTGGCATGGCAGTCGTCCGCCATTCTGATTTTTGTTAAGTACAACAGTTTATTTAAGTTATAGTTCTGATTATGTACACCAATAACAGGTGTGTACAGTACACCATTTAACAAAATTAGTGACATGTTACAAATAAAAAGTAAAGTTTAAAAATTTAAGAAAAATAAAACAATTATAAGTTTTAAAAAAATATATTTATTAAATAATTGCATATCTTAAAGTGGCTTTTAATTTCATGAGCGTGTCCGTGCTTCGGAGGGCACGTTAAGCTGTCGGTCCCGGTTGTCGTACTAACATCATCGACAATCGTTACGGGTAGTTAGAGCCCTCTAAAGTCTAACATTATGTCGTATTGTCCTCTGGGTTGTGGAGGTCTGATGGCAGTCTCTCCATGCAAAACACTGACATTTCGCCAATAATATATGGGAAAAGGTTCGGCTGAAGAAGAATTAAGTAGATGTAGCATATGGTACCAGTATCTTTCGTAAGCTAAGTAGTATTGAAAACATCGATGTCGTTAACTTAGGCACATACATTATATTGTTGACATGTTCTTACAGCAGGAGATCAAAGGTTGGTTCTGGCTCGGGGAATGGAGAATGTCCTGGTTGTTGGAGCACGGGGTTTTTGTTAGGTACTGTCACGAATATAGCATTAAGGATATCGGGAGTCAATGACATTATTGAATATCTTGTAAAGGAAAATGAGATCATGAATTTTGCGACGATTGGATAGCGATTGAAAATTAAATTAAGTATTGGTCATTAACTACAATGTTGGCTAATATCCTGTGAAAGCGAAGTGTCGGCGCGCTACGAAGCCTTCGGAAGTTTGCCAGCTCAGCTAGTTTTCTATAAAATGGACTCCAAAGACATTCGTATTCTAGGTGGCTCCGAACCATTTATAAAATAATTCTGGTGACTGAAACCTTTGATATCACAGGTTTTCGGTACCACGGATGCTACTCAACAAAGCCCTGAGATTATGCGACCCTCAATATGTGAAGGCCGAGTTATCGCACGTGAGGAAGGTATTGTAAAGTAACGGATACAGTTGGAGACATAGCTACCGAATAGCGACTAAGTACATCGAACGGGTCCGTCACACAACTACTCCGCTCTCCGAAGGACAGAGATTGGGCATCCCCGGCGTGTACGAGATACCCTGAGCTGTGACTGCGACAAATCTTACGGTGAGACGGTGAAAAAAGCGTATCTACTCGGTTAGTGGAACACATCCGTGCTATGAAGAATGTGGATGGATACCAATCGATCGGCGGTAGCAGATCACTCTTTAACTTCAGAACACTTTTCAACAGAGACGGAGGATGGATACCAATAACGTTCGCCTGGAATGGACCATGTCTTCAAGAACTCCCGCGCGGCACATCCACAGTCAACGGAAACGATATCAACCTCAAAACCACGGAAATTGCTGGTTAAATCAGAGACGAAGGAGTGAAGAATGATTACAGTAGAACGCCCTGAACGAATCCATTATTGATGCGGAGACAAGATATTATCGACGTATGCTGTGACAATCGAAGGGATTCAAATATTTTTTTAAAACAATATAAAATTGCTAGACGGTAGTTTTCGGCGTGCCTAGGCGAGTTTTATTTTCGAAAAGTTGACGTTACGATAACGTAGATTTGTATGGGATCGAATCAGCGCCATCTTCGATCCCATACAAATTGTTTCATTAGATATTAAGTCGAGAGGGTTACTTAAGACGTAGGTCTTTTGATTTAAGAGCGATTAAGTTAAGATTAAGAAGTATTATTTAAATATGTTATAGTTATACCTATACTGGGATGATTAATGTCTAGTTTTCTTAAGGTACCTGGAGAGTTATTAATATTGGTCTAATTGCTAATTACGAGATGTAATGTTTTTCCATCACAATTCAGAGTATTGTTGAACTGAAAAAAATAGGTCACCGATAAGCAATCAACAAGAGAATATTATAATTACTAGGGGAAACAAACGTCATTGCTCCAATTTATAAAAGGTAAATTAAAATCACCAAATATAGTAGATTTTCAGCTACACATATACTCGTTCTTCGTCGACACGTTCAGGGTAGTTGTATAATTATATCAAACCGCACAGATGGAGGTGAGTAAATTACTCCTATAGCTAAATTAGTTTGCCTTCTAAGTGTTTTAATGTCACAGTAACTCACTAATCCTCTCAGTCACTATCTCATGCTTGTATTCTAGAAGAATTTTGTTAGAAACAGCCAAAAGGACCCCACCCTCATCTTTTTTAGAAGACGGTGTTGATACTCGATCTTTTCGGTATGCAGTATATCTTGTAGGTATCTATAAATTCGTTATAACATAGTTTTGTACTGAGACAAGTCATTAAAAGGTATTACCTATTATATTATAATTACAAAGATAAATATTAGCTAAACGTTGTTGGTTTTAGTACGATACCACGTAAATTTTTATTTATTTACCTATTAGTTTATTATCCACTAGTCGCTGGCGGGATGCTTGCGCGTAACTTTTCGTCTTGAGGACACGTGTTGCAGAAGAGTGAGCAGCTGGCACTGGTGTGTCGTGTCGGTGTAAATCGCGCGGCGGTCGAGGTCATTGGCGCCGGGCGTTCATTAACCTGTGCATCGCTGTTCTTCGTCGCGCATGCACTACACACGTTTTGCGCTGACTGCGTTGATACCGACGACAGGCTTATTGCTCAATGCGAGCTTGGTTTTAAGTTCGGCAACCACGCACTCTCATACCTCCAGCTTTAGCTTTCAGCGAGTATCTCAACTGTGGAAGGAAAAATACGTCCTTCACCTAAACTTTGTAGCCTGAATAAATGGGGTTAAATTGATGCCTCAAATGTTCAGTGCGAGTATGGTGCCCCAATACAAGATATGCCGCACCTACTCTCCTGCCCTGCGAGCCCGACCACCACCTGCCCCGGATAAATAATCCTGACGCGATGAATGAATGGAAAAGTTTAGATATTAATGCTATAAAATTTGATACTGTCATGACAGCTATAAAATTTGATGCTGTCATGATGTTACGACATCTGGTGGTTAATTTTGCCAAATTTCTCGGCGGTGACTTGTTGTCCTACAATTTGTATAATGAAGAACGGACTGATGACTTGGTTTCAGATTGAATTGTCCTCGACTCTTCCGTCTGGACTGTGCCGATCATGTGCCCAAGATGTCGTTACCGCAAACAATATCAAGCAACTCTGCGATCAATCAGCCCAACATTGGGATGAAGTTACTACTTTCCTGGAAAATATACAAGAACCTTTTACAGTCGAGAGAAACATATTAGTTTTGTATTATACCGACAAACGAACCTCTTTAAAAGAAGACGAGACTGAGTTAAACACAGAAACTGAAATCTTGGAAGATCACAAGAAACCTAAAAGACAAAAAGTATTATCTAAATGTGATTGCCCTTATTGTTTTAAGAAATTTAAGTCTTACGACGATTTAAATGTACATCTTAGTAAGTCAATGAGGCGTGTATGCCATATTTGTGGCTCAGTGGTGAAAAAGAAAAATCTATCGAAACACATGAGTAACTTGCACGACGAAAATGTCTTCCCATGTTTGACTTGTTATGAAATTTTGGATACTCCAGATGATGTCAAGAAACACTGTGCAAGATATCACAGACCCGATTGGCTAACATGCAATATTTGTGGTCTTAGTTTCGTAAACGAAAGAGGTCTCCGAGCACATGAATATTCTCACACGCTTTTCAGTTGCACATCTTGTAAAAAATCATACGATAATATTCGATGTTTCAAATATCATCAGTCTATCTGCATTGCCGAGATTCTGAAAGAGCCAGAAAAGTCCCAACCGAAGTTATTTGGTTGTGATTACTGCGGCTTGCAATACGAGAAGAAACCGTCTCTGAAAATTCATATTAAACAAAAACATTTGAATGTCCTGCAGTTCATTTGCCAGAAATGTGGTAAGAGAGCATCCACGCTAACCCATTTGAAAGAGCATGAACGAATTCATTTAGAAGGTCGTAAGATATGGGATTGTCATTGTGGCAGGAAATTTAAGACTGAATTAGGCTATAGCCTTCACATGAGAATCCATAGCGGATTAAAGCCATATCAATGCGAATTATGCGAAAAGAGTTTCCTTTCAGCTTCAAGACGATCCGATCATATGAAAAGGAATCACATAAGCGTTAACGATATGCCACACAAATGCAATAAATGTAATGCCAAATTTTTAAGACCTTGCGCATTAAAGAAACATTACTTGACAATTCATAACTGTGTCATAAATCCAGAAACTTACAAGCGATCACTCAATACTTCTATAAGATTACAACCCCATTAAATGGTAGGTTTTCTTTGAACTTACCCTTAATTTTAGACAATCATTTTTAATTTTTGGCCTATAAATTTTTTTACTTATATAGAATGATATGATATGATGCATATTAAATTATACCATACTATAAGTATACAGTAAAAAAATACTCAGCAGATACGAGGGGTGTTCCAAAAGTAATGATAATCGAATATTTGTAGAGCACATAGAAGCATGAAATACTTTATTTACTAGGTTAGCATAAAAAATATACCAATAGGCCAAGATTTCCATTTCAGGTCAGAGAGGAAACATCAAAATTGAGAAAATTGAATCAGTCATCGAGTACCTCTGTTTGAAAATTTATACACCAAAGACATTCACAGTGACATGAGGAAACATTGGGGGATCCTGTTTCTCTATATTCCACAGTTGCGCGCTGCGCAAATGATTTTATGCTGAGTGGAACATCCACGGAAGATGAACATCGCGAAGGACGCCCAACAACGTCCCTCACTGCAGTCAACGTGAAAGAAGTCGAAGATGTCGTGTTGGCAGATCGAAGTGTCCATCAGGCATGTAGCTGAAGCCACAGGAATCTCATATGGCAGTGTTCAAAGAATCATTGCGAACGAACTGCATATGAATAAGGTTCCTGCGCGTTGGGTGCCGAGAATGTTAACAGAAGAAAAAAACGAGTCGACATTTCGAGCATGAATCTCGAAAAGTTCTAAACGGATCGGGACAATAATTTGTCTCGTTTCGTGAACATATAATTTGTCTCGTTTCGTGAACATGGATAAGACCGCAATATTAAACAAAGTAGCAGTCATTGACTTGGAAACAAGCCTCTTCCCCGGCGCCCAAGAAATTCAAGGTGTCAAGTTCAGCAGAAAGGGAATGGCGTCCGTTTTTAGGACGCTAAAATTGTTATGGTGGAGTATTTGGAAAAGGGAGCCACTATTACGGGTTCTTACTATGCAGACCAAATAAGAAGATCGCGGAAGGCCATCTAGGAAAAAAGACGGGGCAGACTATGAGCTGGAGTATGTTTTCACCGAAACAACGCATCGGCTCACAAAGCCGCCGTCGCGATGGCTGCCATTCATGAAACGGGAATGTGACATGAAGTTGGAATTGATTAAACACCCACCTTATTCGCCAGACATGGCTCCCAGTGACTTGTACCTCTTTCCTCGGTTCAAGGAACACCTCCGACAAAGTGATGACTGCTGAGGCGTTTTATGAAGGTCGTGGCAAAGATTATTTTTGAAAAGGGAATTATGGGTTTACAAAGATATGGACAAAATTTTTACGTATGTAGAGAAATATTAAAGCTATAATTCCCTTTGTTCTTATCAATTATCATTACTTTTTGGATCACCCCTCTATAAAAAAATATTGGACTTCATACAGTATTCGACGTAAGTGTGCCATATTTTTTTTTAAATCCATTCAGCAGTTTTAGTTTTTGCGTAATTCTCTTACAAAAATCACTAGTAGATTCCTGTTAGTAGTCCTGTCTGTGATGTAGGTCGACTTACCAGCAACCCTGTTTAACACGTAGTTTAATCGATTTCATTAATAAAACTATAAATAGCTAAAAAACGACATATCATTAAAAACCATGTAAAAATAGCTGTTTTCTTAAAAATCCTAAAATTTCGAATATTTCTGAAGCCATAAGTTTTTGTTGGGACATTCCTTAGCAAAAATGTTTATCTTCACCACCACTAACTACCGTCAACGGATGCTGGTCGACTTACCAGTAACCCCGTATACAGGGTGTTCTTAAATTTAACGTCCAAGGGGGTGGTAGGGTAGGGAGGACCCTCACGGTTCGGGCAAAAAAGAAAGAAAAATCTAAGTTATTATTTTATAAATGACTTCATTGTCCCCCCATCCATACCATCTAATTTAGTTTGGACGTAGAATTTAGGCACACCCTGTATCTCCAGCTGTATCACATTTAATTGAAAATTGATGTTTTAAATGTTGTTTTATTTTGTTACAGTTATCAGAAGAAAAATTATGTCCTGCTATAGCATGCGAAGATTGCACAAATGCTGCAATAGCAGCATTAAAATTCCGCATTTTTGTTAGATATTCAGATAATTTGTGGTACACTGGTCTTCAAAATCTATCAAAAGTAGACATTGATGAAAACGAAAAGAACTCTTTGAAATATATATCTGTATATTTGAATGAAAGGGATCTCTCATTGCGATTAGGCAAAGAATATGAAGGCAGGGAATCGGAAGCGGTTGTCCATCATACAAAAAAACATCAAAAAAGAGGAAGGAAAAGAACATTTTTCCAAACAGGCCTTGTATCTACGTGTCCATACTGTCATAAATCGTTCTCTAGTCCATCATTTTTGCAAGCGCATTTCAAAAATAGCGATCAAAACGACGTTTGTCTTGCTTGTGGTAAAATTACAAGTCGGGGACTTGAAATGAAGAAACATAGATTTGAAGCACACAAACAAAAAACATTGTTATGTAAACAGTGCCCTGTTTTATGTAATAACCAGGAGGAACTTGTCAACCACGTTAAAGAGGCGCATTCATCTGGAGTTTATTCATGTAAAGGTTGTGGCAGAATCTTCACTAGGAAGAAAACATTCGAGAATCATACGCAGATGCATTTGGTTAGGACTTGTAGGAAATGCGGAGTTCAGTTCACAAACAGACGATGTTATAGAGAACACAGGTCGCAGTGTGAGCCCGAAGCTAAACCGAATTTAAAAACTCTACCGCGCAATCGACGATCGAACATTCGAGACCCGGAAATGTATATTTGCGACTATTGTTGCAAGCAGTATTCTTCGCGGCCACAACTGCAAAATCATATTCTCTGGATACATATGGATGTGAGACCGCACCAGTGTCAGTGGTGCGGAAAAAGATTCTACACATCTGCTAGATTGGCAGAACATACAGTTGTGCATACTCGAGTTAGGAACTTCGAATGTGACATCTGTGGTGCGAAACTGGTTAGCAAAATGGCAGCGGTATACCACAGAAGAAGGCATACGGGGGAGAAGCCGTATAAGTGTGAAGATTGTGGAGCCGCGTTTATTTCTTCGTCCCGAAGACTGGAACACGCTAAACGGAAACATAATAAGGGAGTTCGGTTAGCGTGTACCCAATGTACTGCTACTTTTGTTAGGCGAAACGAACTCCAGAAACATATAAATAAACTTCATAAAGAAAGTGTCAAGGCTAATGAAGATCCTCTACAGGTGAAGAGTGGAGGATAAACTTGAACACTTATTAGGAAAAAAAATGTAGAATGTGTAAAATGCAGGGTAAAACCTCTGTGATTCTAGGTGCAGTATGAAGAAACGCGTACTAACCTAAGCGTGTTGGTGATATCAAACTCAAGCCATGTTTGGAAAATAACAAACATTCCTCCTCTGAACCAGGAATTGCAGGCTTTAGTTAAGTCTCGCTTACTCTAAAGCAGGGCTTTGCATTGACAACTTTGTACTTACGTCACAATGCAGTTAAGACATAAGATAGAAAATAAGGGCTGTTCGAAAAGTATCGGGAATTCTGAAAAAAAAAAACAAATGATGCCGCAGCGCAGCCACTATATTCTCCAGACATGGAGAATAGAGTAATCCTTCTGTGTTTTTTTCTAGTGCCAAAAAACAGGAGGTGAAGTGCTTCTAGGATTGAAAAACGTAGTGTATAATATCGGGCGAGGATTAAAAATTCCCGATACTTTTTGAACAGACCTCATATAAACGCATGTCGAATTTTCTTAATACTTGTTGGAAATATAAGCATAAACCAACGAAAACACAGACAATAAACTTAGAACTCTGTGTGGACTAACGAATTTGTGGAGTTCCTCATTACTAGTACAATAGCATTAACATTAAATTAAAAATTTAAAAAACGCCCAATACAATTACTTTCAAACCCCCATAACTTTTAAACGGGTCAACCGATTTTCATCAAACATGTCTAAGAACACTCGCACGTAAGTCCCCTTTAATAAAATAAAAAAAAACTAAATTGAAATCGGTTCATCCGTTCGGGAGCTATGATGCCACAGACAGACAGATACATACAGACAGGCACGTCAAACTTATAACACCCCTCTTTTTGCGTCGGGGTTAAAAATATTTGATATTAAATTTTTTTATGAATGTAAATATTGGTTTTTTAATTAGGTATTCGATGTGTTAATGATTTCCTTCCAGAAGTCTGCAAGATTCGTTTTGCGACCGAGCGATTAATTTATGTATGAAGTTGACTGTAAAAGAAAATGTTTTATTTTTTATTTTAGTTACACATAACATTAAAAAAATATGTAAAATGTTATGTGATTATGTATGTTTATTGTTTTAGCTATAATTGAAACTAAACTGTAATTGAATAATGATAAAACTTTTTGTTTTATTGAGTAAATTAAATACAAATTGTTTTTATATCTGATTGTTTCATTACCAAAGTAAAAATCCTTTAGTTTCTTTTATGTTGTAGCTAAGATTGAATTCTAGCAATCTAGATGTACAAATCTATATCTATACTAATATATAAAGCTGAAGAGTTTGTTTGGTTGAACCCGCTAATCTCAGGAAGTACTGGTCCGATTAAAAAATATTTCGGTGTTAGATAGCCCATTTATCAAGGAAGGCTGGACTATATTTTATCCCCGTATTCCCACGGGAACTATGGGGGTAAAACCATGGGCGCCGCTAGTACTTCGCATAGATTCGAATTTCGATCTAACATTCTACACCTTTAACAACCTTTTTCAAAGTTGAGCAGTCTCGTGAAAGTATAAGGCAGCGGTCCCACCGTGGCTGCGAGTGGGCGATGAACTATCGGAGATTTTCTCGCCCAAGAAAAGATAACAGTGAATGTTACCTTCCGTGTAAACAAAAGAGTTTTAGTTCTGCTCGTTATGGCAACACGCACGATCCTTTCAAAATGTATTAATTTAACTGTTAAAAGAGTTCCTGTTTCTGCCTTAGGCTTTAGTTAGTCTAGCTAGACAGACAGACTGCATTTCAACTGCTAATCAACCTCAAATTGCAATTCAGATGCAGTTTACACTACTGCAATCGGACTGCACATTTAGTTTGCAGCTCTATTGCAGTCGTGTCAACTGCATCCAAACACATTCATAATGAAATGATGTGAAAAAACAAGGTAAGTACTTAATTCATTTCAGATACAATGTTTTTTAAGAACATTTCTTGCTTGACATACACAATCGATTTTTGAATTTGTAACTTCTGGGTTCGATTCCCATAGTGAGTAATTTTTTGAGGTTTTTCTAAATCTATGAATGCAGTTTATGTATCTCGATTTTTCCATCGCCAGATATCTTTATTCGACGAATAACTTTGAATTTTTGACAGTTATTCCATACAAAATCTGTCAAACATCAATTTTATTCATCGAATAAAAGTTATCTGGCGATGGAAAAATCGGCCCTTATAGTTTCAGACTCCTCCACCGACCGATATATTTGGGCCACTCTGTATACTTGTATAGAGATTTTACCCTGGCATCCAAGCTTTGAACCATGAAGCTATAAAAACTACAGCTTCATAATCTACACTGACAGTGACAGGATTGACATTATTGTAATTGATTCATAATGTCAGATTTGTACATTGACATATAACATGGACATCGCATGTTTGACTATAGAAAAAATAGTTATAGAAGTATGAGGCTTATCGACGCCAAAGTTATAAAAATATAGCCGTCTCTTTTTAACTTTCATAATTTTGCGTAAGCGAAAAAGGACAACAGTATTTCTGACAGTTACTATAATAGCCATCTGTCATTCTTAGTCTCATTGAAATACCTACTCGTGGCCGTTCGCCATATTATTTTCTAGCTATAACAAAAGGATTAATCGACTTACTTAGTGATGGGCAATGCAACATCGTGACCACAGACTATAAACTATCGATATTTTAAATAAAACGTTATTTAAAAAATTATTCAAGTACGTTTTCATTTTGGTGTTTATTTTTATTTCATAAACTTTATTTACATTTTGTGCATATTTGATCTTAAATAATAGTGAGTAAGTATATAAAGTCCAATTTCTCAGATTCTCATGTAGTATACCATAAGAAACCATGGATTTGAGGTTTGCTCTTGAGAATATCTGTATTCATATTGAAATAATCGTTTAATTGAATGCCTAACGTTTGTAATTAAATAAAACCCAATTAAATGTTACATCAGTATCGATTATAGTACGAAACGTCGATAATTTCTATCGACATTTTTATATCCCGGCAACTAGAGTATAAAGAATAAAAGTTTGATATATAGGGTGGCCCAAATAAAACGATCAGTGGGGGGAAGTATAAAAATATAAGAGATACAAAGATTTGTTCTTAGGAACCATGTCATCGATTTTAGTTAAAATAAAAATTGCATTCAAAGATTTAGAAAAATACTATAACTCACTAAAGGAATCGAACCCGGAAGTTTTGAAAAAAATATTTTTAATTATTTGTAACTAGAACGAACGGTCGTATATACAAACTATTGCATTTTGTATATGAATTTGTGTTGAAATGGGATATTAATTGGGAAGGAACTTCAATGATGTCTTGGCGAGTTTTGTACCAAACTATTTCATTTAAAAACAATGCATTTTAATGAATTTAGATATTATGTTTCTTAGTAACATTTACTTACTGCTAAAGATGTACACAATCTATTTCTAGTTTAAAATAATGAATATTAAATTTTTCAAAATTTCCAGGTTCGATTCTCAAAGAGAGTAATAGTTTTTTTTTCTAAATCTATGAATGCACTTTTTTTTACATGGTTCCTAAAAACAAATCTTTGTATCTCTTATAGTTTTACACTTCCCCTTACTGAGCGTTCTATTTGGGCCACCCTGTATGTCACAATGATCAAGCTATATTTTACAAACTATCTATAATGTTCGTTTACAGTAAGACCTATTTATAAAACTTAAAATTAATCACAGTAAGAAAACATACTTACAATCTATTATCGATGTTATTTTTCAGACATATCGATAGGGACTGCACTATTAGCCGCCATTTTTTGCTCTCAGTAAAGTATAGGTATACACGTTTTTTTCGTAGGTATGCCCCGTCCATGTTATATGTCAATGGATTTGTAAGACTTGCTGCTTGACATTTAAAAGTTCATTCATTCATTTCGCCCACCCACTAACACGTCGAATTTGTGAAAATTATATTTTCCATCCTGTTTCGACATCAGATAAACATTTACTTCCCATTGCCTGATAGTCCCTAAAATATGTTTCAATTATCGGAGAATAAGTTCAGACAGTTATGTGTATCGTTATCTTAATTCCTAGGCATAAAAATCGTGTGGTAAATAGTTGGAACAATTACATGTTTTGTAATTGATTGTACGCCTACCGTGTGTCGGCGCTTGTGTTGGTGTTTACGTGATGTTATAACAGTGTTGTGTTAAGATTGTGTACAATATGTCGCTGCAGAAGAGTGTAAAAAGTGTTGGAGGTGATAGGAGCGATCAGGCGGATGCTACATCGAT
Source organism: Timandra comae (assembly GCA_958496195.1). NCBI lineage: Eukaryota > Metazoa > Arthropoda > Insecta > Lepidoptera > Geometridae > Timandra > Timandra comae. The sequence continues at coordinate 7,596,209 of OY292372.1, read as the reverse complement.
ATGTTCTTCCGTGACCACGCAGCCGGACAGACACGGCTTCTTTGGAGGCGCTCAGTACAGTCCAGAACCGTAAGTGTTCCTTATTCAAATTACGAATTCACTGATACCAGCTTAGGAACAATATATATGTTGGCGTCTCCACATCCCGTAATAGGCGTAGGTTTATCCTGTCTTGTGGAAGATTCGCATCTAATAATTTTGGAAACATCCTCTATCACTCTATGGCTCTAGTAAATATAATAATACAATTACTAAAACACTCATAACTAGTGACAATATTGTTAATGAAACAGGTTTTTATTGTGTAACCAAACTGTTGATACATTGGAATTCCCCAAATTATGTTAACATTATTATTACCTACTAGCAGCGCCCCGCGGTTTCACTCGCATAGTTCCCGTTCCCATGTGAATACAGGGATAAAATATAGCCTATGTCACGCATTGATAAATTAGCTTCTCATTAGTGAAAGAATTTTTAAATCGGTTCAGTAGATCCCGAGATAACCCCTTACAATTTAACAAACACACAAACTTTACTTCTTTATAATGTGACTATACAAGTTTGTCCTACTGTTTTACCTGTTTCCTTTAGGTTAATTTTCATAACAGTACACCAGTTTCAAAAATAGGTACCAAATTAAATATATCTTAGAATTGATAAAATCATTACAAGTTTTTGAGAATATAACTCTAGGTGTGCATAAATAGACAAAAAGGCATTTTTGCATGAAATATTATATTATTTGATTCATGTACAAGGTAAATTTATGCAATCCATAGGTATTTAAATAACATAATATAATCATTCACTACATCATCTCATTATAGTAACTGACCCCTAACTAAGCTCGAAGCTTGTATCTAGGGTATCAGAAACTACGCACACACTCAAATGTTTGTCTTGGTCTGAGTGTGTGTATGAGAATGTGTGTTTACATAGTTTCTACCCTAGAAATAGGTAAGGAATTTAACCTAATTAGGTATAATAAGTTGGTATACTGAGTCAAATTGTTATACAAAATGTTAGTCACTACATAGTATAAAACAAAGTCGCTTTCTCTGTCCCTATGTATGCTCAGATCTTTAAAACTACGCAACGGATTGATGCGGTTTGTTTTAATAGATAGAGTGATTCAGTGGAAAGGTTTTTAGCATAATTTTATCCCCATATTCCTACGGGAACGGGAACTACGGGGCGCCGCCCGCTAGTATATTAATAAGAATATAATTTATTATTGAGGTTGGTTTTCATTTTAGCCAGATTTGGCGGAATGACAATATTTTATGTTATGTTATTACTTAGTATATTGTATATTAATAATATATCCTGTTGTTTATGTACATAATATTCTTATTTATAAGGAAATTATGAACAAAATTTCAATTGAATTAGTTCTATACATATTTTGTGTGTGATTGAGTGACAAACATCCTCAATAGCTTTGTCATTTATATGATTTAATAACTAAATAATACTTTATGTAATAATATTGGACTTCCAAGTGCTGTGGTTATTATGCCAGTGGTTGCAGGTTCGATTCCTGCTTATGGCAAAGATTTCTGTGCATCAACACATATGTGTACTTTATACTATGTAAAGGGAGGATTTGAAAGTTCTATTTCAAAATTTAAAAATAAACTATGAGTAATGTAATATTTATGATTGACTGATTCATTGACTGAGTGTTAGTTATTTATTACTCATTAAAATATACCTAGGATTTTAAAGTTACTAAAAAAGAAGAGTGCTTGAAAATATACCTTCATCCCATCATCATCGTCAAAGATCCCATCATCATCATCAATTTAAGAGCTGGTGCTCTTGTCGGTGTAACAGGTGTAACTCCCTCCATCTGCCCCTATCCGATGCAGCCTCCTTCACCTCAATTTACCTTCATTCCGTTGAAGGTTTCTACTATCTCCGTCCTGCGTTTACCCGCATAGTTCCCGATCCCGTGGGAATTTCGTAACAACCGATTGACTTGAAATTTGGTACAGGGGTAGTTAATGGTCCTGGGAAGGACCATAAACTACCATAAGCGACCCTGTACCTAAGGCTGTTTTATTCCCGCATTCTCACGGGAGCAGGAACTACGCGGGTAAAACCGCGGGGCGCTGCAAGTTTAAAATAAGTTTTATTATTTGTAATTTATTGTAAAGATGTTGGAGTGTCTGAATAAATAAATAAATTAAAGTGTAATAATGTAAATATAATTAAAATCTGATCAAACCACTAAGGAAGGAACTATTTCCTAACTTCCCAGACATTGTTACTGTTTCGTAACACGAGCGTGGTTAATAATAATCAGAAGAATGTACTTGTTACTTGTTACTTGTTGACAGGCTCTTCTCCGCAATTAGACGGCTCAGTTGCGTCCATTTTGCGTGAGGTGGGCGTCTAGTACCAGTTCAATTCTTCCAGGAAGCTGATCAGTCCCCTCAGGTTTCTGGTGACTTCCTGGATTGTGCTGGGCGACCCGAGGTGCAGCCGTCTGTATGTTGCTAGCTGCTCACACTCAAGTAGCATGTGCCTAGCTGTTTCATCCACTTCGAGGCAGGCTCTGCACAGTGGACTATCTGTAATACCTAGGGTATACAGATGTTTATTAAAATGACCATGACCCGTGATTGCCGCCGTTAGCGTACGCAACGTGGGTCTGGACAGTTTTAGTACTTTCCTAGTTAGTTTTGGATTTAGAGTGGGTAATGCTAACTTACTCTGTTTGCAGTCTGGGTTGACATACCACTCTTGTTCATGCATGTCCCGGGTGCGTTTACGCAGCAGGGTTTTGCCGTAGTCCCCAGGGAGAGGAAGTATGGGTTCAGGTCCAAAGACACACATTCCCGATCCCTCCCTGGCCAGCTGGTCCGCTGCGTCGTTGCCCCGTGAGTTGCTGTGACCCTTTATCCACTGTAGGGTGACTGAATTTTTTACACTTACCGAATTTAGTCGTGTATGGCATTCCAGGATCAGTCCCGATCCATAGGTGGTGCTGTTCAGGGCTTGTAAGACAGACATACTGTCTGTGTATATACGTATACCTGTGTTTGTGATCTGCCTGGCAGAAATGGCCAGCGATGCTAGGATGATGCCGACACATTCCGCCTGGAAGATAGTGCTGAGTTTACCAAGGGGGGCAGAGATATGTATGTTGAGATCCTCGGAGAAAACACCCGCTCCTGACCCTTGGTTTGTTTTGGAACCGTCCGTGTAAATGCTCAGTTCTTTGTGTATTGTTTTCAGGGTAACGTATTCGTCGAGAGCTATCCTGTATTTCTTATCAAAGATGTATTGTTTGGGGATAGTGTCACTCGGCGCCACTGTCAGTGGATAAACCTCAATTGTCTCGCTGAGTATCGTCGTGTGTATCCCCCTGGTGCTGGTCCAGCATTGGTTGATTCGTAGCCTCTGCGCGGTGGCTGCGGCTTCTTGTATTATGAAAAGGTGTAATGGTGGGAGGTTTAAAAGAACTTCCAAGGCTGCAGTGGGAGTGGTTCTCATGCTCCCTGTCATGGCAAGACAAGCTAGTCTTTGTACCTTTGTACCTTTGTACCTCATCAGAAGAATGTATTCAAGTGAGGTTTTTGTTGATTCGACGTGAATCGACACTGTTTTGCTATAATTTATACAATAGATTGTAAATTTTTACGGTAATTGTTGATTATTTCTTGGTTTCGTTTGTAATTTACAAGACTGTATTCATGATTCGCAAATATTTTTGTTTTGAAGCAAGATTTTTGAATTACAGGTGAATATTTGTGTGAACCACAAATGTTTGTCTCGGTCTGGGTGTGTGTGTGAATGAGTGAGTGCGTAGTTTCTGATACCCTAGATACAAGTTTCGAACTCAGTTAGTTAGGGGTCAGTTACTATAATGAGATGATTATGTTATGTTAATACCGACTGGATAATTAAATTAATTTTATAAAGTCATTTGCTTTATGCCTATACATATATCCTACTTCTTGGTAGATATTAGAACTATAGTTCTAATATAGAAAAGTTCTAATCCTATTTAAAAATAATAAATATTAAAGTAGTATGTGTGGATGGATGTTTGTTATTATTTCCGGTAAAAACTACCAACTAATTTTAATGCAATTTGGAACACGTTTTGCTAATAGCACTTTGTAAATCTACCAAGAATAAACAAGAAAATTAGGAAAATCCCAAATTAAACGAGAATTACCTAAGTTACGCCAGACACAGCTATTTCTTACTAGTTAAATAGAAGCAATGTTCAAATTATACAACTGAATAGCCTATTTAGTGTTAGGTAATTCACATTACAGCTAATAGTAACGTTAACATACAAACTCTATTGACTTGAAAGCATTTCTGTTTGCGTCTTTGTTTCTACGCGTTTCCAGTAATTCATTTGTCTATACTATTATCTATACTAATATTATAAAGAGGAAAGATTTGTTTTTTTGTTTGTTTGTTTGTATGTAATGAATAGGCTCCGAAACTACTGGACCGATTTCAATAATTCTTGCACCATTAGAAAGCTACATTCACCCTGAGTAACATAGGCTACATTTTATCCCCATATTCCCACGGGAACGGAAACAACGCGGGTAAAACCGCGGGGCGCTGCTAGTAATATTATAAAGAGGAAAGATTTGTTTGTTTGTTTGTTTGTATGTAATGAATAGGCTCCGAAACTACTGGACCGATTTCAAAAATTCTTTCACCATTAGAAAGCTACATTCACCCTGAGTAACATAGGCTATATTTTATCCCCGTATTTCTACGGGAACGGGAACCACACGGGTGAAACCGTGGGGCGTTGCTAGTTTTGTTATATTCTTGGTTCATGAAACTCAATAGGCACTAAAACCGACACTTTCATGTCATTAGTCGTTATACATATTCATCATCTCATCATCAGCTCATATACGTTCCCATTAAGGGGCTCGAGCCTACCCTGAATTAGGGCGATATCAAAAACGTATTGGTCCGTAGCAAGGATCGAACCAACGGCTCCCAAATGGAGACCTTAACTACGAGTACTACACTATCGACGTATTTACATATTTTCCTGAAATATCAATCTGTATAGTAAATATTTAGATCCTACTTCTATTATGAATGCGAAAATTTTGCAGGTTTGTGAGTTTGGATGTTTGTTACTCTTTCACGCAAAACCTACTGTATAGATTTTGATTAAATCTGGTACAGATGTTCCTATAACTAGGAATAACACATAGGATACTTTTTATCCTGAAATTCACATGTGATTGGGATTTACGCGAGTAAAACCGCGGGGCGCAGCTAGTTTAGAATAAATAAAGTTAATTAAAAAAAATAAGAAACCGACTTCAGCGCTAAAAAGTAAGAAAATAATTTAAAATAAACGATATCTTTTATACATATTTTCAATTTATAATTAGTAACTTTTGGAGTCAGTGCCAGCCCAGGATAGTTTTTTTTCCTTATAAGATAGCATGAGACGCGCCTATAATATTAATGAAGGCTTTGGCTGTCACCGACTTCAAAAGTAACTAATTATAAATTGTAAATATGTATAAAAGATATCGTTTATTTTAAATTATTTTCTTACTTTTTAGTGCTGAAGTCGGTTTCTTATTTTTTTAAATTAACTTTATTTTAAATTTTTTAGTGGGAAGCAAGTCTCCTTCAACAAAAGACGCTTAAATTTTCCTCCAGAAGAGCTTTTGACTCGTGGATCACTTGAATCCTTTTTTGTGGGAGGAAGACTTTACGTCTTTCCAGGGGCTTTTGTCCAGGGGAACGACGGGGTATGTCGGACTCCGCGCCGCAAAGATGGAGCGGCCGCGGCGACGCGCTTACCGACTAAAACCTCTCTGTGTGCCACCTCTGCGCTTATGGCCGAAACCGGAAGAAACGCGGCTGCACGCTACTACGATCCCGGACAGCGCCTCTACCCTGTTAAGGGATTCTCCTCCGAGCTAGAATGTAGCTCTAGGCGACAGATGTTGAGTCACCCCCTCCGAAAGTACCGCGCGCCCCCTTGAGGCCTATATGGCGGCAGTGGATCTCCCCCCAGGGATCACCGCCGCAGTTCGGGCGTATGGCGATTGCAAAGTGGTAGTCCCGCCTCCGTCTGCCCAACCTTCTGCTGCGGATAGTGTTAGTGGAGAGGGCTTCGCGCTCTCTCTCCGCAGCTTCTTTTTGCGAGAGTACGACCTCACAAAAGGTGGACACTCCAATCCAAGACCTCTCCTCGCTCACCATAGCAGAGACTACATTTGGCAAGGAGAGGTCGTTTCCCACGATTGCCGCGAGAGTTGCGAGGGTAATAGCTTCTTGCAGGTGTTTCTTCGCTGCTCTATAAGTGTCGAGCAGTTCAACCTCAACGGGTACCGCTTGAATCCTGTCCTATGAGCTGATGTTACACATGATTCATTATAATCTAACACAAACCTGCATTTTATTACCTACTTCTTTTTAACTTCATCGTCCCAATATGTCCCAATTAAACCATCATTTTATTACAAAACTTCTTTATAACCGCAAAGGTATAAGAACTTTTTAGAAAATTAACCAAAGTCAAAATAAAAACGAAAATAGAGGCTGACGTTTATACTGTCTATTTATTAATTAAAATATCTACACAAACTAATCTGGTGCAGTGTTTGTTTGTAATATCTAAATAATATTTTTTTTACTAAAGTTTTATGAAAATGCACTGAATATATATGTGTAATAGGTACCTATAATAGTATAAAAAACATTTTAAAAAAATGTTGTAGGTTTGGGTTTATTTCAGTGTGTGTTAACGAATTAAAAGACAGGACATTTTTATATCTAAAACCCATGAATTGTGAACAGCATTTGATTTAAATACGAAAGAATACAGCCAAAAAATTTTCATCCAGAAATTCTTATGGTATCAAGAATATCGCGAGCAAAACCACGGGTCACAGGTAGTTTTACTTTTAATAATGTCAATCGACACCCCAGCCTACATTGTTGCGTTTTTTTCCTCGATTTATCCTGGATCCCATCATCAGATCCTGATTTCCTTGACATGGGACCACTTCGCAAATATCCGCTTTCTAATGGAACAAGAATTTTAAAATGCTCCATTCATGATTACAAAGAAATCGCGGAACAAACACACAAAAAAAAAAAACATATGCGTCGAATAGAGAACCTCCTCCTGTTTTTTTGGAAGTCGGTTAAAAACCTTTATACGAAAGATAGATGTTGTTGTTATTCGTCATTTATTAAAGAGAGATTTAAATTGTATAATGCTTGCATCCTGTGGACTGATTCACGTAACACTGATTTAAACTATGTCAAAGAGATTAGAATTGGTAAACACACACAAACACAGTGATTTGATCGTCACGCGTCTCGGCAGCGCCGTCGGAGCGCGCGCGTTTGGAGATTCAGGGTGAAAAATCTACATCGAGCTGTGCTGCTCTGGGTCGTGCTGTGCTATGTTTGGTTAACTCGCTCGCCATATATTTGAATGAGGATACAATCAAAGCATGCTGTGCTGCGCTGGGTGAAGCTGCGCTCTGTCTGGAGTAAAAATAACCTATATAGCTTCAGAAACATAGCACAGCTCAACCCAGTACAGCGCAGCACAGCTCGATGTAGATTTGTCACCCGTATGGTGGTAGTAGTTGCGTTTCTGTGTCGCGCGCTTGAGCAGCGTTCGCACGGTGGGCTGAAAATCGACTGTCATAGACAAAAGAATTTAAATTTTCTATGGAAGCCCATGACAGCGGATTTCGACGATAAAACCAGCCGTTGATGGCGATATTTGGGCGTATAAAAGTCGGAACACTTTTGGATGTCAACAGGAGTTTAGTACGAATAAAGTAATTACGTACATGTGAAGGTAAATCAACGTTTATGATGTTGTAACCCATGGGTATCATTTATTTGTGAATTACACAAAAAAATACCTCTGTAATCGAACCTATACTTGGCAGTCAACATCTCACCACTCTGCCATTAGGGTCGTCTACACTAATATTATTAAGAGGAAAGATTTGATTGTTTGTTTGTTTGTAACCAATAGGCTTCAGAATTACTGTACAAAATTACTGTAAAAAATATTTCACTAATGGAACGCTAATTTATTAGAACGTGATATAGGTAATATTTTATCCCCGTATTCCCACGGGAACGGGAACTACGCGGCTGAAACCACGGGACGCTAGTATATTAAATAAATCTCGTAAAATGTAATAATAGATTGCTTTGAAACCCGAGAATATAATAATTATGTGTTCTAACTACAGCTGGGACCGGCTGCTTAACGTGCCCTTTTGAACGGATAAAAATAAACAAGGAGCTTGTTTCAAATTATTTTTATACCTTTGAACACACCTTAATACCTTGTATGGACAGATTTTTTACTAATGTTTTACTAACTGGAACAGTTTTTAGAAGAAGTTAATTTATAGATACTAAACTAAATTAAGTTGAAGTTATAGCAAAGGTTTTTAAACGTAATATGCGTTAATTAGTAACTGCTCAGGTCCAACGAGTTTTTGTCGTAGCGTGATGTAATACAACCTTTTTTCTTCCTTTCTGTGTATAAATAAGTATAAAATTTATATCCAGCAATTAAAGATTTTTTCCAATTCGAACTGAAAGAGCTCCCTCTACTGAACCTCTCCAGCTTTATAATATTGAAACTAATTTAGTAAAGATAGCGGTAATTACGTCGATATTAGTCCTAGAATTTAGGAATTTAAGGTTTGATAACACTTCCTGTAACAACTTTTTTAAATAAAAACTTATAAAGTGAAGATATTTTAGGTATGGCTTTTCGCACACACCCAACATCTAGTAGATACTGAAACGCATTCGACGAACCTTTTAGCGTCCCCAACCAGCTTTTTGACCAAATCTATGTATATAAAAATCAATTGCTGTTCGTTAGTCTCGCTAAAACTCGAGAACGGCTGAACGGATTTATCTTATCTTGGTCTTGAAATGTTCGTGGAGGTCTAGGGAAGGTTTAAAAGGTGAGAAAAAATCGAATGATTGCCGGGAACACGGGAACGGGTAGTAGGCACAGCTAGTATTTAAATAAACAAACTCAAAAATTAACGTCTCTCAAAGCATCTATTGTAACGTCCATAGCTGACCGTTTTTGCTCCAATTCGTGTGAGAATTGCATTAAAACTCGCTAAATAATTAAATGAAGGTTACCAACTCTTGTTACGGTACATACATACCGTTTCCGTGAGTTTCTCTTCGAACGCTGCCTGCTTACTGAGTGTTCATGCATAAAAACCCAAGATGTAATATCTAGAATAAATCTAACACTCGAAACTGTCCGCAAAAACTCACCATTTTTAAATGAGATTTGTATGACAGACGGTTTTGTTGACGTAAACCTCGTCACTCTCATTATCTATTCATGAACCTATGTCGTCTCACTGCTGAGCAAAGTTCTCCCCCAAATCTTTCCATCTCGTGTCGTGCGTCAGCTAGCTCTCATCAATTGATGTATGAAACTATCTATATACTATAAACATACTCTATTACAAATTGTATGCAGATACGCAGTTAGTTTAAAAATACTGATTTGAAATGAGTGTACTGTGCGCTCATTTTCGGGGACGATTTTGAGACGATGAATGTACCACATGTATCTGATGGCAGTCGATCATATAAGATACTAGTAGCGCCCCGTTGTTTCACCCGTGTAGTTCCCGTGGGAATACGGGGATAAAATATGTGCCTGTGTTACTCACTGTGAATGTTACTCAGGGTGAATGTACCTTTCTAATGGTGAAAGAATTTTTGAAATCGGTTCAGTAGTTTCGGAGTCTATTCTTTACAAACAAACAAACAAATCTTTCCTCTTTATAATATTAGTGTAGACTGAAATTTTGCCAAATCTGGTTAAACTGAAAACCGACCTTAATATGGGAAAAGGTTCCAAAGAAGAATGTATATATCTTGGGTTTTTATACATCAATGTTATTGAGTATTTATTTGTATTTCTATAGGATCGCCGCCATGCACTTCCTTCCCCTTGAGAGATAAGTACCGGTAGAACTAAATATAGACTGTGGACTGCGTTATGTTGAAGTTCAAAGAAAAAGTTGGTACGATGGCTTGGTGTTATGTTTTTAGCTGTATCCCGGTTTTATCTGTTAGAAATATGGTTCTACTAGCCGTGCCCCGCGATTTTACCCGCGTGGAACCTTATCCCGTGGGAATTTTGGATAAAAATATCCTATGTGTTATTCCTAGGTATGAGAAACATCTCTACCAAACCAAATTTCATTAAAATCCATTCAGTAGTTTTTGCGTGAAAGAGGAACAAACATCCACACTCACAAACATTCGGCTTTATAATATTAGTAGGATTTTCTTCTATACCTTTGAAGTGACAGCATTTTATGATGAGTGTGACTTAGTTAGGGGTCAGTTATAATGAGATGGAGTGAATGATCAATTGATTATGTTATATTTTGCTATTTTTGGACCGACCTTTTTAATTTTAAGACCAGGCAAGGGTGGTTTTTCCACTTTTTAGACTAAAAACTGTAACATACAAACAAATATGTATTTCAATAGATGGATAGATAGATTTTAATCCTTTAATGCTTAAATCCACTAGAATTTCCACTCACATTTTATACCTAAGCATGTAGTTGTCTTTGCGGTGTGCAATCGAGTAGTAAGTAGACAGTTTCCTATGTCTAATTATGGCATAAAGGCCTTGATCGGCTAAGCCTATGGTTAAAGAAAGTGCCGTGTCGTTGCATTCGCCATAACGGCCCTAAATAAGGCAATAAGACTATTAATTTGAATCAATGATTTCATTATTAAATACTAAATGTACCTAAGTAACGGTTGTCGTACTAACATCGACAGTCGTTACGGGTAGATAGAGCCCTCAAAAGTAACATTTGGTTTACTACCTAAAATATGTTTTATATCCCTCTGGGTTGTGAAGATCTGATGGCAGTCGCGTCACGTTGACAGTTTAACCAGTTTTTGCGGAATGTCAGTATTCCGCAAAGACTGGTTAAACTGAAACCCACCCCAAATAGATATTTGGGGTGGGTTTTGCTCCAAACATTTGTCCCATATCTATGGGACCAAAATTCGATCTGTGTATATCTGTAATTTTACGATCATTTTTAGTTAATGACAATTATGTTTTGTATTCGTCGATAAGCAGGAACATAAAAATATCGAATATTGGGAACAACCGTAAATAGATTCAGATCAAAACACCTACGAATAAGATATGATAACCGATATTTAATAAATAAATATAAAATACGACAGTTTAGTGACTTCGCATATTGACATTGAAAATGGCGCGGCACCTGCACAAACAGTGGCCATATAGTTGAAGCGATACACTCATACAAAATAAACATGCCACAGAATGCCACTTGAAATTTATAAGTTTTGGAACGAATATTTTTAATAAGAAATTAAATGTATCGCCTTATTGGGTTGTGGAGGTCTGATGATTTAATGGCTCTATGTTTTGTGATATTGCAATAAAGTTATTTTGATTTGATTTGGTAACAGTTTTATGAAAAAACTAGCAGCGCCTCGCGGTTTTCCCAGTAGTTCCCGTTTCCGTGGGAATTTTGGGATAAAAAGTATCCTATGTTCTTTCCCGGACCATAAGCTACCCCTGTACCAAATTTCAAGTCAATCGGTTCAGTAGTTTAGCCGTGAAAAGGTAACAGACAGACAGAGTTACTTTCGCATTTATAATATTAAGTTAGGATAGTTAGGATTAGATGCTGTCATTCCTTCGAAATGTGGTTTAACTAAAACGGCTCTTCTCAGAGCCCAAAAATCCGGACTCTAATTTTACTCAGTACAATGGTTCGGAAAAAAAAAATACAATAAATGGTGATAGTAGACATACATTGAAACCAATAATGTCATAAACAGTCGAAGATAGTAATTTTAATTAATAAAAAAGCAATGAATATTAGTTTATTTATAGAGCATGGATACAAGAGTTCCTAAAAAGAATATTTGACAGGAATTTCCAGACACCCAACGCTTGGTTAGTCATTAATTGACCTTGTCCTTTGAAATTAACTAAAAATAATACTTTAACCCAAGGACTATAATATGACCTTTAATAATCTCTCCTGTGAATTGACACGTCATCGTCAGCTTAATGAAAGTGGATGGGTACGGAATATAAAATTGTCTTAAAAAGAAGTGAATGAAAGAAAGACGATATTATTAAGGATTTCAAAAAATTTAAAAACCCCCAACACGTTTACTTTCAAACCCCCATAACTTTTAAACGGGTCAACCGATTTTCATCAAACATGTCTAAGAACACTTACACGTAAGTCCCCTTAAATACAAAAAATCTAAATTGAAATCGGTTCATCCGTTCGGGAGCTATGATGCCACAGACAGACAGATACACACGCACGCATATTATAAGTTTTACGTGTCTGTGTGTATACACAGACACGTCAAACTTATAACACCCCTCTTTTTGCGTCGGGGGTTAAAAACTATAATCACTATCACTAGCATATTAATACAGTGAGGAGGAATTTAAATCACCATGCTGCGTATATTGCCTGCTGGTGATATCAAACTCTGACCATGTTTGGTGAATAGTAAACTCTCTATCCAGGAATCGAACTCGTGAAGCTTAACAGACAGATAACTGAACATACTTATACCGAAGCCGGTCCATTTTTAACCCGACTGCGGTGAAGCAAAAAGGGTTATTAGTTAACCTATAATAATAATGTATGTGTGTATGTATGATGTTTGGAGTTTCAATAAACTTCGAGGCGTAAATGTATTTCGATAAAACAGCATAATCAATGTTAGAATATAATTAATTGCGCAGTTTAATGAAACTATAGTACGCGAATGTAATAAAATATTTGAATAGGTGAAAGATAAGCAATAAAAATGCAGTTTGTTGTGAATTATTTCCACGTAATGTTATGTTTATTTTACTTAGGTACTGTTTGCAACGAAAGTTGATTAACACAAGCAAAATATTGATTTTTTTTATAAATATCCTGATCCAAAATGTATTAGCAATTATTTCTGTTAATTTTTTTTTGCAATACATGTATACCTTAACTTATATTATAGACTAGCCGTACCCCGCGGTTTTACCCGTGTAAATCCCAATCATGTGGGAATTTCGGGCTAAAAATGTGTATCTTATGTGTTATTCCTACTTAGTTATAAGGAACATCTGTACCGAATTTCGTCTAAATCGGTTCAGTATAACTTTTGCGTGAAAGAGTAACAAACATCCAAACTCACAAAAATACATACTAGACTAGTAGGATGAACTCATGTTTGTATGTCTAGACCAGAGCCTGAAAAAAGATATAGTATATTTTTTTTCGACTTTTGTTGCTGACTATACAGTACATAGTATTTTCTTTCTTGGAATGTACATTGTACACGTTTAGGTAAACTTTTCAATTTTACGATAAGAGATATTCTTTGCTCCTTTTGGTGTATCGTACATGACGGATAGATGAGTCGGATGCCTGAGTCAAGCAATCTGTAGTGTGGCTATTACTCTACGGCCACACTGTCGTGCGAAACTGTCGCGACAAAGTCCTTTGATTGTGCGCCAATTTACTGAGAGCGAGTTTAAGGCATTATGTCAATGGTTTAAGGGCATTCGAGTTCGCGGAACTGATTCGCGATAGGACGAATTCTTTGGCCAGACGTGTCGCGACAACGCAAATGTGATAGTGTGGCCGTAGCATAATCGCTTCAAAAAACATTATTTGAAATTCAATAAATATACCTCTCTAATTTCATGAATTTTGTTAAACCAACTAGCAACTGTTACATTAATAAGAAGCACAGAATATTCTAGACGCATAAAACACACATTTGCAAGTAGTTAACACAGTTTTACTAGAATTCACAAGATTCTAGTGCCCATGTAACACAGTTACAACTTTTTGCCAATCAACCGTCGACAACTTGGACAGGCCGTCAATGTTTTTGCCCAAAGATTCGCATCACCGACTGTTTTGTAACACTGTTACGTGATATCTTTATGAATTCGTTAATAAATTCATGTTTTTCACGTCGACTTTGATGCTCCAATGGACTACTGTTTCGGGCGTTCGTTGTTATGCGATAATAGTAAGAAATGTTGTTGTGATAAGGTGTGTAATTGTTTGCATGTTTGTTGGGAAGTTTGCTAAAAACGATTGTGAAGATTTTGTTTCTTAAAATTGTGATTAATAGTGTTATGTCTGAAATAATGTAGTTTTACTTCCTAGTATCGATCAGTTGTTTGATAAAGAAATACTTACTAAAATGTATTTCTAAAAGCGCGTAACTTAAGAACAGCTAATGAATTGGTTTATTTTTGGTTTTATTCATTTTGAAAAAGTAAACCGATGCTTTAAAATCTAAAGAGAATTTGAACTATACGGTCACTAATATTAAACAAAATTTTTTTTAAAAAATGATCTTTACATTTCAATATATTATCCATCTAACTTTAAATGACTTTAATCACTACACTACTAACATCATTCAATCCTAATCCTAACTAATATTATAAATGCGAAAGTAACTCTGTCTGTCTGTCTGTTACCTTTTCACGGCTAAACTACTGAACCGATTGACTTGAAATTTGGTACAGGGGTAGCTTATGGTCCGGGAAAGAACATAGGATACTTTCTATCCCGAAATTCCCACGGGAACGCGGGTGAAACCGCGGGGCACAGCTAGTAGTAGTATATGTAAAACTACTACAGTCCCGTTCCCCTCCTCCCAATTAGAGCCGACTTGTACCCAGACATCGCTAATGCATGAGGCCCAAACTGAATTGGGTAGTGTACTCGTAATAACAGCTGTGACTCACGTCTTAGCTCGTGCTGGGGAATTGGGGAATCAAAATCTGTGATATCTCTAATCTTATTACCGCGGTTTTGCTCGCGTAAATCAACCTATCCCGTGGGAATTTTGGATAAGATTGTCCTTTGTGTTACAAAGCGTAACATTATGGAATTCAGCAGACATATAACAATTTATAATTTTGCCTGTCACGAAATAATATAATAAGGAAATAATAAACTGATGATTTCAATTCATATTTTCCCTTTGCAGGGCTGAAATGGTGAATTTAAAGGAATTTTATTATTCATTGTGTTTATAATGTGAATCATATTTAAAATCGAAAAATTGTTATTAACATTTCATAATGTGACACAAAATGTTAGAATTTTAACTAAGTAAATACCTAGATATTCTCTTAATCCTAGATATCCTCTAATACCTAGATATTCTCTTCTCTAGGAGATCTGGTTGTCGAGGTTTGATGGTAAAATACTTACATTCAAAATCTGGTCAAATTACAACATGATAGGACTACACATCATGCTAGGCTAGCATGACTTCGAAAACGCGATAGATACA
Source organism: Timandra comae (assembly GCA_958496195.1). Lineage (NCBI taxonomy): Eukaryota > Metazoa > Arthropoda > Insecta > Lepidoptera > Geometridae > Timandra > Timandra comae. The sequence continues at coordinate 7,580,822 of OY292372.1, read as the reverse complement.
GCGATTTATTGACATCCAACTGTCAAAATTTGATAAAAATACCCGCCATATTTAATTTTACTACGTGATTAATTTTATGATATTTGGTCATGATCGCGAAATCGATATAGCTATTTATCGACATCCATATTTAATTTTTCATATCGTACCACGTCATAATTAATTTGGTCATGCTCGCAAAATCGATATTATTTCGTGGTGTCTAAGTATATATTTTATTACGCACAGTCATGCTAGGGGTGCTGGAGTCAGTTAATCTAGCGGTTTCACTGCATGAGATACAGACTTCAGCCCACACAAGAAGTTGTAGTACTCATACGATAAAGGTTCGGAAGAAGACAAAGTTATGATAGAATTTTTTGATTATTTCCGTTCCCGAAGGAGGGCGTCGTCGGGGTCGGCCGAGAAAGCTTTGGCGGGATGATCTCGTGGCCTTCGACAGTAGCTGGTGGGAGGCTGCGAAGGATCGGGAGAGTTGGGGATGTCTGGGGGAGACCTTTGCCCAGCAGTGGGAAGATGTGGGTTAAAAAAAAAAACGTTTATAGCAACGGTAGCGAAGTTTAGCCTATCTATACTAATATTATAAAGAGGAAAGATTTGTTTGTTTGTTTGTAATGAATAGGCTCCGAAACTACTGGACCGATTTCAAAAATTCTTTCACTAATGGAAAGCTAATTTATCAGTGCGTGACATAGGTTATTTTTATCCCCGTAGTCCCACGGGAACGGGAACTACGCGGGTGAAACCCCGGGGCACAGCTAGTAAGTTAAATGTTTATTATTTTTGCCGGTAGACAAATACAAAGGCATGTTTTATTATTTCCTCGGCCTTGGTCCGGTCGTAACGTTTTGTTGTCAATGTATTAAGTACTTAGGTACTTGTCGTGACCTAAATTTGGTGATGTGTGACTAAGTCTGTGACTATGTTCTCAATTATGGTAAACAAACGTTGAACATTATTGTTTGTTGATGGTTTTTCATACAACTAACTTCACATCACTTCATGTTTCACCCGCGTGGTTCCCGTTCCCGTAAGAATACGGGTATAAAATATAGCCTAAGTTACTCAGGGTGAATGTAGCTTTCTAATGGCGAAAGAATTTTTGAAATCGGTTATGTAGTTCCGGAGCCTATTCGTTACAAACAAACAAATCTTTCCTCTTTATAATATTAGTGTATATGCAATTTTGATAACAAAAACCATACAAACTTTAATTAGTGCAAACGAAACAGGTTTTAATATCAAGTAATAAATCTTTATCAAAGTTTAACAACATTAGTGATAGCTAAACTGGGGCACCTTAATCTAAATATAGACATGAGGAATCTTCGACACGATATCCTAGGCTAGGTTGTTTTTAGGGTTCCGTACACAAAGGGTAAAAACGGGACCCTATTACCATATATACAGTGGTGGTCACATAATTAAGAACGATTTGAAATTCCATATATTTTTTGTCTAAATCATTTCTTGTGTAGTTATTTATTGCTTTTGGCAGTAACTATTTATGTTTTGAGATAGCTACGTGACTGGGGCAAATGGGATTAGGAATATAGAATTGAAAGGTCAACTATTTTTTTTTTACAAATTTCATTAGTTCTCTTTTGTAACGAATTTAATGTACCAATGAAGCTGGACAAATAATTAAGAACGATTTATTAAACTGTTCAAAAGTTATTTAATATAAAACTGAGATTCAATAAATGATATTATTGTGAAAGTAAAATATCAATTTATTGTATTTTAACTGAAATTACTAGTTGGCAACATGTTTACGACTTTTAAATTACTGATTTACCTATACCGGGCGGCGACGCATTGACTCAATCAATTTTTGACATTTTGTAAGAGAAACAGAGTTCCATTCTTTGGAGAAAATATCATTACAGCTCTCTTTAAATTGACATATTGTCCATTTAAAACTATTCTCTTGACTTCGAACCAAGAATTCTCGATTGGGTTTAGCTCCAGGCTGTAAGCTGGCCAATTTTAGACAGAAATTAATTGCAATATGAGATATTCTTTAACGGTGCGCGCATTATGTTATGGGTCATTGTCGTGCTGGAATGTTCAAATTGACCAAAAACCTACAAGAACGTCTTCAGCTTGAAGGAACATAGCTTTTCCATTAAATTCTTTGTCTTGGAATTGATTCATGTTTTCTTGTGTCAGCTTCACAGCTTCAACGCCGTATTGAAATTAGCATACAAAAATGTCATATTTCTCCATCATGTTTTAATGTCACTTTTGTGTATTTATGGTCGAGTGATTTATTCGGAAGATGTTGTTAACGTTGATTTTCACCAGAGAACACCCTAGTTTATATTAGTTTCATCAGAAAAATATCATTTTCCCTCTGTCTTAATATCCAGTTTTCACACCTTCTTGTAAGTGCCAGCCGGTATTGCCTATGGCATCGTTGCATGATGGGTACCTTCGTTTTTATTCTTCCGTGCAGCTTTCCTTTTACAAAATACCTTCGTATAGTACGTGCCGAGATTGTTGGAAGAGTTATTTCTCCCAAAATATTCGTTTCTTAGCACATTAGACCCTTTTAAATTATTTTCTCTTCCAAAACGAATGTTTTCGATCATCTCGACGTGATGACTTTCTAGGTACTCAACAAACACCAACCATTTGAAGTAATTCTGATATGTGGCTAAATGCTTCACGGCGTGAAAAAATAACGTTTTTGAGCATTGTAAAGTGTTAAATATCTTTTTGTTCGACCAAATTCTTCTCAGGAAGTTTTTTATTATCTACCTTGTAGATTTGTCAAAACTTTTATTTTTCTCCATATGAATTCATATGAAACAATTACTTTTAAGACCTTTACAGTACTAAATGGGATCTAAATAATACGAATAGTGACTTACAACCACAAAGCTATGGAGTGTTCTTTATGTAAACTTGAATAAAAAAGTTCACTATTCAGCGTTCTTAATTATATGACCAGCCAGTACGTAGTAATATTAGGTTTAGATCTAATGTATAAAGTTTATCTTTTTATTTATTAGCCAATCGTGTGTATCAACTGATGTATCGATACTATGAAAATGTTTGAAGGCATCAAAAGAAATAAAAATAAATACATGCAATTAGTTATTTTGAAAAAATCGTTACGTTAAATAATCGTTCTTAATTACATGACCACCACTGTATATAAAAACTACTATAAGACTGTGCTATTATATTACCAAGACTCAGCGCGTTCCTAAGTTCAATTCCTAGCTGAGGGAAAATTTGGAAAGTATTTTTCAAAATACCAAAGTGTGTGAAACACTATAGAAAGTCATTTCATAAAAATTTAAATGATTACTAAAATTCCGCTGTCCGTTTGTTTGTCTGTCATCAGGCTGTATCTCGTGAACCCTTAGCTAGACAGCAGTCATTTTCTTTCACAGATGATGAATATCTGTTGCTGTTTTAGCAATAAATACTAAAAAGTAAAAACAGAAATAAAATACTCAAGGGCCAATAATTTCATTATTTCAAATTCAACCCATTCTCGTACAATGAATTATTTTTTGCCGGTTTTTGCTACGGAACCCTTCATGCGCGAGTCCGACTCGCACTTGGCCTTTTTATATAGAGTATGACCTAAGAAATAGGCATTAATTGAGGATAGCCTTGGTGAGGAAGGTCAGTAAACTGATGTATGATTATAACCTTTAACTGGTAAACGTTATTAAATTTGTATTACGTGATAATAACGTTAAAATGGTGGGTTTACGTAAACTGTTTTGGGGTGATTTTAAAATTATTGTTTTTTTTAATGTAAGCTTATTTTATGCATCATAACTATTCTGAGTTCTAGAGACTACTAGATGTATTTTAAATTGACCTACTTATCTTTTTTTTACAATCTATTCTATTTTATATTTCTTATAATCGAATCCAGCCATTTTCGAATTCTAACGAAGAGCACCAGTAACCAAAAGTCGTTACAATCAACGCCTCTAATTTTACTCTAGTCATAATGAGATGTTTTATAATAGACTAGCGGCGCCCCGCGGTTTCCCCCGCGTAGTTCCCGTTCCCGTAAGAATGTGGGGATAAAATTATGCTAAAAACCTTCCCACTGTATCACTCTATCTATTACAAAAAACTGCATCAAAATCCGTTGCGTAGTTTTAAAGATCTAAGCATACATAGGGACAGAGAAAGCGACTTTGTTTTAACTATGTAGTGATAAATATTGATTATTGATTATTTTAATGAATTAATGATTATTTTATAATAAATATATTAAAATAACCATTCACATACCAAGTGACAAAATGTTAAGAATCGGCACAGTAAGTAATTTTTCATTCAATATTTGGTCAAACAACAAGTAATTTGTACAAAACATCAATATTTATTTTCACATGCTTGAAATTCCGTATGTTTGTATTTGTTTGACGCTCACCAGTCACGGTTTTACGTTTATTTTATTTTATTTATTTTGTTAATTGACAAATATTATGTTTGGGTCAACAACCGACTTGTTTCCTACAAGTTTTATGGCAAAAATGTTTTGTTGGATAAGTTTTCACACACGTTATAGGTAAAATTATTTCTTTCTCAAATTAATTTTATGCTCAAATGATGTTAGATAGTGGTTAATAACTTTCTTAGAATTGAAATATTTATTTTAACTATTATATGTCTAAATGAGTGAATGAGAGTATGACGAGTGATAGAAGCGAGTAAAAGAGGAAAACATATTGTGCCGACCCCACTTAACTGGGACAAGGGCAGGGAGATGATGATCTGTCTCTATGATTTAATCCAAAAAATCCTACATAAGTAGGATAAGTAGTAAATTCCATAACTAATGATAACCATAACCGTACACATATGCGATCATTTCACCGCACTCGACTTTCCATCCAGTTAAAAACAAGTAGAAATATGTGATCGGACTTGGAAAAACACCATCAATACAAAAAAAATGTGATCCCTGAATACTCTTAATACAGCATCAAAGCTTTTTCCAAAAATCTATATAATCAATTAAACAACCAAATACACAGATAAGGAATAACAATTATAAATGTAACGCTACATTTACAATACAATGGTTTCAAAGCAGACTGTTGTTTGCTTTTGCAAATTGACAGGCGAAGGCCGACAGCTAAAAGCATTTCGCCGAGTCAACGTTTGTAGCGTCTACTGCTAATTGTGTTTGTCGGGGAAACCAGGAGTTGAAAACATAACCTTGATATTATTGTTTGTTTAGAATTAGTACTGTGGAAATAAAATGTGTTAAAATGTCGGTTTTACGTGATATTTGGTTAATTTTGTTAAATCATAAGACAGAATGACCAATTTTCAATTTTGTCGCAGCTACCTATCTTCTAATATATAAAATTCTCGTGTCACAGTTTTCGTTGCCATACTCCTCCGGAACGGCTTGACCGATTCTCATGAAATTTTGTGAGCATATTCAGTAGGTCTGAGAATCGGCCAACATCTATTTTCCATCCCGAAATTCCTACGGGAACGGGCACGGGAACTACGCGTGTTAAACCGCGGGGCCCAGCTAGTAATTCTATAACCAATTAATGATTATAACCAGTTAATAGAAACCTAAAATTAATTAAAATTGGTCACCAATGAGATTGTAATTTTGATTTGTGTATCATCGTTACTGGGGCACAATTTGGGCCCAATGCTGCTCCCTTTTTAAATCTGGCACCCTAGGCTCCAGCCTACTCAGCTTGCCGAGAAATCTTCAACTATATCTACCGTGTTGAGATAACTAAATATACACATCAAAAGTGTCTAGGGATCAAGCATTTTTATGCGGATTTCTTGAGATTGAGATGTGGCTTTGTAATAAATTTATGATTTTATAAATTTATATGGATCCTTTTTGGTGCATTTCATAATTTGAATCAGGAACTGTGAATCAAATTCGAGTAAAAGATGAAAATCAGCTGTCAATATTTTCCCTATAAAAACATACAACGCATTGAAGACATTATTAGTGCTACTGTTTCCCTACTACTGATTAAAACCAACGTTATTATGGAGCGGCGACGTCATTTAAGCAGGGAAGAAATGCTCAGAGCCGTGGGAATGATAGAAGCTGGTTCCCGGCAACGTACTGTGGCTTTAGCTCTGAATACAAGTCAGAGTGTTATCAGTCGACTTTGGACACGTTACCGAAGCACTGGTACCGTGGCTGAGCGCCATGGAGGACGGTATCGCTGCACCACACGGAGACAAGACCGATACATTCAAATCTTAACTCGAAGAGCTCCAACAATAACCGCCATGATGTTAGCCGTGCGGCTTCATCACTCTTCAGGGAACTTAATTAGCGACCAAACAGTCAGAAACCGCTTGCATGAAGTGAACCTTCATTCCCGAAGACCGCTACGGGTACCACCTATAGCAATGCACAATCGTAGGATTCGATATCAATGGGCTCTTGAACACAGAAATTGGGCAGAAGAACAATGGCGTTTCGTGTGCTTTTCTGATGAGTCTCGTTTTGGTATGAGACCGGATACAAGACGTATACGACACTGGAGAACCCCTGGACGCCAACAGCGATTAAAATCCTGCCAGGAAGTCCATCCTTATAGTGGTGGAACCATCATGGTATGGGCGGGTATTTGGATCGGCGGAAGAACTGAGTTGATTTGGATCAGAGGCAACCTCAACGCTCAAATTTATGCTGAGACGATTGTATCAGACGTCATCGTTCCTCTACAAGTGCAAATCGGTCCCTTATTTCAGTTAATGCATGATAATGCACGACCGCACACCGCAAGAGTTGTAAGACAGACTCTCGCCGCAGCTAACATCAATGTCCTGCCCTGGCCTGCTCAGTCGCCAGACTTGAACCCGATTGAGCATGCATGGGATATGCTACAGAGAAGAGCTCTGCCGAATATGGAGGGTATCCAGTCGCAAGAAGACCTTTTTTTGTTGTTGCAACGAACATGGGCGGCCATTCCACAGCGTGATTTGGATGAACTCATTTTGAGTATGCCAAACCGATGTTCTTGTGTTGTTAGTGTTCGCGGTAGAAACACGGATTATTAATTGTTTAAGTTACCCAATAAAATTTTAAAGAAAACTGTTATTTCAGTCTTTTTTTTCGAACTTTAATGTTAGTGGTTCAAATGTCAAAAATCCCTTTATTAGGAAAATGGCAAATTTCTTTATTAATGCAAAGGTGACTTGGTTTATCGTTACTGTGACAAACGAAAACACTTTATTTGATGAATCCTTAAAGAAAATTTTAATTAATATCAATCAGGAGAAAAGTTATTGCAAAAATATATGTTGATCCCTAGACACTTTTGATGTGTGTAGTTACTACGTGTTGGTTTGCCTCGCCATTCCATAAATACAAATTATGGATTAAGTGTATTAACTCTATTTATTAATATTTTTTTCTTGTTACAGTAAAAGGACGTTATCGCCGAGTACAATATTGAAACGAGAACAGAAATGGCTGCGGATGTTGAACAATTGGGAAGGTTTCATGAGCAAAAACTACAAGAAGGTTCGCGAAAGGTGCAGAAAAGGTGAGTTTTACATGTTTAAGGACTAATCTATACTAATATTGTTAGCAGCGCCCCGCGATATTAAACGCGCAGTTCTCTTCCCCGCGGGCATACCGGGATAAAATATATGATATTGATAGTCTATGTTACTCCCGGAAAAGTAAACTAATACAGAACGAATTTTTGAAATAGATCTTGTAGTTTCGGGCCTATTCAATACAAACAAACAAACAAATCTTTCCTCTTTATTATATACTAGCTGTGCCCCGCGGTTTCACCCGCGTATATCACAATCCCATGGTAATCCTTTGTAAGCGGATGCCTACGTCATAACATCTACCTGCATGCTAAATTTCAGCCCGATCCGTCCAGTGGTTTGGGCTGTGCGGGGCAGTCAGTCACATTTGATTATTATATTTAGAAGTACCTATAGATGAACCGAAACAGTTTGTTCGAACGCGCTAATCTCAGGAACTACTGGCCCTTTCGTTTCCAAGTTCCGTTTCCATTAGCTGTGAACAGCAAAACAATGTTAACAAGCGGCGTTTATCGTAAGATGAGGAGCAGACAACAAAAACTTGACAACAAGTGAAAGTAGTACGCGATAATCAACGCAACGGGCGTCCGTCGTCACACGCACTCACCAGAACAATTGGTAAAACAAACATACGATTGAACTGATAAAGAGAATAAAGTATCAGATTATATTTTCGAGATCATTTACGTGCATAAACTTTGGAGTACTAACTGGATTTACTATCATTTTGTTACCCGTGTTTACCCATACCCCAAATGAGCTACTGCAGGCTACTGCTATATAATAATAACTAGCTGTGCCCCGCGGTTTTACCCGCGTAGTTCCTGATCCCGTGGGAATGTAGGAATAAAATTATGCTAAAACCTTCCTCTTGAATCACTCTATCAATAATTAATACAAACCGCTTCAAATCCGTTGCGTAGTTTTGAAGATCTAAGCATACATAGGGACAGAGAAAGCGACTTTGTTTTATATTATGTAGTGATGTGCCTATACATATCTTAAATAACTAACACGTAATATAATTCATAATAACCATCTTCATTCTCCAGGTATACCAGCATCAGTGCGACCCAAAGCGTGGCTCTACCTGTGCGGCGGTCAGCTGCTCCTAGAGAAGCACCCGAACGAGTACGAGGAGTTACTCCAGGCGCCGGGAGACCCCAAGTGCATGGACGATATCAGGAAGGACCTGCATAGACAGTTCCCGTATCATGAGATGTTTATACGGGAGGAGGGGTTGGGGTATGTATGAAAGTTTTGCATATAGTTTTCTTATAGAAATTCTTCTTCTTAGCGTTTCGACGCTACAGATAAAAATAATGGAAATAATGATATTTTCAACACACTTGCTCATAAAGGAGCTCTTATTTGTGCAAAAACAGTTGAATAATGACACGTTTTATTCACTAGTGAGTTATAGATTGTTTTTTTAAATTGCTTTAATTTTAAAAAAGTTTCGATACCAAAAAAATTGTGTCCATACATTTTAAAAACAAACTTCAACTATGTTTCCTTACTTTTGGTAGGTCTATGGTCGATTCCATTCATTCATTCATTCGATTTTTTTTAATAAGTATATTCTTTTAGTCTTTGGCCGATCACCATTGTTGTGTTGGATGCGCGCGAATAGAAAAACTGTTTATTTATTAGCGAAAAATGATAATTTCTTCGCAAATGTGTTGAAAAACGTTGTATGGTACATGCATGTATTGATGATTACTATCCTCGGCTATCTTCAGACCCTCGCCTGACGGCTCGGGCCTCAATAGCGCCTCGGAAGTAATCACCAACTTACCTCGCTTGTACCATAAATAACTATTCTTGTTCAATTGTTTAGAAATGTATTATTAATTTATAGAAATTAACTTCTTAATATCTAGGGTACTCAAAGAAACACCCACACCCAGACAGCACGGGAATCGAACCCGCAACCCTACGTCTGGCATCCCGGTGACTCCCTGCTATTTTGATTGATGAGACAATTTAAAAAAAAAACAAAATTGACATATTTAATATGCTAATTTATTGAAGGCAACGGTTCAACACATGGGTCAAGCCGCGAACCCACCGCTGCGCTATGTCCACGGCTACGCCGCTCAGCTACGCGTAGCTCAGCTGCGTGTGTGTTGCCGTTTCCACCGAAGTACACGCGTGTATCACCACAGATCAGAGATAAAGAAACAGATAGACAGCTTCGTAAGAACGTGCAAAATTGTTCTATTATATTATTAAATAGTATTCTATGACAATCAGTCAAACCAATACAGGTTGTCATAGAGACCAGTAAACAAAAACGTAAAATTAATGAGTATATCTTGAAAATAAAATAAAACAAATTATGTATTTACAAGAAAAACTATGACCCTGTTTGATACTACGTAACATCATTGTAAATCTGTATATTTAAATGATAAATATAAAAAATAGTAGTAATAGTGCATTTGATTCACGCCTTTAAAGAAAGCTGTCTCTCTGTTCCTATGTATTCTTTGTGCCATGGAGACGGACACGTACCTTCGTGGTCTATTTAATCACAATGACTTTAAAGTTCTTATTAGGAAAGAGATTTTAATTGCTTTTTAAACCGACTTCCAAAAAATAGGAGGGGGTTATTTATTCGACTTGTATATTTTTTGTTTCTTTTTTATTTAATTTTATTCGGAACACTGTGACACGGAACACGTTTGTGCATATAAAATACAAATTATAACAACTATTTAAAATACAAATTATAAATATTTACTACATGCTTTCGCATTTATGTAGTTAGCAAAATTTACACTTGCTTAAATATTCGTGTTACAATATGTTTCCTTCTTAATTAGATTAATGTTATTAATGTATTTTCCTTTCACGGGACTATAAAGGAGTCTCGGTCTTTTGGAAGGCTAGTATGGGGCCAAAGCCAACACACGGAAGCCCTTTGACATAAGTATTTAATCTTGTGTAAAGGATGCACAATCCGGGGACTATCCCTGTATAACACTATAAAATGTAACAAATAACACTTGCGAGACAAACTTCAACATGTCAAGAGAGTACTGAGGGACATCAAACTACCAGTACCGCAGTCCCGTCACAGATGTCGCATCAAGCCAGCGACGCGACGGTCGAGCGACAACCTGCTGTCTTACCATACCTAAAAGGAGTCACTAACAAAATTGGAAACATTCTGAGGCGAGCGTCCATCAAGACATACTTCAAACCGCCGAGGAAAATAAACCAATTTCTAAGACCTGTCAAGTGTTTATAAAATTGAGCACACTGGGTGGGTTTGTCCAGACAAACCCAACCATTACCTAAGGTTTGATAATCCCCAAATCCTTGCCAAAGAATACAGACATCTAACCAGGATGATACGTGAGGCCTTATACTGAGCAAACGAAAATAGATCTTAAGGTGACGAACCATTTCTTACCATGACTGTACATATTCGTGTGTCAACACACGGGGGATATAGCTCAACATAGCGTAGCCCCCACCCATTTTCGTGCGTAGCGTGTGCGTGTACTTCGGTTGGTTTCAGCCTTTAATAATAATCACTACTTTACCTATTTTGGGTGTGTCAAAATGTCACTATACAATAAATTTTCTAGAACAGAAATCTTTAAAAATTTCTCGTATACGAGTATGTGTGAAAAAGCTTATTTTCCCATATATGTATTTAATTTTGTTTTCACACGAATTATTCCAAAGTAAATATCATATTAACCGCGTTATCAGCATATAAATAAACACTAAACCAGATCACCATGATTCATGTTACGTACGCCCCACTGTCATACGATATCCGTATTATTACGTAATAGTTTTTCGAATTATAATTTAACTAGCGGCACGTTATCGCTTGTATGTGTCTGGTTTTTGAATACTTGAATGCAGCCTATACACGTTGGCCGAGCTGAGGCCAACTCGAGCGAAGGCAAATGAATACAAGACAAGTGGTACTGGTATACACGAGCCAATGCACATATACTGTCCACACGTTGGTATTGGTGTTCGCTCGGCCAACGTGTGTAGGCTGCATATAAGCTGCTGCAGTAGTTTTGAAGATATACTTAAGCATACATAGGGACATACAGCGTGAAGCGATTTTGTTTTTAACTCCCGACGCAAAAAGAGTGGTGTTATAAGTTTGACGTGTCTGTGTGTGTGTGTGTGTATATGTGTGTGTGCGTGTATATGTGTGTGTGCGTGTATGTGTGTGTGCGTATCTGTCTGTCTGTGGCATCATAGCTCCCGAACGGATGAACCGATTTTAATTTAGTTTTTTTGTATTAAAGGGGACTTACGTGCGAGTGTTCTTAGACATGTTTGATGAAAATCGGTTGACCCGTTTAAAAGTTATGGGGGTTTGAAAGTAATTGTGTTGGGGGTTTTTTAAATTTTAAATTTAATGTTATATACTATGTAATGAATATGTAATCGTAATCTTATAATAATGTAATGTAATTATATAATAATGTAATCCTAAAATTATTCCCCACAGCCAACAAGAACTCTTCTCGGTACTAAAAGCGTACTCAGTACTGAACCCCAAGGTGGGTTACTTCCAAGCGCAGGCGCCGGTCGCCGCGTTCCTACTGATGCACATGCCCGCGGTCCAGGCCTTCTGGTGTCTCGTCAGCATCAGCGACAAGTATCTTAGCGGGTACTATAATCCTGGACTTGAGGTGAGGGTTTTTAAAGAATTTGTAAAGGATATTTTCTGTTGTTTGTTTTTATCGGGTTGTAAGCGAAAATATCACAGCCCGCATAATGTGGAAAACTCTATATACCATACAAAAAATATTCACCGCAAAAATAATGATTTTTATTAGTAAGGACCGATTTACGGGTTAGGTTCCTGGATCGAGTTATGCATGTCTGCCACCTTTCAAACATAGTTCGGGCTTGGCTTGAGAGCACTGAATGACGCTCTTGATCACAAGCTTAGAGCTTAAACTTAAGCGCACGTTTCCCTACTCAATTGTTACAAGCTTTTATTTAGTTTCACCTGTCCCGTTGTCTGTAATCAAATCTTGCAAGTCATTTGTCGGCCACTTCTGGGTTATCCGATTGAGCTGGACTTTGCCATACTTATGTAAGTCCCATGGCAATGCAATAAAAGCTAAAAAAAGCTCGTTTTTAAAAAGGTTATTTTATTCTTGTTAGGGCTGATTTTTCCATCGCCAGATAACTTTATTCGACGACTAACTTTGAAATTTTGACAGTTATTTCATACAAAATCTGTCAAACGTCAATTTTATTCGTCGAATAAAAGTTATCTGGCGATGGAAAAATCGGCCCTTAGTGATATAAACCAGAGAACATAACCATCAATAGCCTCTACGTCTACACCACAAGATTCAAGCAGTATCTGATGACACTGACATATACCCCCATAATTCCCCAGGTGCTCCAGCGCGACGGCGATATCCTCCACGCACTACTCCGCCGCACGGCGCCCGCCGTCCACCGCCACCTGCTGAAGCACAAGGTGGAGCCGGTGCTGTACGTCACCGAGTGGTTCCTGTGCGCCCTCACGCGCACGCTGCCCTGGGACAGTCTGCTGCGCGTCTGGGACTGCTTCCTCTGCGAGGGGGTTAAGGTGAGAGGCAACCAGGGCTTGAAATACCGGTTCTTTTTTTTTAGAATGGATACTGATTCATAGGTCTATTACGTCATCTTTTTATGGCAACTCACCCCGTGTCCCACTTTACTTCCTTTCCAACATATTCATTCTATTTCCCCCTCTGTTTTTCTCCCACTTTCTCTCACTCTGTCTCTCTCTCTCTCTCTATAGTTCCATCATCAGTTCAGTCTTATTTAAGCTGGAGTCCCAAGGTTCGTGTCTTTGCGAGTCGTCTCATCCCGTAGATGTTCGTAAATACAAGGTCGGTTGTGTGTGCAGGTGCTGTTCAAGGCGGCACTAGTGATCGTGTCGGGCGCGCTGGGCCCGGCCAAGGTCCGGCGGCGCGCGGGCGGGCTGTGCGAGACGCTGGAGCTGCTGCGGCACCCGCCCGACGCCGTGCTGCACGAGGACTACCTCGTGTACCACATGCAGCGCCTCGGGCTCTCCGAGGAGGACTTCGAGTTCGAGCACCAGCGCCAGACCGCGCGCCGCCGACAGCTCGCCGACAGGAGGTATATACTACATGAGATAATACATACCCGATATACACTATAGCCCGGTCGTAATTTACAGAAAATATCGTACGTTGACTTGTAGCTATCTATCTCTGTCACACCTGCGTTAATTATAATGCCTCCCCCTCACCATTGCATCCGTGCGAGCGGGACGCATTATAATTTACAGAGATAGATAGCTACAGGTCAACGTACACAATTCTCTGTGAATTACGACCGAACTTTACACGTTACGACGCACACCACACGATACGATATTCAAGATACGATACGATATTCACGATAAGACACTCATGATACGACGCGACACATACCACATGCAGTTGATGCAGTGACCCAGACAGTACCGCACACAATCGATAATCCGTACCACACGACACGATACTCACGACATGATACGATGCACACGATAATCCGTATTACACGATACAACATGCGATAATCAGCACCTCACGTCACACACGATATCTATGACAGTTCTTATAAGTGAAGAAGTCCACATCAGCGAGATCCAAGTCACCTATTTTGCCCCACTAATGGGCAAAGGCCCCAATTCTACTCATTTGTTCCATGTCTTATTTTAAACCATTTCTTAGGAATAAAGATAAATTAATTTGTCAACATCATCATTGGTGTACATAAATTATAAAAATGTTACTTTGTCTCTTTCAGTGGCAGCTGATTCAGCGACTGTTCCTACAAACGTTATTCCAAGAATAACGCTAGGGACATATTCAACACATTATAAACTATAGTGCGGTGCGCTACAAACAAAAATGAACCTTATAGTGTATGTGATAAGTACTACGATTGTATGAACGACCAACGACGACTGACGACTAGTGAGTAATGAACGTTGTTTTAATAGTATTGACATGTTACTAAACAAAATAATCATAATATTGTGTAAATTAATTACATTTTAAACTTGTAGTTTTAAGAGGCAGCTTTTAAGAATATTGATATCAATTCTGGTGTAATTAAACTTGGTTTAGTCTATATCTTTATTTTACGTACACTTATAACTAGAAACAGACGTAATCTGCCTTATTTACGTTGCATTTTAGTCTGGTTTAGCACTAAACCAGGTTTTACAATCAAATTTGAAAACTATCAAAGTGACAGATTTGACTGACAAGGTGTCAAATGCTTACCAGGTTTTGTTAAACCAGACTAAAAATGCAACGCAAATAAGGCAGAAGATGTTTAGTACAGCTAAATCCTAAACTATAAGGAATAGCATAAATATAAATAAATATTTTTTTCGCTCATTTTACAATTATTACATACGATTTTCATCCTTATCTGCTTTTAGTTTACATAGTGCCTAAACCGTTGACTAAAAACTGCGTCTCTTTTCCAACATGCATAAGTCTGTATTAAGTGTGTAATAGCGATGGACTAAACTAAGTTTTAGTTCACCAGAATTGTGGCCAAGTAAATTGTAATATAACAAATTAAATATTTCTATGTACATAATAAATATGTTTATTTGTATGTAAGTATATCATATGCTAAACTAAGCTGTATTCTCTGGTTTTACTCTCGATATATTACCTATCTATTTTCAAGTCAAATATGGACAGAAAATAAGTTTTTTTAAAATATTTTTTTCTCGAATCGTTCATTTTCATCTTTTTTTGTTACTCGACTGTGTAACAAAAAGGTGTAATGTTTTATTCCTTGTTATTCTAAGATTGCTATTATAAATAATTTATTTTTTATTTTATTTAAATACGCATAAATATTTTTCTATTATGGCTACTAGAATTAAATATATCTTAAGGTTTCCTTTTAATAATTGTATGATAAAATGTCATAATAATTTGAACGAAATTAATTTAAGTATAAATATATTTTCATAATACATTAAATACCGTTATTAGTAAACAAATTTTAACAAAACCGGTCTAGTTGTATGTAGATCTGCTTGTCAACTTCTAGGACCAGGGTTCAATTCCTGGGCCAAAAGAAAATACATAAAAACCAATTTACATCCGAAATCTTTCATATTTAATGGTTTCGAAAAAAATATCGTTGAGGTAAACTAGGTCTAAAGTATCTAACAAAACATACATATAACAATGTTATTTAACATGTTTTATAACGTATACGTGTTATATAACATAAGTTTTATAACACGATACACAATCTATAACCTTCTCTCAACTCACATCGAAAGAGCGCCGAAACGCAACGAAGCGTATCGCATTTTCATTGTCATACGAATTTTAACTTTATTTTCATTATTATAATACTTAGAATCGCGTGGATGCCTGCGGGAATTCCGGCGAATTCCGATCGTTCGAGTTTCTCTTGCGATAATAAGTGTTATGCAAATGAAAATAAAGTTAAAATTCGTATGACACTGAAATCTTAAAAAATACTATAGTCAATTTGTACAGCAAGTTTTCTTTTATTCTTCTCATTTAAAATAATAAATATTAGACGTAGAATAAAAATTGTAAATATGAAATGTGCAAAAGTAAATCGTAACACAAAGTGATAAGGCATATTATTGTGTAACATATCTTAGTATGGTAAGAAAGTTGTTTGTGTAAGGGTTAGCGCAGGCTACGGATAGCAGGACAGTATATTAAGGTGATGAAATTTCATACTTATTCAGTTGCAATAAGATTCGGATTTCAATGATAAAGTTTCTCTTGAGAAAGTATACTTACTGAAACGTATAATAGTTTTCTGTAAAAAATATTTGACCTATTTTTTTTTTAAATACCGTTATGTAAATTGAAATGGCTCATGACGTCACTCCGTGGTACATTTGATAGCAAGTTGTGACGTCATTACTTGACACTACTTTTTTTAATGCGTGTGCGCAACTAATTTTTTTTTTATTTGATACTTAATAATATAGACTCAATATACGTTGGCACCAACTGCTGTACTGTCCGTAGTCTGCACTGACCACAAGTATAGTTGTATACCCCGTCTTCCCCTGAACCCCTCACATAATGTACAATGAATTAAAGTGATTTCAAATATATTTTTTTATAAAATACATTATCTCAACAGATTTATATAGAAAACTCCATAGATAGTTAAATAGGTATATATTTTTGAAACAAACAAGCAATATGAAAAAAATATCGGGTTTTAATTTTAACAATAATACGTAATTTGTTAACTAAAAGTATAGTTCAAAAGTTGAAGGGTAACAATAATAATTATTCATTCCATATTTTATTATTAAACGTAGAACATTTTAATTATTTTGTACGCGTTATGCGTATACCGAATTTAGTCGAATCTCTCGACTAGTTTCAGCCACATAGCCTTCATCAGCAACCCAAGCCGCACAGATAAGCAACAAATGTTTTCATACAGCAAATGTGTCCAATCACCAATTTTCTCCATACATTTGTCGGGAAGCAAATGTGTCTTCGGTGTACGGCACATGTAGGTAAATGTATGGGGGGAATATTTGTTTCTCGACACATTTGTTGCCTGGAAACATTTGCTGCTTCGGTGTGCGATTGGGTTGAGTGTGAAATAGGTTGGTTGCAAGCGCCTAACGCTTATAAAATAATTAAAATTCAAAACCATATTATATTAAATACCCCATAGAGATTTATATTTGAAAAACCTAATTTTGTATGCAATATTATCTGGTCTAAATCTGATAATACTTTAATAAAATGATAGAGATTTTAGTATCATATTTCTATCTCTACATTAACTATTTTCATACAATCGATTTTTCATACGATCGTGAAATAGGCCTTAGACATATATTATTATTAGATTAGTCCAGTCGTTCTAATATTATTTCTTTTTAAAAATATTACTTACGAGTATTAAAATGTATTCTAAATAATTTATTTTTATGTTCAAAATATTTAATTTACGTGAAAAATACCAAGTAGGATTAATTTAGGGCTTATGTAATGGTGCATAATTTTTTAAAATAATTTTTGTTATTCCATGATTGGATGGGGAAAAATAACAGTATTGAAACCGTGACGCAGAGTAGTTTTAAGATTTTTTAATTATTAATATGGTGTCAAATTATTATTTAATTTTAGTCCTCCTAAGTAAAAGAATCGGTTAAAATACTAACAAATAATTATTTATTTATTTAATTTTAAATATATTTTTTTGATAAACGAAACGCACAAATTATCCTGTTAATGTCAAAGCTAAAAAAGCGCCAAAATTATAATATCTTTCATTTGAAATTAGCTATCCCTTTTTATCGCTTAGAAATAACGTTAGTTAGAGTGAGAAAAAACATGCGGAGTTTATTGTAGTGTTTTGATCGAAACTGTTTTAATTCGATATATATTTCTATAATTAAAAAATGCAAAAGCATAGACTCTCGTAAATTTTGTTTCAAAGATGGCGCCGATATCGTTGAAAAAACCCGCCAAAATTGAAAATTAATTTAAAAAATATATCTTTATTATTAAGTTGAATTTGAGTGTTGTGTGCAATTATGTTTTTTTTTTTAAATAATTATACCAAGATTATATAATTGTACGTTACTTTGTGTATTGAAATTTATTTTGTTTGTTATTATTTTTATTGTAATTTCTTGTGTGAAGTGTAAAATGATGTCAGTTGAATGAAAATACAACAAATATGTAAACTATATATTCTTACATAATTCTAAATAAGAAAATAATCATCTTTTTAAAAATTTGTTTTGATCTGGTACACAGAAAAATAATACTTTTTAATTTAAGTGTACTTTTTCAGTTAATTGTTTCACGCTATTGCTTATTTTTAATTGTATACTTATTATAAATGATACAACGTACCTATTGAAAAAAAAACTGTTTTTTTGAACTTGTAGTATGTTGCACAAATTCGTGGTTTTGAACTATTTGAATGAATGTGAAAATATTTGAGTTGAAAAATGAAATTCAATGAAAAAAATGTTCAGACTATCGCAAGTTTTTGGTCGGTGCTTATCTATGACGTCATTAGCCACATAGAATATGCATCGCATGCTGAGGTCTTACGATGTACCTATGGACTCTATTTTCATGAAAAATATTCACTAGTTTCAAAGAGATAAATCATAACTTAATACTCCACAATTAAATAGTAGCTTAAGGATACTTTCTTTAATTCTACAAATAAATGTATATTTTCACATTCATCCTTGGTCCAAACATTTAGTAATTCCATGTACAATATCCGTAATACATTCCCTCTCAGACTGGTTGATAGCTGTAGGTGTGAAATTGTGATTCATAATATTTTTGTAATGTAGCCGAGATATCGTACTGCAATATATGTAATGTTGTAAATATACTATAAATAAATAATAAGGTTTTTTATTTATTTCTTGCTATGACCCTGTCATCTTTATATATAATATCATACACCATCTATCATCTAAACAAGGCTCTAGGGAATCGGAAACTTCTGTTTGTCTTGAGCAGTAATCGAACCCAATGGTTACGCGTTTAATACCTGCTCAAGACAGATGCCGATGCATAGCAGGGTAGCAGAGAACTACAATAATTGGTGTTCTAATAATGGGCAGGCCACACCGCCAGCGAGCGGGCGAGCATTCGTTTCACCTCTTTGCATACTTCGGCTCACACCGCGAGCTACCGACTAAGCTACGTCAGGCCGGGACTCCACCAAAGCGGAGACGTTTTTTAAACAACCAATAGAATTGTGTTATTGATACATCTCCTCTCCGCTCGGCTTCAGTGGAGATTGCGGTGTGTAATATTTGTATGGCGCGATGGAAGCGTAGATGTGAGCTTCGCGCAGTGAAAATCATTTCTTTTCCCACAACACACATCTCCGCTTTGGTGGAGTCTCTCGAGCTGAAAACCATCTCCTCTCGCAAAGCACACAACTCACCGCAC
Source organism: Timandra comae (assembly GCA_958496195.1). Lineage (NCBI taxonomy): Eukaryota > Metazoa > Arthropoda > Insecta > Lepidoptera > Geometridae > Timandra > Timandra comae. The sequence goes on along the minus strand of OY292372.1, from coordinate 7,561,299 downwards.
ACTTTTTTGGAGTCCCGGCCTTAGCGATGCGAGCGAAGCTAACGAAATATCCAACGATTCCAGCGAAGCTACTCGTCCACCTGCGCGTCCGCTTAGCTGGCCCGCACTTTGCAACTGCGCGCGAGTGACAATGGACAGAACGCTATCTTCTCGCTCTCTCCCGCTCCTCCATTCCGTTTAGCTAAATCTTAGATTAAATTGCATGCCGGACTGCCATCCGTATGGTTGCTTGTTCGATTCCCGAGCGGGGTAAATATTTGTGTGAACCACAAATGTTTGTCTCGGTCTGAGCGTGTGTGCGTAGTTTCTGATACCCTAGATACAAGTCCCGAACTTGGTTAGGGGTCAGTTACTATAACGAGATGATGTAGTAAATGATTTTTCAACACACTTGCTCATAAAGGGGCTCTTATATGTGCAAAAACAGTTGAATAATGACACGCTTGATTCACTAGTGAGTTATAGATTTTTTTTTTAAATTGCTTTTATTTTAAAAAGTTTCGATTCCAAAAAAATTGTGTCCATACATTTTAAAAACAAACTTTAACTATGTTGCCTTACTTTTGGTAGGTCTATGGTCGATTCCATTCATTCATTCATTCGATTTTTTTTTAATAAGTATATTTTTTAGTCTTTGGTTGATCACCATTGTTGTGTTGGATGCGCGCGAATAGAAAAACTGTTTATTTATTAGCGAAAAATGATATTTTATTATTAATTTATTCGCAAGTGTGTTGAAAAACGTTGTATGGTACGCGCGTGTATTGGTGACTACTTACGAGGCGCTATTGAGGCCCGAGCCGTCTGGCGAGGGTCAGAAGATAGCCGAGGTAGTAGTCACCAACTTGCCTCGCTTGTACCATAAATAACTATTGTTATGTTAATTATGGGAACTAACAGCTAAAATAAAACCACAAATTATCTGATAAATTATAATTAATCAGAATTAAATATCTCGTTTACATCACTCCTATAAAAAAATGCACTTTTACACAAAATTGCTTTACTTTTTATGAAGAAACAACAAAATCTTACACTTGGTGCAATAATCGTCAACGGACAACATAAAATTACATAGATTTTAATGTGTTTTGAAAATTTTATTTTTTGGGATATATTGCTTTTGCGTCTACGATAGATTAGTTTAAAGTAGATCCCACTGAAAGACAAAGATCTCTCTCTCTCTCTATCACCGATGATGTACAGTGAGGAATACGCCAATCACCACGCTTGCAAAATATGTTGGTGATCGCAAACGCGAGCCATGTTTTGATAGCAAACATGCAATGCTCGAAAAGCTAAATTAATAATATAAAAAAAAATTGAGCACCAATATTTTGTCCAAATTAAAAATAATGAAAACATTTTAAATTGTGAATTAATATTTATAAATTACTGTGAAACTTACTTTTCCTCCGACATTTTATGAAACCTATTTTGATGAAATTTGTTAAATAAATATCGCGAAAAATGTGTCTAGAAAGGGGATATAGGTTATAAAACATAATTTTACAACAGGATATTATATAGACATGGATAGAAATAAAAAGCAAACAAAAAGTTTCCTACAACAAATACTAAACAAACTGAGAAAAGTATTGATAATATAATAATCGATGTATTTCGTATATTTAAATAAAAATAATGACTTGTTATACAAAACAATATATTAAGGTAATTCACATCAAATTAAACACTTCATGTACTTACTCCCTTAGGGTGATATATATTATTGTTATGCGTTTCTGTAGCGCCGTCGGAGCGCGCGCGTTTGGCGATGTATGGTGGCAGTAGCTGCGTTTTAGTGTCGCGCGCGACAGCAGCGCCGCACGATGGGCTGAAAATCGACTGTCATAGAGAAAGGAATTTAAATTTTCTATGTAAGCCCATGACAGCGGATTTCAGCTCACCGTGCGATGCCCAGCAGCGCGACGATAAAACCAGCTTTATAAAATCTCACTACAGACTAAAGGCCACTTTCTCGACAAAACAAACTTTGTTTTATCTATAAAACTTAAGAACGACTGGACCAATTTAGATAAAAAATGTTCTTATAGGTATAAGTTGGTAGCCGACTGCAAACAGCAGCAGCAGCAGACCACACGTCGCCGCCTAACGTCATCATGACACTTCGCCGTCTGTTGCTCGGCGACGCGAAGCTAGCTTCATGTCGCCCACGAATGTAATTTCATAGAAATATATAGAAACCATCAGTGGCGCGGCGACGTGTGGTCTGCTGCTGCTGTCTGCAGTCGGCTACCAACTTATACCTTTATAACCAGTTCTATAACGGGGATTTAAGCATGACGACTGCTAAGCTTTTAAAGTTAAGTAAATAGCGTTCTATTTGATGTGAATTTCTCATAAATGCTTCCGTTTTACTGTACATACAATACTAGTACTTATGTCCCAATACAATTAGGTCTAAATTTGTAAAGCTGATAGTTATTGACTTAATTTTAATTCTATTAATGAGAAGAAAGTATATTATGTAATATAAAAGCTTCATTTCTAAACTATGAACACTTTTGTGTGAACCATTTTAAGTTACAAACATACAAGACTTGGCAAGAAATTTTCCTTGAAGCAACACATTTTTCATATTATTTTAAGGCTCCTTCACCGGGAGCATTCGCGAGTAATGTAACGTTACAGATTTGAGCATTTGAAGGAGGAGAACCGAGCATTACAATGCGCGCCTTGTAATTTATTAATTGTAATTATTACACGCGAATGCTCGTTAGTTAGGGAGGTATTATTGTAATAATGCTCAAAGACGAATCTGTTACGTTACATTACACGCGAATGCTCCCGGTGAAGGAGCACCTTTAGAGAAGTTGGGGATTGAAAAACTTATTGACAAATACAGGGGACTTAAGTCTTGCTAAACTACTCTTGAGGGTCAAAATAACATTCTTTATTTATGAACTTTACACAAGACTTTACTTAAGAACTTGCTCGAGTTCTTTTAAAGTGAACTTGGTCTAACGCGTCCACTTGCATTAGTTAGGAAAGAAACATTTGGGCGGACAATCCTTATTGCTTATATAACTTCCTTAGTCTTATGTACTCAAAGTCCTTCTCATTAAATGAACATATTGCTATATACACATCAATTTCACAACTCCGCACTAATATATACAAGATATGTGTTTATACATATAATACGTTATATAAAATACATAGTCTTATTTTCAAATCAATAGTGAGACGTCTATGACTTTGTAAAGAAAGTTATATCGAAATCGGCCCAGCCGATTTTTGACAAGATAACGTGATTAGAAATGTATAGTTGGGAAATTTTGTATTTGATGTACAGTGATTCGCATAGCAGTTTCAAGAAGAAAATTCAATACACCATAACATAATAAATCTCTATGATATTTTAGTATACGAAATGACCCCTAACTATGGTAAACCTTCGGATCTTAGACGAATCTATCAACTATAATGGTTTTAAAATACGGTGGCCTTCAACAGAAGATGCGCTCGCGACAGCGTCTCGACATCTCATAGAGACACACACTAACTAGAAGAGGTCAGTCGTGGCATAGACTGAAATCGGTACGTTCCCATAAGACTGCTCGCCCACGTCCCATAAATCGACCTTTCGACCGATAATCAGGCCAATTTTTTTTATATTCAGTTTATAACCGTTTTTTAGGTCGTGTGCGTTGCACCACTGCTTTCAAACGTTCTATTTTTCTCCTATAAAAATTCGGTCACCGATTATTTGACGTCGGTGAGCAGCCTAACCCGTACAAATTAATTCAAGAGAGGTCTAATTACAGAAAACTGTTCGTATACTTTGCGGTGCACTGTACAAACAAACGTCCCATCAAACTATATAATTATATATAAACTTCAAAACAATCGAAGCAACAGGCACAACTAGCGTTTATTATAATTAGAAATGATATACAAAACAACAACACGCCTTCGGGTAAACAAACGTTTAACACACGGACACAATTCTGATGTTGGTAGGAATATATTTAGACTGTCTTTAATCCTTCGTTAATCTATACTAATATTATCACCATCATCACTGGCCATTTACATCCATGAAGTTGTAGGTAAAAATGGAGCCCACACTTAGAACAACAGCTTGAGGCAAATACCTACGTCTCTGTGGGCCGATCTCTCTTTTTAGCGTGCACTCTCTCTTTCTAGAGGTTAACTTAGTAAGAAAGAGAGAGCCTGCCCACAGAGAGCGCGATAGTGATACATAGGTTAAGCTTCAAGTAGGTATTCGAAGTGTGGACTCCATTTTTACCTACAACTTCATGTTTACATCTACGTGAGATGATTTTAGGTGTCTCTGCTCAAGACAAAACCTGGCTTGAGCAACTAGCCCAGAAGCGCACAGCTCGACACGAGCGAGCCCTCCTACCCCCGCCGCCATTACCACCAGGCACAGGTTTCACATGCTCGAACTGTGGTCGAGTTTGTCTGTTCCGCATTGGACTAACGTAGATGCGTTTCAAACCCTACACCTCCAAGGGAACATAAAATCATCTCACTAATATTATAAAGAGGAAAAATTTAATTGTATGTTTGTATTGAGTAGGTTTAGAAACTACTAGACCAATTCAAAAATTCTTTTACTATTAGATAGTTTACTTTTTAGTGAGTTACATTGAATATATTTTATCCCGGTATACCTACGAAAGAAAACTACGCAAGTGAATCTGCGGGGTACAGTTGGTTATATTATGTAACTGAAGTTTGTTTGGAGTCGCTAATTTTAAAAAGTACTATTTCTATGTCTTTTGTGATCACGGGTTCTGTAAAGAATCCGAAACGTCAGAAAATGTAAAACAAAACACAACCACGATAAAAATCCATTTAAGTGTTTTATTTCAATGTGTAGTGTTCGTGTAAATCAAAGATATCAATATTACTATGTATTTCTATTTTTAAAACTTTTAGTATCGGATAGCCCATTTATTGAGGAAGGCTATAGGATATATAATATCTAACAAGGCACGCATCACGCATACAAGAATATGAAAGACAGACTAAATAAGTCAGTACATTAGAATTGCGTCACCAACTCACACATTTAAACCGAACATGTAAGGCCTCGTATCAATGTATCAGACTTTTCAAATACTTAACTTTCTTTTTAAGAATATTCCTTAATTCATTAATCATTTCTTCTCTCGCATTCTTTATTTTACTGTCGACTGGACAAGCGTAGTTTTTACATATATTTAATTTACTCAATTCTTGTTTCAATGTTGAAACGTAGTCTTGTTTCGGTAATTTGTCTAATATCTTAGTTTCTATAGTTGTTATATTTTGTTGTAACACTTCGTTCACTTCTGTGAGTGACTCGATCGTTTTAATTTCCTCTGGCGACTGGTTGGTTTTCTTTTTTGACTTTTTCGTGTTGGTCGGAGTCATGTATTCGTAGCAGACGCCGAGGAGGTATATTGCTACGCCGATGAACTGAAAAATAGATTTGATTATAGTAAAGCATTACTTTGAAATACGATATAGGACATACTCGGTCTGGGTGTGTGTGTGATTGAGTGTGTGCGAAGTTTCTGATACCCTAGATACAAGTTACGAACTTAGTTAGGGGTCAGTTACTGTAATGAGATGATGTAGTGAATGATTTATGTAATGTTAAATATTACAAAGGGCATATAAACCTGGCAATCCATTTTGTCTGAGGCTAATTATTAAAGAGGGCAAGCAAACCAGCAGATTATTAATCGGCAACCAGGCAGCTTTAGAACTGCAGTAAGAAATGGTCATAAATCTAGCCCGTTCCCAGGCACTATAAGTACTCCGACACTCTAATGTAACGCGGACGGAAATCGCTGGGGTTTTAGAAAGTTTTAGTGGATATGTCTCGCCGTTTTCGCGGGGAGAGCCCCACATAACCACCACTTCCACTTCGTAGACAATGTCTTAAGCGTAAAAAGAAACACTATAAGAATGCCATCATCATCATTATCAGCCTATGCTAGTCCATAGCTGGACATAGAGGTCTCTTCCAATGATGTCCAGCGGAGTCGGTTGATGATAGCGGCCTGCATCCAGCAGTTTCCAGCAACCTTTACCTAACTTACATACTGTAGTATATTGAATTATATTACGGGGAGCCCACCTGCCTTCGAACTCGATCGGTGTGACTGTCACCCACTGGGGCCGTTGTCACAATTTTTTTAATTTTAGTGCCATGAACCCCTTGTTGTGGTCGATCACACTAAAATTAAAAGTTTTGTGGCAACGGCCACCAGTGGTGGCGGATTTAGTGGTGGCCGTTGGGAGTAAACCATAAGTACGTACCTCCATATAATTAGCGAGCTCCTCCAGCGCGCCCCTGTACCCCCACGCCCCGTCCCCGCCCCACCGCGGCCCGTCCCGCAGTAGCCCCGCGGCGCGCGCCCACAGCCCGCCGGCCGCGCGCCCCGCGCACTCACACCACGCCGCCTCGATTATGGCCGGGTATAGCTCCCGGTATGGCACCGGGGAGTTTACGAACGCTGTGGACGAAAGTATAGTGTTATTATAAAGAGGATTCATAAAGGAGGCTTCATGCCGAAGTGAGAAAAACTGGTGGGTTTGATTATTAAATATATATAGAATAGTAAATTATTTATTTAGTATTTATACACATACTAGCTTTTGCCCACGACTTCGTTCGCGTGGAATAATGACTTCCGGCAGATTTTCTTAAAATAATAACTTCCGGCAGAAGAAAAATCCTCTCTCAGTGGTAGCCTACTCCCCCAACAAACACGTGCCAAATTTCAGCCCTCTCCGACCAGTAGTTTCGGCTGTGCGTCAGTGCTGTCAGTCAGTCAGTACATCACTCAGTAACGGAAGAGTTTTATATATATATAGATAGAAGATAGATAGAGATATTACAAAATCAACTCACCAATAATCCGTGAAGGAAAAGGCGCAGACACAGCCACATGCCTCGCCTCTTCACTCCTCGGATACATATGTCTATATTTATCCATTTCAGCCTGGAACTCCTCCATAGAGGGTGCTTCGCCCTCCCCTGCGCACTGCGCCACAGCACTCAGTAGCATTTCTTTGAGCTTAATTAAGGCCACGTCTTGTTCGAATGACTGTTTTCGCGTCACCGACACGTCTTCGGTCGGATCGAAGTTGATGAACACGTTTAGGTCGCGGTTGTCGCTGTAATGTTATGTATTGATTTAGTTTTAGAATACAATATGTACATTTTTATGGTAGTTTTTAAATTTTAATATTTGTATAGATTATGAATTTTAATTATATTTTCAAAGGAATATCGGCACAACTATTTATCTATCATACAGTGAGTGTGAGGAGATCACCGTCACTGTTTTTCCTTTATTTCAGACCCCTTGAAATATATTTGAATGATTTCTAAATTTAATACTATTAAGCGATAAGACCGCGTTTGTGCAGCTACTTGTATATATAGCTACTGTTTTATTTTTCTTTGTGGGTTTATTTACAATAAAGAGAATCAAAATAGTTCTTTAAACCAAAGTCAAAACAATAAGGTACACTCACGTGAGCTCCCCCCTCCCCTCCCCGGGCACGGGGCGCGCGGGCGGCCCAGCTACTAGCGCGGCGAGGTGTCGGTGGGTCCTGGCGGCGGCGGCGCCGGCACACGCGCGCACGCGCCGCGCCCACGCGCCTACTTCACACACCTTCTCGAACGTACCGTACTTGTACGCGTGCGTTACTTGTTCTACGCTCTACAGGAGAGACATAATTAGCATTATTAGCGTTGCATTTTAGTCTGGTTCAGCACTAAACTAAGTTTTACAACTTGTTAGTCTGAATAATTTGAAACGATATATGATTCATTGATATCATCATTCACACACACACATCATTCACAGATTATATGGTTCATTGAATGAACAAAACCATAGACTTTATCTGCCTTATTTGCGTTGTATTTTTAGTCTGGTTTAACAAAACCTGGTAAGAATTTGACACCTTGTCAGTCAAATATGTCACTTTGACAATATTCAAAATTGATTGTAAAACCTGGTTTAGCGCTAAACCAGACTAAAAATGCAACGCAAATAAGGCAGCATAAGTTTTTGGATTTCTTGGTCTAACTCGTTCTGGAACGCTATTTTTTACAACCATGTCTAACCATAAAACCGGTTTTGTTAAACTAGGTTTAAGAAACTTTGCGCAAATAAGACGGAATATGTTTAGTTAATTTTATTGTTGTTGGAGTTCTATCTAGGGGATACACAATACAATAAACATATTGGAAAGAATTTTGGCAGATTGGGGCTCGCCTAAAAAAGTCTAAATAAATAGGATTATTACATCCTAGAAATATGAGTAAAACTAGCCAGCACTTTTGCTATCAGTAAGTTTTAATTTTCTCCTACAAAAAGTAGAATAAAAAAGTCGAACAAACAGACAAATGAGAGAGATCGCCTGTTGATTGTCAGTTCAGTAGATATTTTGTAGGGGGGTAAAATAGATATTACCCGAGACTATAAATTCTAGAACTAATTAAAATCAAATTAAAAACCAAAAAGGACTTACCTCCTTAGCATGATGCGTATGAAACGCTGTGGTATCCGCTAGCAGCTGCAGCGCTTTAGAGAAAGCGCAACCGGGTATTAGACGGTCCGCGTGGATCCACCCGAGGGAAACCAGTTGTATGTGCTTGATCTCTAACTTCTGGTATATCGTGTCGGCGGCTAAGGCACTACCTGGGATAAGAAATGTTGGATTATTGGTATTTTGCGTTCGTTTAGATTTGAACCTAAGGCCGTGCGAGACCAACAGCCGCACTCAGAGACGTTTAACGAATACTTAAACTAATGTGCCACAATATTTCTGTGCCGGCGACCAAAATTGGAAGCTCCTATTGTCATTTTGATTCTAATCATACATTTTCAATAGACTGACAATCAAAAGATGCGATTACAGCGACGCTGTCACCGGCACAGAAATATTGTGGCACATTAGTTTAAGTATTCGTTAAACGTCTCTGAGTGCAGCTGTAAGACGTTCTAAGCAGCCGAGATACATAGATCATAACATAATTCAGTTGTTGAGTTGAATGATAGATAGACCCAAGTCATATTCAAAAACGGAGAATACCAAACATACATTACTGGAATCGAACCTCGGACGTCTAAATTAGGCATAGACCCAAGGTACAAAACCCTTAAAATCTGGAGTCTTCGGGTTTTCATACATGTTTATTGTTTAATATTCTTAAGAACGAAAGCGAGAAAACGTGGATAAACTATATCGTTGTTATTCCTCCGTTTATTAATAAGGCCTTGCATAACAAAGTATTTGTATGTGTGTTTGTTACATAATTATACATACTGACCTATCATATGATACAGTTTGACTAGTAACAGCTTGGCGTGGAAGTTGGACGGCGAGTTGTGGAGGACCAGCTCCAACAAGCTCAGAGCCTCTATTAGCCAACGGGAGTCCTGCTCCAGGGTCGCTGAAAGGAAATTATAGTCTATTATTAAACGAAATGTGGATGTAGTTTCAGTCACATATCATCAGCATATGTAGCCCACAAGTTTTACCCGTGTTGAATCAGGTAGAAACCAAAATGTATGCATCACATAACCCATCATTAGGTTAATGGTAAATTCATAAGTTGGGGTTTCTTAGTAGATTTTTTATAAAATGTGGATTTGATATTTTATGTACAGTCTCGGAATGAAAAGGTTCGTCAATTTTCAAATTGATTCCTATAATGTGTCGCGAACACATATTACCTTTTGAAACTATGGTAAAGAATAGACTCGGGTTAGGGAAAATAATGTTCTACTGCTCGATAATAAAGTTCAAAATTATTCAGATCAGTGTTGTTTGACAGGATAAATATCTTGTTAACAAGATTTTTGATTAACTAAAACCTTCTTGTTGGTTCAAACTACCATTATTATTTCTGTTAAAATTATTGTCAATCGCTCAATGTCATCATTGCAAAATATGAAAGAGGTTTTTATATGCCGCACGCACAAGGCAGTGTTTAAAAAAGGATAGAAAAATCAAGCAAAACCTTATTCGATAGCAAACTTCATTCTATATATTTAAATGTCATCACTGTTTCTTACACTTGTATGTTGGCATTATTGTTTCTTGCAATACTAGTGCAAGTGAAAACCAACTTTAAGGTGACGAACCTTTTCATTCCGTGACTGTACATACTCTAAAGGTACAATTCCAAGTCGGGCTGCAGGCCGCAAACTGCAAGCGACAATACTTTTCTAGAAACATCTATGAAAGAGCGCGTCGCGACTGCAGGCAGCAGTGTAGCCGCGCTCGGAATCAATTTCATAGACGTTTATAAAAAAAGTGATGTCGCTTGCGATCTGCGGTTGCAGTTTGCGGTCTGCAGCCCGTCTTTAAGGATGAGCAGTTTTCAGTCCAGTTTAGACCCCTTTAATATGAATACAATATTTTTCAAAATAAAGTCGTATCTACTCACCAGCATAATAATAATGATGCGCAGCCAAAATCCCGTAGCTATCGGCCGCACAGAACTCCGTGAGCGTAGCGGTGAGCAGCCCGCGGGCCAGTATTCGCAGGTACTGCGCCCGGAGCAGGGTCGCTAGTTCTACAGCCTGCTCGGCCGACGGCGGAGGGGCTGTCAGTCTCCACAGCGAGAGGCAGGATATGTGACGTTGGATGTCGTTGGTCTGGGGACATATTTAATTTGTAGCTATATAATATTGTAAAGAGGCAAAGTTTGTTTGTTTAGTTGAAAATGGTTGTCACAAGATGTGTTAATTTAATTTAAAAAAATGCATTAAACAGCCTGGTTCTTGAGGAATAAATAAGCTAACCTTCTAATATTATAAAAACGAGTGTTTGTTATTCTATCGTGTAATAACTATTGAACTATTTAGGGCTGATTTTTCCATCGCCAGATAACTTGATTCGACGAATAACTTCGAAATTTTGACAGTTATTTCATACAAAATCTGTCAAACGTCAATTTTATTCGTCGAATAAAAGTTATCCGGCGATGGAAAAATCGGCCCTTAGATGAATTCCATAAAACATATAGAATACTTTTTATAGCAATCAAAATTTACGAGAAAAAAGGCGGGGGGCACTTGTAATCTATTATAATAGCATCCAAGAGAGCAGTAATGAATTAATTATTAACACTGGTGAAACCACGTTTTGTAAATAAATAAATACTCACAGATTCAGGCTCACTATTCTCATCGAACCCCAAACACGTTAGGAAATCTCTGCACTTCTCCTCTCTCTCTTTCTGCGGTATCATCGACAAGTACGGCCTCAAGTCCGGCACCGCACAAGGCTTGTGGGCGAACACTCTTAAATACTGCAAAAGTAACGCTACTCCGCTACCCAGTAAAGACTCTGCATTTCCCTCTACTGATAACCGCTTCCATAACTCTAGACGGGCTAAAAAAGGTCCTCTTAATGGCTTGCCAGCGACACTTTCAATAATTTGACATATGGATTCATGACATTTCTCCGGACTGTCATCGACGGCTGCATCTTCACCTTTTTCTTCATTCATTAACGCAAACACTGAGTCGAAATAAGGCATGTAGTAATCCCATCTATCTTGGTTATCTAGTAATAACTCTTTGCAGATAATGTTTAATCGCCTCCAATGGCCGAGTTTCTTTAAATACGGTATGCACGCTTGGTAGTTTGATCCCGGGATAAGCTGTGCGTATAACGGGCTATCGAGGAACTTTATTATATCTTCCCATTTCTCCTGTAGTTCTAATACCATGATGTAAAGTCTAGCTTCCTGTTCGGCCTCCATTTTATTGTCAGTTATAAAGTTTTCTATCATTCTTTGAGCGAGCGCTAGAAGGATACCTTTTTGTTTGGAGTCTGACGCTGCTTTGCCCTGGAAATGTAATAGTATAATGTTTTAATGTAGTTCAAACAATTGGACAGTTAAACAATTAAATTGGACAATTATATTTTAAATCTAAAAAACCAGGACACATTATAAGTCAAATCAAATCATTTAAAATTCATTTGTTATAATAATACTTAGTAGCTTGACTAGATCAAACCAGTGTTCTATATTAGATGAGATTATTTATTAATAACTTGCACCAAAATACTGACTGTTTTAGTACAAGCTGTTTGAGGAAAATCGCGATGCAGTCATGATCTCGCAAACCAGTAGATAAATAACATAAAAACTTAACTTACCTGCAAAACAATGCTCATAACAGCCCAGAAGTAATATGGGTTTTTGGGTGCAAACTTGTACAGAGCCATCGCAGTCCGTTGTTGAGCTTTGTAATCCCCGATCCTCACGTACGACATGAACAAGTGTGAGTGTAACTCCTCACTGAGCGGTACTACGTTGACGGCAGCTTCGAATAGCGAGCATACTTTTTCAACTGGAATATTAGAATAGTTTTTTAGTATTGTAACTTTTGTATATAATTTGAAAATATATGTATATTGTCTGAATATTGGGTATGCTGGCCTAAATAGGGGCTTCCAACACTGTCTCTAAGACTCTTTAAAGAGACGTATTTCAAGGATGTGTAAAAGGATTTTTTGCACACAAAATTATTATTCAAAAAATATTACTACTTAAATATTTTTATTTTGAATACCAGGTACAAAAATGTGCCTACAACTCAATATTTTAAGTTTCAGAACACATTATAGGTAGTTTGTTGAATTTAGCATAAACATTAAAATAATATGATCAGTTAGCCTTTTCTCACTGATTAGTTTTTCTAATTAGACAGTTTCAAGAGAAAACTTAAAATGATTGTTTATGAATATTTCTAAGATATTCTGGTATTTATTTGTTTAGTCATAAATTTGTCAACAATCTTTATGAGTAGTTTAAATAAAAATATACAATAATGTGACAACGGGGATATTTTAAGTCCTCACTCTGACTATATCTAAGCACTAATAAGGCTGCTGGAGGCACTTCATACTTCACCCGAAATTATAAGTTATTTAATGTTGACAAAAAATACTACTCACGCTGTTGAGACTCCCGGTAGCATATCGTCATCGCTTGTAGCGTCGAATCGTCACTGGGTTTCATTTCCGCCAGGGTATCCAATATAGACTGGCCCTCTTGTCCTCTCCCTAACCTAAAAAGCGCTAGTGCCTTCAAAGCTTTCGCAGCCTGCAGTGAAGGTGCCTTCTTAAGGACTTTCTCCGCTTCCTGAAGAGCCTTTTTATTATTCCCATTGTCTAACCAGTCTGAAAAAACATATTTCCAATTATCTCCCATCTCCTCCCCCACAGAGCCTTATTTGGACGGTATAGGTTTTCACAACATATTTACCGTAAATAGGACGTAATCGGCGTTCCACTATTCCTCCTTCGTTCACGTGCAACGGCCTCACAGCCATTTTTCATTTAAAATATAGTTTTACGCAAAATAAATGCGATTTGAATTAATTTCAGGCTTTTCCGAATTTCCACAGCAAGCACTCAAGCACGTTTGTTTTTGCGATTTTTCCACAGATTAGAAAATCATTCATTTGTTCACTGTCAAATGAGCCACAGATAAAACTTTTTCTTAGCTTTACTTCGTGCTCGCACCTCGATCGATGTATTTTGGTTAAAAGATAAGCTTATTATAAAATGTGTTTCCTTCCAATTGATATCAGTATTTTGTTGTTATTTTTTATGTTTAAATTAATGTACTTAAATAAAAATGATCTTGAATCTTATACACCCCTATTTTGAAAATATGGGACTTATTAAAATCAGAATATCTGTAGCAGTAACTGAATCCATATATCCAATAAAAATATCAAAAATGAGAGTCGATTACTTATCTTTAAAAAATACCAAATAAATGTCGTATTACCAGACGGCACACTAGCTATCAAGTATTCTGTGACGGCTCGGGTCGATGACCGCGCTCAGCTGTGTATCGCAGCGTTCGCCTGTTGTTCGGTGTAGAATAACAATAAAATTCGGCGGGATTTTGAAAATCTTTGACTTATCATAACTTTTTAAATAAAAGCAAAAGAAAAAAACTAACTTCACTATTATATTGTCACCCGTCGATTACATTAGCTGTGAGATAAGGTATCGCAATTTCAAAATAAGGGTGTATATACAGCAGGCGGATTGTCGTTTTAGCTCCTGTGTGATTTGCTCGTACTTTTATAGTAGGCGGTAATAATAAATGTATCTGTCCTCTCATCATAATTGGTTTAGTGTAGTAATGACTTATGAATATACAAACATTGCTCATTTAATATTTATATGTACTTATAATAAAATCGCGCATTCAGGTAGGTATCTAAGTACCTAGATAATTGATAGTTGCTAAATAAATTATACCTACTTAGTTTGGGAACAATTCGGGAATATCAAATGCTTATAATATTTCTTAACTGAAGACAGACAAACTAGATTCATATTTATTGTCTACTAGCAGCACCCCGTGGTTTTACCCGCTCCCCTGAGAATGCGTAGCTCGTAGTATCATACAATCTCGGCACAATTCACCATCGTGTGTTAAAAAATTAAGTAACAGCGCCATCTATTGTTAGGATTTGTGACTACAAAAAGTAACAATAAAACATACGATTACTTATACACAATCCCATGGGAATTTCGGGATAAAAAGTATCCTATGTGTTATTCCTAGTTATGAGGAACATCTGTACCAAATATAATCATAATCGATACAGTAGTTTTTGCGTGAAAGTGGAACAAACATCCAAACTCACAAACATACAAACTTTCGCATTTATAATATTAGTAGGATTTCGTCTAGAGGCTAATCTATTATTGCTAAAATATGTAAGTATTGTGAGAAGGTAATAAATTATGTATTATTAATAAAGCATCGTTGCTATAATGCTATTATTTCCAATCTTTTTATGAAATTGGCCCATAATTTAAGATAGTGACAAAAGTTTTTTGAATTCATAATTTATTGTAATAATCTTATACAATATCAATGAAATGTGAGTCTAGCTAATGTCTAAACAGTTCACTTTTCGAAATCCGAAGACTTTTGTTTGATTATTATGTTATTTCAATGTTTTATTGACAAAAAATAAACGTGTTATTTCGTATAGACGTAAATAAATAATAGTTATGACTTAATAACTTTACGGGTTCCAGGAGGAGGGCGTCTGCATCGTCAGCTTCAACTAAAACCGTGGCGAGATGATATTGTCACCTTCGACAGCAGATAGTGGGAAGTTATATCTCGTCTTCCCAGCAATTGCTCTGGCGAATCTGGCAATTATAGGTCGAGAGTGCAGGTCAGAAACCAGAGAGCATCGCATGTCGTGATCCTAATTCTACGGCGCAGTAGATAATGCAATAGGTGGTCGAAAGACAAGACTTTTTTTATTTTTCCATAAAAGACTTTTTAAGCTATTGCATAGCTTCTATCGAGGGCCTCGAGCGCGGGGACCGAATCCAGAAATTCCGTAACGAAAAAAAACCACACGTTTTTATAATTTTTTTATTAAAAACTTTTTTTTTGTAAATTTTCCAAAAAGTTTTTATAGTAATGTAGACAAAGTTTTTATTGTATGAAGTCCCAAGTACGACATCAAAATTTCTAAGGTTAGGATTGCAATACAAAAATAAAAAAAAACAATTACTTAGTTGATAAAATTGCTATGCAATAGCTTTACCGCGGCAGTCCCCGAGTGCCACACGATTTTTTTTCTTTCTTTCATTGGAGATTCATCGACTTATGTTGTTTGTAACAAAAGTAGAGTATAGAGGAGGTTAACTTACTTCCTGGTAGGCAATTGCAAGTCATGATCACAAGATTGATATGAACTAGTGTAGTGATAGTTCACAACCTTGAGATTTGTTATGGACTATGTATTAACATTTTGTTGAGTAGGATAATCGAGCTGTGTTGTGCTTACAAAAAAATAGTAAGTAATCTATTGCTTGTCTAGTATTTATTTCCAAAAAGTATCTACTTAAGTATTTAAACTTTGCTAAGTATGAAATTAAAATCGATATGCGACAATAGGTGATTAAGTATTATATTATTATGACGACCTCGATGGTAGAGTGGTCACCATGCCGGACTGCCATCCTTAAGGTTGCGGGTTCGATTCCCGTGCGGGGTGAATATTTGTGTGAACCACAAATGTTTGTCTCGGTCTGGGTGTGTGTGTGAATGAGTGTGTGCGTAGTTTCTGATACAAGTTTCGAACTTAGTTAGGGGTCAGTTACTATAATGAGATGATGTAGTGAATGATTATGTTATGTTATGTTATTCCCAAGTAACACGTAAGCAATATAATAGTTCACATTTAGAGCGTTTTACAGTTTAAAGCTGAATATCGCTTGTGTAAGAGCTTTGGGAATATCCAAATACTGACTTAAGATCAGTACTTAATGAATTCTGTATAAGTGTCGTTCCCCGCTTTACGCTGAATAACCAGTCTCTGTAAGATTATTATACAGACGATATTAAGCATAACGCATTCCAGATAGATATTAACCTCTAAATAAAGAAAAACAAATTTAAAAGTACCTAATGTCAATGTTTGTTTTACCGATTTCGACAAAACTTCATTATGTAAGTAGGCAAGTTCTTTGAAATCTAGGATAAGATTGATTAAATTTCGTAGCACCTTTTTGTAATCTATGTAAAATAAATAGGCTTTTGCAAAAATATTAACTATAATGGATTTCTAATGTAAATACTAAATTAGGAAATCAATTTTATGTAAAATTGAGCAAAAAGAAAACAGAATACATTTTGTAATATTTAATAATTCACAAACATAAATATTAATTTACAAATGTCACACAATATTAATATTATATAACAGTAAACTACAGAATCCTTAAATCAGCCTTAACTAACTCAATCACACTGACATATAATCACTCAATCTAAATTATCACTTAGGCAGTGTATCTTTCAGTTCTTTGTTACCCTATTTCGCTCTTAAGTCTACAGTTTCGAAGCCAGAATCGGGAATACTGGCAACTTTAGTGATTGAAATTTCTGGCGGGATTTCTTTTGACAAGGAAGACCTCTTATGCCGTGGAGGGGCGACAGGAGGAGGTGGAGGAACCTTGGATTTGAGCAAACTCTTTATTCTCATACCTCCGCGGTAATAGTACAAGTAAATACCCGCGAAAACGCCGAGAGCGACCAGTAGAGCCACAATGGCGATAACGAAACCTTGCCAAGAGCTTCCAGAAGTTTCCTCTGGGGTTGGTAGTGTTGGTCTCCTCGATGGAGGCACGTATGTAGGTCTTGGCCGTCTCGTGGTGGTTGTGAAGTTAATACCTATAGCTATATCTGCACATGCTCTGAACTCCTCTTGCGGGCCACATCCTACCATCTCTGTTCCGTTCGGACAAGTCCCCCAATTGTTCCCAGCTATATACCTCCACTGCATCACACAGTGCTGACACTCCAGCCCTTCAGGCAGCTTGTACTTCATCACGTAAATTTTGTTCCCATCTCTAGGAAAGTATCTCGTTTCTTCTCTGTCTTCGATTTTTAAAACATTCTTATCCATGCATTCTTGGGTAGTGTTCTGCGATTCGTTGCATACTCTGAACTCGAAGAAGCCGTTGTGGATCGCTGTCAAGTCTACTTTGATTGTGATTACTTCTTGTGGAGCATATTTCCTGACTATTACTCCTTGGCCGAAGCGCCCGCCGAGCTCGTGGGCGCGCGGTTTGGCGGCGTCCCAAGCGTCGCCACAGACTCCGCATTTCCCGCCATTCCTGTTCCATTGCCTCGTGAACCCACCACAGAATAACTCGTTGTCGTTATAGTTGTGTGGGGTGTCGAATCCGAACCGCCACGCGCTCGCCCGTGAAGGCGGCTCAATCAGTCTTCCGTGGCCACTCGCACCGCCCCATGACGAAACCGCCAATATGAAGCACCACCATATTGCCTGGAAAGGACAAATAAATACAGTTTAATTTAAATATAAGTATGGTTCTAAAATAATTATAGGGTTTCAATAGTATTGTGAGGTTTTTGGAATCGTCATTATATAAAACGATCTGTAGATTAATTAAAAAAAAACAAGAAGAAAAAAACATTGAATATGCCGTTCAAAAACAAAATAAAATTAAAGGGTCATTTACACTTAACGACAAAACCTTTTTAAAGTGTTATGCAAAAAATATCATAAATTAATTAACACTGCATAAAACGACAAAATTACATAAACTGACCTATTTTATTGTATTTTAATTACATAAGTTAAATTAAAATGATGCGATTGGAAATTAGTTTCCGTTGATGGTCATCAAATTGTATTGGATCTCTAGTTACCTATTAGAATGTTTGTAGAACAAGCAATTACAATCGATTTTATGTATTACGCGTTTCAGATAAACGATACGGTCAATCAATTTGTGGATACTGTTAACATTTTATTTACGTTGCCTACTTTTTAAGATGCATTTATTGTTGTTTCCTATCGACGAAAAAGTTTGAATTTCGACTGAATTAAATTTGAATTAAAATGTGAATTTTGTCTATGGATATTTTTTTTCTTTAATTTTCTTCTGGGCCATTGCTCACGTATTTACATTTAGAATACATATATAAGCACTTACATTTTGTTTATTTATACAGGGTGTCCGGGCATCAATGTCGGATACTTTAAGGGGGTAAAATATGGTGTTTTTTATCGACAAATCACGATTCCAATTTTCTCTAGCTACCTCCATTACAAAATGGCAGCCATTTTGTTTTTTTCAACTCGACGCGCGGGTGCTTGTTCTGATTTAGTCACTGCTATCCATGTAAACGTCGTAGGAAGATGAAAGATGTCTCATTTGAAAGTAAATAATGTAGGGTATTATTAAATGTAAGATTTTATTCCATATCTTAATTATAAAATAACAAAAAATCAATACAAAACTAAAAATCAATATTTTTTTTCAGATTTTTTCTGCATTTTTTTATTTTTTGTTAAAATTTGACCTATTAACCTACGTTTTTCATCTTGTTTTTTGATAGCACAGAATATTTACTTAAAAAAGAATCATACATCATATAGCCTTATGTATGATAGTTCTAAAGTTACGATGGTTTAAATATGATCCTAAGCCAAGAAAATCGTCTCGTATTGCGACGAGTGCTCAACGTGCTCGCCCATGGGACTGCGTTGTTGGGATTATCTGACTTGGACTATTATTTAGTCCGTCTAAGTGAAGGTAATTGATCAAAAAATGCTATATTTTATTCCATATCTTTATCATAACATAACAAAAGAGGATGATAAAAACAAAAACCATTATGTGTTTTCGTATATTTTTTAGATTATTTGTCTTTTTCTTAAAAACTGATCCATTAGGCTAATTTTTTTGTTGTTTATTAATAGTACAGAATATTTACTCAAAAATAAGTCGTGCATTTTATAGCCCTATGTATGATAGTTCAAAAGTTACGGAGGTTTGAATATGACCCTTAACCGTGAAAATCGCCTCGCATTCTCAGGATTACTCGTCCGTGGGACTGTATGGCTAAGGGTCATATTCAAACTGTCTAACCTTTTGAATTATCATAGATACCCTAAGTTAATATGCTGTTCCATCAAAAATAAAGAAAAAAATAGCTTATTGGTAATTTTTAAGAAAAAAAAGACCAATAATCTAAAAAATATACGAAAACACATAATGGTTTTTGTTTTTATCATCCTCTTTTGTTATTTTATGATAAAGATTTGGAATAAAATATAGCATTTTTTGATCAATTACCTTCACTTAGACGGACTAAATAATAGTCCAAGTCAGATAATCCCAACAACGCAGTCCCATGGGCGAGCACGTTGAGCACTCGTCGCAATACGAGACGATTTTCTTGGCTTAGGATCATATTTAAACCATCGTAACTTTAGAACTATCATACATGAGGCTATATTATGTATGATTCTTTTTTAAGTAAATATTCTGTGCTATCAAAAAACAAGATGAAAAACGTAGGTTAATAGGTCAAATTTTAACAAAAAATAAAAAAATGCAGAAAAAATCTGAAAAAAAAATTGATTTTTAGTTTTGTATTGATTTTTTGTTATTTTATAATTAAGATATGGAATAAAATCTTACATTTAATAATACCCTACATTATTTACTTTCAAATGAGACATCTTTCATCTTCCTACGACGTTTACATGGATAGCAGTGACTAAATCAGTACAAGCACACGCGCGTCGAGTTGAAAAAAACAAAATGGCTGCCATTTTGTAATGGAGGTAGCTAGAGAAAATTGGAATCGTGATTTGTCGATAAAAAACACCATATTTTACCCCCTTAAAGTATCCGACATTGATGCCCGGACACCCTGTATATTTGTAATGATGTTTATATATTGTTTTTATACAGAGGAAGATGAAAATCTTTATAAATGTATTTATAATTTAAAGGAACCTGTTTATATAATTGCTTACAATCAGAGATAAACGTGAGAAAAACATTTATGAATTAATGAGGTAAGTACATCATTATATTTTTTGTCATTTTATTCATTTACGTCTTTAATTACGGAAACCACAAACATATTTAAATTAAAACTGTGGTTTTAATAAAAAAATAACAGCCATAATAAGTTGTAATTTGCAAATTTTTAACGTTAGGTAATATTTAAGTTTTGATAATAAGTACTATGATAATAACTTATATTTGTAAAAAATACGGGTCTGTAAGGCCAAAGGCCAAAGACAGGATTTTAACCGATTTAAAAAAAAAATGATCTCAATCGGCAAGTCCTATGTACCTGTCTATGTTGATTAAATCAATATTTGTTCAATGTAAGTAATGTAGTTAGAATATAATTTTAAATATATATAATAGGAAATAATTTTCTGGATCATCATCATCAAAGGCCTCTACTGTAACAGATGATTTAAGCAGTGTGTGGTGATATTGAGCGACACTTTTCTGGATATCGATCCAGAAAATTATTGTTATTTAGATAAATTAACAAAATAATACAGCAACCATAGATTATTTTTAAAGAGGAAACAATTTCGACAGCTTATGCCGTAAGACAAGAATTTGTCATATTGTTGACACTTTGACACGAACGAAAGTAACTCAACAATCCATGACCCAAATTAAACTTTGTTTGTATTTAAAACAAAAACCAAATCTTTTCTCACGATATCTTAAACGTGTGTTTAAAACACGCAATATCTTGAGAAAGTATTATTAATTACAAACGTTTATAAATAGGAACCATGTTTTTGTGATCGCAAAGAAGATAAGACTGTGACTTTTCATTACATTGTAAATAAGTTTCACATTGAGGCTGTATTTAACGCCTTGTTACGTTAAAAGTACATGTAAAATGCATCATTAACAAGCCTCATAAAAATAAATTAATATGGCATTTCTATGATTTCTTATTTGATATTTGACGTGAAACGTCACTCATAAGGGTCAGTAAGGGTAATTTGCAAATGTAACGGTTTAAGTAATGGCGTAGTCACTTATAACTAAGGTAGCACGTAATTACTTTGGAAGTATAATAAACTATTTTAACTATCTCGTCGTTTCGAACATAGGCCTCTCTAACTGACCTTCAAGGCTACCGGTGCAATGCCACCTGCATCCAACGAGAACAAACTATTTTTACCAAGTCGTCTGGGTTCATCGAGTTAAGTAGGCTAGGCTTACACTGGTCTTAGTATTGAATGGCGATATTTTATTTAGATATAAAGGCACTACTCGGAAATGCACGACTAGCGTAAATTGTAAATTTCCAATTTTGTCTTGAACACCCAAATCCGATATAACTTAAGAGTCGGTGAAAACCTAGTTTAATAATAAGTAAGTATTGCTATGCTAGTAATAATAAAGTGTTTGTTTGTATGGCGGAACGCGCTAATTTTAGGAACTATACTTAGATTGAATCATTTTTTTTGTCTTGGGTAGCCCATCTACCGAGGAAAGATGTGGGACCAATACGAGCAGACCTATCGGGTTAAATAAACCACAGGGATTTAACAAAAGCTTGACTCATATTACATACGAGTACAGTGTACCTAGAATTTCACTAACACATAACGTCCATTGTTTTTCCATTCCCTATTTACAACTTTATTACCACATGCCACAGACAATCGATTGTTTAGCAACAGCCCCAGGTCAGTCTGCGCGTGAGAGGAATCGGAATCAAACGACCTATTCAATGTAACCAGGATAATGATTTTTAATTTATTTATGTTGGGCAACACTGAGTTAGTATTCGGCATTTGTTGTCCTATGCAATTTTTTGTACACAATAGGGCTGTAAAATAAATTACAATAGTATGTAGACATAGTTTAAGTGTCCCCTAAAGTCGCTACTAAATTCATTTTAGAGTCCCATCTTGTCTCATCGTCATCCCTCTAAATTGTTACGTAATTCACTAACTGACGAATAAAAAATAAAAACGAATAAAAAAATTGTGTAGGTAAGAATATTTCGCGTTTCTTAGTTCAGTGCGATGCAAATATTTTCTCTTTATAATATTAGTAAATACTTACTTGCTTTTTAAATGTACTTACACTAATCTAAATATATAAAAATGAAACCCGTTTTCCTTGGTCACGGCATCACGCGTGAATGGCTGGACCGATTTCACTAATTCTTTTTTTGTTGTATTTGTTATTATTAGGAGAAGGTTATTATGTAAAAAAAAAAATCTGGTAAATCAACGGGAAAATTGGACCCGTGCGAAGCCGGGGCGGGCCGCTAGTGCGTTATAAATAAGAAAATATCTTTTGTATTTATGTCATAAATATTAACTCGTAAAATATTTTTTCATAAATCTGTTTTTAACAATGGATGGACATAGGTATATACAGAATAGAAAACACAGGAAACTGAACGTATAACTAATTGTTATCAAATTGATTTCAAGCATATTTTATTTTGTTACCAAATCTGCGTTCATTTTTATCATCAAAATAATAAACGAAAATATTGACATCTTGTAACTGATAGTTATTATTATTTATCATTTATTTTATTACTAGCGGTGCCCCGCGGTTTCACCCGCGTAGTTCCCGTTCCTGTAGGAATATGGGGATAAAATTATGCTAAAAACCTTCCCACTGAATCACTCTATCTATTAAAATAAACAGCATTAAAATCCGTTGCGTAGTTTTAAAAATCTAAGCATACATAGGGACAGAGAAAGCGACTTTGTTTTATACTATGTAGTGATATTGGAGACATAATATATTTGTTTGTTGGTATACTACTTATGTAGGTATATAATAAGTAACGATTATTTCCATCCTACAGTAATTAAATTAACAACCAAAATGCAAAAAAAACTTGAAGCGACACAGAAGTAAGTATATAATATAATTAATTAGGTAAGTAATAGAAATATAACGTTCATTATAATATTGTTATTAATTAATATCTATTAGATAGGTAGTAGGAAGTAAAATGTTTTAAATTACGTATAAATGGAACTTGGCAAGGTTAAAGGGAACCGGTCATTACAAGAATATATTCAACACACGTTATAAAACAGAGTCGTGTTATGAATTTGTAATATAGAAAGTGAAAACGTTTAACGTTAAAACTTTCTGGCCATTGTCCATTTAATGACATAAGTTAAACCATAGACTTTTAACATAACAGTTTGTCTTTTTATTGTGATGTAATAAATCGTGTCGTGACGTTTGGGGTCGTGCAGTGTAAATGACCGCTAATTTTGGCGGGATTGTGAATATCCAATTTAGACATTTTAATGGCCGACGCACGATTCACGAATGCGACAACAGTTTTTGTTTTCAGAAATGGTATTTTGTGGAACAAAAACGTCGCCAAAAGTGCTGGGTGGATGTTTATAAGTCTTTCTCTAACTGATAGCTGATAAAATCACTTTTTCACCGCAGGACAAAGGCCTCTCCTCGCATAATATTATTTATATAACCAGTGTGGCAGAAAAGGGCAGAATATTAATTTACTAATGTGCTTTTTATCTATCTATTTCAAAATGCATGTACTTAATTGTTTCTTAAACCCTCAATCTCAATGTTATAAGAACAACAAACTAACAAGTATTTAAACCAAGAATCTAACTAGCGACCTCTGGTTTGGCTGGCAGATTTATAGTGTTTTATTCACAGGATTCGATCCTGGGTCCTATGGTTTTCCGCTAGACCTACCACGCGTTAATTAGTGCAGAAATTACATGAAAACTCTGCATTGTATGGCTACTTTTAGTAACCTTATTTTATTATCACAATAATACTGACGTCATTCATTATGCATTGGTTGGTGATTTCACCCGCGCACGCTTTACTCAATAAACAGACTATCTTAAGCAAAACTATTGTTTTTGTTTGGAAAAATAGTTCCTGAGTGCCAAAAAACTGCCTAAATATTTATAATAAATACCTACGTACTTAGGTATTTACTAGTCGAATTATAACGAATTACAATTTAATTACAAAAAAGATTCTAATTTCATAAAAATAATTGTAACAAATCGCTCAATATTATTTTAATAAATACGAAATTGAATGAGCGTGCCACAGAACCATCAACAACAGCCTTTTTTATTCTTTTCGTCATTTAAAAAAAGAAGATTCCATAGAAATTGAAAGTGAAGTGAAAGTTACTTTTTTAACTTTTATCGAAATATCTTTTCGGATGGAATTATAAAACGACAAATAAATAAACAGATTACTGTCATAAAATCAATATTTCATGTTGTTTAAAAATAGAATATCTAATTGCATATACCTATTTATACTTAATCCTATTTAATTAATTATTAGCTATGCATCATTCTGTTTATATTTTTATATTAGTTCATTCAACTTTTTAATTGGCTAGATGCATTGGGTATGCGATTGTGGTGTGGTGTTTAATTAGATAGATAGATATAATACCTTACCTATAAATATATTGTTATGTAGATCTCTAATATATAATATTCTCGTGTCTCAGTTTTCGTTGCCATACTCCTCCGAAACGGCTTGACCGATTCTCATGAAATTTTGTGAGCATATTCAGTAGGTCTGAGAATCGGCCAACATCTATTTTTCATCCCGAAATTCCTACGGGAACGGGAACTACGCGTGTGAAACCGCGGGGCGCAGCTCTATAATATCCTTAGATCACATAGATAAAGTTTTATTATAAACGGTTTATTAAATCATCTGAAAATCAATTTTCACCATCTATAAAAATAGTTTGTATGTTGGATTTTTTTTATGGCGGATAGACAATGGTTTTTTTTATGTTTGACCAAGATCACACCTGATGTGGTGTACGGTGGAGCACACTTACTTTAAACTATAAATGATCCAATGAGGATAAACACAAGTACAAACATTTTTATAGAGATAGTTACTGTAGTTCCAGACTTCCCCCCATTGAAAAATCTATTTGGCCCACCCCGTATAAATGCACAGACGAATCTATTCCGCTACTTTATTGGGTAAGTATAGAAAATTAAACACAGCAGCTAATAACTCAAAGCATTTAGTTTTCTAAATAAACTATAAAATCTTGTAATAAATAATACACATAAACCCGCCATTAGATTATCTGAATGATATTTAAATTTCTAAAACCGTTAAAGATATATTCTATGGTTGGTGCAAACCACAGAATTACTATTTATTAGATACCATAGACAAGTTAAATAGGCGTACTATTTTCTCTTGAGGGCGAGATGTGGAAATATGCAGTTTGAATACTGGCAGGAAACACGTTGGCGCAATTTGTATTTTACTCGATTATTAAACAACATTCGATCATTTGAAAATATTCGTTTTAGCATTCGTGCTACTTTTTATTAGAGCTAAGAAAAATTGAGAAACTGCATTTTAAATGTTGCAAATATTTCTTTCGGAATTCATCTTTCGTGGTTCACACTAAAATAAGTTAGCTAAGTAGGTTGAACAGCTATATTTTACAAGATTCATAAATCACTGGTCGTGTATTTTGCGTAATAATTTTAAATAAAGAACTTATTATTTAATTGATTATCAACCGGAAACCGGATATTCCAAATTCAACGAATAATTAATGTCTTCTACCAAGCGAGCATGCGTTTTAGTGCACGCATATTTTTTTAGATGCTTGTGTAATTTCAATCAGTGAGCCATTTTTATTGTTTAAAATCTAAACAATAAAAATTGTTAAACGAAAATCTAAACTTTAGATTATTCATGATTTATAACTTACTAGCTGTGCCCCGCGGTTTCACCCGCGTAGTTCCCGTTCCCGTGGTTAATTTTGGGATAAAACATAGCCTATGTTCTTTCCCGGATCATAAGCAACCCCTGTACAAAATTTTAAGTCAATCGATTCAGTAGTTTAGCCGTGAAAAGGTAACAGATAGACAGACAGAGTTACTTTCGCATTTATAATATTAGTAGGGATAGTACTTACTTAAGACTCCATTAGGCTTGGGAGAACGTACGTACTCACGGTAATTGGTAGAATTAGAAGACAGAAAAGATCTAGTTAAAAACATTTTTTACTTAAAACTCTTATAAACAAAAGAAAACTTTAGTAACTATTTAGTTTCCTGTAAAGAGGTCCGCCATCTTTAAGGGCCACCATATTGGATTTAGAATGACGTCACATAACTAAGCATGCATTGTTTTATTGTTATTTAAAGTAAGTATACAGAATTGAACAAATAAAACATTAAAAAATCGGTTCATTTCATCCGTTCGGGAGCTATGATGCCACAGACAGACAGATACACACACACAGACAGACACGTCAATCAAACTTATAACACCCCTTCGTTTTGCGTCGGGGGTTAAAAAGGTGTGCAAAACTGAATTCCAATAGATAGAAAAGTAGACCTCTCAGAGGGCAGACCTTACACCATTACAAGGGTCATATAAAATGGTCATGGTAGCTTAAAACCATGAAGTTAAAGGTAAAAAATGGAGTCCACACTTCGAATACCTACTTGAAGCATACCTATATGTATCACTATCGCGTCTCTGGGGGCAGGCTCTTTCTTTCTAACTAAGGTAACCTTTAGAAAGAGAGAGTCTGACTAAAAAGAGAGATTGGCCCACAGAGACGTAGGTATTTGACTCAAGCTGTTGTTCTAAGTGTGGGCTCCATTTTTTACCTACAACTTCATGCTTAAAACCACGTAATTCAGCCGGGACATTGGTCATTTACAGAGACAATAAAAGGAAGTGATGCAATCTAGTATATTTATAATTGATACAGTTTTGTTCTCACAGTTATTGCGATGCGTGCACTATAATAATTTCCGCAGTACAATTAGGTAACTCACTTTCTACGAAGACAATTTTTATTTAGTTTTGGTGATGATTGTAATCCTAACTAATATTATAAATGCGAAAGTAACTCTGTCTGTCTGTTACCTTTTCACGGCTAAACTACTGAACCGATTGACTTGAAATTTGGTACAGGGGTAGCTTTTGGTCCGGGAAAGAACATAGGCTACGTTTTATCCCGAAATTCCCACAGGATCGGGAACTACGCGGGTGAAACCGCGGGGCACAGCTAGTGCGATTATAATTTAAGAAGATTGTAATGAGTGTGTGTGTAGTTTCTGATACTCTAGATAGATACAAGTTTCGAACTTAGGGGTCAGTTACTATAACATAACATGATCATTCACTACATCATCTCATTATAGTAACTGACATTCTAAATTCGTACTTGTATCTAGAGTATCAGAACAGAAACTACGCACACACATTCACACACACACCCAGACCGAGATAAACATTTGTACTTAGTTCACACAAAATTTTCACCACGCACGGGAATGAACCCGCAACCTTACGGATGGCAGTCCGGTATGGTGACCACTCTGCCACCGAGGTCGTCATAACGAGATGATGTTGAATGATTAAAAAAAATGTCAGTTTTCAGCGCCGGTCATACGGTTTCTTTGTGCGGGTTGCGATAAATTTTTGCGTAGAATTTTGTGTCTATTGACTGTCGATGATGTTATTACGACAGACGGAATGAAAGATCGTTTAAGAAAAGCCACACAACCATTGCCGATAGCAACGGCAACCCATCATTATCATGCCGATGCCGGACGTTGCTTAAGCGCCCACTTTACAGGCTTTGCTCTTCTAACTAGACAAATATCTCAGTATTTACTATGAGTGCTTCTATTTAAGTACTTCACTACATAGTATAAGACAAAGTCGCTTTCTCTGTCCCTATGTATGCTTAGATCTTTGAAACTACGCAACGGATTTTGATGCGGTTTTTTTTAATAGATGGAGTGATTCAGTGGGAAGGTTTATAGCATAATTTTATCCCCATATTCTTACGGGAACGGAAACTACGTGGGTGAAACCGCGTCGCTGTTAGTGTTTTAATAAAAGTAGGATAGAAGAATGCAGTCACTCAATAAACTTCCTATACCAAGACAAGTGCAATACGGTCGAAAACTCGAGCAAATTATTCGCGACACGGTTCGTCAGCCATTGCACATACACACTGCAACTTGCTCAACGGAATATAGACTCTAACACAGTCATTATTAGGATGAAATTATCCTTGCATGATTGCGTATACGAGTTTCATAGCAAAAACTACCTTATGACATTAACTTTAAGGTATGTTTTTGAGTGTAGTTACGCCTGGTCAGCAGTTCCTACTACATTCTCTACATGGAAGTGGTCTAAAGGTATTTGTGCTTGAGTTGCCACTTCTGCGGTTATAGTGCTAATTTCTTTAGTCGTTAAATTAAACGGAGTCCAGTTATATGGTCACTATGGTCACTTTATCGCGGAAAATTTCACACATACATACAAAGTTTCGCACTATATGCTCGAATTCCGATTGCAGATCAATATACCTAATAATATATAATCATTCACTTCATCATCTCATTATAGTAACTGACCCCTAACTAAGTTTGAAACTTTTATCTAGGGTATCAGAAACTACGCACACACTCATTCACACACACACCCAGACCGAGACAAACATTTGTAGTTCACACAAATATTCACCCCGCACGGGAATCGAACCCGCTACCTTACGGATGGCAGTCCGGCATGGTGACCACTCTGCCATTGAGGTCTCGAGGTGATACTATGGACCAATCAAAGAGTAGAGAGAGAGAGAGAGAGAGAGAGAGACAGACAGAGAGTCCTGATGAGTCCTTCCTCTGATGATATTGGTATAGAAAGAAGGAATAGACAACTTCTTGAAGAAAATCTTTCCAACCTTTTGACATTTGTATCAGCAAATCATCCTAAAGAACAAAGTCGATTTTGCTTATTTTCCATTTTTAACCCCCGACACAAAAAGAGGGGTGTTATAAGTTTGACGTGTCTGTGTATGTGTGTGTATCTGTCTGTCTGTGGCATCATAGCTCCCGAACGGATGAACCGATTTCAATTTAGTTTTTTTTATATTAAAGGGGACTTACGTGCGAGTGTTCTTAGACATGTTTGATGAAAATCGGTTGACCTGTTTAAAAGTTATGGGGGTTTGAAAGTAATTGTGTTGGGGGTTTTTTACATTTTTAATTTTAATTTATGCTGTGAGTAAGTACTTACTTGAGGCTTGATTAATTAGTTAATTACTTTCCGTTAGTACGCTAGTACTCATAATATACTGTGCCGTTAAAGTTAGATACGTACTAAATCTTGTCATTCGCATCCATAATACTTAGCTTAACTTATAATTTATATTTCTAAAGTAACTACCTCTAAATCTATGTTGATTTACAATCCCCATTATTCAAGTAAAACAGAACTAAATAAAAACGCACTTCCGACTCCACCGAACAATGGTATTAAGAATTCAGCGAGGTCATATAGTAACAAATACTCTACTTCCGAGAGGCGTGAGGCGTGATCTGCATCTTATTGGTGACTTCTTTATTATGTGTGTTGATAGTTATCCTGGTGATAAATTGGGATGTTAGTTTGGTTAGGCTTTGTTTATTCATTTAATCTAAAGTAAATTTAATTCAAAATCTGTTGCATTTCTAGGATCGCTGATCCTACTGCACCCCAATGTAACGCGGTCGGAAGTCGCTGTGTTTTGTTTTTGGTGGGTAGGCCCAGCGGCTTATTCCACTCAACCCCAAAACAATTGCTTTCGCATTACTTCTATCCATACATTCATTCCACTATTACCCCAAAGTGATCATAAGGACCAAAATTGAATAAACAAATATTTCCATACTTCAATTCCACTTACACCCCAAAAAAAACCTGGGAGAGCTCTACATGCCACCGGGGGTCCTCCCAATCTCGGCTCACGGTGGTATGCAGCTCTATGCATTTTTTCAGCCTAAAAAAAGGTGTTGTCTTTGCTAAGCCCCGCGGTTTAATCCAAAATCTGTTGCATTTCCAAGATCGACCGATGCCACCAATATGATTACTTACCGTATTCGCCAAACGTGATGATTACCCTATTCTATTCCTAATTTTAGACAAACCTTTTGTCCTAGATTTTGTCCAAGTCCACTTAATGGGGTCAATTTTTAAATAGACTTGGCGGAATGTCAACTATTTTACGAGAAACGATAACGATAGTCACACCTCTGCTTACTTATTCCAAGTGAAAATACTACTATCACACCTGATCCCACAGGCAATACGTCATTTTTTTTGGTTAAACGAGTTAAACCAAGTGTTACCATCCTAATTATAAACTAGGAATAAATACGGTACAGTTAATCCACTTCTTATAAATAAGAGAGAGAAAACGTTGATTGACTACATATACAGTTTATTTCTCGTTTATTATTAAGAGATCTTTTAACTTTGAGGGCTCCAACTACCCGTAACGGCTGCCAATTATTCGGTATTTAAATATTATTATTTTTAACTGGCAACATAACCTTTTGAGCGCAATAAAATAAAAAATGATGTTACCATTACACAACGTGTTCAAACAACATGAATTAAACGGATTCGTGGGAATTTTTCTCTGTGAACGGTTAACACTCGATCAAGATTAAAATTTATAAAAACCGATGAGAAAAGTGCGAACGTAACGTTCTACCATTTTTACTGTAAGTAGTTCGTTCGTTGTAGATAGCTCATCAATCTTATGTGTGAGTGACGTGAGTGTGTGTGTATTTGCTACCTCGTTTAATTACACTTTATGAAACCGCTAAAAGGGTTTTGACTTATTTTTTTCACATGTAGGTAAGTATAGATTAATTCTTTAATGTACACACTATGGAAAAACAACAGTTTAACATACCTAAACAAACATAAGTAAGGGCCGATTTTTCCATCCCCAGATAACTTTTATTCGACGAATAAAATTGACGTTTGACAGATTTTGTATGAAATAACTGTCAACATTTCAAAGTTATTCGTCGAATAAAGTTAACTGGTGATGGAAAAATAAGCCCTAAGTATAATATTGTCCTCAAAATTTTCACAGAATCAAGGACTAAAAGCGTGTATAACCAATTACCAAACCACGTGGAATGTACAGCTAGTTATAATAGTTTTCACAGAAACTTCATCCTCTTAGTAAATTCTACGGGACTTTGGTTAGAAACAATGCAATGCGCATTGTCTTTTTTAAGTTAAGTCATGCCATAACATAACCATCTTTTGTTTGAACTTATTAATTTGACCCACTTCATCCATCGATCACCCTTTGGCAATAAATATGGTATACGTCTTGTTGTCATGGTAACGCGCGTTATAACATCCTGGAGTTATTTTTAACCTTGTGTTAAAAGAGGGGAGGGGAGCTAAATAAATATTTAAACCTTCTATTCATTTTCAACCAAGCCAAGTGAGTGAAAGATTAACAAACATATTAACAATAGAATAGAAAGAAGAATACAACGTTATGAGGGACTAAAATATGGTTTATAACCTACTAGTAGCGCCCCGCGTTTTCACCCACGTAGTTCCCGTTCCCGTGGAAATTTCGGGATAAAAGTATCCTATGTTCTTTCCCGGACCATAAGCTACCCCTGTACCAAATTTCAAGTCAATCGGTTCAGTAGTTTAGCCGTGAAAATGTAACAGACAGGCAGATAGACAGAGTTACTTTCGCATTTATAATATTAGTTAGGATTAGGATTTCTAGACCCACCGAATATACTTACCTACACGAAAATTTTATGTAAGTATAGGTAGCTTTTGCCAAAATAACTACGAAAACATTAAAAAATAAATCATTTCGGTCGACTCTTAGACCATCTTGGAGTTTCAATAAAAACTCAAATTTACAAGCTGTGAAAAATGTCTATTTCTAACCGTCCTTGTATATTCATTACATGGTTATTTGTTGCCTAACATAACAGCACTGAAGTCTTTTGTATCCGAAACAATTTGAATACCAAAATAAAATGTGTTTTCAAGTTTGTAAAAGTCAAATATTGCAACCAAATGATATTTTGGTTAGAAAAGAATATTATTTTTGTCGAAGAATTTTGTAATAGTAAATATATACTACGTATTGTAATCCTTTTGTACCTAGGTATTTAGTAAAAAGTCAGTTTTCCGAAATCAGGCGTCTCTAATTTAGAACCGCGTACTGCGATATTTTTTGTTCAGACTTTTGAGAATTCTATGATCTCTCTGGCTGTAACGACTATTCGATAATTTAAAAATCGAACAAATGCGTACCAAACGGGGCGCTTAAATATTCAAGATTATTTTTTTAAACTTACTTTTTTTTACTATATTCTTAAAAAAAAGATTTTCTAAATCCATTTTCCCTATTTTAGCTGTCCGTCAATAAGTATTAGTGTCCATCAGTTAGTAAGGTATTAGAAGTTTTTTCACGTAATTCTTTACAAAGTATTAATACTTAAATTAATTGTTTACGTAATTTCCTTACGTTATGGCACGTAGATACGTGATTGAAGTGGAAACATTAACAAAGATAAATTAATATTAATGAATGGATTTATAGTTAAATGTTTACGGAAAGAAAGCATATCACTGCTGTGAAATTTACCATTTTTCGTAGAAATCTTCCCAAATCTAGGCAATCTAAAATCTTTAATAATATGGTCATTACTAAGATTTATACAATACTAAGTAGGTACTTTCTTATAAAAAACAACTTCAGTTAAAATCAATGGGCCCAAATCTAAAGTACTTAACTAGGTAAGTACTTCATTTCATTACTTTTAGATAAAAAAAAGGTAGCACTCCGGGAGTGCCGGCAGAAGTGAAAACTTCAATATTAACGTTGTGTTTAATTAATCCATAAATTGTTAACAGAATTGTATTTAAGTACGAAAGTATACAACCAAAAAAACAACAACCGATTTGACAACATCCTCCTTTTTTGAATTCAGTTAAAATTCGAACATTCACAAAGCACAAAAACATCGAAATTGGTTTAATAAAATTTAAATTTTGTTGTTTTGTTCCTTATAGTCCCGACGATGATTCAAAGTTGAAACACGACGCATTACTTCCTAATATCTGGTTTGGTGACTCATAAACATTAGTGACTTAGAACTTACTCATAATATACAAGCTAAACGTTAATCGAATTTGATTAATTATTAATTAGTTTTAATAGCCATCAGTTAGCCCTTGTCCTTATCTATACTAATATTATAAAGAAATAAAGTTTGTGCGTTTGTATATTTGTTAAATTCTAAGGGGTAATCTCGGGATCTACTGAACCGATTTCAAAAATTCTTTCACTAATGTAAATCTAATTTATCAGTGCGTGACATAGGCTATTTTATATTTTATCTCTGTATTCCCACAGGAATGGGAACTACGCGGGTGAAACCGTGGGGCGCTACTAGTAGTTAATAATTAATGAGGTAAATAACAACGAATGTAGTTAATCCCACGTTATCTCTTTCATACGTACTTACAAATTCTTAGGAATGAAAGAGAGAAAACATGGATTAATTACACCGTTGTTAGTCTTCGTCTATCCTACTTCAATATGGGAGTAAAAGTTTAACGCACAAAGGACTCAAACTGAAGAGGTCTAGGTGTTTGCTAACAGGACAACGCTATCATTTTTAAAATGTTTTTGAAAAGTCCTATGAACTAGCAGTTACTTGTCGCAGTATAATTTACTTAGGGCCTATTTCACGGTCTTCAAGTAAAGGTACTCACCAAGTAAAGTTAGTTTTGTCTCTTTCTTACTTTATATCAAGTGACAATGACAAAACTTGTAAGAGGCTACTCGGAACCTTACTTGAAGATGGTGAAATGGGCCTTTATTGTAATAATTTCGTATATATCGTGTGAAACCGCAGCACAAAGATAGTTAAATTAGTTAATTAAAATAATACAGTCCATAAATGTAGACTTAGGTATTAACCAAAACTAACAACTCTACTTTTTTTTTAAACCTTACAGCCACAAATGCTACTTTCTACGACCTCAAAACAAGAAGGAATGTTGTCTATAAGGATAAACAACGTTTCTATTTTCCAATATATGAAACTTTATATATAATCTAATATGTTTGTAAACAAGAAATAAATTAACAAAAATAACACACATAAAATTGATTTTTAATTGGGCATAACGAATTTGTAATTTAATTTTATCGATGTCCGTAAGTTATTCTCTATTCAATGTGTTATTGTTTATGTTAGGATAATATTATAATTTATTGGCCAGTAATGTTAATTAAAAAATGAAATATTTAAATTAAAAAAAAAAAAATATTAAAAAAGAAAAACTACGAAAGTTATTTTAGTTTTATAAAACCCTCTACATATTGATTATTAAGCTGGAGAGTGAAAATGCTTTGTGTTAGAGTATGAGTTTCTCTACCAAAATGCTTTAAAAGGTCTGAAAACCGGACCGCACTACATGTCCTTTGTCAACTTTCCGATAAAACGAAATTGTTGTTCACAGGGCAAAGTAACTTTCAAACGAGTAGAAATCGTGCGAAAATACTTACGTTCATAATTCACGATCAACTCAAATCCCTCAGTTTTTCATTAAAACACAATTCACTTTCCTAAACTGTTCTTTAATTAATTTAATTAAAAAAAACCGTTTTATACCGGTTTGTTTTATTTTTAAATATTCTCGAACGCGCGTGGCTGCACGGCGCGGGTTTGGCGGTGACTGCGAGTTGGCGGTTTCGCTAAAAAAAAAACTTTCACGCGCGCCCGCCATTCTTGTTTTCTTGTTCTTTACTTTACTTGTTTATGTCTATTTGCTCTATTTTTTCGTTTTACTTAATCATAGTAACTCTTCTGTGATAATAGTTATATTGTAAACGGTATTACGTAGTGCAATTTAATAGCAATTAGTTTCATATTAACCTAGATAGATAAATAATAGGAAGTCTCAAAATTTTAAAGAGCGTCGAAAAATTCTGGAGGTAAAAATAGGTAAAAATAAATAAAAATAAAATAAGCCTTTATTGCTGTTAAATTGTTTGCAATATATATGTATTAGTACCTTAACTAATTTATAACTATTTACTATTAATTTTTAGACCTCCTCCGAAGATTTCCATGCTACTCGATCTCTAGCTATACGAGTCCATTCAGGCCCTGCTATTTGTTTTATGTCATCTTCCCAGCGCTTGTACGGTCTCCCTTTACTTTTTTTGTTGCCTCCTGGGTACCACTCCGTTATTAATCTCTAACTATGTAGTAGGTAATCGTACATAAATAAAAATAAAAGTAATAAACTAGTCTAGATTAAAGTGAACAACCTTTCAGACAGACTAGTCCGATATCCGCTCAGTATGGGAATTTGAAAACCAGCCAGAGTTGCGGATTTTTTTACTTTAGAGTATTTTTAAAAGGTCTACGAATCGGAAATCTTACTACCTATATAGGAAAATGTCGTATTTTCACCTGTATCTAAGTACTATTTTCAAGTTGCATGTACCAAGAATGTCAAGTTATTACTTATTTGAGATCAAAAACCCTTTCACTTAAGTTCCAGCCATAAATTATGATACAAGATAAACGTTAACTAATAAACTGGTCAAATTCAATAAACAACTTTTACTTTAATTACTTATCAAGTATAGGTACTTATGTACTTACTTAGCTTTTATGTACACGTGCCATCTAGGAACGGAAGTCCTGAGGTGACTCCCTGATCTGGGCATATAGGTATGCCAGAGGTCCCTGAATCCATGTTATCTTTTTACGAACATGTCAAGAGTTTGGGATCACCAACACTTTTGGAATCACTACATAGTATAAAACAAAGTCGCTTTCTCTGTCCCTATGTATGCTTACATTTTTAAAACTACGCAACGGATTTGGATGCAGTTTGTTTTAATAGATAGAGTGATTCAGTGGGAAGGTTTTTAGCATAATTTTATCCCCATATTCCTACGGGAACGGGAACCGCGGGGCGCCGCTAGTATAAGATAATTTTCTGAAACCTTCGCCTGTAATAAGTACCACCAGAAGTATCTACTATAATGTTAATCATAATCATAATCATAATCATAATTTCTTTATTGCATAAAACAGGTACATTTATTGGTGTTACAAAATTATTATTTTCTTCGCTGTTTTAGGCCACTAAGGCATGCAATTAACTTTACAATTTAAATAAAAATAAAATTTATCAACTTACACAAAAACAAAAATAAGAAAAATTAAAATCAAACAAAATTCAAATTCACAAAATAACAAATAATAATAGGTAGGTATTAAAATAATATAATAACATAAGTAACAAAAATTAAAATTATTAAACAAAATCAAATGAACAACAACAACAAATAAGTATAATAGTATTAAGAAAAACTATCATTTAAAAATTCGTCTGTACTATAATACGCTTTACATAATAAAAACTTCTTCAAATTACATTTAAATATTGAGATAGTGTGAGATTGTAATATTGACATCGGAAGGTGGTTATAAATACGAGGGATCATACATAAAACACTGTTATTAAAGAGAGCAGTTTTATGACTCCGACAGCTTATTTTGTGTTCATGTCTTTTACTTTTTACAAAATCAAAAAGATAGCGGTGAGTTCTAGTGAATACAGATATTTCATAAATGTACAAACAAGGCATTGTCAATAAATTAAGTTTTACAAAATATGGCTTACAGCTCTCTATTTGTCGGAGATTACATATGGTTCGTATGCACTTCTTTTGGGCTTTAAATGCTTCATGTTTGTCAACAGAGTTGCCCCAGAACATAATACCATAGCGCAGAATTGACTCTACATGACCATGATAGGACATTATAACGGCAGAGATATCGACAATTTTCTTAAGATGGTAAAGTGCATACGAAAACTGGTTTAATTTAGTACAAACATAATTCACATGATCCTTCCATTTTAAATTGTTGTCAATATTAAGACCTAAAAATTTTGTGACATTTATTTCTTGGATCGGGTTTACGTCATGTTTTATGCCTAATTGACTACATCTGTTAGCAAATGACATAACATTTGTTTTACTTACATTTATTACAAGATTATTAGATTGTAGCCAGTTTATTATATCCTTAAGAGTCTCGTTTATATCTAAACTCAGAGATGATGCGTCTTTATTTGAGAACATTACAGTGCAGTCATCGGCAAAGAGTACCATGGAATGTTTTATGTATCTGGGAATATCATTTATATATATAATGAATAAAAGTGGCCCCAAAACGCTACCTTGTGGCACACCATATTTAACCTGTCTATATTGAGATAGATATGTAATTTCCTTCTTTAGTAAAGGACATATCTTCGTAATCTGGGTGGCCTGTTCTCTATTACTTAAGTAGGAATTGATAAGTTTTAACGCATTGCCTCTAATTCCATACGATTCTAATTTTTTTAAAAGTGTTTCATGATCAACAAAGTCAAATGCCTTTGTTAAATCCATAAATAAACTACATACTTTAAATCCTGCATCTATCTTTTCCATAATACATTTTAAAAAGTTATATACTCCTAAATTTATCGACTTGTGTTTTCTAAAACCAACTTGTTCTTCGGCCAAAATATTCATTTTTTCAAGGTAAGTACTCAGATTGCTATAGATTACATTTTCGAATATTTTGGACATCGTTGGAATGAGTGCAATAGGCCTGTAAGATTGTATATCTAATTTATCGCCTTTTTTATAAAGAGGTTTAATTATAGTTCGTTTTAATTTTGTGGGAAAATGACCATTTAATATACATAAATTAATAATGTGGCTGAGAATTGGGGAAATTATATGTGCCACCTCTTTAAGGACTTTTGTGGATATTTCATCATATCCTGTACTGTTCGTGTTTTTAAGTTTTTTGATTATATTAAAGATATCGAAAGGAGTTGTAGGATGAATAAAAATAGATTGGGAATTATTAAAATTTAATGATATTGTATTCTTAATGAAATTATAGGATTTTATATGGTCAATATAAAAATTATTAAATGATTGTACAATGTCAAAAGGGTTATTACTAATTTTACCATTTATTTTCATTTGAGAAATGTCATGTTTCGGAATATTTAATTTATCCTTATTTATAATAGACCATGTAGCTTTGGACTTGTTTTTGGCTGTATTTATATAATAGTTATTTTGTAATCTTTGTGTTTCTTTTATTATTCGTCTATATCGAGAAGAGTACGTTTTATAGGAGGCTTTTGTTTCGTCGTTTTTATTGTGTCTATAGTTCCATAACAATTCCCTTTTGCGCTTAGAGCACAGTTTAATACCTTTTGATAACCACTTTGGTTTTTTATGAATGTATGTTTTTACTCGAAGTTTGGGAAAACATAAATTGTAGAACATTAAGAACGTTTCATAAAAAATATTAAAAGCTTCTTCGGGATTATCTATTTCGAATACATCTTTAAATTTTAAAGCGTTAAGACAATTACAGAATTTTGTCATGTTTTCTTTACAATAATCACGTTTTTCAGAAAGCCAGTAATCAATTGAGCAGTGTTTTTTGACTGGACATGTCAGTATCTGAGCAGTGTGATCAGATAAATCTAATTCAGTTACCCTAACGTTGCATTTTCTTATGTTATAAAGAAAGTTATCAAGACATGTTCCACTTATTAACCTAGTTGGTTCTTTGATTCCTATTTTAAAGTTATGATTTTTTGATATTAGTTTAAAAGTAGCCTCATTTTTATTATTTTTTAAAAGGTCTATATTAAAATCACCACATATGATTATTTTTTTGTTTAAACAAGATAGTTTGTGTAGAAGTGAGCTAAATGCATTATAAAATATTTCAAGTTCAGAACGTAAAATTCTTGGAGGTCTGTAAATACAAATTATTGTTATTTTATGTTGTGTTAATTCAACTCCGCAACATTCAAAATATCCGGGAATAGAAAGTTTATTAATATCTAGTAATGTTACATACTGGTGTCGGTTATTGACTAATATGTATACATGATCCACCGCTGCGATTTGTACGAGTGTAAGCAGTAGCTAACTGATAATTTGATATACATAGTTGAGGGATATCATTTTGTATCATATTGTGTTCGGTTATACAAAGAGCATCAACATAAATTCCTTCATCTAGCAATGTATCTAAGCTAACAGTGAGTGGATCCGATTTAGTTATGAGACCGTTAATGTTTTGGTGTAGGACATGTAAACTATTGTGGACGAAAAAATGTCTGTGGTTTATGTGTGGATGGATGTGAAGAATTAATATAAGGAGATTCGGTAGATGCATAGCAATCAATATCAATTTCTATGTTATCCATTATGTTTTTGTACATATAGTTGATCCCGTAGTTATTAATTTTACCAGATTTGTTTGACAACATATCATAAGACAGTATTGAATTTACATCATAAAAATATGCACTTTTAGTATTTTGTAGCTCAACATAAAGTAAATGATTAAACATTTCTACTCTACAGTTATGTATAGTTGCACCTTGAATATAAGTAGGTGAGCATATAATAATATTTGTGTGAGACAGTTCACGAAGACTATTCCTTATTGTATTAATAAATTCTATATAATTACTATTTATCTTAAAATCACATTCTCCTAATATAATTAAACAATAATCATTTATATTAAAATCAACTACCTTATCTTTAATGTTGTTAAAAAGTTTTGTTAAACTAATATTTGGCGTAGAATAGCGGCAGAAGTTGAAATGTCTTGAAAAAGTTTCCTCAACTGTTTGTAGTGATCCGGTGTAACTCTTATTAGTCATGATACATAGTTTTCTTTTTTTCACTGGAATTGATGTACCGGTGCTGCTTTTCAATAGTTTGCTAGTTTGTATATCATCATCTTGTGGTATATCCGCTGTTATATCCGCTGTAGGTTGTGTGAGATTTATCTCATTATCCGTTTTTTGTAAAGGAGATATTGTACGACTATCGCATGTTGAAGTTTTCGTTTTTAAATTTTTGGCTTTTTTCTTTAAGTTTTGTCTTGATACTTGTTGACGAAGTTAGTTGAACGCGCTAAAAAATAAAAGGTCAGTGTAGTAACCTCTACATTAACGATTTTAGTATGATTCATATCAAGAACATGCCATAAAATTATGATTCTTCTAAAGTTAAAAGTTAATTTATAATTTCACATATTATATACTACAATACAGCTATAACGATGTTTCATTCTATTCACTAGCGGCGCCCCGCGGTTTCACCCGCGTAGTTCAACAACTTGCCGTTCCCGTAGGAATATGAGGATAAAATTATGCTAGAAACCTTCCCACTGAATCACTCTTATCTATTAAGACAAACCGCATCGAAATCCGTTGCGTAGTTTTAATGATCTAAGCATACATAGGGACATGGGGACAGAGAAAGCGACTTTGTTTTATACTATGTAGTGAAGTGATATTATTCAAATAAGAAATGTAACAATAGTCTTTACATAGAGTACACCTTTAAACAATACAGTGAGTTTACATTGAAAAAGAATTCAAACATTACCAACGCGGTATGTTGATGTTACCGAGATTTTTCTACTAAATGTTGTTACTTGAAAGGAAAACATAATTATGTGTCTCATTTCCTCTTAAGTCTTTGAAAACAAACTTTAAATGCCGATATTTACGTCATATATTGCTACATTTCCCTTCAAAGCAGTATTTTAAGTAGGTACTAAAGTAAATACATGTACGTGTGTATGTAATTCCTAGTCCTACTAATATAAGTACTAGCGGCGTCTCGCGGTTTCACCCGCGTGGTTCCCGTTCCCGTGGGAATACGGGGATAAAATATAGCCTATGTTACTCAGGGTGTATGTAGCTTTCTAATGAAAAAAGAATTATTAAAATCATTCCAGTACTTTTTGAGTTTATTCGTTACATACAAAAATATAAATCTTTCCTCTTTATAATATGTATTAACGTAGATTACGGAATGTAGTTAAACGCATTAGTTTTTATGGAAGTTTGTTACACTTTCATGTAGGTACCTACAATACAGACGTTCGTTACCTTTTATCCCAAAATTCACACATGTGGGATTGGGATTAAAGTCAGAAACCGCGGAGCACTGCTAGTGATATATTGTATAACGAAAATATTCTACGCGCTACATGAGGAAAAGCTTGTTTTTGAGTATTTGCTTACGTAGGTATAACAAGTCTCTTCACTGAAACCTTAGAAAGGGAAGGAAATCTCAATTAGTTTTGTGAACTCCAATTTATTGTTTTATGACGTGTAGCGTATTGACGTCATTGAGTTGTTATTACGTATTGTTAGGAGTTGGTCGGCTGCCGTAGTAGAAACCCCTCGGGATCCTACGGCACCCCAATGTAACGCTGACGAAAGTCGTTGTTTTTAGTGGGCAGGCCCAGTCCTTCTGGCTGGGAGAGCCCTACATGCCCCGGGAGCCCTCCCAATATCGGCTCACGGTGGTATGCAGTTCTATGCATTTTCACAGCGTTAAAAAAAAACGGGGTTGGTCGGCTATGGTGACACGCAGGCGACGCAGACTGCGCAGAGCAGAGCAGGCACGTGCGACGCAGACATGTGTCTGTCCTGCTCTCTCTCTCCACGTTCCATGCTTATCTGCTTTGCTCTGCCCTGCGCGGCCTGCGTCTCAACATACTCCTTCGCTGATGGGGGGAGTTTTGGACTAGTATTTTAATTGATTCTAACGCGAGAAGCCTTGCGTCTAGGTCTGTCTGGAATAGTGCTAGTCAGACTCAGAGTTTCTAACAGCTAAGTAAATCTCTCGACTCTATGTAGGAAATGAAAACCAATCAAATGTTTATCATCATTTATTAGAACAAGTAAAATTCTAACTACAATGATTACAGGGTCGATAGATAAAAGCATAACTTACAAAATGGTACAATATTTAAATGAAAATAACCCATATACCATTAACATAAGGTTTACATTTGATACATCAGATGAAATAAAGAAAAATGTTTGACTTCTTCGTAAGACAACGCCATCTATTATTCAATTCTCGTATTAATTAGTGTAAACTTTTGGGTTGATAAAATCGATGAAATGACGATTTTTGTGACGCAAGCACATTGTAATGATAAATGCGACTAAATTTGAGATGCTATTTGTGCTGATTATTAACAGAATTTATATTTTTCTTGTCTATCTTGTTAACTTTTAAGAGATAATCTTTGCCGCGGCACACCAACTTATGAAAACTTAATTGCTTGTAATTGAATAATGTTAGTTAAGCAAAAAAAGTTTATAAATAATTAAGTCAAAGTTTGGAAATGTTAGTAGTGAAAAATTTATAAAGTCTTAGAAGTTACGTCATTTATCAAAAGGTGCTTCACCGGGAGCATTCGCGTGTAATGTAACGTAACAGATTCGTCTTTGAGCATTACATTACAATAACACCTCCCTGACTAACGAGCATTCGCGTGTTATAATTACAAATTACAATTAATAAATTACAAGGTGCGCATTGTAATGCTCGGTTCTCCTTCACTGATGTAATGCTCAAATCTGTAACGTTACATTACACGCGAATGCTCCCGGTGAAGGAGCACCTTTTGAAAACATTTGATAACTGCAATAACGTGATTTAATATGAATAAACTTTTTACTTTTATCTATAAAACGCATGACAATGTATAAAATGAGGCACTATGTTTGTATGTATGTGTTTAATACGATTAAATAATGTTTGCACTTTGATAGATATAAATCTCTAATAATTGATAGTCTCATATATCCTGTGTATAGTCGAGACAGGATATATGAGGCTATGTTATAGCCTAAGACTTAACAACAGCTGAAATTTCAGCAGATTGAGCTATAACAGATTCGGCCTTATTTGCGTTACATTTTTAGTCTGGTTTAGCACTAAACCAGGTTTTACAATCTATTTTGAATACTGTCAAAGTGACAGATTTGACTGACAGGGTGTCAAATGCTTACCAGGTTTTGTTAAATCAGACTAAAAATGCAACGCAAATAAGGCAGATTATGTTTAAGGTTTTTTACGACATGGCAGTATTTTTATGGGACAAAGAGAAATATACCTTATTCGTATTGAAATAAAGTTGATATTAAGTCAACCAAGTTGTGACATTCCTTAGCTATATTGTCATTGAAATTTAAACTTTATTATCATACTTTTAGGTTATATATCAATTTGCCATACCATTTCGCTACTGGGTGTCAACTTATACAATTTTTGACTTATTTTATGATCAACTTTTCGTAGAAAGTGTACAAAACACTATTGAAATAAGTACTACCCTATTTTTTTCCTACAAAAAATCGGTCACCTATGAGCGGGCAACCCTAGGAGGATTATAAGACAAAACTGTGTTGCCAGATAAGAAAAATAAATAAAGACAGTAAAAGAAATCGTTTATTAATTTGTATGAATATAAGCCACGGGATAATATATTTTATAACAATGTACATAAAGTCCTATTTGTTATTGGTTGAAGACATTATACCTATCTTCAGTGCATACAATATAGATGATACATGTTAACGCCTCGTGACGGGCTGCCAGTCGTCACCGTCAGGGTCGCGAGCTGGAACAACGAATGTAAATTAATAAAAAAATAGCGAAGTCAATTAATAAATAACTGAAATTGCTCTATATTTGTCACTATCAGACTATCACTATCTCTTATGGATTATTTTATACGCGATTAAGACCTATAAATAATGCAACAATGAATTCCGATCGCGAAAGTTTAAAAAGTGTATGTACTATCAGATGGTATAATAAAAGCGTGAGTCTTTTTTTGGTTCAAATTCAAATACAGTACAAGTTTCAAAAATAAACCTTGAGAACTGAACATTTTTATTTTTTCCAGAAGTTATGTGTAGGA
The DNA here is from genome assembly GCA_958496195.1 of Timandra comae. Lineage (NCBI taxonomy): Eukaryota > Metazoa > Arthropoda > Insecta > Lepidoptera > Geometridae > Timandra > Timandra comae. The sequence continues at coordinate 7,517,212 of OY292372.1, read as the reverse complement.
TTATTGGGAAACGTTCTCATTCCTTTCGAGAAAATCAGTTCAACCCACGCGAAGTGGGACCTTTATCGTTTCGGACATGGTCTATAATGTCCACTTGAAAAATTCACTGTATAAACAGACTACTCACGTTTCTCATCCCGTCGTGGCGGCGGCGGGCGCCTGTCCCGGTCGTCCCGTCTGATATCCCTATCGTCCCGACGCGGCCCGTCTCTATCGTCCCGGCGTGGCCCATCTCTATCGTCCCGGCGAATGTCCCGGTCGTCCCGGCGCGGCGGGTCGCGGTCGTCCCGCCGGATGTCGCGGTCGTCACGTCGCGGGCCGTCCCGGTCGTCACGACGGAGACTGTCTCTGTCGTCGCGGCGTGATCCATCACTGTATAGAACAAAGATGAGTGTTGATGTGAAACTTTAAGGTGGTGGTTAGATAATTGTTTGTGGGCGAGAATTGTAATGAAATTTGAGCTTGATCGCAGAGAGGTTAAAACCTTGTATACACTTGAAAAGTTCAACCAAATGAGCCGGGTCATTCGCCTGAGCATGCTCAAAAGTGTTGTATCCAACAAGGCTTTAGTGATTCTGATCAGAGAGCGAACCTGCGGCTTGCGATTGTTTAGAACCGCGTTTCTCTATATGGTCTCTATGTGGGAGGTATGGCCTTAGTGTGTTCTCCGTTCAGGCCTGATCAATTTATGTGTGTGTATGAGAGAGAAAGAACAAGGGAGCCAGTAGTAGTGTGTATACGAAAGAGAGAGAGAGTAATCAATCTATATGCGTACTCTACTAGTGTATTGTATGTGCGTGTACATACCGGTCGTCCCTACGTCCGTCGTCGCGGCGGAAGCGATCACGATCGCGGTCACGCGGCGCTTCCTTGCTGCGCCACACTGACGAACGCTCCTGTAGGAACAAAAGTTGTGTGAAATACTGTAGTCTCCAAGTTTTCTGTGCCGGCGGCCAAGATTGGAAGCTCCTATTGTCATATTGACTATAATGTCATTTGGATACATTTTGATTACACTGACAATCATCTGACAACCAAAAGATGCGATTACAGCGACGCTGTCACCGGCACAGAAAACTTGGTGACTATACATACACGACGGTGAAATCGTATAGGTACCATTAACACGTTAGGCGCTATGGAATAACTTAAAGTAAATAACATACAAACGATGACGGTTGTTTCTAATTCTACTGAAATTAACGCAAAAAATAATTCTCTTTCACATAAAAATTACTAAACCGATTTAAATAAAATTTTTATATGATTATTATTCCAAAATTTACATTAAATTATGAATTTACGCAGATTGAACTGCAAAGTATAGATAATCCATAATACAAAAATGCAGGCTAAGGGCCTATTTCACCATCTTCAAGTAACGTTCCGAGTAGTTACTCACATGTATTGTCTTTGTCACTTGATATAAAGTAAGAAAGAGACAAAAATAATATGTACTTGGTGAGTAAATTTACTTGAAGGTGGTGAAATAGGCCCTAACTGTTATTATTAATTAATATATAAATATCTTACAGCAGCCGCTGGCGGCGGCTCGGCGGGTCCGCGTCTCCAACTGCCGCCGTCTGTACCTCCGCTCGATCGGCCGGCGTAACGGGGCCTGTAAATAAATACAATATTAACTTACTATGTATTTACTAAGATATTTTAACGGTGTATTGTCGCAGTTTCAAGGCCTATTCGGATCTGAGCGGTATTCGAGACCGCTGTGGATAGAGGAACATACCGCGCGGATTTCACTCAGGATTTACCTGTACAGTAACATCACCACATACCCGATGGGTTTTCTCTGCCGCAAACGGTTACCGTTTAAGTCGGAAACAGGCCTTTAATTACACTACTCAAAACAAAACAGAGCCACATCATTTTTGTTACAGTTTTTTTATCGCAAATATCGTGTGTATCTTTTTTACTTTGAAAGTACTTCGCAAGCTCAACCTAAAATCAAGCCGTCGACGCGCAAACCTTAAGCGGTTGGCCCGTTGAGCCGAGGACAGTTCAATGCGCGTTTCAGGTGTCCGAGAGCGTTGGTCTTCGTGTAAACGATTCCTGATGGTCTGGTCGCTGACGACGGTACCAGTTGTTCGACGTAAACGTTGTTGTAATGCGCGCGCGGTCACAGTGCGTTCGCGTCGCGCAGTAAGCCGCATGTACCGGTCTTCCCGTGCGGTGGTAGCTCGAACTCGCCCCGAGCCGCGACGCCGGGATAAACTCCCAGTCTCCTGATACCGGTTCCAAAGATTCTGGATAGCCCTTCGCGAACACCCTAGCTGTAAAGCTACGGAACGTTGCGATTGACCAGCCTTGATCATGGTTACGGCTCTCGTAGCTGAAGTATAGTCTAAATGGCGTCGAGTTCCCGGCATTTTGCAGTTAAAAGATTACACTTTAAACTACTAAAATCAACCGTAGCACTCGGTGGATTAGTGTGGAACTGAGCTAAATTCGAATTTCAAAAATGAACAAAATGACCCACTTCACACTTTGTATCACAAAAGTAATGCACGTTATCGTTAACTTAAAACACTTGAACTTAATGACATTAAAAAAAAATGTATGTCAACGAGGGTTAACAAAAAACGGTCTTGAATAAAAAATATGTAAGTGGCCCTCATTTTATTTTGAGTAGCAGTTCACGGCTAATATACTGAACCGATTGATCGGTACAGTAGTTTTTGTGTTTATTCATTACTAGCAGCGCCCCGCGGTTTGGTCCGCGTAGTTCTATCCCGTGGGCATACCGGGATAAAATATACTCAGGCCCCAGTGACGCCTAAGTATATCGCATAAGGTGCTGCCTAGCTAGCTCGCTGAGTAGGGTGAGCGGCGCGCGGCGACCACGTATCTTTTCATAATACTTACTTTAAACTCGTTTTTAATCATTACAATCATACACACAAAATACAAATCGTTCCTCTTTATAATAGTGGTGTAGATAAGCCCAACATACCTATCCCTCTCGGGCTCGTCCCTGGGTCTCGTTGCCGTGCGCCATCCTGTCTCCTCCCGCGGGCGTTCCTCACGTCTCTCCTCACGTATCGGACGCTCCTCGCGTTCTTCGCGTCTGATTAAGTAATAGAAAAAGGGTGTTAAGTTTTGTGAAAAGTATATGTGTATGATTTTGTTTATTTTTAACCCCCGACGCAAAAAGAGGGGTGTTATAAGTTTGATAGTATATATGTGTGTGTGTGTATCTGTCTGTCTGTGGCATCATAGCTCCCGAACGAATAAACCGATATCAATTTAGTTTTTTTTTGTATTAAAGCCGACTTACGTGCGAGTGTTCTTAGACATGTTTGATGAAAATCGGTTAACCCGTTTAAAAGTTATGGGGGTTTAAAAGTAATTGTATTGGGGGTTTTTTAATTTAATATTATTATATTATAGGAATAGGCGTAAAAAGGGAAACTTACTTGTCATCTCTGAGTGGTGGTCTTTCCTCTCGCGGCGCGGGGCGTTCGTCGCGACGTCTCTCAGGGGAGCGGATGCGACCTGAGGTGGAAAGTAAAAAAAATTGAAGATGAAAGATGATATTTGGGTGATTTCTAAAAAGATGTCTCAAGTGTCATACAAAGAACGATAATAATGGATTTAGAGGAACACCTAGTTTTTGTGTAAAACTTCAATAAGCGATGCCATCCATTATTTCTAATCACATATGATGATGGACAAGTCATTGGCTTGGTGATAGACTAACTAGTTTGGGAAAGAACATACATACTATAGGATACTAGTGTTCGTTAACATCGAAAAAATCAAGACACAAGAGTCTTCTATCTTCTTACATATAGGATACGTTTTTTGCAGATATACCCACTATATTACGGTTTACGGGTACAACAGCCCCACACATCTAGTACGTAATAATAACCAAATCACTCACTGGGTCTCCAAGGCTCCTTCTTCTCAGGTTCCTTGTCCTTCTCCCGCTCCCCCTTCCCGCGCCACGCGTCGTCCTTGGGGGGGTCCCCGCGCCGCCAGCTCGACGTGGCGGACACCTTCTGCTCCTCTAGCTTGCGTTGGACCTCCGCCTCCTTGGCACGGGCCTTGGCTTCCACTCGTGCGAGCATCTCTTGGTGTTCCCTGGTGATGTAAAGGTGTGGTAAGGTGATGAAAATACAAAGAGTCACAATCTTTTCTGTGCCGGCGGCCAAAATTGGAAGCTCCTATTGTCATGTTGACTCTAATGTCATTTGGATACATTTTCGATAAACTGACAACTAAAAGATGCGATGAAATTGATGAAATAATGTGCAGGCATAAATTAACACAAGCTGTGCTGTACACTACAGCTTGTCGCGTCAAGCCTACGACATGATGTACCTCCGAGGCCTACCACTTGCTACCATTAGATAGTCGCAAATGGGATTTTATTTCGGAGAAAATGAGCTGAGCGTCGCAGGTAAGTTAACACATACACCGGAGTCTCCTTCCTTCTAATGAAGGGTTCTGCGTGAGCGAACGCGATGTGCGGCGTTGCAACGCAGTGGCTTTGTCCTACGTATCATTCAGTTCGATGACACATATGACGTCCCATTTCGTACGAATATATCAAGTCAATTGTTCGCTATGCTCGTCACAATATATGTGCTCGGTCACGTAGTGCACAATCATGGATACCGATTATTTTGTTATTTTACATCGCCACCCGCTAAGACTCCGGAGATATATCCTATCCCAAAATAAGCTCATATTAGATTGAATTATCATGTGTGTACTCACTTTTCTTTCTTCTCCCTAATAGCGGCGAGTTCCTCCTGTTGTTTCCTCTCCTTCTCTTCGCGTTCCCGTCTCTCTTCTTCCTCCTTCTGTTTTCTTGCTTCCTCTGCGGCGCGTTCTTCTGCGCGACGCTTCTCGGCCAGTATTTGTGCGTACTGTTGAAAATAAAGGTATTATAGTGTATTTAGTGAGATTGAAAGTCTAAATTAGGCGCTACATTTCTTTGGAAACTATAGTTATTGGACTATATTTCTTTCTACACAACTAGTCTACTCCAGAAGACTTGTTCTTGCAATGGCTTTGTAGACGTTCGATGCTAGCTAAATAAGTCTTTCCGCTACAGGTTCCTAGGAGTTATACTACTTATACTACCACCTACTTTCACGTGCGCTAAGTCCTTATATAAAAGCTGTGCAATACAACGTTAAACATTAACCGTCTTACCATAAATCGATGTTTAAACACTCTCTAGACCACTCTTCAGTCAAACACGATTTTGGCATGTTTGACCGTGTTTGAATTTTTCTTACCACAAATCGTTGTCTTGCTCTTGTCTTGAGAAAAATAGTTTTACTCATAGAATAAGGATCACGATACTGTTTCTCTCTGGTTTTAATAAAATACGTATGGCAATACATAAACGCGTTACGTTATATGCAGGACAAGTTGAGTACAACATAAACAAATGTATCTCAAAAGTTGATAATAATTATTGAATTAAGTTATTAATTGATATAATTTATTTTTAAAAATATTATTGTCTATAAATATAATTGTTGATTGAAGAAACAGTGAACTAATTACTTGATATTTTCATTCTCAAAGATCGTTTAATCCGTAAAGGAACGTTTTTTGAATTGACTGTTGATCGACGTTGTCTGACTGACTTATGTCATGTGTGACTATTTATTCAATCGACGTTGTGTTTAATTTTATATTTTCGTACAATTTTAAATAGTTAAAACATGCAGAGTAGCAATTAATGGATTTGTACCGTTGCGTTGCGTTTGTACCGAAAACATGAGCAGTCGTGTCGTGCCGCAACAACTGCCTCAATGTTCGGCAGAATAATCATTTTGTCACTACTATCAACAAAGGCGAGTTACGTGAGCTACCCAACAAGCCTCATCTGGTGCGTACTATTGAGGTTAAGAGCGTAGCTGCACCGAAGAAACAGCGAGCAGCAGTCAGTGCAGCAGAGAAAGGCGACGTGGATGGCTTCACCCTGGTGGAGAGGAAACGTCGACCGTATCCGTCCCGTAACCGACGTGGTATCGCCCCTGCTACAGCAACAGAGGTCACCTTACGTGTTGTGGAGCCTACCTGCGCCGTATCGTTTACTTCAAGTACCTACGAAGTACACGGACATGTTCCTCATATATTTGAATGATTTTATATGTGCGCGTGGTTTGAGAGGCCTTACCTTACCGTAACACAGTTTGTAACTAGCACGGGAGGTAGGGTCTCGAGAGGGGTCTCTTTTAGAATATAATGTACTTATTGTCTAATTAAATAAATTGAATTCAATGACACAATGCAGTTCTTTCATTAGAATATAATTACATTAATACGTTTCGAATAGTTTTTCTACATCGTTTTGGAGTTTGTGCACTAGCGCCATCAAGCGGCACCTTGTAGTAACAATATAGCAAAGAGGTTGAATAACAAACTAAAGAGGTCATAATATCATAATCGATATAAAATCACGTTGACGTTTCAAATCAGCTGATACAAATTCAGGCGGCCATTTTAGAAATAGCTTTAGACAAGGGCATCAGAGTTTTTAGGTAGACTGTCATTTCAAACACTGCCTAAACCAATTTTAGAGGTAGACATCGATTTGTGGTACAATTTTTTGTAAAAATCATTTTAAACTATGTTTCAAATTTAGACTTCGTTTTGTGGTAAGACCGTAAACATTTACCGCCTTATTTGCGTTGCATTTTAGTCTGGTTTAGCACTAAACCAGGTTTTACAATTTGATCTAAGTACAATTTGAATACAGATTTGACTGACAAGTGTCAAATGCTTAAACTAGCTTTAAAATGTAACGCAAATAAGACTGTTAATGATGATTTTGTCTGTCTAAAAGCTGTATTGTCAGTCTTACCTCCTGTTTTCTCTGCTCGATCCTCTGCTGCTTCCTCTCGGCGCGCCTCACCTCCCTCTCCCGGGCGAGCTTCTCGCGGAAGGCGGCGAGGCGCTGGTCGTGCGCGTGACCTCTCTCAGTACGCAGGCGGCCCACGAACACGTCCCGCTCGGCGAGCATGCGCGACAGGCGGGAGCTGGTGGCCACGTCACGGGCTCGGGCCTCTGATGAAGGGAAATATTTGAATATACTACGGACGCCGAGCAGATATATCGTACATTGATTGACCTAGGACTATCTATCTCTGTCACTCCTGCGTGATAATATTACTATCCCGTTCGCACAGATGGAAACTTTGCAACCAGTGTAAACGCGATACTTCATACATGCTATCGTGCTTGTGGTATGAATGTGAAAAATTAAATTGTCGTGAATCTGAAACTATGAAGGTGTATCCAAACAGCCGCTGACGGCAAGCCCGCGTTGATATAGCACAGGAACTCACGATCCGGCACGTCTAATCTCAATGTTCTAATGCTGCGCTACGTTTGGAGCACGTCTTATATCGCCACTATTATAAACACTATCAAATGGTGTGCTTTAGTGGGTTGTAGTGGCCAAAAAATATAGGACATGTATTTTTTATTTTACATGTAAGGGGGCGTCCATTAATTACGTGAGGTGTTCTAGGGGGGGAGGGGGTCAAGCTAAATCTTTCCAAATCTCACTTAGGGGGGAGGGGGGTTCTTGGCAAATATCACGTAATTTTTTTTCTCCCATAAAACGGTGTAAAATTGCGTGAAAAATTATTTCTAGAAGAAACCATGGTCAAATCTGAGAAAATAGTATTTGTAGTATTCATCCGAACTTTGCAGAGCAATGAAGTAGAGCTCGATTGTTTTTCTTAATAATCCAACAAGTGTACAGTTCAAATAGAAGTTTTGAAGAATCTCGCGTGAGATTAGGGGAGGGGGGAGGGAGTTGAAGAAAATATTACAAAATCTCACCAAGGGGGGAGAGGGTTCGAAAAATTGACAAAAACGTCTCACGTAATTAATGGACTCCCCCTAACCAAATAATTAAGACCATACAGTGTCTCACTCTAAAAAATCCAAAATTCATCTCAAAAATCCTTCAGGCACAATTTAATTCCGAATTTGACCTACTACACTTCCTAAACCATAATTTCATCAAATATACTAACCAATAAGTTGTTGTATGCGTTCCTTCTCCTGTTGCTCCCAGAACGCCTTGTCCTGTACTTGTTTCTCTTCCAGACTCTTTTGTAGCAGAGGGATCTCCTCCAAACGCTTGGCTCGCTCGAAGTAGTCAACCTAAAAATATAAATATAATATAGTTTACTTTTAATTACACTTACAAATATTGAAGTTTTAAAATATTCTTAACGTTTTTATTAAGAATTTAAACCTCCCTTTATAAAAAATAAAAATGAATATCTTAATAAACATCTATAGAAAATAACTGGTCCACCATCTTTGATAGTCCGCCATATTGGCTTAAGAATGACGTAAAGGCTGATAACTATTATGCCATTTAAACGACAGGTTAAGAAACTATATTGCCTATTACAATGAATTGTGGATCTCAATAAATATTTCTTCCTTTACAGTCAAAAATAACATAATCATTCACTACATCATCTCATTATAGTAACTGACCCCTAACTAAGCTCGAAGCTTGTATCTAGGGTATCAGAAACTACGCACACACTCATTCACTCACACTACGAGACAAACATTTGTGGTTCACACAAATATTCACCCCGCACGGGAATCGAACCCGCAACCTTAAGGATGGCAGTTTGGCATGGTGACCACTCTGCCATTGAGGTCTTCGTTCTAACAGTGTATTATAACTATAAATTACCTTTTTCTCCTGAGACTTGAGACGCGCCTGCAGTTCCCGACGTTCCTTCATCAGTTCCTCGGCTTCACGCTGCGCTATAGCGTCGGCGTCCATTTTCTTCAGGTCCTGAGGGTAAATGACTAATATGTAATCTGGTTCATCATATGTGGGATTAGTTGAGTTAAATGGTTCAACTACTATGGACTGAGTTTAATAGTTAAACATAAAAATGATTTAGTTTTTTCTGTGTGAATGTGTTTTGGTCGTAGCGTGATGTTGTACAGTCTATAATAGCCTCCCTCGATAAATGTTCTAACATTAAAACAGTTTTTTCATTCAGTCAGCCTAGCATGAATGTGCGTGATAAAATATATAGACACCACGAAATAATATCGATTTCGCGAGCATGACCAAATGAATTATGGCGTGGTACGATTTGATAAAATTAAACAGTTGGATGTCGATAAATAGCTATATGGATTTTGCGAGCATGACCAAATGTCATAAAAATTACGTGGTAAAATTAAATATGGCGGATATTTTCATCATATTTTGACAGTTGGATGTTGATAAATTGCCTTATCTATCGCGTTTTCGAAGTCATGCTAGTCTGGCAGACTAGTAGTCCCTGTATTTGTGCGTTTAACCAAGCAAACAAAAATTCTCTTCAGGTTTACAACATGTAAGAATAAGAATGATAATGTTCTACGTGCGTACGTGTATGCACTCATTTTTAGGGACAAGCTAACTTTATTTAGCTTATGTCTACAGCAAACAACGATTTTGTATAAAAATGTATACACATTCGTTCACCTATCACACAAAATTAGTGTTTTCTATACACAAAAGCTGGAAGAAATATGTCAACAAAATAATTGCATACATACTTCCTCATCAAGTTTCTGCAGCATCTTCTGTCCGTGCGCGGTCTGCGAGATGTGGTGCATGCGCTCCCTGAGATGCCTCTCCTTCATGGCGGCGAGCTCCGACTCGTGGCGTCTCTTCTCCCGCTCCTCGCGCTCCGCCTCCAGACGACGCGCCTCGGCCGCCGCCGCTTGACGGACTAGCTCTTCTTGACGTCTGATGGGGGAAGGTTGAAGATAAGATGGATAGAGAGAAGATATTCCTGATTGAATTAATGAACGATTTCTTTTTTGTGTCATTTTCTTTAAGAATGTTCGGATATTATACGAGTATTAATGTCGTCAAGTTCGGGATGCTTAATTTGATTTGTGTCAAAGATTGGATATTTCATCACAGCTTATAATGTCCACTGCATGAACATAATAATATGTGTTTTCATTACAACTGATCAGCCTAAAGCGCATTCGTTGGTTTTCTTTGGGTTTCATGTTTTTGTCATAAGTTTCGTCATCATTTTTCATTATGTCCTTAGTCGTCGTATGTACCTGAGTTCCTCCTCCTCCCTGACGGTGTTGAGGCGCTCGATGTACTCCTTGCGCTCCTCGATGATCTTGTGCCGCTGCAGCACGCGGTGGTGCTCGGCGTGCTTGTTCTCGTGGTAGTGCTGCACCATGGCGGCGCGCAGCCGCTCGCGCTCGCCGCGCCGCCGCGCCGGCACCAGCGCCGCCGCCGCCACCGACAGCACCTCCGCCGCCACCACAAGCTGCGACCGCACCTGGCACGGGGGACGACAGTTACAACATGTCCTCATGATCCTCCTCATCATGATTAATAAAATAAAATGTCCGGATCATCGCATAGAGCGGCCGTTAGATCATGCCAGGCCTATCGCACATACCGAACAGTCACCAGATAGACTACGCTAAGCTCAGCGCACTCTTCAGCTTCCAATTAGATGAGGACACGACAGTTACAACATGGACGGATCACGCACCATACGCGCAGCTAACGCCAGCATTCCTCTACCGGACTACACTCGGCTCAAAAGCACTAACAGTCTACAGCTCATACACACTCGTCAGCCACCACACCATGCCAGGACTGCCGCACACACTGAGCAGCTTAAGCTAGCACTACACATACTCGTCAATCATCAGACAGGCTATACCCAACGCACCGTTCGGTTAGCATACACACTCGTCAGCTGCCAAACAGTTTATGCCCGACAAATTACGATTCTAATACTCACTTGTTCAGCAGGCGTGGCCTGTAATATGGCTCCACCGCACGCCTCGTCGGCCGTGGAACACCACTCGCCGCCACCGGCTTCCACGCCGAAGTGGACACACCTTTATAAACACACAAGAGCATTAGACACACATTCAAGTTATCCATAAACTTAGCTGGCATTAAATAGAATCTAGTGGAGCGTTTGTGATAATTGTATCCAATTGATTTTAATATCTTTTCGTTAGGAATGTCTAAATCAGACATCTTTACAGAGCTTTACATAGATTTTCTGCATGATATTGTAGCAATCTCTTTTGGACAGTCATAGTGATTACAACAATTCCACCTCACTGTACTAATATGATCAGTGAAGATAGATGTTTGCCCTACAATGTGATTTATTTTACAGGCTTATTTTGAATAACGGGAACTTTACAAAATTTTTATGTCACTGTGTATTAAAAGTATAGTTTTTTGTAAAAAGAAGTCGAATCCTTCGACACGGTACGTGTAAAGACCCGTGATTCTTCTTTTTACAATGAATACTTCGCACGTTTCGTTAAATAATAAAATAGTATAGTGTTTGTCCGCAAAAAGCATTTTTATACAAACAAAAATACAGTTTTCATCAAATTAAACACAAAAACTCACTTATTAGCATGATCCACTCTGATCTGCATATCATTATGCCTCACACAGTCGACCAGCAACCTCTCCAGGTGGAAAAGGTCATCAGTGCCGGCGAGCTCCAGGAGTCTGGAGAACTGCATGCACGCGTAGCACTGAGCCACTTGACGTATGAGACGCACGAGGGCTACGTTGGTGAGGGCGACTGTGTATTGGACTAGCGGGGACGCTGGAATTAAAAAAGATTGGTTATTTTACTAATTACTTAAAAATATTCGTTATACATACAGTTTAAAATTTTAAACTAGAAAAATCTAAAATCGGTTTAAGACGTATGCCACAGAGACATTAAACTTGGGTACTAAAAAAAATTTATCGTGGCAGCAAACACGGATGAACAGAAGTGGCTTTTTAGCCTAAAAATGTGAGAAATTTATAAGTAGAAAATAGCTGAAATAAATTATGGACATAGAACAATGTCCTGATACAAGTAAAATTAACATCATGAATAAAAATTAAATGAAATCTTGTGCAGGCATAAATTAACACAGACTGCGCAGAGCGCGCGCAGTTTGTCGCGTCTCACCCACAACATGATGTACCTCCGAGGCCTACCACTTGTACTATTGGAGGCCAAGCGGGATTTATTTCGGAGGATAACGGCTATATATAAGGCTTTGGAAGAAATAACTTACCTAGGGAAATTGGTATACAACCCAGGCTACACTAATTTTGTAATAACGTAGCACCACAAGGGTTTTTTTTTAATTTAAATAATGAATATGAACAAATGTAGTTTTTATAGTTATCATGGTTATTAGCACTCAAATTATTATGATTAATGAGATATTTACCATGTATATTATTTATTTCAAGTTCCCGATATTTCGGCGCTGTTGCAAGCGCCATGTTCACGGATGCGACAGCGTCGAAATATCGGAAACTCGAAATATATAGTATACATGGTAAATATGTACAAATTTGTATGTGAGTATGTCTAGTTATTGAAATTAGCAAGCTTTTTGTATATAGATTACTAGCTGTGCCCCGCGGTTTCACCCGCGTAGTTCCCGATCCCGAGGAAATTTCGGGATAAAACGTAGCCTATGTTCTTTCCCGCTGTACCAAATTTCAAGTCAATCGGTTCAGTAGTTTAGCCGTGAAAAGGTAACAGACAGACAGACAGTTACTTTCGCATTTATAATATTATTAGGGATACACCTCACTGCTATTTAAAGTAGTGTCAGCTATACTTACTAGGATCCAGCTCCAAGACCTTGATGACGCCCTGCACGTTGTGACAGATGGTCAGCGGGTCGAACTCCACTTCCAACCACGAATAGAGCTGCTGTAGCTGAGGCGACGCCAGCGCCACCACGTTCAGACGGACTATGTCTGTAAGTGAGATGTTGTGTTAGTGGTGAAAGAGAGAAAACATCTAAAAGATATGACATACAAATAACATTAAATTAAAAATTAAAAAAACCCCCAACACAATTACTTTCAAACCCCCATAACATTTAAACGGGTCCACCGATTTTCATCAAACATGGCTAAGAACACTCGCACGTTAGTCCTTAAAAACTTAATTGAAATCGCTTCATCCGTTCGGGAGCTATGATGCCACAGACAGACAGACACACACAGACACGTCAAACTTAACAACACCCCTCTTTTTGCGTCGGGGGTTAAAAAATATGATGATGTTGAAGAATTGATTCAATTCATTTATAAGAACTTTTACTTGTTTACCATGCTTCACACAAATAAATAATTTCATTTTAACTTACCCTTCAACAAATTGGCCCTAGTAGGCGGCTGTGCGAGCCCTAACAACACGGCGAGTCGCTGTGCCTTTTCGACTGGACTCTTGTCCGTTTCCACGAAGCGGTCAAACTCCGGGTGCAGCGAGGGGAGTGGCACTGACAGCACTGCTAGGAGCACACGGCAGGCCATTCTGTGGGTAGAAATATATTTGGTGAAACATTTCTCACAGTTTTATTCTTGTTTCTGCAAATTTTTGATACTATGCAAAGTTTTTTTCAGTGTAATCTAGACAATATTTCATGGTTAGTGGAAAAGTTAGTGACTTTTGCAATAATACACAAACACATTAAGATTGATACGCAAGTGTTAAGAGGTGAAAGTTTGTACCAATATCATCAGTGAACGAGAAGATTTGGCTTTTACAGTCAGCAACTTTTCAAAATATTGAAATTTTAAGGATGTGACCACAGAATGTTATGGTCATTAACAAAACAGTTTTAAATCAAATGTGCAGGCATAAATTAACACAGACTGTGTAGATTAGACACAGTTTGTCGCGTCTCACCCACAACATGATGTACCTCCGAGGCCTACCACTTGCTACCATTAGTTAGTTGCAAATGGGATTTTATTTCGGAGGATAAAATCATCTTCGTATTTTCTAGAAAAACTTTATTACGCTAGATATTGTCGGAACCTCTGTAGTTTTAATGTGATCCATTTGTGTCTATGTGTAGTGTATAAGAAACAGTTGGTAAAGAAACTTATCAAGGTCAATCGCCATAATAAACTAATCATAAGCCATCCGTAAGGTTGCGGGTTCGATTTCCGTGCGGGGTGATTTGTGTGAACCACAAATGTTTGTCTCGGTCTGGGTGTGTGTGTGACTGAGAGTGTGCGTAGTTTTTGATACCCTAGATACAAGTATCGAATTTAGTTAGGGGTCAGTTACTGTAATGAGATGATGTAGTGAATGATTATCTTATGTTATGTTAATATTCCTTACTTCTGCAACTCATCCTGAGTGATATTCTTCTTCATTTCCCTGCTCAGTTGGAAGTGTTTCAACAGAGCGGCAGCGTGGAACAAGCAATGGCCGGCCTTCCAGAACACGAGCGCCAACTTGCCATAGTAATTGGCCATTGTTTTGGCGACTGGCGTCTTTTTGGACATGTTCATTAGGTTGTGGATGTCTTCTATTGCTTTGTAGGCTTCCTGTAAGTATACATTTAGTATCAGGTAGGTCCTTAAAAAAAATTTTACCTAACTTTGTCGTAATTGATATATGTACATTGTACATGCCCCTGCAAAATAACAGCTTTCTGGTACTAACGGTGTGTTGCCAGGGCATATATGACGGAGCGCAACGCAGAGTATTTTCCACTATCTCTGCGCTGCGCTCTGTCTTATGAGACCCGGTCTTTAGTAATACCTTGGACAGATTGGGTCTAACCATGCCTGCTTTTCCAACAACAGCAACATGCATTGAGCAATGAGTTGGGATAATGTCAACTCTTTCTAACTGTTTTATTATTGTCAGTGACTTTTACCCTACACTGTAGGGAGTATCAGGAAAGAAAGAAAGATCCCTCTGTAGGCCCTACAGAGGGATCTTACAGGCTGATACTTTACGTTTCAATTATAAATGTAAATAATAACTAAATACACAATCTATCAACAAACCTGCCACAGCTCCATCTGAATAGCGCTGTCCAGTTGGAACAATCTCGTCTCCAAGTTCAGTTGTTGAGTCTCTGGCTTGGAGATGCTCACATTGCCTGTTTGCACCTGTAATTAATAAAATACACATATGGGTTGTTGACTAGTTCTTTTTCTCATGTAATATTATTCATGTAATCAAAAGATTACCGAGATATATTGAGTGAAATGGCGCATGACATCATTTCCTATGTAAATTGCCAAGTTTTGACACTCTGCAACTTTAATGTGATGTGGTGTACTTATTATTATCTGACTTACAGACAAAATAGTATTTATTTTCCTTTATTGCTTGTTTGTATTAAATTAATTGTAGTCACTACAATTTATATATAAGAATATTATGTGTAAATGCTATTGATGTGCCTAATAAAATAAATTAATATCGCATTCCACTTACATTAGGCTTACAAATATCTTCCAAGTGCTTCCTGAGCTTATCGCAGAGCTTCCTAAACTCGGTCTTCCGCGAGTACTTGAGGCAGAACTGGAACGCCATGCGGGCGATGTCGTGGTACAGGGTCTCGACGTGCGCATTGGTACGGAGGAGCTCCAGGCACTGGCAGTACGACTCCCAGAGGAATTTTACCTGGAATGTGGAGTAATTGGTATGATTACTTGATGGGTTTTTCAATTATGGTAACTGGTCCCTTATTGGGATGGTCCTTTATTACTTGTGTTTAGTGTCAGAATTTATTAACATGATCATTCATAAATCCAGATCAAGATAATATATTTGTTGTCCTAGTAGTTGATTCCCTGGCATGAGGAGAATTGAATCCGCGACACTTATTGGCAGAATATGTTATCAATTTGAACAGCCGCACACGTCATAATGAATTGTGAGGCGGTGGCGGATATTAGGAACAAATTCCTCAAACCGCAGGAATCATACCCAGGAATGTTCCTTAAACCACACAGGCTGGCGAACTTCCTGGAGGAACTGGGATGGTTCTAACAACAAGCATCACGCACAAGGGACCCAACCTGAGAGGTCTAGGTGCTGAAAATAGCCCACTTACAAGTACAAGTTACAAGTACAATATGTTATCAGTCTGACATTTAAAATGCTTTTAAAAGTGGTAATTGCCGAATGTCTCAGGCGGAGGGGTGAGTTTGATCGCCACCCGTTTTGCCAGACATAAGCATACTTTGCTTAGTTGATTAAAAAGACTACTAAGTAATATGAAAACCAAATAGCTAAAATGTTATTTTAAAAAATATCCTTACCCAAGGTGTCAATATAGTCCTATCAGACCGATCCTGCGCATCCTCCCCCGACACAGCACTGAGCAGTATACTTTCAGGAGTTGCCAGGTTGTCCAAATCATCAGTATCAATCACCGCTTGGGTGGACTGAGCTCGGGCGGCCTCGGTTCTCTCTTCTGCCATGCGGAGGTATCCTCTGGTGAAAATAAAAGATTAATTAGTGTTGTTTAATAATTTGTTGAATGGAAATGTTTGATTAGGTAAATGACATCAAACTCATACTAATAATACAAAGCGGTACATTTTGTGAAGTTGTAGAGTGTGTGATCTATGGCAGCACTAATTTTGAAAATTATTTTAAACTAGCGGCGCCCCGCTGTTTCACCCGCGTAGGTCCCGTTCGCGTAGTAATATGGGAATAAAATTATGCTAAAAACCTTCCCAGTGAATCACTCTATCATCATCAAAATCCGTTGCGTAGTTTTAAAGATCTAAGCATACATAGGGACAGAGAAAGCAACTTTGTTTTATACTATGTAGTGATAGTCTAATGTGATACTGGGATAGATGAAGAATTGGGGGTGACCTTAATGCCCAGCAGTGGGACCAAAATAGATTATTTATATTTAAAATAAAGAATAAATAATGGATCACAAAAGAGTCTCATTATACCCTACTACATATCATCATTACAAATTAAGTTTCATAATAACAAAATATAAATCCTAAAATTAATCAAAACTTGAATGCATCACAATATTTCTTATTAATAAAATATTATCACAAGAAAGGTGTCAAAGTTCAACATTAATCTTTTATTATTGAAACTCATAAATAAATAATGCAATACTGCACAAAATGATGTTAATTATTGAGTAATAATAAAAGTAGGTAAACAAATAAAAAATTGCAGATTACCTTATTTATATAGTAATAAAATATGTGGTTTATGTAAACAATTTGTTATACAGTAAATAAATCCCATAACAAATTATATGAAATCAATTATTTATGGATACAGAGTTCATTGATATAAGTTATTATGAATAATGGTTGTACATACTACTTGTAAACTATGTACTAGAAAGAACTGAAAGAATGTACCAAATCTGTTTATATTAAAACTAGCTGTGCCCCGCGGTTTCACCCGCGTAGTTCCCGATCCCGTGAGAATTTTGGGATAAAACATAGCCTCTGTTCTTTCCCGGACCATAAGCTACCCTTGTACCAAATTTCAAGTCAATCGGTTCAGTAGTTTGGCCTTGAAAAGGTAACAGACAGACAGTTACTTTCACATTTATAATATTAGTTAGGATAAAAACTGACTTGAATTAAACATGGGATACATAAAGGATGATGGTAAGTTTTACAGTAAAATCAGTACTAGACACATTTATTCAGCTCCATCCATTCAGCTGAATCATCTAAACTAATATTATAAAGAGGAAATATTTGATTGTTT
This sequence comes from Timandra comae, assembly GCA_958496195.1. Taxonomy (NCBI): domain Eukaryota; kingdom Metazoa; phylum Arthropoda; class Insecta; order Lepidoptera; family Geometridae; genus Timandra; species Timandra comae. The sequence goes on along the minus strand of OY292372.1, from coordinate 7,499,642 downwards.
GTTTGTAACGAATGGGCTCCGAAACTACTGGTCCGATTTCAAAAAATTCTTTCACTAATGGAAAGCTAATTTATCAGTGTGTGCCATAGGATATATTATCCCCGTATCCCCACGAGAACGGGAACTACGCGGGTGAAACCGCGGAGCGCTAGTCTTCATACAAAATCATTGTTTTGTATGGACAAATGCTAAATGGAGCTGAATAAATGTGTCTAGTCCCTTATAGTTAGTTGGTTGTAAAAAATATCCTATTTACCTTATAACCTGTTCCAAAGACCCAACATTTACAGATTGAAACATATTCCTGTACTGGAACAGACCCTCTTTAGCGATATGGGACTTGCGGAGATCAACACACAGTTCCAAGTATTTGAACATGATCGGCTCGAGGACCGATTCCGACCAGTTGTAGGCCCATTTCTTGTTGCGGAACACCTCTTGGAGAGTGTCGAGGGCCCGAGCGGGTTTGTCCAAGTCCATAAACTCTGGAATTGGAATAATTTGACAATGTAGTAGTTGTAGTACATGGTTTTTGGTTTATTTAGTATAACAAGTGTGTGTGAATGAGTGTTTGAGTAGCTTCTGATAAGCTAGATACAAGTTTCGAACTTAGTTAGGGGGTCAGTTACTATAATAAGATGATGGAGGGAGTGAATGCTTATGCTTATAACAAGAATAATTTTTTTTTTTAAAACATGCTTTATAGCATTGTCATTGGATTTACATAATTATGCCAAATTTCAGCTCAATCGAATAACCAGAAGTGGTCGAAAAATGGCTTGCAAGATTTGATTACAGACAACGGGACAGGTGAAACTAAATAAAAGCTTGTAAAAATATGTAACATGTATTGATAAAGTCAAGTTATTTATGTGATTTTGGGACTGATTTTCGTTTAATTTGGTAGAGATTTTCTTTATAGTTAGGAATAAATTTGTTCTTTATAAGGTAAAACTTTAGGATTTTGTACTACCTACCATTGTTTTGACTTGTTTCATTTTAGTATATAGTTTTATGATATTTAACTTATAGTTTTTTCTAGTGATAATAGTAACTTTAGTGTAAATTTCCCTCTAAACGGAAAAAGGCAAGAAAAGACCTATTCTCATAAAACTGACATGTAATTGACTGTATAAATCAATTATTTGTTTTCTACAGCAGTGTAGCACATAATTCTATCAAAATAGGTTCAGAAAACTAAACTGTCCCATAGGTTATTTTGCATATTATGTATGTCTGACCATCACACTTCTGGCAATGCTCCAATTGTACCAAATTATTGATTCAAAGAGAACTATTCTACAAATACTTAACGCTAACAGATCTACGTACAAAGTAGACAGTGTTAAGACTTGTTTTTCATTAATAAATACGAAAGTGGAAGTAGATACGTAAGCATTGGTACATATAAACATCAAAATATTTGGTACTATTACAAATACGACTGCAAAATATGTATACTGAGATGAAATAAGACTAAAATCACGACGTCAGAAGGACAAAACATAAATCTACTCGCAAGTACTATCATAAAATACGTAAATAATGTATTTGTTGGTTATATTTGTAACTACAAAATTTAACTCTATAGTTCCACTAAAATTTGAACTTCATGAAAAGTAAAAGGACAAAATTCTTTGACCTTTGTAGTTCGAGAGTATGAGACACTCTCAGAAGTCGTAGATAGCGAGAATTCATAAGATTACGCGAAATGTGCAACGTGGTACGATAAGGTAAGCAACCCGCAGTACGGTACATACCATTTGCTCGTTTGAGAGCATTCTCCGGTCTCTGACCGTATCTCGCCATTTTTACTGTTGCACTGTTCTTTTCACTTCATCAACACAAATTTAGTCACAGGTAAGGTAGAATAAACTATCGAAACAAATTATTTCACACCGGCTGCTTCCCGAACAGCCAAAATCAAAATGGCGGACGGGCGAAGGATTTTTTCTAAACGTTGCCTGTACTGTTGGCAGTTATAAAAAAAACACCAAAGAATTTATGCTCTGTGGTTGAAGATTGCTCGGTTTAGTCTGTTCTTTTTTATAATGGCAATAAGTGCAGTGAATTAATTGTAGCTCAAAAGACCTTGAACCTAAGACGTAAAGTGCAATTAAAAAAAAAGTAAATTAGTTTGTCTACCCATCAATAGATGGCACTGTTTTTAATTTGTAATTTTAACTTTTATTAATTTTATTGGTAATTGTATTTATTTTACGAGTACTTCAACACAGTCAGGTCGCGCTCGGGCCAGCGGACCCAAAATATCTAACTTCATCTGGCAGACTGAGTATATACTTCATATTATACATATAGGTACATTGCCGACCTTGGACTACGGGGATTTTATTTCATATCTTAATTTATAAAACTTGCTTATAGTACAAACAGTTACAAAAGGCCATTTACATTTTTTCACGGATAAAAAAACATCTTACCATGCATATCTAATATTACGGATCATAAAATAATTTTCTCATGGTAGTGGGAGATCCGGACCGGAGCCCAAACCTTGCCTTCCTTCTTTCTTGTCATGTCATACCCAATTTACATTATGCTCCTGCCACTGTTTCTCGTGCTTCCGGAAACATTTTCCTTTACAGGCTGGCAAAGCACTTGTAACTTTTCTGAATAGCAGATGCCCTTGGGCAAACGGTAGTCTACTATCAGAGCCAACTCGTTTGTAATAAGGATACAAAAAATTAAGCCCGTGGGAATTCCGGACAAAAAAATTTAATGTGTAAATTTATACAATAAAATTATGTCGTAAAGAACATCCAAAGTTCCGCTTTAATGTGAAGGAGTAAAAAAACATACAAGCATGAAAAAATACCTTCAAAATATTACTTAACTAGCAGTGCCCCGCTGTTTCACACGTGAAGTTCCCGCTCCCGTAAGAATGAGAGGATAAAATTACACCAAAAACCTTCCTCTTGATTACTCTATCTATTAAAACAAACCGCATCAAAATCCGTTGCGTAGTTTTAAAGATCTAAGCATACATAGGGACAGAGAAAGCGACTTTGTTTATACTATGTAGTGACAATATCTAGCTGTGGTTTGTATACGCACAAATCCCAATCCTGTGCCTACGGGAACGGGAACTACGCGGGTGAAACCGCGGGGCGCTGGTAGTATATACATATTTCTTTATCGGACGTAAAACTACGGGCAACATACATTATGATGTTTAGATTTTAATTATTTATTACAATTAGCGTAATATTAATAATTATGAGAAATACAGCTTATAAATGTAGAAAAAAAACATGAGATTTAATAACAATGTTGTTACTTAAGTAACGACTAAATACCTACATGATAATAGGCTAGCTGTGCCCTGCGATTATACCTGATTAAATCCCATTTCCGTGGGAATTCTGGGATAAAACATCCTATGTGTTATTCGTAGTTATAAGGAACATCTGTACCAAATTTCATCTAAATCGAAATTCAGTTTTTGCGTGAAAGAGTTACAAAGACACCATACGTAGTACGTACATTCTTACACACTTTCGCGTTTATAATAATACTAGCAGCGCCCCGCGGTTTTACCCGCGTAGTTTCCGTTCCCGTGGGAATACGGGGATAAAATAGCCTATGTTACTCAGGGTGAATGTAGCTTTCTAATGGTGAAAGAATTATTGAAATCGGTTCAGTAGTTTCGGAGCCTATTCGTTACAAACAAACAAACAAACAAATCTTTCCTCTTTATAATATTAGTATAGATTAGTCACTAGGTACATAGTATAAAACAAAGTCGCTTCCGCTGTCTGTCTGTCCCTATGTATTCTTACTATATCATTAAAACTACGCAACGAATTTTATGCGGTTTGTTTTAATAGATAGAGTGATTCAACAGAAAGGTTTTTAACATAGTTTTAACCTCGCATTCTCGCGGGTTCGGGAACTACGCGGGTAAAACCGCCGCGCGCAGCTAGCAGGATAGCAAAGTAGTATTTTATTTGTTTTTAAACTTTTTCATTTCATTTACGAATTAGCTCAGAAGAGGTTGCTAGCCTTATTTTTTAATAATGATTTTAAATTGTCTATTTTACTTAATTTTAGTTTTAATTGGTAGTAATGCGACTGAGCATACATGTGAGTATTTTAATTTGCTTTTTAATAGTTTGAAGGGGAAAGCAAAATAAGTTGATAAGTAAATAAGTAAAGTAAAGTCACCATTAAGCTTAACTAATTTATTTATTTATTTCAATTATAACGGTAAAAACCTATATACAATAATTGAAAAACTAAGAAAAAAAAGTCTTTGCTCTGTTCAGTTTTTTTTATATTTTACATTTTTTTTATTTTCTACTGATCTCAATTTTTTATTGTTTTGTGTTATATGTTTTATTATTTTATGTTATTTGTCTTTGTATGTAACTTTAATATGTGTAGATACTAGCAACTTAAGCGCTTTGGCATCTCAAATGTAAGCTTATTGTTGTTTTTATAATAAATAAATAAATATATGGTAGGATTTTTAAAATGAAATTTTGATTTTTTTATTATTTTTGGAAGGCTTTGTTACCTTGATTCGCAATTAATATAAAATATTTTCCTTTTCTAATTGTTTGATAGGAAAAGCGCAATAAATTACTGTATAATAACATAATTATTCATAATGTTTTTTTTATATTTTTCTCTACTTTTTGTAAGAATTTGTGAGCTTCATATATATTTAGTGGAACATCATAGGCATCTACATAACATGATTTAGGTGGCGTCAGGTGATTGAACAGTTAGTGATAGAACAATTCTGTTCAGGGACTTAGTAGGACTCTTTAGTGGGACAAACATGAGTTAATATTGTTTTTTTTTATTTGGGAAACAAAAAAAAAATCTTAATAATGAGAGATACACTTATAAATAGAAACTAAGTACCTAGTTTTGTTTACCGTTAATAATTTTAAGTTTTCCGCAGATTTAGAAGTAGGAATGTCCCTATGTATGTACTCGTAAATAGAGTTTTTTTAGAAGTGCTTGACCCAGGAATATTTTTTTTTGGATCACATAAAATTTTACCGCGTACGGGAATCGAATCTACAACTTTTATTTAAAGTTCATAAGTTAGCAATTAAGGATCAGCCTGTAGATTAATGCACGGCACAAATGCGTATTTGCCTCAAACGGGAATCGAACCGGCGTTTTATTTTTCAGTCCATAACTGACTATTAAAACGATCTTTCAGATGAGGAACTATCCAAGTTTCCAACATTGTTTTACCTGGACAACTACGAAAAATGTTTGGCCAAGAAAACAGGAGTTTATTGTATCGGCACGTTCGAAGTCACCCCGGAGAAAACACCGCATTTGATGTATGAGTCTATGCAGGTATGTGCAATTGTATATACTTAAACTATGTACTTACATGTACATAAATATAAACATCGCCCTTTTTAGGGTTCCGCACCAAAACGGGACCCTATTACTGAGACATCGCAGTCCGTCCGTCCGTCTGTCACCAGTCTGTAAAGGGTAAAACGGGACCCTATTACTGAGACTTCGCTGTCCGTCCGTCCGTCTGTTGATGATGATTATGACGTAGGCATTCACTAAGGAAGGATTTTTTAAAATTCAGCATTGAAACAACATGAAATTAAATTTTATTTGAGTAAGACCGCAGGGCATATCTCGTAAGCTTGTGGACCACGATTCAGTCCGTATATCTATAGAAAAATCAATACAAATGAAAAAAATCCTGTTTGTTTTATCAAAAAAATGTAGAGGACAGAGAAAAAAAATCAAACTTGTTCCATTAGTAGAAGAAAAATATCAAAAGTACTTAGGTATGTGAATAGTCTTCTAAGGTGTGGTTGATACGATATCTATGTATGTATATATATGAAAGAAAGTTTCGTGTTAGTTATACTATTTATAATTCAAGAATGGCAGAACTGATTGGGCTGAAAGTTGATAGCAAGGTAGATAAGAACCAGGAGAAGGTTATAGGATACTTTTTATCCAGAAATTCCCACGGGAACGGGAACTACGCGAGTAAAACCGCGGGGCGCTGCTAGTAGAAAATAAACTTAAACTATTTTGGAGTATAAAAACAAGGGCAGATATTTAAAAACATTCGTAAAAACGCGTGACTAACTTAATGACAAAAATAACAAATTACAAAATCAATAACAGGAAAAATGCATATTCGTTCGAATGTTTATAAAGCCTTCTTAAAGCTTTATAAAAAATACTTGTTATTCTAGATATAATTGCAGTATTTGAATATTATTTAAATGGGAAATGTTGTTGTGTGCTAACTGTCGCATCCTTGCCGATTCTCCGATGTAATTTCCGATGCGACGTTCATAAGTGACTATGAGGCATAATTGAATAAATTAATCTGACTTGACTTTACTTTCATAACAGATTATAAATACAGTGTGTGTCTACAACCCTGGTGTATAGTACTAAGTGGTAGTTCCTCTCTCTCGTTTAGCTGTTCACAGCGTCTTAAAGTACCTACCCATCCTAATCCTAACTAATATCCTAATCCTAACTATCCTAACTAATATTATAAAGTAACTCTGTCTGTCTGTCTGTTACCTTTTGACGGCTAAACTATTGAACCGATTGACTTGAAATTTGGTACAGGGGTAGCTTATGGTCCGGGAAAGAATTTTATCCCGCTTCGTTTTATCCCGAAATTCCCACGGGATCGGGAACTAAATCGGCAAGAGAGGTGTTAGATACGTCCATTTCTAAAAAAGCTAACTATTTCCTAAGCATGTAATTATAAAAACTAATATTTTTTTTTAATTATTAATATATTTAACTAGCTGTGCCCCGCGGTTTCTCTTGCGTGGTTCCCGTTCCCGTGGGAATTTTGGGATAAAAAGTATCCTATGTCCTTTTCCTGGTTCATAACTACCTCTCCACAAATTTTCAGCCAAATCGGTCCAGCCGTTCTTGAGTTATAAGTGGCGTAACTAACACGACTTTCTTTTATATATATAGACTAGCTGTGCCCCGCGGTTTCTCTCGCGTGGTTCCCGTTCCCGTGGGAATTTCGGGATAAAAAGTATCTTATGTCCTTTTCCTGGTTCATAACTACCTCTCCACCAATTTTCAGCCAAATCGGTCCAGCCGTTCTTGAGTTATAAGTGGCGTAACTAACACAACTTTCTTTTATATATATATATATATATATATATATATATATATATATATATATATACTTAAGTATATAGATTTACTTTAAGTAACTTAATTTACATTTGAACCGGGTTCCGTATTTGAGGTCAGATTAAAACATTCATTCAATTGAGCATGAGAATATGTATTATAGAATTGTTTTTTAAGAACATATAATATAAGTAAGTATAAAACAAATACTTTGTTAAAAACAACGAATATACAACTAACTATAATTAATTTATTACGATTTGGGAAATTTCCTAGTTAACTTTGTTATTGTTTTATTAATTCATATATATATACTACATATATATAGTTAATAGTATATTAAAATAGTCTGCCCTTGGCATTAATTACTCGCGTCAATATTTTAAACGAGTAAACGGGATCTTATATTAAAAGGACTAATTCACGACCTTCAAGTTACTCACCAAGTAAATTTAGTTATGTCTCTTTCTTACTTTATATCAAGTGACAAAGACAAAAGATGTGAGTAAGTACTCGGAAGTTTACTTGAAGATGGTGAAATAGGCCCTCATGTAACCTTCGCTCATGCCACACAGAAGAGTCCATTGATACCTGACTTTTAAGGGATAACAGGATATTAGAAGGAGGAAGCAGAAAAGTGGGAATTTAGTCTCCGGAAATTACACTCTCAATTGTAAACATGTTTGATTCTCTTAGGGCCGATTTTTCCATCGCCAGATAACTTTTATTCGACGAATAAAATTGACATTTGACAGATTTTGTATGAAAGAACTGTCAAAATTTCAAAGTTATTCGTCGAATAAAGTTATCTGGCGATGGAAAAATCAGGCATTAGTGGTTTTTATCTATTCTAAGCATGTATTTACAAAAAAAGGTTACAATGTGTATCCGTTGTCTATACATTGTACAAAATGAAGAATAAGAATTTGAAGGTTTGCTTAGTTCATTCACTACATCATCTCATTACAGTAACTGATCCCTAAGTTCGTAACTTGTATCTAGGGCATTAGAAACTACGCACACGCTTATTCACATGCACACCCAGACCGAGACAAATATTTGTGGTTCACACAAATATTCACCCAACACGGTAATCGAATCCGCCCTTACGGTTGGCAGTCCAGCATGGTGACGACTCTGCTGTCTAGGTCAACATAAGTTTGAGACTAGATGACCATATGTGATATGCGTCCATTAAAAAATAATAGAAACATTTAATAGCCACTCTAGCTCAACCGCAGACCGACGGACGTAGATTAGCGAAACAAGATTCAGACTATACTTAGGTCAGACCTTCTACGCATCTGCAGGAAAACCCCAAAATAATAGGATCCAAGGCTTTCAACAATGTCTGGTGACCTCGGTGGTTTAGAAAAAAATAGTCACCATATATGTAAGTAGATAGAATTATCTACAATATAAAAAAATAGTCACCTTATAAGTACTTGTACCTACAATACTAAGGCTTTAATTTTTACTAGCCGCACCCCGCGGTTTCATCTGCGTAGTTCACGTTCCCGTGGGAATTTCGAGATAAAAAGTTCCTATGTGTTATTCCTAGGTATGAGGAACATCTGTACCAAATTTCATTAAAATCCATTGAGTAGTTTTTGCGTGAAAGAGGAACGAACATCCACCCATATAAACATCCACACTCACAAACATTCGGCTTTATAATATTAGTAGGATTCCAAAATGTTTTGAGTTGAGAATAATTGCTGATAGTTCCATAGATAAATTATTTTTTTAACATCTAAAACTAATTCCAAGACAATTAAATCTAAATTAAATGTTATTATGCCTTATCTATCTTCTTCCGGCAGATTTAAGATTGTGAGAACTTAAAATAATTAGATTTTGAATTCAAAATCAATTTTTTTTGTACACAAGGAAAATGCAAATTTTTTCCTCATCGGGGGTTCATTTTGTATGCAGACCAGCATTAATAATTTTTAGTTATTTTAAAATATACATAAGTACCTATATTTACTTACTTATAGCTAAGTCTACTTACAGCAAATTCAAACGAGGCTAATTTATATGATAAATAGATTCAAACACGATCTTTTTGATACTTCTCTTTCTATCTATCTATCTCTTTGATTCCCTTTCCTCTCTTTCCTATTTTGGTTCCGCGGTATTCCTCTTTTGCCACTTTAATACCCAAATAACAATTAAATTAAAAATTTAAAATACCCCCAACACAATTACATTCAAACCCCCATAACTTTTAAACGGGTCAACCGATTTTCATCAAACATGTCTAAGAACACTCGCACGTAAGTCCCTTTAATACAAAAAAACTAAATTGAAATCGGTTCATCCGTTCGGGAGCTATGATGCCACAGACAGACAGATACACACACACACAGACACGTCAAACTTATAACACCCCTCTTTTTGCGTCGGGGGTTAATAACAAATCTGTTTAAAAACTGTTAAAGTAAGAAAGTCGGTAACAAAACTGCCCGACTAAAGTGGGAATGGGCGGGTCATGTGAGTCGGATAGCACCTGAGAGGTGGGCCCACATAACAACTCAGTGGGTTCCCGAAGGAGGGCGTCGTCGGGGTCGACCGACAAAGCGTTGGCGGGATGATCTCGTCGCCTTCGACAGTAGCTGGTGGGACAATGCGAAGGATAGGGATGGGTGGAAATGTTTGGGGAAGACCTTTGCCCAGCAGTGGGACACTATAGGTTGAAAAAAAAAGTAAGAAAGTATAGGCTGTGTGTTACTTGGGTAATAGACGTAGTAACACTGCCAACTAGGTCACTATTAATTAATCTGTGACTTAGGGCTGATTTTTCCATCGCCAGATAACTTTTATTCGACGAATAAAATTGACGTTTGACAGATTTTGTATGGAATAACTGTCAAAATTTCAAAGTTATTCGTCGAAAAAAGTTATCTGGCGATAGAAAAATCAGCCCTAAGGTAATTAAGTAGGTACGACTAGTATCTTTTTCCCGTTGGGATAATGCATAGAATCGCGTATCCCCTGACTGAAGGGAGTATACCAGGAGGTTAAGTGGGGCTCTCAATGAAAGAAGAGTGAGCTACCTACTAAAAATGACTTCCGTCCGCGTTAAATGGGGTACCATTACACTACATCATCTCATTATAAGTAACTGACCTCTAACTAAGTTCGTAGGTTATCAGAAACTACGCACACACTCATTCACACACACACCCAGACCGAGACAAACATTTGTGGTTCACACAAATATTCACCCCGCACAGGAATCGAACTCAACCTTACGGATGGCAGTCCGGCTTGGTGACCACTCTGCCATCGAGGTCGTCAAAATAATATTAATCGTATTTTTATCGCAATTATAATGTTTGTTATTCTTATTATAATTGTGACGTCCTTTCGGTGGTTTGAAAAGGAAAAACCGCGACATTTAAATACATTAAGTAAATAAATTCTTTATTAGCATTAAGACCTAGTTGTTTACAATAAAAATGATAATTCAAAACTAGTTTCACAATTTACTATACACACAGGATTTTAATAGGTAAGTACGTCAACCGCATATTTTATTTGTTTACACATTAAAATTTTGGATTTTGGTCTTTTTTATAATGTACCTATCTAGAATTAATATCTTTCAAATAAGTATGAGTTAATTTAGAACAACGCTACGGTTCAGCACGGTCGTAGGTTCAATCCTAGCGTAGGTAAAAATTTTGACTACATTCAAAATTTTGGCAATACCAAAATAAGCATTACCTAGAGAGGTAATGCTTATTTTGGTATTGCCAACCATGGGATGGGAAGGGAGGTACCTGTACGTACTACATACTTAATATTATTTTGGTTTGGATGTTCATCTAATCAAAAAAAAGATTATTCTTTATTTCAGAGACGCACAAAACGTTTCTTCGCATTCAACCGCACACTCATACATCGTGGGTACTGTGTCAGCGAAAGATGCAATTTGAAACAGGGCAACACAACGTTAGACTTTGAAAAATGCGTCGCGCGCTACGCAAGCAGATACGCTTTCAATACGCGCGCGAAAACTACGTCTTGTACGACGTATTTACAGCTGAAAAACAAGGCTGAAAAAGTGCCTGATTTCGCGCAACGTATCTTTGTATATGTTGTAAGTTTTATAGTGTTCTTAAATGTGATTGGAACTTATTATGACAAGAACAGTGGCGAGAAAAGTGAGTATGGAAATGATGTAGTTTTAAATAACAATATTAGGGAAGGTTCATATCTGACGGAACATGCGTCGCGTAACGCCAGAACAGACAAATGTATAGAAAAACAGACCGTTCACACTCAACGCACTAACGTATAATCGGTTGAATGTGAACGGTCAAGTGTTTTTCTATACATTTGTCTGTTCTGGCGTTACGCGACCGATAATACGCGACGCATGTTCCGTCGGATATGAACCTTCCTTTACTATAGTAAGTTATGGACGGATAGTAAGTGACTAATCTTAGTATGTTAATTACCTGCGTCTATCTATGTTTATCGAGGGTTTTAGAAACTACGCATTTACACCCAGACCATAATACACATCATACATCGATTTAAATAAAGGATTACAAACAATTAAATTAAAAGTTTAAAAAACCCCCAACACAATTACTTTTAAACGGGTCAACCGATTTTCATCAAACATGTCTAAGAACACTCGCACGTAAGTCCCCTTTAATACAAAAAAAACTAAATTGAAATCGGTTCATCCGTTCGGGAGCTATGATGCCACAGACAGACAGATACACACACACACACACAGACACGTCAAACTTATAACACCCCTCTTTTTGCGTCGGCGGTTAAAAATAGGTCTTATTCTTCTTAGTCTAACTTCATCGCTGAAAGTCGTGTCTAGTGTGACATGTCGTTTCTTGATGTACAATGCTCTTCCATACACTTCTGTCCTCGACGGTCTTAATAGCCTTAGGGATTGACAAGCCAGTGAGCGTCTTTATCTGGTCCGACCGGGTAGGTGAGCGACCTCGCGGTCTTTTCCCGTCGACTGGACCAACTACCATCAGCTTTTCTAAGTAATCAGGGTCTCTAGACCCTGATTACTACAAAAATAGTATATCCGATTTCGATGTAAAATAAAACTAGCGATTCTATGAGGATTTTTTCCTATTTCCAGATTTGTCATTCAATTGACGACCTCGATGGCAGAGTGGTCACCATGCCGGACTGCCATCCGTAAGGTTGCGGGTTCGATTCCCGTGCGGGGTGAATATTTGTGTGAACCACAAATGTTCATCTCGGTCTGGGTGTGTGTGTGAATGAGTGTGTGCGTAGTTTCTGATACCCTAGATACAAGTTTCGAACTTAGTTAGGGGTCAGTTACTATAATGAGATGATGTAGTGAATGATTATAAAAAAAAAAAAAAAATATAATAGGTTAATTGTTTAACCACTTCTTGGAAATAATACCCATTTACGGGAATCAAAATAGAAACATTTCTGAAATGTAAATAAATAAATATTAAATTATTTCAGAGAACAAACTATTAACTGCATGGTCGATATCTGCCAACTGGGAGCGGCTGACACAGACCAGCAATGATACACTGTCTCCATTACAGGGTTTCAGGTATATTATACTGCAATAACACTACATAGTATAAAACAAAGTCACTATCTCCGTCCCTATGTATGCTTAGATCTTTAAAACTACGCAACGGATTTTGATACGGTTTTTTTAAAAGATAGAGTGATTCAGTGGGAAGGTTTTAGCATAATTTTATCCCCATATTTCTACGGAAACGGGAACTACGCGGGTGAAACCGCGGGGCGCCGCTAGTTATACCTAAATATGAGATATTTTAGATGTTAATAAATCAGGTCTAGTAAGAGACATACCTAGTTCTGGTGGTTAGAGTCTCCAGACAGGTAGTTCGGCCTACAGAGATGAGCAGTAGCTCAAACTCACGAGTGAGTGCCAGGGATCCATTCGCTTTCCTACAACTACAAGAGGGGGAGCGGTTTAGGCTCCAGGCCACTCACCTTCGAAATGCTATAGCGCCCACTACTACTTGACACCGATATTCTGTGAGAGTGTTGTACTCCCCGGTCGAGACCTTCAATCCAAAAGTGACTACCGAATGCCATGGACCTGTAACTCAGACGTGCCACAAATGCGTTGTCAGCTTTTTAGGATATTAGGAGGAGTCTTGCCAGGTTTTTAGGTACAGAGGTTGAGGAATTAAAGCAATATCAGTTCACGTCATATTTATAGTTTTCTTGTATTCTTGTCTTTATGTTTCCAGGACCCTCATGCAATGGATCATTATATTCGCGCACAGCGCCATGTTGCAGTACATGGCATACGTCCACAACCCGGATGAAATGGAAGATGTGAGTGAAACTAAACTATACTATGATGAAAATTATAAATATGAACGTTTGCGATGTTTGTTACTTCTGCAACCAGAAACTGGAAGGCTGGCGACGATGTTTAAATAAAGCTGTGCCTCATGGTGTTGACCACGTAAATCATATTCTTGTTAGAATTTCGTGATAGAAATATTCTATGTGTTGGTAAACATCTAAATCGGTTATATAGTTTTTGCGTTGTTACTCTTTGTAACGAAAATCCATTCATACTTATCATGTTTCGCATTTATAATAAGTACTTATTAGTAAGATTATATTTATGTTATTTTCGTTTTAGTTTCACAAAGGAACCGTTGGCAGTCTCCTGAGAAACGGCACGTCAGCTGTTCAGACTTTCGTGATCATCTCTGGTTTCCTGACAGCCTACAACATGTTAAGTTACTCACAAAAGTTTCCTATTTCCATTAAATTAATAGGGAAATGGATACTGAAGAGATATACTAGGTGAGCGAAGTTATTCATTTAAAAATTAGTTTTGTTGGGATTTGAAACCTGGATAGGAACCCATTCCTGTCCGAAGCCATCTGAGCTACCGAGGCCATTAGTCACTACATAGTATAAAACAAAGTCGCTTTCTCTGTCCGTATGTATGCTCAGATCTTTAAAACTACGCAACGGATTGATGCGGTTTGTTTTAATAGATAGAGTGATTCAGTGGGAAGGATTTTAGCATAATTGTATCCCCATATTCCTACGGGAACGGGAACTACGCGGGTGAAACCGCGGGGCGCCGCTAGTCTATACTAATATTATAAAGAGGAAAGATTTGTTTGTTTGTTTGTAATGAATAGGCTCCGAAACTACTGGACCGATTTCAAAAATTCTTTCACTAATGGAAAGCTAATTCATCAGTGCGTGACATAGGCTATATTTTATCCCCGTAATCCCACGGGAACGGTAACTACGCGGGTGAAACCGCGGGGAGCTACTAGTTGTTAATAAACAAGGATTCCGACGAGATAACCTCTTCCTTCTTTGAAGTTGCTTTAAACTCTTGAATACTAGATTGGCCTCACTAAAATGGCTATACTTTCTACTCCTGGACAAGTTTTAGCTACTACTTATTTCTTTTAGAAATCAACAACTTTGCTGGTCGATTTACATGTGTGACAAATGTTTAAGTGATCCATATTTCTTTGCGTATTTTCTGATATGATCACTCACTACATCATCTCATTACAGTAACTGACCCCTAACTAAGCTCGAAGCTTGTATCTAGGGTATCAGAAACTACGCACACACTCATTCACACACACACCCAGACCGAGACAAACATTTGTGGTTCACACAAATATTCACCCCGCACGGGAATCGAACCCGCAACCTTACGGATGGCAGTCCGGCATGGTGACCACTCTGCCATCGATATACTTAAGTAGTTCCTTAAAGATCACAGAGTAATGTTTTTTCTTTTCCAGAATATTACCAGTATTCATGTTAGTAGCAGGGTACGGTGCCACCTGGTGGCCGAAGTTCTCATCAGGTCCTATGTGGTCTATAGTCGAATCAGAAAGTGCGATATGCAGGAAGAAATTCTGGACATATCCTCTCTTTATGAATAACTTGGTATACTCTAATGAACACTGCATGATACAGGCTTGGTGAGTCCCTACTTTTTATTCCTCTACTTCTTAGCGTGTCGACTCCAACAGATAAAAATAAAGGAAATAATGATATTGTTTGTTCAATTGTTTTGAACAATACAGAGAAGAGATAGTTTCTCGAACTATCCACACTCGTAAATGGCTCGAGACGGCCTCACGGACTGCCCAACGGTAAATTCCCACAGCCTTACTAATAAAAAATACCCACTGTGTATATTCTTGATATAACGAGTGTGAAGCATATTAATAATTCGTTATATCAAGAATATACACAGTGGGTATTTTTTATTGGTAAGGCTGCCACTATTTATTCTATTATACTAACAATATCTCGCAGTTTTCTCGACTTGATGTTTCGTCTATCTATTCGAATAAACCTTCCCTTTGAATCACAGAGTGATTCATGATGATGAAAACTACGTGAAAGTCAGTTTTAAAAAGGACAGGAAGAAGTGTTTTTTTTTTAATTTAGGGTAGAAGTTTAAAAAAGAAACAGTCTTTTTGCGACTCTTTTCGGCTGATGCCATTTCCGGTGATAGATTAAAAAAGCAAATTAAGCGCGGTTATTACTATTCCTCTAAATTGTAGGTAATTAATTGTAGTACGTACTATACTAATAATATAGTCAGTGAAAGGGAGTTTTTTTTTAACGCAGCATAGGTATTTTTTCTCAGTCCTATATGCTGTAAACTTATGAACCTTAACGTTCAATTCAGTTGGGATCTTTCAGACTTTATTAATTATCTGACTATCGCGAAGCAAAAGGAGGGTTATGAACTTTACAATTATTGACTAGACATCCTAACCTAATCTAGACGAGAGGGAGCGTGTCAAGCCAAGTTCAAGAAAGAGAACTGGCGAGCCGCACCTTGTGTAATATTACACGAACCATTTGGAGCCACTTTTGACCCCTCATCATCAGCCTGTATTAGTCCACTGTTGGACATAGGCCTCTCCCAATTCGCGACGATTTGACCCCCTCAAAAATCAAAACTATTTCACATAAACGTATCATATTTGGCTCATATATTGAGATCATATTTGCAGGTCAATAGCAGTAGATATGCAGCTCTACGTACTATCACTGATTGTAACTGTAATTTTACTGAAAATGCGTAAAAAGGCAATCGGAATCATAGCAGTAATGTTCATAGCATCGAGTGCTTTGAATGTGATACTGTCATACGTCAACGGGTGGGTGCCTATGGTCAAAATTATATCGCCTGAGTAAGTATTTGGATATTCTTTTATTGGTTGTTAGCGAAGTTTTTTTTCTGCTGAATAACAGTCATAAACTGTGCGCCTAGTGCGAGTTTTATTTTCGAAAAGTTAACTTTTCGATACCGCAGATTTGTATGGGATCGAACACACCACCAGAAGTTGGCGTTACTTCGATCCCATACAAATCTGCCAGCAGGTGAATTTCGTGGTGTATCCTCACGATGTTTTACTTCACCGTAAGAGCGTCTAATAAACGTAGATACGAATTTAAAAACACATTGTTCCTTCCGAATGATAGTCAAAGGCGTTAATCACCACGCCAACTGTTGATAATCACAGTGAAGTAAAGTTAATTGTGTGTGAAGTCGACCAACCCGCACTTGGCCAGCGTGGTTGATTAAAGCCTGATCTCCCTCATGCAGGGTAGGCTCGAGCCTAAGTATATATGAGCTGATGATGTTGAATCAGTTTTGTTCAACCACTACCTAACTATCTTTGGTTTATCCACTGGTGGTAGAATCAATTCTGACGTTCATAAGTGCCTCATTGAGGTCTTAACTGAATAAAGGATTTTTGACTTTGACTTTGACTGCTCTGCCAATATCTTTTAAACTAAATATATCTTTCTTATACCCCATAGAAACATAAGACACGTGTTCATAGACTCGCCAACTCTAGTTAACCTGCACATGTCACCGTGGGGTAACCTTCCCGCCTGTCTACTGGGACTGTTGACAGCTCACGTGTTGACACAAATACAGGCGAAAAAGGTTAAGGTTGAAGATGAACCTGAGAAGGAAGGGGATAGGAAAGAAAAGAAGGAGAGAGCTGTGATGAGATTTCTTAGGAGGATTGTGAGTACATTATTCTAAACTTAAGTATTTTTCTATATTTATAGATTTTATTATTTGTTTTTTTTTTTTTATCTATGACATTGTACTAGTTTTAAGGTACTGTTTGTATTTTATTTTATTTAAAAAAAATACCAGCACGAATTTCTTGCCGATTCTCCTCGGCTGATCTAATTTCCGAATCGGTGGTAGAATCAATTTTGACGTTCATAAGTGCCTCATTGAGGCCTTTACTGATTAAATGATTTTTGACTTTGACTTTTGCCTATTTCACTATCTTCAAGTACCGTTTCGAGTACCTACTCACATGTTTTGTCTTTGTCACTTGATATAAAGTATAAGAAAGAGACGAAACTAACATTACTTGAAGGTCGTGAAATAGCCCCTTAGCATAGCAAGCAAGTTGTATGTATAAGTAATAGATTGTATTGTAACTAATAAAATTCTACCAAAATATTTTTTTTTAAATGATGTCCTTAAAATGTATACTTTATTAAAAAAATAAATAAATATAAATTTGTAATTACGATTAACTTTGCATATTGTTACTATCAATTGTACTAGAATAGGTAATGCAAGAAATATTTTTTTTATTTTATTTTACGTATGTATATCAATCATGACTTCAAAAACCTTGATCTTTTTCAGGTCGCAAAATACACAGACGTATTCTGCGCGGTGGGTATAGTGACCTGGGTGATCCTAGGCACTAGACTGGATGACATCGACTCTAAGATCATATCTGCGTTATACGTCGGCATGGAAAGGCTGGTGTTTAGCGTGCTTTTCGCCACTGGCATGATACACGTGGCTACTCATAATGGTAAGTTTTAATGATTATTTAAACTTTTTATCGTTTATTTTAGGTTTATAAAAGGTAATTCTTATTGACCAATTGACTTATCAACACACAGTGGAATTAGTGAACGGATTGGTGACGTAAGAATCCGCTAGGTAAAAAAAACGCGGGTAAAACCTCGGGGCACATCTAGTTTTAAAGGCTAAAGCCTATTTTACAACATAATTAAGTCCCTACTACTTACTTACTTAGGTGTTTGTAATGCCTTCAATAACAAAGTTGTTATAATAATAAACAGCCTTATGTTATGTTCTGTTCTCATCATCATTAAGATACTTACCTACTCATAAGTTGTAGCGACTTCAATACATCAACACATTGAAGTCGCTACAATAGTTCACATTAAGACGCTATTTTCTTTTAATTCCAGGTTATTTCCGTATGATATTCGGCTGGAACGGTTGGTACGTGCTCGGCAAGTTGTCGTTCTCGCTGGCGATGGTACATTGGTGTGTCAACGCGACCATAGTCGGGGTCAAACCACAGCCAATATCCTCGTCTGTGTTCCATGGGGTAAGGAAATAGTTATTTTATATTACTTACTTACTTAAATATAAGGAAGGTCGCTGTCACGTCGTAATCATGAGAGGGAGTTGCAGCCATAGAGTTAATACCAGAGACCAGAGAGAATCCTGGTCGTGATCCTTATTCTAGTTAATACACATAGAGCAGGGAAGGCATACGGCTGCCTGTAAGCGGAAACGTCCTATGGTTAGAAAGAGAGAGAAGATCGCAGTCCCCTATTATTGTACATACATTTGAGTCGTTAAACGAATGACCGCGATCGCCTCTCTCTTTCTAACCGAGGGACAACGATCTGGCTCCCCTGCTCTATGTATAATACCTCTATGGTTGCAACTGTTACACCGACAAGAGCACCGTTCTCAAATTGATTAAGTAAAAAAATAAAATCCGACTACTGATAAAAATAACGCTCTAAAAAGTTCACTTACTTCATTAATATGAACTAAAAAAGTTATGAGGGAACAGATGGGCATACGATGATAGGTAATATACCGATCAAATTCAGAAACCTTTTGCTTCGTAGTCTAGTAAAATGACTTCAACGTAGCGACTTCAACAACAGTTGT
This sequence comes from Timandra comae, assembly GCA_958496195.1. Taxonomy (NCBI): domain Eukaryota; kingdom Metazoa; phylum Arthropoda; class Insecta; order Lepidoptera; family Geometridae; genus Timandra; species Timandra comae. The sequence continues at coordinate 7,480,498 of OY292372.1, read as the reverse complement.
TACTTAATTAATGGAAGTCGCTACAATGATTGCCGAAGTTTTAGGTAATGTGGCAGGTTTTTATTTGAGCAACAGGGCGTTCGAAGGGCAATGTAGTCAGTGAAATTAATGGTCACACGAAACTCACCAACTGATGTCTCGGGGTTATGAGCGCAGTACAGTGTTGTACACTGTGTCTGTTATGGGAGACTCACCAACTGATGTCTCGGGGTGATGAGCGCAGTACAGTGTTGTACACTGTGTCTGTAATGGGAGACTCACCAACTGATGTCTCGGGGTGATGAGCGCAGTACAGTGTTGTACACTGTGTCTGTTATGGGAGACTCACCAACTGATGTCTCGGGGTGATGAGCGCAGTACAGTGTTGTACACTGTGTCTGTAATGGGAGACTCACCAACTGATGTCTCGGGGTGATGAGCGCAGTACAGTGTTGTACACTGTGTCTGTTATGGGAGACTCACCAACTGATGTCTCGGGGTGATGAGCGCAGTACAGTGTTGTACACTGTGTCTGTTATGGGAGACTCACCAACTGATGTCTCGGGGTGATGAGCGCAGTACAGTGTTGTACACTGTGTCTGTAATGGGCTGACGTGTTGCTTGCTTACCATCAGGTGACCACCTCGCTCGTCTCATCACTTGATCATAAAAAAGTGAATGTGTCTTTCTTTTCTGATTGGCTAATTAATATATTGTTCCAGAGCCTTGATTGGTTGAACTTTAAGTTAATATTTCATTCTTTCTTTCCTGATTAGCTAATATATTCTGTTCCAGAGCCTTGATTGGTTGGCGACGCTGTTCTACTCGTACTTGGTAGCGGTTCCTGTGAGCCTCCTCGTCGAGTTCCCGATGCAGAAGACTTTAGACGCTCTTTTATCTTAATCATGGACTTTAACAATTTAGATTTGATTTGCCTTGTGGTTCTACACGAATGTACCTTCACCTTTTATACTTTTAATATTGGATGGAGTGGTCTGGTAATACCCATATGCTGGTTGCAGATCATGAACATAGCGCGCATCCTAAGGGTCTAGACACATTTATTCAGCTCCATTCAGCGTTTGTCCATTGGAGACGCGTACGCATCTTTCAGCTGAAGCGTCTCCATACAAAATTGTTGTTTTGTATGGACAAACGCTGAATGGAGCTGAATAAATGTGTCTAGTCACTAAACAAATTTGCGTCAGCTATGTGAGACAATATTCCTTAGTGTCTGATTAGATATTTGTAGATTCTATAAGTTTATTGTATACTCGTTAAACTGTGTCCATTAAACAATAGATCATGCTGAGTTGGAAATCAGTGCTTTACAAGTTAATATCTTCTGGTTAAACTAACTGTGATTAACTTTGTAATTGAATTGAGTGCAGCTGTTTGTCTTAAATTGGAATAATTATACCTGTACATTAGTCAAGTTATCTACAATATTTTATGTTTAATTCATTATAGTAACACTTTATTTTATAAGTATGTAAAGTACAAATAAAATAACATAATCAATTAAATAATAGTTTATTTACAGCACCATTACGGTAACAAATTCACATCGATTCCATTCAATTTGTTTTATTCTAGAACATTCTAGATACTATAAAAAAAATGCCAACCTAATTCTAAGTTCGGTTTACCTTGTGCATAGGTTATTCCACAGAACTCGGAATACTCTATATATGGTAAGTAAAGAAGTCTGACAGACGCGTGATGTTGTCGCCGCAAAGGTGTGTCCCATAGGACACCATTCACCAGTATTGTTCAATTTTTTCTTACAGTATGTCAATGTGTTGGTCACTGTCAACTGGCGACACGCGTTCCGATATAACCAGAGAGTAGATAACATTTCTATACTTACCATCGAGTATTCCGAGTTCAGTGGGTATTTCATTATAAAAATAATTATTTTCCTTTTTAAACGAACTATTCCAATACTTGTATGAAGTGCCATTCATGCGAATCATACTTACATTAGCTTTAAGGGAAATTATAGTCTATTTACAATGACTCAAAGTTCATTTTCACACTGAACTTTGAAATGTCTTGTAGCGAAACATGGAAAATTATTGACAGTCGGTAAATGAACCTTATTAGTTGACAATGAGAGTTCAATTTCGATCAAACATAACAAAGTGGTACAGCGTAGTTGTAGCGACTTCAACATTCGTAGCATTCGTAGTGACTACGACGAATCGAATGATGTTTTTCGTAGCGACTTCAAAGTATTGAACTATTGTTGTTGTAGCGACTTCAGTGTCGAATGAAGTCGCTACGATGTTTCTTAAGTTTGCTTACGTGAAACATTATAGGTTTTTATTATCTTGTGAGTTATACAAATTCTGCGTCTACCTTCATTACTTTAGTTGAAAATTTGTGATAAGTCATTTTTTTCCAGTCAGCTTTAGACGTGGCATAATTTTGTGATTATTCAACTTCGTATTTAAAGATAAATCTTGGCATCAAATTAATTTATTGTATGACATAGAAATGTGAACTTTAATTGGCATAATCTATGGTTGATATTCATTTGAAAGTACTTGAGCTGTATGTAGTTAAAATTAAGAGACATTTTTTGATGTATGGTGAGTTTATGACTCTCAGAAATGAGTTTGTACTTAAAATAAAGAAAAAAAAAATGCAACAATTCAAGGAATTATTTAGCTTATTAAAAGCTTTAAGTAACAATACACTAAATTAAATAATAAAAGACAAATGCTTTTAAAAATAACCATAGACAAGACAATACTTTTTACTCATCTATGACACCAATTAAAAACAAAAAAATGCGATTTTAACCTCAAAAACAATGAAAATAATTTATTTTTCAGAACAAAAAAATCACTTTATCGTTGAATTGACAGTAATATAGTCCCCGCTACATTTACCCTGTACCGCTAGAGACCTCATATACCTTAACTTAGTCCATACTCCTTGACACATTCTATTTAGCCGCTTGTCTTTGGTTTCGAATGAGAACTCATTCACTTTCCTCACTATACGTCTTGATATCTTCAAGTAACCTTTTTGGGCGAACGCTAAAGCTGAGTATAGCTGACTTCGAGCCGCTAAGCCTTCATCGCCGAGCATTTTGGATAACTTGTACTGCCTTATTGATATCCTGCCTGCTTCTTCAGCCTGTAATTTGAAACAATATTACATCTGGTCAGCTAAGGGCCTATTTCAAGTAACGTTCCGAGTAACTACTTATGTTTTTAACCCCCGACGCAAAAAGAGTGGTGTTATAAGTTTGACGAGTCTGTGTGTATCTGTCTGTCTGTGGCATCATAGCTCCCGAACGGATGAACTGCAATGGTCTGCAATGATATCTCACAGATGATTTTTCTGCGTTCTATCTTCCTTACTAATATTATAAATGCGAAAGTAACTCATTCTGTCTGTTACCTTTTCACGGCTAAACTACTGAACCGATTGACATGAAATTTGGTACAAGGGTAGCTTATGGTCCGAGGAAGAACATAGGCTATGTTTTATCCCGAAATTCTTACGGGAGCTGGAACTACGCGGGTGAAACCGCGGGGCACAGCTAGTATTGTATATTTTGCAAAACATAACTTAGACTGTAATAAATGTGGTATTAAAAACTTTTTGGTTCTTTTGTTAAACCCACATAATAAGTCAAAATTATAATAGAATTAACTATGTGGTTATTAGGACTTTGTATTGAAAAATAGACTTTAAAACAATGAATTAATGTATAAATTACACTTACACAATGTTCAAAATAATCTCCGAGGGCTGAGTAAGCTCCGCCTAGTGTAGATAACCATGAAAATGCATTCTCTATTTCTACTTTGGTCCATATTAACTTCAGTAATTTGTAATTCCTGAAAATTGAACAACAAAAATGTAAGTCTACACTAATAATAATATTATAAAGAGGAAAGATTTGATTGTTTGTAACAAATAGGCTTCAAAAATGCTGAACCAATTTCATAAAATCTTTCACTAATGGAAAGGTAATTTATCAGTGTGTAACAGCAGCTATATTTTATGCCCATATTCCCACGGGAATGGGCACTATGTGGGTGAAACCGTGGGAACCTACTACTAACTAATATGCCATAAACCACTCTGCCACTTGGGTTGTCATTCATTATTTTTACTATTATGATAGTAAATATAAATTTCCTTATTGCTTGCTAAGTCAACATACATAGAAAGAACTTAGAAATTAACGCTTTTACAGGCATTTCAATTATATTATTTACATTAGCCGAAAATTGACAATATCAGTAACTGTACGGTGACACGCAAATAGATTAAATTACGATTACAAATGACTTACCAAGAATCTATAAAAGAAAGTCGTGTTAGTTACACTATTTATAACTCAAGAACGGCTGAACTGATTTGGCTGAAAATTGGTGGGGAGGTAGCTAAGAACCAGGAGAAGGACATAGAATACTTTTTATCCCGAAATTTCCACGGGAACGAGATTAAATTACAATTACAAATTTCTTACCAGGAATAATCAATAATTTCCTTGTCTGGAGGTTCTAATATCAATTTTAATGGTACAGCGCCGTTCAAACTGTGACTTCGTTTGTTTATATTAATTAAAAAGTTCGTCCTGAACTCGTATGAGTACAAACAGTTTATAAAAGGTTGTAAAAATAAGGAGTTTGTAATGAGACGCAAACCTCGCGACTTGTGAACGAATTCAGAGGCATTTTCTTCTAGACAATCAAAACTGTCTTTAACACCAATTAATTTCAAATGTTGTTTACTAGGAAGCATAACATTATCTTCCGTAACAATACATTCAGTGAAAGGCTCTTCGTAAAGTATTATTTTTATAATTATCAGCATTTTAGGTTAGTTTTCTTGTTTCTCGCAGAAAATGATTATAAATTTAGTTGTGACTTCACTCTGGCCTTTGTTTGTGTATCAAATACTGAATAAGTTATTAAGTATCAAAGTTACATTTAAATTGTTATATTAACCACTAGTTTTTCATTACAAAATGATAATTTAAAATTCGGAGTTTGACATCTTTTTTTGCATAAAAAATCATATGACATACAATGACATACAAAACATAACATGACATTGACATCACTCTTTTGCATATGATATGTCAATATCATGTTAGCAGACAGTCAAAGTCAAATATTTAGCTATCATGGATGGAAGGCTTCGTCCATGGTGGTGGTCAGCCAAAAATTAATGAGACGAATTAAATTTTCCATGGTGGCTATTATTAATGACCGTTGACTTTTATATCTTCGTCGTTTTATAGCTTACTGCCTTCTTAATATGCTATGCAACATTACAATATTTTTCGATTAAAACCAGTTCTTCCTGATATAGCACGTTCAACCAAACAAACAAACTTTTTTTATAATAAGTATGTATTAGGTAATTGTAATAATATACCTCGAGGTTAGTGTGCTTTTTTCGCCCTTCCTACAGCCCTGATGGGCACACGGGACAGGAGAGCTGGTGCGCCATATCTTGTACAGGGGCTCCACATTTGCACTGAACGTTTGAGGCATCCATGTAACCTCATTTGGCGCGATTACTCACTGTTCCAATGCCTTTTTTGGCAGACCTTTGCCCAGCATTGGGACGATGTGTGCTGGAAAAAAAAGTACATGTACATTCAAGGAAATTCATTATTATATTCCGCGGCTTAAATAAACTGTCACTCAAAAACTTACGCTCAGACAGAGGTGAACGGCCAATAATCGCAGTTTTTTAATCACATTTCACTTGAACACGTCGGCTTGGATGTTCGAACTTCATAGAACATTCTATATGCTATATTTTACTATTTAAAACGAAAAAAACTTTACTTATGGTGAATAAATATCTATACACGACACTCTTAAAGCGATGGTATGCATATCAATGAAAGGACACAATAAATAGTGTGTGTTTTAAATAAATAAGTGCTCGAATTGACTGCAAATGGTTAAATTATAACCAGATTACGCACTAAACGTAATTGATTCTATATTTATGTGATGTTATGTATAATAATTATTATCTATCTTTATTTTTCCATTATCGTAAAGCTTCCATTGTTCACAACAATTTATACACTACTAGCGGCGCCCCGCAGTTTCACCCGCGTAGTTCCCGTTCCCGTAGGAATATGGGGATAAAATTATGCTAAAAACCTTCCCACTGAATCACTCTATCTATTAAAACAAGCCGCATCAAAATCCGTTGCGTAGTTTTAAAGCAAATCTAAGCATACATACGGACATAAGGACATGGGGACAGAGAAAGCGACTTTGTTACACTGTGTAGCGAAGTACCTACTTGCTGACTAGTTGTTCACAACCGTTTTTCTTCTAACTTATCCCGTAGTAACACATAATCGGGATAAAAAAGTAGGTAAGACCTACTTAGATTATGTCGAAATTCGAAATTTAAACTCAAGTTTGTTGGCTTCGGGTTGTGTTTAAGTTGGCCGTGGTAAAGAAATTGGGTATTTAGAGTTTGTGGTACCAGTAAGTATTAGTTTATAGGGATTGCTTCAAATAAACATTATCTGCTTACCAGGTTTTGTTAAACCAGACTGAAATGCAACGCAAATAAGGCAGATTATGTTTATGTATGTACCTACTATAAAAATAGATGAACAATAGATATATTAAAGAATATAATGAACGTGCGAAAATTGATGGATTGCTAATAACTACGGCGAATAATAATATAATTTTGAGCCATAAACAACTAACAGTGTTTTTTTCTTAATTTTAACATTTCCATAAATGTTGGGGTCACTAACCCAAAGGTAGTCTCACTGAGTTTCCTGTCGGTTCTTCTCAGAGTTGTCAGTAGATACATATTATACAGGGTGTCCCAAATTTAACGGTCAGTGGGGAAGTATAAAACTTTAAGAGATACAGAGATTTATTCTTACGAACCATGTCATTGATTTTAGAAAAAATAAAAACTGCATTCATAGTTTTAGAAAAAGCTATTACTCACTCCGGGAATCGAACCCGGAAGTTTTGAAAAATGTATTTTTTTAAAATACGTAGTTAGTACAAACTTACTTTAACTTTAAAATATTTTAATACTAGCGGCGCCCCGCGGTTTCACCCGCGTAGTTCCCGTTCCCGTAGGAATATGGGGATAAAATTATGATAAAATTGCTAAAAACCTTCCAACTGAATCACTCTATCTATTAAAACAACCCGCATCAAAATCCGTTGCGTAGTTTTCAAGATCTAAGCATACATAGGGACATAAGGACAGAGAAAGCGACTTTGTTTTATACTATGTAGTGATAACAACATCTTCAAAAAATATGTTGTTTTTTCCATTCTTCATGTGAGTTCGAAGGGTTCAAAAAGTTGTTGTTTATATGTTTGAACGCGTAATATGAAGATAAATGTTCTTCGGTAAGTTTATTAACTGGTTAACTAACAAAAAACTGTTTTGAGTTCACCACACTCAATTAGAGATCCTTACGAGTTTACGAGTACAAGCAAAGCAGATTTGGGTATAAAGAAACTCAGGCAAGAGTTTGGGTGTTAAAAGTCATTGATTATGTGATTCTTTGACAATGTATACTGTTGACATTTTGAACCGTTTCTGCCTTATTTGCGTTGCATTTTATAGCCTGGTTTAACAAAACCTGGTTAGCATTTGACACCTTGTCAGTCAAATCTGTCACTTTGACAGTATTCAAAATTGTATGTAAAACCTGGTTTAGTGCTAAACCAGACTAAAAATACAACGCAGATAAGGCAGTTTATGTTTTACACTATTGATATTGAAGTTTTTTGAATAATTTAACTGTTGATTAAACGGTGTTGACATTTAAATTGTTGATATTTTGCTTGTTCATATTAAGTATCCCACCCGGCAAGGTGATAACTTCTGAGGATGCTCACAACGTCATAATTTCTTCCCAGTTGTGTGCAGGTTTCCTCACGATGTTTTCTTTCACCGTAAGAGCATCGAATTCGAAAATTGAAAACACATGGGTACGTGGCGGGACTAGTGGGGCTCGAACCAGGCACCTTCCAATCGGAAGTCAACGGCCCTACCGATGCTCTTATTTAATAGTACTTACCTAGTTAATTTTATAAAATAACGGTACTGAACCTAATCTAAAGATTATAATTCGCACGCCATTAAAATATTGCTGAGTTCACTGAATTCTAAAACGTGTTTCGTTAAGTGCGTAAGGTGTGCGTCAATACTTTTTGATTAACTAACCTAACATAATAACTATTCATTACAAACATTCACTAGCTGTGCTCTGCGGTTTTACCCGCGTAGTTCCCGTTCCCGTGGGAATTTCGGGATATAAGTATCCTATGTTCTTTCTCGGACCATAAGCTACCCCTGTACCAAATTTCAAGTCAATTCAATAGTTTGGCCGTGAAAAGGTAACAAACAGACAGACAGAGTTACTTTCGCATTTATAATATTAGTTAGGATTGTGACTTATTGTCAGATTCTCAGGCATTATGAATTTTATTCTCTAGGTTATCATGTTTCATAGTAAGATTTTTTCTTAGAAATAATGTACTTGCGTTATAGTTTTAAAAACTTCTGGGTTGGGTTCCCGTGGTAAGTAATAGTTTTATTCCAAATCTATGAATGCATGAAAATATCTTCGGCCGATCTATTTTGGCCACCCTGTATATCATCACGCTCTATCTACGACCAGTAGGAGAGGAGCTAACGCGAGTAAAACCGAGGGGCACGGCTAACCGCGAAGCTATCTTCTATTCTATGTATAACTAATAAAATATGGTTTACGACCTACTAGCAGCGCCCCGCGGTTTCACCCACGTAGTTCCCGTTCCCGTGGGAATTTTGGGATAAAACATAGCCTATCTCCTTTCCCGGACCATAATCTACTCCTGTACCAAATTTCAAGTCAATCGGTTCAGTAGTTTAGCTGTGAAAAGGTAACAGACAGACAGAGTTACTTTCGCATTTATAATATTATAGTTAGGATAAGTTAGGATTAGGATTACACAAAAATATAATTGTGTCTGTCTGTTTGTTCTGATTAATCTCTGAAATGGCAGGACTGATTTTGACGGGACTTTTATAGGCAGGTAGTTGATATATGTAGTAAGGAGTATCATACTTTTATCCCAAAATTCCTATGGGATAAGGTTTCACGGGGGTAAAACCGCACGTAGTCTTTCATAAATTAAAACGTATCCGTTGTTTTCAAATTCAAGTAAGTCATTATCAGCTCATATAATGTCCCCACCGAGGGGCTCGAGCCTACCCTGAATTAGGGTGATTAGGCCTTAGTCAACCACGCTGGCCAAGTGCGGGTTGGTCGACTTCACACACAACCTTAGAATTTCTTCCCAGGTGTGTGCAGGTTTCCTCACGATGTTTTCCTTCACCGTAAGAGCGCCGAAATTCACGTACTTATGAAGTCGAAAATTGTGGGTCAGTACCACAATATCGTCGACCTCCATGGCAGAGTGGTGACGGACTGCCATCCGTAAGGTTGCGGGTTCGATTCCCGTGCGGGGTGAATATTTGTATGTACCACAAATGTTTGTCTCGGTCTGGGTGTGTGTGAATGAGTGTGTGCGTAGTTTATAATACCCTAGCTAGAGACAAGTTTCGAACTTAGTTGGGGGTCAGTTAATATAAATAAGGAGATGATGTAGTGAATGATTATACCTATGTTATGTTATAAGTACACTAGCCCTATTATTAGCGTTGCATTTTTAGTCTGGTTTAGCACTAAGCCAGGTTTTACAATCTAATCTAAGTACAATTTTTAATACTGTCAAAGGACTTGTCAGTCAAATCTGTCACTAGAGATTTGACTGACAAGTGTCAAATACTTAAACCAGGTTTTGTTAAACTAGGTTTTAAAATGTAACGCAAATAAGACCGTAGAGGTATTCTGTAAATTATTTATTTTCAACTCACGTGCTACGGTTCAGCATGGTCTTAGGTTCAAAACACAGCTGAGGTTAAACTTTAACGTTTAACTTATATGAGCTAATGTAATGATGATTATGAGAAAGCTTTAAAGCTTTATTGCAATTAAAACCACAGAACAAAGGTTAGTAACTACGTAGTATAACTTTTGGAAACGACATACCCACCTCCATGACACACCTCTAGCATTCCATTAAAAGAATAATGCGTAAAATACATATTTACCTACTTCATTATAGAATAACAAATTAATAACGTGTTGATACAACGAGGATTTTTATAGAACTAGCTGTGTACGACTTTACTTGCATTCTTCATCTTCTTCTTTTCCGAACCTTTATCCCATGTCTATTTGGGGTCGGTTTTCAGTTTAACCAGATTTGGCGGAATGTCAGTATTTTACGCGACTGCCATCAAACCTTCACAACCCAGAGGGCAATACGCCATTTTTTGGTTAAACCAAATGTTAGACCGAGGTCTCTAACTATCCGTAACGACTGTCGATGATGTTAGTACGACAGCCGGGACCGACGGCTTTACGTGCCCTCCGAAGCACGGAACTCTTGCATTCTTCATCTATAAGTACTTATATAATTTGAATTTACGTAAAAATAACTTGAGTTACTCAGTTATAGCGAAGGGGGCTAGACGGAAAAAAATAAGACCAAAAGTTGTAACGACACTTTTAACGAGATTTAGTTCAAATTTCGAACAGCGCGTTGATTTTATAATATTAAGGGCCTATTTCACAACCTTCAAGTAAAGTTACTCACCAAATAAAGTTAGTCTCTTTCTTCCTTTACGACAAGTGACAAAGACAAAACTTGTGAGTAGCGACTGTTAACTTTACTTGGAGATGGTGAAATAGGCCCTAAGAAAGGTAGCTAACCTATGGCTAACTTTTTCGAGTAAAAACTTTTTTTTACTTTTTTTTAAAGGAACTTCGTTCCATAAGGTAGTCCCTTTACATCTCTCAAGTTTTTTTTACTACACACATCAAAAGTGTCTAGGGATCAACATATATTTTTGCAATAACTTTTCTCCTGATTGATATTAATTAAAATTTTCTTTAAGGATTCATCAAATAAAGTGTTTTCGTTTGTCACAGTAACGATAAACCAAGTCACCTTTGCATTAATAAAGAAATTTGCCATTTTCCTAATAAAGGGATTTTTGACATTTGAACCACTAACATTAAAGTTCGAAAAAAAGACTGAAATAACAGTTTTCTTTAAAATTTTATTGGGTAACTTAAACAATTAATAATCCGTGTTTCTACCGCGAACACTAACAACACAAGAACATCGGTTTGGCATACTCAAAATGAGTTCATCCAAATCACGCTGTGGAATGGCCGCCCATGTTCGTTGCAACAACAAAAAAAGGTCTTCTTGCGACTGGATACCCTCCATATTCGGCAGAGCTCTTCTCTGTAGCATATCCCATGCATGCTCAATCGGGTTCAAGTCTGGCGACTGAGCAGGCCAGGGCAGGACATTGATGTTAGCTGCGGCGAGAGTCTGTCTTACAACTCTTGCAGTGTGCGGTCGTGCATTATCATGCATTAACTGAAATAAGGGACCGATTTGCACTTGTAGAGGAACGATGACGTCTGATACAATCGTCTCAGCATAAATTTGAGCGTTGAGGTTGCCTCTGATCCAAATCAACTCAGTTCTTCCGCCGATCCAAATACCCGCCCATACCATGATGGTTCCACCACTATAAGGATGGACTTCCTGGCAGGATTTTAATCGCTGTTGGCGTCCAGGGGTTCTCCAGTGTCGTATACGTCTTGTATCCGGTCTCATACCAAAACGAGACTCATCAGAAAAGCACACGAAACGCCATTGTTCTTCTGCCCAATTTCTGTGTTCAAGAGCCCATTGATATCGAATCCTACGATTGTGCATTGCTATAGGTGGTACCCGTAGCGGTCTTCGGGAATGAAGGTTCACTTCATGCAAGCGGTTTCTGACTGTTTGGTCGCTAATTAAGTTCCCTGAAGAGTGATGAAGCCGCACGGCTAACATCATGGCGGTTATTGTTGGAGCTCTTCGAGTTAAGATTTGAATGTATCGGTCTTGTCTCCGTGTGGTGCAGCGATACCGTCCTCCATGGCGCTCAGCCACGGTACCAGTGCTTCGGTAACGTGTCCAAAGTCGACTGATAACACTCTGACTTGTATTCAGAGCTAAAGCCACAGTACGTTGCCGGGAACCAGCTTCTATCATTCCCACGGCTCTGAGCATTTCTTCCCTGCTTAAATGACGTCGCCGCTTCATAATAACGTTGGTTTTAATCAGTAGTAGGGAAACAGTAGCACTAATAATGTCTTCAATGCGTTGTATGTTTTTATAGGGAAAATATTGACAGCTGATTTTCATCTTTTACTCGAATTTGATTCACAGTTCCTGATTCAAATTATGAAATGCACCAAAAAGGATCCATATAAATTTATAAAATCATAAATTTATTACAAAGCCACATCTCAATCTCAAGAAATCCGCATAAAAATGCTTGATCCCTAGACACTTTTGATGTGTGTATTTTTTAACTTATCACGTTTCCCTAATGTCATAAAGAACTTCTTCAAACATATATTTTAATTTTATTTATTTATGCATAAAACATAAACAATAAAGACAGATTGTATGTAAAGATATGTTTATATACATTTTAAGTAAATAACCGGTTTATTCTAAGAATTAAATTAAATAAAAAAATTGCAGTTACGTCTTTTTTCTATGAATCAGTGACTTTAAAACACTTAATACTTTGAACTACAGTTTTCTGAAGTTTTTCTATTTTGACTAAATTCTGACATCACAGTTCGAACACAGGCTGAATCGACCGTGGAAGTAAGAACAGCAGAATGCCGATTATCCGAACGCCGATTAACCGGATCGCCAATTATCCGAATCGGTCAAGCGTAAGTCTAAACTCTCACAGAATATCGGCGTCAAATTGTAATGAGAGATCTGCGTTTCGCACGATGAGTGAGTGAGAGGTCCATAGTCCAGCCCTTTCCTATCTCACTCTCTTTCTCCTAATATCCTGTAAAAAAATAACACTAGTGACTTTTTTAGTTACAGGTGTTCAAGCAATCCGTAAATGAGATTTTTTGCCGAACTATTTATAGACCCATCTCGCTTCTGAGCCATGTTTACAAGCTGTTCTCGAGGTTTGTCTCAAATCGTCTATCGAGAAGACTCAACGAATTCCAGCCATCCGAACAGGCCGGGTTCCGAAGCGGTTATGGCACCATAGACCACATCCATACATTGAAGCAAATTATACAGAAGACCCGAGAGTATAATCAGCCTCTGTGTCTTGCATTTGTGGACTATGAGAAGGCCGGTATGTAATATATTTACAATAACTGCTGCAATAGAAAGAGACAAAAAAATCGAGAAAGAAAACTTAATTATTGAGTAGACATCTAATCCCACGACATATCGCTGTTTCATAATATTTAATTATAATGCAACAAAATACTTTAATACAATAATTAAAATGTTACTAATTAGTGCTATAAAAACTATATTAGAGTCTTAAATTATTAAAATAATATAAGATAAAAACAATCTATAATTATTTTGCGCATATTAAGATATTATTTCAAGTGGGCGTGAGACCTTTGAAATTGGAATAACCCAAGAATGGGTGTGTTCCTGCCGACCAATACCTTGGAAGTCTTCCAAGTCTCAGTCAGATGGTCTAACTAACTCCCCAATTGTGCGTTGCATTTTTAGTCTGGGTTATCACTAAACCAGCCCCTCTAGCATGAATGTGCGTGCGACTGGTTATCTTGGTCTAACTTTAGTCTTGGAACGCTATTTTCTAAAACCAAGTCTAACCTTAAAACCGGTTTTGTTAAACTATGTTTAAGAAACTTATGACGGTGGAAGTCGGTCCGGCAGGAACACAGAATACGGGGATAAAATATAGCCTATGACACGCACTGATAAATTAGCTTTCCATTAGTGAAAGAATTTTTGATATCGGACCGTTAGTTTCGGAGCCTATTCGTTACAATCAAACAATCAAATCTTTCCTCTCTTTATAATATTAGTTTAGATGGGCAGTTTTTTTTTTATTATTCTAATATGTAAGTATGTTTTTATAAACATTATGATAAGCACCCCGTGGTTTCACCCGCGTAAATCCCAATCCCGTGGGAATTTTGGGATAAAAAGTGATCTAAGTATTTGCTACTCTGCCTATAATAAGTACTTTTGCTAAATTACATCTAAATCGGCGTGAAAGAGTAACAAACATCCCTCCATTTTCTCACGAACTTTCGCATTTATTATACACCAGCAGCGCCCCGCGGTTTCACTCGCGTAGTTCCCATTCCCGTGGGAACACAGAGATAAACTATAGCCTATGTCACTCGCTCACAATATAGCTTCCCATTAGTGAAAGAATTTTTGAAATCGGTTCAGTAGATCCCGGGATTACCACTTACAACTTAACAAACACACAAACTTTACTTCTTTATAATATTAGTATAGACTAGGTGTGCCCCGCGGTTTTACTCGCGTGGAACCTTATCCCGTGGGAATTTAGGGATAAAGAAGTTTGTATATACACATATATATATATATATAAAGTATCCTATGTGTTATTCCTAGTTATAAGGAACATCTGTACCAAATTTCATTAAAATCCATTCAGTAGATTTGCGTGAAAAAGGAACAAATATACATCCATTGTCAAGAACTTTCGCATTTATTATATTAGTAGGATTTTTTAATTATACAAAAAAACCTGATTTTTAAAAATTAACAAAATAAATAGTTATTAAGTAAGTTAGAATATTTTTTATTCACAATTATTATTATTTTATCTATTATTTCTCGCATTAATTTAAGAACTAGTTTTAGAAGTTTGATTTACATAAAAATATGTAAAATAAATGTATGTATATTAACTAAGTAACTTTATATTTTTTAAATAAACGTGATTTTGCAGTGATAGAGACGCTATACGATAGATATAGGTACATTAAACTTTTTACAATGATTGACAAAATAATGCAACTACAAATAAATTTGATGGTTTCACTACATAGTATAAAACAAAGTCGCTTTCTCTGTCCCTATGTCCTTATGCCCTATGTCCCTATGTATGCTTAAATCTTTAAAACTACGCAGCGGATCTTGATGCAGTTTGCTTTAATAGATAGAGTGATTCAGTGGGAAGGTTTTTAGCATAATTTTATCCCCATATTCCTACGGGAACGGGAACTACGCGGGTGAAACCGTGGGGCACAGCTAGTTATAAATACTTCAAGATAGGGTTATTGATAGATTCGCACGAATTTTACTCATATCCACACCATGATATAAATTAATAGTAATCATTTTTAACCCCCGACGCAAAAAGAGGGGTGTTATAAGTTTGACGTGTGTGTGTGTGTGTATCTGTCTGTCTGTGGCATCATAGCTCCCGAACGGATGACCCGATTTCAATTATTAATTAGTTTTTTTTGTATTAAAGGGGACTTACGTGCGAGTGTTCTTAGACATGTTTGATGAAAATCGGTTGGCCCGTTTAAAAGTTATGGGGGTTTGAAAGTAATTGTGTTGGGCTGTTGGGGGATTTTTTTTTACGTTGTAATTTAAGAGTAAAATTAAATCAATATAAAACTCCCGATTTACAAAAAAAACTAATCAAACCCAAACTCATTACTAAAAATCGCATCAAAATCAGACAAGACGTTTTGGAGATTGAGAGCAACATTGGTTTGCACACACATTCTATTATATTTAAACGCATAATTATACCTTCTCCGTATCGGTAAAAAATGGCTTTTTATGAAGGCGATTCGCACAAAGAATTTTATTAGTGTGTGAATTAGCGTGCGTTTAACTGTTCAACAAACAAACAAACTTTTCAGCTTTTTTATTTAGTAGATTTATTAAACTTCTATAAACAAATATTTATAAATAACTAACGCATCTAGACATTAGTTAGTATTACCATGTTAAATAAATAAAGAAGTGTGATATTTGAAAATAGATATTGTCTGTAATATCAAACTGTTTATCGACGGTATCCTTCGTGCGCGAGTCCGACTCGTACTTGGCCGGTTTTCTTTAATTTCATACTGCGTATTTTATATTTTTCTATTACGTCAAATAAATAAGTTTGACGTGTTAGTAATTATTATATTGTTTATGACTTATAAGTAAGTACATTATTTATAACGTAAACTTTATTTTTTTAAACTATATTTTTGTGAAGAGGCAATTAGCTTTGTGCGTGCTACAATATTTTTGATAAAAACAACTGTCAAACTTTTGAGGGCTCTAGACTATCTTTTCTGTGCCGGCGGCCAAAAATGGAAGTTCCTATTGTCATTTTGACCCCAATGTCATTTGGATACATTTTCATTAAACTGACAACCAAAAGATGCGATTACAGCGACGCTGTCACCGGCACAGAAGAGATTGTGACTCAATATACTGCTTGGCCGTGAACAATGTCATGTGATATCCTATTGTAGGCACTAAAAAGGATTTTTGGACATTCAACCTCTATGGTTTTTTTACTTGCACTTGACTGCAACTCGCCTGATGGAAAGCGATGATACAGCCTAAGATGGAGCGTGCTCATGATTTAAAGAGATCCAGATTGTATGTTTCAGGAAAGAGAGAAGTCGGCAGAGAGTTCCAAACTCGCGGTGAAAAATTAAAAAATAACATATTTTAATGTTACTTAACTTCTAATTTTCATTAATAACATTTAATAGACACAGCTATTAACTGTAAATTTCCCATTTAGGCATCTTCCCAATTGGGCATCCCCAAGGGTGCCGAATTTGGTGCCGAAAAATCTGTCATTTTTAGTTTTGAAAATTAATATTTTTTTTTAATTTGATTACTCGATATTATAACTGAACCCAGCGCACTGAGACGTGAAAGCCAAACTTGTTATAAACTGTATTTATATAAAGCTTTTATATTATAGCTGCGAGTATATCAGTGGTAGTTTAAGCGGAGGATTATTATTTTTATTCCGTCTAACGGATATCATTGAGAATCCTTTCATTTGCGTTCGTACAGCCTTACAGGACACAGACTAAAATTTTTATCGAAAAAATAAATAATATTATTGTTTATGGACGTTTAATTAAAAATATTAACAGACATTTCGTTTATGGAACGTTTTAAAAAATAATAAAATATTTTTGATTAATAGAACGTTGCAATTGGAAACAAAAGATTTGTTATCAATTTCGTATTTCGAACGGTTTTAAAATTTGAAAAATTAGTTGTTTTTTTAAATAGTGGAATGTTGTAATTGTTCATTGTTGGATAAATTAAATTAGATTTAAATTAAAACAAGTTTTTGTTTCATACTTTTTTGTTAAGAAAATGGAAATCATTTTTGTGTTGAGTTTTTTTGTGTTAATTGGAGGAATAACGGGAGTAGAAATAAATGGTAAGTACTTATTTTTTAAAATCTATAATAATCTAAGTAGTACTTCTTATATAAAAATAAAATTCTCGTGTCACAATGTTCGTTCCCGTACTCCTCCGAAACGGCTTGACCAATTCTCATGAAATTTTGTGAGCATATTCAGTAGGTCTGAGAATCGGCCAACATCTATTTTTCATCCCGAAATTCCCACGGGTACGGGAACGGGAACTACGCGTGTGAAACCGCGGGGCACAGCTAGTATAAATATAAAAATCGATTGCTGTTCCTTACTCCCGGTAAAACTCGAAAACGACATTACCGATTTCGTTAATTTTGGTTTTGAATTATATAAGGAAGTCCAGGGAAAGTTTAAAGGGTGAGAAAATATACGAATATAGGACTTTGTTTCATTACATTACAAGCTTTTATTTAGTGTCACCTGTCCCGTTGTCTGTAATCAAATCTTGCTAGTCATTTTTCGACCACTTCTGTTTATCCGATTGAGCTAAAATTTGGCATACTTATGTAAGTCCCATGACAATTCAATTCAATAAGCTAAAAAAGCTTGTTTGTTTTTAAGCTTTTGCATAGCTTCTATCGAGGGCCTTGAGCGCGGGGACAGAATCCAGAAATTCCGTAACGAAAAAAAACTTCACTTTTTTTTTTATCGAAAACTTTTTTTTTTAAATTTTCCAAAAAGTTTTTATAGTAATGTAGACAAAGTTTTTATTGTATGAAGTCCCAAGTACGACATCAAAATTTCTAAGGTTAGGATTGCAATACAAAAATAAAAAAAACAATTAGTTGATAAAATTGCTATGCAATAGCTTTACCGCGGCAGTCCCCGAGTGCCACACGTTTTTTTTTAATTTATATACTTAAGTACGTAAAGTTCATCAGGTCAGCTAGAAGTTTATGAATTTTTTGGTTAACGATAAAAAAACAACATTCACTTAGCAATGAACATTTCCAAAAATAATTTCGAAAAAGTTATCCTCTAAGAAGGTCGAATAAGGTTTTTGATATTGACAATGGCTTATTAAAAAAAAAAAGCTATAAAAAACAATAGCAATTCTCATTTGCAAAAATGTTTTAGAAATATTTTTGTTCTTTATATTAATTTAATACATAATCATACAGGTAAATCAAGTATATTAAAATATGTAGGAATAAGATTGCCTTGCCACCACTTCAATATCAGAATGTGATAAAAAACCTACACAAAACTATCTTATGTTATTTGTTTATAATAAAAAAACCGGCCAAGTCCGGGTCGGACTTACACACGAAGGGTTCCGTATCAAAAAACGGCAAAAAATCTTATAGATTTTGTGCCTTAAATATTTATTCTATGTTTTTTTGGTTTATGTTGTAATAGCGACAATAGATATACATTATCTGTGAAAATCTCAACTGTCTAGAGATACAGCCTGGTGACGGTGACAGACGGACGGACAGCGAAGTCTCAGTAGCGCTAAAGGGCCCCGTTTTTACCCTTTTGGTACGGAACCCTAAAAACTATCTAAGGTTTTTTGTTGAAGTAACTTTCCGCCCCGCGCCCGTCTGAACGCCTCTAAATCTTTTGAACTTCATAACGGTTTTTAATGTGGTTTTTATCGATTAATAGAGTGATTTCAGACGAAAGTTTATTATTTTGTTATGTGCGTCAAAATTTAAAACCACAAGGCACAGCTGCTCTTTACTAATTACTACATAGTATAAAACAAAGTCGCTGTCGCTGTCTGTCCTATGTTTGCTTATATCTTTAAAACTACGCAACGGATTTTGATGCGGTTTCTTTTAATTGATTGAGTGATTCAAGAGGCAGGTTTTTGGTTTAATTTTATTTCCACTTTTTTCCGGGAGCTAGAACTACTCGGGTAAAACCGCGGGGCGCCGCTTACAGTTTAAAACAAAAGTCAGTGACTGTGCCGCATCTTCAAACTACGCGAATTAACAGTTATTCAATATAAGGCTTAATAAACGCAGGGCGTAATAAAATACGAATTTTATGTTCATCTTTAACATTAAAATAAAAGATTTTGACGAATTCAATGTTTCCTTTTTTAAAATCGAAAAGAGCTTTTCGGATTTTAAGACTGTTTGATCACGGTTAAAGTTTAAACAGTGACTGAGTTCAAATAACATAAAATTTAAAATAAGGTTTTTTATTTTCATTTCTGCGAAACCTTTGAGTCGGTGGTAAATCCCTTTGAATAAGGATAAATCACTAAGCAAACAATTATTTGATTTATTTATTTGTTTGACATGGGCATAGAAAGGGACAAAGCCTTTTAAAAAGCAGTTTATTTATTTTTTGTGATTCCGTGCCTCGCAGGTTATGGCCGTTGGTCCCGGTTGTTGCACTAACATCATCGACAGTCGTTACGGGTAGTTAGAGCTCTCAAAAGTGTAGCCAAAATATTAGCAACACGCACAAAAGTCTCATGTTTTAGTCTTTTTCGGCAACTACCCCTAGTTGCCGAAAAAGACTAAAACATTAAAATATTTTTAAAGGGTTTACTTAAAACAAATTAGTTTAAAATTCTCTTATTTAAGTATATTTATACTAAGTTAAAATACAGACACATAGTTTAGCTCTTGTCAACCATATGTTATCGCATCCTAGCACGTTTTATAACATTTAAAATTACGAGTATTACCTCCGTCAATGAAACCTGATTCAAATGTTGAATATATTCAAATTAAAAAACAATTTATTCTATTTCGTGCTCAAAGATTTATTATGCAGTAATTTATTACGCGTTCTTATTTTACTCAAAACAAAAGACAAACAATGTTGTCTAAATTATCTCCAGCCAGCATGAGTTTTCGCGGGAAAGTTTCCTATCGGTGGATTGTAGTTACGGCTTTTCGCCACCGACAGTGGCGCCGTGAATGTCAATTGAAAATGAGGTTGACTTCAAATAAGTTCTAATATACAAATTAATGTTAATCGTGTTTGCGTAATAAACAGTTGATTACTATAATAATTAATTAAATCTTTAATTAACTATAGGTAATTTACTGTATAAATGAATATTAACATGTAAGTAACAACATTTCCCGGAATTAAAGTAATATTTTGATGATATTTGGGAAAAATATTTGCACATTATTAGGAAAATAAATCTTCAATATTCAATACTTACCTAATATACTCGCTAAACGTCAACATGCATCAATTTTTTTTTGCGTGCCTAAATTATGTATTCGCCATTCGGCCTCGGTAATCGATCAGTAATAAGTATCGGTATATCGATCTGTAAGTTTCCACTGCAGGGCAAAGACCTCTCTCACTGATGATATCAATACCACAGATCATTCATCACGTTAGACTGTTAAGCCACCCGGCGGATTGACGACCTCCATGGCAGAGTGGTCACCATGCCGGACTGCCATGAGTAAGGTTGCGGGCTCGATTCCCGTGCGGGGTGAATATTTATGTGAATCACAAATGTTTTTCTTAGTGTGGGTGTGTGTGTGTGTGAGTGTGTGCGTAGTTTCTGATACCCTAGATTAGATACAAGTTTCGAACTTAATTGGGGGTCTACTATAATGAGATGATGGTGTGAATGATTATTTATTTATTTAAAACCCTCTCTGTGGGGCTAGATTTTTAATCTGTGTTATTAGTTTATTTTCTTTCTTTCTTCACTCATGGGACTATTAAGAGTCCCGGTCTTTTGGCAGGCTTCTGAAAAGAGAGTAGTCAGGAAAAATAGTTTCATTGTGTATTGTTCGCGCAAATACGGTTTTACCGCGTATATCACAATCCCGTGGGAATCTTTCTTAGCGGAAGCCTACGTCATAACATCTGCCTGCATGCCAAATTTCAGCCCGATCCGTCCAGTGGTTTGGGCTCTGCGATGATAGATCACACCATGTCAGTCAGTCAGTCAGTCACCTTTGCGTTATTTAAATTTAGATTCTATAAAAACTTAGTTTATTATAAGATAGTAATTTCCTATATCTTTGTTTGTTAACACATTTAAAATAATCATTCTAGAAAAATACTAATAATAAAAATAATACGCAAAAATATCCGCTCGTTCAGGTTTATAAATAAATACGATGTTTAATTTTCCAATAATACAAATTGTTCACAATAAAATATGGATACTAAAATAAGAATCTGAATAAATAAATAAATAATAATTTTCCTGTGTCAACATGTTTTTATGCACATCAAACAAATATCAATAAATCGAGAGATTTTTGTAAATTGAAGACACAAAAAACTTGAGATTAAAAATGGATTTTTAACAACATCTGATAATTTGATACTATTAAAAGATTAACACTAAATTTTTATTTAATCCTTTTATGTAAAGTTTTATCTAAAGTTTTTATATAACTAACTGTATATCGATAGACTAGCTGTGCCCCGGGGTTTCACCCGCGTAGTTCCCAATCCCGTGGGAATTTCGGGATAAAACGTACCCTATGTTCTTCCCCGGACCATAAGCTACCCCTGTACCAAATTGCAAGTCAATCGGTTCAGAAGTTTAGCCGTGAAAAGGTAACAGACAGACAGAGTTACTTTCGCATTTATAATATTAGTTAGGATTAGAATATAAGTTCCAGTCAGTCGAAAGTCTTTGATTCGCTTTTTATGGTAGCTATTAGTGATCTGGAGATAAAGATCAATTGGTCTAAGTTTTTACTTATAGCTATAAAGTAATACTAGCAGCGTCCCGCGGTTTCACTCGCGTAGTTCCCATTCCCGTGTAAACACAGGGATAAACTATAGCCTATGTCACACGCTGATAATATAGCTTCCCATTAGTGAATTTTTGAAATCGGTTCAGTAGATCCCGAGATTACCCCTTACAATTTAACAAATACACAAACTTTACTTCTTAATAATATTAGTATAGATCACTACGCGGCAGTAGATACTTAGGTAATTATTTATCTGCGACTCGAAAGCTAATTATAAAAATATATCGTATATTTATTTATGACCTTAACGAATTTTCAAGGAAATCTAGAATCTAATTTCTACAGCTGCGTCTCAATAATATAACGGATTATAAAATATATAATTGATTTATAAAAGATTAAATTTTAACTAACTACTTAACTGACTGATAATTTACATAGTTTAAACAAAATCGCTTCCGTTGTTTGTGCGTTTAGATTTTTAAACTGCTCAACGCATTTTGATGCAGTTTTCAGAAATAGATAGAGTGATTCAAGAGGAAGGTTTATATATTTTACTACATTCTATTTCGGGTTGACGTCAAATGTCTCTTTTACAATAGTGTTTTTTTAGCCCCCGACGAAAAAAGAGGGGTGTTATAAGTTTGACGTGTCTGTGTGTGTGTGTGTGTATCTGTCTGTCTGTGGCATCATAGCTCCCGAACGAATGAACCGATTTCAGTTTGTTTTTTTTGTATTAAAGGGGACTTACGTGCGAGTGTTCTTAGAATAGACATGTTTGATGAAAATCGGTTGACCCGTTTAAAAGTTATGGGGGTTTGAATTTTTTTTTTAATTCTCCTAACATATAGGTAAATATAATTTATATTGATTTATGTTAATTGATTTTTGTAAAAAAAAAGAGCAAAAGATTTTGGCAGGTGGAGTTTAAAAATTCTAATCAGCTGATGTCATTTCTGAATCGGTGAGAGAGACTTGAAAAAAGACGACTCCACTGAGACTTGCCAGTTGTTAAATAGAGGGCGTTTTCTGTAGATTGTTATAATCATTGACATAACATAACATAATCATTCACTATATCATCTCATTATATGTGTGTGAATAATGAGTGCGTAGTTTCTGATACCCTAGATACAAGTTACGGACTTAGTTAGGGGTCAATTACTATGCCGCCGGCGTAGCGGATGTGCGGCCCGGTTACCGTTGCGCCGGCACTCAGCGCCCAGGCGAAGTCGCCCCCGGGGGTTTTAGTGGGTAGGAACTCCACCGCTCCATCTTGGTGGAGGGCGAGTCCCACATACCCCGCTGCTTCAGCGCGGGGATGCGTCAAAGTATTTCCCCCGGGACAGTAGTAACTGACCCCTAACTAAGTTCGAAACTTGTATCTAGGGTATCAGAAACTACGCACACACTCAAATTCAATCTCAATTAAATTTCAATGATTTTGTCTTACATTCAATTAATTTACTAGCAGTTCTTCTTTCGCACGGGTACGTACAATTTTCCCGTGGATTTTGCAAAATTTTCTTTCCAACCCTCGAGATATAACATCGTGACTAAGGGCTGATTTTTCCATCGCCAGATAACTTTATTCGAGGGCTATAATTTTGAAAGACAGTTATTTATTTCATACAAAAAATGTCAAACGTCAATTTTATTATCGAACAAAAGGATGGAGATATCCGCCCTAAGGGAAATAGGGTTTACATTAATTTTTCAAGCAAATGTGGTAAGAAAAGTGTTATATTGTGAAAATGTTTCTTAATTTAAAAAAAGTTATAGCAAGTATTTATTCATTTCCGCCGGAAATGCGTATATTTCCCGGTACTTTGATCAATCGAAAATAATATTATTTTACTTTTAATTCAATAAACAAACATGATTCGCTAGAATCAGGAATTAAACCCGGAACTTAGGATGTTAATGTATAAATAAGGCACCAGACGACCTAGGCAAATAGTTTAATTAATAATCAAAACAAAATTATTTAAACTTTAAATACTTAGATAAATTAATTTATTACTTATTTACGAAAACAAATAAATACTTCGCAGAATATTTCCGTTGCAAACAAAGTACTTTGGCATATTTCAGTTCATTGTATAAAACTTAATTAGACATCAACAAGTTAGGTTTAAAAATGTCGTGTTAATATTTACTAATATAATAGTTGAAATGTCTGTTTGTCATACTTACTAAAATTATTAATGCAAAAGTAAGTCTGTCTGTCTGTCTGTTAACTTTGCACGGCTACTGAACCGATTGACTTAAAATTGAGTACAGGGGTAGCTATAGCTATATGGTCCGGGGAAGGATATGTTTTATCCCGAAATTCCCACACAGCTCGTTTCTAAATAACGATGACCTTCAAGTAAAGTTACTCACCAAGTAAAGTTAGTTTTGTTCTTTCTTACTTTATATCGAGTGACAAAGACAAAACATGTGAGTAATTACTCGGAACGTTACTTGAAGATGGTAAATTGGCCCTAAGTATAATCTTTTGTGTCATTTTTGGAAATTCAACTTCTGTCAAAAAGGGGATGAACGCATAACTGAATTAAGAAGAAAAGTTTGTATCAAAGCGCGCGCCATCTTGGAAAATGGCGGACACTGACGTGTTCACAAAAAACTAATAATGTAATAATTATTTATTAATGAGGTAATTAAAAAAGTAATTCAAGAGAAATCCCACGTGTAGTCGTTAGAACAGAAAACGTGGTTGTTGTATAAATCCTACTAATATTATAAAGGCGAAAGTTTGTATGTATGGATGTTTGTTACTCTTTCACGTAAAAACTACTGAATGGATTTGAATGAAACTTTACAACAATTTAGCTTATACATCAGAATAACACATAGGATACTTTTTATCCCAAAATTCCTACGGGAACGGGAACTACGCGGGTGAAACCGCGGGGCGCTGCTAGTTAATAAATAATTTTGTAATTTTTGACGTCTTCTGTTACGTTTTAAGTTCAACTTTAAAACTGCGACAAGAATCCGTTAAAGTGAATAGTTTTAAATAATGATGGATACAAAAACTTGTTTCTAACAACTTGTTTTTACATATTTGAAATGCGATATAACTGAATATTACGAGTGAAACCGTCAACGAGAAGATAGTTAAGTAATTCATTATGATATGACGTTTGTTTTGACTATTTTAAAGTCTATGCTAAAAATACTTTGTCGTTTTTACCTAATATTTTTTCATTTAAAACAATGTATCTTTCCTACTTTTGTGTTTATGTTAAAGATCAAGGATCAAGAACCATGAGGAAATTGTTTTAATACTTGGAATTAATTTCTTTATTACCTTTAATGGTGGTTAAGTTTGCGGAGGAAGTAAACAGATTATATTAAATTATTTAAAAGAGCAAGCCTTTTTTTCTTACGTTTGTCAGACAACCCTTTGATACCTGTGATAATTACGTGGCCGGTGAATTAAGTACAGTACCCTCACAAAATAAAACACACAATCATTCACTACATCATCTCATTATAGTAACTGACCCCTAACTAAGTTCGATACTTGTATCTAGGGTATCAGAAACTACGCACACACTCATTCACACACACCCAGACCGAGACAAACATTTGTTGTTCATATAAATATTCACTCCGCAAGGGAATTGAACCCGCAACCTTACGGATGGCAGTCCGGCATGGTGACCACTCTGCTATCGAGGTCTCGAGGTGATGAGTGTAGTAAACGGTTGTACACTGTATTATGGGAGACTCACTAACTGAAGTCTCATCACCCCCGAGAGCGTTGTATACTGTTTCTGTATTGGGCAGGCAAGTTGCTAACCACAGGTGACCACCTCGACACTTCATCCCAATAAAAAGACCTGCTTCATAAAATATGTCTTCGTTTCCAGACGATGAGTACTACCAGCTGCCGAGGCTGTTTCACCTGGACGAGTATGAGGAGTGCCTGGTCCGCGGAGACGGGCTCTACTGTCTGGGCACCTTCCACGTCAAGCCGCCAGCGCTGCCCAACACGCTCTACGATCTGTTGCTGGTAAGACACGTTTCTGATGACCTGCACTTGGCCAGCGTGGTTGGCTGCCTTGTCACCCTTATTCTAGATAGACTCGACCCTAAAGATGGGGACAGTAAGGAATTTGGCCTGTGATAGACTGAGACCTGACCGCCTAATTCAGGGTAGGCCCGAGCCTCTTGGTTGGAACATAGTGAGTATAACTTGGCCAGCGTGGTTGGCTGCCTAATCGCCCTAATTCAGGGTAGGCTTGAACCCTTTCGGTGGGAACATAGCAAGGAATTCGGATGTTTGACTAAGGTTTGATCGCCCTAATTCTGGGTAGGCTCGAGCCTCTCAGTAGGGACCAGTTTTAATCCAGTTTTAATCTACTAACAACAAAGGATAGTTCGGTTACTGTGTACGATCGTTTCTCATCGCTTTTCTATGTTCTTTTCGAACTGTAATTTTATAAAATAAAAAAAAACCTAACACTTCTGTTTGTCTATTTAAAGATCAATTAATCATATTAGTACATAAACATCATCCGAAACAAAATATACTTTAAGCTGTTAATATACTACACAATAACGCTATAAATCTTATTTAGCATTGATTAATAAGCGAATAATTAAATAAATATACAAGTTATCCGTCTTTAAGTAAATACCTAATGATATAAGTTATAAAGATTATCTTATTCTTATTAATATTCAAAAACTAAGAGCGAGTCCAACCTGCAATTGACCGGTTCCGTATTTATCGTAATCGTAATATCAATTAAAGCAGTATTTGGAGTAAGAACTAATAAATATATTTGAATAAATTAATTGTATTTTGAGTATTATTATTCTCATTAATAAAAGAAAGATCTTGGTGCAACATAAATGTTAAAATAAAAATAACAAAGCTCGTTCCTTTTTTCTTGGTCTAGAATCGAATTTCTTTATTTGGAACACCGATTACTTTAAATGTTAATATTTGTTTTAAATAAATAAATATGGTACCAAATGGGATTTATTTTTACACCCCCTGCTCTAAATAAATGGAGTTAGAATAGTTCCTTGAGGGTAAATTATCCATCGTACCATTATATTGTGGAGTACTGTGGAGGTCTGATGGTAGTCGCTTCACGTTATACTGACATTCCGCCGACTCCAATTAGACAAGACTACAATACTTAGGAATATTTTCTTCTTCCAAACTTTTTTCCTGAACCTGAAGAATAGCCCTGAATATACTTAGTAGCTACTAAGTATATTCAGTCCTATTCTTTAGGAATATATTCGGTATGTGGCAATCGTCACAATCATTACTTCGGCTCGGCTTTGTTGTTCGGTAAATACTGCCGAACCGACTATGCTGGCCCGAATATGGTGTGTAGCTATCCTTAGCGACACTCGCTCGGAAGAAGAAATTCCTATTGTCTATTGTGTTAGTACATAGTATTTAGCATTCTTTGTACAAGGAACTCCAAAAACTAGAATAAACCATTTTTATTTCCATAAAAACTAATGCGACCAGTTTTTTGAACTTTTATATCCATGACCTGAGTCAGAAACAGGTCTAGAATTACCTTATTTGATATTCGGTGTATATTTTTGTTGTTCGTAATATGAATAACATGATAAAATACATTTTAACATACCCGACCTTCGTGATGTAATCACACTAGACTTTTGAGTTTTATTTTTAAAACCTGTCTGTGCGAAAATTATGCATTTGTTTAGATGTGACGGAGACTGATACGAGATAATATAACAAGTTTTTGTCAGTTACCAAAATAGATATTTAAACGAGTCAATGTTTAAAGTTCATCATTTTAAGGCTTATTTTTTTCTACAGTCTAGGTATTATATATCCTTGCTAATATTATTAAATGCAAAAGTAACTCTGTCTGTCGGTCGCTCTGCTGAACCTTCTTCTTCTTTGCGTGTCGACTCATATATTTGAGGACCAGACCAACTCGACCACCGATATGGCACTATCAGTGGCCTTGTAAAGGTCCTCGCGTGTGCAGGTGTAAGGACACGCACGGCAGGTTATTTGCCGTTGAGTCATGGTGGAAGGATCGGCTAGTCTGCGTTACCGACTTGCCGTCCGCAGACCATTGCCCAGGGTGCGCCGGGCGCATGCTTGTTATATACGCCACTCGGGGAGGCTCCTTCCATGCACCTCCTTTTCTGAACCGATTTAGATGGAATTTGGTTACGAGATAAATTAGAGATTGAGAATGCAAATAAGCTACATTGTATCCCAAATTTCCCTCGGTATAAACTTTCGCACAGGTAAAATCGCTGTATAGCACTGAGTAATCTTTATATGCGAGAAGCGGCAATAGCTTATTGGTCGTTTTGACAACTGATAGGTCCTGAGTTTGATCCCCGATTTGGGTTATGGGAACGGTGACCAATAGCTGTTGAAATATATATATATATATACTAGTAGCTCCCCGCGGTTTCACCCGCGTAGTTCCCGTTCCCGTGGGATTACGGGGATAAAATATAGAGCCTATGTCACGCACTGATAAATTAGCTCTCCATTAGTGAAAGAATTTTTGAAATCGGTCCAGTAGTTTCGGAGCCTATTCATTACAAACAAACAAATCTTTCCTCTTTATAATATTAGTAATATATCACCTATTCAAGCACATCCTTTTATAACCAGATAAATGAAAAATATCCTGAAATGAGTACATGAATAAATTACGCAAGTAAAACTGCGGTACATAGCAAGTAAGACCAATAAGTGTTTTGCATAATTATGAATAAATTATTATCAAGTAAGTACGCCTTAAAAGGCAACAAAAAATGTGAACCGAAATTCTTTCCAATAGTTTTTGCGCTATGGCCAAAATTAGACATATTATTCATAATTGACTAATTTTAACCAATGGTGATTCAATCGACTAAAAAATTCCATAAATGTACTGTTAACTTTAACAAAAAAGCTGTTAAAAGTTGTTAATAATTAATCTTTACATAGTTAAGTATAAATCGAAGTTTTTTTCGCTGTCTGTTCGCTCAAATCTTTTAAAGTAGAGAACTTGTGGCGACATCTACACGCAATTGACTATATACGAGAGCCCGACGGGCAGCTGCCCACCAGACAATAACACCCGTCTGGTCGGAGGATCCTCCCTTTTCAAATGGGGATCCCCTATCCCCATAAACTGATTTAAATGTAGTTTTCAGTAATAGATAGAGGAACGGAAAGTATTTTTACAATAATTAAATCTCGGGTAAAAACGCGTAGCATATTTATAAGTACCTATGTAAAGTAAAAGTTAGTACAAAAAAAAATCACAAATGTCAAAGTAACTACCTACTATTCCGATTTAAAAGACTATTTAGATATTGAGTTCATAAAGTGAATAAATAAATCTAAAATGGCAACAGCGTTAGTTCATTGTGAACCTTGTTTGTATGATATAAATGATCGAGACATTGAAATCAAACGCCTATTCCTTGTTGCTAGGATGCCAATGTCAGCTGCGGAGGGGACATGTCTGCCTAAAGTTGTGGCAGACATGTGTCCCCTACGCCTCCTCAGGCCCTCAACTGCCCTGCCCTGCACTGTGCTGTGCTGCGTCGCTTGCTTCTCAGCATACACCTAACCTTAGCATTGACGGTTTTGAGGTCACGATAGTTCTGCATAATCTCCATAAAAATATTATTCAACATTACTTAATACAAGACATACAACAACTAACATCAACAGCCTACTTGTAGAATTTGACGGGTTATCAGAATTAACATAAAGTAGAAAATTTTATGGTGTTTTTTGTATAAATTATACTCATGGGAATTCCGCGAAACACCATAATAAGGTGATTTGAATTTTAATTGTCATTTATTCGGTCACGCCCTGTGAGCCAAACAAACGTGACATTACGTAGGTAATTTACCTATTTAATAGAAAAAACTTGAATTTAAGTACAGTCACGTGCATAAGTATATACGGGCAGATTTTCAAATAAATGTAAACACTGAAAATTTCGAAAACAATTCACCATCATCATCATCATCATCATCAATGGCCATCCGTAACAGATGATTTAAGCAGTGTGTGATGATATTGCGCGACACCTTCTACGGTGACTAGTTAAACCGATGCGGGAACGGCAACAGCAAAAAGGAATAGCCACTTAGCAATTCATACAAATATAACCCGAGTTTCTCACAATAATGTTATTTTGGCAAAAATATGGACACAGATGCCACCGTGTTTGCCTGGATCTAGTCGAGGGAGTAGACTGAAAATAACTAAAATGTCTACATTATACGTATAATTATGTCTTTGCAGGCCTGTCTAGCAAAGTACAACTTTTTTTTATTGATAGGTATGTGAACTTGAACGATGCCGACACAAAGGTGAATGAACGCGTCGTTTCCTCAATTTGAGATTAAAAATACTACACGCCTGTATAGATTTTGATGTTTTTTCAATAGAGGTCGATAAACCTTGACATAGTTTGGTCAATCAGCACAAAAAAGCGCTTTTTGTGAAGGTTTTATAGTATCTTTATCTTTTTTGGCTGATTAATCGATACGAAACCCAAACTACTGAGTTATATTTTATTGTTAATCACAAATCTTCTTCTTCAAAAGCTTAATCCCATGTCTACCCTGGAGTAGTTTTCAGTTTAATTAGATTTGTCGAAACGGCAGTATTTTACGTGGAGCGACTGCCATGGGACCTCAAATGTCACTTGAGTGTTGGGGACTCTAGAGTAACGGCTGTCGATGATGTTATGTTTACGACAACTGTGCCCTCCGGAAAGTTCATGCCATCCATTTCTATTATGGCGGGGCCAGACATTGCTTTACCGATCCTATGTAATCCGCGCTTCGCACTGGGCTCTAAGCGCTACGTTTGTAACTTACAAGAGCTCATAAAAATTCTGGTTAAGCATTTAGTAAAAAACTGTATTAAAATAAAACTCCCCATTTTCTTCTCAACCTATAATATACCTTTATTCCTTCCAGAACTACACAGAAGAAATCCACACGTTCAACCGAACCCAAATCCACCGCGGTTACTGCGTGAGTTCGCGATGCCCCTTGCAGAACGGGACCCATCGGGAGCGCTTCGAGAAGTGCGTCTCTGAGCTCATGGAGCCGTACTCTCTGGACGTGGAACTGATGACGTTAGACTACTGTCATCAGAGAGCAGACCAGCAGAGAATGCCCACGCCAGATGCTGCGCAATTGGTGTACCTGATAGCCATTTGTGCGCTGGTCGTCATGAATGTTATAGGAACTGTATATGAGATCAGAACGAAGGATAATCCTAAGAGTGAGTTCTTTTATGTTTTGTTTTGTGCACGTTAAAACAACGCAATGGCGTTTCATCAAATAATGACGTGTCACCCAAGGTTTGATGTTTTTGACAACGCTGGTTAAACTAAAAACCAAATCCAATTGAACACGAGATAAAAGAAAGAAAGAAAGAAAATATATTTATTCTGTCATACTACACAAATAAAGAGACATTTTGTTCTTTTTCTAGAAATTCAAGCGCTAATGGCGTGGTCGGTCATAGCCAACTGGAAACTGCTGACAAACTCTGAAAATGCTGCCACCAAGACCCCGCTAACAGCCCTTCATGGAATCAGGTATTTATTGAAAGAAGTGAGATACAATATGGCGTCTTAACCAGGCCGCACACCGAAGCAACAATATTGTTCAGACAACAATGAATGTTTCATCATCATCATCAATTTAAGAGTAACAGATGCTCCCTCCATCTGCCCCTATCCAATGCCTCCTTTACCTTAACACATCAATTTGTGCTGGTTTCCTCACTATGTTTTACGGTGAAGGAAAACATAGTAAGGAAACCTGCACACACCTGGGAAGAAATTTTAGGGTTGTGTGTGTAGTCGACCAACCTGCACTTGGCCAGCGTGGTTTACTAAGGTCTAATCACCCTAATTCAGGGTAGGCTCGAGCCCCTCGGTGGGGACATTAAATGAGCTGATGATGAATACATAGGAGAAGACCATTTGTATCTGTGTGTGTACCACAGATCAGGGAGTCACCTTAGGACTTCCGTGTGTACAATGTACGCAAATGTATGGGAGCAATAATTGTTGCTAATTTCGGTATGAAGGATGACATGAAAAATGGGTAGACCAAGGGTATACTTCTTTGTGTGAACCTCAAATGTTTGTCTCGGCCTGGTTGAGTGCATGAATGAGTGTGTGCATAGTTTCTGATACCCCAGATACAAGTTACGAACTTAGTTAGGGGTCAGTTACTGTAATGAGATGATGTAGTGAATGATTATGTTATGTTATGTTTTAAACTAATATTTTTGTTGCAGGGTGTGTATAGCGATCGGTACGTGCCTGTCACACGCGGCGTTTATATTTTACACCGTCTATATAAGTAACCCACGGGTTTTGGAAAATGTAAGTGACTTTTGATATAACAATACAGATTCTATAGTTTTAACGCCGAATACAAAAGTATGTATACTTAATATAAAACCCGATTTCAATTTAGAAACCCTTCATATGAAAAATCAAATATTAAAGATCTTCCATCTACTACATTACACTACGTTGTTAAATATATTTTTATTTGTATTAACATTATTACAAAATAACAGGTCCAACATGTGAAAGTTTGTGAGTGTGTGTGTTTGTTACTTCTTCACGTCTAAACGGCTGGAGCGATTTTTATGTTGGTACTGATGTCCCTTATTACTAAGAATAATATATAGGATACTTTTTATACCAAAATTCTCACGGGATAAGGGTAAAACCGGGCAAAGCTGGTTTTTAATAAGTTCAAAATCTCCTTGTTTTCAGTATTCAAGTCACCCTCTCAGTATGTTGCTACAAAACAGCACGGCTATGGAACAGATGTTCGTCGTGATGTCAGGGTTCCTCTTCGCCTTCCATCTGAGGAAGTATTCACTGAAACAGACAATAAGCTACAAGGCGATACCTTTGATCATTGTGAAGAGAATATTCAGGTAAAAAACCTCTATTTTCTGATAAAACTTATCTGATACTAGCGGCCCGCCCCGGCTTCGCACGGGTCCAATTTTCCAGTTGATTTTCCAGAATTTTTTACATAAGAACCTTCTACAGAGTATTAGAAAACTAACAAAAGAAAAAATAGGCAAATCGGTGTAGCCGTTCTCAAGTTATAGCATCAGGAAGGAAAACCCGACTTATTTTTATATGTATAGTAGATTATTGGTGTCATCCTTATAAACATAATCAGCATATTATGATACTTCAGAACCTCAGAAATGCTCACGGGATCAAAAAACGAAAATTGCGCTTTGGGGCTGAGCGTAATTTAACTACTTACATAAATATTTTATAATTATTTAGACAACTCTGAATGGGGTCACTATTAAAATTGTGTCAGATTTAGCAAAAGTATTTCTAAATATAACATTAGCTGTTCCTCTTAAAATACTGACATTCCATCTTTTCTAATACCAGTCACTTCCACCACACATTCACACCAAGATCTTCATCTGCAAAATCTGGTTCCCCAGAGTGCTCCCCGTGTCGCTGCTGGTGGTGGGGTTCGCGGCGACGTGGTGGCCCGTCACGGGCGGCGGGCCCATCTGGCGCGCCACCGTCGGCGCGCAGAGCGACGTCTGCCGAGAGAAATTCTGGTCGCACA
Source organism: Timandra comae (assembly GCA_958496195.1). Classification (NCBI taxonomy): domain Eukaryota; kingdom Metazoa; phylum Arthropoda; class Insecta; order Lepidoptera; family Geometridae; genus Timandra; species Timandra comae. The sequence goes on along the minus strand of OY292372.1, from coordinate 7,446,865 downwards.
TGTTCTTCGTACACAATCTGGTGCAGTCAGAGAAGATATGCGTGTTGCCCACTTGGTAAGTTCCAAATTGGATAGAACTTAATAATTTATTTTTAATTTTTTTCTGTACTTTCTAGGTTTTTTTCAAGTTTTAGAAGCAGTATCTAAATTTTAGAAGCTAGAAACGCTTCTAAAATGAATCTCATAGCCCAACTATGACAATAGAATAGATTGCATGCGATTTATTCGGTGAAACAACATCTGGCTCCTTCATTATAGTGATTAGTTGCCTATGTTGCTTTCAATCACATGATGCGTTTCCATTCTTAGAAAATGCTTCTAAGCCCAAGCCAGTTTTAATAACGGACCCATCACTGTCATGATGGTGCGAAACGTTGCTTGACTACACACGTCACAAATGATCTACGTGATAGCACATCTATTATCCTAACTAATATTATAAATGCGAAAGTAACTCTGTCTGTCTGTCCGTCTGTTACCTTTTCACGGCTAAACTACTGAGCCGATTGACTTGAGATTTGGTACAGGGGTAGCTTATGGTCCGGGAAAGAACATAGGCTATGTTTTATCCCGAATTTCCCACGGGATCCCGATCCCGAACTACGCGGGTGAAACCGCGGGACACAGCTAGTTACCGATAAAGTGGAAAAGAATAATATAAAAACTTTTCGATTTAAAGAAAGACAGCAAAAGAGAAAGAAAAAGGACAACAGATTTTAAACAAATTCTTACTCTCAGGTACATAGCAGTAGACGTCCAGATGCACATAATGGCGACGTTCCTGATGGTGTTCCTGATCCAGTGCTCATCAGGGATACTCTTGGTTTTGGGAGTACTGTTCCTACTGTCGTGTCTGCTGAATGCTGTACTGGCTTACATCTTTGACTGGATACCGATGCTGTATCTTACTGTTTCGCCTGAGTAAGTGGAAATGTAATAACAATATCATAAAGCTGAACCACGCATCACTACATAGTACAAAACAAAGTCGAATTCTCTGTCCCTATGTATGCTTAAATCTTTAAAACTACGCAACGGATTTGACATATAAAGCACTAAACAAACTTGTTTGAAGTGGATGTCACTAATCCAGAATCTCCATAAAGGACTTGTCTTTTAATAAGTACATATATTGAGTACAACATATCTCATTTCCATTTTCAGAAACCTCCGCACGATATTCATGAACGAGCCCTCATTCGCCGGTCTGTACATCTCCCCGTGGGGCAGCATGCCGGCATGCTTCCTCGGCCTCTTCTTAGGATACTTCTACTTCGGAATGAAGGATGGGGAATACAGCCTTGGGAAGTATAAGGTAGGGGGTAAGGGTGTTATAAGTTTGACGTGTCTGTGTGTATCTATCTGTCTGTGGCATCATAGCTCCCGAACGGATGAACCGATTTCAATTTAGTTTTTTTGTAAAAGGGGACTAACGTGCAAGTGTTCTTAGACATGTTTGATGAAAATCGGTTGACCGGTTTACAAGTTATGAGGGTTTGAAAGTAATTGTGTTGGGTGTTTTTTAATTTAATTGTTACCAACTTTATAATCGTATGATTGCCGAATATGGAGGGAAAGGGAAAGGTATTTGTCGTTGTTTTTCGAATTGTGAGCTCTTTATTTAGACGAGGCAAATGTTTAGGATAATCTACTGAGCCAGTGCAATTGATGGTTTCGTGTAAAGTCCATTGCATTGGATTGCGAAGCATTTTGGGACTGGCTCGGTGGATGGCGTCAATCATTTGCTCATAATAATGGTCCATTATTTCGAGTATCTTTCTTTGACAATTTAGTATTAATTTTCAAATTGTATAGATCAAGTTGCTTGTCTACTGGTTCATCCTAATCCTAACTAATCCTAATCAATCCTAACTAATATTATAAATGCGAAAGTAACTCTGTCTGTCTGTCTGTTACCTTTTCACGGCTAAACTACTGAACCGATTGACTTGAAATTTGGTACAGGGGTGGCTTATAGTCCGGGAAAGAACATACGATACTTTTTATCCGAAAATTCCCACGGGAACGGGAACTACGCGGGTGAAACCGCAGGGTGCTGCTAGTATTATAAATGCGAAAGTAACTCTGTCTGTCTGTCTGTCTGTTACCTTTTCACGGCTAAACTACTAAACCGATTGACTTGAAATTTGGTACAGGGGTAACTTATGGTCCGGGAAAGAACATAGGATACTTTTTATCCCGAAATTCCCACGGGAACGGGAACTACGCGGGTGAAACCGCGGGGCGCTGCTAGTACAAAATAACTTTCAAAATCCGTGCCCCGTCTTGGCATTATTCTGATACATATAGATGGAGTGTATGATAATGTTATGTTAATTTATTAATTTTGGTTCCACCAATGGAGTGAATGATTATGTTATGTTAACTTAAAAATGTTCATTCCAGTGGCTCCTAAACATGTCATGCATTATTTCGTTCGTGCTGATGTTCTCGTGGGTGCTTCTCGGGTACTTCGTCCAGCACATCAAGATCAAGATGTTCATGGTGTTTTACGCTGCGATGGAACGCTCCATATTCCAACTGATATTACTGGTCTCTTATATCATCGTGAGCGTTGTTTGTGGTGAGTACAATTTGGGTTTTTATGTCGATTTTCACAAAGTATCAGCTGCCTTGTGAGATCTGTCAGAAAACCAATGCTTCTTTCTCTTAGGAAAAAATGTGCTTAGATACTTTTTGGTTACACATAAGTTTCCAGGGGTTCACGTTAATAGTGCTATTGCACTGGGGATGGAGGTGGTGGATCAAGGAGTGGGGATCAAGATCATGGCTCTTCGATCTCCAAGCCAAAGCCTTAGCAATGGCTGATATATCACTGTTGCAACTTTTAATCAATAAACCTGTTATTTGTTGCAGGTTTCCTAATAAAGTTCATGGCGTGGCGCGGATGGCACGCCATGTCGCGTCTATCACTGCCGGTGATGATGGTCCACTGGCTCGTCAACATGTACCTCGTCGGCTCCACGTCGCAGCCCATAGCCGCTTCCATCATCAACATCGTAAGTAATCCCCGTATCATGTCACTGCCGGTGATGATTGTCCACTGGCATCCTAGTCCACCTCACATCGATTTAGATGTTTGGTATGGTGATAGATTGATACCCCGAAAACGATATGGAATAGTTTTCATCCTATATTAATTACGTATTCAGGGCGAAGGTTGTGAGAGGAATGAGTAGGGAATGGAGTCTACCGTTTCTTTTGAGATATAGTATGTGCATTGTGCATGTGTTGTGTTCCGTTATAATAAGCAAGGTATGCAGAAGCAAAATTCAAAGTATGTGCTCAAAAATCAGATTCACTGCGGAAAACTGCAGGGTAAAGCTTGTATTATTTTGACTCACGGGACTATTAAGGAGACCCGGTTTTTGGGAAGGCTAGTATGGGGCCAAAGCCAACACACGGAAGCCCTTTGACATATTTAATCTTGTGTAAAGGATGCATAAATGCGACTATTCTGTATAACACTATAAAATGCATCCAAGGACAGTCCCCGGTTCTGCTGGGACTATTGCAAATATATGGAAAACTACGACTGGGTTATGGGAATGGGATGTTCAATGGACTGGATATAGGGGAACTATGGGGACTATGGCACCCGCCGATACAATGCTATAAACACGTACAAAGTGGCGGATGGAGACTTGCCAGCTCTATAACTGGGCCCCCAAACAAGTCGCTCGATTCGCAACAAAGGGGCAACAAAGCTTGTAATATTATTGTCTTTAAAAAATAAAATGTGCGAACGGTTAGCTCCTACACATTTTCGAGAAGCAAAGAGATGGAGTGGTCTTGCTAACAAACACGTGCGACATTTTAGTTTAAAATTATCATATTTAGGACAGGCGTTTTAATCGACTTAAAAATAAAACTGAAGGAAGTTCTTTATTCGGTAATATTTTAGGGATTTCAAAAACGGGACCCTATTACTGAGACTTCGCTGTCCGTCCGTCCGTCACCAGGCTGTATCTGAAGGACGGTGATAGCTAGACAGTTGACATTTTTACAAATTATGTATTTCCATTAAGAACCGTGCGCGTGTCCGACTCACACTTGGCCTTTGGTTTTTATTTTTGGTTTATTTTTAACTGATTTCAAGATAAGAGGAGGTTATTCAATTCTACCGTCTAAATGTTTTCTTATTTTGTGACCCAGTTTCGATTATTTTTTAATCTTTACTAATACTAGCAACGCCTCGCGGTTTCACCCGCGTAGTTCCCGTTCCTGTAAGAATATAGGGATAAAATTATGCTAAGAACCTTTCCACTGAATCACTCTATCTATTAAAACAAACCGCAACAAAATCCGTTGCGTAGTTTTAAAGATCTAAGCATACATAGGGACATAGGGACAGAGAAAGCGATTTTGTTTTATACTATGTATGTAGTGATTATAAAGAAAAGTTTGTGTGTTGTTTTTATATTTATTAAATTGTAAGGGGTAATCTCGGGATCTACTGGACCGATTTTAAAAATTCTTTCACTCATGGAAAGCTAATTTATCAGTGCGTGACATAGGCTAATATTTTATCCCTGTATTCACACGGGAACGGGAACTACGCGGGTGAAACCGCGGGGCTGCTAGTCCAATATGATATTATACTAAACTATTTTTTTCCAGAGTATCTACGGCATAACTACAGCAGTATACACGTATCTGCTCGCAATACCAATCACGATCCTCGTCGAGATGCCCATGAAGAAGTCTTTCGATCTGATCACTCCTTGAACTTAATACAGGAACTTATTGCAGCGCCAAAGATTATGATAATAAAATAGATTATTAATTATAAGAATTAGTTATTAATGACAACGGGTTTTATAAGTATTAAAGGTAATATCTAAGTACTTAAATAAAAATATAATTAAATATTTTAAAACGGGTGTATAGGTAGCTATTGACGAGTCAGTTGAACTGATCAGTCCAGACATAAGACTGTGGCGTCACTCCAAAAGTTTTAGGCCTGGATTTCCCCACTGGAATCTGAAATCGCTCTGGTGATTGTTTTTGGATGGACGCCCGATGTATGTGAAACAACGGGATGTTAGTACGTACTTATTTAAGTCGAATCCCTCGACTAGTTTCAGCCACGTCCGGTGGCCATCATCAGGACATCCTCCTGATTATGGTACAATGTCGTACGTTTCGTTTAATATTTTTTTGTCAACCTATAGTGTCCCACTGCTGGGCAAAGGTCTCCCCCAAACATTTCCAACCATCCCTATCCTTCGCAGTCCCACCAGCTACTGTCGAAGGTTGTAAGATAATAAAAAAATAATAAATCCTTAATAATAAAACCTTAAAATGTGTTATCAGTTAGATCAATTTGATTATTTTCGGTGGGCAACTCTTATAAGATCAAGAAATAATTAAAATATTCTAGAAAAGTTAAGGCCCGCTCGCCCTAATTCAGGGTAGGCTCGAGCCCCTTGGTGGGGACATACGAGTATATGAGCTGATAATGGTGGATATAGAAAAGTACAGAACGTCATTTTTGACGTAATAGATTAATAATAATTTAAATGATTAATAAAATAGTTATTTATGGAACAAGCGTGTAAAGTTAGTGCTTACTGCCGAGCCGTTAGGCGAGGGTCTGAAGATAGCCGAGGATAGTAATCATCAATACACGCGTTTACCACACAACATTTTTCAACACATTTGCGAAGAAAATACTAATAAAATATCATTTTTCGCTAATAAATAAACAGTTGTTCTATTCGCGCGCCTAAATAGTGCCTCGGTGGTAAGCACCAACTTTACACACCTGTACCATAAATAACTATTATTCGTGTTTTGAACAGACCTCATCCTTACTATATCCTAATATTATAAATGCGAAAGTAACTCTGTCTGTCTGTTACCTTTTCACGGCTAAACTACTGAAATGATTGACTTGAAATTTGGTACAGGGGTAGCTTATGGTACGGGGAAGGATATAGGCTATGTTTTATCCCGAAATTCCCACGGGACCGGGAACTACGCGGGTGAAACCGCGGGGCACAGCTAGTAACCAATAAACTGATGGAATTGTAAAAAAAAATTTCTATCATTATTACTTTATGGTGATCAAAACTAAACTAAGGTTTATATTTAAGAAAATGTAAATAAAATAATAAATGAATTAATAATAATAGTTTTAGTAGTTTTATTTTCCTTTTATCCTATCGACATTTGAAAAGTTCTTTGACTTTTTAATTTTCATCTCGACTTCTGTGAAGTTATCAGAAAGAAAAATCTTTGGTTGGAAAAATAACTTTTAGGTAAGTAAGTAAGTACATTATATGAATTATGAAGTTACACATCCTAGTGTTAAGGCTTATTTCACCATCTTCAAGTACCGTTCCGAGTAACTACTCACATGTTTTGTCTTTGTCACTCACTTGATAAAAGAAAAGAACAACTAACTTTACTCGGTGAGTAACTTTACTTGAAAGTCGTGAAATAGGCCCTCAGTGTTAGATAGCCCATTTTAGAAGGTTATACGCTATACAGGGTGTCCCGTAAGTAGTGGACCAACGTGAAGTGGGTGGCAGGGGGGACTATTCTACCTAAAACAACAAAGTTAAAGTCTTAGGTCAGGGGTCGGCAACCTGCGGCTCTTTAGTTCCATACACTATTCTAATTTGTTGTAAAAAAAACGTTATTAATACGTGTCTATGTAGGTATCTTATTAATGAATAGATTAAAAAATATATCAAAAATCTTTATTTATGCAAGTACATAATATTATTGTCAGTATACGAAAAAAAGGCTCCTCAAAAATTTCAAAATTTTGTATTGTAGTACTTGGCTCTTCCAACTCATAAGGAGCCTCCCCGAGTGGCGCATATAACAAGCATGCGCCCGGCGCACCCTGGGCAATGGTCTGCGGACGGCAAGTTGGTAACGCAGACTAGCCGATCCTTTCACCACGACTCAACGGCAAATTCCCATAACTTGCCGTGCGTGTCCCTACTCCTGCACACGCGAGGACCTTACAAGGCCACTTATAGTGCTATATCGGTGGCCGAGTTTTGGTCCTCAAAAATATGAGTCGACACGCAAAGAAGAAGAAGAATTCAAAAGGTTGCCGACCCCTGTCCTAGGTCTTATAGTTTTGAAGTTAAATATGATATTTTTAATAAATAAGTGAAATTATCGTACTATGTACATTCTACGAATTCTATTAAGTAGGTACTTACTTACTTGTTTTGACGTTTTTTTATTCAAGGTCGTAAAGAATAATAACATAGGTTTTTCTAGACAAGAAGTACCTACTTACATGAAGACGTGTTTGTTATAAAGTGCAATTAGCACATTTCATTGATGTTTACTTACTTACAGAAGCGCTCATGGCCCAGTGCTACCCGCGGATCCCTTGTGATCTATGCGGTTAAGCAACATCTGACACCGTCATGACTGTGATGGTTCATTACTAAACATGACTTTTAATTTCATGAGGGCACGTAAAGCCGTCGGTCCCGGTTGTCGTACAAACATCATCGACAATCGTTACGGGTAGTTATAGTGCATTCATTTTGCGGTGAGACAAAATGTAAACAAACCATGAAAAAGGTTATTTTGTATGTCATGTTTTATCAATAATACATAGACTACTCCCTACTGACTACTTGATATTTAATTAATCTTTGAAATATAGAATATATAACATACTAGCATTAGCCCTCAACTTCGTTCGCGTGTAATAATTATTTTAACACGCGACTTCATTTATGTAGAAGGTGAAAAAATAGTTATTCTGTGCCGCCGTGCACTAGCCGGGTCGCCTTGTCATAGTAACTATTTAGTAATCTGTGGCCTTGATCATAATTTTGATACTTATTGAAATCAAATCATGTAAAAGGCAAATGTCTTTTAGATTAAATACTTTTGAAATGTAAGCGCAAAAAATGTGTTTTTTACGACATCACATTAGAAGCTCCTAGATTTATCGGTGTTTCTCTACAATATCATGCATGTATTATACATATAAACTTTCCTCTGGTATCACTCTATTAAAAAAACCGCTACAAAATCCGTTGCGTAGTTTTAAAGATTTAAGCATACATAGGGACGGACAGACAGCGACAGCGACTTTGTTTTATAAGTACTATTTAGTAACCATAGATGAAAGATTGGTTAGATACCGCGATACCTGATGAGATACATATACACCCTTATTTTGAAATTGCGATACCTTATCTCACAGCTAATGTAAACGACGGGTGACAATATAATAGTGAAGTTAGTTTTTTTCTTTTGCTTTTATTTAAAAAGTTATGATAAGTCAAAGATTTTCAAAATCCCGCCGAATTTTATTGTTATTCTACACCGAACGCTGCGATACACAGCTGAGCGCGGTCATCGACCCGAGCCGTCACAGAATACTTGATAGCTAGTGTGCCGTCTGGTAATACGACATTTATTTTGTATTTTTTAAAGATAAGTAATCGACTATCATTTTTGATATTTTTATTGGATATATGGATTCAGTTACTGCTACAGATATTCTGATTTTAATAAGTCCCATATTTTCAAAATAGGGGTGTATTATTAATAGTTACTCGCATGTTCACACTGCCAGCGAGTAACTATTATGATCACGGATGAACAGTTCAGTTCATCCGTGATCATGGCGCTTGCAACAGCGTAGAAATATTGGAAACTCGAAGTCACTACTTTTGAGCAATTGGTAGAGAATAAGACACCTTGGCCATAAAATACCTGGAAATTTAATGAAATACCGATAATGCGTCTCGGAGATTTTTTGTCGAAGCATATACAACAGCCCGAATCAAATGATTGACATACGTTACGCGCGTTTTTTAAAATATGCAAAATTAAATGTATTTTTTTATAATCTAACTGAGATATTTTCTTAATTTTTTTGCGGAAGAACATTCTACAGAGTCTTAGAAAACTACAAAAGAAAAAGCCAAATCGGTCTAGCCGTTCGCAAGTTATGACGTGATAACGGCAAACGGGTTTCATTTTTATATATATAGACTAGCGGCGCCCTACGGTTTCACCCGCGTAGTTCTCGTTCCCGTAAGAATATGGGGATAAAATATGCTAAAGACCTTCCCACTGAATCACTCTATCTATTAAAATAAACCGCATCAAAATCCGTTGCGTAGTTATAAAGATCTAAGCATACATAGGGACATCAGGACATAGGGACATAGAAAGCTACTTTGTTGTATACTGTTTTTGATGATTACACGAAATTTGTTTCTTGAATTATTTTTACACAGTTTCACCACGCAAACTGACATTTTACTACGTATTATGTTCAAAATTTAATAAAACATTAGGAACATACGCCTCACAGACAGCTTGCAGTGTGACTGGCTTGGATACGCCGGGTATGTACATGTAGTATTTGTTGCCGCATTTGACTACGTCGGCGATACCTACCAAACACACCGAAACCAATTCATCATCTAAGGTAGTAATAGTAATCACAATGATAATTGACATTACTAAAACCTAAAAATGCTGTGAATCTCAAACTATGGATACATTTTAATACTACTAAATGAAGGTGAACAGTCATTTTAAGTAATGAAAGTAAAATTAATAGTTTTCGTATTTAGCCGGATTGTACCCGTCATTTTTACTCTTGATCAACTTGTTGACGTGAGTGTTTTCTTCCCGATTATATAGTAAAGTATATTGTAAATTTTTGATAATTCTTTGTTTAAAGTAATTATTGTATTATATTTTATATTCAGTTATCGTTAAATTTCTGTTATCTGAACGTTGATTTTGATGAAAATAAGTGAACCTGGTTCAAACAGCGCTTGCACTTTTACTTCGCCGAAGATCCAAACATACACCAAGGTGTTATTAATATACTTATTTAAATATGTAGAAGAGACTTGGCCAAAGATTCGTATCCCTACAAAAATTCTATTGTATATAACGACTTCACGAGCCTCCGTTTACCGATTTCTAAAAGAAAAAAAGGAAAATCCATGTTGGAGCTCTTCTTCTGAGGATCACCAATAAATAGTTGTTTATTTATTTTGTAGTAAAACAATTCAGGTGCTAACATGAATTGTTTTTACTTGTACTCAACTCATCCTGTTTATTACCTTTTTATTGATTTTTACACTAAACTAAATTAATAGACGACTTATCAAAGATGCCTACTATGTCTTATTTTACTTTCATATTTATAACTCTAAAAAAACTATATATTTTTCGCCTAAATGAGCTAAAAGTTTGACAACCAGTATTTCTTTGTTTACATTTTGTCTCACGGCCAAATGAACAGACTATAGAGCCCTCAAAAGTCTAACATTTGGTTTAACCAAAAATGTCGTATAGCCTGGGTTGTGAAAGTCTGATGGCAGTCGCTTCACGTAAAATACTGATGTTCCGCTAAATCTGGTTAAACTGAAAACCAACCCCAAATAGACAATACATGGGATAAGGTTCGGAAAAGAAATATTAATGTATACTCACCTATTAAAAGCGTCGCTCTGTGGGGATCATCCTATTAATTTATGTGTTACACTCGCCATTTAAACTATTTTTATCGAATTTTAAATTTCTAGGGTAAAAAAAACTACAAAAACCGAATTAGAGTGATCTTTATTTGCAATTAAAAGATACTTAAATATATTAAGCATCCAGAAACAAAAGAAGTTCTGATTAATGTAATATTATAAGAAATAATCTCCTATTGTTACTAGCTAAAGTAATAAAACAACAATTATAAATTCATCAAAATGTTGAGAACAAATTACGTTAGTACGTTTAGGGATCCACGGTACATGTTTGGCACAAGCTAGAATCCTGGCATCTCTATGGTTATTGATTTTTCGGAATCTATCGACGGGCTGGGCCTACCCACTAAAAACACAGCGACTTCCGTCCGTGTTACATTGGGATACCGTGGGATACCGAGGGGGCTTTCTACGACGGCACCCCAACGCCGGGCCCGCACCAAAGGCGGCGTCCCCCTCTTTGAGAGGACCTCTCCGAGGTCGACCGTCCTCCCCGACGCTCGCTCTTTCTACCAGGGCTCAGGAGAATCCGCTGCCAGCCCTAACTTTACTGCAGTGTTGCAAAAGCTAGCACATAACTATTAGTTATCAATAGGTAGCACATACACAAAGGTATTAGCATCACATAAGAGGCGTAATAAATTAAATATTTATTATTTTATGCTTTTCAGTTTTTGAAGTCGGTTTTTAACGCAGTTTAGTAGTACCTACTTATTAGTTATATTAATTAGGCTAGTATGGGGCCAAAGCCAACACACAAGAAGCCCTTTGACATATTTAATCTTGTATAAAGGATGCACAATCCGGCGACTATCCCAGTATAACACTATAAAATGCATCCAAGGACAGTCCCTGGTTCTACTGGGACTATTGCAAATATATGGAAAACTACGACTGGGTTATGGGAATGGGATGTTCAATGGGCTGAATATAGGGGAATTATGGGGACTATGGCACCCGCCGATACTATGTTATAAACACGTGCAAAGTGGCGGGTGGAAACTTGCCAGCTCTATAACTGGGCCCCCCAAACAAGTCGCTCGTATAGCAACAAGGGGGCAACATGAAACGAGCGGCTTTGAGAGTGGAGCAGACGCCCTGGGTTTTAAACCGCGATCCACTGAGCCCGAGGGTCCAGCATCATGCTAAGCCAACTTACCACTTAGGAACGCCCCTCACTCTGATTTAACCGGAATTAGTATTATTAATAACTAGCAGCGTCCCGCGGTTTTATCCGCGTAGAACTCGCTCTCGTGCGAAGGCGTAGCTCGTAGTATCTTACAATCTCGGCACAATTCACCATCGTGTGTTAAAAAAAATAAGTAACAGCGCCATCTATTAGTACGATTTGCGACTACAAAAAGTTACAATAAAACATACGATTACTTATATACAATCCCATGGGAATTTCGGGGTAAAAAGTATCCTATGTATTATTCCTACTTGTAAGGACCATCTGTACCAAAGGACAATGGGCAGATTTGTATGGAGTGTGTCCCAAGTGCTGTAGCACTTAGTGTGGTACATCATTCGATAGGTATCGTTAAGAGGAACAAATGATTCTACGGGAGTGAAGCCGAATTCCCCGGCAGAAAAAAGTTACAGCCATTTAAAAAAAAAAAAGTAAAGTAGGCATATTTTTTTAAAGGGCTGTAACTTTTTTCTGCCGGGGAATTCGGCTTCACTCCCATACAACCATTTGTATCTCTTAACGATACCTATCGAATGATGTACAACACTAAGTGCTACAGCACTTGGAACTCCTTGCATAAAGCAGGTAAATTTTTTTTTTTAAATGGCTGTAACTTTTTTCTGCCAGGGAATTCGGCTTCACTCCCGTAGAATCATTTGTTCCTCTTAACGATACCTATCGAATGATGTATCAAACGAAGTGCTACAGCACTTGGGACGTTTTGCCCAATATCCAATAATCAAAATCGATACAGTAGTTTTCGAGTGAAAATGGAACAAACATCCAAACTCACTAACATCCAAGCATACAAACTTTCGCATTTATAATATTAGTAGGATGTTGACTGCCTGCTAAAAACAAAAGCATAAATACCTCAAGTTTAGATATAAGTACTAAAGTGCATTCATTTTGCGGTGAGACAAAATGTAAACAAACCATGAAAAAGGTTATTTTGTATGTCATGTTTTATCAATAATACATAGAGTACTCCCTACTGACTACTTGATATTTAATTAATCTTTGAAATATAGAATATATAACATACTAGCATTAGCCCTCCACTTCGTTCGCGTGTAATAATTATTTTAACACGCGACTTCATTTATGTAGAAGGTGAAAAAATAGTTATTCTGTGCCGCCGTGCACTAGCCGGGTCGCCTTGTCATAGTAACTATTTAGTAATCTGTGGCCTTGATCATAATTTTGATACTTATTGAAATCAAATCATGTAAAAGGCAAATGTCTTTTAGATTAAATACTTTTGAAATGTAAGCGCAAAAAATGTGTTTTTTACGACATCACATTAGAAGCTCCTAGATTTATCGGTGTTTCTCTACAATATCATGCATGTATTATACATATAAACTTTCCTCTGGTATCACTCTATTAAAAAAACCGCTACAAAATCCGTTGCGTAGTTTTAAAGATTTAAGCATACATAGGGACGGACAGACAGCGACAGCGACTTTGTTTTATAAGTACTATTTAGTAACCATAGATGAAAGATTGGTTAGATACCGCGATACCTGATGAGATACATATATTATTAATAGTTACTCGCATGTTCACACTGCCAGCGAGTAACTATTATGATCACGGATGAACAGTTCAGTTCATCCGTGATCATGGCGCTTGCAACAGCGTAGAAATATTGGAAACTCGAAGTCACTACTTTTGAGCAATTGGTAGAGAATAAGACACCTTGGCCATAAAATACCTGGAAATTTAATGAAATACCGATAATGCGTCTCGGAGATTTTTTGTCGAAGCATATACAACAGCCCGAATCAAATGATTGACATACGTTACGCGCGTTTTTTAAAATATGCAAAATTAAATGTATTTTTTTATAATCTAACTGAGATATTTTCTTAATTTTTTTGCGGAAGAACATTCTACAGAGTCTTAGAAAACTACAAAAGAAAAAGCCAAATCGGTCTAGCCGTTCGCAAGTTATGACGTGATAACGGCAAACGGGTTTCATTTTTATATATATAGACTAGCGGCGCCCTACGGTTTCACCCGCGTAGTTCTCGTTCCCGTAAGAATATGGGGATAAAATATGCTAAAGACCTTCCCACTGAATCACTCTATCTATTAAAATAAACCGCATCAAAATCCGTTGCGTAGTTATAAAGATCTAAGCATACATAGGGACATCAGGACATAGGGACATAGAAAGCTACTTTGTTGTATACTGTTTTTGATGATTACACGAAATTTGTTTCTTGAATTATTTTTACACAGTTTCACCACGCAAACTGACATTTTACTACGTATTATGTTCAAAATTTAATAAAACATTAGGAACATACGCCTCACAGACAGCTTGCAGTGTGACTGGCTTGGATACGCCGGGTATGTACATGTAGTATTTGTTGCCGCATTTGACTACGTCGGCGATACCTACCAAACACACCGAAACCAATTCATCATCTAAGGTAGTAATAGTAATCACAATGATAATTGACATTACTAAAACCTAAAAATGCTGTGAATCTCAAACTATGGATACATTTTAATACTACTAAATGAAGGTGAACAGTCATTTTAAGTAATGAAAGTAAAATTAATAGTTTTCGTATTTAGCCGGATTGTACCCGTCATTTTTACTCTTGATCAACTTGTTGACGTGAGTGTTTTCTTCCCGATTATATAGTAAAGTATATTGTAAATTTTTGATAATTCTTTGTTTAAAGTAATTATTGTATTATATTTTATATTCAGTTATCGTTAAATTTCTGTTATCTGAACGTTGATTTTGATGAAAATAAGTGAACCTGGTTCAAACAGCGCTTGCACTTTTACTTCGCCGAAGATCCAAACATACACCAAGGTGTTATTAATATACTTATTTAAATATGTAGAAGAGACTTGGCCAAAGATTCGTATCCCTACAAAAATTCTATTGTATATAACGACTTCACGAGCCTCCGTTTACCGATTTCTAAAAGAAAAAAAGGAAAATCCATGTTGGAGCTCTTCTTCTGAGGATCACCAATAAATAGTTGTTTATTTATTTTGTAGTAAAACAATTCAGGTGCTAACATGAATTGTTTTTACTTGTACTCAACTCATCCTGTTTATTACCTTTTTATTGATTTTTACACTAAACTAAATTAATAGACGACTTATCAAAGATGCCTACTATGTCTTATTTTACTTTCATATTTATAACTCTAAAAAAACTATATATTTTTCGCCTAAATGAGCTAAAAGTTTGACAACCAGTATTTCTTTGTTTACATTTTGTCTCACGGCTAAATGAACAGACTATAGATAGGTAACAAGCATTAGTGCCAAAACCGACAAAGAGACCGTACAAGGTTTTAAAAAATATAATAATAAATGATTTTTATTAAAATTTCTAGTACCATAAATAAATTAGAAATTTAAATAAATAGTAGTTAATTTAATAAATTAAAATAATAATAAATAATGTTAGTGTTTATAAGTTGTTTATTGTTGGGTAGTGTTTCTGCTAAATATTTGGAAGGTGAATATTTTTATAGTGTTTGTGTCCTCGACATCCATGTTTTTTAAAATTTGAACTAAAAATATAATAGTTTTTATAGTTATCTTGGTTTAACACTCAAATTATTATAATTAACGGGATATATAGTATAAAACAAAGTCGCTTTCTTTGTCCCTATGTTCCTATGTATGCTTAGATCTTTAAAACTAAGCAACGGATTTTGATGCGGTTTGTTTTAATAGATAGATTGATTCAGTGGGAAGGTATTTAGCATAATTTTATCCCCATATTCTTACGGGAACGGGAACTATGCGGGTGAAACCGCAGGGCGCCGCTAGTTATTTATAATATCGGAAGCTCGAAACAAATAATATACATGGTAAATATCCCGGTTATTATAATAATTTGAGTAAAAATATAATATTTTAATTTTAATAGTTTTTTTTTATTGATGACTAGCAGTGCCGCGCGGTCTAGCCCCAATTCCCTAAGATATTTTCTCAGGGCACGTTCAATCTCGAAAGTTCTAAATACAGAATTTATTGTAGCTGTAAAAAAGGCCACCATCTTTTTAAATATTGTTTCAAATTCCTTCATTACCATCCAGATTCATTTTTTTGTTTATTTTTTTTGCGAAATATTTTTTAAGATATTTTCAATTTTCTTCATAGCCATCCAGTGTTCATAGTATTTTTTTGTTTATTTTTGCGAAATATTCTTTTGGGGTCTCTGCGTGTCTCCAAGTTTTTATCTTTGTTGTAAATTTTTGCTATGTAGAAAGAATCATTTATTTAGGCACACCAAAATAATAAAATATATACTACATACCTAAAATATATACAATATATATATATACGAATAATCAAAACAATAAAATATACGGTGTGCTTTAGGTTCATTTTCAGCTATAGCTCCACCGTGATAAGTTTTTATATTTTATAAATTTAACTAGCTGTGCCCTGCGGTTTTATCCGCGTAGTTCCCGATCCCGTGGGAATGTGGGGATAAAATTATGCTAAAAACCTTCCTCTTGAATTACTTTATCTATTACTGAAAACCGCATCAAAATCCGTTGCGTAGTTTTAAAGACTTAAACATACATAGGGACAGAGAAAGGGACTTTGTTTTATATGTAGTGATAGTAGAAATAAAAAGAATGTTTTTTTAACTCGCATTGTCCCACTGCTGGTCAAAGTAAATACTAATATTTAAGTATTTAAATTAAATAATTATTTAAATGAATATACATATTATATTGTTCTTTACAATAGAGCGCTGGTCTTCCAACAGAACCCAGGCAGCCATTTCGAATTCATTGCAGAAAACCCTTGACATGACTCCATGATTCTTCGTTTCCAGACGATGAGTACTACCAGCTGCCGAGGCTGTTTCACCTGGACGAGTACGAGGAGTGCCTGGTCCGCGGAGACGGGCTCTACTGTCTCGGCACCTTCCACGTCAAGCCGCCAGCGCTGCCCAACACGCTCTACGATCTGATGATGGTAAGACAACTCATCATCATCTCAGAGGAAACGACGAACACTGATGAATATAACACTCTCTCATCGACTTCCATAGTGACCGATCACATGTACTCTGGCCCTCGACACCCCGCGATCCTTATTACGTCGTTTGTCCACCTAGTTATGGGGCATCTTATGCTGCTTGCTGGGACGTGGTCTTTATTCTGGAACTTTCTGCTGCATCCATAGCTTTGATATGTGCCCTATTCACCGCAATTTTATTCATGAACAAACATCAATTAAACAATTATAAACTATAAGTAAATATAGGTTTTCGTAGATCTAACAAAGGCTTTTGAAAAGATATAATATAAAATTAATTCCGTTATTTTTTATTATAGATTCCAGCAATAAAATAAATGACTTTGTAAGGTCCTTCAAACTATTTTTCCATATCAAAACAACAACATTTTATTTTTATAAATAATATAACTTTGAACTTATTTAAATTGGGTTTGACCCAGGGAAATGTTTTAGGACCAATGTTATTAGGTAGTTACATTGATATTTAATTGTATGGAAAATCCAAATCTGTTCATTTCATAACCTCTCATAAAACGCGAGGTTTAACCCTAAAAAATAATCATAAAAACATTATAATGTCAACAGAATTATACAGAAGAAACTTACACGTTCAACCGAACCCAAATCCACCGCGGTTACTGCGTGAGTTCGCGATGCCCCTTGCAGAACGGGACCCATCGGGAGCGCTTCGAGAAGTGCGTCTCTGAGCTCATGGAGCCGTACTCTCTGGACGTGGAACTGATGACGTTAGACTACTGCCACCAGAGAGCAGACCAGCAGAGAATGACCACGCCTGACGTCGCTCAGATAGTATTTTTATTAGTGATCTGTGCATTAGTAGTTCTTAATATTATAGGAACTTTGTACGACATACGATCAAAGGATAATCCTAAGAGTAAGTTTATTTTTATCGTCACCACATAGCACTGCAGTGTCACTCGACTAGTTCCCGTTCCCGTGGGAATACGGGGATAATCAATAGCCTAGGTCACGCACTGATAGATTAGCTTTCCATCAGTGAAAAAATTTATGAAATCGAATCTGTAGTTTCGGAGCCTATCCGTTACAAACAAAGAATCAAATCTTTCCTCTTTATAATATTAGTGTAGATTTCTTAATAGCTTTAGTGGACGTCTGTTTAACAATTTATGTTTTTATTCATCAGAAAATCGAGCACTCATAGCGTGGTCTGTCTTTTCTAACTGGAAGTTGCTGACTAATCCAGAAAATCCTAACTTATCGCCTTCGTTAGTTGCTCTTCATGGAATCAGGTAAGTTTTGAATTTTGTATCTGTAGCTTTGGCAGGTTTTCTTTTTCCGAACCATTATCCCTTTACTCGTTGGGGTCGGTTTTTGTTAAATCAGATTTTGGACAATGTTTTGGATTTACCAAAGTTTAACATTTTGGTAAAACGAAATATACTGATTTTCGCTTACCCATAACTAGAAGTGCCCCGCGGTTTCACCCACGTAGTTCCGGCTTCCTTGATAATTCAGGGATAAAAATATGCTGAAAACCTTCCTCTTGAATCACTCTACCTATTAAAACAAACCGCATCAAAATCCGATGCGGAGTTTTAAAGATCTAAGCATACATAGGGACAGACAGACAGCGACGGCGACTTTATTTTATACTATGTAGTGATAAAAAAAACTTTTATTACGAATAAGACTTTTTCATGAATTACAAAAGGTGCGTCTACGCTATACGAAACAAGCACAAGCCGAACATGAGCCGAGCTCGAGCCGAGCACAAATTCATTCAAAAGCTCGTCCGTTCGGTGCTTGTAAGTTCGTCCACACTTCACGAATTTGTGCTCCGCCCGTGCTCGGCTCTCCTAGCGTTGACGCAGCTTAATACCTACATTGTGAATCAATCTAAGGTTAGGTTCAACAAAACTACACATGAAATTAGACTTAATAACTACGCAAGCAGCATTTTTTGTTACATCTATTTTTAAAAGCTCAATTAGAATACACGTTTAACGTTTAACTGATGGAAAATTTATTGGGAATGTAAACTTACATATGTTATGTTTTGGTAATTACAAAAATAATTGATGATATCATTTTATTTGAACGAATTTATGCAGCGAGCGATAAACATGTTATGAATAAGGGCAAATAAATCAAATATAATGATCATAAGTGACTACTGTAGTTCATGGTCACTTGTGATTGGCAAAGACGAGCTGAAGATTGGTCTCGGTGGCGTGAATTGGGTAAGGCCTATTGGCCAGCAGTGGACTTCTTCTTTTTCTTAGAGACTCATATTTTTGAGGACCAGAACTCGACCACCGATATGGCACTATCAGTGGCCTTGTAAAGGTCCTTGCGTGTGCAGGAGTAGGGACACGCATGGCAAGTTATTTGCCTTTGAGTCGTGGTGGAAGGATCGGCTAGTCTGCGTTACCGACTTGCCGTCCGCAGACCATTGCCCAGTGGCGCCGGTCGCATGCTTGTTATATACACCACTCGGGGAGGCTCCTTCCATGCACCTCAGCAGTGAACTGAGGTGGGCTGATGGTGAAAGGAGATAATATTAGGAGGAAGAGGATGTAGGAAGAATGTTAGAGTTAAGAAAGTATTTGGTAATTCACGTTGATATTCTGTGAGTGTGGTACTTTCCCAGTCGAGGCAATCCATCCAATTATATACTATGAGAATATAAACACGGCAATGAGTAATATTTAAACTGCTTATTTTTTATGGAGAAGTTAGTAGGTTATTTTTGGATTATAATTATAATGTTTTTTTCCTTGTCTGTGAAATGTGCCAAAAAACGTGATACGTATGTTTATTAGAGTTGAAACCACAAAACAACCTTGGACTAGTACAGTCAGCGTCAGAGTAAAGGCACCTCCCTTCAAGGGCGTCGCCAAGGGGGGGGGGGGGGGCAGGGAGGGGCAGCTGCCTCCCCCTAGAGATTCTAAAAAAGTTGCTAAATAAACTCTGTACTGTCACAGAATATAGACCTACTGAATATGCTCCCAAAATTTCATGAGAATTGGTCAAGCCGTTTCGGAGGAGTATG
Source organism: Timandra comae (assembly GCA_958496195.1). Classification (NCBI taxonomy): domain Eukaryota; kingdom Metazoa; phylum Arthropoda; class Insecta; order Lepidoptera; family Geometridae; genus Timandra; species Timandra comae. The sequence continues at coordinate 7,427,100 of OY292372.1, read as the reverse complement.
GCAACTAAAACTGTGACACGAGAATTTTATATATTAGATTTAATTGACACGATCCTAAAATACGTTATTCGTTTTTCAAATATCGACGTCACCAAAGAACACCACACATAAATAGTTTAACCACAAAAAAACTATTTTTTCCGTAGCAGTTCAATGAAACCAGTTTTGTGCAAAGCATAGTTAATTCCGGCTTATAAGAGACGAGAAATGGATGTTTCGATACTGGAAGCAATCTTAACAAACTTTGGCACTTCCCGCCCTAGGCTTGGGCCTCATGCCAAACTTAATTTATACTAACTAATTTGATATGGATCCTAATGTAAGATCTCAAACGCATTTCCATTGTAAATATTACCTACCTTTTTTACGAGGTGCAAATGCATAGAACTGCATACCACCGTGAGCCGAGATTGGGAAGACCCCCGGTGGCATGTAGGGCTCTTCCAGCCAGAAGGGCTGGGCCTACCCACCAAAAACATAGCGACTTTCGTCTGCGTTACATTGGGGTGCCGTAAGATAAATATTACCTACCTATTGTTTTTAAATTTGCGGTTCTGTAATCTCTTTAAAGTACAAGGAAGAGTAAAAGGTCAAAATTCTCGCGGTCGATGACCCACTAATCGCTCACCGAAGTCTCGGTTTAGGACCTTTGGTACAGTCAGTGTCAGATATAAAGGTTTTGGCCTTAAAGGCCCTTGGTTGGGAATCCCAAAGCAAGCATTACCAACAGGTACCTATTAACTAACGCTGAATGTACCTGCAAAGACTGATGATGTAGTACTAAAGAGAATATTTCAGACCAGTGTTTTTCAATCTTTTTGATATTGCGACTCCTTGCGTGGTTGAAAAATTCTGGTGACCCCCTTGTGCACTTTGACAGACAAAAAAATATAATTTAACGCTTGGTATGATTGCCATTTTTTCCATTTTGATACCTATATTCGAAACTAATATAATAGAGTTTTGAAAATTATTTCAAAATTGTGTTTTTACTGTAGCTTTCCTTTCGGTGACCCCCCGAATAAGGTTCACGACCCCCTAAGGGTCGCGACCCACAGTTTAAAAAACACTGTTTTAGACAAACTCTTGGTCATCCACGACCTGTTTATGTCAGAAATAAGGGTCAATTTAGATAGGGCGGAAATATCTAATTTTAATGTTGCAAACTATTTTCAACTCCTCTTTCGGTCCTTTGACGACCTTGATGGCAGTGTGGTCACCATGCCGGACTGCCATCCGTAAGGTTGTGGGTTCGATTCCCGTAGTGGGTGAATATTTGTGTGAACCACAAATGTTTGTCTCGGGCTGGGTGTGTGTGTGAATGTGTGTGTGCGTAGTTTCTGATACCCTAGATACAACAAGCTTTGAGCTTAGTTAGGGGTCAGTTACAATATATTTTTTGTTTGCAGGGTGAGCATAGCAGTAGCAACATGTTTGACGCATACTGCGTTACTGTTTTACACAGCGTACGTCAGGGATCCACGATCATTGGAACAGGTAAGAATATTAGGATATTATTTGATTTAGATTTTCATATAATTTCCCTCTCTGTTATAATAATAATCATGGACCTAATTTTATGTACCATCCTACCTTTCTTCGAACGTTATCAAAAGGCTTATTCCCAGTTGCGTAACGCATATCTGAAGTCAAAGAGGGGTGATTACAGAGTATTTTTTCACAAAAAATGTTCTTACAGGGAAGTACCCTAATTTAAAAATTAACCACAGTAAAAGTTTGAGTCGAAACACACTTTTCTTATCTTATCTTTAACTAGCGGCGTCCCGCGTAGTTCCCGTTCCCGTAGGAATATGGGGATAAAATTATGCTAAAAACCTTCCCACTGAATCACTCTATCTATTAAAACAAACCGCTTCAAAATCTGTTGCGCAGTTTTAAAGATCTAAGCATATGTACATAGGGACAGAGAAAGCGACTTTGTTTTATACTATGTAGTGAAGAGGTCTTTAAATATATTTTTTAACCATGTACACGAAAAGAGGGGTGTTATTTTGTTGCTAAGCGTGTTTGTCTGTGGCACCGTCACCGATTTTCAATGTAGTTTTTTAATACCATTTGTAATTTTGTTTCAGTATTCGAGCCATCCATTGAGTATGTTATTCCAAAACAGCACAGCCATGGGACAAATGTTTATCTCATTATCTAGTTTTTTCGTCTCAATACAAATGAGAAGAATATCTTTGAAACAGAAAATTCGTTTCAAAGAAATACCAAAATATATTGCTAAAAGGATATTTAGGTAAGAAACATCTTACTAATATTATAAATGCGAAAGATTGTATGTTTGTGAGTTTGGATGTTTGTTACTCTTTCACAAAAACTTATATCAATTTAGATAATTTTTTTACAAATGTTCCTTATAACTAGGAATAACACATAGGATACTTTTTATGCCGAAATTCCCATGGGATTTGGATTCACGTGGGCAAAACCGCGGGGCGCAGCTAGTTAAAAAATCTGTAAAAATGTATTACTACGTGTAGATTTCAATCTCATTGTTTTTGTACAAAATGTCGGATATAAAAATATGTAAATTTTCAGAGTAATTAAGTGTGTTGAACACAAAAAATAAATTAACATTATAATTACTAATCATGAGTAAGGAAACATGTACATAATTATTATAATTTAAATATTATAAATTAGCAGCGCCCCGCGGTTTTACCCGCGTAGTTCCCGTTCCCGTGGCAATTTCGGGTTCAAAAGTATCCTATGTTCTTTTCCATAAGCTACCCCTGTTCCAAATTTCAAGTCAATCGGTTCAGTAGTTTTGCCGTGAAAAGGTAACAGACAGACAGAGTTACTTTCGCATTTATAATATTCAATTCAATTCAATTCAATTTCAATTCAATTTATTAATATTTTCTAATTTAGTTACAATTTATTTGATGTAGTTATTGAGACATTACCTCCCGTGGTAGTTACTAATAAACTGTGTTACGGTGAAGTAAGGCCTCTCAAACCACGTACACATAAAATATAACTAAGATAAGAAATTAAATATATACCTTATAAACTAACATATATAATTTTATATACTTAAAGCTACAAGTTTAGGGAGTTCTTATCGGTCTCGCCTCCCTAAAGCGTCGGAACGCCACTCCTGCAGGCCAGAAATCGGGATTCAGGAACATGTCCTTGTACTTCGCAGGCACCTGTAGCACGTAGGACTTAAAGGTGGTGTCCCTCGTCGATTCGAGGCGCCGCAGGTTGAGCCGGATGGTGTCCTTCGTCCAGAAACAGGCTCTCTCCTTAACATACCGCAGGACCTCCTCGCCTGTAGTATTGGGGTCAAATCTCGATATGTAAAGAGAGACGGTCGGCTCCACAATTCGTAGAGTTGTTTCTGCAGCGGAAGCGGTGGCGGTACCCCTTAGGTTACGAGTCAACCTCGGTCGGCGTTTTTTCTCCACAAGTGTAAAACCATCCCCGTCGACTTTCTTTGTTGACTGTGTACTACAAGGTGCTTGCTGTTGAAGAGTTTGGGGACAGGACACCTGCGCATAACTCTTCTTCTTACATACTCGTGGAGTAGGCACAGATGACGTAGTAGGCGCCGCGGGAGCCGAGGTAATCGGGGCCGGGCGCACTTTGACCTGTGCGTCGGTTTTCGCGCTACTAGCATTATTGCTGACGGGTGATGTTTCACAATTCTTAGTACCGCGTCGACACATACGTAAGGTGCTGACTGCGGCATTTCCGACGTTGTTGCATTTTGTTTGCGCAATGTGGCGAGCTCCGTACTTAACTCCAAAACAATGCGCTCCGAATCCTTTAGCTTGGCCCGGATGTAGGTGACCTCGGCCTTCAGCAGCAACACGTCCTGCAGCAAGGCTTTAACGTCAACTTGATCCGTGACGTCCGCGGAGGGAGGGTGTCCATCCATATTCGCACTTTTAGATGACGTTTATTTATTATTCAAACATCGAGGCAGCCGCTATAACACAACTGCTCGCGTTGACGGTATGAACGCGAATCCATATTAGTTAGGATAAGTTAGGATTAGGATACTTACAAGCTGTGCCCCACGGTTTTTCCCGCGTGGAACCTTATCCCGTGAGAATTTTGGGATAAAAAGTATCCTATGTGTTTCTTCCTAGGTATGTGGAACATCTGTAAGTACCAAATTTCATTCAAATCCATCCAATCCAAGCACGTAAACATCTTATAAATATCAAAAACTGCGTTTAACGATGACAACCTCGATGGCAAAGTGGTCACCATGCCGGACTGCCATCCATAAGGTTGCGGGTTCGATTCCCGTGCGGCGTGAATATTTGTGTGAACCACAAATGTTTGTCTCGGTCTGGGTGTGTGTGAATGAGTGTGTGCGTCGTTTCTGATACCCTAGATACAAATGACGAACTTAGTTAGGAGTCAGTTACTATAATGAGATGATGTAGTGAATGACTCTGTTAACTTCCAAATTGAAAAAGAAAAAACCCTGTTATAGGTTATACGTATTATGAAACTAAATAATCCTCTATATTTGTATTATAATCCTCTATATTTGTATTATAATCCTCTATATTTGTATTATAATCCTCTATATTTGTATAATAATCCTCTCCATATTTTCCTTTCAGAGTCCTACCAATATCATTGGTGTCAACGGGTTTCGCAGCCACATGGTGGCCTGCAATCAGTAGCGGGCCCATTTGGACAGCCACGGTGGGCACAGAGAGCAATATATGTAAAGAAAAAATATGGACACACATACTGTTTGTTCACAATCTGGTTAAACCAGACCAATTATGCGTTTTGCCTACTTGGTAAGATTTAATTCTAATTTTGTAGATGTATATGTTGAGGTGTGGATATGTGCATGGTTTGATGTTTGATACTCAATAAAAAACCTCTTCCTTAGTCTCTTTTTAACCCCCGACGCAAAAAGAGGGGTGTTATAAGTTTGACGTGTCTGTGTGTGTGTGTGTGTGTATCTGTCTGTCTGTGGCATCATAGCTCCCGAACGGTTGAACCGATTTCAATTTGTAAAAAATGTGGATTTAAAATAAATTATTCTTATTCTTTTTAACCCCCGACGCAAAAAGAGGGGTGTTTTTTGTATTAAAGGGGACTTACGTGCGAGTGTTCGTAGACATGTTTGATGAAAATCGGTTGACCCGTTTAAAAGTTATGGGGGTTTGAAAGTAATTGTAAATAGAAAAAAATAAATAAAAAAAATATAGGAAAAGTAGAATTTCATGTTCATTACCCAGAAAACCTTCCCATTCCAGGTACGTAGCAGTAGATGTCCAGATGCAAATAATGGGGATATTCCTGATGGTATTCCTACTGCAGTTTACCTCTGGAACCCTCATAGTCCTGGGAGTTCTCTTCTTGCTATCATGTCTGCTGAATGCTGTACTGGCTTACACCTTCGACTGGATGCCGATGCTGTATCACCTTGTGTCACCTGAGTGAGTAGTTTCTGTATTTATAAGGCCACCGTTTGTTCGCCATGGTTCCTATGTGAGATCCTATAATGTCTTTCTGTCATCAATCAATTACTTAGACTGTTAAAAAATATTTAATTTCATAGTACTCGTATATAAATAGGCATAGGTGAGGTACTTATCATGCCCTTATCATCATAGTTATGATATAAAGGGCAAATAAACAGAAGAGTCCTTGCCAAGTGACTGCCGCCGTCTAGGATCATCTGCAACTCAAGAGCAAGATTGAAAGTCCTAGCCCAAACAGTTTTTTTTGGGTTGTATTTGTCTTCAGCGTGTTTTAATTTACGATTTCTTTAATAAATGTTTATAACGGTGAAGGAAAACATCGTGAGAAAACCTGCACCCACCTGAAAATAAATTCTAGGGTTGTGTGTGAAGTCGATAAACCCGCACTTGGTGGTTGACTAAGGCCTTATCACCCTAATTCAGGGTAGGCTCGAGCGAGTAGGTCTCGAATACTACCCTGAGTATTATTTAGCTATTTATTTAGTACCCTGAATACTACCCTGAGTATTATTTAGCTGATGATGATGATGATAAGCTGTAATTGATAAAAATAGTTGGATTTTATTAATAACCTAATTAAATAAATATTTTTTTTTCAGGAATATTCGCACTTTGTTCAGAGATATACCTTCATTTGGTAACTTCTATATCTCTCCTTGGGGAAACATGCCGGCTTGCTTCCTCGGCCTCATCCTAGGATATGTGTACTTCGAAATGAAAGACAGTGAATGTAACTTAGGAAAATATAAAGTGAGAAAAACTTACAAATTATATAAGTACTACACTACATAGTATAAAACAAAGTCCATCTCCATGTCATCTCCATGTCCCTATGTATGCTTAGATCTTTAAAACTACACAACGGATTTTGATGCGGTTTGTTTTAATAGATAGAGTGATTTTATCCCCATATTCATACGGGAACGGGAACTACGCGGGTGAAATCGCGGGGCGCCGCTAGTATACGATAAAGTTAGGACCTTTTCAGTGACTCAGACATCTTCACTTTTTTTTAGAATGGAATTTTTATAGTGTTTCGTTTCACACACTTTCTTAAGTATTTTAAAACTACGATTCAGCATTGGTTCAAGTCCTGGCTGAGGCAAAAATGTTGAATTATTGTTTTCAAAATTTTCTTTTCGACTGGAATGTTCCATATTTTTATATCAGCTGGGATTTCAACCTACCCTAGGATGAATGCTAGGATTGTGGCTTTAAAAAACTCCAAACTCAAAATATCTTTATTATCATGGATTGATACAATCACTTATAATCTTCAAAACTTAAATTGATTTGATTGTTAGTTCACTACGCGCCCACTACTGAGAAGAACTAACAAGAAACTCACTGAGTTTCTAGTTAGTTCTTCTCAGTAGTTTGTCTAGTCTAGTTTGTGTTGTCTTTTTTTTGTTGTGATTGTATTCACAAAATAAAATAAAAATAAACGTTTACGACAGCTGATTAGGCTTAGACAGAGAGAGAGAGAGAGAAAGAGAGAGAGACGAAGAGTTATATTATTATTAACCCCCGAGCCCCGACGCGAAAGAGGAGTGTTATACTCGTAAGTTGGAATAGGTATCCTGTGCCATGTGTCGGCGCCCGACACGCCATTTATGTGTGGCCTGCGCCTAAGATTGAGTTTTTTTTTATAATTCTTTTACTTTTTAACGGGGATATTGGCTTTTGTATTGAAGTTTTTTTTAATTAGGTATTATTTTTAAAATTTTCAGTGGCTCCTGACCTCCTCGTGTATAGTATCGTTCGTGCTGATGTTCTCGTGGGTTATATTCGGGTACTTCGTGCAGCACATCAAGATCAAGATGTTCATGGTGGCGTACGCTGTCATGGAACGTTCTATATTCGAAAGCATATTATTGCTTTCTTATGTCATAGTTTGCGTTGTTTGTGGTGAGTATGAAGTAGTATTCTATTCTAAGATTTTAACGGGAGCAGCTACGCGGGTGATACCACAGGGCGGTGCTAGTTTAAATAAGAAGATTTTAAGCGTAAAATATCGCAATTCACCAAGGACTAGGGCAAGATTCAAATAGCCAAAATTACCACACGGCATAATTAATTAACTCGTATAAAGGTGGTAGCCGACTGCAGACAGCAGCAGCAGACCACACATCGCCGCCTAACCAACATGACACTTCGCCGTCTGATGCTCGGCGACGAGAAGCTAGCTTCATGTCGCCCACTACGAATGTAATTTCGTAGAAATACATACATAGCGGCGCGGCGACGTGTAGTCTGTTGCTGCTGTCTGCAGTCGGCTACCAACTTATACCTTAAGCGTAAAATATCGCAAATCACCAAGGGCAAAGAAGGGCAAGATTCAAATAGCCAAAATTACCACACATCATAATTAATTAACTCGTATAATTGATGTCCTCTTAAACTAGTTTAACAAGTCCAACGAGTCATGGCATGGCACGTGTTTTAACTACCAACAAAACATGATTTGACATCTTTTTAACTTGATGGTTAACTTTAACTTGGTTGTTTAACCAGTATTTTATGGGAGTATTTTTAATCATCGCCTTAGTTATTTTATTTAGCAATACTTCTTATAGTGTTTTGAAAGTTCTTATAGTGTACACATTCGGTCAATCTCCCTAAGATTGACCGAATGTGTACCCACTTTAGCGAAGGTGTATGTTGACACGCGGTCGACGCAGGCCGCACAGGGCAGAGCAGGCACGTGCGACGCAGACATGTGTCTGTCCTGCTCTCTCTCGCGACGTGCTTTACAAAATCTGCTCTGGTCTGCCCATGAAGTTGTAGGTAAAAAATAGAGCCCAAACTTGGAACAACAACTTAAGTCAAATACCTACGTCTCTGTGGGCCGATCTCTCTTTTTAGTCAGACTCTCTCTTTCTAGAGGTTACCTTAGTTAGAAAGAGAGAGCCTGCCCACAGAGACGCGATAGTGATACATATAGGTATGCTTCAAGTAGGTATTCGAAGTGTGGGCTCCATGTTTTACCTACAACTTCATGGGTCTGCCTTGCGCGGCCTGCGTCAATTGCGTCTCAGCATACGCCTTCGCTTATTTTATTACTGTAGTTTTAAGTTGTATTTTTTTAATTTTGTTTAATTAGAGCCTAAGTGTAATTTCTTTTCTGTATTTTTCTTTTATGTATTGTAATGAAGAAATAAATGGTTTAAATAAGCTATTATGTTCCAGGTTTTCTGATAAAGTTCATGGCGTGGCGCGGATGGCACGCCATGTCGCGTCTATCGCTTCCAGTGATGATGATTCACTGGATCGTCATCATGTACCTCATCGGCTCCACGCCGCAGCCCATATCTGCTTCCATCACCAATATTGTAAGTCATCAATCATCATCAATTTTGCAACTTATAAAACTGATGATTTTTTTCAAATGCACATTTTAGACCACAATCTTTCATCATCGGCTCAAATATATTATGAGCTCGGGGGTTAATAATACCCACTGAGGGGCTCAGGTCAACCCTGAATTAGGACGATTTGCGCTCGACCACGCCGGCCAAGTGCGGGCTTGTCGACGTCACAAGCAACCTCGAATTTATTCGCAGGTGTGTGCTGGTTTCCTCACGATGTTTTCCTTCACCGTAAGAGCGTCGAATAAAGACCAGAAATCCTCCATCGATTACACTGATTGCATACACTATTAAGACCATAATGCGTTGTAACGTATTGCAATCTAAGATGGCGGATTAGTAAAGATGGCCGACTAGATTTTTGCACATAATAATTGAGTTGTAGGTAATGCTTATGTTAAATGAAAGATATTGCTATGTAGTAGTGTGTAGATATTGTGATAAAAGCTTCTTTTAAATAATAGTTTTAATGAATACTCAATTTTATTTTTTCCAGAGCATCTACGGCATAGCGACAACGACATACACCTACCTATTCGCGATACCGCTTACGATTCTCCTCGAAATACCAATGAGACAATTATTGGATTTACTAGTGGTTTAAAATTAAAATAACTCAAGTACAGTCAGCGTCAGATAAAAAGTAATCATTCACTACATCATCTCATTATAGGAACTGACCCCTAACTAAGTTCGACACTTGTATCTAGGGTATCAGAAACTACGCACACATGTGAATACATGTGAATAAGTATTCACACCCACCCAGACCGAGACAAACATTTGTGGTTCACACAAATATTCACCCCGCACGGGAATCGAACCCGCAATTTTACGGATGGCAGTCTGGCATGGTGACCACTCTGCTATGCTATGCTATGGTTACCATTGGTTGGCAATACTAAAGTGAGCATTACCAAGGAGTACCTTTTATCCGACACTGACTGTACATGTACGTAGACCGATTTTATAGAGCCACAGTCTTTTTTGTACCTGCGGGAAAAAAATGGAAGCTACCATCGTCATTTTGACTCCAATGTCATTTGGATACATTTACAATAAACTGACAACCAAAAGATGCGATTACAGCGACACTGTCACCGGCACAGGAAATATAGTGACTCAATAGTTGAATCTCTCGACTAGTTTAAGGGCCTATTTCACGACCTTCAAGTAAAGGTACTCATCAAGTAAAGTTAGTTTTGTCTCTTTCTTACTTTATGTCAAGTGACAAAGACAAAACATGTGAGTAGCTACTCAGAACGTTACTAGAAGATGGTAAAATAGGCCTTTAGCCATAATCCTCATGTTCAACATGTCACCGTATGTGACTGAAACTAATCGAGGGATTCGACTAAAATCGATATGTTCGCATAACTAGTACAACATTATTAAAATCTCTACATCGTAGGTTTCGTATCTATACACCTCTATTTTGAAATTATGGGACTTATTAAAATCAGAATATCTGTAGCAGTAACTGAATCCATATATCCGATAAAAATATAAAAAAATATAGTCGATTACTTATCTTTAAAAAATACTAAATACTAAATGAAACCCGTTTCCCGTTGTCACGCCATAACTTGAGAACGGCTAGACCGATTTGGCTATTTTTTTCTTTTGTAGTTTTCTAATACTCTGTAGAAGGTTTTTATGTAAAAAAATGTGGAAAATCAAAGGGAAAATTGGACCCGTGCGAAGCTGGGGCGGGCCGCTATAGCTAGTAAGTAATAAACGAAAATATCACTGAATACTTTATTGAGTTCAGGGTTAGATATATGTAGACTTATTTAAACCGATAAGGAAGCTCAACTGCGTTTTTAAAAGGCCATGTGCCTCAAAGGCTTGTTTTTCCATCGCCAGATAACTTTATTCGAGCCCAGAGAGAATCCTGGTCGTGATCCTTATTCTATGATTCGAGCAGTAATTTTGAAATTTGACAGATTTTTCATACAAAACTGTCAAACAAAATTTTTATATAAAAGTTATCTGACGATATAAATTTGGATAATGCCAGAAAATGTATGGACTCTGGTACCCCTCCAATAGGCTATCTAACGATATATTACACATTATTGGAGCGGGTACCAGAATTGGCATCATCCTTAGCCCTAAGTATTTACTAATGGCTGTTGCTAGCCGTCCGCTAGAATGGACGTTTAATATAATGTAATTCGTTCGCTAGTCGGATGAATAAGATTATATTGTCGTCCGTAAATATTTCATTTCAAATATGAATCTATATACACCGCTATTTTGAATTTGAGATACTTAATCACACAGCTAATATAAACGACGGGTGACAATATAATAGTGAAGTTAGTTTTTTTCTTTTGCTTTTATTTAAAAAGTTATGATAAGTCAAAGTTTTTCATAATCCCGCCGAATTTTATTGTTATTCTACACCGAACAACGGGCGAACGCTGCGATACACAGCTGAGCGCGGTCATCGACCCGAGCCGTCACAGAATACTTGATAGCTAGTGGGCCGTCTGGTAATACGACATTTATTTAGTATTTTTTAAAGATAAGTAATCGACTATCATTTTTGATATTTTTATTGGATATATGGTTTCAGTTACTGCTACAGATATTCTGATTTTAATAAGTATCGTCATTTCAAAATAGGGGTGTATATAAAAGAAAGTCGTGTTAGTTACACTATTTATAACTCAAGAACGGCTGAACTGATTTGGCTGAAAATTGGTGGGGAGGTAGCTAAGAACCAGGAGAAGGACATAGGGTACGGTTTTCATCCCAAAATAAAAAAAACCCACGGGAACGGGAACTACGCGAGAGAAACCGCGGGGCACAGCTAGTTAAATATAAAGTGTTTTGGCATTAAACTCATATTTTATAGTAAAATAAACCCGTCGTTCACTGTAGTACCATTATACCCTTCTTCCACTAGACACTTCGATTTACTAATTGTGGCTAGTAGGCACTCTGTTATATTGGATTGCTTCAAAAAAGAATTGAACGCGACCATTTTACATGCGCCTAATTTAAATTAACAATATAAAAATGCGGCTCGCAGCTAGTAGATACCTTAAAGTAATTATATTTGCCATTAAAGTTTTGTCATGAAGCGCTCATGGCCCAGTGCTACCCGCGGATCACTTGTGATCCTTGCGGTTAAGCAACGTCTGGCACCATCATGACTGTGATGGGTCATAACTAAAAATGACTTTTAATTTCATGAGCGTTTCCGTGCTTCGGAGGGCACGTAAAGCCGTCGGTCCCGGTTGTCATACTAACATCTTCAACAGTCGTTACGGGTAGTTAGAGCCCTCAAAAGTCTAACATTCAGTTTGACCAAAAATGTCGTATAGCCCTCTGGGTTGTGAAGGTCTGATGGCAGTCGCTTCACGTAAAATACTGACATTCCGCCAAATCTGGTTAAACTGAAAACCGACCCCAAAATAGACATGGGATAAAGGTTCGGAAAAGATTAAAGTTTTGTCAGGAAAAAACGAATATACACCCCTATTTTGAAAATATGGGACTTATTAAAATCAGAATATCTGTAGCAGTAACTGAATCCATATATCCAATAAAAATATCAAAAATGATAATCGATTACTTATCTTTAAAAAATACAAAATAAATGTCGTATTACCAGACGGCACACTAGCTATCAAGTATTCTGTGACGGCTCGGGTCGATGACCGCGCTCAGCTGTGTATCGCAGCGTTCGGTGTAGAATAACAATAAAATTCGGCGGGATTTTGAAAATCTTTGACTTATCATAACTTTTTAAATAAAAGCAAAAGAAAAAAACTAACTTCACTATTATATTGTCACCCGTCCTTTACATTAGCTGTGAGATAAGGTATCGCAATTTCAAAATAAGGGTGTATAATAGTACTAGCTGCGCCCCGCGGTTTCACACGCGTAGTTCCCGTGGGAATTTCGGGATGAAAAATAGATGTTGGCCGATTTTCAGACCTACTGAATATGCTCACAAAATTTCATGAGAATCGGTCAAGCCGTTTCGGAGGAGTATGGCAACGAAAACTGTGACACGAGAATTTTATATATTAGATGTAAATTATTCAGAATTACTTAAGTATATTTAGGGCTGATTTTTCCATCGCCAGATAACTTTATTCGAGGAATAACTTTGAAATTTTGACAGTTATTCCATACAAAAACTGTCAAACGGAAATTTTATTCATCGAATAAAAGTTATCTGGTGATGGAAAAATCAGCCCTCAGTAAAAAAAATGTTAGATTAAGTTTCTTATTTTTAAGCTAGAAATAAATGTAAATAAAATATATTTGATATTTCTACTTGTTTTATTATTTTCTTTGATCAAGTTTCGAAGTCGCACTGAAAGGCATGCAGATAGTTATAATGACGTAAGCATCCGCTTGGAATTAAATTAATAATTTAAAAAACTCCCAACACAATTACTTTCAAACCCCCATAGCTTTTAAACGGGTTAACCTATTTTCATCAAACATGTCTAAGAACAGGGTGCGCCAAAGTTCACCTAAAATTTCAACTCCGATAATTGGAAATCCGAAAATTTTCTTCCTAACATTTTTTATCCTAACAATCGCAACTCCTAAAATCTTTGTCACTAATGTTTTAATTCCGAAACATTTGTTTTCCTATATTTTCTCAACATAACCATCGTTCATACTATTATTCAAAGTCATATCTTTTTTGTTTAGATTTATTTTTATTTATTATAATCAATATTATATACATAAATTTTTCGTAACTTTGTTTTTACATAACATGTAGGTATAACATATAACGCACGAGCCGAGCGAGCAAAACCAGAGTCCTGCTCCAATCATTCAGTCAAGTTCCAGTAACGAATCGGTCCTATTCCTAATTATTGGTTTAGGTTATGTTAGAACTGTGACCCCAACGCACGAGCCGAGCGAGCGTAGCGAGCGTGCCGCGGCAGCGGCCGGCGAAGTGCCAGAACCGAATTGGTCCTTTAGTTATGGTTATGGTAAATTCCCAGGCCATAAGCATAACCGTAAACGAGTCGTATAATAATCATTAAAACTATAAATATCATCTTCTACCCACATATATTTTTTATTACACTTGGTAAATGTTTCTTTCTGAGCATGAGTGAAAATATTATGGTAAGTATGTTTAGGGATAAAAGCGTTGCATGATAAAAAACAGTAGGAGTTTAAATATATTTACATTAAAGAAGTTATGAATTAAAATTTTCGGAAAAATAAGTGTTTTGAGCATCGTCGGTAGCACTACAAATAGTATGAATTAAAACTTTAGGATGAAAAATTTTAGGAAGAATGATCATTCGGACTACAAATAGTTAGGAAAAACATTTTCGGGTAAAGAACTTTAGGTGAGCCAATATGGACCCCTAAGAACACTCACACGTAAGTTCCCTTTAGTAAAAAAAAAACTAAATTGAAATCGGTTCATCCGTTCGGGAGCTATGATGCCACAGACAGACAGATACACACACGGGAACTACGCGGGTGAAACCGCGGGGCGCCGCTAGTTGACTATAAGTACTTAGTTATAAGTAACTTTAAAACAGTTTATGATATGTTAAATAGGTGTAATATTACTTAATTCTATAATTTTGAACTTTATGCAAATCTTTGCTAATCTTTTAACTCAATGTCAACAAATATCCTTGTAAAAGGTTGACAGGGTGTCATAAATTAGAAAGTTATAAATCATATGAGTAGGTATTTTTAAATCTATTTACATACTAGCTGTGCCCCGCGGTTTTATCCGCGTAGTTCCCGATCCCGTGGGAATTTCGGGATAAAACAGCCTACGTCTTTTTCCGGACCATAAGCTACCACTGTACCAAATTTCAAGTCAATCGATTCAGTAGTTCAGCCGTGAAAAGGTAACAGACAGACAGACATACAGAGTTACTTTTACTAGGATTAGGATTAGGACTAGTTAGGAAGTTAGGATAAGGATTATAGTTAGAATTAGGATTAGGATCTGTAAAAGGCTAGAGTTATTGACTGACTGACTGATCTATGAACACGCAGTTCAAGACAAAGTTTGTGCTGAATGATATTATAAAGGACTAGCTGCGCCCCGCGGTTTCACACGCGTAGTTCCCGTTCCCGTTCCCGTAGGAATTTCGGGATGAAAAATAGATGTTGGCCGATTCTCAGACCTACTGAATATGCTCACAAAATTTCATGAGAATCGGTCGAGCCGTTTCGGAGGAGTATGGCGACGAAAACTGTGACACGAGAATTTTATATATTAGATAGACATTTTGACGTACCTATTTACAATGATTAAATAATTAATTATTAATTGGTACATTATAATAGTACTTAAGTACATATAATCCGTCATTGAATCACATGATTTTATATAGCAAATGATTGTTAAATGTTACAAACCTGACCGAAAGCTAACCAACGCCTACAGTTCATGATTTCCTGGTATTTTCATATCACTACATAGTATAAAACAAAGTCGCTTTCTCTGTCCCTATGTATGCTTATATCTTTAAAACTACGCAACGGATTTTGATGCGGTTTCTTTTAATAGAGAGAGTGATTCAGTGGGAAGGTTTTTAGCATAATTTTATCCCCATATTCCAATGGGACTGGGAACTACGCGGGTGAAACCGTAAGGCGCCACTATTAAAATAATACGTAAACTTCTTCAAACGCGGGGTCGGTTTCAGAAGGTCTGTAATATTTTCGTGACCACTGAGTTGACGGTTGGGCCTAGAAAGTTTTTGAAGTGCCAACCGATCCCTTGAGGATCAGTTCCAGGGGTCAGTTGGGAATAAACACCTTTTAATCCCCGCTGAACAGTTTCGCTGAAAGACACGCAAATAAGTAGTTATTATGAAAAGCATCCGCTATGATAGAAAAACTAAACACGCAAGAAATCTTCTTTATTACTTACTAGCTGTGCCCCACGGTTTCACCCGCGTAGTTCCCGATCCCGTGAGAATTTCAGGATAAAAAGTATCCTATGTTCTTTCCCGGACCATAAGCTACCCCTGTACCAAATTTCAAGTCAATCGGTTCAGAAGTTTAGCCGTGAAAAGGTAACAGACAGACAGACTTACTTACTTTCGCATTTGCAATATTAGTTAGGATAGGATAGTTAGGTTTTTTTTGCTGGCGTAGCGGATGTGCGGCCCGCTTACCGTTGCGCCGGTACTCAGCGCCCAGGCGATGTCGCCCCCGGGGGTTTTAGTGGGTAGGACCTCCACCGCTCCATCTTGGTGGAGGGCGAGTCCCACATACCCCGCTGCTTCGGCGCGGGGATGCGTCAAAGCATTTCCCCCGGGACATCAAAAAAAAAAAAAGGTTTTTTTTTGCTATTACGTAAACTAATTTAAAACCATACACTTTGACCATACGAAGTCAGGCCATTCATTGTGTTAAAATATAATTACATAGATAATACATTTTGTTAATAGTTTTTATCCTAAAATTGTTTACGACGCCGTGAGAACAACATATTTGAGACTTATCATCGAATAGATTAAATCTATAATTAAATTAATTTGGACTTTAATAATATCCTATATTATGCTAGCTTTGCCTCGCTGTTGAACCTGCGTTAGCCTATAGCCTTCTTCGATAAATGAAGCTATCTATTAAACGTGAAGTTAATTAATTATTATGAGAGCTTTAAAGCGTCTGTTAAGCAAAATGGCCGAAGGAAAGTGTCTGGGAGTATTGACAACTTATTTTTAAATATATACTCTAAGACATATGTGAAAATCAGTCAGGAGAAAATAAGTGAAGTAAGCAATTTTTTTATGTACCTTGATAACCTGATATCTGGAAATTGGCCGTTAGATCAAACTTCTTCTTTCTTTGCGTGTCGACTCATATTATAGGACCAGAATTGGCCACCGATATGGCACTATCAGTGGCCTTGTAAAGGTCCTCGCGTGTGCAGGTGTAGGGACACGCACGGCAAGTTATCAAACTAGCAAGTAGGTATACGATCGAAGTACATACTAACACTACCCAATCGTCCACATTTCGTCCGGGAGAAAATAAGTGAGGTCTGGGGGCTCTGGATCTTGGTCCAACGGGAATGTAACCCGCAACCTTACGGGTGGCAGTCCGGCATGGTGACCACTCTGCCATCGAGGTCGTCAAGTTTTAAACTTAGATATATTTAATGAAGATTGATTTCCTACGTTGTCTGAGCCCAAACCCTAATGTCCTGTGCAGGTATCCATGGGCGACCGCAGTTACTTACCATTAGGTGACCGGGCTGCTCCTTTGCCCTCTAAAAATAAAAATAAAACTACCTATGTATTGTTTATACCTAATACCTATTTAATCAAGTCTATGTACCTTTCGACCGTTACAGTTACATAACTCAAAAACTACTGAACTGATTTATTTACATAATTTATTTAAATATATAATTAAAAAACAAACATATAAAGTGTTTAGAATAATTTAATAAACGAGTACGTAAAATTACTCAGGTTTTTTTAAGTTTGTGGTTGTATTAAAGACTATTGGAGACTCATGGTTTTGTTTCAATTGATATTCAACACGATGGTCTGACCAAGTGAAAGAAACCACATCTTCTTCTAAATTCTACCAGGTGGTGAGAGCTACTTCGGACCGAAATCGGTGGAGGCAAATTGTCCGTTTAGGGGGTTCTAGTGACCACGATCCTCAGTAATGAGGGAACGATAAAGAAGGGTGCGTTGCAATTGCTCAATCAGTAAGTTCTATTTTCTTTAAAATGGTCTGTGTTACATTTTTTACACTTTGTCATTTCGTTTCATTATTCCCTTTAAAACATTATAACTTCTTAATTATCTAAGTCCCATAAAAATCGTTTCAGCCGATTCGAACATATTTTTGACATTACAAACAAACACTTCAATTTATTTCTTTTATTATAACACAGATGTTGAAATAAATTTATTAAAATCAAATGTTAATACTATTTTAATTTATTGATTAATTTAACATTAAATTGTATAAGTAAATACTTATAATATTAATCAGAAACGTTTATTTGTTTGTTTGGATTAACGCGCAAATTTTAGGAAAAACTGGTCCGAATCCGAATTTAATTATTTTAGTGTTAAATAGCCTATTTATTGAGGAAGGTTATACACCCTTATTTTGAAATTGCGATACCTTATCTCACAGCTAATGTAAACGACAGGTGACAATATAATAGTGAAGTTAGTTTTTTTCTTTTGCTTTTATTTAAAAAGTTATGATAAGTCAAAGATTTTCAAAATCCCGCCGAATTTTATTGTTATTCTACACCGAACGCTGCGATACACAGCTGAGCGCGGTCATCGACCCGAGCCGTCACAGAATACTTGATAGCTAGTGTGCCGTCTGGTAATACGACATTTATTTGGTATTTTTTAAAGATAAGTAATCGACTATCATTTTTGATATTTTTATTGGATATATGGATTCAGTTACTGCTACAGATATTCTGATTTTAATAAGTCCCATATTTTCAAAATAGGGGTGTATACATAACTAGCAGCGCCAAGCGGTTTCAACCGCGTAGTTTTCAATTTACCCCCCTTTTCTCCCCCTAGGGGGGAACTTCCAAAAATCCTCTCTTAGTGGTAGCCTACTCCCCCCAACAAACACACGTGCCAAATTTCAGCTTTCTACGACCAGTAGTTTCGGCTGTGCGTTGTCTGTCAGTCAGTCAGTCAGTACATCACTCAGTAACGGAAGAGTTTTAAGTATATATGTAGAAGATAGATATTAGATTAGATAGATAGTTAGCCCATTTATTGACCAAGTCTATTGACTACATAATATCACGCTACGACCTTTAAGAGAGGATCAAAATCGGGTTAAGCCGCGGGAGGCAGCTAGTTTTAATGCATAGCACCTTGGATTAGACATTCATTGCTAAAACTGCCAGTCAAAATTAACTAAAGAGTATGAAATATTCGCATGGATTATTTGTATGACTATTTGCGATGACCTTATGTATCTAAGTATACCACCTTCAAACTATCTTAAGAGGCCCACACTTTAATATCACTACATAGTATAAAGCAAAGTCGCTTTCTCTGTCCCTATGTCTTTATGTCCCTATGTATGCTTAGATCTTTAAAATTACGCAACGGATTTTGATGCGGTTTTTTTAATAGATAGACTGATTCAGTGGGAAGGTTTTTAGCGTAATTTTATCCCCATATTCCTACGGGAACGGGAACTACGCGGGTGAAACCGCGGGGCGCTGCTAGTTACGAATAAAAAAATGTTAGTTCTAGAGGCATTATCCAGGAAAGAAACACGGGAATACTTTTGCATGGAAATCTGCAGCTCGACTATGCTCTTAATGACCGGGATGTCTAGCATTCAATTAAGTACTATTATCTAAATATATATATAACTCAAAGGTGATTGACTGACATAGCCATGATCTATCAACGCACAGTCCAAACCATAAACCACTGAACGGATCGGGCTGTTTGGCATGCAGGTAGATGTTATGACGTAGGCATCCGCTAAGAAAACCCCCAAGGGGATAAAAGGGGGAAAAACCAAATTCTCATTATTCCACGCGGGCGAAGTCGCAGGAAAAAGTTGGCCTTTTATAATAATGTTTTAGACTTATTACTGTTGTGCGTTTTACCGGCGTTGAATTAGTTTTTGTAGAGACTTTTAATGCTACATCATCAGGAGAATATTTTCTTCTTCTTCTTTGCATGTCGACTCAAATTTTCGAGGACCAAAACTCGGCCACCGATATAGCGCTATCAGTGGCTTTGTCCAAAAGGTCCTCGCGTGTGTTGTAGGGACACACACGTCAAGTAAAAAGATGGGCCATTCTTTTGCCAGAAGAATACTTTTATAAATATTTAAACTACTCCCCTACTCCCCCCAACAAACACACGTGCCAAATTTCAGCTTTCTACGACCAGTAGTTTCGGCTGTGCGTTGTCTGTCAGTTAGTACATCACTCAGTAACGGAAGAGTTATATATACACCCCTATTTTGAAATTACGGGACTTATTAAAATCAGATTATCTGTTCGGTGTAGAATATCAATAAAATTCGGCGGGATTTTGAAAAACTTTGACTTATCATAACATATAAAAACTAACTTCACTATATTGTCACCCGTCATTTACATTAGCTGTGTGATTAAGTATCTCGAATTCAAAATAGGGGTGTATATAGAAGAAAGATATTAGATTAGATAGATAGTTAGCCCATTTATTGAGCAAGTCTATTGACTACATAATATCACGCTACGGCCTTTAAGAGAGTATCAAAATCGGGTTAAGCCGCGGGAGGCAGCTAGTTTTAATGCATAGCACCTTGGATTAGACATTCATTGCTAAAACTGCCAGTCAAAATTAACTAAAGAGAGTGAAATATTCGCATGGAATATTTGTATGACTGTTTGCGTTGACCTTATGTATCTATACCACCTTCAAACTATCTTAAGAGGCCCACACTTTAATATCACTACATAGTATAAAGCAAAGTCGCTTTCTCTGTCCCTATGTCTTTATGTCCCTATGTATGCTTAGATCTTTAAAATTACGCAACGGATTTTGATGCGGTTTTTTTAATAGATAGACTGATTCAGTGGGAAGGTTTTTAGCGTAATTTTATCCCCATATTCCTACGGAAACGAGAACTACGCGGTTGAAACCGCGGGGCGCTGCTATTTACGATTAAAGAAATGTTAGTTCTAGAGGCATTATCCAGGAAAGAAACACGGGAATACTTTTGCATGGAAATCTGCTGCTCGAATGTGCTCTTAATGACCGGGGCGGGATGTCTAGTATTCAATTACTACTTAACTATCTAAATATATATAACTCAAAGGTGACTGACTGACTGACATAGTCATAATCTATCAACGCACAGTCCAAACACTGGACGGATCGGGCTGTTTGACATGCAGGTAGATGTTATGACGTAGACATCCGCTAAGAATTTGATTAATTCTACTCCCAAGGGGAAAAGGGGGAAAACCAAATTCTGCCGGAAGTCTAATCACTTCCACGCGGATGAAGTCGCGGGAAAAGCTGGCTTTTTATAATAATGTTTGAGACTTATTATAATAAGTAATAATTATTACTGTGTTGTGGGTTTTACCGGCGTTGAATTAGTTTTTGTAGAGACTTTTAATGCTACATCATCAGGAGAATATTTTCTTCTTCTTCTTTGCGTGTCGACTCAAATTTTCGAGGACCAAAACTCGGACACCGATATAGCACTATCAGTGGCCTTGTAAAGGTCCTCGCGTGTGTTGTAGGGACATACACGTCATAAAAGACGGGCCATTTTTTTGCCAGGAGAATATTTTAACGTAACACAACGATGTATGTTTGGGGTCTCAATTTGCCTCTAAGTATACCAAATTTCATCTGAATCAACTGTACTCGAATTCTTACTCAAATAACCCGGACAAAGCCTAGGAATCATTTTAAACTAAGCCCGTAGTTTGAAGGTATTTTTCACCTTGACTTTTAAAACAACAAAAAAAGGATTAGGTATCTACATAATTTTGGGCTGTTGTTTTGAAGTTTTGCGCGTACTATTTATAATCGTCGGTAAATAGTATTCTCGTATTTTTTATATTAATATTATGCAAATAATTTGATATTCATATTTTAATTAAAAAAATTGATACTCAATCATGCAATAACAGCTAAACCGATTAATATGAACAGAATTAATATTACCTATAGTAATATTCGTCTTTAAAACGTTAGTTCCTGAAGGATTTAAATTTTTTTACTTCTTCACTCCATAGTAGTACAGTATTAGTAGCAGTAGTAAGTATAAAACAAAGTCGCTGTCGCTGTCTGTCCCTATGTATGCTTAAATCTTTAAAACTTCGCAACGGATTTTGATGCGGGTTCTTTTATTAGATAAAGTAATTCAAAGGGAAGGTTTTTAGCTTAATTTTATCTCCACATTCTCATGGGAGCGGGAACTATGCGGTTGAAACCGCAGGGCGCTGATAATAATTAAATAACCGTACTTATTTTTTTCAAAAAAAATTTCTTTGGAGGAAATTCGTAAGTTAATGCGGACAAGTCGCAGGGCAAAAGCTAGTGGTTTATTTGTATGTGCAAATAGGTACACAATTGATAAACATTTGTAACATCTAACTCTAAGAAGGCCCGAAAACATTGGTCCTTTTCTGCCTTGTTTGCGTTGCATTTTTAGTCTGGTTTAGCACTAAACCAGGTTTTACAATCAATTTTGAATACTGTCAAAGTGACAGATTTGACTGACAAGGTGTCAAATGTTTACCAGGTTTTGTTAATCCAGACTAAAAATGCAACGCAAAAAAGACCGCTCTAGTTTAGAACCTTTGTATCGCGATATATTTTTTAGTTTCGAACCTAAGTAGGGGTCGATACTATAATGAGATGTCTACGAAGTTTGTTTACCCCAAAACCATTAAAATAATCCGTTCAGATCTTATTTTCACACAATAAAAGGTAATAAAATCTTCTTCATAAAGTTATATGGATGTCAAGGTTATCGTATTAATAACTAGCTGTGCCCCGCGGTTTAACCCGTGTGAGTACAGAAACGTAGCTTCAGAAACACAGCACAGCACAGCGCAGTACAGCGCAGCATAGCTCGATGTTGATTGTTAAAAAAACGTAGCTTAAAAAACACAGCACAGCTCAGCGCAGTACAGCGCAGCACAGCTCGATGTAGATTTGACAATGATAATGGTAGTAGCGTGATTTTATAAAGCTTATTTTGATAAATAACATAACATAACATAATCATTCACTACATCATCTCATTATAGTAACTGACCCCTAACTAAGCTCGAAGCTTGTATCAGAAACTACGCACACGCTCATTCACACACACACCCAGACCGAGACAAACATTTGTGGTACACCAAATATTCGCCCCGCAGCACGGGAATCGAAACTTTACGGATGGCAGTCCGGCATGGTGACATGTCAAATTTCTTTGACTTTATGTAAAATATTTTTTTGGAAATATAATTGTCTTTGATGTTTATACAGGCAACTTTGAGGTCAGGAGATGAGAACAATTAGATATGAACTTAATTATTATTTATTTCATTAATTTATTTCTAATTATAATTATAAATTAAACATCTAAATAATTTACAAATTATTACCAACTAGCGGCGCCCCGCGGAGTTCCCGTTCCCGTTGGAATATGGGGATAAAATTATGCTAAAAACCTTCCTACTGAAACACTCTATCTTTTAAAACCGCATCAAAATCCGTTGCGTAGTTTTAAAGATCTAAGCATACAAAAGGACATAGGGACAGAGATAGCGACTTTGTTTTATACTATGTAGTGATATTAGCACTGATCATGTAGCTTTCCATTAGAATTCTTCTTCTATTGTGTCAATGGCCACAAATTAATATAAGTAAAGAAAAATAAAAGAAAATAAGACTAAATTTTCCCGGACCAAAACTTAGCTACTTCTGATCCAGCGCCATTTGCCTCCATCAGGTCTTCTTGGGTGCAGATGGAAAGGGCACAACGGTCACGACAGTAACTGATAAATATCCCGCTTTGGAGCACCACAGTCGCCATTAGACTCGCTGGAATAACCCGATTTCACCAAGTTAGACCGTTTTTTTGTCCAGGGGAAATGCGTTGACGCATCCCCACGCTGAAGCAGCGAGGTATTTGGGACTCACCCTCCACCAAGATGGAGCGGTGGAGGTTTTACTCAGTAAAACCCCCGGGGGCGACATCGCCTGGGCGCTGAGTGCCGGCGCAACGGTAAGCGGGCCACCGCTACGCTAGCGGGCACCAAGTTAGATCGACCCACACCGGTGCGGAGACGGTTAACTAGTGAAAAAAAAAATTGAAGTACCAGGGAATATAAAAAAAATCCACATATTATGTACCTAGCACGACCTAGAATAATCTATTTCTTTGCCAAATTTTATCAAAACCGGTTTAGTGGTTTAGTCTTCAAAGGTTACAAACAGACTAACGTATGCTTTATTATTCAATGTAGATATTTAAAGGTACAGATTTCATTATAACCTTTATGTGCAAACTTTATTTAAATCAGTATTGAGCTGGCCGAGTAAGAGACGGTTTATATATTAAAAATATTTAATAATTAAAAACGATATTATAATCAGAGACTATATTTAAATTTTTTTTAATTATAGATCAGTTTTTTAGTGACCATAATGTTATTAGTTTTTTATTTGTGTTTTTTGTTCGGATTAGCGAATACGGAATTGTTTTCTGGTATGTTTTTTTTACGATATTTGTTTTGTAAATGTAAAAAATATCAGTTCTAAATATAAATTAATTATTATTTCCTATTTTTTCTATTATTGTTCGTTTTTAATCATATGTCTATTAATTATCATAATTGTGCATTGGATTCTAGTAGATACTAAAAATGAATTCAAATCTTTTTATTAATAGTAAGCTCAGTATCAGATTATTAAAAAATAAATTCAAATCATTCCTTATGCATTCATTTGTTTGTTTTCTTATCACTGCATAGTATAGTACAAAGTCACTTTCTCTCTGTCCCCATGTCCCTATGTATGCTTAGATCTTTAAAATTACGCAACGGATTTTGATGCGGTTTGTTTTAATAGATAGAGTGATTCAGTGGGAAGGTTTTTAGCATGACGGGAACGGGAACTACGCGGGTGAAACCGCGGGGCGCCGCTAGTCTATTTATATAGCTTCTTAATTATTCTAGAATTATTAAACATTCTATTCTGATATCTTTTAAATTATGTGTATCGGACCATTTTTCCAAAAATAAATCTTATATATTATTATTTTTTTCATCAAATTCTTTCGGATCCTCGTTCTAAATTCAATTAAGATTTTTCATTTTAAGTTAATCTTGTTTTATTACCTTCTGGAATCACGGAAATAAAAAGAAAATAAAATACGGAAAGTTTGACCGCGGAAGGGTCAAAACGGGCAAAGAACCCGCGAACATCTTAATATAGGAAAAATACTTACTGGAACTTTTTCCATTATTTTAATTTTATTATTTATATTTTTTTTTATTATTATTATTCAACAAAGACAACTGAAAGACTCCCGAAAGTCATATAGAAAATAACAAAGTTTTTTGTAAATAAATAAGTATTTAAAATAGAAAGAAAAACCCAGACCAAGACAAACAGACAGTAGTGTTAGATAACACATTTATTGCGGAAAGCTAAGTATAAGGAAAGGTTCATATCTGACGGAACATGCGTCGCGTATTATCGGTCGCGTAACGCCAGAACAGACAAATGTATAGAAATCACTTGACCGTTCACACTCAACGCACTAACGTATAATCGGTTGAGTGTGAACGGTCAAGTGTTTTTCTATAAATTTGTCTGCTCTGCTAGGCTAGCATGACTTCGAAAACGCGATAGATACAGCGATTTATTGACATCCAACTGCCAAAATTTGATAAAATTACCCGCCAAATTGAATTTTACCACGTGATTAATTTTGTGACATTTGGTCATGCTCGCGAAATCGATATTATTTCGTGGTGTCTATATCATTTATCACGCACAGTCATGCTAGGCAGGCTGGCGTTACGCGACCGAGAATACGCGACACATGTTCCGTCAGATATAAACCTTCCCTAATAGGCAATAGAACATCACGCTACGTCAAGTAAAAGCGGAGTTAAGGCGGGTTTAACCGCGTTATAATGCTAGTTAATAAAAAGCTTATTTTCATACTAGCTGCGCCCCGCGGTTTTAACCCCGTGAATCTCAATCCCATGGGAATTTCTTAATAAAAAGTATCCTATGTGTTATTCCTAGTTATAAGGAACATCTGTACCAATTTTAATCTAAATCCATTAAGTAGTTTTTGGGTGAAAGAGGAACAAACATCCATACATCCACAGTCACAGATATTGGGCTTTATAATATTAGTAGGATAACATATTCGCCTAATAACTTTGTTTTTTCAGACTTTTATATATTTCGACGTTATTGTAAACACTATGTTCCAAGTACATAACAAAATAAGTGTTTAATGACCGTGATAATACAATTATTATCTATAAAAACTATTTTATAAGGAACTAGTAGCTCCCCGCGGTTTCACCCGCGTAGTTCCCGTTCCCGTGGGATTACGGGGATAAAATATAGCCTATGTCACGCACTGATAAATTAGCTTTCCATTAGTGAAAGAATTTTTGAAATCGGTCCAGTAGTTTCGGAGCCTATTCATTACAAACAAACAAATCTTTCCTCTTTATAATATTATAAGTATAGATAACTAAAATAAAAAATGTGCAAAATAATCGGCAACAAATTATTCTAGAAACAAAACAACGTACTTCCTATTATTTAATCTGTATAATCTTGTAAGTAAACACGCGTTTTTTTGTTGTACGATGAAGGATGTCTATAAAATTTGCTATTATATAAAAAAGCTTTTACTTTTTATTAAATTTTGATACCTACTTAGTCTAGTAAAAAAGTCGATACCGTTTTCATACATCGATAAAAATCAAAATCAAAAATTGTTTATTCAGTTAAGGCCTCAATGAGGCACCGATTCGGAATTACATCAGCCGAGAAGAATCGGCAAGATACTCGTATGTTGTAGTTTAAATGATACAAAAACGTGAAGGTTTTAGCGACCGCAACCATTTTGACCAAAATATTTTTTTCGTATTTACTCGAAAACCTCCCTCCCTAGTTCGAATGAGTGCAATAACTGCATGCTATATGTTACTTTTTCTACGTGCTTCGGAGGACACGTAAAGCCATCGGTCCCGGTTGTCGTACTAACATCATCGACAATCTTTACGGGTAGTTAGAGCCCTCAAAAGTCTAACATTTGGTTTAACCAAAAAATGTCGTATAGCCCTCTGGGTTGTGAAGGTCTGATGGCAGTCGCTTCACGTAAAATACTGACATTCCGCCAAATCTGGTTTAACTGAAAACCGACTCCAAATAGACATGGGATAAAGGTCCGGAAAAACAAGTACCCTACCCAATCATAAAATAACATAATCATTACTCTTAAGTACAGCTTATATTCCTTCCTCGGAAAACGGATTTTTTATACGTAAAATCTTCCTCTTGAATCACTTTATTTATCGCTGAAAACTGCATTAAAATCCGTTGAGAAGTTTAAAAGATCTAAGCGGAACAAATAAGAACGAAAGCGACACATTTTAACCCCCGACGCAAAAAGAGGGGTGTTATAAATTTGACGTGTCTGTGTGTGTGTTTGTATGTGTGTGTGTGTATCTGTCTGTCTGTGGCATCATAGCTCCCGAACGGATGATCCGATTTTAATTTAGTTTCTTTTGTATTAAAGGGGAGTCCTTACGTGCGAGTGTTCTTAGACATGTTTGATGAAAATCGGTTGACCCGTTCAAATTTTTAAACGTTATGGGGGTTTGAAAGTAATTGTGCTGGGTGTTTTATATTTTTTTATATACTATATAACTAGTAGCACCCCGCGGTTTTGCCCGCTCCTATGAAAGTGATAAGGATAAAATAAACCTTCCTCTTCAATCACTATCAATTAAAGAAAACCGCATCAAAATCCATTGCGTAGTTTTAAAGATAGGCATACATAGCGACAGACAGACAGCGACAGCGACTTCATTTTATACCTAATAAATTGTAATGATAGTGATGATGTAAAGAAGTACTTATAGTTTTTTTTTAACATAAGTTGAAGACAAGTTTCTGAACGCCTTATAAAATAACCTAAAAAAATGATTTATAATAACCATTAGCAGTTTATTTTCGTGTCCGTTTTTTTTATCGAAATATAAAAAAGAAATAATGGATTGTTTCTTTTTTATGTCATTCCGATACGAGTACATTACGGACATATTTATTACATTTATTTTTAGATGTTTGACGCAAGTTTTACACCGTTGACGTAAAAGTTTGGTCTTTTCTTTTCGATATACATTATACTCCAGTTATAAAGTGGGTTTTTACATTGCTAAAGGTCAAGAAATTCTAAAATATGTTAAAGTTATCTATACTAATATTATAAAGAAGTAAAGTTTGTGTTTGTTAAATTGTAAATGGTAATCTCGGGATGTACTGAACCGATTTCAAAAATTCTTTCACTAATGGGATGCTATATTGTCAGCGAGTGACATAGGCTAGTTTATTCCTGTGTATTTCCACGGGAATGGAAACTACACGACTTTGACGTTCATAAGTGTTCAGAGGACATAAGTGAATAAATTATTTTGAAATAACAGCGCCTCGTAGGAATATGGGGACATAGGGACAGAGAAAGCGACTTTGTTTTATACTATGTAGTGATGATAAGGTAGCCTATATATTGAGTCGTGTAAACTGCATCTGAACTGCAATTTGTGGTTGGATTCCAATCCGTTTGTCTAGAGCGTAAGTGCTTTATTGAGGCCTTAACTGAATAAACGATCTTCCTGTTGTATTCCCAGATGAGTCCAACGCCCTCCTGCCTCGAGTGTTCCACCTAGATGACTATTCTCGGTGTCTGGCGCCGGCTGATGGACTCTACTGCGAGGGGGAGTTCACACTGGCACCGCTTGCGGGCACTCCACAGTACAAACAGATGCTGGTAAGACGACATTATGTATCCGTCTTAATATGTACGAGTATATTGACTTATGTACAGTTCATAATTAGAAACTAAACTAGGCTGAACGAACATTGAAGCAACAAAATGTTTCAAGCAACAATTTGCTCCCTACATTACCGAGAAACTAATGTGTCTTGTCTTGAAACTTTGTGTGTGCGTACCACGTGTTGCTTACCATGTAGGTAAACATTTTATTTTATTTTATTTGGGGATAAAAATAATAATTGTCGTTTGAAAAAAAATTGTTACTTCGTTGTAGCCGCACATTGGGTTTAATGTAAAATAGGTAAGCCAGTTTTAAGTTTAATGTAAAAAACACCAAGTTAAAAAAATCAGCCTGTGCCAAACTAGAGAAATCGAACTACAACTTTTCTACTTTTTACAGGATTATTCATCAAATCCGTTCACATTCAATCGCACAAGACTACATCGCGGATACTGCGTATCTTCACGATGCCCATCCTCAGAGCCCAACGCTACGCTTCGCTTCGAGCGCTGCGTAGCGAAGTACGCGCGTAGTCGGCAGCTCTCCGCTCGACTACGCACCGCTAGCTGCACTACGCGTCGCGAGCGGGAAGAGCGAGCGAAGCGTGTCCCGGACGAAGCACAGCAATTGTTTCTAAGAGTTGTTTACGCGATTTTGTTACTAAATTTATTTGGAACTGCTTATGATTTGTTGACTGGAGATAATGCGAAAAGTAAGTACTTATTATTTATTACTATACAGGCATGTTTTGTAGATTATATTAGCTTTTAATTAATTAAATTGATGTTATTCCCAGAAAACGATTTACTAACTTCGTGGTCCATTCGTACCAGCTGGCAAAAACTTCTTGCAAGATACGATGACGGAGATCCACGGCTAAAGAATCTAGGACCTGCTCAGGGACTCAGGTGATACTTATAATATAAGACAAGTCCGTCTAGTTAGTCCGCGTAGTTCCCGTTCCCGTGGGAATACGGGGAAAAATATAGCCTATGTCACGCACTGATAAATTAGCTTTAGTGAAATAATTTTTGAAATCGTTTCAGTAGTTTCGTAGCCTATTCGTTACAAACAAATAAATAATCAAATCTTTCCTCTTTATAATATTGTATGTGTGTAGATCTTATACAAATATGTATGAGCTTTTCCTATAAGTATAGGTAAAATTCTTTGGTTGTCTAGGTCAGTCCCAGATAAACCCTTAATTAAATTAAGCAATAGCCTGGGGCACCAGAACACAAGGATAGGGGGCTCCCAGGGCCGTAGCTATGCTTGAAATGACAAATGCCCTACCTTGTTGAACATAGCGAGCTCAGTGTTAGCTGACCTTTTTTTTTTCGTCTTTAAATTCCATTCTAGCTACAGCCCTGGGGGCACGAAGGCTTGAATTGCTTAGGGCATCATGAAGTCTTAATCCGTCACTGGTCTAGTCTAGTATATACTTATTACCACGAAATCCTTAATTAATACTTATATTTAGTAAGCAAGATACGTTTGTCTTGCAGCGGAATCTTTTGCTACTTTTTGCCCACGATTTTAATTTGTACTCGTTTAATTGGTGATCATTTGAATTATCTTGTTTGTTCCTTAATTATTTCTAGTAAGTAGAATTATATAACAATGTTTTTTATATTTCAGGGTCATGGTGCTTTTAGTAGCAATATATGCACACGCGAACTTTTTCCACTTCCAATACCACGTTACCAATCCCAACTTTTTGGAGCATGTAAGTATATTCTAGTACCATCTGTTTGTGTGGTTGTTAAACTACAAAATTGTACCTTTCAAGTTTTCTTAGTCTATATTGAAATCTTTTCAGTTATCATACCGTGTGGATGGAATGATTCTGGCTAATGGGACGTCGATAATCCAAATGTTTGTCTTGCTGTCCGCGTTCCTCACTGCGTACAATATTTTGCGGGTATCCCACAAGTTTCAACTCCGACTGCATATGCTACCGCTTCTTATTGTTAAAAGGTTTATCAGGTATGGTTCTTGAGTATATTAAGATAGGTACTATCTACCTATATTTTTTAAATCTCGAACTTGAAATGGAGTAAAATAAAATAGTTTCAGTTTGAGACTCATGAAAATGGTACTTATTAGTTTTAGTAACTCCTCCAATTAAGTAAATGCTTGTATTTGGAGTGGATTCGCATTAATAGGGCAATGGCTGAGGATCGCACTCATGACCTCTCGATGCCAGGATGACTTTTAACCATTAATATATTGGGATGAAAGTGTCCTGAGTTTTTTCCTGCCAATTTTGGGATATAAGTGTCATAAATGGCATTCTGCCTTAGCCATCGAGCTATTACCGCTTAGTTAAACATTCCTTCCGATTGGTTTTCAGAATAGCTCCCGTATACCTCCTAGTAGTTGGGTACGCGGCGACGTGGTGGCCTTACGCCAGAGAAGGGCCTCTGATGACGTCAGTGGTGGCACCCGAGAGCGACATCTGCCGACGGAAGTTCTGGTACCACGTGTTCTTTGTTAACAACATGGTGGATCCACAGAATATATGCATGCAGCCTACATGGTAAATACACTTATATTGGTTTGTACCTACAGAAAACTTCACCAGCCCCCCTAGCATGACTGTGCGTGATAAAATATATCGACATCACGATATACTTAATATCGATTTTGCGAGCATGACCAAATGAATTATGGCGTGCTACGATATGATACAATTAAATATGGGGGTATTTTTACCATATTTTGACAGTTGGATGTCGATAAATCGCTATATCATATCGCGTTTTCTAAGTCATGCTAGCCCAGCTGGTCGTCCTGGAGAAGTTTTCTGAAAACCTTGATGTTAATGATAATGATTGTAGGTAAATATTACTATAGGCTGGGAAAGGCAAGTTTTTTTTACAGGAATGTAAAGGATATAGAATTCTACGATAACGCATCTATTACACATTGAAAAATGAATTGTGATTATTAAGAGAATGTTTTTTACAACAAATCTAGGATGCCAATTAGACATGGGATAATGATTCGGAAGAAAAAACTTGTTGATCCGCAATTGTGTGATTTTCGTAGTAATTATTAACTCAATTAGGGATGACGTTTATTGTTTTACTAGCAGCGCCCCGCAGTTTCACCCACGTAGTTCCCGTTCCCGTAGGAATTTCGGGATAAAAAGTATCCTATATGTTATTCTGATGTATAAGCTAAATTATTGTAAAGTTTCATTAAAATCCATTCAGTAGTTTTTGCGTGAAAGAGGATCAAACATCCACACATCCACATTCACAAACATTCGGCTTTATAATATTAGTAGGATGTCCAAAGTATTTATCGTGCTATCGATATAATTGTAAAAACCTCTTTAATTCCAGGTTCCTCCCAGTAGACATGCACCTGCACATCCTCTCGTGTGCCCTCACGATCTTCATGGTCTATCGCCGTCAACATGCTATCAGACTGTACGCATGGCTGTTCGGAATCAGCTCTATACTGAGCGCAGTAATCGTATATGCGAATGGTTGGAGATCCATGGTTTACTTTGCGAAACCTGAGTGAGTACAACTTGTTGATCGAAAGTATAAATAAATAGATGTCAGAATATTCTTTTTTATAGTGTTTCTTACACCAATATATGCTAAAAAGTACCTAGAACTCAGGCCCGTGTCCATCCGTGGCTCCACTACCAAGGTCATTCTTTTTGCTGTTGAAAATTTTGAATGCTAGTTTGGCCACTCATGAAATTTAAAGTTTGCCATAGAGATGTCACAGGGCAAGCCAAGAACCATTACATTATTTATAATATGTAAAGCGTAATTTAAAGGATCGATTCTAGAAAGTGCAATATGTGCCTTGTTGTGTCAAGTAAATTCTGACAAGCGCCATTTCTGCAATGAAGACATATTCCAGTATCCTTTGTTTCGTCTTCGTTTCCAACTCAACGTTCTTTATTTCACAGTATATTGCGCGGCTTCTTCCGTAGTGAGGAATCCTACTGGATGTTCTATACATCATCGTGGGGTTCCCTGCCTTCATGCTTCATGGGGCTGCTCTTGGCTCATGTACATTTTGAGCTGGAAGAAAAGACTATTGATTACTCCAAAGTTCAAGTAAGATTTCTTTTATAGTTGAAATAGTGTAGTTTTTCTTGCTGTCGTGGGTGGCATTGCATGTTTTCTTCTTCCACCTACTTCATATTATCTGTCAATTCTGCATTCACTCCTTTTTTACGCATGTTCATTTTCACCATAGAATAAGGATCACGACCAGGATTCTCTCTGGTCTCTGATTTTCACACAGTCCATCCATCTCTTTTTAGGTTCCTGTTCACAAAACCTTCTACATTCCACCTTCTACTAACTATGTGATATTTATCCCTCTTCACAACATGACCATACCAAACTAACTGAAGTTCAGAGACCTTATAATAGAAAAAAAGTCTGAAGTTCTTTGAACCTTATTGCCATAACAAAAAAAAGATTTATTAATACCACGGATCATAAAATACTAACGTAAATCTAATATATAAAATTCTCGTGTCACAGTTTTCGTTGCCATACTCCTCCGAAACGGCTTGACCGATTCTCATGAAATTTTGTGAGCATATTCAGTAGGTCTGAGAATCGGCCAACATCTATTTTTCATCCCGAAATTCCTACGGGAACGGGAACGAAACTATGCGTGTGAAACCGCGGGGCGCAGCTAGTATTAATCTAAATATTTTCCTCATCAATACCAGAGTATTATTTTTTTTTCAATTTACTCTTTTTTTAAGGCGTCATCTTATTTTGGTGGTTTCTAATATTTTCCTCCTATTTCAGTGGATAACCCATTACTTTAAATGGAGTGTACCTATCGCTGTAATCTGGCCGCTGGTCATCGCGAGTCACGTTAGAGACATTGAGAACAAGTTCGTAGTGGGTCTGTACTCGGGCTTGGACAGACCTTGTGTGTCTTTCTTCATGTTTGTTGTCATGTTTGGACTCTTCAATGTTAAAGGTTGGTATAACTTTTAAAAAATTGTTTGGTTTAGCAATTAAATTGTAGATTGGACCAAGGCTGCCTTATTTGCGTTGCATTTTTAGTCTGGTTTAACAAAACCTGGTAAGCATTTGACACCTTGTCAGTCAAATCTGTCACTTTGACAGTTTTCAAAATTGTTTGTAAAACCTGGTCTAAACCAGATTAAAAATGCAACGCAAATAAGGCAGAGGGTGTCTATGTGTACGTACATAATATCATGCTTGACTAATGTCGTTTTTATTAGCCAGACAAAGGCGGCTTTGGAAATCAACTTACTTTATACTTACTTATCTTTAAAAATAAATCAAGTAATATTCCTGTATGGATAATTTACCTAAGAGAATTTCTGAGAGGCTGAATGTTAATGAAAATTTTGATTGAAACGAATTCGAATGACGAGACGCGTGAACATGAATGAATTATTCGCTTAAGTATCTGTAATAATGACGCCATATTTTCCAGGTCCAATTCGCAGATTCTTGGGCTGGAGTGGATGGCGCGTCATCGCGAGGTTATCCCTCCCGATTATGCTGTCACATTGGTGTATCAACGCTGTCATATCGGCGAGACCTCACGCGTTCGAGACTTCGATATTTAGTATTGTAAGTTTACTTCGGTATTTAGTATTATTTTGAACCTTCGTCTCGTCTAATTGGGTTCATTGTAATTAGTAGCTATACCTAATCAATCACGTTAGCTGAACTGAAGCTGAAATTTGGTACAGGGGTAAGTTATGGTCCAGGGAAGGACTTTTTGTTTTATCCCGAAATTCCCAAGGAATCGAGAACTATGCGCGTAAATCTGCGGGATGGAGCTTATAGATTAAAGAAGAAGATAACATCTTCTTATGGCAACTGAATCCTAAGTATAGTTTCCACCAGAGAGAATCTCGTCTTGATGCATTATCAAGGGTTCCCATAACAACATCATCATCTCATTATAGTAACTGACCCCTAAGTTCGAAACTTGTATCTAGGGTAACAGAAACTACGCACACACTCATTCACACACACCCAGACCGAGACAAACATTTCCATAGGTACTTACTTATATTTCAATAGTTATTTGTTATACAAGAGTGCAAAGTTGCTTTTTAACCGGGGCTCCAGTTGAGGACCGAGCCAGCGAAGGATTCTAAAATTGAATCACGAGCGCAGCGAGGGATTCAAAATAAGAATCCTGAGCGTTAGCGAGGGACTCAAAGGAGCACAAGGTTAAAAATAGTTTGCACTCGAGTGCCACACATTATTTTTCATCCCCCCTCAGCGAGGAAATTACTAAATAGAAACATAAAACAATCACAATATTAAGTGAAAAGCAAAAATATCACGCGCAAAGCAAATAAAAAAATAAGTAAGTACACCAAGGAGGTTCCGAGTTTGAATTTGAAATAAAAAAAAAGTTGTATGACAGTTTGTGAATCCAAAACATCATCACATTAGTGTACACAACGTTCTAAATTCAAATTTACTTTAACTTCTAGAGCGCAAAAACGACTTTTACTCCCAGTTATCGAAATTGCCTTGGGTCCTGCACGGGCTGCCTACAGCGACCCCGATACATTCCACTCTTGAGATTAAAATCGACTTTTACCCCCAGATATCGGGGATTAAAAACATACTTTCCGAGCTAGTGGGATGAAAAATATTTTTGACTATGAATTTATTTCTTGTTTCAGTTAATGGACTACTCAGCAACGCTCACACTGACATTGATAACATCGCTTCTCATATCTTTATTTGTAGAAATACCGGTACAGAAGTTTATGAGCAAGATATTGTTTTGATACAAACTCTAACTTCGGGAGAGGAACCGGGAACTGCAGTGATGAGGGTTCTATTCTCGAGAGATTTAAAAAAAATGTGTTATGAACTGATGGTATAGATAAAGTTCCACTGCTGGACT
Source organism: Timandra comae (assembly GCA_958496195.1). Taxonomy (NCBI): domain Eukaryota; kingdom Metazoa; phylum Arthropoda; class Insecta; order Lepidoptera; family Geometridae; genus Timandra; species Timandra comae. Next base: position 7,391,806 of record OY292372.1, on the reverse strand, counting down.
GGAAGGTGACGGGTTTGGTTCCCGAGAGAGTATTTTTTTGATATGATGATTTTCATTATGTTGATTAAGGTATAAGTTGGTAGCCGACTGCAGACAGCAGCAGCAGACCACACGTCGCCGCGCCCCTACTGGTTTGTATGTATTTCTATGAAATTACTTTCCTAGTGGGTGACATAAAGCTAGCTTCGCGTCGCCGAGCAACAGACGGCGAAGCGTCATGAATTATGATGACGTTAGGCGGCGACGTGTGGTCTGCTGCTGTCTGCAGTCGGCTACCAACTTTACCTATAAGTACGTCTTCAATTCTACCTCTTTGTATAGTTAACTTTTAGACAAACCTTTGTCCAGCAGTGGAGTCTTATACGTCGATCTTACCATTACCTTTATTAATAAGTACATAATACTTATCTTTGTCTTAGGGCCTATTTCACGATCTTCAAGTAAAGTTCCGAGTAGGTACTGACATGTTTTGTCTTTGTCTTGTCACTTGACATAAAATAAGAGATAAAACTAACTTTACTCAATGATTAAAATTACTTGAAGGTCGTGAAATAGGCCTTTAAGTGTATATAAAAGTGTTTGTATTTTGTGATACTCTAGATTTAATTTACTTATGTGATATTTATTTTATTTTAAATTGAAGTAGGATTTGAATAATTAATCTTAATTAAGAAGTATTTTATTAATAAATGTGTAAATAAATAAATCAATTTCACGTTTCATTGTTTTTAACATCATTGATGGCCACCCATCAATGTTTTATGGTGTGTAGATGTTGCTTAACCGGACATATCGGAAGCAATATAATGGGACAAGCGTTTCTTGTTTTGGCTCAATATTTATGTACTTAAATTAAGATAAAAATACTGATAAACATTTAATTATGTTAATGATATTAAATTATTCATTGTTTTATGTGAAGAACATGAATTTTGTGAATAAATTTTGGTATTAAATAATTTGATAATTTATTGCTCGTCAAATGTTTTTTGTTTTAAGATTCTCCTTTTTTATGCATAGAACTGCATACCACCGTGAGCCGATATTGGGAGGACCCCCGGGGCATGTAGGGCTCTCCCAGCCAGAAGGGCTGAGCCTACCCACTAAAAACACAGCGACTTCCGTCCGCGTTACATTGGGGTGCCGTAGGATCCCGAGGGGGATTACTACCACGACAATCCTTTGAGACACTCATAAGTGTATTCATGTTAATTAAAATAAGCTTTAAATTAATTTAGTAACACTTGTAATGATAAAAAATAATGTGAGTGTGTAGTTGTGTGTGTGAGTGATGTTTGTTTGTGTGTGTGAGTGTATGGAGGGGATATGTGACTAGGATTTATTTTTTTCACGACTCAAAAATAGGAGAGAGATAGTTCGTCATTCCGTGTCCATTTCGAATGGTTTTTTCCTTTTAATTAACTACTGTTACTAGTAGCCATAATAAAATCTTAATCCTTTGGGAACATACTACATTATAAACCTTCCTCTTGACTTACTCTATCTATTGCTGAAAACTGCAATAAAATCAGTTTAGTAGTCCAAAAGATCTTTACGAACAGACAGCGGAAGTGACTTTATTTTTACAAGCTTTTTATTAGCTTCACCTGTATGTTTGTTTGTAACCGACTTCTTTGGGCGCTATTTTGACCCACTTTAAACGGCCAGATTTCGTTCAAACTTTGTAGATTTATTGAGGACCGATGACAATACACTAATTTGATAAAATTATTCCATTTTTCAATTTGCAAATTAAAAAAACAAGCTATAATAAATAATCCAAACTAAAAAGTAGAAAATAAATTATAGTTTAAAAAAACTAAAAAACACGCTTTTTATAGAAAACCGAACTAAAAAATAGAATATAAAAAAAGCGTGGGGTGCTTTTTAAAATATTGACACCATGCAACCCACGCTTTTTTTATTTTCTATTTTTTAGTTCGGTTTTCTATAAAAAGCGTGTTTTTTAGTTTTTTTAAACTATAATTTTTATATATACTAAGTATATAAAAATAAGTCGGGTTTTCCTTCCTGACACTATAACTCCAGAACGCACGAACCGATTTGTCTTATCTTGGTCTTGAAATGTTCGTGGAGGTCTAGGCAAGGTTTAAAAGGTGAGAAAAAATATTTGCCGGGAACACGGGAACGGGTACTACGCGGGTGAAACCGCGGGGCGCTGCTAGTATGTACTAAGAATGTAAAGATAAAAAATGTTTCTCACGGATTTTCCTTTCATTATTTAGTGCAGTTGTAATTATTTTTATTGGTTTGTTTACTAAATAATCGTAGGTAATTAATAAAATACTAAACTACTAAAAACATCTAGTACATAAATTAAACCGCGAACCCACCGCGACGCACGCTACGCCCACGGTCCACGGCCACGCAGCTCAGCTACGTTGAGCTATAGCCGAGTCAGCCACGAATGTATCAATGACGTCATTTTCGTGCGTAGCGTGTGCGTGTACTTCGGTAGGTTTTACCTCATACATTTTCATAGAAAGGTAAGGCGCAAGTGTTAATAGATTTTCGATCTTATTTCAACGCATATAATGTCGATAATAGCTTGACAGTGGAATATGCTCTGCGTTGCGCTTTTTCCGTGTGCCGACCCTTACGACTAATATTTATTTACGCAATAAAAACACAAACATGAATACTAAAATGCAATTTATTGATAAAAAATCATAGCAAAAAAATAAACGCAATACATTTTAAACACACCAAACATTTGAATTTGTAACTTATTACGTAAAGCACATTGTCTCAATTTGCTTGTATATACCAAATTGAACTTCTAAGATAAAATACTTGGTAGAAATTCAGTCTAATTTCCAGTCATACCATTTTGAACCTAATGGCATCTATATAAAGATTATAATTCATTCTCGTTACTAGCAAGATCTTTCAAATTTAGATTCATTTAAAATAAAAAAAAGCAATTCCACTCAATAAATGATTTCGCTAATATCTATTCTAAAAAAAACTTGCCATCACCAAAATTTCAAACCAGATCTATTCGTAACTTTGACACTGACAGATGTCTGACAAAGCTTGACAGCTGTCAGTGCTGACGTTGACATTGACGCGTGTCTAACGTCAATGTCACCGGCGATTTTGGCGCTTATTCCCGGTCACAAAACGGGCACGCGAGAGTTCCCATGGGATCCCAAGCTGGTAATACTACGGCTTCCTGTTTGAATACTTCCAATACTTCGCAAGGAACATATTTCTTGTCAACTACCACCTGTGAAAAGAGAAAACAATAGCTATATTATCATAATGAATGATTTAAATATCTTGAAATTCCTATTGGATCAGGATATATGGGGACAAAACGAGACTTAGACAATGTGAAAATGCAAAAGTATATGTCAGTTAGAGATTGTTTAGAGAACTCTACTCTAAAAAGCCACTCATCTGATTTTCCACACGTTTCCCGCTTATAATCCACCGTGTGCTAAAAGTGATGATGGCAAGTCTGTGCCTATAAGTGCGTGCGCGTGTGTTTCCATGCGTGCGTGATTGTTTCTTTAAGTGAGAGAGCAAGAGAGAGAGATATACGCGTGTCATAACTAGTTTATTGCGAGAATTAATTCATAGGATTTTCATCCTCAAATTACCTCTGCAATAATATATCGTCCATACATTGAAATTAAAGTATTAACGGATTTTTGTCGTGGTTGTTTATAATATAATTTTGTAGTGTTCTTGTCATCATCATCATCAGCTCATATATGTCCTGCACGAGGGCGATTAAGCCTTAGTCAACCACAGGCCAAATGCGATACCTATGTAATACATACCTCAAACACAAACTCCCTGAACCAGGGCTCGGTCAACAGGAGGTATCCCTTGTCGTATTCCTTGTCGCTGTACGAGTTCTCCACGCGGAACTTCTTCGGGTTGCCTTGCTCCTGGAAACAGGATAATTTTATTCAATAAGTGTCAAGGCGTACAAGTCTATTGTCTATGATTTATGTTTTTACTAGCGGCGTCCCGCGGTTTCACCCACGTAGTTCCCGTTCCCGTAGGAATATGGGGATAAAATTATGCTAAAAACCCTCCCACTGAATCACTCTATCTATTAAAGAAAACCGCATCAAAATCCGTAGCGTAGTATTAAAGATCTAAGCATACATAGGGACAGAGAAAGCGACTTTGTTTTATACTATGTAGTGATAATAACTGTTGAGTTGTGGATGTCTGCTGCCTGTGGTTGAAGTGACAGTGATAAATAAAATGTTTCTGATTTTCTTTTGCGTTTGAAATCTCTATATAGTCTTTTTTTTTGCTTGTAGAGCAAACTGCAAACTGTTTAATTATTATGGAGTTGTGGTGATGATTCTAATAATCATCATCACGTCAAAAAAAAAGAAAGGACTTTTTTTAACTTCTCTTTAGATTATGTTTGTAACTTCCCAACGCCACGAAATAGTTATTTTTATCTGAAAGGGTATACTTTCCCAATAGATTTTTTTAAATCATGTCTTCAAGTATGTATTTTTTGTTCAAAATTATGATTCTATACTCACATCAGTGCCGACTGCGGTGAAGACCATAGCGTGTGTCATACACGAGTCGCCGTACATCAGTCTGTGAGCCTTACTCAGACCGATCTGGACCTCCGTGTTGAATACTAGCCGGTAGTCGTGACTGAAAACAAAATAAATGATAGTGACCATCATTTAATAACCAAACCAAGTACTCTGTTTAAACTATTGGTTCCATAAGTTCCAGGTTCAATGCATATGTTAGTTTTTGAGGTCCCTGATTTAATTCTCTTTTTCGTTGTTTGATATTTTATAAATATGTCTCATAATATAAGTATGTGAAACAACGGGATGTTAGTACGTACTTATTTAAGTCGAATCCCTCGACTAGTTTCAGCCAGGTCCGGTGGCCATCATCAGGAGGATGAGTGCGATACGCCCGCGCCGGCGGCGTCTCGCTCTGCACAGTGCGTCCCGTTGTTTCACATACTTATATATAATGTCGTATGTTACGTTTAATAATAAAATATGTCTCATGTTTGAAATCGCACACAAACATTATGGTACATATAGCAAATGTTCCCAGTTTTTTGGTTGCACAAACTCATATTCACATATTTGTGTTAGTATGTGGTAGACAGATAGATACGGAGAGATGACATAAGGTAAAGTAGGAAAAATATCAGCCTATAAAAACTCGTAAGTATTTATTAAATATTTTTACTTTGATAAAGCTGAGATGAATAATTAACTATAATAAACTCACGCGTCCAAATCTTCAAGTCCGTTCTTCCGTTCAAACCTCTTGGACACTTCGCATCCAAACCACACCGCTTCACCGCCAGCGATGCTGTTTTTCACTACACTGCAATTACATAATTATAATTAGTATTACATTTTTTGAACTGGAAGCAATTGAGAGAGGTCTTTCGGTGTTGCTCCGAGGGATTGTAACCGGTACGAAATTTTTATATAGAACCAAAATGATTGTCATAGCCAATGGGCTATACAATGGTATTAACTTCATTTTGAAGTCAGATTAGTTCTGCCTGCCTAGCATGACTGTGCGTGATAAATGATATAGACACCACGAAATAATAGCAATTTCGCGAGCATGACCAAATGAATATGGCGTAGTACGATTTGATAAAATTAAATATGGCAGCTATATTTATTATATTTTGACAGTTGGATGTCAATAAATAGCTATATCGATTTCGCGAGCATGACCAAATGTCTTAAAATTAACCATGTGGTAAAATTAAATATGGCGGGTATTTTTATCAAATTTTGACAGTTGGATGTCAATAAATCGCTGTATCTATCGCGTTTTCGAAGTCATGCTAGCCTAGCTGGAGTGGAGACCACGAACCGGTAAACGTAGCGTAGAACACTCTGACTAGATATTCGCAAAGCGGTAGGCAATGATTGGACACGAGGAACTGAAGATAGGGCTCGGTTGCTTGGCCTATTAATCTGTACCTTTAGGCCCCGAAAGTAAAACAAACAAATAATTAACTTTGCGTATAGGAGTTGATAATAAAAGAACTCACTTCATAAGCGTCTCAATGGGCTGGTTGTTGTAGGCCGTCTGCCGCCCGCCGACCACGTTCCCGAGGCACTGCAGCGTGTACAGGTGGCCGAACGGGTTCGTCTCCCGGGGATCGCTTACTAGGCACACCTGAAAAACAACTTTGTTTTAGATTTCTTTCATTACTCATAACTAAAAATTTTCGATTGTGACACCTTTTGAACGAAAAATCTAAATAAAAATTGTTCCATGCGAATTCAATTTCACAGACACAGATACATATCTTAGAGAATATTACCCCTATTTAGGAAAAAAAAATAGTCTATGATATTAAAGATCTTTACAAGAAAAAGAAACTAAGCGGATGAATCCGCGGAGCGCTGCTAGTCTATGAATAAAGTCAATTATTTCAATACGTTCTCTAAAATAGTCGTATTATTTTAAGGTTACCTTGTCATCAACATTGAACACGGGCCGCACGTGTTGGTTGTAGAACTCCTGCGGTGTGAGCTGGCCGAACGACTTGTATGTTTTATCCTTTGTGTAGAACTCGAATGTGAACTTCTCTGGTGGTGTACCTGGGTATAGATAGTAATTGTTACTGGATCTGGTGATAAATATAGCATGTAGACCTTCCAGACGATGAATAAATACCTATATAAAATTTATTTATGTCTACAACATCAACGGTTAGAAAGAGATATTCAGCTAATTCGTGCTGGATTCAGGCTGCTGTGACTGTTAAACAGGCTGCGTGCTGTAGTTTATTGCTCCCGCACATTACCTCAGGGATTTTTTTACCTGTGCTTTTTTTATTCCCTCGCTCGCTATGATATAGATTATGATTTGATGGTTTCGGAAGCAGAAAACAGACATGAATTATTATGAGATAAGCATTATTATTCTTTTACAGAAACCAGTTTCGAAAGAAGAAGAAAGTGCTACATGGAGGCAAATCATTTTAATTTTTTCAAGGGCGTCTAATCAAGTCTTAAAAGTCTGGATTCAGTATTTACATAAGTATATGTAACTCACCTAAGCAAGTAGCAACGATATGGTATATAACCGCGATTTGCTTGTTGATCTTGTTCTGTAGTTCTTCGTCAGTCGCCTTGGCGTCCACCGCATCGCGCAAATCTTTAGCGTACTCGCGCAACTGAAATATTAAATAATGTTTTTGGAGAGTCAAGGGCGGATTAGGGCGGATTCGACCAAACTGGAATATACTTTATTCTAGGAGTAAAACGCTACTTATTCGAGAATAACACAATTTCACGTTTAACCAACTACAATTCGAGGAATAACGAGTCTATTCGGGAATAGTCACTATACCACCAATATAGCAAGGAATAAAAACTTATTCCAAGAATAAGAAAATGTCGTCCTGTAGTCAGCTGTTCGTGTTCATATACTTACGGACATTAATATAAACTTTACGCGCTATAATACGACAAATAAGAGTTAACATGCGTTATGCTTCTACATTCTCGCGTTTGCAGAACAACGTTTTCTTTGCCGGGTATTACATTCGTTCACATTCACTCCGTTATTCGTTGGATTGCATGAAAAAACGACTGTTGATTTATTCGAATCGTGGAAATTTATCGTGGAATAAGTTATTCTTGGTATACATTTGAGTTTGGTCGAATCCTTACTGAAATAAGTTTTATATGAATGATGTATTTACGTAATTTCTGAGAGCAGCGATGTTAGTGCATTTCAAAATAATAGAGGCACGGTTTTACCCGCGCTGTAAAAATAAGAATTTTAAAATAAGCGTGAAAGCGTCATAGACAGACAAACAGATGTAACTTTCGCATTCATATTATAAGCAGGGATTGTTGGGATTTTTTGGCGGGAGGCGACTTTGTTTTAAATTATTAAAAAATTATACAATACCTAATTTAAATTTCACCAGTTTCCTTTTTAATATAGCAACTAATGGCTTTTTATTTGTGTACTAGCGGCGCCTCGCGGTTTCACCCGCGTAGTTCCCGTTCCCGTAGAAATATGGGGATAAAATTATGCTAAAAACCTTCCCATTGAATCACTGTATCTATTAAAACAAACCGCATCAAAATCCCTTGCGTAGTTTTGAAGATCTAAGCATACATAGGGACAGAGAAAGCGACTTTGTTTTATACTATGTAGTGATTTACCTTGGTCTTAATAAGCGCGTTCATATGCAGGCTCTTCCGGGAGCTGAAGGACTCCGGGAAGCACTTCTTGGGCATCACTCCGTACTTGTTCACCAGATTCACGATCATGTCCCATTGGCCACCATCGTTTATTGGGTCCTGGAATTATACGGGTTTATAGGTGCTGGGAATTTTTTAATCTAAGCTAATCGTATTTATTGTATGGAATGTAAGACAGATTAATAAATATCCAATTTTCTTTCTTGTGTAAGTAACAAAATAAATATAACATAACATAATCATTCACTACATCATCTCATTGCAGTAACTGACCCCTAACTAAGCTCGAAGCTTGTATCTAGGGTATCAGAAACTACGCACACACACCCAGACCGAGATAAACATTTGTGGTTCACATACTTAACCATTTTCAATATTGAAAAATAAATACGGTAAGGAACGTCGTGTTGCCGAAATAAATGATTTTCTGTTTCTATTCTAACCAATGGAGAACTAATTTAGATTATTAGTTTTTTTCGTATGATTTTTACTTTTTCTAAACTCATAATTATCTGTAAAATTATTTTCAAGAAAAAAACTATTTTTAATACCTTCAATAAGAAGTTGACCAATCTCCCGTCTAGTTGTTCCCCTTTCTTCGCAGTAGCTACGATGTTGTTCAACCAGTAGTGAGACCTCTCTATTTTGTCCCAGAAGAATAGATAACTGGAAAAATAATAAAACATCTTGTAATATACTAAAATTATAACTTAAACATACTTATACAACAGGGTAAATATTTCAAACGAAACGGAATAACGAAAAATGCTGAAAGTAGTTGCCTGGATGATAAAAACTAAAACTAAATTCTATTGATATCAATATAATTTTGCAAAAACTAAGGGTCTGACCACACTGGCTGCAGCGGCGCGACGCGACACCTAGCGACTAAATATTCTTGCTAAGAAGCGCAGTGTCGCGCCGCTGCAGCGCGGTATACCTCATACAATTTTCTTAGAAAGAATATTTCGTCGCTAGGTGCCGCGTCGCTCCGCTGTAGAGCAGTGCAGCATAGTGCAGTCAGACCCTAACTCCTAGCAAGGCAGGCATAAACACGTCCGATGCAATCATCATTTAATAAATAGCTAGCAAATTCGAAAGTGTTCTTATGTATGATTTGAGAAATATTTTATAGTAAACTAGCTGCGCCCCGCGGTTTCACACGCGTAGTTCCCGTTCCCGTAGGAATTTCGGGATGAAAAATAGATGTTGGCCGATTCTCAGACCTACTGAATATGCTCACAAAATTTCATGAGAATCGGTCAAGCCGTTTCGGAGGAATATGGCAACGAAAACTGTGACACGAGAATTTTATATATTAGATTTTACATGAAAGGTCTTAAAAACAATATAGTACAATTATTAGGATGTGGTTTTGTAATGTTTTGAATTGTTTAAAAGGACTATAAAAACAATATAGTAGAAACAATAGGATGTGGTTGTATCATGTTATGATTTGTTTACAAATGGGTTTATTTTATCTTATCATTACTGTGGTTTTAATCAGTATTTTCTATTTACATTGTTTCCTTGGGAATTTATATATTTAGTTTTACTCATATACTTAGAACTAATTTACTGGGAGCCACTGTAATTAACAACCGAACCGACATGGATAATTTCAATTTCAATTTATTTAATAAACCTTTAAAGAAGAATATAATTACCTCTGAGAGAACTCAAACTCTTCAATTTCATATTTCTTCATAAACGGCAGACGCATCACGTTTAGTGACGCAAATAGCCAGCAGCGACCCGAGTTCTCCTGGTTCGTTACTGGCTTGCCTTCTGATTCTAGCTGTAATAGATTACAACACATATTAACACAGCCAACATATAGTTAGTCCAAAATGACTCTCGTTTTTATAGTAGCTGTGCAGAAGAGAAAGAAATGGTTTACTTAATTGAATTCACTAAACTAGGTCAAATTCAATAAAATACTGATTCTATCTATCAACACGCAGCTAAAACTGGTGAACAGATTTGGATAAAATTTGGCACATAGATATTACTATGATGACTAAATAACTTAGGATAGTTAGTTAGTGCTAGATGATATTGTCATCATCATCATCATCATCATAACTGGCCTATACATCTACATAAGATGATTTAGGTGGCGTCAGGTGATTGAACAATTCGTGATAGAACATTTCTGTATAGATGATATTGTACTTACCTTTATATTATAAACATGTAAGGCACTATCGGCCCTCCGTCTGCTGATAGCGACTTCAAATGGATCGAATCTCGTGCAGGCGTTCTGGGCGATTTCATTCTTAGGGTCCGCATAGTAGTCATCGCGGAGCTTGGCGATTGTTTCTAGAGATAGTGGAACTGGAAATAATCGTTTTTTTTTAATGAGGATGGTTAAAAGGAGGTTGGGTGTGATTTAAAAGCGGAATAGTGATGTGTTTACTTTTGATATCATTTTAAGTATTAATGATGGAGTAGGGAAGTAAGTGATGAGTAGTATCTTTTTAGGTGTAAAAAAAAGCAGTTTTTAACTATCTAAAAAAAGGAGTAGGTTTCTTATGTATGAATAAGAGATGGAAATGAGTTTTGTAATACAATAACATTCAAAATTAAAAATTTATCTATATGCTACTTAATCAAAACACACCTAAACAAGAAATCTAATCTTATCAACTGTTGTTTGTTGTGAATGCTGTCATAATAAACTTGCTCAGGTTATTGACTTAAAAATAAAATAATTACTTATCACAAGAAAATACTGATATCGAAAAAAAAAATATGGAAACTTGGTTTTTTACTTTTTCATAGACTACCCCCAACTGAGAATAATTTAGGATGGAAATGATGGAATTTAAAATTAGAACTTCGAAGGGTTCGAGATCAGATCCCTGATACAGACAAAATATAAAAAAGTAGGTAAAATCGGGTCTAGAATGTTAGTGAGCGTTACCAAAGACACCCTGGAATGTTCCTAGAGTGTACGTGTGAATAATAAAGCATTAATTTATTTATTTTTAATACAAACCCGCCATTATTTGTAAATGATCTCCATCAGGGACCTCCAGTATTAATGATTTAATTTGATGTTGTGGCAAAGAAATTACACTCACGTGTATTATGTGAGAAGTTCGTTAAATTTCTTTTAATTTTCACTGTTTGTAATGTACACTTTATTAATTTTATCATTTCATGGTGATGACGAGACGAATTTTACACGTAGCTTCAGAAATGTGTCAGTTTTATAGTCGTTTTTGACGTTTATGACAAATGACATTAACCAATTTTGGCATTCTTGACAAGTATTGACAGCATTGATGAAAATTATGAAACTTATTGGAATTATTTTCATAGAGATATTTATATTAAAAAAAAAATATCTCAAACCAATCTAATAATTTCATTTCTAATTCATCAATTTTATCACTTGGAAAGTTTAATTTAGGTAAGTCACATTTTCCATTTGTTTTTCTCTATTTTTATACTAGCAATACCAGACCTTTGCAATTAGAACACCGTAGCGCGGGACATTTCAAAAAACTGTTCACAAAAATAAATGTTGAAAAATGAATAACTTGTATGTAGGCAATAATGTACACACTATTTTTGCTTTTAAAACCCAAAAAATATATTCATTTACGATAACTACCATTCTAAATTTAATTTTAACCCTAAATCTCGCTGTTAAACACAAAAAAAGAAAAAAATCAATAATTTCTACAGATTAAAAATCGTAGTCTTCAGACTTGATGGCTCGCTGGAACGACGTCGTTTCGTAATTTTCTCCTTCAATACCAAATATTTGGGTCAAGGATATTACTAGTGTTCTTTATAGGGCATCTGCAATATTTTTTCGTCAAATACAGTTGGGATTTTCTAGTGAAAATGTCTCTAAAAGCGTATGAAGATGCGTGTACTAGAGCCGAGTTATTCGGCCAACCATTGCCTGACAAAGAAGAATTTTTAGCAAAACATAAACATTTGGATGTTACGGAATTCGAAGAAGTTGAAATTAAATCTGCTGAGGTATGTTATTGTTATTATAAGGTGCTTAAATTTGTGTAATTAATTACATAATTCTAGTAAGTATATGTAATTACTATAATTTGCATGCTTTAATGGTAATTTACTTACGTAGGTGTTTTCGATTATTTAATAATAGGCCGAAATTTGAAGTTTGAAATAGTATTTTAAATTACGAATTAGTAACACGATTTAAAATTCGAACTGTAATTGTTAAATTGAAATTAATTTGTCGTTTATTACCTGTTATTATCAAAATTTATTTCACTCGCTTACTTACTCCTCTGTCTGTACCTAACATTGATTGCCCATATACCTAACCCATATTTATATTCATAACACCTATTATTTTTATCAAGCAATTCACAAATGAATTTTGCTCATATCAAAAATGTAGGCGTTTTAAAATAATTTACTTACTAACAATAAGCAGAAAAATCTGAAGATATTTCATGAAAATTCATTTAATTGCATGTTTCATCTATAGTTTTACACAGATTAAGAAAAGTTTGTTTCGTGTTTGAAAGCGCTTAAGTATCTCAGGAAACCCTAAGTAAAAGATTTTGAAAAAGAAAATTGTGTTGGATAGTTCATTTGTCGTGAAAAGCGATTATAATTTACCACATGAAGCTTCCATCAATAAAAACAGTGTAAACGCGGGGCACAGCACAACTAGTATTCAGTAAATAAAAATAATAATATTGTGGATTTTATAGTAATTTATTGCATCTGTAATATTTCAGAACACGGCGATGTTAGATGATCAAATTAAAGGGGGCACCAGCGGTTTAACAGAATTGAATACCATTTTGGATTCAACGCAAACGAAGTTAAATAAATTAAAGGTACCTACTTATATTTTGTATTATTATTAAGCTTTGGAATACTTACTTCGCTTTGTTACAAAATGTGCTAATTTCATTATTAGTGAGCATAGTCTGCTAAACGATAGCTGATATGATAACTGATAACACAAAATGGATGTCTAAGCAAAGCGAATGGAGGCTGGAATTTCAGTAGAGATATTCTTAGATAGCTACTTATATTCCGGTATTTAGGTATATCTAATAAACTAGGTAAATTACTAACCTCAAGGCCCAAATCGTTAAAAAGAATTTTGCTTTTTCAGGGTGTCTGCGGTAGCCTTACAAATTTCTTCCGCATAAAACTAGCCGCAAAAGATAATTTATCATATTCAACTGAGCCTAGCTACGTAGGCCAGACGAACTACGACAAAGACTACATTCCTCCACGGTCCGAGTTAGGCTCTATAAATGAAGGCCTTGGCCCGAGCGACAACGAGCTGACGCCTCGCGCGGGAAAACCGAAAAAACAAAACGTCAGCGATGACAGTGACATTAACTCCGCGCTAAGAGATCTAGAAAACATGGAAGTGGCAGAAAACACGACTTTAGTGAAAACAGCCGTCGTCGATATAAGTAAGCAGGTCAATATGCAGATGAGTAAGCTTGACCAGATGTTGAATCAGGCTGATAGAGCCCAGACATCGTTGCAGAATCAGAATAAGCAAGTCAGATCTTATTTGCGATAACTCCTTTGATGTAACGTTTTATTGTTTTTTTAATAATTAGGTCGGTTGCATTGCGCCATCCAGAAAAAAAAATGTTTTTATTGTGGCCAGTGTTAAGCTGTCAAATAAAAAATACAAATGGTTAATAAAGGTCGAATCACTCTGCGCTGCATCGATCGCTGTATTAGCAATATAAAAATAATGTGTTTTAAAGATAATCATGCAAGATATTGCTCAATAAATGTAATTATTTATAAGTTATGTACCTATGTTGTTTATTGAAACAATTTTCTTTCCGACTTTTAAAAGGAGTTCTGTTCCTTAAAACAAACAGTGTAACAACGATCAGATAATGGAATGTAAAAATAATTGTTCGAAATCTAAAGATCAATACTTGTATTTTATCTAATTATGTAAAAAACTGTAACATCTCTTTTAGTCGGGTGTTAACATGGGTTTTAAAAATATCTACAACTTGTTCTTAGCTTAGCTATAACATTATATTAAATCAAAAATAAAAATGCTTTCAAATTATCATGATATTGAAATTGGTGCTTTGTATGTTTAAGAATAAGGAATAAAATATTGTTTTGTTAATATATGAAATGATCCTACGTATAGTTTCGGAACTGTATACATTGAGACAGTGTTCGCAATAGCTTCGACTTCGATTGTTCATAAACAAAGGTATTTTAAAAGTAGTTTCGATTATCCAATCAGCTACATTCAGTAGTGGTTGCTCAAAGTGAGTAAAATTAAATTTTAATTGAAAAACATTTAACAGTTCCGAAGGTGTTCGTAGATGTAATCAATATTTGTGATATAATTTGAAAATTAATCTAATTTTTATAACAAATTCTAAAACTGATTTATTATTTTTGTAATTATGTATTTATGTAGGTGTATATAATTTATTTTTAATATATTTATACTTATGTATATCATAAATTAATAATATCCAAAGTTTATGAAGTTCTTATGGAATTTTATTATAATTACATACTTATAATCAAAATAGTAATTAAAAATTATTTGTAATAAAAAGGGTGCAGGTGGAAGGACACAACGGGCACGACAGTAAGTGGGTCATATCCTGCTTTGGGGCACCACAGTCGCAGTTAGACTCACTGGAATAACCCCATTTCACCAAGTTAGACCTGCAACGACCCACACCGGTACGGAGACGGTTAAGGGTCCGCCAGATGAGGGTGTTTTAAGCTCCAAAGAAGTTTTTTAGCTTCCTTTGGGTGCCCGGTTAGAGGTTCTGTAGACCTGATGAAGCTAGTGCGACTTTTTAAGCGGACTCGAGGCATAACATGACCGTACAGTGGATGGCGGGGGTCGGCTATCTAGAAGACCTGATGGAGGCAAATAGCGCTGGTGTGGAAGTAGCTGAATTTTGGTCCGGGAAAATCTAATCTAGTATTATTTATTTATTTATTTATTTTTACCTGTTTTGTGGCCATTGACACGATAGAAGAAGAATAAAAAGGGTCGCGTTGAAAAGGCATAATGTAATAATATCTTGTTCTTACCTCTAAAGCTCTCATTAATAAATGTGCATTAACGAAGTATTTAAACCACGTTTTCAAATTTCATCTATAAGAGAAGAGCGAAGGAAAACGTGTATTTACAATTGAAAAAAAATGGGGACTAACGAATGACAATATGTATATTGTCACTCGTTAATCCCATTTTTTTCATAAGAGGTTATGAAGCTACACAAGTTACTCTTTGGCAACGAGATCACGCGTTGTTGCTGCGAAGTTGTTTGTGTGGCGCGATTTTGCCGTAACTTTCTTCGCTGGCTAGCCGGCGGCATGCAACTACCGCGCGTTTATTGTTCAAAGTATAGCAATAAGCAGCGATCATTGTGCGGCTGTGTGTAAGCCATAATAATTTAAGGATTTGAAAATTGAATGTAAATATCTATTTAAGTATTACTGAGCTATATCTTTGAGCACTTCATGACAATATTCGTAGCAATAAGAGTTTTAAACTTTATGCTTATTGTTATTCCTTAAATACTTATCTAGTCTTCTATTTAATATAAAAGTGTTATCCTTAAAAATATATTATTCTATAATGTATGTGTACCTACTTTTAAGTGCGATACGCCTACTTCCTCTACTATACTAATATAATGAAAGAGAATTTTAACATGCAGTGTTTTAGGCAGTGGTCCCAGGGCGAGTGAGCGATGAACTATCGGCGAGTTCTCGCCCAAGGAAAGGATAGTGAATGTACATTCCGTGTAAACAAAAGAGATGCACATATTAATAGTTACTCGCTGGTGGTTTGAACAGGCGAGTAACTATAAATAATATGTGCATCTCTTTTCTTTACACTGAATTCACTGTTCTTTTCTTGGACTAGAAAATCGCCGATAGTTCATCGCTCACTCACCCGCGGTGGGATCACTACCTTACTCAGTAGTGTATGATTTTTGTAGCCAATAATTACTTCTGGTCGTATAAGTATTTTTTGGGTACTTCAATATTTTTGGTTAAACCAATTGTTAGACTTTTGAAGGTTCTAACTAAGTACTTACTTAATAATATCAACATAGTTTTATCATTAAGGTATAAATTAAGTTAAAATCATTTCTTAAATACATTACACAAAATATTCTTATATTTTATGTACAATAGAAAATATTACCTATACCCACTGTTTTCCCTAGGAAAGGATAGATGAGATTCATCCTTTACAAAGAAGAAAAATACATATTTACAAAGTGCCAAGTACTATCATTAAAAAAAAACAATAAAATTATTAACAAATGTTTGTCATTAATTCATTTGTTTTATATTTATGTAAATAATTTATCGTAGGTAAAGCTATTATTTTATACTAGCGGCGCCCCGCGGTTTTACCCGCGTAGTTCCCGTTCCCGTAGGAATATGGGGATAAAATTTGCTAAAAACCTTCCCACTGAATCACTCTATCTATTAAAACAAACCGCATCAAAATCCGTTGCGTAGTTTTAAAGATCTAAGCATACATAGGAACAGGGAAAGCGACTTTGTTTTATAATTACTATGTAGTGATTAGCTAGGTAACTGTTTATTTTATTTCTTGATTCTTGGAAAACGACTCTTACCATTTTTTGTGTAGACAAAAGGCGACCTTCAAGTATAGTTACTCACCAAGTAAAGTTAGTTCTGTCTCTTTCTTACTTTATATAAAGTGACAAAGACAAAACATGTGGGTAGCTACTCGGAACGTTACTTGAAGATAATGAAATAGGCCCTTAATCTTATACCTAATTAAATTTAAATTCTTCTTTTTTTTTCTTTCTGGGAATAACAAACATGCATCACACGACCCTGGAATAGAATCCGTTACCTCCGACTTGGCAACCACAAAGGTCATTATCCTATATTCTATCATCAAATTCATAGAAACGAATAAAAATATAGATTTTCTAAATAATTCTCTCAAAATATTCTTGGTGTTGTAGAAAATTATGTGATAATAAATGTATCTAACAAAATACGACTTTTATGTAGTAAATAATGATATTATTCGTTATGTGTTAAATGAAATAAAGCTGTGATCAATTTGATTTGTTTTATTTTTAAACAAGTAGCGCCCCGCGGTTTCACCCGCATAGTTCCCGTTCCCGTAGGAATATGGGGATAAAAATATGCTAAAAACCTTCCCACTGAATTACTCTATCTATTAAAACAAATCACGTCAAAATCCGTTGCGTAGTTTTAAAGATCGAAGCATACATAGGGACAGAGAAAGCGACTTTGTTTTATACTATGTAGTGATGATAAGGCAGGCAGTATTAGTTTTTGTACCTCATAAATATGCCGTAAGGGGCAAACTAGAACACGGATCACAAAATATATTAGAAGCGAGACGAGAAGGATGGGTGATTGTGAATTTTCTAAACTAATATTATAAAGAGGTAAGATTTGTTTCTTTGTACGTATGTATGTTTGTTTCTAACGAATAGGCTCCGAAACTACTGGTCCGATTTTAAAAAATCTTTCACTAATGGAAAGCTAATTTGTCAGTGCGTGCCATAGGCTATATTTTATCCCCGTATTCCCACGGGAACGGGAACTACGCTGGTGAAACCGCGGAGCGCTACTAGTTTACAATAATTATGTATCCAAACATTCAGAAATAAATATTGAGTTTTATAGTGCTTTCGATAAAGCTCCATATGCTGTGAGCGCATCTCGATCGTCGCGATTCTATTCCACTTAAATCGGTAGGAACGCCTAAACCGTATTCTCACATAATAACAATTGAAAGAAAGGATATTATTATTAAAGTTGTCAAAAGAATATTAGCATAAACAATTCAAATTCCAAATTCAAATCCAAAATTAAATCTACAAAATTGGTTATCAACCTCCTCGAAAAAAAAGCGAACAAAAAAGTATCCATTAGTCCATTACCGTATTGAAAAAGAGTTCCTTATCTAACGAAGATCATCATTGATACGGTCACGGTGTCCGGATAAACAACAAAAAGTATCATTTGAACCATGAAACTCATTACAAATATAAATCTCTGTAATTTACCGTGAATATCATTAAACAAAACACTGTCGTCATGTTGGCAGCTCTGCTATTTAATTTATTTGCTGTAACTGTTGGTACTTCACTTCATAAGTATCCTTACACGTTTCTACTAGATGTTGGCAATGAAGAGATTAAAAATGTTAATACAGAACAGACCAGAATATCGAATAATGGTGGAACAATAGCGCTGAGGTATCCAGCGGCAGGCAACGGTGAAGAAATAGCTCACGTAAGAGTAAGTGGAATTGATTTTGGCACAGATTTAAAAGCTAGTATAGTTGACGGTGGTCCTGGTTATAATTACGTTGTACTTGTGCTTATCGGGAAAGTTGGAGTGCCTTACGATGCAGTAGTAACTATACAGACCATACCAACTGATGTTAAACCTAATATTAATAACAATGAGAAGCAAAACGTAGAAAATGATCCAAAAAACGAGAAACTAACCGTTGACGAAGACAATAGCGCTGAAATTGATGATGAACAAGACAGTGAATATGTAAGTCGTATGGAGTCTTCAATCAATCAAGAAATTGCTGAAGAAAGTTCTAATGTCAATTCTTATACTAGAGACGAAGAAACGGGACTAGAAACAGACACAGGTGACGATAGCAATGAAAATCAATCGGAAAATGTTGAAGAAAATCCAGAAATTAATGAAGAGGAACACATACAAGCTGATAACGATCCAAGTTACATAGAAAACGAGAGCGCTGACAGTTATATAACAAATGAAAGTTCTGACAATCACAATAAAGCAAATGAAGCGATTGCCGAAAATTCAGATACAGATTACGAAAATGACCAATCAAATAGCTTAGTGTACAATTTATTCAACAAATACCAAGCTTTGAAAGCCCTTCTATATGGAAATAAGGCTGTAAATCCAGAATATGAAGAAAATCCTGGATCTTATAACCAAGGTCCAAGTGATGATGATGATTTTGACGAAAATGATCTTCCTCCTGCTCTAAGAGATCGATACGAGTATTTTATACCGAATAAGAATCTTAATAACTTTATAGATGTTGATGATAGTTCGGCTATAACTTCTTAAGATAATGTATGGGTGTGTGAAGCTAAGTCATTTTGAAATTGGTACTTTTTAAGAGCTGATACTATCATAATGTCATTCTGGTATTTGTAATTTCTATATAAGTACTTATGTACTTTATTGCAATTATTTTTATAAATACTAGCTGTGCCGCTGTGGAACCTTATCCCGTGGGAATTTTGGGATAAAAAGTATCCTATCTGTTATTCCTAGGTATGAGGAACATCTGTACCAAATTTAATTTAAATCCATTCAGTAGTTTTTGCGTGAAAGAGGAACAAACATCTAAACATCCACACTCACAAACATTCGGCTTTATAATATTTTATTTAATAGGATTTCATCACAACTCATCGACAATATAAAATCTTAATAAACTGTACCGCTAGTTTTATTTTTTAGTCACAGATTTTGCACTCGGTATCCAATAATATAAGTTTTTACAAAAATCCATTTTAAGTAGGTACTGTCGGGATCGTATTCGGATCAGGGGGTTTTGCTATAATAAATAATAAGAATAATAATTATTAATATTTTTATATTTTTTATAATAATTTTACTTAATACAAATTAATTCATCTGACATTCGAAACATTCTTTATTTAATATTTTTTTTTCTTGATCACAAAAAGTTTGTAATCAATCACTAGCGATACAGGTTGTATCGCTACAGTACTTACTACTTATTTATAATTCAGCTTGCTATTCATTAGGGTTCCGTATCCAAAGGGTAAAAACGTGACCCTCTTAGATAAGTCACTCTATAGATCCCATGTCATACACTGAGCGATGCAATAGACAATGGCCAACATTTGCAAGGCTGTGTGCGTGTGGTACGCACACAAGCTTATAGCCAGCATCGTCTTACTCGAATGCATAGAGTTGCCAGCTAATGAATCTTCCCTATGAAATGGGGAAAACTGTAAAATTGAGTCGTGTTAATAAAAATATTTTAATAAGATGAATTTTATTGAAATTAATAACTTAAATGTATGGGGTGTATAGCAACATATGCGATGTGATAAAATGTCCTTTTTGCCCATTTTCCTATGGGTGAATTTCAACAAATGCTATTTTTGAAGTGAAAACGTCTTTAGCGGCGCTGAGCACTTTTTTTTGTATGGGTAAAAACTTTCAAACTCGCGTCAGGGTCACGTGATGCTGATCGAAAAAGCGTAAGATCGAGGGGAAGGGAGAGGAACTAGTATCTCCCACTCTTTCTACCGTGCCTGAGTGTGCTGCTCTGTTTAGGCGGCACAGGGCGCTTGCGCGAATGACCGTGTGTGTTTATGTACAGCGTCCCACGCGTATCCAAGGATGGTGACAGATAAATAACAACATATAAATTGTCATATTTGTGTACGATAGCGCAATAAATAAACATTGTATTCTACCTCATAAATGATAGTACTTTATACTTATAATTAAACACAACGTTAATATTGAAGTTTTCACTTCTGCCGGCACTCCCGGAGTGCTACCTTTTTTTCATTATATCGGTGAACTTTTTCATTTTTTTTTTTGTACTTATATTTTTCAGGTTTTATGTAATCATTAGGATATTAAATATCCCTAAATTCAATAATATCATCAACGTATCATTTAAGACTAAGGAGTAAATTTAGTTTGAATTTTGAATTCTACCGATGCGATGTGACAAACCGGCACCGATTATTTTTCTGTACACCGATTTGTTTAGCTACCGAAATGATATACATATTCAGTGATATGATAAATTTATGTGTACAGCCTTCTTTTCTTTTTTTAATATACCTATTTTAGCTTAGAATAATAAAAATGTTTATATTTATTAACATAGTCTTTAATTAAATGAAGTATAAAAAACAAAATCTGTTATAAGTTAATGACACGGCATCAACCGATATGATAAATAAAAATGTCTTTTAGTTTCATAAGCGTTTCTGTGCTTCTGAGGGCACGTAAAGCTGTTGGTCCCGGCTGTCGTACTAACTAACATCATCGACAATCGTTACGGGTAGTTAGAGCCCTCAAAAGTCTAACATTTGGTTTAACCAAAAAATGTCGTATAGCCCTCCGATGGCAGTCGCTTCACATAAAATACTGACATTCCGCCAAATCGGGTTAAACTTAAAACCATACAATATTATTAAGAGGTTGATTAAATCAGTTCAGTTAAAGATTATTCTAATATTATGGAATGTAAATAAATAAAATAAAATCCATTTATTGCTTATACATAAGATATAGGTAAGTAAAATACAAACATGTTTTTTTTGTTACATAAGCAAAGGGTGATGGCTCAGCTTTGTGCTACCCGGAATAGTGTACAACTCATGGAATCAAATAAGGTCGAAATGTAAAAAATACGGAAAAATTACGGAGGCAAAATCGCGGGCGAAAGCTAGAAATAATATACAAGCAACTAAAATATTTATTTCAATTAAGCTAACTGTTATTTAATTTTATAACCATAAAAATATGTATTACACATATACTTTAGTATCGTCATATACGTATGCATATTGTCACATTTTATTTTATTACATTGATAAATCTATAATAGGTATAACATACATACAAAATAAAACTACAGTGGGAAATTCTAAATCTGATATCAGGTAACACTAAAAAATGGCGCAATGGCGGCGTGAAAAATTCATCATTTGATAGGTTTTTTTTTTTATAAAATACTATAAGATTTGAGTTACTTTCCGATGGAAGGAGATAGTGTTAGTTGTTTTTAAACGTCCTTTGTAATTCCTGCTGGTTTTCATTGCACAACTAGTCATTTTCAGCAAAATAACTGAATACAAAATCTAGACCGTGCGTGTGTATTGTATGACGTTACAATGAACACTAAGGAGTATGGAACACCTTAGTGGTCAACAGTTAGCCATTATATTTTTTGACGCTATGGCACCGTCCATAGTCAATCTAGAGGTGACTTATCTAAGGTGACCCTATTACTGAGACTTCGCCGTCCATCCGTCCATCACCAGGCTGTATCTCAAGAACGGTGATAGCTAGACTTTTGAAATTTTCACAGATGATATATTTTAATTGCCGCTACAACAAATACTAAAAATGAAATACAATAATTATTTACCCATACAACAAACTTGATTTTTACAGATAATGTTACGGAACCCTTCATGCGCGAGTTCCACTCGCACTTGACCTGTTATTTTTATTATAATAAGTAAAAATACATACCGCCCGAACTGACAACCTCCTCCTTTTTGGAAGTCGGTTAAAAATGTGGGCGTACACGAGCCACTTTATCAAAAGCATGTCATTTCTATTTATTTGAGAAATGGCACGTGAATAATTTAGTCATAAGGATCGGAAAATGAACGTTGAAAAGCTAGCAGCGCCCCGCGGTTATACCCGCGTACAACCCGCTCCTGTGAAAATAGAGACAAAAAAATATACTAAAACCTTCCTCTTGAATCACCCTATCTAAAACAGAAAACCGCATCAAAATCCTCTGCGTAGTTTTAAAGATCTAAGCATACATAGGGACAGACAGCGGGTAGCGAGTTTGTTTTATACTATGCAGTGATGGCACGTGAATAATTTCTCTCAAGGATCAGAAAATGAAACTACAATTTTCTCTGCGTGCGGTCTGTTTCGCCATAAAGGTTAGATATGAAAATTTTATCTACTTCTTTCCACGTGTAAGCGAAGGATAGGTTGTTTATCAATTTGTTGACATCATACAGTTAGAAAATTTGTTTATTTTTCAAAAAAATATACAAGTAAAGCGTTATCATTATAGTAATTTTCTGATGTTGACTTGAAGCAGGAATCGAACTAGCAATCTGTAATAGCAGGCGGTCACCAACAACTGTTTTGTTTTCGTCAAATAATGAAAACTTAGGTCAGTAGTACATTGTTATAACATAACATAATAATTCACTACATCATCTCATTACAGTAACTGACCCCTAACTAAGTTCGTAACTTGTATCTAGGGTATCAGAAACTACGCACACACTCATTCACACACACACACCATACATTATAAAACAGCATACTACTTCTAAATTCAAACAAATTCTAAAAAGAAAATGCAAAAATATCATTGAAAATCCTTCAAATAAATTATACATTAAAATTCGAGAACAATCTCTGATCCTTAAACAAATAAAAGTCACTTATCACCCTATTTAAAGTAATGATTCAAATGAAAAACGAAACGTTTACGTAAAACAGATAATAATGGATTCGCAAACGCATCTAAAAACAGAATTAACTAAGGACAAACCATTTTGTTTTTCTAACGGTTGTCAAATTTGAATTTTAAATCGAACACGTTATTCAAAACGGTTCGTATTTCGAATGAGGTGACTGTGACGTCATGTATTTATTTTTTCAGGACACTAAAAAGTCAACGGTGTGTTTTTTAAAGATTGTTTTGAAATGTGAATTGATAAAGAACTATTTGAATTAGGTTACCAAATCAAAGCCGAGGCTGAATGACGGTCGTCGTTGGCTTTCAAAACAATTTTACATACATACCGTTCTTCATACATTTATAATTGAAAAAAGAACAGTAATATATTCACGCAATGTTGCCAGCACTATCGAAATTGAAAAAGCTTTTTTTTTCAAATACTTAATTATTAAGTGTGATTGTTTGAATATAATATTTTTTTTTCTACACATTCAGTATAAGTACTTAAGTACCTAAAACTAAATCGCTTCCGCTATTTTTACGCTTACCTTAGATGCTATAAAACTACGCAATGAATTTTCATGCAGTTTACAGCAAAATTAAAAATCAAGGTTCGTATGTATAATTAAATTTAACGCGATTAAAACTGCGGCTTATAGTTAGCCACTAAAATATAAATTTAAAATGTAGGTACATTACATATTTAGAATTTAGAACACCAACGGTGACCGTTTACCAATTGGAAATTGAAATGGCGTTTGAAAATAGAACGGAGCCCGATGCACCGGTGAATACCGTTATACGACATTTGAATTTTCTTTCAGTCATTTTGACACGTTAAAAATGTTTTTATAGGGAAATTAAAATTCATATAAATAGAAGTCAATTCTAAGGTATTATAGCTCTGTCTTTTTCTTTTGTTTTTTTCTCGGTACAAAAAAAAACGGTAAAAGAAAAATGAATCTCGTAGCAAATTCTCCTTAGAAAATGATACGAACTTAGTTAATCTTATGTAATTTTAGTTAGTTAAGTATATGTAGTTTCTTTTCATGTTTGATGCAGTGGAACATTTTGTAGAAAAAAACTTAGTATGAAAGTCCCTTATATAGATAAAAGGGGAAAGAGGGAAAAGCTTTAAAAAAATATTAAGTACATAAAAATAATACATTTTATTTTTCAAATTATTTTAGAAAAAAGTAAAATAGCCCAAACTGGCAACAAAACTTGTCTAAGAAAAATATTTCGAAATAGCACATCTAACGGATTTCAAAATTGGAACAGAATCCGCATTTCATTATTATTTGACAATAAGGACAAGGAATAAATTTAAAATACCGTTTCTCGAAAAACTGTTAAATAACTGTAAAAAATAGCGGTATTTTGTTTTTCTGATATTTTTCATGAAAAATAGGTTTAGAAACATTTTTAAGCTATTGCATAGCTTCTATCGAGGGTCTTGAGCGCGGGGACCGAATCCAGAAAAAAAACCTCACGTTTTTATTATTTTTTATCTAAACTTTTTTTTTGTAAATTTTCCAAAAAGTTTTTATAGTAATGTAGACAAAGTTTTTATTGTATGAAGTCCCAAACGACATCAAAATTTCTAAGGTTAGGATTGCAATACAAAAATAAAAAAAACAATTAGTTGATAAAATTGCTATGCAATAGCATTACCGCGGCAGTCCCCGAGTGCCACACGTTTTTTTTATTTGGTAATTTTAATATCACTCTTAGGTTTAACTACCATTTTTGGGATGAACCTATTTTGTTGCGCTGTACTAATAATATTATCATCAGCAAGAGAGGCCTTTGCCTATCATTGCAGCCTTATAGGCCTGGATTTTAGTGGACAGACCTCGCATCAGGCGTTGGGAGAATCAAAAACACAATATCCTTGGGTTGGTTGGATGGCAAAATGGGTTCCATCAGAAAAAAGACTTAAAGAAAGAAAAAAGACTTGAAGAAAGAAAAAAGGCTTAGGGAAGCAACCTCCATACTTTTGCCTACATGGTACGCACACGGAAAACACATTTTCTTCTCAGTAAATACATAGTACATAATTCATTATGTGGGGTTAATAATTATTGCTTGAAACATTTGTAGCCCGAAACATTTTGTAGCTTCGGTGTGCGACCTGGTTTACTTAACCTTATAATATGAGTATTATTTCAAATTACTTATATAAGGTTATGAAATTACAATATTCTTAAACAGGACATGGACAAATTGAACGAAATTATAATCATTTTCGTAATCAACCTTGGACTAAATACTTGGTTGACCTATTTAGAAATAATATTATTTCAATAAACGGTACAAATTAAATTAATTATATATTAAACTAGCGGCGCCCCGCGGTTGCACCCGCGTAGTTCCCGTTCCCGTAGGAATATGGGGATAAAATTATGCTAAAAACCTTCCCACTGAATCACTCTATCTATTAAAATAAACCGCATCAAAATCCGTTGCGTAGTTTTAAAGATCTAAGTATACATAGGGACAGAGAAAACGACTTTGTTTTATACTATGTAGTGATAAGATCTCCTTCAAGTTTGATTTCAAATTGATATTTGATCTTATTCAGCGTAACTTTTGAGTAAAGGGCTTTTAAAATGTTTGATGTAAAAGCTTCTTTAAAGCTTATTGGGCGCAAAGTTTTAATTTTTTTCATTTTCGCCCAAGTACTCGTTGTACTAAGTATAAAACAAAGTCTTTGTCTGTCCCTATATATGCTTAGATCTTTGAAACTACGCAACGGAGATACGGTTTTTTTAATTGATAGAGTGATGCAAGACAATGGTTTTAAGCATTTCTTCCCCGCATTCTTACAGGATCGGGAACTAGCGGGTAAAACCGTGAGAGCTATTATAAATGCGAAAGTTTGTGAGTGTGGATGTATGGATGTTTGTCCCTCTTTCACGCAAAAAGTACTGAATGGATTTTAATGAAATTTGGTACAGATGTTCCTCATACCTAGGAATAACACATATGATACTTTTTATCCCAAAATTCCCACGGGATAAGGTTCCATGCGGGTAAAACCGTGAGAGCTAGTAACACATAAAACCTTTTCCTGAAAGACTCTTTGTTCTATTCCAATTTCAAAAACAAAGTCCTGGTTAAGTCTGTCAGTCCTTCAGGATACTATATCTTTTAACAGTTAGGGTATAAATACGCTGTTTGGCGCAATCTCAAGTAGACTTGTATGTTTTGGTCTGCATATAATTGGTTAAAGTAGGTCATTTATAGATATTCTGTATATTGCGTCTCGCGGATATGTATTTAGAACTAGCGGCCTGCCCCGGCTTCGCACGGGACCAATTTTCCCGTTGATTTTCCAATTTTTTTTACATAAGAACCATCTCCTGACAATAACAAACACAACAAAAAAAGAATTGGCCAAATTGGTCCAGGCGTTGTTGAGTTATGCGCTTACCAACACATTTTGCGATTCATTTTTATATTATAGATATTAGTTAGTGTTTACCCGTTTATGTAAATAGGAATACATATTTAGTCAACGTGTGTGTGAATGAGTGTGTGCGTAGTTTCTGATACCCTAGATACAAGTTTCGAACTTAGGGATCAGTTACTGTAATGAGATGATGTAGTGAATGATGAGTTATGTTAAGTATTAAAAGTACATATTATGTGTATTTTTAGTTGTCTAGCATTCATAGCAAAACCGTAGCTCAGTCTAGAACTAGGTAATATTACGTGCTAAGTATCCAGACATTATTTTTTAGCTAAGGGCTGATTTTCCATCGCCAGATAACTTTTATTCGATGAATAAAATTGACGAGTGTATGAAATAACTGTCAAAATTTCAAAATTATTATAAGTTATATGGCGATGGAAAAAAAATGTCTTTATTCACAATAAGATTTGTATAAACAGGTTTTAGGTGGATTGCAATTTTTATAGCATTACTTAGTGTAAGAGTAGAAATTCAATATGTAAACCCTGAGTTCCAAACTAGAACCTGTGTTTTGGAAGTCAGTGTTCGGCCGTATTTATAACTGACTAGCTGTGCCCCGCGGTTTCACCCGCGTGGTTCCCGTTCCCGAGGGGATACGGGGATAAAATATAGCCTATGTTATTCAGGGTGAATGTAGCTTTCTAATGGTGAAAGAATTATTGAAATCGGTTCAGTAGTTTCGGAGCCTATTCGTTACATACAAACAAACAAACAAACAAATCTTTCCTCTTTATAATATTATAGTATAGACTAGTAGCTCCCGGTTTCACCCGCGTAGTTCCCGTTCCCGTGGGAATACGGGGATAAAATATAGCCTATGTCACGCGCTGATAAATTAGCTTTCCATTAGTGAAAGAATTTTTGAAATCGGTTCAGTAGTTTCGGAGCCTATTCGTTACAAACAAACAAATCTTTCCTCTTTATAATATTAGTGTAGATTAGTGATTACATAGGAACCTTAAGAAGAGGCAAATAGTTAGAGACATTAGGAAACTAAAACTAAAAGGAAAATCAGCCCTAAGTAAAATAAAAGTCCTGATTACTCTATATATTTCGGTATTTCCTGCTGCGTGACTCAGAGTTTCAAGATGCAGTTTATTTATTTTCGTTCCCAATTGACGATGGGCAGAGAGCAATTTATGATGCCATTTAGTAGCTATACACTTCAGTTACATTAGATGGTTTATTATACTAAGGGATAAATACAGGTTAGCTTTTTGTGGAGAGCTGATAAGCTTTTTTGAGTACTCTGAGGAATGTACACCGATACTTTGTAATTGTACTTACTTGAAATAATTCTGAATAAGATAGTCGATGTCTGGCAGAAATGTAGTGCCCAAACGACCTCTTTTGACGACCTCGATGGCAGAGTGGTCACCATGCCGGACTGCCATCCGTAAGGTTGCGGGTTCGATTCCCGTGCGGGGTGAATATTTGTACCACAAAATGTTTGCCTCGGTATAGGTGTGTGTGAATGAGTGTGTGCGTAGTTTCTGATACCCTAGATACAAGCTCTGAGCTTAGTTAGGGGTCAGTTACTATAATGAGATGATGTAGTGAATGACTATGTTATGTGTTAAACCTATTCTGAAATTTAAAAATTACTTAATATATTTTTTGTCCAAGAAATGTTCTCGGCAATTTGATATTGTGGGTAATAATTATAGGTACCTTAAAATAATTCACAAAAATTATAGTTTAAAAAAACTAAAAAACACGCTTTTTATAGAAAACCGAACTAAAAAATAGAAAATAAATTTTAATGAATTTAAATTAAGAAAATAGTGTTAAAAATTTCAATGAATATAAATTAATAATAGTGTGAATAAAAAAAAAATATTTTATTTAAAAAAAAGCGTGGGTGCATGGTGTCAATAGTTATAAATATTTTATTGACAGATATGAGTAGAGTGATTATCATTTCGATAATATTTTTAAAGCGTGTTTTTTAGTTTTTTTAAACTATAATTTATTTTCTACTTTTTAGTTTGGATTATTTATAATTTAAAAAAATGGAATAATTTTATCAAATTAGTGTATTGTCATCGGTCCTCAATAAATCTACAAAGTTTGAACGAAATCTGGCCGTTTAAAGTGGGTCAAAATAGCGCCCAAAGAAGTCGGTTACAAACAAACATACAAACATACAGGTGAAGCTAATAAAAAGCGTGTAAAAAGCTGATAAGTCAGGCCTAAATGTTAGCCAGATTATTTCTAGTCGCTCAATTTTAAGCTATTGCATAGCTTCTATCGAGGGCCTTGACCGCGGGGACCGAATCCAGAAATTCCGTAACGAAAAAAAACCTCACGTTTATATTATTTTTTATCGAAAACTTTTTTTTTGTAAATTTTCCAAAAAGTTTTTATAGTAATGTAGACAAAGTTTTTATTGTATGAAGTCCCAAGTACGACATCAAAATTTCTAAGGTTAGGATTGCAATACAAAAATAAAAAAAACAATTAGTTGATAAAATTGCTATGCAATAGCTTTACCGCGGCAGTCCCCGAGTGCCACACGTTTTTTTTTCTTTTTTCTCTGTGGAATGATAACTGTTTGCTATTTTCAAAACATGGCTCGGGTTGAGTTCACCAACATTCGTTAAGGTCAAGAGTGACTCTTCACTTTAGTAACCATCAGTTAGAGACACCTTTTCCCTGCAGAGAGATCTTACAGGCCGATACAGATTTAATCAACATAACATAACATAATCATTCACTACATCATCTCATTATAGTAACTGACCCCTAACTAAGTTCGAAGCTTGTATCTAGGGTATCAGAAACTACACACACACTCATTCACACACACGATTATAATAAGATCACAATAAACAACACACTTAAGTACATATTACAGCTCATTTTATAATCATTATTTGATCAAAAAGTATCCATACAAAAGCCACAGCTCACCGGCGAAAGTCTAACACTCAAAATTTTCCACATCCGGTGATTAAGGTGTAATTATAACAAGTCAATGAACTTAGCAGATGTGTACAAGGATAGCAGTGAGGACACGGCTTTATAACGTAATTAAATTATTTATTAATACATACTTACCTTTATGTTACGACTTATGACCGAGTGGTGTGGCAGTGACCTATGTCGGAGGTAACGGGTTCAATTCCCGTGATAGATAAACATTTGTGCGCATGAATGTCTGTTTGTCTCGCCGGGCCTTGTGGTGGTCAAGTGATGTAGTTAGTGACCCTGCCTGTTTTGCCGAAGGTTATGGGTTAATATCCCCGATACGATACCCGTTATAACCAATAATAGAACTTGTTTGTGTATAAAGAACCCAAATAAGAAAAGTTCTATTACGGAAAACTGCTACCATGCATACAAACATACCATAGATACTTATTTTATTTTATACTAGCTGTGCCCCGCGGTTTTACCCGCGTAGTTTCCGATCCCTTGGGAATATGGGAGATAATATGCTAAATCCTTCCTCTTGAATTACTCTATCTTTTACTGAAATCCGCATCAAAATCCTAGGGACATAGGGACAGAGAAAGCGACTTTGTTTTATACTATGTAGTGATTTACTATAAGTAATAATAATACTTAAAATATAACTCTCCTTTCCGTCGCAATCGGGTAATAAACAAACCAATGAATCGTTATAAAATAAATAAATATTATCTAATAGCTACAAGGAGTTCAGACACAGATTCTCTGTGAGTGACATTTATGAACATTGTGACGCAAATCGTAGGTTTACAAGATCTTAGCACGCGGATAACTTAAGGGGAATTGTACTGAAAGATTATTTATTTAAAATAAGTTAAATATTATGTGTTCTAACTATATTATAAAAAGGCTTTGCCAGCGTAAAATCCTTACTAATATTATAAATGCGAAAGTAACTCTGTCTGTCTGTTACCTTTTCACGGCTAAACTACTGAACCTATTGACCTGAAATTTGGTACAGGGGTAGCTTATGGTTCGGGAAAGGACATAGGCTACGTTTTATCCCGAAATTCCCACGGAATCGGGAACTATGTGGGTAAAACCGCAGGGCACAGATAGTTGTCTATAGTTATACACTTTCCTCTTAAGAAAATAAAACCTACAGGAGACCATTGCGTTACAATATTTTATAATTCTGAAAGGTATTTTCCAGTATTGCTTGTGACAGTTTATTTTATAATATCACATAATTTCTTTGTTAAGTTTTTATTTTCTTGGAAATACAACGGCTATTACGTACTTAGTAGTTAGAATAGTATTACTTACAAGCGGGGCTCCGCGGTTGCACCCGCGTAGTTCCCGTTCCCGTAAGAATGTGGGGATAAATTTATGCTGAAAATCTTCCCACTGAATCACTCTATCTATTAAAACAAACCGCATCAAAATCCGTTGCGTAGTTTTAAAGATCTAAGCATACATAGGGACATAGGGACAGAGAAAGCGACTTTGTTTATACTATGTAGTGATGATTGAAGAAAATTATTGTCTATGATGTAATGACAATTTTTTAAACATTTGAGAAAAGATTGTGGCGCTCAATATTATGAATACCGATACGTAAATAATGTCTTTGTCTCTTTTCCCAAATAGAAGTAAACAAACGCAAATTGATTTACAAAAAGTCTTCCTCGAACTGTTTACCAGTTTTTTCTTAATTGTTGACATTTTTTGCCGCCAAGAAACAAAATAAAAAAGCTCGTCAATTGATCTTCCTTGATCATCGGTTATTTTTTTTATAAATTAACTTTAAAAGCCTTGAATTCAATTTCCTGCATTTGTTTGTTTATGCTTCATTTGACACTAGGGAAGTCTAGTTAGTTTTAAGATATTGATTTCTTCGAGTTTGTGATGTTTGTCACGTTTTACTTAATATCAGATTTAAGATAGGACAAAATTATGTTGTATTGTACTGTAGCGAACGAACATTACTTTTCGTAATACGTTTAATATCGTATCAGTTTGTTTAAAACTAAAATATTGTTTAGTGAGGTCTGCTAGGCTACCATAACTTCGAAAACGCGATAGATACAGCGATTTATTGACATCCAACTGTCAAAATTTGATAAAAAATACCCGCCTTATTTAATTTTACCACATGATTCATTTTATGACATTTGGTCATGCTCGCGAAATCGATATAGCTATTTATTCACATCCAAATATGGCCGCCATATTTAATTTTATCAAATCGTACTACGCCATATTAATTTGGTCATGCTCGCGAAATCGATATTATTTCGTGGTGTCTAGTCTATATCATTTATCACGCACAGTCATGCTAGGCAGGCTGATTGCGAGAATCCGCTTGAGATGTGCGTACTAAACGGTGACGACTGGGATGTGTCTAAGTAAAATACTATTCTTCCCTATTGGGGACATTATGGGATATTTTATTTAGAACATATCCCATTCATCGGAACAAAGCTGGTGGGGATGAATGGGACACACCTAAACTTCTGAGGGCTTTAATTAGTAAAGACTTTCCATGTTGTTAGAATGACAACCGCAATCGATAACTTCAAGTACCATCTTTTCTATGAAAGTTTTTCTTCGCAGGTGTGGTTTCTTCACAATATTTTCATTGCACTTCAATAAATCCTATCCCAATGAGCATTCCACAGATTCCGAAACTCATAAACAATGTCCAAAGGCTATAACTCATGTCCTCTTGTACAACATAAGTCAATATGGCGGGAAACGGGATCGGAACAGTAAACATTACGATTGCATCTGAGTCACTGGGATTGGGAAATTTCGTAAAATAAACAACTAATATTATGTGTAGTTGTTACTATAGATAATACATATATGTATACTGTTAGAGCTCACAACCCATTGCTAACCGCGAAGCATTTGTGATCTGTGCGGTTAAGCAACGCCTGAGTCCAACCTTATAGAGATGGGTGGCCGTTATTAAAGTGGCTTTTGATTATATGAATGTTTTCGTGTTTCGAAGAACTAGTTAAGCTGTAGGGTCCAGTTGAGGCACGATAAAAAGTCAATGTTATTTTTTTATCCTCCAAAACTGATTAAACTAAAATCTAACCCCTATTTGATATGAGATAAACGTACGGAATAACAATAGAGCTACAGTCTATTATGTGTTCTAATACGTTTTCTGGTGACTGAGTCACTGCTATACCTTCATACACCAAACATCAAAATTATTATAATTTGTACACACACGAAACAAAGTAAAAGATGATGATGATATAATTAAGAACCTCCTCCTTCTCTAAACTCGGTTAAAATAAAAGTATACAACCAAACATTGAACACAAACCATTAAAGTTAATCTTGACCCATTTCGGTGATCGATTGAATTGTTTTACTTTAAAAAAAGTTATTAATAGAAACAAATTATTATAATGTCTGTTACTCAAATTATTTTGGTACTTA
Organism: Timandra comae; assembly: GCA_958496195.1. Lineage (NCBI taxonomy): Eukaryota > Metazoa > Arthropoda > Insecta > Lepidoptera > Geometridae > Timandra > Timandra comae. The sequence goes on along the minus strand of OY292372.1, from coordinate 7,358,448 downwards.
AGTGCTGCAAGTAGGGGTACTAAATTTAGGCGACCGACCCGTGGTCCAACAGCTTTGTTCAACGCGTTGGACAAAGGGGAAGAAATTTTACCCGTAGTACAACGAAAGTTTTTGTAGAACTAGTTGGACTACGGGGAAGCAATATGACCCGAGGTCCAACGAGAAGCTTGACCACGAGTAATTAAAAAAAACAGTCTGTCCTAAGTTCCTACTAGTCTACTTTGGACTGTACTAGCAAGATATTCTTTGTCTGTTTGTTCTGTTCAACCAACATTATGTAAACTGTATTAAACCAGACAACCAAACACAATTAAAGATATTATTTTACAACAAATAAACAGATCAAATACAGTCAATAATATTTCTATGAAGTAGCAATTCCAGTGTTTTAATTTTCATAGAATAGAATGAATATCGCTGCCTGAATTTTCGCGGCACCAAGAACGAAATTTAGCTAAGAAAGAGTATTAACATAACATAATCATCATTCACAACATCATCTCATTATAGTAACTGACCCCTAACTAAGTTCGAACTTGTATCTAGGGTATCAGAAATTACGCACACATGTATGTACTTACTGTAACTATTTTTTCTAACCTATTCCAGAAGATAAAGGGCTAGAACCTTGATTGAAAGGAGAGTTTTCAGTAAGATTGATAAATGTTTTTCGTGCTTACATCCTTACTATTCCCGCGAAAATGTGGTTTATAAATGATCTTAAAACATAGATATAGATTATAATAAATAAATAATAAATAAAATAATCTTTATTGCTTTTTCGCTTAAAACAACAAGAAAAAAAATACAGAGAAAATCAATAAAAAAAACAAAAGGAAATGACTCAGCTTGATGCTGACTGAACCACATACGATTCGGCCAGCGCTGTTTTTCAGTCACTCCTGTACTCCTAAGATGTTGGGCGGAGGTATTGCGTAAAGAGGGCTCACATGTCCTTAATTACAATTATATTCTTAATTATTCTCTCTTTTCCGAACCTTTATCCTATGTCTATTTGGGGTCGGTTTTCAGTTTAACCACATTTGGCGGAATGTCAGTATTTTACATGTAGCGACTGCCATCAGACCTTCACAACCCAGAGGGCTATACGACATATTTTGGTTAAACCAAATGTTAGACTTTTGAGGGCTCTAACTACCCGTAACGACTGTCGATGATGTTAGTATGACAGCCGGGACCGACTGCTATAGATATAGAGTAACATAATAATAGTTCTATTTAACTCTAGATACAAGACTACCCTTTCAAAGGACGTTTAAATCTCCAGGATAATGAGGTAAATATGTCAATGCCATTCCTAATCCGTTTACAAGGTTATTTTAAACTAGAAGTAAAGGTATATCTCTGTATCGACCTTTATAATCAGATGGTTTTCAAAAGAATTATATTTATCTTAAAATAGCGCAAGGTTGTGGAGGTGAATAACACTTCGAGGATTTATATTTTGTTATTGTAACAAAAACTGCGTTGTAATCTGTTGAGATGCTACCGAGATATGGGTCATTTGGTTTCAAAGTGTTGGCAATAAAAAAAGTAATATTTTATAAGTACCTACATAATATTTTATACATGACTAGAGTTGCCCCGGAGTTTTACCCGTATCGTTTCCGATCCCGTGGGAATTTCATGATAAAATATAGCCTATGTCCTTCCCCGGACTATAAGCTAGTCGTCGTGAAAAGGTACCAGACACAGTTATTTCATAATATTAGTAAGGAGTAAGGATAAAAACCTGTAAAATATGTAAACGAAAAAAAGTACAGTTTGATTGTCTATGAAACTATTACTTCATGTTCTTTGTATCTAGGTACGTGTGAAGAATAATTTCCTTTTTATGTTGTCAATTTAGGAGAAAGGTGACGAGAGTTACATTCGTTGAAACAACTCCAACGAATTTAATATTCGTAGAATAAACATCTTCGTAGTATTCGTAGTCATAGTAAAAGAGTAAGATCGGTCCAACACTTTATCATTTTAGGTCGTGAAATGCTGTCAATTAAGTTTTAACATAACATAATCATTCACTCCATCATCTCATTATAGTAACTGACCCCTAACTAAGTTCGACAATTGTATCTAGGGTAACAGAAACTACGCACACACTCACACTCTTGAAATAAGACTTTGAGAAGAATTTTACGAATATTATGTAATTGTATAAATCTTGATTTTTCTTCTCTCATGTTTTTTCATCTCTCATCTCAGGATAAATCTTAATTAACAAACATTTATTTTAATACAAAAGCTTCTATTACCCCACCAAACCCAAAAAATCTCTCTACACTATTAAAAAATTAAAAAACCCCCAACACAATTACTTTCAAACCCCCATAACTTTTGAACTAGTCAACAGATTTTCATCAAACATGTTTAAGAACACTTTTTGCGTCGGGGGTTAAAAATAATCACAATAAAATCCACCCATACGTAACTTACAAATGAATCTGTCCAATACAAACTAGATTATCATAACATTGTGCGTTTGCGCATACGTGAGCGGCACGTGTCGTGTATTCCACACACTCGGCCTCGGCCACACACGAGACTAACAACCTCAAAATATATTCAGGTTTGCACCGTACTATTGCGTACAGCGATTTTTCAATTTCAGGATTAATTTTTATTTGACGTGAATCTGATATTAATTGGGTTGAATTTGAGGATTTTGCTATCTTTGATAGTTTTTCAGGACTGCAGTTTGTAAATATTGTCATTTTCAGTGGTGGAGTGCTTATAGTAACAGGTTGGATACCCGATCGAGATAAACCTGGGGAACATGTGTGTTTTTATCTATTCTAATTATGCAAAAAACATTAAATTAAATTCTTTTAAAACCCCTAACTCAATTACTTTCAAACCCCCATAACTTTTAAACGGGTCAACCGATTTTCATCAAACATGTCTAACTAAGAACACTCGCACGTAAGTCCCCTTTAATACAAAAAAAACTAAATTGAAATCGGTTCATCCGTTCGGGAGCTATAATGCCACAGACAGACAGATACACACACACACAGACACGTTAAACTTATAACACCCCTCTTTTTGCGTCGGGGGTTAAAAATAATCACAATCAAATCCATATAATACGTAACTTACAAATCTGTCCAATACAAACTAGATTATCATAACATTGTGCGTTTGCGCATACGTGAGCGGCACGTGTCGTGTATTCCACACACTCGGCCTCGGCCACACACGAGACTAACAACCTCAAAATATATTCAGGTTTGCACTGTACTATTGCGTACAGAGATTTTTCAGTTTTCAGGACTAAATTTTTATTTGAGCTGAATATGATATTAATTGGTCTGAATCTAGTGATTTTGCTATCTTTGACAGTTTTTCAGGACTGAAATCAGAAGAAATCGGTTATCTTCAGTGGTTCAGTTTTAATTTTTTAGGACTAAAATATTATATTTATTGGGCTGAATTTGAGGATTTTGCTATCTTTGACAACTGTCAAAACTGAAAAACTTTTCAGGACTGAAATTTGTAAATATTGTCATCTTCAGTGGCGGATGATGGGAGACTGCGAAGTGGATGGTGGGAAGCCGCGAAGGATAGGGATAATTGGAAATGACGATAAAGTGGTGGTAGTTTGTAGATCCTTGCTTGCTTATAGTAACAGGTTGGATACCCGATCGAGATAAACCTGGGGAACATGTGTGTTTGTGTTTATATCTATTCTAGTTATGTAAAAAAGAACATAAGTATGTTTAGCATCTTTCTAGCTTTGCTTAGTATATTTAAAACAATTTTTGTAAAAGAACTTTGTCCTCCAGTGAGACGATATGGGTTGACCAAAATAAGGCCTAAAATCAATCAAAAATATTGAGATCGGAATTTTCGCGGGGCACAGCGCAAAATTTTAGTGCGATATTATTTTCTTAAGTATTATAACCAGAGCAATTACCACTGCATTGTACAGTACAAAAGAGTACAATATCTTCGACATAATTGACGAAATGTGTCAATGCTGTATACTTAGTGCACGTTTTCAAACGACGCTTTAAATAATAACTAGGAATAACTTATTATCAGGGACTTTAACCGATTATATTGTGACGTACTTTGTTCAACGTATGGCTCATTTTAGCTTCGATTTTAATAGACATTTGGATAAGGGGTTAAGGTGTCTGCAGTTGATGATTAGTATCCTCGGCTATCTTCAGACCCTCGCCTGAACGCTCAAGCCTCAATAGCGCCTCGGAAGTAATCACCAACTTTACTCGCTTGTACCATAAATAACTATATTATACGAGTAGCTCCCCGCTGTTTCACCCGCGTAGTTCCCGTTCCCGTGGGATTACGGGGATAAAATATAGCCTATGTCACGCACTGATAAATTAGCTTTCCATTAGTGAAAGCATTTTTGAAATCGGTCCAGTAGTTTCGGAGACTATTCATTACAAACAAATCTTTCCTCTTTATAATATTATATTATTAGTATAGATGTATCCGTTGTCCAGTATCGAATTGTATTTATTATTAAGTATTACTTCGTTTGCGCGCTGAGTGATATGTGTCCTGTCCGGGTATTTTTCATACACACTCGTATTTCACATTTTCACTGTAACAGACACTTTTACACATTCTCAATCTTTGAGTATATATAATATGTTCCCAATATTGATATTGGAAGGGAATATGTAAAATAATATTTACTCTCAACACAAAGGAAATATAATAAATAATTGGACTAAAGGCAGACCGTATTACTCATGTATCGGATATATCAGCATTTCTTTGGAAAATACTTGTAAAAGAAATCCCACCAAAAACATTCTGTAAAAAACTAGCCAAGTCTCGATGGAGCTGCTTGTTTATCTCTAAAAAGTAATGCAATCTAGACAAACTCGTGCCAAGTCTAAGGTTCCTTACTGCGATTTCTTTATTATTATAGTTAATGTTGTGTGACCTGGCCGTTGAAGGGTACACATGTATACAAAGGTACAAAACTAGGTGCTCCATGACACCATTGCACCAATCTGTCGCCAGAACCGCTACCCATTGACGATAGAAAATTACCACTTGAAAAACGTTGATTCAATATCCAGTCAATTGTAGGCTTGATGAAGCTGCGTATTTTAATAATGTAATAACATTACGTGTAAACAAAATTGACTTGTACCCACTACTAACGTTTTAAACAATGTTCAACGGCCAAGTCACACAACATTAACTATAATAATAAAGAAATCGCAGTAAGGAACCTTAGACTTGGCACGAGTTTGTCTAGATTGCATTACTTTTTAGAGATAAACAAGCAGCTCCATCGAGACTTGGCTAGTTTTTTACAGAATGTTTTTGGTGGGATTTCATTTATTTTTGTTGAAACGTGTTTATATTGATTTATTTTATTAGATTCTCTTATTTGACACATTTTTTTTCTTTTTAGGAGTAGTATTTTATTATTAAACGCCCCGCGGTTTCAACCGCGTAGTTCCCGTTCGCGTTTCCGTGGGAATTTCGGGATGAAAAGTATTCTATGTGCTTCTCCTGGTTCTAAGCTACCTCTCCACCAATTTTCAGCCAAATCAATTCAGCCGTTCTTGAGTTATAAATTCCCGTTCCCAATCCCGTGGGAATTTCGGGATTAAAAGTATTCTATGTTCTTTTCCTGGTTTTAAGCTACCTTTTCACCAATTTTCAGCCAAATCAGTTCAGTCGTTCTTGAGTTATAAATTCCCGTTCCCATTCCCGTGGGAATTTCGGGATTAAAAGTATTCTATGTTCTTCTAATAGTTTTAAGCTACCTCCCCACCAATTTTCAGCCAAATCAATTCAGCCGTTCTTGATTTTAAAATTCCCGATCCCAATCCCGTGGGAATTTCGGGATCACAGGTATCCTATGTCCTTTTCCTGGTTCTAAGCTACGTCCTCACCAATTTTCAGCCAAATCAGTTCAGCCGTTCTTGAGTTACAATTCCCACTCCCGTTCCCGTATAATTCCCGTTCCCGTTCGATTATCCTAGTTTTTATAGTTTTCCCTTTATGTGGCCATTAAACCCTAACTCTGTACCAAATTTCAGCTCTCTAGGTTTATGGGAAGTACTAGTTCTATTTTGATGATCATGAGTGAGTGAGTGAGTGAGTGAGTGAGTGTCTGTCTAAAATGCGAAACTTTGCTTTCGCTTAACTTCGGAACTAAATGACCTACAGACTTGAAATTTTATTTTAAGTATGTGATTGTATAGCTTACTGGATGACGAAAATTTCAGCGTTCTGGTCTTATCCAGAGGTTGTCAAATAGGGGCCTGAAAATGCGGCGAAAGGGTTCCTGTAAAGGATGGTACGGCAGTGTTTGCTTCGCGCTCGACTTGGCGGGGGGCACTGCCGTGCCCCCAGATACTTATAAAGTTCGGTGAACTTTATATCGTGATTTTTAAACTGATTTGGAGATAAAGGAGATACGTTTGCATTGTATCATTTTCTTATTCTTCGGAACCTTATCCCAGGTCAAATAGAGTCAGTTTTTAGTTTGCCTTTGTTGGCTGATTCTTAGACCTACTGAATATGCTCACAAAACAAAAGAATCATTCAAGCCGTTTCGGAGGAGTACGGGAACGAACATTGTGACACGAGAATTTTATATGTAAGATTTAGATTATATTTATTTGATTGTGAGTCCAAAAACCAAACAGGATATTTTGTCCTGTATTTTGCTATGGAAGTCAATGATCACTGTTATTCTCTGAATTTCGCTATGAATATTCTTAGAGCGTTAATATTATCATTAGTAAGGAATTTAATTACCTAATAAAGTGATGCCTGTCCAGGAATTTTACAAGTCGATACTCAACTATGTGTTTGCTATATAAATTCCATATAACACGTAACAATATAAACAAACAATAGTGATTACTTACAGAGTATTGAATTATCTCAAAACGTATCGCCTTGTGTTTAGCCTTGCGTCTGAGTGCTACCGTCTAGTGATGGAACACAAGGCGATAATGTAGAGAATTTATTTTAAAATATCGTTAAATTGATATCCATCCGTACGGTTGCGGGTTCGATTCCCGTGCGGGGTGAATATTTGTGTGAACTACAAATGTTTGTCTCGGTCTGGGTGTGTGTGTGTGAATGAGTGTGTGCGTAGTTTCTGATGCCCTTGATACAAGCTTCGAGCTTAGTTAGGGGTCAGTTACTATAATGAGATGATGGGGAGAATGATTATGTTATGTTATTGGTAAAAAAGGCATATATTTTTTATTTTTTTCTAAAATACATGGAAAATTAAATATGGACAATAACACATGTATTGCTCGACTCTATTCGAAGTCTCGCTCACTCTGTAGTACGAGACTTTTGCGAGTGCAAACACTTGTCCTATTGACTTGGAACTTCGATCGAAATCGCTACGCACATAATAACTAATGATACTAGATAATTTTAAATACATACACACATCAAAAGTGTCTAGGGATCAACATATATTTTTGCAATAACTTTTCTCCTGATTGATATTAATTAAAATTTTCTTTAAGGATTCATCAAATAAAGTGTTTTCGTTTGTCACAGTAACGATAAACCAAGTCACCTTTGCATTAATAAAGAAATTTGCCATTTTCCTAATAAAGGGATTTTTGACATTTGAACCACTAACATTAAAGTTCGAAAAAAAGACTGAAATAACAGTTTTCTTTAAAATTTTATTGGGTAACTTAAACAATTAATAATCCGTGTTTCTACCGCGAACACTAACAACACAAGAACATCGGTTTGGCATACTCAAAATGAGTTCATCCAAATCACGCTGTGGAATGGCCGCCCATGTTCGTTGCAACAACAAAAAAAGGTCTTCTTGCGACTGGATACCCTCCATATTCGGCAGAGCTCTTCTCTGTAGCATATCCCATGCATGCTCAATCGGGTTCAAGTCTGGCGACTGAGCAGGCCAGGGCAGGACATTGATGTTAGCTGCGGCGAGAGTCTGTCTTACAACTCTTGCGGTGTGCGGTCGTGCATTATCATGCATTAACTGAAATAAGGGACCGATTTGCACTTGTAGAGGAACGATGACGTCTGATACAATCGTCTCAGCATAAATTTGAGCGTTGAGGTTGCCTCTGATCCAAATCAACTCAGTTCTTCCGCCGATCCAAATACCCGCCCATACCATGATGGTTCCACCACTATAAGGATGGACTTCCTGGCAGGATTTTAATCGCTGTTGGCGTCCAGGGGTTCTCCAGTGTCGTATACGTCTTGTATCCGGTCTCATACCAAAACGAGACTCATCAGAAAAGCACACGAAACGCCATTGTTCTTCTGCCCAATTTCTGTGTTCAAGAGCCCATTGATATCGAATCCTACGATTGTGCATTGCTATAGGTGGTACCCGTAGCGGTCTTCGGGAATGAAGGTTCACTTCATGCAAGCGGTTTCTGACTGTTTGGTCGCTAATTAAGTTCCCTGAAGAGTGATGAAGCCGCACGGCTAACATCATGGCGGTTATTGTTGGAGCTCTTCGAGTTAAGATTTGAATGTATCGGTCTTGTCTCCGTGTGGTGCAGCGATACCGTCCTCCATGGCGCCCAGCCACGGTACCAGTGCTTCGGTAACGTGTCCAAAGTCGACTGATAACACTCTGACTTGTATTCAGAGCTAAAGCCACAGTACGTTGCCGGGAACCAGCTTCTATCATTCCCACGGCTCTGAGCATTTCTTCCCTGCTTAAGTGACGTCGCCGCTCCATAATAACGTTGGTTTTAATCAGTAGTAGGGAAACAGTAGCACTAATAATGTCTTCAATGCGTTGTATGTTTTTATAGGGAAAATATTGACAGCTGATTTTCATCTTTTACTCGAATTTGATTCACAGTTCCTGATTCAAATTATGAAATGCACCAAAAAGGATCCATATAAATTTATAAAATCATAAATTTATTACAAAGCCACATCTCAATCTCAAGAAATCCGCATAAAAATGCTTGATCCCTAGACACTTTTGATGTGTGTAGTATGTTTCATTTAATGTGAGTCCACAAGTTACAGACGCTGAGTCTAGTTTGTGGCTCACAGATATGTAAAACCTGTTATGGCAATTATGATTATAATTTAGTACTATGTTTTGATAAAGTATTATAATGTAAAGTAAAGTAAAAAATCATTTATTGCTACATTTGAATTAATGTACTTAAGTACATAATAGTTATTTATGGTACAAGCGAGGTAAGTTGGTGATTACGTCCGAGGCGCTATTGAGGCCCGAGCCGCCAGGCGAGGGTCTGAAGATAGCCGAGGATAGTAATCATCAATACACGCGTGTACCATACAACGTTTTTCAACACATTTGCGAAGAAATTATCATTTTTCGCTAATAAATAAACAGTTTTTCTATTCGCGCGCATCCAACACAACAATGGTGATCGGCCAAAGACTAAAAGAATATACTTACTTACTTATTAAAAAAAATCGAATGAATGAATGAATGGAATCGACCATAGACCTACCAAAAGTAAGGAAACATAGTTGAAGTTTGTTTTTAAAATGTATGGACACAGTTTTTTTGGCATCGAAACTTTTTTTAAATGAAATCAATTTAAAAAAAAATCTATAACTCACTAGTGAATAAAACGTGTCATTATTCAACTGTTTTTGCACAAATGAGAGCCCCTTTATGAGCAAATGTGTTGAAAAAGAATGAATTGTTTTAATAGCTAATTACTTTGATATAAAAATTTATTATTTGATAATACGTTGTAAATTAATTCTGCATTCTATAAAAAAACAATTTCAAAATGAATTCATTCCTATATCGATACTCCTGCGTTACATCACTAGTCGATAAACCCGCCATTCCCGTCCGACCCCGAAACGATCGAGTGTTGCATTCGACGCCACTTGAGACCGTTTGTGCACAACTGTACACAACACTATCACAGATATTACTCTTTGTTATATGAATTACAGGAAAATACTTCGGAAATACTGAAATGTTGTTTATTAATAGTCAGTTTTATCAATTTTTTTGCTCATAATAATGTTTTAAAAACATTAAATTAAAAATTTTAAAAACCCTCAACACAATTACTTTCAAACCCCCATAACTTTTAAACGGGTCAACCGATTTTCATCAAACATGTCTGTGTTCTTAGACATGTTTGATCGCACGTAAGTCCCCTTTAATACAAAAAACACCCCTCTTTTTGCGTCGGGGGTTAAAAAAGAATAAGAATAATTTATTTTAAATCCACATTTTTTACAAACATTGATGACTGTAACAACAAAGAGAATTGTTACACGCGTAGTTATGTCTGAAATCGGATGTCTAAGGTCTCAAATCGGTGGTATATGCAACTGCCGTAGGTACTTACAATAGGCCATTTTCTTATATCAACAATAAATTATGAAATTATATTACTTGGATAGTTTTCATCACGGAAAATGCAAATATAAAGTTATTTTCCCATGAAAACCTAAGGTTAATTTTATTTTTCAAAATTAAAATTGAGGTTTCATTATCTGTATGTCACGTGATTGAAAACGCCGACCGCCATGATGTGACGTCAATTTCACTAAAGCAATGATACCGAGCTATGTAGTAAAAATAACCTCAAAGTCTCGTTTACATAGTAAAAAAGAGAGTAATATCGTAATTTAAATAAAAATCAATAAAAAAAGCTTATGTACTTACGTCAAAGTGATCCTCACAAAGATATAAATGAGATTTCTTAGAATATTTTACAGGATCTCGTCCCGCGAGTTCCAACCAAACATTTCTCATAGAAACGTCGGTCGGCACATTAATAAATAACTTTTCTGGAGTCTTCAACGTAGAATTTTTACAATTCAACGCTACACACCAACGATATGGGCTATAAAAACTCATTTTTACTTGAAATTAAATTATATTAAATCACTACAAGAGTACAAGACAAACTGGCATTTTGACATTTCTTCATTTTAGTTTATATGACGTCAGTCGCCGCCACCATCATGGCGGTCGGTGTTTTGGCGCGTATATTTTAAGTCAAATTTTTGATATATTTTTTTTAACATTTAGCAGGTATATTTTGCAGAAATAAAAATAATCCTTGATTATCTGATATATATGAGCATTTTAAAAAATATTTGAAAAAATAGGAGAATAGCCTATTACATTACCAACACAGCTTTAATTAATTATCGATTTCCTGGTCTGAAAAGAAATGTATTGAGTCACAATATTTTCCGTGCCGGTGACAGCGTCGCTGTAATCGCATCTTTTGGTTGTCAGTTTATTGAAAATGTATCCTTAAACGACATTAGAGTCAATATGACATTAGGAGCTTCCAATTTTTCGCCGACACAGAAAAGATTGGGATTCAATACGGCAAAGATCCTGATCCTTCCGTCTTGTATGTGCATCAATAGTAATGTGATCACTATTATAAAGATGCCAGACTTTGCTAGAAAATCATGTAATAAAAAATGTCTATCGAAATCTAAATAAAAAAAAAGACAATAAAACTACTACACAGTAGTTTCACACTTCACGTAGGCAGGTTTCCAGTTGACTAGATGCGGGTTCGTTGTACTATCCGTGTCTCCATCAGTCCTCCGCTGAGCGCGGATTACCGGCCGTCACACCCTCTCGACACCACTCTGACACTACATTGTATGAATAGGGGTGGTACGTTAATAGAGGGCACATTTAGTATGTTATAAGTTTAAGATTACCTCATCAATATACTTACTTTTTGATATCTTTGATTTACACGAACACTACACATTGAAATAAAACACTGTAAAACAAAAAAAAAATAAAACAAAATACAACCACGACAAAGATCCGTTTAAGTGTTTTATTTCAATACTTACTTTATTCGCAAATTTTAAAATGATTATGTTATGTTTGACGACCTCGATGTCAGAGTGGTCACCATGCCGGACTGCCATCCGTATGGTTGCGGGTTTGATTCCCGTGCGTGGTGAATATTTGTGTGAACCACAAATGTTTCGATCTGGGTGTGTGTGTGAATGAGTGTGTGCGTAGTTTCTGATACCCTAGATACAAGATACGAACTTAGTTAGGGGTCAGTTACTATAATGAGATTATAGTGAATGATTATGTTATGTTAATAAAAATGTATTTAAGTACATGACAGCCCTATTTAAAAGGGTTTTACTTGCGTGGAGCGAGAAATGTTTGCTAAACAATGAACTCTTGTGAGAAGACAGTTTCAAACTTGAATATTGGATTAAAGTACTAAATCATATTACATAGAGTTTCCTTGGGCACAGCTGTTTTTTCGGATGATGTTTATCCTGTTAGAAAGATAATTTATAGTCCATATCCTTTGCTAGGCTACAAGGTTAGTGGTATCGTTATTTTTGTGTATTGTAGAAATATCATTGACAGTTGTTATGGGGTTTATGACACGAGATCGAAAGCCATTTAAGCGAAAGCTATTTGTGCGACGCCAAGTAATCGAAGTGCCATATAAACGAAACGTCATTTAGCCGAAGGGCCATTTGATCGAAAGGACAATTAAGCGAAAGGGTTGGGTAGTGAGCTAGTGAGAGCTCTCAAAAATCTATCAGCTTCCTGCTTGGGCAGGCAAGCAGGAGGCTATAAGCTATTGATCCGTAGAGGTGAGATTAATCTAATAAAAAAAAAAAAAAGTATTTTGAAAATCATTAAATACATTCAACCATTTTATCTCAGATGGGATTGGAACCAGAACCATGCAGAATCGGTAGATATAAGAATCTCAACTTGTATGCCAGAAAGTTGTCTACAGATATTTTTTGTTCCAAAATTCCTCCGAAGCAAAGCACACAAAAAAACCTCGGGATACTAACTAATAGAGACACAAAAATAAATAAATCACAACATTTCATAACAAACATTAATATTCTTCAAACTTTTCCTTAGAAAGTAAATCTTTAGAAAATTCCCTATGAAAGTCTCATGAACATTGAGAGAAAAAACATTTATTCGTACAAAGAAAGACCTTCTGCAAACATTTTCCTATGACAAGTACTTATAAGGATCTTTTGTGAAGGTAAACAAACGTGGCTTGAAAGGTAAGCCTTGGAACATCCCCAAGGATCTTCCTGGATCCTTTAAAACGGGGCACAAACGGTTTTATAAAGGTTTCTTTGATTGAGATATTATTTTGACAACCATCTAAGTACATATTTACGTACTAGGTGGGCCCCGCGGTTTCACCCGCGTAGTTCCCGATCCCGTGGGAATTTCGGGATAAAACATTATTGGTAAGGAATAGTAAGGAATTAGGTTATAGTAAGGAGTTAGTAAGGATAGTAAGGAAGTAAGGATGATTAGTAACGCTCCGTGGTTTTACTCACTGTTCCCATGGGAATTTTGGGATGCAAGTTTAGTGTTATTTCTAGTTACCTTTGTACCTTTGTACTAAAATTCTAAAGCAGTTAAGTAGTTACTTACTGATTTATCAACACTCAGCTCAAACTACTGAATAGATTGCGCTGAAATTCAGCACGTAGACAGATATTATAACGTAGTTAAGATAACGGATAAAATTAAAAATTTAACACATTTACTTTCAAACCCCCATAACTTTTAAACGGGTTAACCGATTTTCATCAAACATGTCTAAGAACACTCGAACGTAAGTCCCCTTTAATACAAAAAAAAAACTAAATTGAAATCGGTTTATCCGTTCGGGAGCTATGATGCCACAATCAGACAGATACACACACACAGACACGTCAAACTCATAACATCCCTCTTTTTGCGTCGGGGGTTAAAAACAGCGAAAGCATGAGAAACGTTGGGCACAGCTGCAAAACGTGGTTTGAGAGGCCTTACTTCACCGTAACACAGTTTATTTGTAACTACCACGGGAAGTAATGTCTCGATGATCACGTCAAATAATTTGTAACTAAGTACATTTGAAGATATCTAATATATAAAATTCTCGTGTCACAGTTTTCGTTGCCATACTCCTCCGAAACGGCTTGACCGATTCTCATGAAATTTTGTGAGCATATTCAGTAGGTCTGAGAATCGGCCAACATCTATTTTTCATCCCGAAATTCGGGAACGGGAACGGAAACTACGCGTGTGAAACCGCGGGGCGCAGCTAGTAAATAAATAAATTGAATTGAATTGAAATCTGGGGGCACGGTAGTGCCCCCCGCCAAGTCGAGCGCGAAGTAAACACTGCCGTACCATCCTTTACAGGAACCCTTTCGCCGCATTTTCAGGCCCCTATTAGAGGACCTCTGGATAAACCCAGAGCACTGAAATTTTCGTCATCCAGTAATCTATACAATCACATACTTAAAATAAAATTTCAAGTCTGTAGGTCATTTAGTTCCGAAGTTAAGCGAATGCAAAGTTTCGTATTTAAGACACTCACTCACTCACTCACTCATGATCATCAAAATAGAACTAGTACTTCCCATAAACCTAGAGAGCTGAAATTTGGTACAGAGTTAGGGTTTAATGGCCACATAAAGGGAAAACTATAAAAACTAGGATAATCGAACGGGAACGGGAATTATACAGGAACGGGAACGGGAATTGTAACTCAAGAACGGCTGAACTGATTTGGCTGGAAATTGGTGGGGAGGTAGCTTAGAACCAGGAAAAGGACATAGGATACTTTGAATCCCGAAATTCCCACGGGATTGGGAACGGGAATTTAAAAATCAAGAACGGCTGAATGATTTGGCTGAAAATTGGTGGGTTGGTAGCTTAGAACCAGGAAAAGGACGTAGGATACCTTTAATCCCGAAATTTTCACGGGATTGGGAACGGGAATTTATAACTCAAGAACGGCTCAATTGATTTGGCTGAAAATTGGTGGGGAGGTAGCTTAAAACCTTGAGAAGAACATAGAATACTTTTAATCCCGAAATTCCCACGGGATTGGGAACGGGAATTTATAGCTCAAGAACGGCTGAATTGATTTGGCTGAAAATTGGTGGGGAGGTAGCTTAGAATCAGGAGAAGCACATAGGATACTTTTTATCCCGAAATTCCCACGGAAACGCGAACGGGAACTACGCGGGTGAAATTGCGGGGCGCTTAGTAATAAAATACTACTCCTAAAAAGAAAAAAATGTGTCAAATAAGAAAATCTAATAAAAAAAAACAATATAAACACGTTTCAACAAAAATAAATGAAATCCCACCAAAAACATTCTGTAAAAAACTAGCCAAGTCTCGATGGAGCTGCTTGTTTATCTCTAAAAAGTAATGAAATCTAGACAAAGTCGTGCCAAGTGTAAGGTTCCTTACTGCGATTTATTTATTATTATAGTTATTGTTGTGTGACTTGGCCGTTGAACATTGTTTAAAACGTTAGTAGTGGGTACAAGTCAATTTTGTTTACACGTAATGTTGTAACATTATTAAAATACGCAGCTTTATCAAGCCTACAATTGACTGGATATTGAATCAACGTTTTTCAAGTGGCAATTTTCTATCGTCAATGGGTAGCGGTTCTGGCGACAGATTGGTGCAATAGTGTCATGGAGCACCTAGTTTTGTACCCTTGTGTACAGTTGTGTACTTGTGTACAGTGTATCCTTCGACGGCCAAGTCACACAACATTAACTATAATAATAAAGAAATCGCAGTAAGGAACCTTACACTTGGCACGACTTTGTCTAGATTTCATTACTTTTTAGAGATAAACAAGCAGCTCCATCGAGACTTGGCTAGTTTTTTACAGAATGTTTTTGGTGGGATTGAATTGACAGCTGCTATTTAAAAATGAAACTCATTCACTCTACATTTTTTTCAATCTTTTTAACTCAGTTGATATATTTTTCATTTAGGAAAACCTCTTCACTATCACTACATAGTATAAAACAAAGTCGCTTTCTCTGTCCCTATGTCCCTATGTATGCTTAGATCTTTAAAACTACGCAACCGATTTTGATGCGGTTTGTTTTAATAGATTAAGTAATTCAAGAGGAAGGTTTTTAGCATAATTTTATCCCCACATTCCTACGGGATCGGGAACTACGAGGGGCACAGTTAGTTCACTATAAAGTATTCTTCCGATCCAAATAAGTTACTTTATATCTTCCTAAGATCAGTTGATACAATTCTTAGTTTGATAATCAGATATCCTCTTCACTATGAAGTACGTAAGTATGAAGTTCTTTAAGTGCAGTAATTACTAAATACCTATTTTATTCTAGTTCAAACCGGTTACAGGACTTCCCTTCAACACAATGGATATTTTTTTCTTCATTTAATTATTTACTGAAGATTAAGGTCAAATCGTATATAATTGTACATAGTTACTAGTAAATTGAGTTTAATAGAGTAAATGAGTGGATTTCATTATAGTTATAGTCTGTGGATTGATTCATGTTCATTCCCTTTTCTGATGATTATAATTATATAGAGCTGGCAAGTCTCCATCCGCCACTTCGTACATGTTTATAGCATTGTATCGGCGGGTGTCATAGTCCCCATAGTTCCCCAATATCCAGTCCATTTAACATCCCATTCCCATAACCCAGTCGTAGTTTTCCATATATTTGCAATAGTCCCAGCAGAACCGGGGACTGTCCTTGGATGCATTTTATAGTGTTATACAGGGATAGTCGCCGGATTGTGCATCCTTTACACAAGATTAAATATGTCAAAGGGCTTCCGTGTGTTGGCTCCGGCCCCATACTAGCCTTCCAAAAGACCGGGACTCATTAATAGTCCCGTGAATGGAAAAGACATAATCATTCACTACATCATCTCATTATAGTAACTGACCCCTAACTAATTTCGTGACTTGTATCTAGGGTATCAGAAACTACGCATACACTCATTCACACACACCCAGATCGAGACAAACATTTGTGGTTCACACAAATATTCCGTGGAAATTTTAAATTAAATGTAAAATTCTACTGCAAGGAAAAGGCATTGATTTATCACTGATAGCAAAGCTCCGCAGTTTTATCCCCAGTAGTTCTCGTTCCCGTGGGAATACGGGGATAAATTTTGCCTATAGCCTTTCTCGATAAATGGGCTATCTAACACCGAAAGAATTTTTCAAATCAGACCAGTAGTTGCTGGCGCATTCAACCAAACAAACTCTTCAGCTGTCTAAATTTGTATAGAGTATAGATATTATGTACCTACAATGGGAAAAAAAATATAGGCTTAACTTCACTACATAGTATAAATCAAAGTCACTTTCTCTGTCCCTACGTCCCCATGTCCCTATGTATACTTAAATCTTTAAAACTACGCAACGGATTTTGATGCTATTTGTTTTAATAGATAGAGTGATTCAGTGGGAAGGTTTTTAGCATATTTTATGCCCATATTCCTACGGGAACGAGAACTACGTGGGTGAAACCGCGGGGCGCCGCTAGTTATGTATAAAACAAAGTTTCACAACTCAAGAAATACAGTACTGATTTCGGTGTAGTTAAAAAATATATATTTAGTTCCTTATAATACAAAAATTGAATATAGAACTGTTTATCCTGTAATTTTAACGGGTTCGATGAACAGCTTGTAAAAATACAAAAAAAAGTACGAAGAATCCCTACTATCCTAATCCTAACTAATATTATAAATGCAAAAGTAACTCTGTCTGTCTGTTACCTTTTCACGGCTAAACTACTGAACCGATGGACTTGGAATTTGGTACGGGGGTAGCTTATGGTCCGGGGAAGAACATAGGTATGTTTTATCCCGAAATTCCTACAGGAACGGGAACTACGCGGGTGAAACCGCGGGGCACAGCTAGTTTTATATAAATAGAAAAGATACTAAATTGGTCCTTTCCACTCGTACCACAAGGAAACACACAGGTACATGAAACTTACAACGTTCGCTTGTTAAAAATAATTGACAAGACAATAATAGAACTTTTCTTATGTTTTATATATTTTTAAAGCTTACTGGTACTGTTTTTTCTACATGGTCTTGTTATCATTATCATTAACCACGTTATGTATGTTTGTGTCTGGACAGAGTTTAGTTTATTTGATACTGCAATGGGTGGGAATCGAACTCCCTATCGCCAGGGTGACGGTAGCCATTAGGAATGCCTTAATAGAGCAATTGGATCACCCATCAGCGGCCTAAGTCTGCAATTTGACATTATTGATCAGACAAAATGTTGATATTGAGGCACCAAAACGAGAGTGTCAGAAATTTGGTATTCTCCTAATAAAAATTATTCATATGGCTATGGTGTCTCAGTGGTCTTTGTTGCATATCAAAATTCAAATAAAAATCGTCAGAATACTGTTTCCATGACAACCATCTAAGTTTTATGGAGCCATTGAGTCAGCGGAATAGTTTTCAATAAGGAAATACCAAAATGACAACAAATTTTAAAAAACAGCCGTAATGTTGATATTAAAATACATCTGAGTAGCATTATCACAGCTTAATAGTTTAGAGAATCGGGTCCCTGATCGAACTCAGGAAATCTCGATCGCCTGGACGACGGTATAGATAATACGCTATGTCGCTTCACAATAAACAATTTAAATTCTCTTACCACTGGAACCAAATGGATCTTGATCATTGGGTCTACAGAAAGTAAAAGTTCTTCTTAGAACCAAATCATCGAAATTGGATCTAAAGACAAAAGGTATTCTCATTGGAACAAACTCAATTTGATCATTGGATCTACAGATGATATAAGTTCTTGTTAGAACCAAATAATCAGAAATGGATCTAAAGAGAAAAAGTTTTCTCAATGGAATCAAATGGATCTTGATCACTGGATCTACAGAGAGCAAACGTCTACTTCCCTATCGTCCTACAACGTGACCTATATGAATCGTCCTACAACGTGATATAAAATGAAATGCCCCAAATATTTCAAATTCCATACAGCAGACAGGTATTGTGAAATAAAAACAGATGGCTTACGGAGTTATCTGACAGACGAAAGTGTGTTTCAATGTGTATTGAATTGACTAGGGACGCTTTTCGGTTTGGTCCAATGTTTTTCCGCTTGATATTATTCATTACTAGCAGTGTTTAGCCCATGGTTTAGGCGTGTAGTTTCGGGAACGATCGTGAGAATACAGGGATAAAATTTTACTAAAACCTTCCTCTAGAATCACAGTTTTTGAGTTAATCGCAAACAGAGAGACAGACAGACGCGGAGGACTATGAAACGTATATTTGTTTTTTGTTATTTTATTTTTAAGTTATTATTAAATCCTGTTATTTTATTAATTTTTGTTAGAATTTATTAGAAAAATAGATTTTAACTTATTATAATGCCAGCTTTCATATATTGTCATAATGTGTCGTGACCAACCTGATTTACGGGAAGAAAGTTAGCCTTATAAGACTATTGAAATATTCCTCATAAAAGTTAGGAAGGAAAATGCTAAAAACCTATTTCTTCAATCATTTTTCCTGCATTTTAACGATTGTGAAAGCTTTCTTGGATCGTGCCACAGATTGCATAATTTATTATTTCCCCCAAAACGTTGTTTTTAGGCCAGACGCGTTATTTAATGATACAGTGACTGACTTATTATCGCTAATGTACGAATTGTATAATTTTGGCCTAGGTTGCGCAAGAGTTGAATTTGTTACAGAAACTGCGAAGTTAGATTGTAAATTCGAAATGATTGTATTTTTAAAGTGATAAAAGTTTTCGTAGTGCTATTGCGAGGTAAATAAGAGTGGTAGCAGATTCGATTATCCCCATATGGAAATTAAAATTAAAAATAAAATTATCATGAATATCTCTTTTAGGTTCAATCCAATAGCGTGTCTCGACTTTTTAAGGAACCTTATAAAGTATGGTTCCAGGTTCAAATTCTAGTTTAGGGAAATATGAAATATAAATGAAATATTTATAATATTTTGAATTGGGTTAGGGGGGAACATCGCAATCGAAATGTCAGAAATATAAAACAAAATTAAAACTGCGACACAACCCTGTTAAAGTATGTACTTAGTTTTATTTCAAAACTTTTTGGTACAAACTCTACAAACTTCGAGTCTTGACATTTCAAAACTATAATCGCCCTGCTCTAACTTTTATCACTGGCCAGAATAACTTTTTCTAACACCATAATTTCACTGGCCGTAAATTGCATTCAATTTTGACATTTCACTCTGACGTAACCTCATAAACACTGAGTTCATCTAGTTCATTCATTCATTCAATTGGCGCGTTTCGAAATCGAGTTTGTGACACATCTGGCATCCGTTCAAGTATTTTATGCTAAGATCTGGAATAATCAGTGCACTTTAGTGGCTTACAATACTGACTTGTATTAGTTTTGAAATGGGTTTTTAATTAATAGACATACCGCCTCATTCATATTTCATAAACCTATTTTAGTTAAAAAGTGTTTTGCGCTTGTCACACCATCTATCCTTACGGATATTATAAATGCGAAATTAACTCTGTCTGTCTTGTCTGTTACCTTTCCACGGCTAAACTACTAAACCGATTGATTTGAAATTTGGTACAGGGGTATATGGTCTGGGTCTGGTCTGGGTATATGGTCCGGAAAAAAACATAGGATACTTTTTATTCCGAAATTTCCACGGGAACGGGAACTACGCGGGTGAAACCGCGGGGCGCTGCTAGTCATTTATAAAAGTGTGAAAGTGACCAAACATATTTTAACTAAAATAGGTTTATTATATTTTTATGAATAAGGGGGTTAGTGTATAAATTATATTTCATTAATTTTAATCAAACTTACCGGAATCGTGCCAATTTGAACACTTTTTATTTGGCAGCCCAGCATTGTGAATATTAAATATATTTGTTAAATAATAAAGAAAATAGGTTCGTTTTTTTATTTTCTACCAACTTAAACAAGAAAATACTTTCTTTTAACTTGCGTGCCCGTCTGTTGATGTATATTTTATGTCTCCTGCCTACTCTGTCTGCCAGTATGTCTGGCTGTGAGCGTGTTTGTCTGCTAGACTGTCTAGTTCATCTTTCTGCCCGCTAGACTCACTATCAAGCCACGAGCCATCTTTGTGCTAAACTCAGCCTGCCACCACACTAACATTAAAAACAAAAACAGACCGTGAGATATCATGGGACACTTGATAGGAGCTATGTTCTTCTTAATAATTTCTTCGTAGAGCCACGTCCTTAGTTCAATACCATGAGAGCTTAGTTGTACCTATAATATAGCGGCTAGAAGCAAAAGAAGGGATATATGGTGTGGAGCAGATATTTTTCTATTTCAAACATTTAAGATACAATATACTTATATTTTTGTTAGAACATGAATCGAACAAGCCCTTGTTAGGTAATCTCAGATACACATGATACCCAAATGACTGTCATTCTGTGATCACCACTGGATACCATTGGAGTACCACTCGTGGGTATTTTGAAAAAATGCTTTTAAATTTTCGCCTCAGCCGGGACTTGAACCTGGGACCATGCTGCTATAGCTGAGCCAGAACCTTTTCAGCGTACCTATTATTTTGCTTTAATTTTTTTCTCTCATTTTATATTTTATTTTTTTTCTTTCTTTCTAACCGTAGCACTATATCCAAATTGAGCTACTCAGGCGTCAAGGCGGCTGGTCCAAAGTCTTGAATACTCAGGATTCTGGTTATACAGCAACTCGTACGTAGTAATGGGTAGTAAAATTATACAAAGTAACAAATGGCCGGCACGTGTAAGTATACTCCATCACTGCTCGCCTTCACCGATGAAATGAGGTGTGTGATGCCAAAATAAATAGATATAAAGATACGCGAATACTTCCTGCAATATGAAACTTTTAACGAGCGATGGACGCGCGTTTATAGGTGAAGTTATAGGTTGAAGTTCGAAATTTTCCATTGTAGGGGATAGGTCTTTCTCTCAGTCATAATCTGGTTATTAAAAGAATCTGGGATCGAAATAGAGATCTCCGGTTTCAGCATTTTAAGGTATAATTCCAAGACGGGCCGCAGACCGCAAACTGCAAGCGACAACACTTGTTTCTATCAACGTCTATGAAATTGATTCCGAGCGCGGCAAAACCTTCAGTTGCGACGCGCTCAGAATCAATTTCATAGATGTTTGAACGCTTGCAGTTTGACGTCCCGACTTGGAATTGTACCTTTAATAATTCTTAAATTGCTGTTCAACTATCTTTGGACATCGAGGATGACCTCAAACTATAAAAAAAAAATACTGAAAAATTATAAACGTGTTTTTTTATAACTACTAGTTAAAAATCCATTACAATATTAAATAACTCGGAACACTCTATGGTAGAGTATTCCGAATTCTGTGGCAATATTTTATCCTAACCAAGAGTTTCAACCAAAATAAACACCATATAAACATCATTAACTTACAATGGCATGGTCCCATAAACCTTCATTCCACCATAATCTATGGAACTTTTCCACACCAGGTCAAACCTAAGGTATTGACCGATTAACTGGCTGGTTATGGAAACCTTCAGGGTGTGGTTATGCGGTCAACGGTCAGTCCACCTACGTTATGTGGATATGGTATACGTTGTACGGAGTGACGTAGGAACTCTTTTAATACGGAATGTTTGTATGTGAGTTGTTGTAGTGTGACCAATTCAATTATAGTTATTTATGGTACAAGCGAGGTAAGTTGGTGATTACTTCCGAGGCGCTATTGAGGCCCGAGCCGTCAGGCGAGGGCCTGAAGATAGCCGAGGATAGTAATCATCAATACACACGTGTACCATACAACGTTTTTCAACACATTTGCGAAGAAATTATCATTTTTCGCTAATAAATAAACAGTTTTTCTATTCGCGCGCATCCAACACAACAATGGTGATCAGCCAAAGACTAAAATAATATATACTTATTAAAAAAATCGAATGAATGAATGAATGGAATCGACCATAGACCTACCAAAAGTAAGGCAACATATTTGAAGTTTGTTTTTAAAATGTATGGACATAATTTTTTTTGGTATCGAAACTTTTTTAAAACTAAACAATTTAAAAAAAAACTGTAACTCTCTAGTGAATCAAGCGTGTCATTATTCAACTGTTTTTTTACAAATAAGAGCCCCTTTATGGGCAAGTGTGTTGAAAAAATAATATCAATAAATATTTATCATTTTTGTTCTTTGTCTTATTAAAACTTTCTACCCCATAATTCCCACGCAATCCCCAAAAACGAGTACAATAAGCCAACATAACACTCCTAGATTGAACTAAAAATATATTTTCAATAATAGCTATTTATGGTACAAGCGAGGTAAGTTGGTGATTACTTCCGAGGCGCTATTGAGGCCCGAGCCGCCAGGCGACGGTCTGAAGATAGCCGAGGATAGTAATCATCAATACACGCCTGTACTATACAACGTTTTTCAACACATTTGCGAAGAAATTATCATATCAATTATAAAAAAAATCGGATGAATGAATGAATGAAATCGATCATAGACCTACCAAAAGTAAGGAAACATAGTTGAAGTTTATTTTTAAAATGTATGGACACAATTTTTGGTATCGAAACTTTTAAAAAATGAAAGCAGTTTAAAAAAACAATCTATAACTCACTAGTGAATAAAACGTGTCATTATTCAACTGTTTTTGCACAAATAAGTGTCCCTTTATGAGCAAGTTGAAAATATATTTTTAAATTCTATCTTCGCAACCGGTCACTCGATATCAAACCTCTTTAGTGGAACTCATCCAAAATATCATAATTCAATATTATATCGGATACACACACTTTGCGGACGTTACAAGTTATTTATAAAGTAAATAAACGTCAAAATGCGTCATTTTCGTTTCATAAAATTAATTTATACCTACACTTATATAAGTAACTATATTTATATCTACACTTATATATAGAAGATAGAATATAATCTCTAGAACTACTGGGCTGAATATAAGCCAGATTTTATAATTATTTCATGATTGTAATACTGCAATTTTCTCTTCTGTAAGTTGATTGTATATTTGTTTGTATAATCTCAGATTTTCTATGTTATTGTCTAATTTTAATAGTGGAAACTTAGCTGGTTTCTGTATTATATTTTTACTTTATTATTAAGATTTACTAATAACTGTTTGTTTCCCAAATAAATAAAAATAAATAAATGATTTTCGATGCCAAATAAACATACCGCCAAACAAAACTCACGCACTACTATTTAGCTGTACTGAATACCTGTCAATGCGGTAGTACCCACTCAGACGGAATCGTACAATATTTCTGCTACTGGTAAACTCAAAACAGTCCGCCACAAAAACCATACTTATTGTTACACTAGCGGCGCCCCGCGGTTTCACCCGGGTAGTTCCCGTGCCGTAGGAATATGGGGATAAAATTATGCTAAAATGCCACTGAATCACTCTACCTATTAAAACAAACCGCATCAAAATCCGTTGCGTAGTTTTAAAGATCTAAGTATACATAGGGACAGAGAAAGCGACTTTGTTTTATACTATGTAGTGAAGACTTGAAATTGCACACACACGGTCAGTTTTTCGCAAACATACCATTGTTTTATAACATCTAAGCCCCCGCACACAACATCACTCGTTAACACCCAAACTAATGAATCAGATTAAAGAATCGATTCAATTTAACGAGGAATGTCGCTTTGTTAAACCTATAGGTGGCCATTAACGTCATTGATTGAGTCAGTTTAACTGATCAGTTGAACGGTGTCCAACCAAAAATGATCGTCAAACACCGGAGCGATTCCAGAGATTTAATTGACGACGCGCCACGGAAATCAAACGAGGAAACGACGTCACGAAAAAAAGATCTTTATTTCGATAATAATAAGTTACTTATTTTTATTTTATTTTATTTATTTAACAAGTAACACCAGCAGCATTAACACATAACATTATTAAAATTAAATAACAATTCAAGTCTTGTATAGTGTGCAACACTTTTAGAGGTGTAATCAGCATTCATTTTTAAAAACTTACAGCTAATTATAAGTAGGTACTAAAATTAAATAAGTATTAACATAAGTACTATTAAAAAAAATTACAGAAAATTAAAAGAATAAAACGAATAATTCATGGAATCAGACATAAAACTACCACCTAGTAATGTAACCTATGTTTAACCAAAAAATGATTTGATTTGATTTGAAAACTTTGGCGTCACTCCAAAAGTATTAGGCCAACTAGATTTCCCCACTGGAATCAGAAATCGCTCCGGTGATTGACGACCATTTTTGGATGAACGCCGGTTCAACTGATCAGTTAAACTGACCCGTCAATGGCCACCGTTAAACCGTTAGTATTTGATTTATAGATCGCACGTGAACGATCACGTTTTGCGATTCAATTATTCGGTAGTGTCGTGTGACATTTCCTTTAGGTATTCAAAACTATGAAGGTACTTATAAACGGCTTATAGTGTATATTTTAGCAAACAATAAAAAAATAAACGTGATTTGTGACCTAATTATTCATTGATAGAATTTTGAGGTCAATGTATTGTTAATTGTTGTTGAATTTTACGTTATTTTATTAATATTATTAGTACTGGTTATTTATTTATATTCAGGAATCTACTTTATTAAGCTTTTCTACATTAATAATAATTATGGATATTATACATAATATAGTCTAGATGTAAAAACTAAAAAGATCATTTTTTCTAAATATAAGGGTTAAGCCGGTTCTTTTTCGCAGTTTTACCCACCACGTAACTGACATCAGATTCAGATTCATAAAACACGTTTTAGATAGGTACTATTCGTATATAGTCTCTATAAAGAATGACACTCTAAAACTCTAAAATTCAAATTCAAATTCAAATGTATTTATTGCGAATAAAGGTTACAATATGGTGTTACAGTTAATACTTAAATTAAGAATCTCTTTATTCTACCTTACATGAGGCATGCAATATGTTGTAGGTACTTATATAAATATTTATATCCATAAGTATGCAACTTAAACAATATTAATTAATTCAAAAGTAACAAAATTTAAACAATCTTAATAAACAAAACAAATAACAACAATCTTAGAAAATCAAAAATAAAACAAACGTTAAAAAGACAAGGTAATTTAAGGTACTTATAAATTTATGGGAATTTATCATTTACATAATCAATAATACTATAATAGGCCTTACTCATTAGAAAATTTTTAAGTTTATTTTTGAACTTAGCACTGCTCTGTTCTTGTAATATGTATGTAGGCAAGTGGTTATATATACGGGGAATCATCAGAAAAATACTATTATTAAGCAGAGAAGACCTATTAGAAATACATTTAATTTTATGACAATGCCGTTTACTGCACTCTGTGTATAACAGTCAGTATAACCCACCAAAAACATTCTGTAAAAAACTAGCCAAGTCTCGATGGAGCTGCTTGTTTATCTCTAAAAAGTAATTAAATCTAGACAAACTCGTGCCAAGTGTAAGGTTCCTTACTGCGATTTCTTTATTATTATAGTTAATGTTGTGTGACTTGGCCGTTGAAGGATACACTGTACACAAGTACACAACTGTATAAAACTAGGTGCTCCATGACACTATTGCACCAATCTGTCGCCAGAACCGCCACCCATTGACGATAGAAAATTGCCACTTGAAAAACGTTGATTCAATATCCAGTCAATTGTAGGCTTGATAAAGCTGCGTATTTTAATAATGTTACAACATTACGTGTAAACAAAATTGACTTGTACCCACTACTAACGTTTTAAACAATGTTCAACGGCCAAGTCACACAACATTAACTATAATAATAAAGAAATCGCAGTAAGGAACCTTACACTTGGCACGACTTTGTCTAGATTTCATTACTTTTTAGAGATAAACAAGCAGCTCCATCGAGACTTGGCTAGTTTTTTACAGAATGTTTTTGGTGGGATTTCATTTATTTTTGTTGAAACGTGTTTATATTGTTTTTTTTATTAGATTTTCTTATTTGACACATTTTTTTCTTTTTAGGAGTAGTATTTTATTACTAAGCGCCCCGCAATTTCACCCGCGTAGTTCCCGTTCACGTTTCCGTGGGATTTTCGGGATAAAAAGTATCTTATGTGCTTCTCCTGATTCTAAGCTACCTCCCCACCAATTTTCAGCCAAATCAATTCAGCCGTTCTTGAGCTATAAATTCCCGTTCCCTATCCCGTAGGAATTACGGGATTAAAGTATTCTATGTTCTTCTCAAGGTTTTAAGCTACCTCCCCACCAATTTTCAGCCAAATCAGTTGAGCCGTTCTTGAGTTATAAATTCCCGTTCCAAATCCCGTGGGAATTTTGGGATTAAAGGTATCCTACGTCCTTTTCCTGGTTCTAAGCTACCACACCACTAATTTTCAGCCAAATCAGTTGAGCCGTTCTTGAGTTATAAATTCCCGTTCCAAATCCCGTAAGAATTTTGGGATTAAAGGTATCCTACGTCCTTTTCCTGGTTCTAAGCTACCACACCACCAATTTTCAGCCAAATCAATTCAGCCGTTCTTGATTTTTAAATTCCCGTTCCCAATCCCGTGGGAATTTCGGGATTAAAGTTATTCTTTGTCTTTTTCCTGGTTCTAAGCTACCTCCCCACCAATTTCCAGCCAAATCAGTTCAGCCGTTCTTGAGTTACAGTTCCCGTTCCTGTATAATTCCCGTTCCCGTTCGATTATCCTAGTTTTTATAGTTTTCCCTTTATGTGGCCATTAAACCCTAACTCTGTACCAAATTTCAGCTCTCTAGGTTTATGGGAAGTACTAGTTCTATTTTGATGATCATGAGTGAGTGAGTGTCTTAAATACGAAACTTTGCATTCGCTTAACTTCGGATCTAAATGACCTACAGACTTGAAATTTTATTTTAAGTATGTGATTGTACACCTTACTGGATGACGAAAATTTCAGTGCTCTGGGTTTATCCAAAGGTTCTCAAATAGGGGCCTGAAAATGCGGCGAAAGGGTTCCTGTAAAGGATGGTACGGCAGTGTTTGCTTCGCGCTCGACTTGGCGGGGGGCACTGCCGTGCCCCCAGATGTTTCGATACAACGACTCAACAGCTACTGGTATATCTATATCATGTCTGTCAAACCAAAGGTAACAAGTTCCATTCCTACGTCAAGCAATGCTTGTTGGTTTATTATTTTTCAAACATGTCCGAGTTTGAAATTAACAACACTCTTTGCAAGGCAAGAGTGGTTATTACGTTCTGTTATCATTGTGGTAAAATATCATCAGTGAGAGTGAGTGAGTGAGTTAGTGAGAGTGACTGATGACTGTTCTTTTAATCAGCCATTGGTATCTTACAACCTTTGATACATAGTAAAAATAGTTAAATAATAAATATTGTTTATGGACAATCCGCTGCTGTTTCAAATTTGTCGCCCTAGAAATTTCCATATTTCCGCGCGCGCCATTTTGTGTCCTCGCGCCTCTAGGCCTAAGGTTTTTCTTAAGTTAAGTTTGCCTAAGGGATAATCCAATATTTACTTACTTACCTATATTCTGCACTAGCTATGCTCCGTGGTTTTACTAACCCGGAACCTTAACCCATGGGAATTTTGGGATAAAAAGTATCCTATATGTTATACCTAGTTCTAAAGAACATCTGTATCAAACTTCATATAAATCGGTCTAGCCGTTTAGACGTCAAGAAGTAACAAACATACACACTCACACTTTCGCCTTTTTTATTAGTGTGATGAATATTGTTCTCAAAATAGGTTTAGTCATAGTGAAGAAAGATGGTTATTAATAAATTTTATTATACCATGAGTGATTTCATATTCTTTTGTTATACGAAAATAGGTAACACGTGTAACTATATAAGGAATATTTTTATCTGTACTTTATTCTTCATAATAAGATAAATATTTTGTGTGGGCGTGTGTGGTAGACCAAATCTGAAGTATGAATAGAAAAAGTATTTAAAGAAATCTCAAAGCCGATTTTGGTGTAGAGCTAAAATAGATTGATTGTCCTAAAAATAAAAAAAGGTAGCACTCCGGGAGTGCCGGCAGAAGTGAAAACTTCAATATTAACGTTGTGTTTAATTATAAGTATAAAAGTACTATCATTTATGAGGTAGAATACAATGTTTGTTTCTTACTTCAGTTATCATAAACGTCACGTGATGCTGATCTTACGCTTTTTCGATCAGCATCACGTGACCCTGACGCGAGTTTGAAAGTTTTTACCCATACAAAAAAAGTGCTCAGCGCCGCTAAAGAAGTTTTCACTTCAAAAACTTCTGAATCGCTTAATTTTGGGATCTAATTATTAAAATCTGGTTTAACTGAAAACCGACTCCAATTAGGCATGGCATTGGAATTCGGAGGAAGAAGAAAACGTGCATATACCTAACAACATAATCATTCATTACATTAACTAACCCCTAACTAAGTTCGTAACTTGTATCTAGGGTATCAGAAACTACGCACACACTCATTCACACACACACTCATCGCAATAATATTGAATGTCAATCAATACTAATATTACGAGTATAGAGAAGTAAAGTTTGTGTGTTTGTGAAATTGTAAGGGGTAATCTCGGGATCTACTGAACCGATTTCAAAAATTCTTTCACTAATGGGAAGCTATATTGTCAGCGAGTGACATAGGCTATAGTTTATCCCTGTATTCCCACGGGAATGGGAACTACGCGAGTGAAACCGCGGGGTGCTGCTAGTTTCTAATATTCAGAGTGCTTTTCACAATTGACCTTTTTTTCCTGAGAAAACAAAGTTCGAAAGATGAAACCATAAAAACTGTTATTTATTCTGTGACCGGGGTCATTGTGCCACACACTGAAGCTTAGCAGTAATACACATTTTATTTTCTTACCGTCTTATTATCGTTCAGTTTCTTAAACCTAGTTTAACAAATTCGGTTTTAAGGTTAAACTTCGTTTTAGTAATTAGTGTTCCAGCTAGGCTAGCATGACTTCAAAAACGCGATAGATACAGCGATTTATTGACATCCAACTGTCAAAATTTGATAAAAGTGCCCGCCATATTTCATTTTACCACATGATTAATTTTATGACATTTGGTCATGCTCGCGAAATCGATATAGCTATTTATTGACATCCAACTGTCAAAATATCATAAATATAGCCGCCATATTTAATTTTTCATATCGTACCACGCCATAATTCATTCGGTCATGCTCGCGAAATCGATATTATTTTCGTGGTGTCTTTATATTTTATCACGCACAGTCATGCTAGGGGGGCTGAAGTGAAGTTACACCAAGAAATCTTAAAACTTAAATTAGTCTACGGTTTTGTTCATTCAATGAATCATATAATCTGTGCTATCGTTGCAAATCATTCAGAATTTAAATTATAGACATTATAGAACTTATATACCAATTTGCAAAGCCTGGTTTAGAGCTAAACCAGACTAAAAAGACAACGCTAATAATGGTGTTAGTGTTTACCACCTAATTTGTTTTATTGTAGCAATTTTATACCTTTTTATTTGCGGACTTAACGTTAAGGGTGTATCTGTTAGATTTATCGGGATACTTTATTTAGTTACAACTCAATTTGGTCGGGTTACGAGGGCAAAAATACCATGTATATTGGATTATGTGAATACTAGCGGCGCCCCGCGGTTTCACCCGCGTAGTTCCCGTTCCCGTTGGAATATGGGGATAAAATTATGCTAAGACCTTCCCACTGAATTACTCTATCTATTAAAACAAACCGCATCAAAATCCGTTGCGTAGTTTTAAAGATCTAAGTATACATAGGGACAGAGAAAGCGACTTTGTTTTATACTATGTAGTGATGTATAAAAGACATGTATTAGGTATGTATACTAGGCATTTTATGTTAATATGTAGGTGTATTATGCTATATGTTTTACTGTTAAGATTTATATTTTTGTTTGTATAGAATAAACTAAAAAAGTATTGGAGCGTTCACGAAATTCTTTCCATAATGGAACTAGATGCGAATGTATTTTGATGATTCTGTAAAAAATAAAATATAAAGTTTATCATAGTAGAAATAGTACTAGGAATAAGATTAAGTACTAATTTTACTTATTTTTATTTTAATTAGTTAATTAATCTTAAAGTCTTCTTGGAGGTTACTTAATATTACCAAGAGGGTACATTGATATTATTTCTTTGAATTCTTTGAGTCTCAAATTGAAATATGTTTTTTTAATTGACGACCCCGATAGCAGAGTGGTCACCATGCCGGACTACCATCCGTAAGGTTGCGGGTTCGATTCCCGTGCGGGGTGAATATTTGTGTGAACCACAAATGTTTGTCTCGGTCTGGGTGTGTGTAAATGAGTGTGTGCGTAGTTTCTGATACCCAAGATACAAGTCAAAAACTTAGTTAGGGGTCAGTTACTATAATAAGATGATGGAATGAATGATTATGTTATTTGTAAGCCTTCGAAAAATAAGTATCCTAAAGACTCACACTGTCTATAAGTTATCAGACCTCATGTAGACCCAAGTTTCTGACTCGACACGCCCTAACTCTACAAGGCATCACTTCACAAACTCTACTCCTTAGACGCTACCCTTTATTATACTGTGGCTTTAGTAAAAAAAACATACCTAAACTGATGAACACATTACCCTCCTTAGCGTCGCGCAGTCGGGTAAAAAATTTAGTTAAAATAGGCACTACTATGCGTGTATAACACGGTAATACTACCTTACCGTGCTTATATCTACTCAAGTGACCGTTTCCAAATTTAAAATTCCCCAGATTTAAAATTAACATTAGACAAAAAATAATATTTTTACGGGATATTTACACGTACCTATAAGTCGAATCCCTCAACTAGTTTCAGCCACGTCCCGTGGCCTTCATCAGGAGGATGAGTGCAATGCGCCCGCGACGGCGTCTCGCTCTGCACTCAACTAGTCGAGGGATTCGACTTATAGGTACGTGTAAATATCCCGTAAAAAAATATTAATTGTAAACAATGACGTACGTTTCGTTTAATAATAAAAATTAGACAAACATGCCCCTACGCATAAAAAACAGCGTCCTGTCACGTTAAAAATTACAATAAATATCCCAAAAAACTCTATTTTCAATTCACATACGGTCAAGGTTATTTTTTCATGGTTTTTAATACATAATGTATTGAGTTAAATATTAATATGTTGTGTCTACGGAGTTTGGGTTGGGGGAAAAATTGTGCAGACCGACTGAGTCTTAAGAACATGGTTCAGTATCTTAATTGGAAATGAGGAAGTGATTCGATTATTTTTTATCTCGAGAAATATCATAATCATCAACTCAAGAGCTGCCTGCCTAGCATGACTGTGCGTGATAAATGATATAGACACCACGAAATAATATCGATTTCGCCAGCATGATCAAATGAATATGGCGTAGTATGATTTGATAAAATTAAATATGGCGGCTATATTTATTATATTTTGACAGTTGGATGTCAATAAATAGCTATATCGATTTAGCGAGCATGACCAAATGTCATAAAATTAATCATGTGGTAAAATTAAATATGGCGGGCATTTCTATCAAATTTTGACAGTTGGATGTCAATAAATCGCTGTATCTATCGCGTTTTCGAAGTCATGCTAGGCTAGCTGGTGCTCTTGTCGGTGTAACAGATGCAACTCCCTCCATCTGCCCCTATCTAAGGCCTCCTTCACCTCCTTATACGACACGACACCGACCTTATCCTTTATCTGACTCATGTAACTTATTCTTGGCCGACTCCTTCCTCTTCTTCCTTCTACTTCGAGAAATATACATAGCCCAAATTCCAATTACACTAAGTGTGTCAAAATTCAAATTCAAAAATTATTTATTCAATTAAGGCCTCAATAGGCACTTATGAACGTTACTGAATCTACCACCGATTCGGAATTACATCCGAGAAGAATCGGCAAGAAACTCGGGCTGGTATTTTTTTTAAAATAGAATGAAATACAAATGTCACTTATAACTAATGTCAACAATGAAAAAATGACAAAAGGTATATAAAAAAAAATCTATTTATGTGTATGCTAGTGTAAGCCTTAAAAAGCATTTATGTAGTTTACAAGTGGTTTACTATATAAAACTTAAAATTAATAACTATTAATCCAGTATTAATCCTACTAATATTACTACTATTGTATGTTTGTGAGTTTGGATGTTTGTTACTCATTCACGCAAAAAACTACAGAACCGATTTAGACTAAATTTGGAACAGATTTTCTTTATAACTTGGAATAACACATAGGATACCCAAAAATTTTATCCCAAAATTCCCATGGGATTGGGATTCACGCGGGTAAAACCGCGGGGCACAGTGCAGATGAAGGGATGTGTTTCCTTGCTATAAACAATTATCAAGCAAAGTTCCTCTGATTCGGACGAACTTGTCCGCCATACTTAAAAGTCAGCCATGTTGAATATCAAATACGTGACGTGCTATCAATTAAAATAAAGCCTACACGACAAGTGAACACACCCTAATTCTGAATTCATACATATTCAGTAATAGACCCCTAAAAACGTTCAAAATTTTAAACATTCATAAGGTTTTTTGTGTCTCTGAATAACAATTTAAATGGGGCATGCTTTATGGGAGAGACACTTACCTAACTCACAGGATACATATATTTGTGACTATAATATTTAAATTAGATGATATAGACATTCGCTGGTGTGATGAATTGAGTGTGAGGGAATTGAAGATTATCTTTATCTTCATTACATATTTGGTCGCCATGTCGGACTGCCATCCGTAACTTTGCGGGCTCGATTCCCGTGCGGGGTGAATATTTGTGTGAACCACAAATGTTTGTCTCGGTCTGGGTGTGTGTGTGTAAATGAGTGTGTGCGTAGTTTCTGATACCCTAGATACAAGTAACGAACTTAGTTAGGGGTCAGTTACTGTAATGAGATGATGTAGTGAATGATTATGAATGAGTGATTCTTTTTCAGTGTACCTTAATTATTCATAGCATTAGTGACCAAGAAACAGGTCTACAGTGGGATCATACCAACTTTTACTTATTTACCATATGAAAATCCTACTAATACTCGTATTATAAAGCCGAATGTTTGTGACTGTGGATGTGTGGATGTTTGTTCCTCTTTCACGCAAAAAACTACTGAATAGATTTTAATGAAATTTGGTACAGATGTTCCTCATACCTAGGAATAACTCATAGAACTTTTTATCCCAAAATTCCCACGGGATGAGGTTCCACGCGGGTAAAACCAGGGCACAGCTAGTCTATATTTAATTAACTTGAAGAACTGATAAAAGGTCTTTTTGAATGGCTAAAACTATAGCTGCTGTATAGTCTATCTAGAATTTAAGTTTTTTTTTGATTAGAGCAGCAGCGCCACAATGCCTCACCGTTCTGGGTTCGAATACCAGCTTAGGTACAAAATTTTGAATTTATAAATGCTTACATTTTTATAGAATAACTATTTTAAAAGTATAAATACTGATCATTTCTGCCTTTTCCACGAAATCCATCTTATTTTTCATTTACCTTGATACCCGGAAACGAAAACTTGACCCTTGGAAACGAAACGTTTGAAAACAAACTCTTTCATTGAAATATCAATCACATTCTCTGTTTACAACTACCCACATTAGTCAATGTTCTAATGTGGATTTTATAATAGTACAAGTTGGTTGTTTTGTCTGTACGTATGTATATGATTTCTTAGTCTATTTTCATTGCTTATAGAAACTCAAGTATGTTGGCTGAATGGTGGTATACTTTCTTATCAAACCGGGGAATATTGGCTAGGATCTGAGATAAACTGACGGAAGTCGCTGTGTTTTAGTGGGTAGGCCCAGCCCTGGGAGAGCCCCACATAACCACCGTGAGTCCTCCCGTTCTCGGCTCTCGGTGGTAGCAGCTCTATGCATTTTCACAGCGAGAAAAAAGAAGGTCTGAGATAAACTGAGAACAGCCTTGGATTTCGGCTATATTATCTCCTTACCAATGTCATGTACATTCGGCTTTTAAGAGATTTTTGGATCTAAAGGTATAAGTTGGTAGCCGACTGCAGACAGTAGCAGCAGACCACACGTCGCCGCGCCACTACTGGTTTGTATGTATTTCTATGAAATTAGATTCGTAGAGAGCGACATGAAGCTAACTTCGCGTCGCCGAGCAACAGACGGCGAAGTGTCATGATGACGTTAGGCGGCGACGTGTGGTCTGCTGCTTTTTTTTTTTTTTTTTTAGCCTATTGTGTCCCACTGCTGGGCAAAGGCCTCCCTTCCTTCCTTCCAGATAGCTCGGTCTTCGGCTTTGGTGGCCCAGTGTTTTTCGTGCGAATCGAGATCGTCACGCCACCTTCGTCTGGGGCGACCTCTTGGTCTTTTGGTAGTTGGTATCCAAGTTGAGGTGACCTTCGCCCAACGGTCGCAAGACATCCGGCACACGTGCCCCGCCCAGTCCCATTTAAGTTGCGCAGCCTTATGGATCACATCTACAATTTGTGTTTTAGAGCGTAGTATAGTGTTTCTTATGCGATCTGTCAATTTGACCCCTAAGATACTGCGCTCCATTGCTCGTTGACAAACTGCAAGAGAGGACCTTTGATCCTGAGTCAAAGACCAAGTCTGTGCGCCATATGTAAGGATGGGGAGAATACATACGTCCATGAGTTTGCGTTTTAGGCAAAGAGGAAGTTCGCCTTTCATTAGATCTTTCAAGGCCCAATAACTCTTCCAGGCGTTTTCGGTGCGTCTAGCAACTTCTTTATCTTGTCTTGCCTGAAAAGAGACTATTTGACCGAGGTACACGTATTCTTGAACGTATGCTATCTCCTCACCCCCTATGACTATACGGCGCGCGGAGCTGTTCGTCATAAGTTTGGTCTTTGACATATTCATGTTGAGGCCGACCTCTAGGCTTGCGTTGCTCAGGTCTTCGAGCATTGTTTTGAGTTCTGAGGCTGAAGAAGAGAAGAGTATTATGTCGTCGGCAAAGCGAAGATCAGTGAGTTTTTTTGTGCCAACCTCGACACCTAGCCCTTGCCAACCTACATTTAATTTTTAACAGATAATTTATTAGTATAAAATTGACTACGAGTAAAGCAAGATCAAATCATTATAATTCTATACGTCACACTACACACTGACCTTTGTAGAAAGTTAGGTCTAAAATAATCGTTTTAAATCAATCACTCCACCAAAACTTGTAAACATAAATACCTAATAGTTATCTGATGATGTATCAAAAACACATTTAAAATGCCTAAAAATAAAAGCGAGAGTGTTGGTAGTAACCAAGTTCAAAATAAGTGAGTTTTGTGTTAGGATTTTTATCTGTTACTAGAGCGGCGACTTCGTTCGCGTGGAATAATGACTTCTGTCATACAAACCTTCATCCCCTATTTTATCCCCTTGGGGGTAGAATTAATCAAAATATTGGCAGGCAGCTGATGTAATAAGGAGTAACATAGGATACTTTTTTTCCCTAAATTCACACAGGATAAGGTTCCACGCGTTAAAACCGCGGGGCACAACTAGTTATGTATAATATAACTAAAATACATATAGCTCGGATGAAATAAATACATACATTTTTGGTATTCTGAGCTTAAAAATCCACATTAGATCATTGACTAATGTGAGTAGTTGTAAACAAATAATGTGATTGATATTTCAATGAAAGAGTTTGTTTTCAAACGTTTCGTTTTCAAGGGTCAAGTTTTCGTTTCCGGGTACCAAGGTTAATGAAACACAAACTATCTTTGAAACGGATCGTACTCGTATTATTCATCACTATCAATCATTATAACTATCACTCAAGTTTTACGTACATACATTTGTATACTAAGGGCCTATTTCACCATCTTCAAGTAACGTTCCGAGTAGGTACTCACATGTTTTGTCTTTGTCACTTGATATAAAGAAAGAGACAAAACTAACTTTACTTGGTGAGTACCTATACTTGAAGGTCGTGAAATAGGACCTAAGTGGCGTAGAATATATTTTTACGTACGTATTGTAAGTATACTAATTGACGAAGTTAGTAGTGAAGTGACCCTGCTATGCCAATCGCTACAGGTTCGACTCCTGCTCAACACAAACATTTATGTGTCTCTCGGTTTGTGGGTTTGTCTTTTTTTCTATTCTAAGGCTGGCGTACCATTTGTATACCCAGTGGTGTAGTTGAAAATGATTCTGCTGGAGATGCCTGAAATTCCTATTTAAGACATAAAAATTAGTATTTAAAAAAAATATTAAAAAACCCCCAACACAATTACTTTCAAACCCCTTTTAAACTGGTCATCCGATTTTCATCAAACATGTCACTTTGTTTGTCTCGGTCTGGGTGTGTGTGTGAATGATTGAGTGCGTAGTTTCTGATACCCTAGATACAAGTCACGAACTTAGGGGTCAGTTACTGTAATGAGATGATGTAGTGAATGATTATGTTATGTTATTTTCTATCAGTCGGTGGCGGTTTATGTGAAGGCGTGAAAAAAGTGCTTAAATAAATTACAGAATTATAATTATATTATTATGGGGTGTCGATTGACATTATTAAAAGTAAAACTACCTGTGACCCGTGGTTTTGCTCGCGATATTCTTGATACCATAAAAAAATCTGGATGAAAATTATTTGGCTGTATTCTTTCGTATTTAAATCAAATGCTGTACACAATTCATGGGTTTTAGATATAAAAATATCCTGTTGTTTAATTCGTTAACACACACTGAAGTAAACCCGAACCTACAACATTTTTTAAAAATGATTTTTTATACTATTATAGGTACCTATTACACATATATCTACAGAGCGTTTTCATAAAACTTTAGTAAAAAAAATATATTTAGATATTACAAACAAACACTGCACCAGATTAGATTGTATATATTATTTTAATTAATAAATAGACAGTATAAACGTCAGCCTCTATTTTCGTTTTTATTTTGACTTTGGTTAATTTTCTAAAAAGTTCTTATACCTTTGTGGTTATAAAGAAGTTTTGTAATAAAATGATTGTTTAATTGGGATGATGAAGTTAAAACGAAGTAATAAAATGCAGGGTTGTGTTAGATTATGAATTATGTGTAACATCAGCTCATGGGACAGGATTCAAGCGGTAACCGTTGAGGTTGAACTGCTCGACACTTACATATAGAGCAGCGAACAAATCCCTGCAAGAGGCTATTGCCCTCGCAACTCTCGGGGCAATCGTGGGAAACGACCTCTCCTTGCCAAATGTAGTCTCTGGTATGGTGAGCGAGGAGAGGTCTTGGATTGGAGTGTCCACCTTTTGTGAGGTCGTACTCTCGCAAAAAAAAAGCTGCGGAGAGAGAGCGCGAAGCGCTCTCCACTAATACTATTCGCAGCAGAAGGTTGGGCAGACGGAAGCGGGACTACCACTTTGTCCTGCAACCGCCATACGCCCGACCTGCGGCAGTGATCCCCGGGGGGAGATCCACTGCCGCCATATAGGCCTCGAAGTGGCGCGCGATACTTTCGGAAGGGGGTAACTCAACATCTATCGCCTAGAGCTACATTCTAGCTCGGAGGAGAAACCCTTAACAGGGTAGAGGCGCTGTCCGGGATCGTAGTAGCGCGCAGCCGCGTTTCTTCCGGTTTCGGCCATAAGCGCAGAGGTGGCACACCAAGGGGTTTTAGTCGGTAAGCGCGTCGCCGCTCTATCTTTGCGGCGCGGAGTCCGACATACCCCGTCGTTCCCCTGGACAGAGGAAAGACGTAAAGTCTTCCTCCCACAAAAAAAGGATTCAAGTGATCCACGAGTCAAAAGCTCTTCTGGAGGAAAATTTAAGCGTATTTTGTAGAAGGAGACTTGCTTCCCACTAAAAAATTTAAAATAAAGTTAATTTAAAAAAATAAGAAACCGACTTCAGCACTTAAAAGTAAGAAAATAATTTAAAATAAACGATATTATTAATACATATTTACAATTTATAATTAGTTACTTTTGAAGTCCGTGACAGCCAAAGCCTTCATTAATACGAGTATTATAGGCGCGTCTCGTGCTATCTTATAAGGAAAAAAAACTATCCTGGGCTGGCACTGACTCCAAAAGTAACTAATTACAAATTGTAAATATGTATTAATAATATCGTTTATTTTAAATTATTTTCTTACTTTTAAGTGCTGAAGTCGGTTTCTTATTTTTTTAAATTAACTTTATTTGTAAACTGGTGATGTCCACAATCGACCTTGAGATTCATATTACGGATCTCCTGACAATCACGTTTGCTGAAGTGGCATAACTCAATACTCGTACGTACAGACTGCCTATGAAATTGTATATGCAGTGTTTAGTTCAAGGATACATCAGAAATAGTTATATTGTTGTCTAGGTTGATTAGAATAAATTTTTGTTTTGGGTGACATAATCTCTACTATATTTTAATATTATAAATGCGAAAGTAACTCTGTCTGTCTGTTACCTTTTCACGGCTAAACTACTGAACCGATTGACTTGAAATTTGGTACAGGGGTAGCTTATGTTCCGAGGAAGAACATAGGCTATGTTTTATCTCGAAATTCCTACAGGAACGGGAACTACGCGGGTGAAACCGCGGGGCACAGCTAGTAACTGTATAATTTAGATACAAGTAGGTATAGAGACAAGATAAAATGCCTCGGTATTCTAGTGGCATGTACGTTGTACACACCCGCCTTCTAACATAGAGGACTCGGATTCAATTCCTGGATCGAGGAAGTTCAGCCTGCTCGCAAATAAGTCCACATGATTTTAAAACAAGTTTCCGCATAGGACGACGTGCATTTTAGACCGTCTGATACTAACCCTCCCGGATTCGATTCCTGGTTTAAGCGTGTTAATTTTCAAAACAGGGATTTCTTAGTCACTGGTCTTGTTTCTTGCTGATATTAATTTAATCAAAGAAAAGGTCGTTGCCTTACAATAGGATCTTACTGTTACTATAATTATAGCCTTCCTCGATAAATGGGCTATCCAACACTACAATTACTTCTCAAATTGGACCCGTAGTTTTTGAGATAAATAAGCGTCCAACCAAACAAGCTCTTCAGCTTTATAATCTAATATATAAAATTCTCGTGTCACAGTTTTCGTTGCCATACTCCTCCGAAACGGCTTGACCGATTCTCATGAAATTTTGTGAGCATATTCAGTAGGTCTGAGAATCGGCCAACATCTATTTTTCATCCCGAAACTCCCACGGGAACGGGAACGAAACTACGCGTGTGAAACCGCGGGGCGCAGCTAGTATTAGTATAGATTACTAGCAGCGCCCCGCGACTTCGTCCGCGTTGGGTTTTTCCCCTTCTTTCCTTTTTTTAATTTCCTAAAATCCTCTCTTAGCGGCTGCCTACGTTATAACATCTTCCTGCATGCCAAATTTCAGTCCGATCCGTCCAGTGGTTTGGGCTGTGCGTAGATGAAAATCTGTTGCGTAGTTTTAAACATCTAAGCATACATAGGGACAGACAACGGGAAGCTACTTTGTTTTATACTATGTATTGATATTACTTAGAAGAAAAGTGATATAAATTATGTCATTAATTTTAACAATAGTTAAACTACGTCATCGCTTCAATATTACACAATCGATGTATCTAGTTTTAACAAAGTAATGTTTTGTTATGGGACACTATTAGATCTAGTTACTTGTATATTAAACGGATTAAAAAAATATAATAATTACATAATTGATTAAGTAAATGTTATTTCGACAATTTAGGCCGATTTTGTTTCGTCTGTATGGTCTTAGTGCGGTCTATGTATGTAATACTAACCGCGTAGTTCCCGTTCCCGTAGGAATATGGGGATAAAATTATGTTAAAAACCTTACCACTGAATCACTCTATCTATTAAAACAAACCGCATCAAAATCTGTTGTGTAGTTTTAAAGATCTAAGTATACATAGGGATATAGGGACAGAGAAAGCGACTTTGTTTTATACTATGTAGTGATTTATTAGTATAGATGTTCTTATGTTTATTTCAATTTTATGTCATTTTCGAAGCCACATTTTTTACCAATTCTGGTGAAACTACACATGTTATTTGAAGTATAAGATGAATTTTAGAGCTTTTTTTAGGTGATTGGGCGAAAATGGGGCTAAAAGGGGGAAGAAAAATTCTACAGGACCTAGTTATTGATTATTTCTTTATTAATTAAATTATTTTTTTCTTATGTCCTTCTTCTAAAGACCCTTCTTTGGACCCAAACTGCACAAATGATTCTGGATTCAAATTTGATTATTCATTTTATTATGGAGAAACCCAACGTAACGTTATCATACAAATTATGAACTT
This sequence comes from Timandra comae, assembly GCA_958496195.1. NCBI lineage: Eukaryota > Metazoa > Arthropoda > Insecta > Lepidoptera > Geometridae > Timandra > Timandra comae. Next base: position 7,317,323 of record OY292372.1, on the reverse strand, counting down.
CCTAGGAATTTGTAATATGAAACATAAGACGCCCCTTGACGCCCACACCGATAAAATACACGTCAGCGTATTGTGGATTTACGCATCGACAAATTATTTTGTCAATTCTTAGTTAGTAAATATTTATTTTGAAAATAAAACTTACTAAAATTATAAACGAAAATTTGGAGATCAATCGACGAGTATGTTAGTCTTCATGCAAAAACTATCGTATCAGATTAAATTTGGTACAGATGTTCCTTATAACTAGGAATAATACATAGGATACTTTTTATCCCGAAATTCCCATGGGATTGGGGTTCATGCGGGTAAAACCGCGGGTCGCAGCTATTTATAAAATTAATGTAAATAAAATTGGAATGCTAAACTAGTAGCGCCCCGCGGTTTCATCCGTGTAGTTCCCGTTCCCATGGGAATTTGGGGATAAAATGTAGCTTATGTCAGGCACTGATAAATTAGCTTTCCATTAGTGAAATATTTTTTGAAATCGGATCAGTAGTTTCGGAGCCTATCCGTTACAAACAAACAAACAAAATTTTCCTCTTTATAATAATATGGTGTAGTAGATACAAGAGCAAAACCACAGCGCATACCTAGTTGTTAGTACCAAGTTCAATTCCCGGTCAAAGCAGACATTTTCACAAAGACAAGTTGTTTGTTTATTTTAATTCATAAAAATATTTTTACAAAAGCTTTTTGATCCACAATATATGATTGATTTGTAAAATAAACTATTCAATGACATTACGCTTTTAGTTACTCTTTCAATGATAAATCAATCTTATTTTGTTAGAGTTAAAGTACAATTTACAATAACAATTAATAAGTAATATTATGCGCAAAGGCAGTCTTTAAAAGGAGATTTTAACAGATAATTGAAAGGTTAAAATTTTATTATATTTTTAACCGACTTCCAAAAAAACAGGAGGAGGAGGATTCTCTATTCGAAGTGTATATTTTTTTTTTTTTTTTTTTGTGTGTTTGTTACGCGATTTCTTTGTAATCATGAATGGAGCATTTTAAAATTCTTGTTCCATTAGAAAGCGGATATTCGCGAAGTGGTCCCATGTCAAGGAAATCAGGATCTGATGATGGGATCCAGGATAAATCGAGGAAAAACCCTCAACAATGTAGGCTGGGTGTCGATTGACATTATTAAAAGTAAAACTACCTGTAACCCGTGGTTTTGCTTGTGATATTCTTGATACTATAAGAATTTCTGGATGAAATTTTTTTGGCTGTATTCTTTTGTATTTAAATCAAATGCTGTTCACAATTCATGGGTTTTAGATATAAAAATGTCCTGTTTTTTAATTCGTTAACACACACTGAAATAAACCCGAAACTACAACATTTTTTAAAAATGTTTTTTTATACTATTATAGGTACCTATTACACATATATCTTCAGAGCGTTTTCATAAAACTTTTTGTAAAAAAATATATTTAGATATTACAAACAAACACTGCACCAGATTAGATTGTATATATTATATTAATTAATAAATAGACAGTATAAACGTCATCCTCTATTTTCGTTTTTATTTTGACTTTGGTTAATTGTCTAAAAAGTTCTTATACCTTTGTGGTTATAAAGAAGTTTTGTAATAAAATGATGGTTTAATTGGGATGATGAAGTTAAAAAGAAGTAATAAAATGCAGGGTTGTGTTAGATTATGAATCATGAGTAACATCAGCTCATGGGACAGGATTCAAGCGGTACCCCTTGAGGTTGAACTGCTCGACACTTATAGAGCAGCGAAAAAATCCCTGCAAGAGGCTATTGCCCTCGCAACTTTCGCGGCAATCGTGGGAAACGACCTCTCCTTGCCAAATCTCTGCTATGGTGAGCGAGGAGAGGTCTTGGATTTGAGTGTCCACCTTTTGTGAGGTCGTACTCTCGCAAAAAAAAGCTGCGGAGAGAGCGCGAAGCCCTCTCCACTAATACTATTCGCAGCAGAAGGTTGGGCAGACGGAAGCGGGACTACCACTTTGTCCTGCAACCACCATACGCCCGACCTGCGGCAGTGATCCCCGGGGGGAGATCCACTGCCGCCATATAGGCCTCGAGGTGGCGCGCGGTACTTTAGGAAGGGGGTAACTCAACATCTGTCGCCTAGAGCTACATTCTAGCTCAGAAGAGAAACCCTTAACAGGGTAGAGGCGCTGTCCGGGATCGTAGTAGCGTGCAGCCGCGTTTCTTCCGGTTTCGGCCATAAGCGCAGAGGTGGCACACCAAGGGGTTTTAGTCGGTAAGCGCGTCGCCGCTCTATCTTTGCGGCGCGGAGTCCGACATACCCCGTCGTTCCCCTGGACAGAGGAAAGACGTAAAGTCTTCCTCCCACAAAAAAAGGATTCAAGTGATCCACGAGTCAAAAGCTCTTCTGGAGGAAAATTTAAGCGTATTTTGTAGAAGGAGACTTGCTTCCCACTAAAAAATTTAAAATAAAGTTAATTTAAAAAAATAAAAAACCGACTTCAGCACTAAAAAGTAAGAAAATAATTTAAAATAAACGATATTATTAATACATATTTACAATTTATAATTAGTTACTTTTGAAGTCGGTGACAGCCAAAGCCTTCATTAATATTATAGGCGCGTCTCGAGCTATCTTATAAGGAAAAAAACTATCCTGGGCTGGCACTGACTCCAAAAGTAACTAATTATAAATTGTAAATATGTATTAATAATATCGTTTATTTTAAATTATTTTCTTACTTTTAAGTGCTGAAGTCGGTTTTTTATTTTTTTAAATTAACTTTATTATGAACTTCCTCAAAGTTTTTAACTTTAACTCTTTGTTGGAACAACGAATATTTTTCTTTGTGTTGAACATTTAACTTCGGTTAAACTATGATACGTCAAAAACTAGATAACTTTTAAAAATATCCGCAAACTTATTTTGTTGTTTTTAGAACATTTATTTAGTTTGCTTTCATCATCATCATCAGCTCATTACAATGTCCCCACCGAGCCTACCCTGAATTAGGATTATTAGGCCTTAGTCAACCACGCTGGCCAAGTGCGGGTTGGTTGACTTCACACATAACCTTAGAATTTCTTCCCAGGTGTGTGCAGGTTTCCTCACAATGTTTTCCTTCACCGTAAGAGCGTCGAAATTAACATACTTATGAATTCGTAAATTGAAAACACATTGGTACGTGGCGGGACTGGTGGGGTTTGAACCAGGCACCTTCCGATTGGAAGTCAACAGCCTTAAACCCTGAGCCACCGAAGCTCTTCTCTAGTTTACTTTAAGTACAGATAATTAAATAATTAAAAATTAATTAAAAATAGTACGAGTTAAGACCGTCGAGATCATAATGGAATTAATATATTTCTTATAAATTTTCATCCCCATTTTAAAAAATTTTGGTAAGTACTTACTTAATTTGAAAAATACATTCAAAATGCTCAACGGACCACCGAAGGAGCCTAGAATTATGGAGTTGCAGCCGTCCCCCTGAATAGGCGGTTTCAGGGGGACGGTTCGTAATAAACCAAAATTTTGACCTCAACTGGTACTTGAACCTAGAACCGTCTATATGTAGGATATCATTATAAGGCGCAAACGGAAACCAAAAACCAGAAGAAACCATTTAACACTGGAAAATTCCTTCTCTTGGAGTCAAACCTCGTACGGAAAAACGTTCCGAAAATTTTCCTATTGTCATTGACGGACACCATGAATATGGTGTTTCCTATTAACAAACAACACATAGAACAATAATATCCTTATTGTTATGATTTAAATACCATTGTTTGTTTAATGACGACTTATGTGGCCAAGTGGTCGCCGGTATGGGCAGCCGAAGTAAGGGTTCCGGGTTTGATTTTCTAGTGTGTTTAGCCTGTAGATGTGAGGACTCCAGTAGCCAAGTGGTTGCCGGTATGGGCTGCCAAGTTATGGGATGCGAGTTTGATTCTGGTACGTTTATCTTGGTACATGATTAGTTACTTGAAAAGGAACAGTTTCGTTTTTACACGATCGGGTTCTGCTAGATTAAAAAATAAATATTATATAAATAAATTTACAAAAATAAACCTAATGTTCCTTATGATTGAACAAAAAATCACGCGGACAGTTAATAATAAAAGAGATTAAGAAAATCCTCTACAGAAATCTAGGATTTATAGAAAAATTAATCCTTATTTCCCTTGGTCACGGCATCCCGCGCAAATTACTGGAACAATTGAATTAAAATTTAGTACAGGGGTAGCTGGACAGGGAAGGACATATGATACTTTTTACCCTGAAATTCCCGCGGGAACGGGAGCTACGCAAGTGAAACCGCGGGGCACAGTTAGTAAATTTATAAAAAGATTATGAAAAAAACAACCTATGTTCCTTATGAATGAACAAAAAATTATGCGGACAGCTAATACATAATAAAAAAGTCAATTAAAAAAATCCTCTAAAGAAATCAAGCAATTTCTATAAAAACATCAAATTAAAAATGTAAAAATCCCCCACCACAATTAATTTCAAACCCCCATAACTTTTAAACGGGTCAACCGATTTCCATCAAACATGTCTAATAACACTCGCACGTAAGTCCCCTCTTTAATACAAAAAAACTAAATTGAAATCGGTTCATCCGTTCGGGAGCTATGATGCCACGTCAAACTTATAACACCCCTCTTTTTGCGTCGGGGGTTAAAAAATAAATTAACCATACATTTCATATGTAATGTCCATGTAATAAACATAATTCAGGCCCTTACTGTCTTCGCAGGCATCTCAATTGCCCATCAAATATCGTATTAATAATCCTTATGTATTCCAATTACTATATAAAAGAGACCATTACATAAATATCTGCAATATTTACCAGCGCCTTCCGCAATATTGCAATAAGTATGTATGACTTTATTAAAATATTTAACATAACAATCACTGCATGATGCAGAAGAAATAAAAATAGATCAATATAAAGAGATGATGCAGTCTGCATATTGTCTGTTATATTGTTCTATTTTTATTTAAAAACTAGCTGCGCCCCGCTTTTACCGTGTGAATCCCAATCCCATGGGAATTTCGGGATAAAAGTATTCTATGATGTTTCATCAGACCGAGACAAACATTAAAAAGTTAACAGACGTTTAAAAGTAAAAATGCTAACTTCCTTATCCTAACTAATACTCGTATTATAAATGCGAAAGTAACTCTGTCTGTCTGTGTCTTGTCCCACGGGATCGAGAATTACGCGGGTGAAACCGCGGGGCACAGCTAGTACAAAATATATAAACGAAATACTACTACTATGTGTATTATATACAGTACATCTTCATTTTTTAAGTCGCCTAAAATATATATTAAATTCTGCTAAACGTCTGCCTGCCTGATAAATTAATGTGCGACTACCTGTTACGTCATGTTCCTACAATTGATCAATTTCGCAGCAGAACTATATAAATTAAGTTAATTACATCCAATTGGTTCGTATCATGAGAAATGTCTCGTGATGATACACACGACATGGGTTAGGTGGGAAACAGCTTGAGAATTAGAGATAATACATTTATTGAATGCCTCGGCTTAGTGGCATTTAATTTTGTACTTGTCTACTAAGGTCTTAGGTTAGATTTCTGGACCGAGTAAAATCATTACAGTTAAAATAGTTATTTATGGTACAAGCGAGGTAAGTTGACGCCTCGCCTGACGGCTCGGGCCTCAATAGCGCCTCGGAAGTAATCACCAATACACGCGTGTACCATACAACGTTTTTCAACACATTTGCGAAGAGATTATCATTTTTCGCTAATAAATAAACAGTTTTTCTATTCGCGCGCATCCCACACAACAATCATGGTGATCGGCCAAAGACTAAAAGAATATACTTATTAAAAAAAAAATACGAATGAATGAATGAATGGAATCGACCATAGACCTACAAAAAGTAAGGAAACATAGTTGAAGTTTGTTTTTAAAATGTATGGACACAATTTTTTTGGTATCGAAACTTTTTTACAATGAAAGCAATTTAAAAAAACAATCTATGACTCACTTGTGAATCAAGCGTGTCATTATTCAACTGTTTTTGCACAAATCAGCAAGTGTGTTGAAAATATATTTTTCAACACATTTGCTCATAAAGGGGCTCTTATTTGTGCAAAAACAGTTGAATAATGGCATGTTTTATTCACAAGGAAGATATGGCCGATCACCATTGTTGTGTTGGATGCGCGCGAATAGAAAAACTATTTAATTATTAGCGAAATATGATATTTTCTTTGCAAATGTGTTGAAAAACGTTGTATGGTACACGCGTGTATTGATGACTACTATCCTCGGCTATCTTCTGACCCTCGCCTGACGGCTCGGGCCTCAATAGCGCCTCGGAAGTAATCACCAACTTTACACGCTTGTACCATAAATAACTATTATTAGTAAGTAACGTTTTGATTGCCTTTCAAGAAATGAATGTTTCTACCAACTTATACTGTTTAAAATCGTTATAGTCAGACATACCCTTTTGCAATCAATCCAAAGATAAATCTCATCACGCAAAACGCTTCCAAATAAGATGGGTCTGATTGGAAAACCCCTTCCTCTTCTTCCTTCTACTTTTCCCTCCAAGATGTTCAATATGAATCTGTTATGTCGTATAAGGTGGCCTATCATTTTTCCTCTTCGGCAAAAAACGGTCTTTGATAACAGTCTCTTTTCTTGTACTCTTTGTAATACAAGTTCGTACACTCATTTCAGTTAGTAACGGAAAAATAACAGCTCAAATAGAGGACATTATTATAGAAGTCTAATTGCCGGAACTGCAAAACTGCCCAATTACAAATTTGGACAACCAATTGTCAAATTTATTAAAGCTAAATTGACTATCAGAACGCGTTCCCTACGGGAAACAACAGTCGGGAAAGTCAGTGGGGTTGTCTTTTTGGGATATTCATAAATTAAGGTGACAAATAATAATGTCATCGACTATCTTGATAGTTATAACACTGATAAGTTTAACAATGTAAATAACCGATAATTTAATATAAAAGGCTCCTTAGGTTTAATTGTGGAAATCTGGAATAGCTTAATGTTCACTGTATACATATCAACCGTAATACTTTGGTCAACACGCATTTCGATTAGATCTCTGACTGAAGAAGTTTTCTGCAATTTAACTTTTAAAATTATCAAACTTAACTCTAATTGCGTAAAACTACCTATACAAGCGTCAATTCAATACTCGTGTAAGCATAACTAGCGGCGCCCCGCGGTTTTACCGACGTAGTTCCCGTTCCCGTAGGAATATGGGTATAAAAATATTCTAAAAACCTTCCCACTGAATCACTTTATCTATTAAAACAAACCGCACCAAAATCCGTTGCGTAGTTTTAAAGATCTAAGCATACATAGGGACATAGAGACAGAGAAAGCGACTTTGTTTTATACTATGTAGTGATGATCACACCTATTCCTCCTCACAATACGAATATCCTCATCAAGTAACACTAGAATCTTTTTAACCGATAATATACCATAGGATCTTACTACCCATACTTTTCATTACTCCAATAGTGCTGGCGCCGCGTGCCACAGCGCATGATTGATTGATTGCGAAATATAAACCGGCGTCTGCGCTTGTCAATTAAACACGTGTTTTATCGCACGTGTGTGGTTATGAATGGACTTTCGATATTTGAAAATTGAGTGAATTTAGAAGAGGTTTTGAATGAAAAACGTTGCTTTTGTAAGCTTTATATCCGCGATCTTCCCGCTCCCGTGAGAATGCGGAGATAAAATTATGCTAAAAACCTTCATCTTCAATCACTCTATCTACTTATTTAAACCCGCGGGTGAAACCGCGGGGCGCTGCTAGTATGACTTAAAAAGCTTTGTCCCGTTTTTTTATACACAAAATGATTATATAAAATAAAAACTCTCTTTGAAACATTCAAAAAGAGCAAATACTTTAATCGCTTAAAATTCTTAGTAAAAACAAACTGAGTCGTGGAAAATTCTTCCTCTTGTTCTATTAAATGGAGATTATTAATAGACTTATCATTAAGCTGTTTATCCTTTAATCCGCTCTTGACACGATGCTGAACTGAAAGTACGGTTAGCAGAAAAAGTAGATCATGATTCAATTTTTAAACTTTATTATGTCTTTTCACTTGCATTTTTTTTTAATTTTACACTTTTAATGGCTTTTGAAAAGTGTTGGACTAAATATTATATGTACAACACTCTATTTAATTAGGGCGAGCGAAGCGCAGCGCTCCTAACGCAATAATTTATACATTTTTGTGTCACATTACACGGAAAACTACAATACCTTCAGATTTGATATTTTACATACATAGTTACTTATTTAAATTTATGCCAGGATGTGCAGAAAATCGTTTAAATATTACTTTGTAAATGAAATAAAAAAAGTTTTATATGCCATGAGCACAAGGCAGTGTTTAAGAAGCTTGCGAACCCCTACAAAGCCTAGCTAGCTTAGCTTTTAAACATTACTTGGAAACCACTACCTGATTTTCAGACACATATTTTTCAAAAGAATTTTGTTTTAGTTTTAACAATATACTTACTCATTATTGAATAGAATTTTAATATTTGTTGTGTTGTAAATATTAATGTTTAAAATTTTTTTTAAAACAAAACACTGCACTTTTTTTGCCAACCGTACTAAGATTCATTAGTGTAGACCGTGGTTTAACACAGATTGTTCTAGAAAACCTAGATGAAACAGTCTCAGTCATTAAATAGGTCGGTCCAATGGATCAATGTCCTGTATACTAACGTCAATAATTGAAAAACAAAGAAAAAAGTCTTGGTTGTACAGCAAAATTAAACTGAACTGGTATTTTTAAACATCCAATTTTTGTTATTTCTCCAACTAGAACGTCAAAAATGTTGTGATTGTCTTATACATAGAATAAGGATCACGACCAGGATTCTAAATAAAACCATTTTCTTCACATTTTACATAAAGAAATATAAACTTTATTTAAAAATAACCTTTTAAAGTCAAAAGTACACTATCAAGTTATACATATTTTTAATCAAATTACAGTAATTGGTTTGTACTCGTAGTTTATTAAACTTCAAAAGAAGATTTTTGATTAAAAATCTGATGTTTTCTACAAACGATGTTCTGTAATTATGAAAATAAAAAAATAACTTTTTGTTTATACTTTACTAGCTGTGCCCCGCGGTTTCACCCGCGTGGTTCCCGTTCCCGTGGGAATACGGGGATAAAATATAGCCTATGTTATTCAGGGTGAATGTAGCTTTCTAATGGTGAAAGAATTATTGAAATCGGTTCAGTAGTTTCGGAGCCTATTCGTTACAAACAAACAAACAAATCTTTCCTCTTTATAATATTAGTATAGACAACTGAAATTTAAAGAAATACTAATTAGTAAGTGGTAACCTACTACGAGTATTTAGTTTGAAATCTATATTAATACTAGCTGTGTTCCGCGGTTTAACCCACATAGTTCCCGATCCCGTGGGAATTCCGGGATAAAACATATACATATAGGGATAAGCATATGTCCTTCCCCGGACCATAAGCTACCCCTGTACCAAATTTCAAGTCAATCGGTTCTGTAGTTTAGCCGTGAAAAGGTAACAGACAGAGAGACAGACACAGTTACTTTCACATTTATAATATTGGTAAAGATTTTGTTTTTTGCCACTAGACCTCTTTGGGCTAAACTTTTGAGGGTTCTACCCTCTCTTACTATATAGAGTCACCAAGTTTTCTGTGCCGGCGGCCAAAATTGGAAGCTTATAAGTAGTGTCATGTTGACTATAATGTAATTTGGATACATTTTGATTACACTGAAAATCATCTGACAACCAAAAGATGCGATTACAGCGACGCTGTCACCGGCACAGAAAAGATTATGACTCTAATATACCCGTAACAACTGTCAATAGCATTAGTACATATAAAAACCAAAACAAATAGCTTTTAATTTAATGTTTTGGTATCGGATTCAGTTCCCGGCCGACTAAGGTAGTATAAAGTAAATATTTACCGTCAGTTTTGGATGTTTATGATGAGTGTGTGATTGTTAATGTCTGCTGACACCCACGATATCAAGTATACTTGGTCTTTTACAAGGTGTGAGTGACCTCGGTTTCGCATTGAAGTTTCCAAAAAAAAAACTTTTACTGAAAAGTTTAGTTTGTCATGGCTTTTTTAATTGGTTATTGTCTTGTTTTAAAACATACTCTTAACAATGTATAACTATAACTTAAAATAACTATTGCAGGTTTTACAAATAAAAGTCTTTTTTTTTCAAAACCCGTTAGGAAAACTAACTACATAAACAGTGTTTTTGAAGTGATACGCGTATAATCTAAAATACATTAACCCAAAAGAGTTAAATATGAGTAGAATAAGAGTAAAGCAAATTGTATCAAATATTACGCATATAAAAACATCATGGATGCATTGCTCATCCCTAAATTCCTACGGGACTTAGTCCGAAACTTCCCGCGTAAAACTGTAAAGTATTCGATTAAATAAATAAATGTTGACAATGAAACTATCTGACTCTGTCTACCGGGTTGAGTATCTCTATAGTTAGCTCTACATCTCTATCTACGAGTATAATGTCTCTATTATCTATATCACGGCTCTACATTGTCGGTAGAGTCGCTAATTAACAAGCAGTTAGAAACTCGTTACAAAATTATAACAACACAATTTCTTTCCACATTTCACTTTCCTTCACAACTCGTAAAACAACGACTAGAAACTATGTTCAAAACATCAGATTAAAATTTAGCACTTAGGTAGAGCATAAAACTTATAAAATTACACGCGACGTGATAAAGCAATTGTACTGTAAAAAACTGAATAAAAATGAACATAGAGCAATGTAGAGTTAGGTAGAGTCTAAAATCTTCGATTTTTTGACAATTTTAAACCGGTTCCGATGACGTAATAAGTCGAAAAATGAAATAAAATAGAATGGGAATAAAAAATAAAGGGATTTGACCGACTTATTAAAAGGTTGATTAATTTATTGTGTGTTGTCGCTGTGCGCCGGTCGGTAGTGGGGGCATGAGGCGAGTTTCTTGCCTCGCATCGCTCCGCTCACTCAGTTGTCGTTTGGCACCCGTGAGAGAAAGACGCGGCCGAATAAAACCGCGTGTTCTCAAAAACTTTACGCAACTAACAATTGCAGTGGAAAATAAACATTTCGCATACTGACAGTGTTGGATTGTTCGTTAAAGTGTTGTTTATAGTGATGAAATTTCAATGGAACTATCACCTCTTTTGTCTTCTGGACAAACGTTGATCGAGGGGATGGATGCGAGAGACAGACTTGTGGAGGAGATCGTACTCCTAGCGCTGTTCCTGGTCTCTACCGCGGCCAACTCGCTGGCCCTGCTCGTGTTCTGCAGGCGGCCCGGCCTCAGGACTATATCTAATCGGTAAGTTCCTCAACTTTATGTTAGCCTGGTACTTTAATTCAGGATGCAACCCAGTGTCAAGGAAAACCGGTTTCGAAATGGATGCAAAAGTAAGCGTGCGTAAATCTTTAAATATTTTGATAGATTATTTTTTCCTTTTGTTGACGTAAAGTTAACAAATAAAAAACGAAAGTAATAAAAACTTTACTTTCGACACACGTTGTGAATAATGATGCAAAATTCAGGGCTACGGTGAAGCAAACATTAACTATACATTACATTTCGACAGTACAATAGCATAATGGTATAACTTAAACTCTTTAAAACTGCGGTTAGTTTTTGACGGACAAAAACGGGTCTCAAAACTTCGTCCCTAAGTTGGGCTGGAGCCAAAACATCGTTGTATTATTAGCCTATCGGTGTGTCATCTACCTGTAGAGTTTGTTTTAAACATTCAGCAATATTTTGATTTATGATGCTTGACAAATTTTGTAATAAAACATTATTAGTTACCGTTTGAGAAGTAATCTATAGCCTACCACCTATACAAATATTATGAAGCTGGACGGTTTGTTTGCTTCAACGTGCTAATCTCTGGAACTACTTGACCGATTTTGACAAAAAAAAACAGTGTTAGATAGCTATCGTTATATATAATATCGAGGAAGGCTATAGGCTAAAATCATCGCGCTAAGACCAATAGGAGAGAAGCTATCGCGGGTTAAACCGCGGGACGCTAACGTAGATATTATTGAGAAAGTGTGATGTTTTCGCATGATCGGTAAGGTCACACAGATTGCAAATGGGAAAAAAATAGACGATCGTCTTAACGGTCACCACGTAATTGGATGCTTTCAAAATTGCCCGAATCTAAACCAATTGTTAAACAACATTGAATCATTTTACGTTTGTAATAAGGTAGCAATTGCAATAAAACGATAAACAAGTTACGACTTTATCAAAGGCTTTTTTGATTTAATTAATTCGTCCATAAAAGTTATGTTCTTTTCTTTGAAACATCCGAAAAACAGCAATAAATCTTTTAATTTTAGTTAAATTTTCACACGTTGTTTTTTTGGAGGTAAAAAAAATCGCTAAGTCATTAGCTTATAAGTATTTCAACAGAACGACGTCCATAAGAAAAATAACATAACTGAAATATTTGTTAAGGTATTATTTGAATCTAATTAAAATTAAATTTAGGTTACCTATCAGACCGTTTCGCGTACCTGTCTAATTTGGAACTTTAATTGCCAATTGACCTTTTTGATGTAAAGGGTAAAAATATTTCCGAAAAAAAAAACTTGCGGTCATCCTATTTGGCACAAAAATTTTTTTTATATAATAAAAAGTTTTGATATGTTTTATTCTATTAAGAATAAAAAAGAAATAGGAAAGAGATAAAAAAGCTAAAAATAATAATAAAAAAACGTATCGTTTCACGCTTATACAAAACCACCTTCATAAAAAAAAAAAACAAAGAAAAAACTTAAACTAAAACATATAACTAAAACAATTAAATTAAAAAAAAACAATGTTTGTAAACAAACGCATCATTAATCAAAAACTATTTTTGTAATATTATATTAATTTCAATACTAATAATGAATTAGTTGAGTCATGATTTTGATGACGCTATAAGATAATGTATGACTTTATTACGCCAAATTATTGAATCATTTTGGTTCATTGTTTGACAATATTAATCAAATTCATGTCTAATTATATTATTTTAAATTAAAATAAAAAATGATTCTTTAAAAAAATCTTTTTTTCTTATTTTTTCAAATCAAAATGCCATTTATTTATTTAACCAATATCAAATCGTACTTGCTGATGCTTACCATAATTATGTTAATTAACTTATAACTTACTAGTATAATGAAAGACTTTTTTAATTTTAAGTATATCGTGTTTTGTAAATAAAAAGAACTTAAGATTATGTACTAACTATTACCCTTCCAAATATAATAAATGTAACAGACAGACAAACATAAATTAATTAAATTATTAAGATTATCCAAATAATTATATTTTTATACATTAAACACGGATTTTCCTCTAAAGAAAATTTACATATTAATCACTTAAAATTTGTTTTAATCTTACAACTTATTGTTGTATCTGTACGAACGACGTATCTGGGGGCACGGCAGTGCCCCCCACCAAGTCGAGCGCGAAGCAAACACTGCCGTACCATCCTTTACAGGAACCTTTTCGCCGCATTTTCAGGCCCCTATTTGACAACCTCTGGATAAGCCCAGAACGCTGAAATTTTCGTCATCCAGTAAGCTATACAATCACATACTTAAAATAAAATTTCAAGTCTGTAAGTCATTTAGTTCCGAAGTTAAGCGAAAGCAAAGTTTCGTATTTATGACAGACACTCACTCACTCACTCACTCACTCACTCACTCACTCACTCACTCATGATCATCAAAATAGAACTAGTACTTCCCATAAACCTAGAGAGCTGAAATTTGGTACAGAGTTAGGGTTTAATGGCCACATAAAGGGAAAACTATAAAAACTAGGATAATCGAACGGGAACGGGAATTATACGGGAACGGGAACGGGAATTGTAACTCAAGAACGGCTGAACTGATTTGGCTGAAAATTGGTGAGGAGGTAGCTTAGAACCAGGAAAAGGACATAAGATACCTTTAATCCCGAAATTCCCACGGGATTGGGAACTGGAATTTAAAAATCAAGAACGGCTGAATTGATTTGGCTGAAAATTGGTGGGGAGGTAGCTTAGAACCAGGATAAGAACATAAAATACTTTAATCCCGAAAATCCCACGGGAATGGGAACGGGTTTTTTTTACTCAAGAACGGTTGAACTGATTTGGCTGAAAATTGGTGGGGAGGTAGCTAAGAACCAGGACAAGAACATAGAATACCTTTAATCTCGAAATTCCCACGGGATTGGGAACGGGAATTTATAACTCAAGAACGGCTGAATTGATTTGGCTGAAAATTGGTGGGGAGGTAGCTTAGAACCAGGAGAAGCACATAGAATACTTTTAATCCCGAAATTCCCACGGGAATGGGAACGGGAATTATAATTCTAGAACAGCTGAACTGATTTGGCTGGCCATTTGTGGGGAGGTAGCTTAAAACTATTTATCTATAGATACTTTTTATCCCGAAATTCCCACGGAAACGCGAACGGGAACTACGCGGGTGAAACCGCGTGGCGCTTAATAATATACTCCTAAAAAGAAAAAATGTGTCAAATAAGAAAATCTAATAAAATAAATCAATATAAACAAGTTTTAACAAAAAGAAATGAAATCCCACCAAAAACATTCTGTAAAAAACTAGCCAAGTCTCGATGGAGCTGCTTGTTTATCTCTAAATAAAAAGTAATGAAATCTAGACAGACTCGTGCCAAGTCTAAGGTTCCTTACTGCGATTTCTTTATTATTATAGTTAATGTTTTGTGACTTGGCCGTTGAAGGGTAAACATGTATGTACACAAGGGTACAAAACTAGGTGCTCCATGACGCTATTGCACCAATCTTAAAAAATCCAGAACCTACCCATTGACGATAGAAAATTGCCACTTGAAAATGTTGATTCAATATCCAGTCAATTGTAGGCTTGATAAAGATGCGTATTTTAATAATGTTATACATTACGTGTAAACAAAATTGACGTGTACCCACTACTAACGTTTTAAACAATGTTCAACGGCCAAGTCACACAACATTAACTATAATAATAAAGAAATCGCAGTAAGGAACCTTAGACTTGGCACGAGTCTGTCTAGATTTCATTACTTTTTATTTAGAGATAAACAAGCAGCTCCATCGAGACTTGGCTAGTTTTTTACAGAATGTTTTTGGTGGGTATTTATCTACTAACATACGTACAAACTATAAATTATGTGATTAAAACCTTCGATTATTTTTGTAAAATCTTGTTTTCTTAATAACGTTCTTAAATAAAGGCCCTTATCGAAATACCAAATAAAAGAACTAGGGAATCACTACATAGTATAAAACAAATTTGCTTTCCCTATATTAAAACAAACCGCATCAAAATCCGTTGCGTAGTTTTAAAGATCTAAGCATACATAGGGACAGAGAAAGCGACTTTGTTTTATACTATGTAGAGATAGTGATAGTGAAGATGTACTCCATGCATAACTTCAATTTAAAACAAATTGTTCCCAATCCTTAAAACTATTCTAACCAAATATCGTTAAACAAACAGAACCTAATTAAACAAACCTTTAACACTAACAGAATAAGGTCGAAATTATCATAACACAAATAATTGTGTGTTGTTTACAATTTTCAAGTAAATTACTTTTGAGAAACTATTAAACTAATTTGTATGCAATTAGAATACCCATTGATAGGTATGTTGATAAAAAGTCATTAGCTGTAGTGTGAAAACAATTATCTTTCTAACTTGTGCACGTTCTAAATACTTAAATGAAAAAATGTGATAAAATACTTCAATATATCTTAGACTTCAATATATCTTAGAGAATTTATAACATAACTACCTGGGCCCCGCGGTTTCACCCGCGTATTTCCGGATCCCGTGGGAATTTCGGGGTAAAACATAGCCCATGTCCTTCCCCGGACTATAAGCTACCCCTGTACCAAATTTCAAGTCAATCGGTTCAGTAGTTTAGCCGTGAAAAGGTAACAGACAGACAGAGTTACTTTCGCATTAATAATATTAGTAAGGAAGTAAAGATAGTAAGGATGATTATGTTCACTACATCATCTCAATTCTTCTGATTATAGTAACTGACCCCTAACTAAGAACTTGTATCTAGGGTATCAGAAACTACGCACACACTCATTCACACACATACAGACCGAGACAAACATTTGTAGTTCACACAAAATCTAATATTCACCGCACGGGAATCGAACCCGCAACCTTACGGATGGCAGTCCGGCATGGTGACCACTCTGCGATTTTAGTAAAGATCACTGCTAGACATAGGTCTGTCTGATATCTCGAAAAGGAATACTTAGGTATTATCTATCTAATAATAAATTATCTAAATGATAATAAATTATTACTTACTAGTAGCTCCCCGTGGTTTCACCCGCGTAGTTCCCGTTCCCGTGGGATTACGGGGATAAAATATAGCCTATGTCACACACTGATAAATTAGCTTTCCATTAGTGAAAGAATTTTTGAAATCGGTCCAGTAGTTTCGGAGCCTATTCATTACAAACAAACAAATCTTTCCTCTTTATAATATTAGTATAGCTGATCTAAGAAAAATATTTTAGCGTCTGATAGATAGCCTATTTATCCAAGGCTTGTATTATCAAGACTGATGAAACTATAGAGCGTATTATATAGGTCTTTTTCGCTTCAACAAATACCGAAATATACCTAAATAATTACATCTATACTAATATTATAAAGCTGAAGAGTTTGTTCGGTTGAACGCGCTAATCTCAGTAACTACTGGTCTGATTTGAAAAAATATTCAAATCAATCAAAAAAAAATCAAAACTATTTATTTTCAAATATTACAAGTTGAAAATTACAGGGTTTGGGAACTCTTCTGGTAAGTTTCGACCTGTGTTAGAAGATTCCCCTCTTGTCTACGGCTTACATCATTTAGAGTAACATTTCAAAATTAAAGTTACATATATTTCAGTGTTAGATAGCCCATTTATCGAAGAAGGCTATAGGCTATAACATATTTTCTCGGGAACGGGAACTACGGGGGTAAAACCGCGGGGCGCTGCTAGTTACATATTAAGACCTCTAAGTTCGAAAACAAAACACACTCGTCCTTCCCATTTTATTTATCTCACACGACGCAAAACAAATCATTACGCACAAAGTGTCTTATCGAACGGAGAAATCCATTGATATTAAAATAAACGCGGTTATTATTGTTTTAATAGGTCAGAAACCTCATCATGTACACAAGGAATTTGTTAGATAACTTAGCGGGTCATGGTTCAGTTAAATTATTATAGTTTTAGTTAAGTTTGGGTTCTTTCCGTTCATTTAGTCACTTATCTGGTCAGTTTTTGTGTGATGCGTGTACGGACATACATAAAGACGGACAGATTTAGGCGGTAATAATGAAATTATTGGCTTGAATAACCGAATAACTACAACGTAATAGTACATTATGGTACAAGTGTGTAAAGTTGGTGATTATCACTCAGGCGCTATTAGGACTCGAGCTGTAAGGTAAGGTAAGGTGTAAGGTGGAATAAGAGCCGCTATTGAGCAATTGTGTCTTATGATTGTTTCCACCATTGATTTGGTTATAGAGACAGTAAAATTTAAAATTTAAAAAACCCCCAACACAATTACATTCAAACCCCCATAACTTTTAAACGGGTCAACCGATTTTCATCAAACATGTCTAAGAACACTCGCACGTAAGTCCCCTTTAATACAAAAAAAAATGAAATCGGTTCATCCGTTCGGGAGCTATGATGCCACAGACAGACAGATACACACACACACAGAGACACGTCAAACTTATACCATTACTTAACCTTACACCCCTCTTTTTGCGTCGGGGGTTAAAAATAATTATAGGTGTCAATAAAGTGAACGAAGCCGCGATAAATAGCTAGATTAAATGTACCTAATATACTATTATCAAGGTTACAAGTAATTACATGTCAGACGCTGATTAAAATTGTGTAATTTGTCGTAATTATAATTAAAATATTTTCATAATTGCTCAAATGAATTTTTGTTGACATTATTAGAAATGGTCATTAAAATTGATTTAATTTTTAACCGAAGTTTTAGAAGGAAGTTCTTTGTTTTGTTTTTTAAAATAGAATTTAATGTGGTCATTGACCATTTTAAGCACTTGTTTAAAGGAACGGAGTTATTAATAAGTTACTGTAAAGGAAAGAAATAAAGAAAAAAACAGTTTATTAAGTATCTAAAGGCGGCCATTGACTGATCTAGAATCAGTTGAACTGACATCCATTAAAAAATGGTCGTCAATCACCGGAGCGATTCCAGATTCCAGTGGGGAAATCTAGTTGGCCTAAAACTTTTGGAGTGACGCACAGTTTTATGTCTGGACTGATCAGTTAAACTGACTTTTTAATGGGAGTTATTAACCCCGACATTTAAATAGGGTATAAAACTCGTAAAACAGGGATGATTTTAATTATCTAGCTAGACTGTCTGTCCTGATATTCTAGATTCAATTCCTGGTTTAAACAATGCACGTTTTAACCTGTCAAACCAAACAGCTCCGGTTTCAGATCACCAATACAAATTGACAACGACTTTTCTATACGAATATATTTGTACAAGCATAAAATATTTATGTAACATTACATAAAGTTAACAAAATAGTTAGAACAATCAAAAATATACCCTAATTCGTCTATATCTAGAGTTATATTTCCAATAAGTATACAACTATTATTATAGTGTAACTTCGTGAAAACATTTCTTTTGAACGTGTTTTCTTTAAATTTTAATAAAAATAAAGAATTTTGTCACGTTCTTTATTATTGTAATTGATAAATATTAACACATAATCTACTAAATTAAAAAGACAGAGTTCAATAGTCCATAATAAAATAATACATAGTATAAGTAAGTTTGTTACCTTTCTAGCTAGAATATTAAAACCTACGCACACACAAATATTTTCACACTAGCTGTGCCCAGCGTGGAACCTTATCCCGTGGGAATTTTGGGAGAAGAGTATCCTATGTATTATTCCTAGGTATAAGAAACATCCTTTCTTTGTTTTAGCATAGTTTCAGAAATCTGCCCTTGTCTAGCCTAAGTTCAATTTCCCGATAAAGTATTTTAAAATTTATATAAGTACTTATTTTTTGGTAAATTTTGCTGAAACATAGTTTGACGAATCTGTCTTTGTCACAGCGGTCCTTGCTTGAATTTTAAATTTAAGTATTTTCGTTTAAATATTTCTAGAAATATTTTGCTTCTATTGTATTAAAAACCATCAACCACGATAAATCGCTTTATCATAAAGGAAGTTAAAAACTTTCTTAATTCTATAATCATAACAAATCAAGGAAGTCTAGCGAAATATAAATTGCGATTGATAAGAATCTGTAAAAACATTGATAACATTCTATTTACAACTATTTGAGGGAAACCCCTAAATTGATACATAATATTATGTTCTAAGATTAAATTTACTTAGTCACAAATTGTTATTCATCACTACATAGTATAAAACAAAGTCGCTTTCTCTGTCCTTATGTCCCTATGTATGCGTAGATCTTTAAAACTACGCAACAGATTTTGATGCGGTTTGTTTTAATAGATAGAGCAGTTCAAAGAGAAGGTTTTTAGTATAATTTTATCCCCGTATTTCCATGAGAATGGGAAAACCAAGTGAAATAGCCAGTATACATATAAGAGTGTAGTCTAGTTATATTTACTTTATTTTATACTAGCGCTTACCCCCGTAGTTCCCGTTCCCGTAGGAATATGGGGATAATATTCTGCTAAAAACCTTCCCACTGAATCACTCTATCTATTAAAACATTCCGCATCAAAATCCGTTGCGTAGTTTTAAAGATCTAAGCATACATAGGGACAGAGAAAGCGACTTTGTTTTATACTCGTACTATGTAGTGATTTTATATCATTGACGTTATCAACAGCTGACAATGTGCCTGTACTGCTGACTTACTCAAAAACAGTGCAGCCCAAATTGCAAATTAAACATTTCGATTCACGTTTTTAATCACGCAAATTATTTGAGTTCAATAACATGTGACAATTTAAATATATGTGTATAAGTAAAATTTCTTTTATACATTTTAGTATTTGACTGACTGACTGACTGATTTATCAACGCAGTGGCAAAATTACTAGATGCCGTGTTTGCATATAGGGTTTTTAGGTAAACTTTAAAATATTTTTAAATAAATTAAGCACTTAGTTTGAGGTTAGAAGCGATGAAAGTTTGTACAGATTTCCGATATTTTTAAGATAGAGCTATGTTTTAATATTAGCACTGGATTTTGGGACAACCAACCCCTATTAGAGTAGTAGAAAAACGGGTAAAAGTGTTGGTAATCAACCCCACACATGGCGGAAAGGGGTTAAATTTTTGCAAAAAAACCATCGTTTGAAAGCGCTGTATTTTTTTTTAACCACATACCATAATATAAACACTAGCGGCGTCTCGCGGTTTCACTCGCGTGGTTCCCGTTCCCGTGGGAATACGGGGATAAAATATAGCCTATGTTACTCAGGGTGAATGTAGCTTTCTAATGAAAAAAGAATTATTAAAATCAGTCCAGTACTTTTCGAGTTTATTCGTTACATATAAAAATACAAATCTTTCCTCTTTATAATGTTAGTGTAAAAGTGTAAATGTAGATAGTCTAAAAGTGTAGATTATGCGACCAATTCCATAGCAAAACATACTAAACATAAACATAAACAACAAAACATAGTTTAATAATGAAACATTATTATATTTTTTGCATAATATCATTGTTTTTGTATAAATACCGAGTTGAGGCCAATAATAAATTGTGAACGGTTTCTTCCATCCGATAAGATATGTACTTGATTTATATTGAGCACAATTATTTACAATCACTCTTAGTTCTCAATGAATCTGTTATTTTAATATTATTACCTAATTATTGGAGATATTATCATTTAAGTTAAATACATTTGTATATTTTAGTTAAAATATTTTTTTTATTTAAAACATTAAATTAAAAATTTGAAAAAAACCCCAACACAATTACTTTGAAACCACCATAACTTTTAAACGGGTCAACCAATTTTCATCAAACATGTCTAAAAACACTCGCACGTAAATCCCCTTTAATAATCGGTTCATCCGTTCGGGAGCTATGATGCCACAGACAGACAGATACACACACACACAGACACGTAAGGCGAAGGAAAACATCGTAGTTGAATAAGGCGTAATCACCCTAATTCAGGGTAGGCTCGAGCCCTTGATAGGGACATAAATATGAGTAATACACGCCAATACAGTCTATAGTAATTTTGGAGATTAAATTTCAAACAAAACTAGATAAATACTAACGTAAGTACAATAAAATTTAATAAAATAACGATTTCAAAGAGTGAAATAACTAAAAAACAATTTATTTTTATCATAATTCACAAAACTAACAATTTTTATAACCAATTATTAGGAATCATAAAAAATAATTTACAATTTGAATTGACTCATACATTCTGTTGAGTAATGTTTCTGAAGATAGTAGAAACATTCATTGAATGGTATTTTTATTGGTATCACTAACTACGGCCTGCGGGTTTGCTCACTTTTAAATTATTATGTAAGAACTAAAAATATTGTAAATTATAAATAAATAGGATCAAGGCAAAAGGCAGAATTCAAAATTTTATCTTCTACGAAAATTGGTTAGAGCAGTGTCATAGTTAGGCACGGTCCTTGGGTCAAATCTCTGTTAAGGTCAAAATTTTAAGAGCCCTTAAAAGTCTAACAGTCGAATATCGCATCACGCACAAAGGACTCATACTGAAAAAGTCTAGAAACGTCAGTGCATGGCGAAACGCTGTCGCTCTCGCATCTCACTCTTCCTGACGAAAGCCACCGTGTGTGACCGAAACTAGTCGAGGGATTCGACTAAATTCGGTAAGTACGCATAACCCGTACAAAATAATTTAAATTTAGAACTCTTATTGCTAAAAACTGACCGCTTGAGAACAATACAATAGAAAAGGTCGACACTTAAGTTTTTATTAGTACATTATATACTAGTTAGTATATAAATGATGTCACTAAGAAAGTATGTAAGTCTATATATTTATCTAATCATACATTGAATCGACTGATCAAAGTACAGTGCCTTTTACATACTATAAACACATTATATACCAATTACAGATGGTTTTTATTTACATATAATGTTATTTACATCGTTTATATGTTTATTTTCTTAGCTACTGTTTGTATTGATCCAAGTGGCAGACTGCCAAGCAAGGGATTGCGGGTTCGATTCCCGTGTGAGGTAAATATTTGATCTACAAATGTTTGCTGATACCCTAGACACAGCCAATCACTACATAGTATAAAACAAAGTCGCTTTCCCTATGTCCCTATGTATGCTTAGATCTTTAAAACTACCCAACCGATTTTGATGCGATTTGTTTTAATAAATAGAGTAATTCAGTGGGAAGGTTTTTAGGATAATTTTACTACGCGGGTAAAACCGCGGGGCGCCGCTGGTAAACCTATATATGTAGGGATCAGTTGCTATATGAAAATGATACGAATTTGATTTAAAAGTCTTTCAATTCCAAGCATTTCCGTGCTTCGTACACGTTATATCGGTTCCGGTTGTCTTACTAACATCATCGACAGTCGTTACGGGAAGTTAGACCCCTCAAAAGTATAACCTAAAGGGATACCTTTTACTTTTGAGGTTATACTTTTGAGGGCTCTACTCTGACTCGTCAATAGGATACTATTGACGAGTCAGTTTCACTGATCAGTTGAACTGACGTACATCCAAAATGGTCGTCAATCACCCGAGCTATTCCAGATTTGAGTGGGGAAAATCTAGTTGGCCTATGCTTTGGAGTGACGTACAGTTTTTTGTCTGGACTGATCAGTTCAACTGTCAATGATCACCTAAAGAATATCGTAGCAAGCACAAAGGATACAAACTAAAGAGGTTTTATTGTGGAAAAATACCCAACTACCCACTCAGTAGTATAAAACAACTATTTGTCTTTATAAACTTGTATTTATTACTATTTATGCTCTATTTCTTTATTACTATAGGTAAGCGGTTTTACCCAATGTATTTTCCTATTTTTTTTGCTTTTTTCATGGACATTTTGGAGTTAATTTATCTTATTTGACCCGCACTAGGCCAGCGTGGTCGACTAAGGCCTTATCGCCCTCATGCAGGGTAGGCTCAAGACCCTAAGTGGGGACATTATATGAGCTGATGATGATGTATCTTAGTTGATTATAATTTAGGCCCAATCTCATAGAAATTAATAGTTTTTGCGGGACAGAATAACAAACGTTTACAATGATGCAATGAAGACTAATAAAGCGTATAATAATCACGGTTGAGTAATGTCGGTGATCCCAATCCCTAACCATGTTTATAGATAAACATGCTAAACTAATAATAATTCCAAGGGTATTCCCACTACGTATTAATTCCGTTAATTTCGGTGATATCACAATCCAGATGTCAACCACCATTAAAAAACCCGTTAAAATTGCCAATAGTAAAAAAACTTGTTTTCTTTTAATAATGGTAATAATTTTATTCTTGATAAGTTTTGTGAATGAATTAATAATTTATAGTATTGTTATGTTATCGAATTTCTTTGCAGTTTATTTAAATCTAATATACCTATAAAATTCTCGTGTCACAGTTTTCGTTGCCATACTCCTCCGAAACGGCTTGACCGATTCTCATGAAATTTTGTGAGCATATTCAGTAGGTCTGAGAATCGGCCAACATCTATTTTTCATCCCGAAATTCCCACGGGAACGGGAACTACGCGTGTGAAACCGCGGGGCGCAGCTAGTTTTTTTATAAGAGGCCTGCCCCTAATGACTTAGGTAATTAATTAATGTATCGAATGCATTTTAAATGTCTTTAAACGAACCGAACTACTTTCTAATTCAAATTTAGAATAACAGATAATATTGTTTACTCTTCTCTGTTCGAGTATCGAATAGAAATTAAGGACATAACTTATTTGAACAATGATAACATTTAGTTTAACTAATATTTATTTTGAAGCCTTGACTTTGCACCGACATTCCTTTACCATTGATATTGAATAACTATGTCAAGAATTGTTGATAAAACTGTTGAAAAGTATTGACATACAAATCGATGTTTCGAATCGATTATTTATACATTCGGAATAAACACTGGCAATCAACAAATCAACAATCTTTTAAAAAAAAGTTGAACTTTTAAATTTAGAAGACCTCGTTCTTTTATTTTGTAAAGAGTATCATTTTAAACACTTAAACATAAACATTATAGATACATAATAAGATTAATAAGCTCTTAAGTGTATTAGCAATGGAAATTTACTAGTCGACATTCCTTTTAAACACACAAACAAATGCAAATCACCTTTTAAGAACCCGTAAAACCTATGTAAACATGTTGAGTGCAGCTGTTTCGTTGTGCAATCTAATGACGGTAGTATCTAAGTGACTTTCTAAGACATTTCACTGTATCTAAATGGTTGTAGCGTAGAACGGAACGCAACGCAAGTGATATACCATACCAGTACTGGCTGGAAGCGATATGTTAATGCGACAATTTAAAAAGTGGAACACATGACACGTGTTTGAAAAAAGAAAATGGAATTTCGATTTGAAAATGGCGGTTCATTTACTTTTTAATTTACTCTAACGTCTATGGTTAGGTTAAGTTTTTAATACAACTTCTTTCTTTAATCGATAAATAGTAGGTACTTTTCTTGAACAATTTATTTGCATTTAAATTGTATTATATCACAATCCTATCGGTCGTAGCGTAAGCCTAGCGTCGATAAATTGGCTATCGGACACAAAAATATTTTTTCAATATTTCTTAAGATTATCGCATCCAATCCAATGAAATAAACTCTTTATAATATTAGTTAAGATATCTAGTTATTCCAGTACAAAGAATTGACTTGTAAACCAGAATAACGACCTACGAGTTATTAACTGTCATATTCAGAGCTTATAAGAGTCTTATTACGATATTATAATATCATCACTGGTGGTATCTTTGAACAAAACAAATTCATTATTACTTAATGTTGTTGTGTCTGACTGTTGGGTTTTAATGGCGGGATTTTGATTATGTTGAAGTTAAAGATTGCAAAAGATAGAGGTAGGATATTTTGGAAATTTAATTTACTCTATGGAAGATAGAGAAATCAAAACAAAATAACTAAGAGGCTCTTCCTTTTTTAAATTCTGTCAAAAATTGACAAATCATAAAGATCGCATAATTAGAAACGTCAAATGCTCCGAAAAAAATTTATCTATGATTAAAGAACTGACAGTTTAAAAGAGTAAATTAAAATCTTTGCCAATGTTTTGACTTACATTTCATTATTCCAGAAAATTCACTAAAAAACTATATTTACTAGTTTCCAAGTCTTGGCATAAAGAATCAAGATAAAGCAGGAAATAATTTGCGATGTTTTTGAAGTTAATTAAGCCGATTTGGATGCCAAGTTCATTTGTTTAGAAATGTTTTAAATATAGCTTCTGGTATTCGGTCATATTATAATAACATTTAATATGAAAAAAAAATTACATCATTTTTTGTATAAAATGCAGTATACTCGTGTTTCATTCTTTAGGATAGAAACCTAGACTGCCATATTTGCGTTGCATTTTTAGTCTGGTTTAGCACTAAACCAGGTTTTACAATCAATTTTGAATACTGTCAAAGTGACAGATTTGACTGACAAGGTGTCAAATGCTTACCAGGTTTTGTTAAACCGGACTAAAAATGCAACGCAAATAAGGCAGAGATAGTTTAACTAAATTCAACTTAAATTATTTTACTTAGTCGAAAGTGTAACAAACAGACCGAGTTTCTATAGCAAATTTTACAATTAGGTCTTATAATATAGGACTCATACGGGTTTCACAGTCGCTTCCTGCATTCGCAGATGACACAACTATATTTATTACCATACGGGTAACAATAAACAGCATTCCATACAAAGATTATAGATAAAAACAACAGTTCCACAACAAAAAACATATATATTATACTCGTAGAGTCACATTCTTTTCTGTGCCTTCGGCCAAAATTGGAAGCTACTATTGTCATTTTAATTCTAATGTCATTTGGATACATTTTCAATAAACGGACAACCAAAAGATGCGATTACAGCGACGCTGTCACCGGCACAGAAAACATTGTGACTCTATAGATAAGTATAATGATTTTGTAATATCTGGTCTGGCTTTGTAGCTAGGAAGAGGTCTCACACAAACATCAGTGTTGCCAACTAAATAATTCTAATAAACCATAGACAACTAATTATAAGTAAATGATAAATAGTTGCCATTTT
This sequence comes from Timandra comae, assembly GCA_958496195.1. Classification (NCBI taxonomy): domain Eukaryota; kingdom Metazoa; phylum Arthropoda; class Insecta; order Lepidoptera; family Geometridae; genus Timandra; species Timandra comae. Next base: position 7,290,887 of record OY292372.1, on the reverse strand, counting down.
GAAACCGACAAATCACCCACGTTAACGTGTGAACCATTTTAAGCACTCGTGTAAAGGAACCGAGATATTAATAAATTACTGTATGGCCCGCCATGAGTCATTTCGTTTGGGGGAATGTGGGAGTTTTAATGATTAAAATTGATCATGATCGATAAAGTTGTTGATTATAAATCAATGTGCTGATAATATTATCGATTTGTAAGCAAATCATTGATTAAAGTATGATTAATTGTTAAAAAATATTTGTTAAAGTATGTCAGATGAGACTTAGCTAATGTTGCCAAGGTTTTTGCAAAAAACCTACTGAGATTTTGGGAATCAAATGATTTCTTGGGAATTCCAGGATTAAAGTCCAATATCTCGCTCATAAAAAACGAAAATTCAAATATTGAGTCGTAACAAAACATGATGAGTAAAACGTCTAAATTTTCAAAATTGAAGATGATTATGATGTTATTTTAAATGGTTGTTTTTATTATTTTTTTCTTTTCTCAATTGCAATATCCACGTCATTAATAATGTGCTGTTCTAATGATTTCTTAGCCATTGTTTGTACGCTTTAATAGTTACATTGTAATCCATGACGTAAGCGACTCGTCGTTATGCAAATCACAATGAAGTTGTCAACGTTCTGTCAAAATAAGCTGTCAATGTTTATGGCATTCTTCATTCAAAATAAAATAAAAGTCTATTAAAACGATATAAAGAATTGTTGTTTTTTGAGATTCTAATTTCAAATTTAAACTTTACCCGAAACTATGTTCTAAAAAGTAAACAAATAAAAAGGAACACTTTATTGTCACTTAAAAATTTTAAATGGCTAATTCTAGAGTTCTAAATTTAAACACTTGTGTGGCTTCAGACGTCAACCCGTCAACTAACTGATGGTAAACAGATTATCAAAATAGACGTGGAGAAATTAAGATTTCTAATTGCTTTTTTTAGCTCCATGTCTTTATGGCAAATTTCCAGGTGATTGGGTTTTTATAATTAACTTTATGGTGTATAGGTGACGTCGTCTCTGTCGTGTGGGCTCACGAAACTAGATCATAAACAAAATTTGGTTTTAACGTCATCTTTTCAAATATGGCAAGATCATAAAAATAGCTGTTTATTCATTTTAAAAGTATATTGTTGGACTACAGGTATACAAAAATAAATATAAGAAACAAACAGTGCACGATTTTACTCAAAAATTCAGATTCTGTATCCTATATTCTTTCTGGTTATAAGGTGTGTGTGTGTGTGTGTGTGTGTGTATCAAATTTCATCTAAATAGGTCCATCCAGTAGTTGCAGAGTCAATTTAATACAAAAACAAAACATTTGAATTTATTGTTTTGTTTGATTAAATTAAATAAAACGTTACTTTTATTCATTTCCTTTAATACTTAATTCTTACGTCACAATAGAAAAGCGGTTAGACAATTTGAATTTGTAATTCGATTTGACATTTGACATTATAAGACATTATGTTTGAGTTGCCATGTTGTAAGTTTTTGTTACAATATTTAGATTTAATAATTATAATTACTAATGTTTAACGAAATTTTTTTTTTTTACGCAAACACTACACATTGAAATAAAACTTTGACGGATGTTGGATTATTGTCGCTTTTAATGTAGTTTCATGTCGAAATATTAAATAATAAGTATCAATTTATTAATCGAATCTAGCACTCCCAGTTCACTAGACCCACCACAAAAAAAAATATCTACCTAGATATAAATGTATTGTTAAAAAAACAATAAACTTAATTCAATCAAACAATTATAAGGAAAAACGACATGGTCACCCATCAAGGTCGCGCCTCGCGTGGCGTTGCTTAACACATTTACATAAATCAACCGCTTACTATTTTTTTTATTCTTGTTAAGAAACTGATATCAACATACATAATTATATCAATAATTTTCTTATATTGTTGTCATCTTTATTGCTAAACCTTGCTGTGTACCACTGTTTCACGCGCTTTAATTATTACATTACTTCCTAGGTAAATAGCGTGATTTTATATAGGTAGTTACAAGCGGCACCCCGCGTTTTCACCCTCGTAATTCCGGTTCCCGTGGGAATATGGGGATAACATTATGTTAGCATAATTTTATCCCCATATTCCCACTAAAAACCTTTCCACTGAATCACTCTATCTATTAAAACATACCGAATCAAAATCCGTTGCGTAGTTTTAAAGATCTAAGCATACATAGGGACATAAGGACATAGAGACAGAGAAAGCGACTTTGTTTTATACTATGTAGTGATAGTGATAGTCTTTCTCATTAACCCATGTAGACCTAAGTATAGAGTCACAATCTTTTCTGTGCCGATGACAGCGTCGCTGTAATCGCATCTTTTGGTTGTCAGTTTATTGAAAATGTATCCAAATGACATTAGAGTCTAAATGGCGATAGTAGCTTCCAATTTTGGCCGCCGGCACAGAAAAGACTGTGACTCTATATAACTTAGTAGCACAAGCGTGACTTTGTCTATGCTTTGTGGGGGCTCGCTTTTTTTAAACTGGCTTATGCGCGCGGCATATAAAACCTCTTTTTTAATTCTATTGAAAAATAATAACTTTTTCTGCACATCTAGACATTGGAATTAAGTATGTTAAATATCAAATCTGTAGGTGTTGTAGTTTTTCCGTAAATTGTACAAGAAATCTGTATAAATTGAATTAGAAGGGCTTCGCTTCGCTCGCCCTAAATAGTTGCTAATAAAATTCACAAGGAACTCCTATGTATTTGAATTAAATATGTAATTACTTAATTATATTATATAAACTAAACTATTCTAATGTTATGTTAACATAATGTAATTGACATTTCACACGTATTTTTCCGCATTTTATTTCAATTAATTACAGTATTTTAATTTGTAATTTTATGTTATTATTTTGATTTATTGTAGTATTTTGTTCATAATTATTCTTCCTTAAGTTTGCTTTACTAGACATAACTAGGTGATGTGATTAGTTTTTTTTAATCCAATTTTTCAAAAATACAATTAAACCGTTACCACTTTTATCAAATTCACCATTTAAATTCCTTTCAACAGTAGAAACCTTGACAAAGAAGGTAAAATACTCTTTCCTTCAAAAAAAGAAACTTTTTCTAAAATATCATGAATCACGATCTTATTTAATCTATGTGCATGTCAATGTCAGTTTAGATAAATAAATGAGACAAAAATAGATTTTCAAATATCGAACCCACGCGGTATTGAACAAAAACAAATTCTTGATTTAAAAATTACAATTTTATTCTTTTTGTATTACCATAATATATGTTTTGACTTATACGTCATGGTGACGTATGTTTATTTTTAACTGACGTTTAGAATTTATTTGTAAGAATATAGATATTAATGTCGGGTCTTATGAAGAAAGAAAACTAGAGTAAGACCTCATAAAGCCCATAATTATTTATTATATTGATCGAATTACTAAAAAACAAGTATGGTAGAATAGTCTTAATGAAAATGAATTTCGATTACAATTTTAGTTAGTGCTATTAAAGTTTATCGGCATCCTACTAGAGTTCATAGGCTTCGAATTTGGTTTAATTACATTCCCAATCATTTTACATTTCAATTAACAAACAGTATTTAATGAGATCTACGAGAATCTATGTGACAAACATTTTTTGAGGTCAACGCCATCTTGTTATTGTGTCTTGATAGTTGAAGAAAAGATCCTGGTTGAAAACACATTCGAAATTCAATTTTTTTTTCTTCTATGACATCTTTAACAAAGCATAAGTCTCTTAATGTTGAAGTTGAAGGAAAAGATCGTGGTTGAAAAGAACATTCGAAATTCAAAAATTAAAAATATTGTTTCCTCTATGACTTCAACAAAGATTAAACAAAAAACTAAGCGTAAACGTCAGATATAAGCCACAGATTAACCAGCCTATTACGTAATCTAATCTAATTCAATAAAATGTCGTGTTTTATTTAACGATATGTTATTAAAACTAATAGAACTGGTTACCAAAACAGTGTATCATGATTATCATGAGTCATGTGGTGTGGCCATCAACTGGCAAGAAGATCTTGGCCTAATGTGATTGTTGCCAAATTTATTGCACGGGCAACATAATTTAATAATAATGCAATATAATTTTTGTTTGCTTCTTTTTATTGTTTTAATATAGTATTAGTAAATTAAAAAAAAAAAAACAGCAAATACCAGCATCTTTAAGCCTCAATCTGAATTAATATATCTTAATTTTAATAAAATAAATAATGTAAAATAAGCGTCTTCCATTTATTTCTATGAGAATTAAAATAGTGTTAAACATTTTATTATTGTTCGAAAAAAAAAACAAATCCTTCTAAATTCAAATCAACACTATTTTTGTTTCAGAATTTATGTTTAAATTTCGTATTTTTGTTTGGAAATTTGTTTTTAAATTTCGAATTCATTCTTTATTTTCTCGTTATTTTAATCGCATTATAAATTTTCTGTTGCACACGTAGTAAAATCATTCTTTATATCTTTTCATATAAACTTAATCTTTTGCTATACGGTTAATCTTAATACCTACATTGTTCTTTTCAATATTTCACCAAGAAAAATTGAATAAAAGCATACTGCATAAGGATCTCATTGACCTTTAATCTTTTCTTTTAAATGTAAAATTTATTCAAAAACCATTTTAAGTACCTAAGTACTTATCTATAAAATTCTCGTGTCACAGTTTTCGTTGCCATACTCCTCCGAAACGGCTTGACCGATTCTCATGAAATTTTGTGAGCATATTCAGTAGGTCTGAGAATCGGCCAACATCTATTTTTCATCCCGAAATTCCCACGGGAACGGGAACGGAAAGTACGCGTATGAAACCGCGGGGCACAGCTAGTATTTATCTAAAAATGTGCTTTATAAGTCCTCAAAAACATAACGTAAACCATTAAAACTTTGCATGCAACAGTATCGTTTAGAAGCAAACTAATAAATCAATCCTGTCATAGCTTAGTAAAGGAATTATTGACAATAAAAATATCTATTTTTAGATGACTTTCAAAGAACTTTCCAATCGATTGTGTAATTTTATGTAACTTTGATTTTATCTTTAATAAGTCTAACATTGACTGACGTGCATAGAGTAAACCGGTCTGGTCTAGAAGGATATTTTGGTCTTTGGTCTCAACTATAAAACTATTATTTATAAACATGGATATAATTAGATTGGTCGCAAATTTAAATAAACTTAATTACCTAACTTTATGGTTCCATAGTCCACGTTTTTATTATGGAAACAAACACAAAAAAAAACTATGAAAAAGGAAAAAAAAGTCATATTACTCAAACCAGCGAACATTCCACAATTATTTATTTACTATAGCAGCATCCAGAGTGTTAGTTATTAAAAAGGTTTTAATTGTAATTGATTAAAAATAATTATGATACCAAGAAAGTAGCGAACGTGACTTCATGATTACTGCTATTGACTTCATGGATAATTGTGTGATGTTCAACTAATGACGACATTCATCATTCCGGATTCACTCGTCTTTTGTATAAAAAAAATCTCTCACAATTACTTCTTTGAAAAAAGCAAACAATTGTCTATGATATTATTTTCTTTTTTTAATTCATAATTTGTTCGATGAATCGTAAGATTTAGCCATAGACTGTAATTTTTTAATTATATGTTTCCATGGCGCCTTGGTGAGGTAAATAAATAAAATTCTTATCAAATTACTTGATATTATTTATCTTTGTTATCTTTTATTGTAATGTTACGGATTTTCCCACGGAAATTCCACTTTCCGAACATTTATTGACACCATTGGGGAAGAACCATACTCCGTATCACTACCCTAAGTCTTAAAAAAAAACAACTTTTATTTTTCCAAAATCTAAAACCAATAAAAATTTTTTTTTGATAGCCAAACTATTTTTTTTTCTTTTTAGTACATGTTACTTTTTTATAACATACATTCTAGAAACTGTCAAACAGCTGTCAAACAACTTTGTCTATTATTTTTCGATCGTAGTTTCATTACGTAGTCTTTGCATCTAAAACAAAGAAACCAAACCAGGATACCATTAAATAATAATTAAGTGTATTTAAATAATTGAAACTGAAAGTATTATTGCACTACTTTAGTGTTAAGGCCATTGACTTACCGGCGAAGGTTTAAAGTAATTACTACAGCTTAGAGGACACGAGTAATTTAGTTTTAATAGCTACGTGAAGGGAAATATTAATTTTATATAATGCTTTGATTAGAATTTGCTTTGTTCACTATTCTGTTGTTTTAGGAATATCATGAATAAAATTGTAACTCTATATTTTTGACTTCGTGAAATCGGAATTATTAGGGCACAAAACTGCGATGCAATGCGATGCCGAAACGCATGTAAAAAATAAAGGTTCTAAGTGCAAGTTCGCAAATATTTGCGATGCGATGTGAATTCGCGGTTTTGTGTGGGTGCCCTTAAAAGTATCGTAGTACTTAGCTTCTCTTCGATATTCAAATTGTACCTCAAAATATATCGAAACGATTGTCGTACTAACAACATCAACAGTTTTAACGGATAGTTACAGCCCTCAAAAGTGTAACCAAACAAAAAATTGATCGTAATCGATGGCAGTCGCTCCACGTAAAAACGGTGCCTAATGTTTCACCAAAAATATTTGTTTAAATATACCTTTGGCTTCTTATTTCTTTAATCATTAAACGACCAATAACCTAAAAAAGATGAATAATAGAAAAAAACATCTCAAAGAGTCGAATTTCGAAACTAATTTCATATTTTTAAACGTTCGAGAAGCAAATCGGAAACTTCCTGTAACGTTTTTGGCAATAGTTGTTTGTTTTGATTGTTGTAATACAGGTACGTTATTCATGCATTTATTAATAAACTACGTACAGTTTTAGTTACATTTATTGGTCTATAACAATTAATTGTAATTGGGTATCTTTGATTCTCTTAGAATTAGATTATTTGTTCAGAATTTTAAAAGTGTAAAAAAGGGATTTGTCTATTTTCCAAGATAAATCCTAGAAATTACAGAAATGTTTCAAATATTGTGTACATAATTATCAAAATAGTAAAAAAAACAGAAAAATGTCATTAGCTTTAAAATGTTGTTCAACGAAAATCTACGCCGATTTTCGTTGAACAACAATGGGGAAAATAAAGCAGAAATATTTCGCAGTTTTCAAAGTTCATATAATATGAATAGTAATTCTACCAATAATAACCATGACAGATGTGTTTGGCTGTACCTGCAGTGAATGCTAACATTGACCCAATTAGCAGGTGAAGCGCTTAGCGCTGGGTTTGTAACCTAAAGACCTAGGTGCTCAAGGATGTCCTATAGTGTCTTAGTCGATGCAAAATAAGTTTAAAATTTTATAAATATTGATGAAATTATAAATGAATATAGTTCTTACTTAAATAAATGCATATTTATCATCCGATAGCCAGTATTTTAGATTAAATGCCATAACTTAAAGAGCCACAACCTTTTCTGTGCTGGTGACAGCGTCGCTGTAATCGCATTTTTTGGTTGTCATTTCAATGAAAATGTATCCAAATGACATTAGAATCAAAATGACAATAGGAGCTTCCAATTTTGGCCGCCGGCACAGAATAGATTGTGACTCAATAAGTGTAATGACATTAAGATCTGTCACTTTTATAAAAAAGAGGTGTAATTATCTCAGTGTATTTTTGTCTTATAATTTAGAGGACACAAAAAACAATTGCTAAATCTGTAGTCTCTGAAAGTGAGTATAATATATTGTTTATGACATGTTAATTGACATCACACTTCAAAAGAAGTTCTTGACCCAGTCTTACAGATTTATGTAAAATATCTTTTATTTCTTGATACAATTTAATATTAAAATTACTTTTGTAATACTTTTTAATTTATACTTACTTCCCACGCTGAAAAAAGTCCAGAAGGAGATTGGGGACCTAGCCTCTGATCTATCTCGATACCAAAATTTCACCAAAATCGGTTCTGTGATTTAGACATGAAAACGTAACAAGTAGATAGACAGTTACTAATTTTGTAATATTATTAGGGATTTGCGAAAAGATTTTCTTATTATTATTTTTGCTGTCAATGTTTCTCTTGATGACAGTTGACACAAGCTGTCAAATATACACTAATCTAACCATAAATAGCAAAAAAATATAAAATAAACAACATCATATTACTCTAAGGTAAAAACATAAAATGCAATAGAAACTCGGTACCTGTCATATTCAAACCTTTTTGCTCTTAAGCCTCCAGAATTGGGTCATATCTTCTTAGAACATAGAATTTATGTTACTAGGTGAAGGACAGCTTCTTGCCTCACCTGTTCATAGTAAAATGAATTTAATATACTTTTACTTAGAGTTGTTTATTCATTTATCGAAAGTAAAGGAAATTGCTTTGGAAATTGCTTATTACAGTAGTGTTATTTGTCTAAATTATAGATTTGTGCCATTTGTATCAAGGTGGCGATAATATAACTTTAAGTAAATGCAACTGTTGGCAGTGCTGCCAATAAAATGCTACTGTATATTGGTGATTTATCATAATTATGTATTATGTTTTATTCAAATCTCTACGCGACCAAACGTGCGTTAGCAACGTAGCAAGCGTGTCACAAAGCAGCTATTATATCATTAATTAAAATATTAATTAAATCATTAAACCAAATTAACAATATGCGACAAACTTATTTGAACCGACGGCCAAAAACGGAACTAATACTGCCATTGTCTTTAAAATGTCATTTGTATTCTTTTGTAATAGAATGTCAAACAAAAATTCGATTCCAGTGACGCTACCAACACGGGGTCAGATAAATTTGTTGCAATGTACCACAATGCCGCCAAAATTGACAGCTCCAAAATTCAACCTGTCACAATGACAGCCCGCGAAATTTTCCGTCCGCCATTAAAGACGTTCCATTACACGAATCAAACAATGTATTGTGATTTGTTACTATGAAGTGCGGTAGCTACTGTGTTGACAATGCAGTGTCGTCATCGTTCAAGTGTTATGGACTCTCAAATTCAATACATAAGCCTTTCTTAAGACTGTAAACATTTGATAAGTAATGGCGTCGAGTGGACACAATGCCTTGTTAACTTCAATAGACGGATATGTTTAAGGAAATTTTTTAAATATTTTTTTCTTTTATTCTAAGAATGATGTGATTGTTTTAAGTCAATTTGTTTATTTAAATAAGAGGGATGAGAACATGTTTATACAGCAATGATTATGTACCCACTGATGACTAATGATTGGCAAAACGTTCGCAAATTCAAAATCTATTATTAAGTATGAACTTGTACCGCATTTCTTAATTTAATTAATTCAAATACATGAAATATGAATATTTAATCCTTTAAAAGCTTAATGTCATAGGTAATAATTATATGTATTTCCTCACTAAATGTTACTAATTGCTTACATACATACAAATCTAGTCGAATAAATTTAAACACAGCCAACACGGTAGCCAATAAATAATAGGCTATAAAAAACTTAAACTTGTCTATGAGTTAAAGAACAGTATCATAGACACAATTCCTTTCACTATGGTTGAATAAAACTAGTTATGGTGCATACAAAATGGCTGAACTGAAATTATAACTACACTTCCGCCACTCAATTTCATTTTAATCAATTTGTTACCGTTCTAAGGTTAAACCGTTAATTTTAACACTTTGAAATAGTTTTGACACGAAACAAATTTTAATCGATTTCTTCCGATGACAATTAAATTCGAGTTTTAAAATTCAAATTCTTTTTCGAATTCTAACGTCACATGTTTTTCTAAATTTAAATTTTTCTATAAATAGAATGCGAAAGTGTTTTTAACGGATACGTTTATTGAAGATAGTTTGGAAATACGAGAAATAGAATTTTGACCTAATTTTTGTATTGAAATAAAGACTTATTTTGCGTAACACAGACGGAGCATATTTAGAAGATAAAAGTAAATAAAATGACTTTAACTGTAGATTGTAATAGAACATTTCAAACAAAACATTATTCAAATATAGAATAACAAAGAAACTTCAAATAATGAGAAGTTTCGAGAAACTTAACTCTAACAATCATAATTTGAAAATAAACGTTCTACGAGTAGGTACATAATTTGTAACAATAAACTTAATTTTATACCAGTTTTCTTTACGAGTTATTTTATTAACTTTTATCGTTAAATAAAACTGTTATTGTTATGGGATAATAGATGAACTAATAAAGTATTATTTTCCTTTTGAATTATAACAAAAAGTCTTATTCAAAAGCGAACGTAATATCTATTTTGAGCACTATTTTGGGATAATCTTTGATCTACGTCTAGACCTTAATCACAATGACAACATGAAAATACTGAAAAACTATTTCTAAAGACTTTGTCAGGTTATCAGAAGCATCAAGATTTAAATTTTGAACGAACATAGTTCGTATACAAAAGTTAAGAGTCAAATGTCAGATCTTCAAATGATTTGACATTTCAAATGACAGATGTCATTGAGAATTTTAAGTTATAAAGTGGGGTTGTCTGAAGGTTTTGTGATGTGATAATTTATTTTTAAACCAGAGTAGCAATTATAAACTATTTTTTATTTACTTTGGTCTTTGTAATAATAATCTATTAACTTATTTTTAAAGAAGGGTAATTGTCTGACTGACTTTGACATCAATGAATAGACTAATCTTATACGACTAAAACTAGGAAGGATTTTTGGAAAGTCAAACCCTTTACTGCCCATATCCTTAATTTGCAAAGAAAATTATGGAAAACAATGAAATCATGCATACGAAGATGTGAGCCGTATGCATATAAAGTATAGTATTTTGGAGAATACGTCTATTTTTTAATTAAGTCCTACCTACACACAGGCTTAAAATGGACATACACTAACAATTAAGGAAGTTAAATTCTACAAAGAACTTATTTTCTTCAAACTAATAAAAAACCAAATTTGACATTTCAAATTTAAAACTTTCCAATCTATTCTTAGGCTTGTCAAAAAGAACGTCTTTTAATTGTTTAAAAAGTTACAGCAAATAGTTTTCATTGCAAAACTAAACCTTTTTACAACAATTTTATTACTTTAATCCATTTACGAGGTATGTTTAATGTAAACATGATTTTCACGGTTAATATAATCACCTGTTTAAACTTTTAAACGGTCGTAGACTATCAATATCTCGTTTTTAATAACAAACTCTAGTTTCATGATTAATATCTATCAATATGCGGCACAAAGGAACAACAACTTTTACTTATTGATTTTTATTCGTTGCAGTTTATCAACTGCAACCTTAGGGCTGTTTTTTCCATTACCAGATAACTTTATTCGAGGAATAATTTTGAAATTTAGACAGGTATTAATACAAAAACTGTCTAACGTCAGTTTTATTCCTCAAAAAAAGTTATCCGGCGATGGAAAAATCAGCCCTTTTGAGTACTACTTATTTATTGTTTTTCATCAATCGTTAATTAAATTCTCATACTAAGTAGTCTTTTATAATGGGGAAAACTTTAATTATGACATATTTCTGACAACTTGAATATGTCAGTCTGACGTTTCATGAATAAATTTGTTCGAAATTCAAATTGTATCTTGTGTGAATGATCTAAGTTTTGTTTTTTCTGTCGAGCGTTGCAGTGTTTGTCTTGAATTCCAAATTTAAATACGGTAATTTAGTCATTTAGTTATTTTTAAACATTAATTTAATTTAATTAAGTTAGGTACATAAAAGGTATTTTTGTACACATAAAAATGTACAGTAAGTATATATGTTTATAATAATTTATAACCGCAGAATAACTCTACATTCATTGTATTTCAATTTTAAATACATACAAGTTTTATTCTAATCCGAATCGTTAATTTTAAATTAAAACAAAAACTAAGAATGTTACATTATATTCTTTGTTTACCATTTTCCAATTTATTCAATTGTTTATCACTTTTGTTAGCTTACACCATTATACCAATATCACGTTTAATGCGAAACGATAATAATTATGGTAGAAAATATAAATTATTTTATTTGAATTTGACAGCTATCTGTCAATCAAAACATCTTCACATTGACATCAAACGTCAAATTTAAAAGCTGCCTGGAAATAAAAAAATAATTAAAATTAAGACCACGTATATTCTTTGTCCAAGGAGTTAGGTAATATAACATTATTCAATACAATACTCTATTTAGAAGGTCGCACGCACTATTTATAATGAAATTTTTGTTTGTTTCAAACAATAAAAATGCATTGTACGAATATACAAGAACAATTGAGTCATGGGTGACGTTGACTTTTAAATTATGTGAGTGGAAACAAGATGGAGGATTGTATAAAGGTTTAATGTAAAAGTCTTGTTTTGTGATGTTAATGTTTATGGGAAGTATTTTTTTTATCTAATGATAATCTTTTGTGTGTGATTTTTTAAACAAGTAGTACAATATTGTATCAATTCTAAGGAGTACATGGGAAGTACATTATATTTACATTTTCAGCAGAAAATGCCTACTTTCTGTAATGACTGTCAAATAATAAATTTATACTCTTATTAGTTAGTGTGTAAAATAATAAAAAAACAATAATAATTTCAATCACTTATAGTTATAAGCTTAACGTAGACAAATTAATTAGTATAAAATTTAGTTTAGTACATTTTCTACTATCATAAAAAATAATATTTCGTCAGCACACTGTTTGACGTTGTGAAACAGAATGTCAATGTCAGAGATACACGATACGTCACATTAACAGTGGATTCGAACAATAAATTATAAAAAATGTTTTTGTTTTACGCATATAAAAAAATAATTATTCATTTCAGTATATTTAAATAAATAGCTAATGTGTGTGAAAAATCATCATTTTTAATCTTTTCGTTAATTATTATCAAAAATTCAGAATACTTATATGATTTTTTTTAAACGCTAGGAAAAACCTGAAACTGGTAATTTGTGATTTTCATATATTTTATTGTAATTTTATTGTTTTTAAAAATGCAAGAAGTAGATTATACTCTAACTATTAAATAGACATTGCCTAAGAAATATCTATAACTATGATTCAGACATATCCGGTTTATTTTCTTTATTAATCGACTTACATTCCATGTTACACAAAAATGAGTTTTTAATGGTTTATTTATAGAAAACTTTACGATTAATTAAGATAAAATATTAATTGCTAAGTAATTGTGGTCACACCTATCAAAAAATTCCATATCGCATTTAGCACGCGTCGCGCTAGTGAACTAATGACTCCATTACAATTTATCAATGACTTGGATAACGATTTCGCGCCTTTTTAGTTTTGACAGCTGTCAATGTTACTGCCAATTGTTGTTTTAATTTATTTTTTCTGGAACATTGTGTTTGTTATCTATGGCTTAAATTATTGAGTGGTTACCATAAACAGTTACGTGATAAAGTTGAAAAATCTAATTGATTTTTAATTGTACGAACGTGGTGACCGTTCCTGTATTCTTCCATGTTCTTTATGATCAGTAATAACGTGTCTGGCCCTTGATCTTCAGTGGAATCTTACAGGCAACCTTGATTGAACTACAGATTATAAATAAAATAGTTTTAATAGATTTTTAACTAGGTAATTAACATCATAATGCCTCAGCCTTGTCTGAATACGGGAAAACCTTAGCCTCCCACAGACTATAAAGTATCAGTTTATTAATCAATTATTAATAATTAAAACAAGTAATCAATGTTAAAATTCTATTGTTTGTTCGTATATGGAAGTACCCACTTCCTGTCTCTGTTTGCGTCCTCATTACAAAGTTTATTACAAGTCAATATTGTATTTATTACGTTAGTCATAAAGGTTATTTTCCTGTATCTAGTTACATCTTTTTTGGGAAGATATTTGCCCTCTTAATCATAACCTAGCCTAACTAATATGTAGATACGAATATCATAGAGCTGAAGACATTGATTGAAGGTGCTTATCTTAGAAACTACTAGTTCGAATTAGAAAACTCTTTAAGTGTTAATATATAATAAACCCCATTTATGGAGGAAGGTTTCAAGCTTAAGTTTATATAAAATTAGGGTCTAAACTATAAAAAGACGCTACGACCAATAGAAGCTAACACAGGTCAAACCGCAAGACATAGCTAGTTACATAAAGACCATTTTCCTGTATCTAGAGACATGACTGTGAAAACTGTAACAATGAAGGTAGATTAGGTTTAAAAAATAAAAACTGAAAACGGTTTTGGCGTTCCTTTGTTGAATATTGAATGTTATTCTTATTATTAATATATGTTGCCTTATTTGCGTTGCATTTTAGTCTGGTTTAGCACTAAACCAGGTTTTACAATCTGATCTTAGTACAATTTTGAATACTGTCAAAAGACTAAAGTGACAGATTTGACTGACAAGTGTCAAATGCTTAAACCAGGTTTTGTTAAACTAGGTTTAAAATGTAACGCAAATAAGACCGATGGGGACTAACGAAGATATAGTTAATCTATGTTTTCAATTTTTTATTAAAACGTGGATTAATTATACCATGTTATTATTATTAGTGATACTTTCTATTGTAGATAGTTTCTAGGCGGTCATTTTTGTTGGCAGAAATATCAAATAATCTGTAGAAGCGATGAAAAGTTTTGACAAATGAATTAAATAAATGTCTTATTATATTTGAAATCAAATATTTTTGTCCTGGCATTAGTCCAGAATATTAATCATTGGTCTAAAGGCCTTGTAGCCATTAAGCGCAATAAAAAATAAATAAATAACTATTAGAATTTGAATTTAGAATATTTTAGAAAAATAATATAATAATATGAATGAATAGCTGCGCCCCGCGGTTTTACCCGCGTGAATCCCAATGCCATGGGAATTTCAGGATAAAACTTATATCCTTCTGCGGACCATAAACTACCCCTGCACCAAATTTCAAGTCACTCGGTCCAGTCGTTCACGCGTGATGCCGTGACCAAGGGAAATAGGGATTCATGTTTATAGAGATAAAACAAAATTACTACAGAACCAAATCTCTCATTCAAAAATTAATTCGCAAAATATAACACAATTGAATTTTTAACAAAAGAACGAACGAACTGATAACCAAACAAAGAGAATAATTTTTTTTTTAATTTAACAATGATATTTGACAAATAATTGACAATTGTTAGTCATTGGGTTTGAGATAACAATTAAGATGTACCTTAATTCTGGTTAGATAAGATTCATTTTTGAATGAATATGGTAATGATTAAATGTCAAAATATTAAGGAGGATTTTTGCTGCATAATTGTATTTCTTGTATTTTTTTGAGTTTGGGTTTAGATAGGATTTATAAAAATACAACCCAAAAATAAAAATAAAAACTGAAAATTAAAATTGCGTCCCTTGATAAATTACTGACATATCAAAGTTGCGTCATTTCGGCGCGGTTCTGGATTCAATTCCCTGCTATGTTAAAAATATTGAATGTTGACATTTTCAAAACACTTCAGCTAAATAACCGTATTGAAAGTCCATAAAACACAATAATTACTTAAAAAACAATTAAAAGTAACTAAATCTCTAAACTAGGTTACCATGACACTTAACCTCTTAAGTGTACAGTGCTATGCCCACACAACTGTCATTAAGTTAAGTGCCGAACACACAACATTATTAGATTGACCACCAATACAATGTAATGTATAGTCACTACACTCACACATCAAAGCCGAAACGAGGACCAATTTCGCGTAATTAATTAATTAGAGCTACTACCACAGGTAATATAAGTTACCTAATCTTTTATTAAGAATGTTACGTGGAAATGTCATTCGTTTTATTGTTACTGAGTAAAACTAGTAGTGACACAATTTGGTCTGACTTGACGGAAATTATTGGAACTAAAGCTGTCATTTCGTTTAAAATGTCTTTTGTATTGAGTCACAATCTTTTCTGTGATAGCGGCCAAAATTGGAATCTCCTATTGTCATGATGACTCTAATGTCATTTGGATACATTTTCAATAAACTGACAACCAAAAGATGCGATTACAGCGACGCTGTCACCGGCACAGAAAATATTGTGACTCAATACATACATTTTCAATAACCTGATCGTCATCTGACAACCAAAAGTGTACCCCACGGTTTAACCTGCGTTAGCTGCGCTCCTATTGGTCGTAGCGTGATGTTATAAAGCACTAGCTGTGCCCCACGGTTTCACCCGCGTAGTTCCCGATCCCGTGGGAATTTTGGGATACAACGCCTATGTTCTTTCCCGGACCATAAGCTACCCCTGTACCAAATTTCAAGTCAATCGGTTCAGTAGTTTAGCCGTGAAAAGGTAACAGACAGAGTTACTTTCGCATTTATAATATTAGTTAGGATATAGTCTTCCTTCATAAATGGGTTCAACACTAAAATGATGTTTAAATTCAAACCAGTAGTTTCTAAGATTGACAAAACAATCTCTTCAGCTTTATAATTATTAGTACAGATTAAAATATCAGGCTGGTTATGAGGTCGGAGAATAGACAAACATGTTTTTTATAGTTCAGTGTGACATAATAATTTGTGTCTAATTTTAAATTAATTAGAATTCGAACGTACTCTATTTTTAAATTTTGCGTCGTCATTTTATTAATTATCTTATTTAAACATAGAATTTTGGAACCACACTTATTCACAACTGTTATTAACCCATCCTTTAAACAAAACAAAGAATAATAAATTAAATTAACAATATATCTGTCAAACTGTACATGAATACCAAAATGTGAACCCCAAACGCGATCGTTCACAGCAAATTAATAAATAGTAGCACGCGCAAAGAGCGTGCAATAAAAATGTCAGTTTACTAAACGTCACAGGATGTATGAATTGCACGACTTCCTTTTGCAACCCTCTTGACAGTTTCCTTATTGCAATTTGCATTGTCTATGTTTCAATTTGATTATCGAACACTTTGATTTTTTAATCGTAGGAATTGGTTGCGTAATGAAAAGAAGCAAAAATATTTGAAAATGGAATTCAATATTGTTCGAATAATATCGAATTTAAATAAAGAACTTTCGTTTTTAAATTTGATGTGCCAAAAAAGCAAATGATATTAAAAAACTAGCGCAGACCTCAACAATGTTTACATTATGACTTATGAATAAAAAGCCTACTTATGTCTGTAGCATTTTTATATCGATGTTCATCATGAAAATTCAATCTATTATTCCATCGCAAAAGAAACTAAATAAACAAAAACACTTTCGCAAAAAGATCCTTAAAATACTTGACATTACTGACACTTGACACTCATTTGACATTGACAGATCAAGTCAATTTTTATTTTTTAAGGAATTTGTCACATAGTACATTTCACAGGGTATTTTTCTTTTCTCGTCTAGTATTAGTTATCCTTGCATTGTTTCATCAATTAAAATAAACATTTAAACAACAACCTCATAACAATATAAATAACTCAAAGTAAATAACTATAACGGAACAGTTAAAACACTGTTTACGCGTAAAATCCTTGGTTATCGTTAACAAAGTACCGTTTTAAATACATCAACACTATCGTGTTTTCATGTCCTCAGCCTCGAAAGTGACGAAACTTTGAGATAGCCAACAAAAACTGTATCGGGAACTGATATGTTCATCATTTCCTTGATTTTTATTATAAATTGGCATGACATTGACAGGTGACAGATGACGTGATGATTAGAATCTAATATATTTTTCTATACCTATTAAAAATAAAAATAAGAATATCTTTAAAACTAAGACGCACACAAATTTATCACACAAAAATGTTAAAAAATTAAAAGTACAATTAAAATAAGAGATCTATATAGTTTATTGGAGATAAATAATGAATCAAAAAGAAATCGTTAAATTTTGACTTTGACAGAACTTTAAGTTCTTAATTTTGACAAACGTCATAATTTTTCCCACCATTTTCTTCTCAAGCATTGAAATGAAAATATCGATTTTCGTCCTATAAATATCGAATAAGGTCGAATTTCAGTTAGTAAATAAACGTAAAACACCAATGAAGTCAATGACAAATAAATAGTACTAGGAAAGTTTTATGGACTGTAATAAAACCGCTCGGATGACTGACGGCATATGAAAATAATATTCGTAGTTTACTATGTAGTAGTTAGGATGTGGCGATGTGTTAGAGAGCTTATAGTAAATACTTAACTTTTAGTTGTATATTTACTTTGGGCCTCAAAGATTTGACACAAGAAGAAAAAATATGAATTTTATTAAAGTAAAACAGTACAGACTTTTTTCTTGAAAACCTTCTGTGAATGAATATGTTTTAATTTATTAACAAGATACTTTTTGCATTTTGTATCTTTGTACAGAATCCATGAAAATACTTAACAATTAAGTAATGCTTACTACTTTTGTGATTTTAACATGAATACAAAAATTTTGACATCGTTCTAAAAATTTTGAAAACCAAATGCCATGAAAAATCTTCCGTGAATCTATCATCACAAATCCCATTTTTACACCGTAAACAAATGAGGTATTTTTCCTCAGTTATTTTAAAAAATGATTTACATATTTTTGCGATATTCCCAAGAAATCCCGTATTAGTTGTGACTAACTACAACCGCCTCCACTACGAAAATATTATTTATATCGAGTCTTGACACACTTAACTTTATATCCCGGATATAGTTAGTTTGCAGTCTTTGAAATTGTCGTTGAAAAATACGGGGAAATTCGCTAATTTTATATTATATTTTGATAGAAAATGACTTTGTTTATTGTAAATATTTTCCTCCTAATGTTCCTATAGCATCATCGTCATCAACTCAAAATTGCTCGGTGATGCGGTATTCGCACAAATGACCATTTGATCTTATGGCTTTGGCACATTTGGCCTTTCGATCAAATGGCCCTTCGGCCAAATGGCGTTTCGTTCATATGTCACTTCGATCGTTTTGGCGTCGGACAAATGGCATTCGCTTAAATGGCTTTCGATCTCGTATCATAAACCCTTTCTGTTTTGCTAAATCCAAATTTCATTTTTTTTATATATTCTAACCTATAATGACTTATAGGGAACAATTTGAGGATAAAACCTTCCCTTCTTTGTGCCTCTTACGTGTATTGAACCCGCAACCCTTTTTGGCAGTTCGGCATGGTAGCACAATTTTGGGGCAAATGATTCTTCATCACTACATAGTATAAAACAAAGTCACTTTCTCTGTCCCTATATCCCTATGTATACTTAGATCTTTAAAACTACGCAACGGATTTGATGCGGTTTTTATTAGATAGGGTGATTCAGTGGGAAGGTTTTTAGCATAATTTTATCCCCATATTCCTACGGGAACGGGAACTACGCGGGTGTAATTAATAATGCTAAGAAGAACAGGAGAATCAACCAAGACACTAAATAGTATCTTAGAATGAAAAACTACTATGAGTAGAACAACATAATTTTGTATAGTATACAAATAAATCTTAATTATGACGCTTCTATAAAATTTTAACAATGATATATGGGGGATTTGAACCACAGCCTCCAATTCGCAAGGCAGCCACTTCCTAACTCGGCTAACACCTCTTATTTGACCTTCTCGAAATTAAGCTATTAATTGTGTAATACTGAACTATATAAGAAACATTATAATGATGTTGTCTGTTTTAGCAACAATGAAAAATTGTATTTATTACGTAACTGTGTCAAGGTGATAAATTTTATAATTTATGGTCGGGTTCGCTGACAAATTGTAGTAGTAATCTTATGTTTATAATTTTTTATATTTTTATAATTTTTATAACATAACATAATCATTCACTACATCATCTCATTATAGTAACTGACCCCTAACTAAATTCGAAACTTGTATCTAGGGTATCAGAAACTACGCACACACTCAATCACACACACACCCAGACCGAGACAAACATTTGTGGTTCCCACAAATATTCACCCCGCACGGGAATCGAACCCGCAACCTTACGGATAGCAGTCCGGCATGGTGACCACTCACCGGTTTTTAAGTGCACTAGTTAAAGATTTTGAAAGATGTATTTTCGAATGTAATTTCCATAGCTTTTGTGGATTTTGGTAACAAAAATGATTTTCACGATATCCTATTTTGCAGATTTACTTGGTAATTTTAAAGTGAACTGGCAATAATCCTTCCTGCTTGACACTTACATCAACAACATTGCCAGTTAACAAAATAAAAACAAATCTTATAAAAAACTAGCGGCGCCCTTCGGTACCCGCGTAGTTCCCGTCCCCGTAGGAATATGGGAATAAAGTTACTAAAAACCTTCCCACTGCATCACTCTATCTATTAAAACAAACCGCATCAAAATCCGTTGCGTAGTTTTAAAGATCTAAGCATACATAGGGACAGAGAAAGCGACTTTGTTTTATACTATGTAGTGATGCAACAAAAAACCTTGAAAACAATGATTTTATTCATTTAAAACAATTCCGCTATCGAGATATCAATTAAATTGCATACGCATACATTCTATTTGCTTTCCAAATGAACCCTATTGTCTATTCCCGAAGGTTAAAATTCCAATGTCATTTATAATAACATAAGCCAAGGGTATTGTTTCCATATATGCAAATAATAGAACTATCGGGATGGTATAAATAAAGATGGATTGGTAGGAGTTACTAGGTAGAGGGATCTTACATAAATATTGCATAGAAATTAATATTAAAGGAGCTTGGAAGAACAAGGTTGATGTAAAAAGGTTACGTAACAGTTATGGTGATAATTTATTGAACATACTAACTATTAAGTATTTTTCTGAATAAATACTAAAATTAAGAACTTTGAAATTAGATGCAATACTCAATTCTATGCACTTTTGTGATATTACATTTTTCGAGATAGAGACAAAGGTGTTTTAGTCTTTTTTATTAATTACTAGCGGGGCCCCGCGGTTTCACCCGCGTAGTTCCCGTTTCCGTAAGAATATTGGGACAAAATGATGCTAAAAACCGCACCAAAATCCGTTGCGTAGTTTTAAAGATCTAAACATACATAGGGACAGAGAATACGACTTTGTTTTATACTATGTAGTGATGATGACCCACATTCTTACTTCAATCTCACTCGTTCAATAATATTATTGTTCCACAATCTTTTCTGTGCCGGCGGTCAAAATTGGAAGCTACTATTGTCATATTGATTATAATGTACATTTCCAATAAACTGACAGCCAAAAGCTGCGATTACAGCGACGCTGTCACCAGCACAGAAAAGATATAAATAGTTCTTTCTTAAACAGTTGCATTCAAACTTCCTTTTACACTTGTACAAATTATACAAAGTACCTCTTATTATACTATTTATTCTATTATACTAATCGGAAGCTTGACCGGTTATGGAGGTCATTTAATTTGAGGTATTTAAAAAAATACGAATACATTTCCGTAATGTTTGTTTGTAGTGGCAAAATATTTCATAATGTTTTGACGGCCAGTACTTTAGTGATGGCAGGTTTGAAACCTTAATTACCCTTAAAAGTAGTTGGTCTTGGCTTATATCCAATTTGGGAATACAGATAATGTATACGCGTAGAATATGGCCGCAAAATCGAATGAGATTTGCTTAATAAATTGATTTATTTTTATAGTGTATTCACATAACTTTTATAAGATTTTTGAAAAATGCATTCAAAATTTTCGCCATAGCCGGGACTTGAACCCGGAACCATGCTGAACCGTAGCACCGCTGTTTCCAATTGAGCTACCGTGGCTTCAAGCTGTGGCGAAAATTATGAATGCATTTTTCAAAAATCTTATAAGATTTGCTTATAATTCAAAACATTTACTTAAGTGACTTTTCTTAGGAGGATATATATTTTTAAAGGTGATTCTATAACAGTTTTTTTATTAGGCTTAGCCCAAACAAATATGGTTTATTGACGTTTCAAATAAAATCTTTAAATAATAATAATCATTCGATGGCAGAGTGGTCAACATGCCGGACTGTCATCCGTAAGGTTGCGGGTTCGATTCCCGCGCGGGGTGAATATTTTTGTGTGAACCACAAATATTTGTCTCGGTCTGGGTGTGTGTGTGAATGAGTGTGTGCGTAGTTTCTGTTACCCTAGATACAAGTTTAGAACTTAGTTAGGGGTCAGTTACTATAATGAGATGATGGAGTGAATTATTATTAGTATTTTAAGAAAACTCGACGTTGAATGGTGACCAAAAGTTTCCTCGTAATATTTTTTGTTAACATAGAAAAATAGTTACACAGTTTCAATTCTCAATGTTCTATTTCTAGAGACATAATCGGCCTATATAAATAGAAACGGCAAAACTAATTACTTATATGTAGTAACTAGCGGCGCCCCGCGGTTTCACCCGCGTAGTTCCCGTTCCCGTAGGAATATGGGGATAAAATTATGCTAAAAACCTTCCCACTGAATCACTCCATCTATTGAAACAAACCGCATCAAAATCCGTTTCGTAGTTTTAAAGATCTAAGCATACATAGAGACATGGGGACATAGGGACAGAGAAAGCGACTTTGTTTTATACTATGTAGTGAAAGAGATAGTGATAATTTACATTCTCTCACATTCAAAATTAATGTAACAAAAGAAAACACCCAATTTACAATGATGGCGTGATAATGTAACTAAAATATTTACATATGAGTTAATCATCACATTACAAGTTCAATCTGACCTTACCTTGAAAACACATAATATGTTTGTAACGTATGGTGAATTGATTTGTAGATAATAAATACATATAATAAAGATTCAAGTGTTTAAAATATAAATTATTGTTATTGTTTCCTTGTAGCATCATTGCTTAGTTGAGTGCTTCCGTGCTTCGTACGGTATGGTAAGGGATGATTAGATTACGTCTAACGCCCAATATCAATATTCATCGTAATCCATACGATTGAAGGTTCATATTTTGACATTAGGTTACCAATAATAACTACAAAACGTTCCTCGTATTACATAAGTATGTGGCGACATCTACTCACCACATAAGGAACTAATTACTAACAGCGACATCTAACCGCAACTGAGGGAAATAAACTGATGAGTCCTGAATCGGGCAAGCGAAATTTACAGTGCAATTGACTATGTATACACCGACTACAACCATCGGGCAGCTGCCCACCAGACAACAACACGCGTCTGGTCGGAGGATCCTCCGTTTTCAATTGGGGATTATATATACTATCCCCATAAGTATATCATTGACAGTTGTTACGGGTAGTTATAGCACTTAAAAGTCATATACATAGTTGATTTGACTAAAAACAGGGCATTATTTGCAACTTACTACATTTTTGTGTCTTTTACACTTATTGGTATTTATTACTAGTATAGACATGAAAGAGTCTTAGGTAGTGGTACTTAATCTATGATATGTGCCTTTGAAATGTCTACTATATTAATTATCTTCGATCCTGCTCTTCAAAAGCTAAAATGCATAACGCAATTGTCTGATTCAAACATAATTAATTAATCTTAACTTATACAATAGCGCAATAGTATTAAACTTCGCAACTTCATATTGCAAACACAATTATTCATCATGATTTGAAGGTATCGTGTTCATAGGGCGAAACAGTAATTAAATGATAGTTTATCAGACTAGTGAAATAAAATATAAGTCGGTCAATGCGCCGACTGTTGCAGTGTAATTGCAAAAGTCACAACAATTTTAAAATACTCAGTCTAATCTTTATACGCATCTGAATTGCGACGTTTCGAAATTAGCAGGGTTATAATTGCGTACCACATTAAGGAAGGTCTCTTGTTTTGAAACGAGGGCTCTGTTTACTTCCCGTATTGACAGGGTTCGAGAACTTTCCACGTGACCTCTCTTCTAAACTATTTTCATTCCGTATGTTGACTCGAGCCGAGTGTAAACATTTACCTTCTCGGTCCCAATTCCCATAACAATACAACGCATTAGAATACATGGGTTTCTGTCGAATAAATCAAATTAGCTGACGATACGTCATGTTTAATAAACCGAACCGAAACGCAACTAACAATCGTCTGGGGGTTGCAAATAGCCTTGAGTTGACATGTTCCAAGTAAACATAACTATAAGTAAATATTATTGTTACGTCGTGTACTGAAGGTTACTTTCGTATTGTTACAGATTTGTCATCAATCTCCTGGCGACGAACGTGTTGTCGACCACCCTGCTGGCGCCCGCGCTGTTTGGCGAGCACACCGCATGGGGGGACGACTACTGGTGGATGGAGACCGGGGACGCGGCGGCGGCGGCGTGCAGTCTCGCCGCGCTCCTGGCCGTGATGCTGATCGCGCTCGACCAGCACCACGCCGTCACTGACCCGCTGCGCTGCCACACGCGCCTCCTGCAGCGCCGCCCCGCCGCGCTCTGCTCCGCTACGTGGTTCGTGGCCGTCGCCGCAGCCATCATCCGCTTCGCCATCGCTCTCCTGAAGCACTTCTACCCGACCGAGCCGGCGGTCCAGGCGGTCCAGCTCGCCTACTACGTCGTGTACTTAACTCTGGGAGTGTGCGCTCCTATCGCCATCGTGTGCTTCATGTACGCGAGGATATACAGCGCGGCCCGCTCGTCCGGCCTGCGGGCGCGGGCGCACGGGGCCAGCGCCCTGCAGCTCCACGAGCCTCATCCTAACTTACCCGACCTCGTCGAGGAAGGCGACGGTCTTACACTTCGAATCGACGGACCGGAAACGAACGCGCCGGAAGCGGACCGCAAGTTTGGTCCGTTTCTTCTGCCACCTGAGAGACCGGTGCGGTGCCCCTCCGTCGCTAGTCTTCGCAACTCCAAAAAGGAGGGCAACGATGAAATAAAGAAGGGCCTGCCATCCGTGAGCTCCGCTCCGTCCCTGGCGGCGCCGCTGCTCTCGGTGCAGAGGCCCTCGCCGCAGCCCTCGCACAATGGCTCGAGGATTACGTCGATAAGATGCAGAATCTCGAACGCGTCCCTGTTCCGTTACCGTGAGGAGTCGCGCGCGGCCCGCGTGGGCCTGCTCACCGGGGCCCTGGTGCTGCTCCACGTGCCGCACGCCTGCACTGCGCTCGTGGACGCGGCGGCCCCCGGCCTGGCGTCGTGTGCGCGCACTCCCGCTCTGGCTCTACTGCTACTCGCGTCCGCTGCGTCGCCGTTCCTATTCGCGTTGCGATCTCGGCGCGTGCAGCGCGAGGCGCGCCGGCTTCTGCTACCTGAGAAGAGTGCGTGGGAGAGGGCGTCCGCGTCGGCGTCGGCGGCGGCGGCGGACGGGCAGCGCGCGCGCGCCGCCCTCGAGCTGCTGCGCACGCTGACGCCGGGCGGCGGAGAGGCGGGCGGCGCCGTGGGGGCGGGGGGCGCGGGCGCCGCCTGCCGAGGCTCCTTCTCGTCGGGGGGCAGCACGCAACTCTCGTCCGCGTCGGACGAGTGACCGCCGCCCCCCGCCCGCGCGCCCCCCCGCCCGCGCGCGCGGCTGCGATTCGCCCCGCGACCCACCGCTCTACTCATCTGTGATACTAGGATAAGCCGGACCGCGCTCGGCGCGACAGTTAGACTGATTTAGTATTAAGTTAATTTATTATTGTAATATGTGTCCAATGTACCTTTCCGCTGAGCGGAACAAATTTTTACTACCTGATAACGTGTATTATATAAAATATAATTCGTATCGAAGTGATAAACTTGTTGTTTTCTTTCTAAAATATAAACCTACTTTTACGTAGAACACAAAACTATGAAATTAGTAGTTAGTCATTTCAATAGACAACTCTTCTCACGATCTCCTTAAGCTCTACATACTTACATACACCGTTGAACGATATCAAAAACCAAACATTAGTCATTAAGTACCTACATAACACCATTATCAATTCACAAAATTGAGAAAACCTACCATAGCCAGTAATTGAAATCAACCTTTAGACTAGATGTTAAGACCCTCGGAGTCCTGATGATTATTAGGAAACTGTTTAAAAGTAGTTATTTTAGACAGATGTACATCATGGACATTAAAGAAACAAATTTAGCAAATTAAAGTGCCCAAGCGTGAGACCTGCTAAGTGCTAATGTTCTTCGAGCCATCTCCTCAAATCAAGCAAGTTAGCTGACTCCTGAACCATCAACGTGGGGACTCATAAGTATAATATACAAACGTTACACCTAAATACCTAAATAATTATCATTATTTATTTAAGCGAAACGATGCTACGGTTTCTCAGTGTTATGCAAAACAAACAGACGGCGGAACAAACATTTAAAACAATGAGTATTGTATAAAAACGTACTCGTGTTAAGGTAACCTCATTTGGTGCTGACACTGAATTATGTAATATTATGTCAGTGGGTTATTTTATTTGGTGATATTTTTATTAGGTTATAAAGAATATAGCCTGCATTCAGAGTTAATGTAGATTCCTAAAATGGAAACATTTTTGAATTTGAATCAGAGACTTGACTTAGATGTCAATCCTTACTAGTCCTAACTAATCCTAACTAACATTATAAATGCGAAAGTAGCTCTGTCTGTTACCTTTTCACGGCTAAACTACTGAACCGATTGACTTGAAATTTGGTACAGGGGTAGCTTATAGTTTGGGGAAGGACATAGGCTATGTTCTATCCCGAAAATCGGGATCAGGTACTTTGTGGGTAAAAACGCGGAACCCAGTTCGTTCTAAATAAATTAAGACAGAGAGTATCTTCTTTAAGCTGACGTCATGTTTCACTACATAGCCCTAAGCCCTCCATATACTTAAGACAACATAGGTAGGTCTTGCATTGTCCCTTTAGAATTTTTCTATAAATGTAATGGATTCAGTAGTGTACATTTTACATTCAGTAATTTTTATATTCAGTGAGATTTTTATATTCAGTGAACTTCCCTGATCTCTCGATCAGGGAAGCAGCCAGGTAGCCCATGTTCGAACCGTGGTAATCATTATTTTGATCTATCACTAATAAATATTTCCATATCTTTAATCTTGAAAAATATTTAGGTAATTTGATTTTATAACATTCATTTAACAATAAAGGATCATTACCACGTAGTTATAGGATCAGCAAACATTATGAAAGCAATAAAAAGAAACTTAAGTAACAGGTATTTCCATTCTACAAGTAATTTGCCAAAATACTCCTGCAATACTTTTTAACCTTGACCCACCTTCCAAACTACCGCTCAGCCATTAATAAAATTACTCAAATCCATCGCTAAGTGCTCAGCCATTTGTAATAAAATCAAATAATAAATACTAATGTTACCAAAGGCATTTGTTTCTTCGTAAAACGTAATCTGGAATTATTGCGTCAATTTTAAAAGTTCTATCTATACTTACTAATATTACAATGAGGAAATTTGTTTGTTTGTAACGAATAAGCTCGAAAACTACTGAATCGATTTCAAAAATTCTTTCACTAATGGAAAGCTGTATTATCAGCGAGTGACAGGCTGTATTTTAGATCCCTGTATTCCGACCAAAAGATTCTGTTTTTACAATTTTAGTACATACATTGAAGAGGAATGAATGTAATCATTATGTTTAGTGTGTGTTCGTGATCTCATACCTACAAAGCAGAAAGATACGTAAAATTTTCTTAAGAGATAAATATAAATATCAAGGGTATTGGTTATGTTTTCAACATTTTCATTTCCATTTGGGTTTGTATACATACCGTGGACGTAATGGATGCTTAATTAAACTGACCCTAATCGGTTCACAATCTTATAAAGTTAATGTTACAAAGACTTTTAATACCAATTCGAGTTGGTAAATGCTGAATACACCTACCAAAGCTTGAGGAAAGCAAAATATTAAATCATTCTTGAAGGTCGCAAAGATTACGAACTATTACGATACGCGAACATTTGTAAATAATACAAATATTAAACAAACTTACTTGGATCAATTTGGGACTTTTTGATGTACATTTCTTGGTATTTATATAACGTCAGTTATTATCATTAAGAATCGAGATTGATGAAGACGAATTATTCAAACACAGCATAATATTTTTTGTTAATTTTGGTTTGTTATTAAAAGAATATTTTTAAGCTTAATTAAGTGATTTTAAGCGTCATTCGAAATATAATATGGCGTGCAATTAAAAATGGCGGATGGTATCAATTAAAAGTTGTTTTTACAAATGTTACTAACATTTTTTTTCTTAAAGGACAACAAAATTTACAAAATAATTTACGAAAGAATTTACACTACCAAATATTTCATTAAATTTTAAATAAAATTGCTTCACAGCTATGTTTTTCTTACATTTTCCTTATAGATTCAGTATCTAATCTACTCTCCACAATGAGAATTCTTATTTAAACAGAAGTTTTCTTGTAACAATAATCAAAAGTCAATTCACGATATCAAAACGTGATTTTGGAACTCTTATATACTTAGTAGGTATATAATATATACTACTTACAAATAAATAAGGAAAAAATTAAATATAAGAAAAACCGGTCAAATCTGAGTTGGAATCACGTGGAGATAAGGTTGATTACGGAGACGTATCCGCGACTGCTGAATGGTTAATGGGTTTGAATCCCGAATGTAACATAAAACCGGGCAAGTGCGGGTCGAACTCGCACACGATGGGTTCCGTACCAAAAAACGAAACAATATACATATATGGGCTCCTTTATTTTGTTTTTAGTATTTGTTGTTATAGCGGCAGTAGAAATAAGTGAAAATTTCAACTGTCTAGCTATCACCGTTCTTGAGATACAACCTTGTGACAGACGGACGGACGGCGAAGTCTCAGTAATAGGGTCCCGTTTTTACCCTTTGGGTACGGAACCCTAAAAATGATCTTGAAAATGTGGGGATGCTATAAATATTTTCAGCGGCAGAAAAATATGGAAGGGAATTCCTCTTTTTAACCCCCGACGCAAAAAGAGGGGTGTTATAAGTTTGACGTGTCTGTGTGTGTGTGTGTGTATATGTGTGTGTGTGTATCTGTCTGTCTGTGGCATCATAGCTCTCGAACGGAAGAACCGATTTTAATTTAGTTATTTTTTGTATTAAAGGGGACTTACGTGCGAGTGTTCTTAGACATGTTTGATGAATATCGGTTGTCCTGTTTAAAGGTTATGGGTTTGAAAGTAATTGTGTTGGGGGTTTTTAAAATGTTAATTTAATGTTATTGAATACACATAAAGTAACAAATTCTATAAATTGTTGTATTGAAAAAAAACCTTGAATTTAGACGCCATTAAATACAAAAAGTAAATAAAATTAATTATAGTAAAACGACATATTCTATTTTGATCTGGGGGCACGGCAGTGCCCCCCGCCAAGTCGAGCGCGAAGCAAACACTGCCGTACCATCCTTTACAGGAACCCTTTCGCCGCATTTTCAGGCCCCTATTTGACAACCTCTGGATAAGTCTAGAACGCTGAAATTTTCGTCATCCAGTAAGCTATACAATCACATACTTAAAATAAAATTTCAAGTCTGTAGGTCATTTAGTTCCGAAGTTAAGCGAAAGCAAAGTTTCGTATTTATGACAGACACTCACTCACTCACTCACTCACTCACTCACTCACTCATGATCATCAAAATAGAACTAGTACTTCCCATAAACCTAGAGAGCTGAAATTTGGTACAGAGTTAGGGTTTAATGGCCACATAAAGGGAAAACTATAAAAACTAGGATAATCGAACGGGAACGGGAATTATACGGGAACGGGAACGGGAATTGTAACTCAAGAACGGCTGAACTGATTTGGCTGAAAATTGGTGGGGAGGTAGCTTAGAACTAGGAAAAGGACATAGAATACCTTTAATCCCGAAATTCCCACGGGATTGAGAACGGGAATTTAAAAATCATGAACGGCTGAATTGATTTGGCTGAAAATTGGTGGAGAGGTAGCTTAGAACCAGGACAAGAACATAGAATACTTCAATCCCGAAATTCCCACGGGAATGGGAACGGGAATTTATTACTCAAGAACGGCTGAACTGATTTGGCTGCAAATTGGTGGGGAGGTAGCTTAAAACCAGGAAAAGCACATAGAATACTTTTAATCCCGAAATTCCCACGGGAATGGGAACGGGAATTATAATTCTAGAACAGCTGAACTGATTTGGCTGACAATTTGTGGGGAGGTAGCTTAGAACCAGGAGAGGGACATAAGATACTTTTAATCCCGAAATTCCCACGGGAATGGGAACGGGAATTTATAACTCAAGAACGGCTGATCTGATTTGGCTGAAAATTGGTGGGAAGGTAGCTTAGAACCAGGAGAGAGACATAAGATACTTTTAATCTCGAAATTCCCACGGGAATGGGAACGGGAATTTATAACTCAAGAACAGCTGAACTGATTTGGCTGAAAATTGGTGGGGAGGTAGCTTAGAACCAGGAGAGGGACATAAGATACTTTTAATCCCGAAATTCCCACGGGAATGGGAACGGGAATTTATAACTCAAGAACGGCTGAACTGATTTGGCTGAAAATTGGTGGGGAGGTAGCTTAGAACCAGAAGAGGGACATAAGATACTTTTAATCCCGAAATTTCCACGGGAATGGGAACGGGAATGATAATTCTAAAACAGCTGAACTGATTTAGCTGACAATTTGTGGGGAGGTAGCTTATTTTATTTTTATTTTATTTTATTCGGAAAACAAACAGTATTACAACTAGATAAAATACAAATTAGTTA
Source organism: Timandra comae (assembly GCA_958496195.1). NCBI lineage: Eukaryota > Metazoa > Arthropoda > Insecta > Lepidoptera > Geometridae > Timandra > Timandra comae. The sequence goes on along the minus strand of OY292372.1, from coordinate 7,260,257 downwards.
GATATACACCATTTACATGTTTTCGCATATAGTGAGAAAAAGTTAAAACCAGGAGAAGCACATAGGATACTTTTTATCCCGAAATCCCCACGGAAACGCGAACGGGAACTACGTGTGTGAAACCGCAGGGCGCTTAATAATAAAATACTACTCCTAAAGAAAAAAATGTGTCAAATCAGAAAATCTAATAAAATAAATCCATATAAACACGTTTCAACAAAAATAAATGAAATCCCACCAAAAACATTCTGTAAAAAACTAGCCAAGTCTCGATGGAGCTGCTTGTTTATCTCTAAAAAGTAATGAAATCTAGACAAACTGGTACCAAGTCTAAGGTTCCTTACTGCGATTTCTTTATTATTATAGTTAATGTTGTGTGACTTGGCCGTTGAACATTGTTTAAAACGTTAGTAGTGGGTACAAGTCAATTTTGTTTACACGTAATGTTATAACATTATTAAAATACGCAGCTTTATCAAGCCTACAATTGACTGGATATTGAATTAACGTTTTTCAAGTGGCAATTTTCTATCGTCAATGGGTAGCGGTTCTGGCGACAGATTGGTGCAATAGTGTCATGGAGCACCTAGTTTTGTACCCTTGTGTACATGGGTACACATGTACAACGGCCAAGTCACACAACATTAACTATAATAATAAAGAAATCGCAGTAAGGAACCTTAGACTTGGTACCAGTTTGTCTAGATTTCATTACTTTTTAGAGATAAACAAGCAGCTCCATCGAGACTTGGCTAGTTTTTTACAGAATGTTTTTGGTGGGATATACTTTTCTTGAAAATCAATGTTTGTATTTTATATTTAGAAAAAAAAACATGTTTATTATGTTTAGGTGACAATTTTTTGTGATATTTTTATGTAAACACTTACGCATATAAATAATGGCGTATTACAAGAAATTACGTTTTTCCTTTTTATGGTTAAACCCACTCATAGATACTTAAAAAAATGATAAAAAAGGTAGCTCAATTGGAAGACCGGTGCTACGGTGCATGGTTTCGGGTTCAAGTCCTGGCTGAGGCGAAAATTTTGAATGCATTTTTCAAAAAAAATACTTTGTAAGAATACTTATAAATAGGTACAATGATAAATACACACATCAAAAGTGTCTAGGGATCAAGCATTTTTATGCGGATTTCTTGAGATTGAGATGTGGCTTTGTAATAAATTTATGATTTTATAAATTTATATGGATCCTTTTTGGTGCATTTCATAATTTGAATCAGGAACTGTGAATCAAATTCGAGTAAAAGATGAAAATCAGCTGTCAATATTTTCCCTATAAAAACATACAACGCATTGAAGACATTATTAGTGCTACTGTTTCCCTACTACTGATTAAAACCAACGTTATTATGGAGCGGCGACGTCATTTAAGCAGGGAAGAAATGCTCAGAGCCGTGGGAATGATAGAAGCTGGTTCCCGGCAACGTACTGTGGCTTTAGCTCTGAATACAAGTCAGAGTGTTATCAGTCGACTTTGGACACGTTACCGAAGCACTGGTACCGTGGCTGAGCGCCATGGAGGACGGTATCGCTGCACCACACGGAGACAAGACCGATACATTCAAATCTTAACTCGAAGAGCTCCAACAATAACCGCCATGATGTTAGCCGTGCGGCTTCATCACTCTTCAGGGAACTTAATTAGCGACCAAACAGTCAGAAACCGCTTGCATGAAGTGAACCTTCATTCCCGAAGACCGCTACGGGTACCACCTATAGCAATGCACAATCGTAGGATTCGATATCAATGGGCTCTTGAACACAGAAATTGGGCAGAAGAACAATGGCGTTTCGTGTGCTTTTCTGATGAGTCTCGTTTTGGTATGAGACCGGATACAAGACGTATACGACACTGGAGAATCCCTGGACGCCAACAGCGATTAAAATCCTGCCAGGAAGTCCATCCTTATAGTGGTGGAACCATCATGGTATGGGCGGGTATTTGGATCGGCGGAAGAACTGAGTTGATTTGGATCAGAGGCAACCTCAACGCTCAAATTTATGCTGAGACGATTGTATCAGACGTCATCGTTCCTCTACAAGTGCAAATCGGTCCCTTATTTCAGTTAATGCATGATAATGCACGACCGCACACCGCAAGAGTTGTAAGACAGACTCTCGCCGCAGCTAACATCAATGTCCTGCCCTGGCCTGCTCAGTCGCCAGACTTGAACCCGATTGAGCATGCATGGGATATGCTACAGAGAAGAGCTCTGCCGAATATGGAGGGTATCCAGTCGCAAGAAGACCTTTTTTTGTTGTTGCAACGAACATTGGCGGCCATTCCACAGCGTGATTTGGATGAACTCATTTTGAGTATGCCAAACCGATGTTCTTGTGTTGTTAGTGTTCGCGGTAGAAACACGGATTATTAATTGTTTAAGTTACCCAATAAAATTTTAAAGAAAACTGTTATTTCAGTCTTTTTTTCGAACTTTAATGTTAGTGGTTCAAATGTCAAAAATCCCTTTATTAGGAAAATGGCAAATTTCTTTATTAATGCAAAGGTGACTTGGTTTATCGTTACTGTGACAAACGAAAACACTTTATTTGATGAATCCTTAAAGAAAATTTTAATTAATATCAATCAGGAGAAAAGTTATTGCAAAAATATATGTTGATCCCTAGACACTTTTGATGTGTGTACAATGGTAAAGAAACCTAGAACGGGAATCGAACCTACAAATCGTAAAACAGACAAGATCAGAAAATTACCTCGATTTTTTTTTGACCCCAAAACCTTTGGATATTTCAAAATATTTTTTAAAGAGGTCTGTGTTATTATAATTTATTTTAATTTACGTAAAACAATAGCTGTTACTGTTCCAATTTTAATGACATATAAGCCTAATTGAATTCTATAATGAAAGGTCGAGGACCCACGGTGGACACGATGTGCACTCGTGTATATATGACGTCATCAGATGTACTTTTTTGGCCAGCATGTGACAGAAAATGGCATATTTTTTAAATGGCTGGTGACGTCATGAACAAATGCGCGCGGGTCCTTTACCTCTTCAAAATTATCAGATAGAATAAAAGGCTTCTACTCTTTAGAATATTCATACAAATTCCGCAAAATATAAAGAAAAACAGTTTGTTTAAATACAATAAAATATAGATTAAGAATCCAAAAACAGAATCAGCTCTGTAACGTACTCGTAGATGGTTAACTTTAATTTAATTTTGACGACCTCGATGGCAGAGTAGTCACCATGCCGGACTGCCATCCGTAAGGTTGCGGGTTCGATTCCCGTACGGGGTGAATATTTGTGTGAACAACAAATGTTTGTCTCGGTCTGGGTGTGTGTGTGAATGAGTGTGTGCCTAGTTTCTGATACCCTAGATACAAGTCACGAACTTAGTTAGGGGTCAGTTACTATAATGAGATGATGTAGTGAATGATTATGTTATGTTATTGCTCTGTTCAAATCAGCCACATATAGTACCTATTGACTTATTACTACGCCACACGTGGGTTACGTGGGGTCACGACCTCACTATACTAAGTTTTTTATAACCATACAAGGAAAATGACGATATTCTTTTAAATGTTATGTTATCATTATCAAAACCTTAAAAAAACAATGGATTTCGTCATACAATTTTAAATATTATGACACAAGTACAGTAAGTGTTAACTAGTTGAGTTTCGTGGTTTTACTTGCTGTAATACTTGTAGATTTTTTTGCAGTTTTTCCGCCATTAGTCCATTGTTATTTAGGCCTTAATCTGATATCTTTAGTGACATCAAATGTTAATAAACTTTTTAGGGACTCTACTAGAATAGGGCTTTGTGGAAACGGAGCATTATAGAAACGAGGTTCTCAAAAAGAGGGGGTTATAAGTTTGACGTGTCTGTGTATGTGTGTGTGTGTGTCTGTGTCTGTCTGTGGTATCATAGCTCCCGAACGGATGAACCAATTTCAATTTAGTTTAAAAGTAATGGGGGTTTGAAAGTAATTGTGTTGGGGGTATTTTAGGTTTTTTTAATTTATAAATTTCGCCATTTATTTCAAAAATTACAAACGGACAATCAAATACATATACTGATACGTAAATTCGATAACGTCAAAGGACGCGCGCACACGTCACTCCATTCATAATGATAATGAGTGTGTAAATAATAGTACGAGCTGAGATATGTACGTAAACATATACTGACACTTATGTATCTGTATATATTTATCTATATTTATATATTTATCTATATTTATATACTTATAATAATAATAATTTATTTATTTAACCAGACTACAAGTAGGTCCAAATTTTTGTTAGTAGAACACAAAATATATGGTTAGTAGACAATAAATACAAAAAAGAAGAAAATAAATGTCACAATGGAATAAAATAATATTAAAATGTCAAAAATTACAAAACATTATAGTGAAATAAATGAATTAAATAAATTTGAATTGTAAATAAAAATATAATTATTAAATATTATTATTAAATATTTTATAATTATAATTAAAAAAAAATGATAATTCCATTGCTCACCTATTTATCTATATGCATTTTTACCCAATGTTTCCATATGGTACAATCAAATCTACCAGTTAATACGTTTATGATGCTGTTTGAGCTCCCCCGGACCCTACTCATCACAGACGCTGTATACGCTTATGTAGAATAATTATATGTACGATAACCTCGGTACACACGATTTTATATTTTTTTACAGATACACAACACAATACATGATTTTATAGATACGAGAACATCGATGGCATAGTGGCTGTATCTCTGTCTTCCATTCAATAGACGGTGGTTCGATCGATCGTAATTTATTATTCCAAATTGGATTCGAATTTTGAACTTTTAAGTACTTTTATTCGACGTAAGAGATGAAGGAAAATGTCGTGTGGAAACCTGCGAAGGAAATAAAGACACATCTGAGAAGAAATTCTAAGGTTGTGTGTGAAGACGACCCGCACTTGGCCAGCGTGGTTGGCTAAACCCTATCTATCTTCAGCTCGGTTTAAACCGTGATGTTAGCTTATAGCCTTTTTAAATAGATGGACTATGCAATCACACTAAAATTATATATCTAATCTAACTACAGCGTTTAAACCGTGACGTTAAAAAGATTTATAGTCTCTTCCAATAGATCTTCTTCTCCTTAGCGTGTCGACAAAAAATAAATAAATGACATCGTTTTAATAGGTTCAAACTATATTTTTGAGGACCAGAACTCAGCTACCAATATGGCACTATCGGTGGCATTGTAAAGATCCTCGCGTGTGCAGGTGTAGGGACACGCAGCAAGTCAAGAGATGTGCCATTGTCTGAGGGGAAACACCACAGTCTGAACTATAACCCCACCTGTGCATGAATAGATGAACTATGCAATCACACTAAAATTATAAATGCGAAACTTTGAGTGTGTGTGCGTGTGCTGGTTTGTTGCTTCCTCACGAGCGATTTAGACAAAATTTGGTACAGATGTTGCTTATAACTAGGAATAATACATAGGATACTTTATATCCCAAAATTCCCACGGGATAAGGTTCCGCGCGGGTAAAACCACAGGGCACTGGAAGTACTAAAATAATCTTCAAATTTGAACCAGCAATTCCTAAGCGCATTCAACTAAACAAGAGAACTCTTCAGCTTTATAATATAAGTTAGATTTGTATTATTTATTTCAATCAAATACACATTTTTCCTGCTTCACAGACCATGAGATGATTACATGACCATTCTTAGCGAAAACAATAGAAACACAAAAAATACTTGACAATTGTCATGATATAAACCTTCTTATTAATGAGGGGGGAATGACAACGGTGTTACAAATCCAAGCTTTGTCTCTTTCATTCTTATGAATAATTACACATGTATGAAAGAGATGAAACTAGATTAACGATAGGGTTGTTTCTTCGTTTAGAGATTCAATAATGAAGTAGCTTATCTATATACGAGTATATAAAACTCTTCGGTACTGAGTGATGTACTAGCTGACTGACAGACAACGCACAGCCGAAACTACTGTTCGTAGTGAGCTGAAATTTGGCACGTGTGTTTGATGGGGGGAGTCGGCTACCACTAAGAGAGGGTTTTTGGAAATTCCCTCCCTAGGTGGAGAAAACGGGGGTAAATTGAAAACTATTCGGGTGAAACCGCGGGGCGCTGTTAGTCTATACTAATATTATAAAGCTTACAGAGATATACATATATAAGGATTAGTGATGTAACGGATATTCGCATTCGCATTCGCATTCGCGAATATCCGCATATTTTTCAATATTCGCATTCGCATTCGTATTCGCAAAAATTATAGCGAATATTTAGCGAATGTTTTTAATAATCAAAAAGGAAATTATTATATGCATTCATATGAAATAATAATACAATAGATAACACTTAGATATTTTTATTAAATCATACTTCTACATTCTAAATTAAAGTCACATTTATGAAAAAGGACTTCAGAGATCTGATCAAATCTAACATTAATCAGCCTTGTTACAACTATATAAGGTTTGCATTCATTTAGTAGTATATTATTACTCTACTACCATTTTTAAATAAAGTTTACAATTTCTATTTACTAAAAAAACTAAACAATTACTTGAAACAAAATTATTAAACTTAAAAAATCGAATGTATTAAGTATTTATAACCTTTGGCTTTAAATGTATATTTTTTCATTCCTCTTTATACAGGGTTATTGGTTAAGTCGACCTATTCCCGTTAAGGGCGTGTAGTTTACATCGTTTCCGACTGATTTCACCATGAAACACCCTACCCTAAACCTAACCGTTTAAGAGATATTTCAATTTATTTGTTTTTATAAAAATCACCGGATTTTCGGCTATAAGCTTGGATATTTTCAAATGCGTGCGTCTTATTATTAATATTACTTGATTTTTACGTTTATAACAAGGTGCTTTGTGACCCCAATAACAATTATTGTACCTAAAATGAATAAATAAGTAGTTGTAGACGATTAAAACTTATAAAAAATAATATGCATCAGAAAGTTTATTATACGCTTTTTATTAGCTTCACCTGTATGTTAGTATGTTTGTATGTTTGTTTGTAACCGACTTCTTTGGGCGCTATTTTGACCCACTTTAAACGGCCAGATTTCGTTCAAACTTTGTAGATTTATTGAGGACCGATGACAATACACTAATTTGATAAAATTATTCCATTTTTCAATTTGCAAAATATGATTTTTGTTAATTTATATAATTTTCATCTATAATCCAAACTAAAAAGTAGAAAATAAATTATAGTTTAAAAAAACTAAAAAACACGCTTTTTATAGAAAACCGAACTAAAAAATAGAAAATAAATTTTAATGAATTTAAATTAAGAAAATAGTGTTAAAAATTTCAATGAATATAAATTAATAATAGTGTGAATAAAAAAAAAAATATATTTTATTTTAAAAAAAGCGTGGGGTGCTTTTTAAAATATTATCGAAATGATAATCACTCTACTCTTATCTGTCAATAAAATATTTATAACTATTGACACCATGCACCCCACGCTTTTTTTTAAATAAAATATATTTTTTTTATTCACACTATTATTAATTTATATTCATTGAAATATTTAACACTATTTTCTTAATTTAAATTCATTAAAATTTATTTTCTATTTTTTAGTTCGGTTTTCTATAAAAAGCGTGTTTTTTAGTTTTATTAAACTATAAGTTTTCGTTCAAGGATATCTAGAAAAAAATATATGGCACATGTTTGGCACTAATGGAAACACTAAATTTTGGATGATTTATGTTTATCCATTCTCTGACACTTGTCCTGAAATGGGCAGGGCAGCCATCATGCTGAAACCACATGTCTTGAATAAGATTGAGTTGCAAATCATCTAATAGGTCATTTAGGTCTTCTCGCAGGAAATTTTCATAGTTTTCCCCATTTTAATTGTCGGGGAGAAAGTAAGGCCCAATCAAATGATTGGAGATAATGCCATCCACACATTCAGGCAAATGGATTGGACGAAGTGGGCCTATACCCTGGCCAGTCGGAAGTCCGGACTTAACCCCCATGGATTTTGATGTGTGGGGGTACATGAAGAGTCTCGTGTATAGTGAGCCCAATCCAATTTCATCAATTGAAGTACTGAGAGACAGAATTATTAATGCGGTCAATTAAATAAGAACAAAATTAACTACTGGTGTAGTGAAAACTGGTCTTCGCAAAAGAATGCAAGGATGTGTGCAACGCAGGGTCGGACATGTCGAACAAGAAATTTAGACTCAAAAATGGTGTGTGTAGAACTTAAAAGTTTAATAAGTTTAGTATCTTGCTCTGTATGCTGACCTATTGTTTTATTTATCCTCCCCAGTAGCCTATAAAACTAAATGTTTTGTACAAAATTTCGATAAAACCCTAGGTTGTTATACCTCGTTGGATAGCTGATGAAATGTAGATATTTTTAAGCATTAGTGTCAAACATGTGCCATATATTTTTTTCTAGATATCCTTGAACGAAAAATAAACTTTCTGATGCATATTATTTTTTATAAGTTTTAATCGTCTACAACTACTTATTTATTCATTTTAGGTACAATAATTGTTATTGGGGCCACAAAGCACCTTATTATAAACGTAAAAATCAAGTAATATTAATAATAAGACACACGCATTTGAAAATATCCAAGCTTATAGCCGAAGATCCGGTGATTTTTATAAAAACAAATAAATTGAAATATCTCTTAAACGGTTAGGTTTAGGGTAGGGTGTTTCATGGTGAAATCAGTCGGAAACGATGTAAACTACACGCCCTTGACGGGAATAGGTCGACTTAACCAATAACCCTGTATATCTGAGGAATTAAATATATTTATAATGAATGAAATATAAACTTAAAAAACAAAACAATGAATACTTAAGAATGAACTTTCTGTGACTAAATTCATTCAATTAACCAATATCGGCTCGCCTATGTTCAATATAAACATGGCCGACACGAAACGTCAAACCTGACAAACATTTTACGCGCGCTTTTTTTTTAAATTTTAAAATATTCGTATTCGCATTCGCATTCGCGAATGTTGAAGATAAATATTCGCATTCGCATTCGCATTCGCGAATGCGAAAAATCGAACATTCGTTACATCACTAATAAGGATGGCTACGCAAGTCACATAAGAGCGCACATACTACGACGCCAGACGCCTGATAGTGCCAGATTGGTGGCCGAGTTCTGGTCCTCTAAAATATGAGTCGACACGCAAAGAAGAAGAAGTAGGGAGTCACGTTCGCCGTAACCAAAATCGGTTAGGAGAGAGAGCAAGATAAAGCTGAAGAGTTTATTTATTTAACACGCCAATCTCAGGAATTACTGGTCTGATTTGAAAAAACCTTTCAGTCTTGAATAGCCAATTTATTGAGGAAGGCTATAGGCTATTTAACATCACTCCAAGATCATTAGTAGAGGAGATAACGAGAGTTGAACCGCGGGGCGCCGCTAGTTTTACATAGATACTGTAACTACCGTCACCCATGGAAACCTGCAATAAGAAACATTTGTACCTAATCTCATGTAAATCAGTCCAACAGTTTTGGTCTGAAAGAGTTACGAACATCCGCCTATCCATACAAACTTTTTATAATATTAGTAGGATTATATAGAAACAATGATGTGTTATTAATAATAATAAACTATATAGCTGGCAAGTCTCCATCCGCCACTTCGTACATGTTTATAGCATTGTATCGGCGGGTGTCATAGTCCCCATAGTTCCCCAATATCCAGTCCATTAAACATCCCATTCCCATAACCCAGTCGTAGTTTTCCATATATTTGCAATAGTCCCAGCAGAACCGGGGACTGTCCTTGGATGCATTTTATAGTGTTATACAGGGATAGTCGCCGGATTGTGCATCCTTTACACAAGATTAAATATGTCAAAGGGCTTCCGTGTGTTGGCTTTGGCCCCATACTAGCCTTCCAAAAGACCGGGACTCCTTAATAGTCCCGTGAAAAAAAATAAAAAAAACTATATTATATCTATCTATACTAATATATAAAGCTGAAGAGTTTGTTTGGTTGAACGCGCTAATCTCAGAAATTACTAGTCTGAATGAAAAAATATTTCAGTATTGAATAGCCAATTTATTGAGGAAGGCTATAGGTTATATTTTATCCCCGTACTCCCACAGGAACGGGAACTCCGGGGGTGAAGTATAGTATATATTACGAGTATAATAAACCAATTTTCATCAACCTTTATTTATCTATCATAAACACTTCCTTCGTACTTTACATAAACTGATCAACAATCAGACCTTGATACAGACTTCTCATATGTCGTAATTAATACATCTCAGAAACCATTGTCTTGAGTACTTGCGGTAATAGATTAAGGTAACTGTCTAGTGCTTTGATAATATCGTATTGCGAAGATATAGGCAAAACACTTCAAGACGAGGAGGTAGATAGTAAAATGGTAGGTTAGAATTCGTAGTGATTGGTTAAAATAACTCACTTAAAAAAAACTTTTATAAAATACTAGCAGCGCCCCGCGGTTTCACCCACGTAGTTCCCGTGGGAATTTCGGGATAAAAAGTATCCTATGTTCTTTCCCGGACCATAAGCTACCCACGTACCAAATTTCAAGTCAATCGGTTCAGTAGTTTAGCCGTGAAAAGGTAAGAGACAGACAGACAGAGTTACTTTCGCATTTATAATATTAGTAAGGATGGTGGCTTATGGATGATTAAGAATGAATATGTTGGCCTAGCGATCTAGCGATTAAAATAATTTAGGTCTAACATTGCAGTAACAAATTTACATCAATTCAAATTGTAATCTAAAAAGTTTACCACCTTCAATATTTTGAATATAATTTTTATTTAAACTTTTTACATTACTTTGTACAGACGTCTTCCATCTTAGTCTTCTGTGATCACGGGTTCTGTAAAGAATCCGAAACGTCAGAAAATGTAAAACAAAATACAACCACGACAAAAATCCGTTTAGGTGTTTTATTTCAATGTGTAGTGTTCGTGTAAATCAAAGATATCAATATTCTAAGAAGTCGTAGTGAGCGACTACCTTTATCATTAGTGCACGTTGCATCTCCGCAATAGTTCCGTTTGTTATAATAGAACTGTAATTAAAGTATAATGCAACTCCTTGCAGTTACAAATACATTAACTAAGTATTCCCCATGATTACATCCACGCAAATACCGATCTAGAGGGAATTTTGGAATATCAAATCAAATCAAAAATCATTCTGTATTCAATTTGAGTCTCAAAATTCTTATAAATATTAAATGTAAATCTACAACTGTTAATAAAAAGGTTCTTAAATAGTTTTAGTAGTTTTTACGCGAAAGAGTAACAAACGTTCATCCATATCTAATATATAAAATTCTCGTGTCACAGTTTTCGTTGCCATACTCCTCCGAAACGGCTTGACCGATTCTCATGAAATTTTGTGAGCATATTCAGTAGGTCTGAGAATCGGCCAACATCTATTTTCATCCCGAAATTCCTACGGGAACGGGAACGGGAACTACGCGTGTGAAACCGCGGGGCACAGCTAGTAAACTATAAGTAATAACAAAAGTTCATCCATCCTAACCTTCGTATTTCGTATGTATTTTGCGTGTGTAAGTATTAATAAGAATGTTCTTTCTTTATCCACAAATCAGTTAACGTAATTTAAGCCTGTCTGTTGATATCGCATATTAATAAATCTTTGAATAATCACTTGAAACTTTAAGCAAATAAAATAAATAATTAATTCTTGTGTAATTAATTTAAAATATAAATACATGTGTTTTCGAGGTCCAAAGTTCCGGCAACTTTAAGTCCTGTTTTAAAGGTCACAATTAAGGGCTTGTACACAATCCTTACTCCTTACTAATATTATAAATGCGAAAGTAACTCTGTCTGTCCTTGTCACGGCTAAACTACTGAACCGATTGTCTAGAACTTTGGTACAGGGGTAGCTTATGGTCCGGGGCAAGACATAGGCTATATTTTATCCTGAAATTCCCACGGGATAGGGAACCATGCTAGTAAAACCGCGGACACCACTATTATACCTAACTTTTTAAAGTAAAAGTGTGAAATTCCAAAGCTTTTATAGCGTAGTGGTTAGACTTTTGACTTTTCTGACTTTTGAAGCTGGTTCGAATCCCGCTACATGCTTATGTGTTCTCGATTTTCGAGATTTATGTGCGCGTTTATTAGACGTTCTTACGGTGAAGGAAATCATCTAACGATGTTTTTGAAGAAATTCTAAGGTTGTGTGAGAAGTCGACCAACCCGCATTCGGCCTGTGGTTGATTAAAGCCTAATTAGGGTTTAACCCGGCGTGAATGAGGTCGGGTATCTCATACCCACCGGTTTACAAAACACTTAATGTCTCAACTGAGCGATTCCAGGAACTATATTAGGGTATTTCATACCCACCTCATAGCTAGTGTAATGTTTTTCAAATCATTCACGCCGGGCTAAAAGTGAAATTAATTAATTAATGCGTTCGCGTTTGAAGTTTCAGAGCAAAGCTAGTCATGAAATAAGTCTAACAAATCGTCCATTTCGAAAAAATAAATCTTGAAAATATAAGTAACCAAACCCTAACATAAGTCTTAAATATATTAAGTAAATAATATTGTTTCGGATAGACAGACGATTTATTACCACCGGCTTAAAGTCTGGGAGCCGAGTATGATTAATAATACGAGAAGAAATGATAAAATACATTTATTTTCTTTCAGTTATGATAAACAATCAGTGTTTCGCATCAATATAAGATATTTTTAAATTTAAATTGATGGTCATATGGCCAGATGTGGCCTAAGATCGAGAGTCATGGAAGAAGGGGGAGAGACCTTTGCCCAACTGTGGGATAGCTATGGCTAAAATAATAGTAATGTCTTATAGATTGTTTAACCCAATTAATACTTAGTGTCTAGTGGTATATGCGCCTGTCTGCCAATCCAGAGATCCAAGGTCCGATTTCTGATTCAAGTAATGCTTGTTTGTGACATTCCAACCATTTCTCGGATTTGTGATCAAGCATAAGAAAAGCGTGGAAATTTGTGAAGTCTTATTGAAACAAACCTCTAACTTAAGATTTCGAGAACATAATTCCTCACATTTAAGGGAATCAAACCTGGAACTTTTGAGTCCAGTAAAAATTTAACAAAATCCTTCTAGTACTTTCTGTAACAAAATACCTAATCGAGAAAAACACTACAACACTAAATTTTTATTGATGTTTATTGCACCGTACGAGTTACTCATTTACGAAGGACACAATTTGATTGAGGTGCTAAATTAAGGACGTTGCTAAGTGCAGTCACAAAATATATAGAGTACAGAAGGGACGCTTGATAAGGGGCAAAGGAGCAGACGGGACATTTATGTCCCCACCATAGGGCTCGTCTACCCTGGTGATTAGGCCTTTCAACCACGCTGCCGAAGGCAAGTGCGGGTTCGATTTCACAGATTTTCGTCACAGGTAATTTCGGGTTTCCTCACGATGTTTTTCTTCACTGCAAGAGCGTTAAATAAACGTACCTACATATGAATTTATAAAAAAAACTATCTATCAAAGAAAGCTACATCAAAATCTGTTGCGTAGTTTTGAAGATCTAAGCATACATATAAACAGAAATGGGGAAGCGACTTTGTTGACAATTATGTAGAACTAGCTGTGCCCCGCGGTTTCACCCGTGTAGTTCCCGACCCCGTGAGAATTTTAGGATAAAACATAGCCTATGTCCTTCCCCGGAACATAAGCTACCTTTGTATCAAATTTCGAGTCAATCGGTTCGGTAGTTTAGCCGTGAAAAGGTAACAGACAGACAGACATAGTTACTTTCGCATTTATAATAATAGTTAGGAAGTTAGGTTTAGGATAGTGATGATGAAGAAAACAGCATCTAAATCCTTTACGTAGTTTTAAAGGTCAAAACACCCCGCGGTTTCATTACATCAAAATCTGTTGCGTAGTTTTAAAGATTTAAGTATACATAGGGACAGGCATCGGGAAGCGACTTTGTTTTATGATAATTATGTAGAATGGATTAAAAATATGTACTTAATCTTCTTGTTAAAACAAAATACAGCACATACAAGAGCTTCACATCTACACACTCATTATTCTATGGCACAGGTCAGTGGGTCAGGTTATGTTGACTTCATAAAACTGATTGATTTGCAAGGATACTGAAATTATGACCGTCATTGCTGAGAGGGGATCAAGACAACGTCATATTTAGGTTATATGACCATAAGTGAGTCGTTCTTGGTTTGCAAGGTCAAGAAATTGGTATGTAACTTTAGGTTGATGATTATTTAGTGTATTTGAAAATGGGTATGTTTTTTATGGGTAGATTTTTTACATAGACATTTGACATTTATAGAATTTAGATATTTTTAACCCCGCACGGAAATCGAACCCGCAACCATCCGTGAACATAAATGTTTGTCTCGGGTGTGTGTGTGTGTGTGAATGAGTGTGTGCGTAGTTGCTGATACCCTAGATACAAGTTACGAACTTAGTGGTCAGTTACTATAATGAGATGATGTAGTGAATGATTATGTTATGTTATTTTTTAATATGGAAATGAATGTAGAAAGTAAAGGAACAATAAATTGACTACAATAACGAGTAACAAGTTAACTAGGTATCCTACTAATATTATAAAGCCGAATGTTTGTGAGTGTGGATGTTTGGATGTTTGTTCCTCTTTCACGCAAAAACTACTGAATGGATTTTTATGAAATTTGGTACAGATGTTTCTCATACCAAGGAATAACACAAAGGATACTTTTTATCCCAAAATTCCCACGGGATAAGGTTCCACGCGGGGCACAGCTACTACTACTTAGTTAACTTGTTGAAATAAAACACTTAAACGGATTTTTGTCGTGGTTATATTTTGTTTTACATTTTCTGACGTTTCGGATTCTTTACAGAACCCGTGATCACAGAAGACTAAGATGGAAGACGTCTGTACAAAGTAATGTAAAAATATTACTACCTTCAATATTTTGAAAATGTAAAACAAAATATAACCACGACAAAAATCCGTTTAAGTGTTTTATTTCAATGTGTAGTGTTCGTGTAAATCAAAGATATCAATAGTTAACTTGTTGTTTATTAACATTGTAATGGTACAGGGGCAGTTCGATTCTTATCTCGCTGTGAGAAAATACTCCTTGTAGGTCTATATGCGAACATGCTGATCTATTCCCATCCAATACCGTTATCTAATACCAATGGTATTTGTTGAGTGGTTTGAGTGGTATCCGTTCGGAATAGAAAATGATAAAGTTTTAAAACAAATACCATTGGTATTAGTTGTTGGTATTGGATCGGAATAGATCAACATGCTCAATGAGTGAAAAATGCAATATACCTAACGAGCATTATACAAAAAAACTGTCGTCGTGATCATAGATATAGTAGCAAAACGAGAAAGTAACTCAAATAGGAATAAAATAAACAATACCAGTTACAAATCCCGGAGCTTTTCAAAGTACTTTGCATAGACACAACCCTCATGGCTGCGGCTACAAGGACGTAACGCTCGGGGGTACAGTATTTATATCAATTAACATGAAATCCCGGTGCCAAAGAGTAAAGAGATGTACAGAGAGGACAAATTTATGTAAATGCTAAAAAATAATTATAATTATTATGGACACTCACTATATCTAGTGACGAGCTAACTTTTTAGGTAGGGGAATTTAAAAAGTTAAAAACTCTTTTAAAATTATGCTAACTGAATTTTTTTGTGTATAATAAATGATAGTACGCTTATAGGGCCCAAATTAGAGAGAAGGAAGAAGAACAGTAAGAAAACATATGAAAGTCGAATAATTGATGTTTTTTGAAGAGTGTCACATCTACATAGTATGTATGTTCTTTGCTCTCGGCCAACCTTCGCCTATAGCAGCCTTACAATAATTACAGTAATTCTTTACACAGTACAGATGTTTTCACAATGAATTTATCTTGATTTTCATGGAAATATTCAGATCATGGTCGTGTTTTTCAGTTTCTATGATCTACTTGAGGTCATGGAGGCAGGACCTTGAAATTTGATAGGGATTGGAAGGATATCAGTCGTTATAGGGATGGATGTAAGGATTTGTGGGATACCTTGTGAGGCTGTACAATTTAATTGAAAATCCTGCAGTAATATCTAGCTCTATAAGACAGATTTAACTAAGTTGGGTCTCTTCTGCCTACTAAGTATAATATTCAAAATTAAAAAACCCCCAACACAATTACTTTCAAACCCCCATAACTTTTAAACGGGTCAACCGATTTTCATCAAACATGTCTAAGAACACTCGCACGTCCCCTTTAATACAAAAAAAACTAAATTGAAATCGGTTCATCCATTCGGGAGCTATGATGCCACGGACAGACGGATACACACACACACACACACACACACAGACACGTCAAACTTATAACACCCCTCTTTTTGCGTCGGGGGTTAAAAATTGATGTTTCACATTATTTATTTCATTTTTATTTTTTTAGTTCATTATTTCACGTCTTTTTTTGTATGCTTCTTAAAATTCATAAGTATTTCTATGAGGTCTAAACTGGCTCAATAATTTTGAATTTGAACAAGTCATTTTCAAATTATAGCATAACCAAAAGAAACTGATTACTACCGTAAATACTTACCTAAAAGATGTCTCAAGAAAAAGGAATTTTCACTTAAAGCAAGATCACAGGATAAACCTCAGTACATACGTAATTACAATACCTACATCACAGATACTTTTACACAGATTACTAAATACTTACTTCGTTTTAGGGTTCCGTACCCAAAGGTTAAAAACGGGACCCTGTTTCTGAGACTTCGCCGTCCGTCCGTCAGTCACCAGGCTGTATCTCAAGAACGGTGATAGCTAGACAGTTGAAATTTTCACAGATGATGTATTTCTATTGCCGCTATAACAACAAATACTAAAAACTGTAGTTGGACATAACTTTATATTTAATTGCGGGGATAAAATTATACTTAAACCTTCCTAATGCTGATTGCACCTTTAAAAGTATTGCACACTGTACACCCCTATATTGAAATTAGGATACTTATTAATTTGACGATATCAGTAGCATTAACTGAACCCATATATCGAAGAATAAAATAAAACAGGATGATCAATTTGGCAGCCATAAGAATACCAAAATAATGTATACCTAAGTACATTACTACATAGTTGCTAACTGCGCGCGGCTCGCGGCATCATCGTAGGTACAGACTACAAAGTAAAATTATTTATTATTTAATTCCCGGTCGCTCGACCTCCCCGCCTCCCCCGCCCCCGCGCCCATCTTCGTCGCAAGCGCCGCGGCCGCTCATCTCAGTTCACCAGTTCGTTCACGGCTCACGTGCCGCGAGGTCGTACGCAAACGTAACGCCATGTTTAATTAAAATTACTAGTTTTACCTATCAATTTACTTCTCGTGAGTACATACATGGTATGGTACGTGCATTCATCAACGTTGGTGGTCTCATCTCATTAAAACTCAGGGATAGACGCGGAAATGTAGTGAGTGTTTGTGTGTTGTTAATGTGTGATTCGGAAAATGGAATGCGACTGTTCCCAGGGCTAGTCCTAGGCTAGGACTCCTAGCGACCTGGCTCTGGCCTGGGATCAATAACCATTTAGAACTTCGGTGTAAACTAAAGGTAAATAATAATACCTACCTAAGTATTAACTTACAGTATTTTTTACGTACTTAAAAAGTGAGGTTTTTATTTTTAATACGATTAATATTCTAGTACCTAATAAAAATTATTATTACGTGTACTTACCTCACTACGTAACAAATCGTAATAAAAATAGGCAATTACCTATTATTAAATAGGTATTACGATATGACAGAACAGGTCATGTTAGGTACGTAATATCAATCGTAGTAAAAATGAATACTAACTTCTTAATTAAACACACCCAAATTATTGTAAATAGTAAATACCTACCTAGCCAATACGGTGGTCCAGGAGGTGATTTTCGCATAAGTCCCTAATGTTATGTTACAAAGTGTTCGACCGCGGCCGATTACTTCGATAGTTATAGGTACCTAGAGTACCTACATCATTTAGCCGGTTCTAAGTAAGCCCGTAAAGAATGAAGAAAGTTAGAAATGTAGAATTGTACGTGAGTATTTACTTATTAATGAATATCTTTTATGTTTTATTTGTATTATTCCAACATAATCCTACTAATAAATAGCTAACTAGGTAGAATAGAAAACCAATTTTAAAAACAAAGGTAAAGCCGGTTCCATGACTTGCTAGCATCAGCTGTTCATCGCTGAACTCGCGTGAACTTTGCGGTGTGTGTTGGTACAATGTAATGTGCGTCGCTAGTCGCTCGACTCGCTCGGGAACAAATCGCCCGGCGTTGCTGCTCTATGTAGGTTGTTTTAGTAGGAACGTGGTTGTAATAGTAACATAAGTAGTTGCGAAAGAAAGAAAGTATTTAGTTATTTATGGATTTGATGAAGTTGCTAGGTACATACAAAGTTTGTTTGTTCTACAAACCCATTTTCTAAATAAATACGATATTCCCAAATATTTTTTACGGATTCAGCAGAAATGTGAATTACGCGAGTAAAACATGATTTTTAAAATAAAGCAAAGCTGTAAATACCGGGTTAATGACTTGCTAGCACAGCTGTTCATCAACAATCTTGTGTAAATTTGCGGTGTTGCCGCCCCACTGTTGTACAATTCGCGAGGTGTTGCCGCTCCGCTATTGTAGGACGTGAATGGCTTTTGACGAAATTTACAAAAACTTTGATTTACCATAACTTTTGAAATAAAGGCAAAAAATAAACAATTCCTTGACTATTATATTGTTAACCCTAATTTACATCAACTGTGAGATAAGGTATCGCAATTTCAAAATAAGGGTGTATAAGACTTGAAGTGTTATACACCCCTATTTTGAATTCGAGATACCTAATCACACAGCTAATGTAAACGACAGGTGACAATATAATAGTGAAGTTAGATTTTTTCTTTTGCTTTTATTTAAAAAGTTATGATAGGTCAAAGTTTTTCAAAATCCCGCCGAATTTTATTGTTATTCTACACCGAACAACAGGCGAACGCTGCGATACACAGCTGAGCGCGGTCATCGACCCGAGCCGTCACAGAATACTTGATAGCTAGTGTGCCGTCTGGTAATACGGCATTTATTTAGTATTTTTTAAAGATAAGTAATCGACTATCATTTTTGATATTTTTATTTGAATACCTATATGGATTCAGTTACTGCTACAGATATTCTGATTTTAATAAGTCCCGTAATTACAAAATAGGGGTATATAATTTTGTTAATGATATGTGTTAATGCTGTAACTTATTAAATAAATGAATAAAAATAAAATGAAACAAATATTTAAGGGGGCTCCCATACAACAAACGTGGTTTTATGTCGTTTTTGGTACGGAACCCTTCGTGCGCGAGTCCGACTCGTACTTGGCCAGTTTTTAACCTTGAAGTTAATGGATCGTATGTAGTTTTTACACCATTATTATGTACCGGAAGTGCGTAAGAAGGAAACAGACAATGGACAAGAAAGTACAGAGAGTGAGAATTAATTGTAGTTAATTAATTAAACACTATATTATGGCAAGTAGGTTTGTTTTTTTTTCCTTTTTTTGTTGGGTTTTGGCATGCGTAAGGACGAATTAAGAAAAAAACAAATATGGAAGTATGTATACAATGACGTATTTTATAATGTTATGGCTTTTTAACCGACTTTAAAAAAAGAGGTTTTAATTTCAAGCTTTTTAAGGTACGTTATGACGACAATAAGGAATATCTTTACTGTACCAAACTTTATCAAAATCTGTTCAGTAGTTTGACGTGAAAGAGTACAAAAATAATACACATATCCATAACAACAACTTTCGCATTTACTTATAATAATCTTTCAATGTATGGAGTTTACAAAATGTGGTGAGTTTACTTTGTGGTCAATGTACAATAACCCATCTTAACTAGTCCTAACTAATATTATAAATGCGTAACTCTGTCTGTCTGTCAGTCTGTCTGTCTGTCTGTTACCTTTTCACGGCTAAACTACCAAACCAATTTATCCCGAAATTCCCACGGGATCGGGAACTATGCGGGTGAAACCGCGGGGTACAGCTAGTACATTATACATAAGTATGTAGAATGTAAAGTAAAGCAAAAACTATTGACCAAATTGAATAACACACGTATCTTTCATCTTTAAATAGAACAGACTATATTTTATCCTGGATAATTTATAGCCCGCGCAATGAGGAAACAAAATTGGAATAGGAGAACAAAATCATAAATTAATGGTAGCCATAACAGAGGAACAATTACATTTTGTGGTCCATTAAATGTCTACAAGTTTATTGTTACTGTTTTATTTGTTTTGTTAAACAAGTAGGTTTTGACCGAATTCCTATACATATGAAAAAGTACTGGAATTTTAAAATTAACCTAAAAGATTATAAATAGTTAGGGGCAGAGGTTATTAATCTGTAATAAATATTAAATATAAATAAATTAATCATTTTGTCGTACTAATTAACCATTAAATTCAAAATTAAAAAAACCCCCAACACAATTACTTTCAAACTCTCATAACTTTTAAACGGGTCAACCGATTTTCATCAAACATGTCTAAGAACACTCGCACGTAAGTCCCCTTTAATACAAAAAAAAAACGAAATTTAAATCGGTTTATCTATGCTCGAGCTATGATGCCACAGACAGACAGATACACACACACACACACACACAGACACGTCAAACTTATAACACCCCTCTTTTTGCGTCGGGGGTTAAAAAGGAATATGGAACGTCGGTGACGCTGTGACTTCCAATCGAAAGGTACCTGGTTTGAACCCCGGCGAGTACCAATGTGGTTAGATTTTTGAATTCATATTATGCTCTTACAAGATAAGAAACATCATGAGGATACCTACTCAGACCAGCGAAGAAATTCTAAAGTTGTGTGTGAAGTCGACCAATCCGCACTTGGCCAGCGTGGTTGACTAAGGCCTAATCACCCTTATTCAGGATATACCTTTCGGTCACTATGCTTGACAGCAAAACATAGATTTGCGGGTTTGTTTCCCATGCGAGGTAAATATTTGTGTGATCCACACCACGATCACAAGTTTATCTCGTTCTGGGTGTATGTACGAGTATAAAAGCGCCGTTGCTTATATTCATGTAAAAAAAACTCTCCCTTTCAAAGATCTTCTTCTTCTTCAAGTGCCATCTCCTACCGGAGGTTGGCAATCATTAAGGCTATCTCGACCTTCGATACCGCTGCTCGGAATAACGACCTGGTGCTCTTATTATACCATTGGCGCAAGTTTTTAAGCCATGATGTTCTCCGCCGACCGGGCTTTCTCCTGCCCTGAATCTTTCCTTGCAGAATAAGTTGGAGGAGGTTGGCGCATATTTATTGTTTCTCATTATGTGACCGAGGTACTGAAGTACTTTGAAAGATAGCGTGGCCTAAAACTCTTATGAGTTTTAATAAATCCACACAACCAAACCCGTGGGCCAGACTAGCAACTATCTAACCTATTAAATTACAATCACCTGTAAATTAAAATATATTAACCACTCAATACAATTACCGCGTTGCGTTATTCGATACTACTGTATCGAGTATCGATTATTCGATTAAATCGATAACACGTGAACTGGCACATGCGGATCGAAAAGTGATTTGATCAATGTATGTGTGTAGATGATGCAATATCTGATTAATATAATATTAAATGTTTTTAATAAAAAATATTATAAAAGATAGCTGTGCCCCGCGGTTTTAAACTCGTATATTGGAACGCATGTAAAAGCGAAAAATTTTGCGACAATATTTTATTCTAATTTACTCGCGGTACAAAAATCATTCAAGGAATAAAATTATTGATAAAATGATAAAGTTCAAATTATCGCAGCCGCTCGAATTTTTATATAAGAAAATATGAGAGAAAGAAAAAATACTCATCCGTGCTTCAAACCACATGGTTTTCAATGAATCGGCGAACGTAAAAAAAACTGCGATAACATAAAAAGCATTCACTGATTTTTGCACAGTGATGAGAACAGTAGATTCATAAATAAAAATAGTCCATGTCCGATACAGTTAGGCGCAAACATAATTAAGCCTTCGATCGAAATTGGTGGAAAATTTCGACCAAATTCATTAATAGTTGTTTGTTATTATGAACTGCAATGGCATTACTGACACAGATTATCTTGTGTTTACAAACTATTCATATTTTCGTTCATTTTAAAGTGTTTTCAAAAATAGGTTTGGAGCGTTAGCAAAGAAACTACATGAAGGAAGAAAACTCATTTTTATAAAAGGTTTGCATAGGGGTCATTTTTTCAAAGATATTTTAAAACCTCGGCATAACCATTACGAATTAGTTCTTACATCAAAATAAGAAATAGTATACGAGTAAATATTTGTGTAAAAAAGAATTGAAAGCTTTTGAAGTTATGCGCTAACATTATAATTTCGACGATTAATGATCGATTTCTATCTATTTACAATATTACATGATAAATTTTCAAAAATAATGGGAATAAAAATATATGTTTTAAGTTAATTGATTAAATTTTTACATAAAATCTAATTTCTAAAACATATCACTTTACAAAATCAACATAATTAAAAAAATACATTAAGTATATAATAAAACTTTTTATGCAAACCCTACACAAAAACAAAAATACTTCCAATCAAATTCATCAGTTTTTAAAAAAGAAACAAACAATTATGATTGATAAGTTCAATAAACGAGAGTTCAGAATGGAATATTTACTTCATTAGAACATGGTTTAATGAAACTGTAAACAGTATAGGCGTGTGACCTTTACAGCGAAGTGGTAACGTCTTTAGATTGAGAGGTAGCAAGTTCGAGGCTTGTAAGATTTAAAGTGTTTTTAGTTTTAGGTTCTCTTATTCTTTATTTTTAAAAGAGTAATATTCAAAGAGAATATAAAATAATTCAAAAATATTAATAAGAGAAGTGTATAGTTTTCTTTAACTTAAATATTTTTTTTTACTTCCGCTCAGAGGTCCAATCCCACCCCAGCTGTTTAAAATCTTGAATGTAAGAAGCTTTTACAGCTGAAGCTCCTTTCTTCTTCGTACGAAAACTCTCATAAAATTAAAAGCCACGTCAGTAAGGTCTAACCAATCATTTTCCAATCATTCTATCTTATAAATTAAAACCTAATAATTTCTCTATTACCACACGACATCTAATCAACTGACCCACGGTGTCAAAAAACTTATATCCCTTTATTAAGACCCTAAACTCGATAATTGACGGTTTTTGTACTTTTTGATCTAGTCATATTATATGAAAAGCGTATTTTATAAACATGCTTTTAGGTAATAATTAAAGGAAATATTGTCATCTAAAAAATACTCAGAGAAAAACAATATTATACAGAAAACTTAAAAAATATATCAAGAAAACTGAACATATGTTTTCTGAATTTCACTTTTAGCATTAACTTCCATGCCTTCGGATTCTAGTAATTCGACCAATTTAGCACTAAAAATTAAACAAACTTAAAGTCCAGATCCTTATTAAGGAAATACTCATAGGAAAATTTAATTGTTATTATAATTATTATTGAAATCGAAAAAAATATAAAGTTAGAATTTGTAAAAATCACACTCAAGAAAATCGTAATTTACGTTGATAAATGATGCTCAAAACCTTATTAAAATTACCTCAAATAATAAAAGAATATTTTCTACAACAATTATACTAAAAAAAAATCTCTAAAACAGATTGTCTTTTTTTCTACAAATATTTTAAAATCATCATAAAACTACTATAAAATCGGACGCACGAAACAATTCAAATCAGTCTGCCGCGAGGCTTTTTAGAGAGAGGACGTATCGCTCCTACCGAGTGTTTGACCTTTGCGGCGCGTACGAATTTTATACGATAACTCATCAACATGTTTTGATACTCGATAATAATTTTTGTTTTATAATTTGAATTATTTATTTAAAAAAAAAATTAACATTTATGATAACAAATAATGTTTTAGAATGCAGGCATTTACCCACATTAGTAATGTAGGCATTTACCCACATTAGTAATGTAGGCATTTACCCACATTAGTAATGTAGGCATTTACCCACATTACTAATGTAGGCATTTACCCACATTAGTAATGTAGGCATTTACCCACATTAGTAATGTAGGCATTTACCCACATTAGTAATGTAGGCATTTACCCACATTACTAATGTAGGCATTTATTTGTTTTATTCATTATTCCTTGTTGTGAATAATGGAATATCGAATCGAAAGTTATTACGTAAATTATATCTAATCATATACTACCTACTACGAATCGTAAAAAAAAAATATACTCGTATTTTTACTTTTGTCAATAACTTTTACACAATTTATAATTTCCAATGGATCAAAACCATTCGGCCGGAGTATTCAGAGCGAGCGCGCCGTCACCACATAGACAGTGTGCATGCGGACACGCGTGCGCGTCTGTGTGAGTGAAAATTTGAGTTGTCGCGCGCCAGATCAACCCTCTTAAATATAGATTATAAATATATAGAGTAAATTAATTACCCTAAAACAATGTTCCCGGAAACCTATTAGAGGTAATTTACAATCCATTTAGAAGATTGGCGGTATATTTTGCCGAAAGACAATTAATTAATTCAATTATTCTATCAATCTTGTTAATACCTATTGAATCTGTTCGTTGTACTAGATTCTGTTACTATGAACCGTTTTCCACGTTTTATTTGAGAACCAAATCTTGTTGAAATTTGGGTTGAAACAAATTCGTTTTCAAGCTATTTTAAGGTGGCCATTGACGAGTCAGTTGATCTGATCAGTCCAGACATAAAATTGTGGCCCTAAAAGTTTTAGGACAACTAGATTTCCCTACTGGAACATGGAATTTGATGACCATTTTTGGATGGACGCCAGTTCAAATGATCAGTTAAACTGACTCGTCTATGGTCATCTTTACGAGTACAACGAAAATTCTGTCACAAGCGGTTTTCATGATAAGAACTCTATAAGTAATGACATAATTGTTACCTTCACTTACTTTACTACCTTACAGTTTCTCGGAATTCTAGACCATTTCATGGTGTGGGCAATTCTAGGATATGGATACATATAAATACATAATAATTATAACTTATAAAAATTTTAATCTCCAAAGCAAAAATTTAAGTTTTCCATGTTTTCCTTTTAGTTTTTGGATCAAAAGCGTTCTCAACAAGTTTTTTTCAAAGGTTTTATTAAACCACAAAGACATATTTATCTATTCAAAAAGTATCAAGAAACTACAGATAAAACACAATTTCTGTCTACGTGCAAAAAACATCTAAATTAAATAGAATATTTATTTATAGAAATTAAATAGGAAATACTTTCTAACAATATTTATAAATAATTATACCAAAGGTCAGTTCGAACTGGTTAGTGATTATAACTAGTTTCCGAAACTGCTATCGTAGCAGTTTAGTTAATCAGCAGTTCGATAATTAATAAGCAGTTTTGTCAGCAATTCAGTAACGCGTGTAGCATAGTTTTCGTTCAAGATTCGGGTCATCTTAAACTATTGCTTTTTTAAGACATATTTATATATTTTATGCATAATTATCACCTGTATAATTGCGTATAATGTATGATTTTGTAATTTTATATTACATAAGTTTTTTTAATTGGCATTTTTTTTTTCAGAGTTAGCTGTCTTAATTATGAGCAGGTTGATTGAGAGTTTTTACTGAATAAAAAGGTTTTGTTTATAAATGTTTTAGACAAGTATTTTCTAAAGATTTTCAATGTATAATTTCAAGAAAGATTTTCTTAAAATTAGATGTTCTAGTGAATGATTATGTTATGTTATGTGCGCTCTAAGTTAAACTAATTATTTGTTCTACTTTTTTAATTATTTTGGAAGAGTTATGTGTAGGTACTGTTTTTAGTCGAATCCCTCGACATAAAGTCGGTTAACCACATAAAGAGGACTGAAACTAACATGATTGAAACTGATCGAGGGATTCCGTATGCAAAATATGCATTAAAAGGTCAGCCATTTCTTTTAACAATGTGTGCTTCCTCGTTTCGTACCACAAGCAATTCTTCGGCTATTCATACCACAGCAGTGCGAATCACTCAAGGTCCCCTTACGTATACGTACTTACAGGGGCGTAGCTACCGCCGTA
The DNA here is from genome assembly GCA_958496195.1 of Timandra comae. NCBI lineage: Eukaryota > Metazoa > Arthropoda > Insecta > Lepidoptera > Geometridae > Timandra > Timandra comae. The sequence continues at coordinate 7,234,005 of OY292372.1, read as the reverse complement.
TTTGCCGTATCAATTATACGGGGCCCCCGGGCCACGGGGGCCCCCAAAGTGTGTAAGGAAAAAGAATAAAAACTTTCTAATTTATTTTATTTTACAAATGACAAAATTCTATAAAGCAATTCCTTTTTTTCCCGCCTTAAGCGTGCGTTCAAAAGTTGGCAACACTACATCGTTATGGCGGGCTGCGGGACTTCCCCGTTTTACTTACTTCATCTTCAACTCAGCGGGGAATCCCCGGGAATCCTTCATCGATATCGCGATGTACGTGTACGTTGTTATACTTTGCATTGGATGTTAAACCACGGAGTGCAGTGCACTGTTTATTTACGCGCTTTATATAAATGTGCATTACATTGTAATTCAGCACAAACAATATTGTTCGAGATTCGCGTTCGATCCGTCAACACGAGCAGTCGTGTCGCAACGGCGGCTTCGATGTATTGACCGAATCATCGTTTTTGCACTTCTATTAAAATGGCGAGTGCAAAGCGATTCGAAACTCTTTCCTCCGAGGACCAGGGTGGATTTGACCTCAAGACCTTACTGCAAGACTTCTCGCTGCTGAAGGCTGAAGTTACTGCCTTGAAAACTAAGCTGGAGGTATCAGAGCGCGTGGTTGCCGAACTGAAGACCGAGCTCGCGGCATTGTGCAACAAGCCAGTGACGTCGATTTCACCGCGGTCAGCACATAACGTGTGTGTGCGGCGCGGTGCAAGGAATACGAATACTTCGCCAGTCAGCATTTTTACGAATGCATGCGCGACTGACAACAGCGTTGCACAGGTTAATGAACGCCCGGCCCCGATGACCTCGATCGCCGCGGCGTGTGCACCGACACCCGTGCCAGCTGCGTCCTCTTCTGCAACACGTGTCCCAAAGCAGAAGAGCTACGCGCAAGTGTCTCGCCCGCCACCCGAGGTTAAGTGCGTGGCGGCTGCAACGAAACCGGTCAACAAAGCGAGGAAAGTCGACGTGGATGGCTTCACCCTGGTGGAGAAAAAACGTCGACCGAAGCCGTCTCGTAACCGACGTGGTACCGCCGACGCCACAGCCACAGAGAGTACCCTCCGTGTTGTGGAGCCCACCGTATCGTTGTACATATCGCGGTTAGACCCCAACACCACTGGTGAAGAGGTCCTGCGGTATGTAAAACAGAGAATATGTTTTTGGACGAAGGACTCTATACGACTCAATCTGAGGCGCCTCGAGTCGACGAGGGACACGTCCTTTAAATCGTATGTACTTCAAGTACCTGCGAAGTATAGGGACATGTTCCTCAATGCCGACTTTTGGCCCACAGGAGTCGTATACCGACGCTATTGGGAAGCGTTCATGAAGAAATTACCCTAAACTGTAGTTTTAGTTTATATAAATTATATGTATGTTAGTTTTTAAGGTATTTGTGTTAATTATTATATATGTGTATTTACGTGTTTGTTATGATATTTTATATGTGCGGTAATTTGAGAGGCCTTACCTTGCCGTAACACAGTTTCTAACTAGCACGGGAGGTAATGTCTCGATAATTGCTCAAATGTACTTATTGTAACAAAAACTTCATAAATAAATTGATTTGATTTGATTTGTTCTTCTGGTTTAGCAGTATTAGTAACGATTTGTAAAAGAAATGAGTGAAAGGAAAAGAGATTATCCCAGCGGCGCTGAGAAAAGAAAAATTAAACAGAAAAGGGACGAGGTTATAAAAAAAGTGCCCAAAATTTCTTCATTTTTTCAGAGACAAGATACTGTGAGTGATTTAGATTGGAAAGGTAAGTACTACACTACTACCCAACCTATTTATTAGGGGCCCGTAGTGATAAACAAGGAAATCTTTTAATTTCGGTCTGTCCATCTGTCCGTCACAAAAAGTTGTCTCCCCCCTCGATTTTCACAATTATACTGTTTTTAGGGTTCCGTGCCTTGATTAAAAAAAACAAAATTCTAACTTATCTATAGGATCGATTTGTTTTGTTGTTTGTTTATCAGTCTGTATCGTATCGTTAATTGCGTGTTGAGAACTTCAGATGTGCAGACTCGCTTTCGGGTTCTCGTTTTGTATGGCCACTACACTACGCGCTGCGTTTAAATAGCACGCAGGTGTATAGTAATGCACGGACGGGCTGCAGGTGATTTTGTATCTACTAATAGGTACGAGCACAATCCGCGTAGAATCTGTGTGTGTCTGAACTGAACACTCTCTAACTGTGACCCTTAGTAACGTTATTTATTTATATATAACTCTTTTTAGTTTAGTATCAAAGCATTCGTATTTATTTTTTAGCAATTACTCGTTTATTTTTAGATTCTTCTGAAGCATGTTCTTCGTCACATATCCATCCGGAAATAGAAGAAAGCCAAGCACATACTTTATCGGATGTCCATCCAGAAATCGAGGAACCCCAAGTCAACGATTCTGATATATCTGCAGATAATGCAGATTGTAATATAATTTCATCAGATAGAGGAAATTTTGGTGACAATTTAACTGAATGCGAACGAAAAATAATTTTTAAATTGGGTCCATTTAAACCACAAGGACCATTTCCAAAAGTTTCAGAAAATAACCGACCTTTTTCAGCTTATTATTATTCATATTTCAATCAGGCAGGCATAAAAATTATAAGACCATGGTTATGTTATTCTAACGTTTTAAACAAACCGTACTGTCACTTCTGTTGGTTATTAGCAGATCGTCAAAACAAATCGTACTCCTCTGCTTGGGTTAACGGTGTTTCGGTTAGAAGCAATTTCACACAAACTATTCTTGACCATGAAAAGTCACAGCAGCATATTAGTGCCTCACTCTCTTATAATAATTGGTTGCAAGGAAATACCATCGATACTCTATTGAAAAGTGAAATCGATAGTAAAATTACATTCTGGAGTGATGTACTGCATCGTATAATTAATGTTATAATTACTTTAGTATCTTGTAATCTACCTTTGAGGGGCATGATTCTGATTCTGGCAATTTTATGGCAATTTCACGTCTGCTATCTAACTATGATGCAACTTTAAAAGAACTTTTTCTAAAACCGAAAGGTGAAATAAATTATTTAAGCCCTACGATTCAAAACGAAATTATTAGTTTGCTTGGTACTAACGTTAGGAACAGTATTATCTCAGAAATTAAAAAAGCTCCATTTCTGACAATAATTCTGGATACAACACAAGACTTGTCAAAAATTGACCAACTATCTGTAGTTTTTCGATATATCTCGGTTACAGAAAATGATGATAATGTGCCGAAAGAAATAAAAATCTGTGAGTCCTTTTTAGGATTCATAGCAGTAACCGATTGCAGTGCTGCAGGTCTGAAAACTGTCATTTTAAATTTGACTAAAGAATATGGAATTGATTTGACTAAATGTAGAGGACAGGGATACGATGGAGCAAATGTTATGTCGGGTGTGTATGGAGGATTACAAACCCTAATAAAAGAGCATGCTCCAAATGCCGATTATGTTCATTGTGCTGCGCACGCTTTAAACTTGGTTTTGAACGATGCTGCGAGACATGTTCGTGAAGTATCGACTTTTTTCGATAATTTAGAAAAAATATATACTTTTTTTGGCAATAGTATAAAACGCTGGGCTATGCTAAGTGACGATTTATCTGAAAAATATTTGATTACCCTTAAAAAGGTATGTCCTACCAGATGGTCTTCTAGGAACGACGCTTTATTAGCAGTAAAGAATTTTTTTTTACTAATCATGAAAACTTTGTACCAACTAAATTTAATTTCAAATAAAAAAGATGAACGTGAAGAATGTAAAAGTATAATTAATATTTTAGAGAGTTTTGATTTCTTAGTGCTCGTTACATTTTTTTCTTCACTATTTGAAATTATTAATCCTGTTTCTAAAGCTCTACAGCATGAAAATAATGACTTACAGAAATCTAGTATTTTATTAAGTAATCTTTTAAATAGACTGTGCCAATTAAGAAATCAGAATTCATTTAATAGTTTGCTAAATGAATCCAAAGATTTAGCAAAAAAGTGGGGGGTAACAACTGTTTTTAAAAACAGTAGGCGAAAGATAACGAAGCGTTTTTTTGATGAGTTATCACAAGATGAGAGAATTTCCGACCCGGAATCCTATTTCAAAGTCAATGTATACTATTGCTGTTTAGATATATTAATTTCTCAAACTAAAGAAAGATTTCAGAGCCTTTGCAACCTGAGTAGTATATTCGAAATATTACAACCGGAGAAACTCCTATCTTCTTCAAGCGAAGAGATATTAAACGCTTCCGGAAAACTGTCTGCTAAATACAGTAAAGACATCTCACTTAATCTTTGTGACCAATTAAAGGATCTAAAAACATGCTTAAATTCTGAAATTAAAAAAATTTATTCCATTAAAGAACTCATTGAATTATTGCTAGTAAAATTCAATAGTCTTGCATCCAGTTTTCCCGAGGTAATCACAGCATGCTTTTTATTCTTGACCCTTCCAGTTACAACCGCAACGGCAGAAAGAAGTTTTTCAAAATTAAAACTAATAAAAAATTACTTAAGAACTTCGATGGGACAAGAACGGCTGTCAGACATCTCACTATTGTCCATAGAGGCAGAAACTTTAGAAAAACTAAAATCATCATCAGCCATAAATGATTTAATAAATCAGTTTGCCGATAAAAAGGCAAGGAGAGTGAATAATTAAAATTCGATTTTTATTTGTAAAATGGGTAAATTATGTGATAAATAAATATTACTTCTCACAATATTTTTTTTCTTTCGTGAAAAATCTTTACCTCCATATAAGGGCCTCCAAAAAAATTTTTATACGGGGCCCCGACAAGGCACGCTACGCCACTGCGTACTTACTTATTAATTAATACAAACCGTGGTTCAAATCACCGATAAACTTTTTTTGGCTTAATCGATCGAGGAAACCTCGCAACTCAATATTCCATTACTAGATTATTATATCCAAAAAAAGGGTACCCATAAATACTGTAGTTTATAACTCCTTCGATTTATGAAGCCAAGTCGTTGTTCTAAAAATAATAACATTTTTAAAGATGATTTCACATTAGATGCAATTCAAGACTTTTATAAATTCAAGTTTGAGATAAAAAAAAATGATAAACTACCAAATATAAGTAACTAGCAGCGCCCCGCGGTTTCACCCGCGTAGTTCCCGTTCTCGTGAGAATTATAAATACTAAAAACCTCTCTCATGAATCACTCTATCCATTAAAGAAAACTGCACTAAACGTTGCGTAGTTCTAAATATCTAAACATGCATAGGGACAGACAGCGGAAAGTGATTTTGTTTTATACTATTTAGTGAAGATCTGGATCACTACTACCATATCAGTCTGTGTCTTTATAAAATTATATGGAAAACTTAGTAACTATTACATAAATATTTTAAGTTTTCTTTCGTAAGGTTTTGTTGTTTTTGTGGCTCAAACCAAATAAATTGTTATTGAATTATTATGAGACTGGCTACATTAGCTCACATAATAACATTAAATTAAAAATTTAAAAAACCCCCAACACAATTACTTTCAAACCCCCATAACTTTTAAACGGGTCAACCGATTTTCATCAAACATGTCTAAGAACACTTGCACGTAAGTCCCCTTTAATACAAAAAAAACTAAATTGAAATCGGTTCATCCGTTCGGGAGCTATGATGCCACAGACAGACAGATACACACACACACACACACAGACACGTCAAACTTATAACACCCCTCTTTTTGCGTCGGGGGTTAAAATTTTTCCACGAAAGACCAAGACTACGAGTGTAAACACCTCATAACATTTATTAATACTGACACGCACAATAACTATTGATTCTCAAGTTCAAGAACACAGCGTTACGTAAACTATATCATGGAAATATCTAGAATAACTTCAGTGTAACAACCGTTTTATGAGCACTGAACCTTACATTAAAATAATATTGCAAACGGAACATTCTAGACTGAATTTAATGAAACATTATTGAGTATTTTTAGTTATATGTCTTTTGTTTTAAGTTGTGGTGTACAAATTGGTTGTGGGGCTTTGCTGACGTCATAGTTGAGTTACGTAGTCCCAGTCCCGTTATAACTACTTGGGACTGTATTGGGTCTCATTATTCCAGTGAATTTTTCATAGAAATACCTTAAACAATATTTGGTCTAAGTATATTAGTATGTATTATTTATTAAGTATATTACATATCTAGCTAGATAATATAGAAGTCTATAGACTGTCATTTTCAGTAGTTTCAAATGTTGTCGTACTTTTAATTTGACCAGACGATGCGAAAGGATTTTTGTCTTAAAATCGGATCGGCTTGAATCTTTACAATAAAGGCACATGATTAGATAATGGGTTTCAAATAAGCAATCATTTTTTATCACATTTAAGAAGTACATAGGTGTAGGGGATTTGTTGTTTGTGAATCTTTATCATGTTTTATAACTCAAAACTTTCCGATTGAGCTCCGCTCACTCACCATCTGAAGCGCATTAGCTCTAACTACTTTTTTTTTCCGCTGAAAATGCATAGAGCTGCATACCACCAAGAGCCGAGAACATGAGGACTCACGGTGGTTATGTGGGGCTCTCCCAGCCAGAAGGGCCGGGCCTACCCACTAAAACACAGCGACTTCCGTCTGCGTTACATTGGGGTGCCGTAGGATCACCACGGGGGATTACTACCACGACACCTCAACGCCGGGCCCGCACTAAGGCGGCACCCCCTCCCTGAAAGGACGTCCCAGGAAGATTAGCTCTCACTACTTGACGCCGATATTTTTTGAGAGTGTGGACCCTCAACAAAAAAAGAAAAATACTCTTAAATATAGTGCAAGAATGGTACAGACTAGGCGTTACTACAAGTTTTCTTTTTTTTTAACCCACATCATCCCACTGCTAGGCAAAGGTCTCCCCCAGACATCTCCAACTCTCCCGGTCCTTCGCAGCCTCCCACCAGCTACTGTCGAAGGCGACGAGATCATCCCGCCAACGCTTTCTCGGCCGACTCCGACGACGCCCTCCTTCGGGAACCCATACTGTTGCATACTTCTTATAATTCTAATCTCAAGGACGAAGCCAAATATTATTGTTTTGCTCTCAATGAACCTGAATAAGTAAGGCCTAATAGCTGAAAAATGACCACTTGCGAGTAGATATAAATATACATACTAATTATTGACATAATTATCAATCGTGGGTGTGTCAGGCTGTAAATTGAAAAGACACGATTGCATAAATTCCGTTTCAGTTCTTCTTGGTTCAGTCACACGTCTTTTTACACGCTTTTTATTAGCTTCACCTGTATGTTTGTATATTTGTATGTTTGTATGTAACCGACTTCTTTGGGCGCTATTTTGACCCCCTTTAAACGGCCAGATTTCGTTCAAACTTTGTAGATTTATTGAGGACCGATGACAATACACTAATTTGATAAAATTATTCCATTTTTCAATTTGCAAATTAAAAAAACAAGCTATTATAAATAATCCAAACTAAAAAGTAGAAAATAAATTATAGTTTAAAAAAACTAAAAAACACGCTTTTTATAGAAAACCGAACTAAAAAATAGAAAATAAAAAAAAGCGTGGGGTGCATGGTGTCAATATTTTAAAAAGCATTTTTTATTTATTTTATTTTTTATTGTATTGAAGTACTTATATACTCGTACATACTTACATCACACTAAAATTATAAATGCGAAAGTTTATGAGTGTGTATGTTTGTTCCTCTTTCACGCAAAAACTTCTGAATCGATTTTAATGACATTTGGTACAGATGTTCCTCATACCTAAAAATAACACATAGGATACTTTTTATCCCAAAATTCCCACGGGATAAGGTTCCATGCTGCTAAAACCGTGGGGCGCAGTCAGTCTATACTAATATTACGAGTATAAAAAGAAAAAAAAATGTTGTCCAATAGGCTCCGAAACTACTGAACCGATTTCAAAAATTCTTTCACCACTACAAAGTTTCATTCATCCTGAGTAATAAAGCCTATGTTTTATCCCCATATTCCCACGGGAACGGGTACTATGCGGGTGAAACCTTGAGAAGCCGCTAGTTATGTAAGTACATACTTATACATATTACTTATACTGGATCTTGACTCATTTGTTGTCAAGTCACCTCAAGTCGTGCGATTTGATCGATTTCTCAGTATTTCAGTTATTTTTGTGATATTGTATCATCTGCTATGCTAATTGTTATAGAGGTATTATGTTTGTTAGAATGAGTTAATCTTGGAAAATACCGAAATTCTTGTGATTTATAATAGTCAAAGTTTTTGAAGATAATGTGTGGATGACGACCTCGATGGCAGAGTGGTCACCATGCCGGACTGCCATCCGTAAGGTTCGTTCGATTCCCGTGCGAGGTGAATATTTGGGTCTGGGTGTGTGTGAATGAGTGTGTGCGTAGTTCCTGATACCCTAGATACAAGTTTCGAACTTAGTTAGGGGTCAGTTACTATAATGAGATGATGTAGTAAATGATTTATAATATTATGCATAAAGAATCTAAAGCGTATTTGTAATTTTCCTTTTAAAGCTGAATAAAATAAGCTGCTTTTTGTAGGGTAAATGCTACACCCTACAAAAAGCTAATGAACGTAATCTATACTAATATTATAAAGAGGAAAGATTTGTTTGTTTGTAATGAATAGGCTCCGAAACTACTGGACCGATTTCAAAAATTCTTTCACAAATGGAAAGCTAATTTATCAGTGCGTGACATAGGCTATATTTTATCCCCGTAATCCCACGGGAACGGGAACTACGCGGGTGAAACCGTGGTGAGCTACTAGTTGTTCAAATAAACTACTAATCTTTCGCGAAAAATTTCCACACGTCACAAACTACTCATCATATTATCTAACGTTTGTAGGACTTTAGACCGCAAATTACATGAATTAAGGTTTCTAATCTAATAACGTGATTATTTTCATAAATAATGTACAATTATTATTTGAAAATCCTTGGGATTTTCATAGTAAAATTCCACGCGATTGTAATTTTCTTTGATATCGCTTTGTCATTATTGAGTAAGTGGTTTTCATTTGTTAGATAAATATTGTAACACCTTATTTACAAGAATTAATAAAAGAATAGTTATTTATGGTACAAGCGAGTAAAGTTGGAGAATATTTCCAAGGCTATTGAGGCCCGAGCCGTCCGGCGAGGGTCTGAAGATAGCCGAGGATAGTAATCATCAATATACGCGTGTATCATACAACGTTTTTCAAACATACTTGCGAAGAAAATAATAATAAAATATAATTTTTCGCAAATAAATAAACAGTTTTTCTATTCGCGCGCATCCAACACAACAATGGTGATCGGACATAGACTAACAGAATATACACTTATTAAAAGAAATCGAAAAAAATGAATGAATGGAATCGACCATAGACCTATCAAAAGTAAGGCAACATAGTTGAAATTTGTTTTTAAAATGTGTGAACAGAATTTTTTTTGGTATCGAAATTATTTAAAAACAAAGCAACTTAAAAAAACAATCTATAACTCACTTGTGAATAAAACTTGTCATTATTCAACTAATTTTGCACAAATAAGAGGCCCTTTATGAGCAAGTGTGTTGAAAAAACTTTTTAAAAACAAGCTTTTATTGCACTATCATGGGACTTACATAAGCCAAATTCCAGCTCAATCGGATAAACAGAAGTGGTCGAAAAATGGTTTCCCGAATTTTCTTAAACTAATTAGCGATTGGGTGAATCCCTGAATTCAGAAAGTTTCCTTTTGCGGAATATTCCAATTCGGGGAATCCCCTATTAGAGATGTTCCAGAAATTCCCAATTGCGGAAACTTCCGATTGGGGAATATCTTAAATCGAAAATTCGGTAAATCCCCCATCAGATCGAGAGAAGCTCGGGAAATTTCCGATTCTGGAAATTCCGAATTGCGGAAATTGCCGATTTGGGAAATTTTTGATTCGGGGAATTCGTGAATGGAAATGTTCGGGAAATTTCCGTTTGGGGAATCCCTGTATTTGAATATTACCGATTCCAGGAATTCCCAATTGCGGAAATTTCTAATTTGGGAAACTCGATTGGAAACGTTCGAAAATTCTGATTTGGGAAATTTCTTATTCGGGAAATCTCCGATTTTAGAAGTTTGGGAAGTTTTCTATTCGGGAATTCCCCGAATAGGCAATTTCCCGAACTTCCACAATCGGAAATTTCATGAAATTCTTCATTCGGGGAGTCCCCGATTCGCAAATTTCCCAAAACGGCAATTTCCGCAATTGGCAATTCCCCGAATTGAGATTTTCCCGAACTTCCCCAATCGGAAATTTCCCGAACTTCTCCATTCGGGGATACTCCGAGTCGGAAATTTCCCTAATCGGCAATTTCCGCTATTGGGAATTCCCCGAATCGGAAATTTCCGAATGCTCAAGGGAGCGGGAACTACGCGTGTGAAACCGCGGGGCGCTGATAGTATAACATATAGATTTAATTCATACATAACATTACATAAACTTAGTTTATTCTACAAACGCCAGAAATTTGAGAATGTCTATATTAAAGTGACAATGCTAACCCGCAACATTTTGTACTGAATTTGTAGACAGCCTTGTTCAAACATCATTGTCCGTGTTCCTATAATTTTACAAATGTTTGCACATTGGATAGAATAACTTAGAGTGTGTAGAAGGAACTACATTATTGAAAAATTATATGTATTTTAATCTGTGTAGAGGATCTATATTTTACTATGGGCTGATTTTTCTATCGCCAGACAACTTTTATTCGAGGAATAAAATATTTCATTGTTGAATAACCCATTTATCAAAAGAACATTAAATTAAAAATTTAAAAAACCCCCAACACAATTACTTTCAAACCCCCATAACTTTTAAACGGGTTAACCGATTTTCATCAAACATGTCTAAGAACACTCGCACGTAAGTCCCCTTTAATACAAAAATTTAAATTGAAATGGGTTCATCAGTTCGGGAGCTATTATGCCACAGACAGACAAATACACACACACACACAGACACGTCAAACTTAGGGTGAGGCCAAACGAGCGTAATTTTGTGAGTCGTGAGTCGCAGAATTTCGTTCGCAGAAATTTTGCTGCATTCAGTTTCATAGAAAAGTCCTATTTGATTCACACGGCGACGCAAAATGAGTTGTCTGCCGACTCACACGCATAATATCAACTGAATTTCGGTCGGGGTGAGGTGGGGAGCTTGCACGATAAAGTATCCGTACAAATGTTTCGGATTACAACTGAAAATACGTCCGTCCGTGTGACAGTCTAACCGAATTTCAGTTGAACGTAAATTTCGCGACTCATTTTACGCGACTCACAACTCACAAAATTACGCCCGTTTGGCCTCACCCTTATAACACCCCTCTTTTTTAAAGAAAGGGGTTAAAGAAAGCTTGTAATTGTGGCTGAATAAAATTCGCCAGGGCTACCGATAGAAAAGGAACAGTAAGTTATTATGGGACCGCTCCGATGATTGACGACCATTTTTGGATGGACGCCAGTTCTACAGAAGTTAAAAAAAAAAAAACTTTTAGATCCGTCTATCACATTTACCGTTATATTCCACTGTTTGTAAGCAATACTTGTAATTGTAACTCATTAGTGATGTTTTAAGAAAACATTGTGTCCAAATACAGTGTTTACGTAACCTGTGAAAATATTTGAACACACCATCTTGATGTTTTAATAATAAATACTAGGAATTGAAACTTTGAGTTCTATTCACATTTTACACTCACAGGCAATGAACACTCATTCATGGTCAAAAAACCATGAATTGTATGGCAAACATTATTTACTTACATCCTCGCATAAAGAACACTCACATTTATAAAGAAGTTAGTATCATGAATAACATAATCATTCACTACATCATCTCATTATCTGTTTTTTATCGTCAATGGGTAGCGGTTCTGGCGACAGATTGGTGCAATAGTGTCATGGAGCACCTAGTTTTGTACCCTTGCGCACATGTGTACCCTTCAACGGCCAAGTCACACAGCATTAACTATAATAATAAAGATATCGCAGTAAGGAACCTTAGACTTGGAACGACTTTGTCTTGATTTCATTACTTTTTAGAGATAAACAAGCAGCTCCATCCAGACTTGGCTAGTTTTTTACAGAATGTTTTTGGTGGGATAGTAACTGACCCCTAACTAAGTTCGTGACTTGTATTTAAAGTATCAGACACTACGCACACACCCATTCACACACACACCCAAACTGAGACAAACATTTGTGGTTCACATAAATATTCACCCCGCACGGGAATCGACCTTACGAATGGCAGTCCGGCATGGTGACCACTCTGCCATCGAGGTCTTCAATTAATGTAATCAAAACATCAATTTATAATCTAGTTAAAGTTAGCCGATATCCTTTCTTCCTCTTCCGAACCTTTATCCCATGTGTGATTGGGATCGGTTCTTATTTTAACCAGATTTGCTGTAATGTCAGTAATTTATGTGGAGCGATTACCATCAGAACTTCACAATCTGCTAAACGTCATCCTAAACTAATAAAACTTGTTTCATGAATACTTTACGATGGATAAGATACAAACTTTTATCTTAACACAAGCAGCGCCGCTGTTTTACCCCGTAGTTCTCGTTCCCGTGGGAATACGGGAACTACGGAGTATACGCCTATAGCCTTTCTCAATTAATGGGCTATCTAACACCGAAAGATTTTTTTAAATCGGACCAGTAGTTCCTGAGATTAGCGCGTTCAACTAAAGAATCCAACAAACTCTTCAGCTTTATATATTACGAGTAGTATAGATAGATATTATATAGAATATTTTAAATAGAAAAAACCCAGACAAGAGAATCGTTCCCGAAACCTTTGGCTTAACTGACATAGCCAACTTCGCCATTAAATCGCCTGAATTTTCTAGAAACTTCGAAACTCACAAATGCATACCGGGTGTAACAGGATGTAAACTAAGTACCCAATCAGAGGTTTATAATTAGATGGATTGCATCCCACAGCGTTAGTTTTATAAATATTGATATTGTTTAAGATCATTGGACTAACTGTTTTCGTATTGCCGTGAATGTAAGTGAATTTGATGCTATTTGGAGTAGAATATACGTTTTTAATTGTATTTTGGTACGCTTGTTGTTCGTTTTGAAATTGTAAACTATTTTTACACAGTTGATGAGATTATATTTGGAAAATTCGGTGCTGTACAATAAAAATATCTTGTTAAATTATTCAAATTATTATGATTAACGGGATATTTACAATGTATATTATTTATTTCGAGGTTCCGATATATCGATGCTGTTGCAAGCGCCATGATCGCAGATGAACTGATGACATGGTAAATATCCCGTTAATAAGAATAATTTGAGTGTTTACGATGGTAACTATAAAAACTATATTGTCAAAATATCATAATTAATGCAAATTTTTACTTATTATTTACCGACTTGTGATTCTGGTTTGAACACCCTTAAATTCCAACAGCACATTTGTGCCTGTTTTAAATGCAGTCGCTCTTGGAACGACAGAAGTTCTGCCTGTTCACTTGGACATTGTTCGTTTCATTATTTTCACTTAATATCCAGATTATCCTACTAATATCAACGCGAAAGTTTGATTGAATGGACGGATTTGGATGTTACTCTTTCATGCAAAAACTACTAAACCAGTTTAGATAAAATTTGTTACAGTTTTATATAACTGATACTTATTTTATCATCCTAAAATGTATACGGGACCAAGGTTAGTAATGCGGATGAAACCGCGAAGTTCAGTCAGGGAAACAATAGCATCGAATCCAAATTCATTACCAGGAGAGCAGCAGTGGGCAGGCACGTGGACCGTTGGCTATATCCATACTATAGTTATTCACTAACTCTAAATTGCTTCAGGTTTTATTGCGTAATAAATTCTAAACTCAGCTCATTTGGGATTAGTATGGATTGTACTCTGTTCTTTAGAGATTAGGAAATTAAAAGGTTTTGTTCTATATTTTCTATTTAAAGTTTTCTTTTTAGGTCGTGTTCTGCTTTTTTATGGGTCTTTGATGTCACAGTTTAATTGGGATTTATTTTAATTGAGTTTAAATTCGATAATACTTTGCAATTGTTATTTTATCATGTAACTAGCAGCACCCCGTAGTTTAACCCGCGTCGATCCCGCTCCCACGAGAATGCGGGGATAAAATTATATTAAAACCCTTCTTCTTGATTACTGTATCTTGTAAAAAATCACTTCAGCGACATACAGACGGATAGCGACTTCACTACATAGTATAAAACAAAGTCGCTTTCTCTGTCCCTATGTATGCTTAGATCTTTAAAACTACGCAACGGATATTGATGCGGTTTGTTTTAATAGATAGAATGATTCAGTGGGAAGTTTTTAGCATTTTATCCCCATATTCCTACGGGAACGGGAACTACGCGGGTGAAACCGCGGGGCGCCGCTACTACTAATCAGATGCTATTAGAAAATTCAATCGCTTTATGTTATTTTCAGTGTCCTATCTTCTTCTAATATATAAAATTCTCGTGTCACAGTTTTCGTTGCCATACTCCTCCGAAACGGCTTGACCGATTCTCATGAAATTTTGTGAGCATATTCAGTAGATCTGAGAATCGGCCAACATCTATTTTTCATCCCGAAATTCCCACGGGAACGGGAACTACGCGTGTGAAACCGCGGGGCGCAGCTAGTATCAGATAACGTTTTCAAGAAACAAAGTTTCAGATCACCACTAATTGCAAATCTTTGACACAATTAAACTTCCAAGGAATAAATAGAAAGCTGAACTAAGTTAGTGCTAACAACGTAAACCTTGGGCTAACCCTCGGGTTACTTCTGTTCACAAACAATTCGCTTAATCATAAACTTGACTGGATGTTACACCGTAAGCTGCTAAGCACAACATTTTTCTTCCAAAAGTTTATATCGTGTTTAATTGGGTTCAGTTTATAAGTAGTTAAAACCATATTTTATTATAATGTATAAAGCATATTTGAGCCAGAATGACATTATTTTACGTGGAGTCAACTGCCATCAAACCTTCACGACCCAGAAGGCGACACGACATGTTTGGTTCAATGTCCATAACCTATGTCAGATTTTTGAGAGCTCTAATACATATAAAGATTGTCGAAGTTGTTAGTACCTCCACCGGGACTAAAAGTGATCTCCACATTATGCACAATACGTGTTAGTGAACCCTAATAAGAGTCATATTTGGAAAATAGCAACATGCATTATACTACCCGTGAATTGACTCGCAAACCTCAGATTAGTTACACATACCACTACAAGACAAGTGATTTGGGCACTAAATAAGATTTAAAATAAGGTTTTTTGAACAAAAACCCTACTAATTTTAATAAATATAGCAAAAAAACTACCCTGCCCGCGCTATCGGTGTGACGCACACCCCTATAACCTTAATTGTCAATACCCATTATATGTATTTGACCTCCCCCATAGGGCGCAAGGTAAACGAATGCCGATATATTGCAATACACTATCAAATAGGTTTTAAAGCTCATTTCATAGATAATGGTAAGTAATTTTGTTTTTCATTTTACTGAAAATATTATTCATTTTAATGAAAATGTCGATAAGTAATTTTGTTTCGATGTTCAAAACAGGAGGGGGCTTTCAATTGGGATGTTTATTTTGTTTATTTATTGAATAATAAACTATTTTTTTTAAGAATTTTATTTCACATTCTTATTTGTCCGATGAAAAAAAAATTGCATTTTATGATATTCGACGTTCAGACTTTCGACATTAAAATTTTTCGAAGTTTTGACTTTCGACGTTTATATTTTCGACATTTTGACTTTTCGACATTCTGATTTTCGACGTTTTGATTTTCGACATTTTGATTTTCGACATTCTGATTTTTCGGCGTTATGATTTTCGACATTATGATTTTCGAGGTTATGATTTTCGATGTTTTGATTTTCGACATTTTGATTTTCGATGTTTTGGTTTTCGACATTCTGATTTTTTAGCGTTATGATTTTCGATTTTCTACATTCTGATTTTTCGACGTTACGATATTCGACGTTTTGATTTTCGACAATCTGATTTTTCGACGTTATGATTTTCGACGTTATGATTTTCGATGTTTTCATTTTCGACATTTTGATTTTTCGATGATATGATTTTCGACGTTATGATTTTTGATGTTTCGATTTTCTACATTCTGATTTTTCGACGTAACGATATTCGACGTTTTGATTTTCGACATTCTGATTTTTCGACGTTATGATTTTCGACGTTATGATTTTCGATGTTTTGATTTTCGACATTTTGATTTTTCGATGTTATGATTTTCGATGTTTTGATTTTCGACATTCTGATTTTTCGACGTTATGATTTTCGACATTTTGATTTTCGATGTTTTGATTTTCGACGTTATGATTTTCGGGGTTATGATTTTCGATGTTTTGATTTTCGACATTCTGATTTTTCGACATTATGATTTTCGATGTTTTGATTTTTGACATTTTGATTTTTCGATGTTATGATTTTCGACGTTATGATTTTCGAGGTTATGATTTTCGATGTTTTGATTTTCGACATTTTGATTTTCGATGTTTTGGTTTTCGACATTCTGATTTTTCGGCGTTATGATTTTCGATTTTCTACATTCTGATTTTTCGACGTTACGATATTCGACGTTTTGATTTTCGACAATCTGATTTTTCGACTTTATGATTTTCGATGTTTTGATTTTCAACATTTTGATTTTTCGATGTTATGATTTTCGATGTTTTGATTTTCGACATTCTGATTTTCGACGTTATGATTTTCGAGGTTATGATTTTCGATGTTTTAACTACGCAACGGATTTTGATGCGATTTATTTTAATAGATAGAGTGATTCAGTGGGAAGGTTTTAGCATAATTTTATCCCCATATTCCTACGAGAACGGAAACTACGCGGGTAAAACTGCGGGCACCGCTAGTTTTCAATAAACTGACAACCAAAAGATGGGATTACAGCGACGCTGTCACCGGCACAGAGAAGATTGTGACTCAATAAACAAATATAACAAATCATTTCTACGTATAAAATAAATAAAGTAAATGATATAATATAATGGAAACGTCAAAATAATGCGGAACATTGGCCTTGACCCAATTTGATGAGGTTGTAATGGACTGAGAAACAAAGAGTTCGCACGTGAACGATATCTTATTACCGACTTTTGTGGTGATTGTACATAATTATGTACATTTACCTAAAAGATATAAGTATTTTACTTTAGGTTTAGCAGAATTGTATTTTCTTTTAACAGTTGACAAGACGGGATTTTGGTAGTGAGTGCACAACTAGCAAAGCCAATAGTGACGATTTCGATTCCCGTTCCCGTTTTTTATTTATTTATCTACATTGATTATGTACTGATATCGTAACGGAAACAGATTATAGTCTGTCTAGACAGATAGACATATAGTCCAATTAAGAATTAGTTTTTTATAGATTAAAGAAATAATGTTGAAACAAACGCTCTTTTTATTGTATTAAAGTAATATTAGACACTACACATATTTTTTCAATATTACAATTTGTTATTAAATTATTACAAAATTCAGATTCTTACAGATACAAAAGATCAAACCAGTTCGTAACTAAATCAATAATGATAGCTCTATGAAACAAAAATAATAACTAAATCAAAAACCTTATTTTCCGAAGTCAGTTAAACCTTTTCAGAAGTCAGTTACCTTCAGTATGCAACCTCCTTTATAAATAAGACGTCATATTCGAACCATATTCGGAATTCAATGTCAGTGAATCATTGGCTTTCCTTTGACCTAATGTTTGGCGAATGTTTGGGTAGTTCTCACGTGACTTCAACTTATAGGTAAAGTTATGATAAGATAGTATATAATGTTATGTGAATCAGAAGCTGATGATCATTCTTAAACTTGGTTTAATAGTTAAAAGTAACAGAGATCTTTTTCTACAAAACTCTACATTCTGTTTATATCCTGTGTTTCCGTTCATCATGTGAGAATTTTGGGATAAGATATATCCTATTCCTATGTGTTATACCTGGTTATTACGGAGACTGTACCAATTTTCATCCATCGAGAATTGTCTTTATGAGAAAAATACTTTGGATTTTGTGATTAAAAATAAAACCTAGAATTAATGTAAGCAAATTGTTATTTTTATACTTAGGGCCTATTTCACCATCTTCAAGTAACGTACCGAATAGCTACTCACATGTTTTGTCTTTCTCACTTGATATAAAGTAAGAAAGAGACAAAACTAACTTTACTTGGCTGGTAACTTTACTTGAAGGTCGTGAAATAGGGCCTTACATGAATTAACTTTAATATAGATTATGCACATTATAACAATACACAAAAATTACATACATTTACGAGAACAAAAAGTTTTTGATTGTCCCACTTAACATAACATCAACTATTAAAGTCCACATTATCATTATACTTAGGTAAATTACCTAATCGTCCCGAATAGTGCCGAAATAAGGCTACCTCAAATCCTAATTCGCTAAATTAATGCGCTGATTGATTTTCCTTCGCTCCCAAAAATGTTATAGACTCTTGTCATGTTATGATAACCTAATTAGTTGTTTATAGGCCCAGATTAACAATTGATATTTTGTACGAAAAGGGGACGTTTGATAGCCGTTTTCTTTTCTCAATAAAATAAAAAACGTGTGGCACTCGGGGACTGCCGCGGTAAAGTTATGGCATAGCAATTTTATCAACTAATTGTTTTTTTATTTTTGTATTGCAATCCTAACCTTAGAAATTTTGATGTCATACTTGGGACTTCATACAATAAAAACTTTGTCTACATTACTATAAAAACTTTTTGGAAAATTTACAAAGAAAAAGTTTTCGATAAAAAAATAATAAAAACATGAGGTTTTTTTCGTTACGGAATTTCTGGATTCGGTCCTCGCGCTCAAGGCCCTCGATAGAAGCTATGCAATAGATTAAAAAGATTATTAATAAAATATGGATTGAGTCTGTTTCAATTTTGCTCCTTGGACTTTGAAAGATCAGTTATCTTTACTTACCTTAGCAGACACCTAAAATAAGTTCAAAGTAACCCGACTAACGCTGACTAAAAAGTATGACTCAAGAATAATATAATTTGTAGTAAAGTTCAGGGGATAACCGTGTGTCGTCGCGTGTAGTCGTAGGATACATAAACGTTGCATACGGTCAAAATCATAAACCTCCATTTATTTGCCATCGAAAGGCGTACTGCATGCAACGGATTATTTATATAGTCGATTTTCATTATAGGTACAAATTAGAGCGAATAAAAACCCATAGCTTTACTCACAAATAGTCACCTCACTCACAAACTGCCATCTATCTTCTAAGCAGTGAACCATTTTTATTCCCATCCCACATAAAAAAAAACCTCTGTCGGACGAACACGGAACGACAACGCATGACCGAGATACCAGGCGAGCAGAAACTATAAAGAGTGTAATTCTATCCTTCAACAAAACATGACCATGAACGGGACTCTATTCCCTTGAAATAAAGTTCATGTTTACGTATGTTGCAATCGGAATATTGTCTCAGTTAAAATCAACCTTATAACAGTGGGTTAAAGTTCACCAATACAATCGAACAAATTCAAACACAGAACACGTGGGAGACGGAACAAAGTCCAACGTCCATATCGCAACATTTGATTCAATATTGAACTTTATTCGAAGCGTTTTACGGTATACATTTATATGAATAGGAATAGATCTCTATATTTTGAAATAGGAATACGTTTTCTTTGGAATAAGGTTCAAAATAAGGCGATAATATTTCGAATGTTGTGACTTGTGATAATGTTCCCGAATGCTTGTCTCGAGACGGGCGATCTTTTCAGCATTTATGTACGCCTGGTACTTTCCGTTTCGAAGAGGGTCGGAATACGGGATGGTCCGGTCTACGGAACTCCGTTCGGGAATATGTTTCCGGCATCCCTAGAAAATGGACGTCCGTTCCGGAAAATTCGTTATTTAGGTTAAGTGGGATTAGCTTTGTAACTGGGAGTCATTTTGTTTGAGTAACAGGATTTGTTAAGTGAATATTTTTCTAATAATTATTTAGGTTGAATGCCTTTTTCAAATGGTTGCTTTGTCATTATGATCCAGATCTTTTATTTAACTTTGGTTATTAATATTAACTGTTTTATGTACAATATTTTTTTAGGTTTGTATAGTAAATTAATTATGATCATTGCAATTTCCTATGCCGACAATTTTTCACGCGTTAGGAAAAGTTACGCAATAAAGTTAGACACTTTCTCAATTGAACAAATAAACGATTCAACTGTGTTATTTTATCGTTAGCATGTTGATCATAACATCACTTGTCGAGTTATGATTGCCTGGTACTCTTTATTAAATTTATCCAGAGCACATCCATTGTTTGTTTTTTTAACACATCGTGGTATTTTTATGAAAATGTAATCTTGTGTCAATATTTCATCATTTTCAAGGTTTCTGATGATAACCTAAGGGTTTCCCGGTCATAAGAATCTTAAAATCCTAATTGGTTTATTATTAATCAACTTAATTTTACCGTAAATTAGAATTTACTAGATATGAAAATCGTAATTTTGTCTATTTTTTTTTATTAATTATGGTTTTTACAACGATAAAAAAAAAACAAAATTATCAACACCATTTATTTACTAAACTCATTCAATTAATTTTTACGTTTAAACAAAATCATTTTCTGCGCAAATAACATAAAAATATAATTCGACCGTGACAGGACTCGAACCTGCAATCTTCGGATCCGAAGTCCGACGCCTTATCCATTAGGCCACACGGTCCTTGAACTTGGTTGCGAAATACATAGAGTACTAGCACGGAGCAAGCCTTTGTGATTACGTCATCGATTACGTCACAAGGTCGGTGACATCTGCGTTTTATTATCACTACGTTTAGGGAATTAGTGCGAAGTTAAATTTTATACGAACAGTTAAATTGACACTAGTTTTGATTTGCGGGTTTACTCGCATAATACTAAGAATTTTAAAATAAAGTCCCTAATGTAACCTATAAGTAAAATAAGGCAATAAATTGTCTAAGAACAAAATTTTATCCAAATTCGTTAAGTCGTTTTTGCGTGATTGAGTTACATTATTTGGATGTCTGTAATACATTTAAATGATTGTTTGTTTATGAACGGATTTTCTTTTAACCCCCGACGCAAAAAGAGGGGTGTTATATGTTTGACGTGTCTGTGTGTGTATGTATCTGTCTGTCTGCTGTGGCATCATAGCTCCCAAACGGATGAACCGATTTCAATTTAGTTATTTTTTGTATTAAAGGGGACTTACGTGCGAGTGGTCTTAGACATGTTTGAAGAAAATCGGTTGACCCGTTTAAAAGTAATGGGGGTTTGAAAGTAATTGTGTTGGGGGTTTTTAAATTTTTTAATTTAATGTTATTGCACTTATTATTTTAGTATACACAAAATAACTATATTTTTATTAAAATATGAACTTATTTTTATCTACTGGGATAGATTCTTAGTTTTTTAAATCAACAAAAACTAAGACCTATTACGCAGACCAAGTATGATTATGTCAAACATAATTTAATGTCACAAACGCAATCCTTATCACGTCATACTCCATAACTTAAACTATCTCAAAACAACAACAATATGAAAATTGTGTCATCCAAATTGCTACTTAAAGTTGCATGGTGTCATCACATACCAGTCACCTATGTAATCGTAAGTCACTGTACATAGAGGAATTAAAAAATAGAGGGCTTAAATTGGTTGGAACGCTTACAGCGAAGTGTAAGGGAATGACCGCAATCATCATCAGCAGCTCATAATATGTCCCCACCGAGGGGCTCGAGCCTACCCTGAATTAGGGTGATTAGGCCTTAGTCAACCACGCTGGCCAAGTGCGGGTTGGTCGACTTCACACATAACCTTAGAATTTCTTCCCAGGTGTGTGCAGGTTTCCTCACGATGTTTTCCTTCACCGTAAGAGCGTCGAAATTAACGTACATATGAATTCGTAAATTGAAAACACATTGGTCCGTGGCGGGACTGGTGGGGTTCGAACCAGGCACCTTCCGATCGGAAGTCAACGGCCTTATCCCCTGCGCCACCGAAACTGCAATGATTGAGTTTAATTCAGTTTTTGTCTTTAGAAAATATTAGTTTTTTAAAGCTGAACTGAAATTAAATAAGTGGAAACCTTCATGGAAAACTGGTGTTCTCTATGAATAATATTAGAATGCAGCTCAATAAACGTAGTTTCTTCCATTAATACTTCAATAAGGCACAGTTTAGGTCTACTTTTTATTATTGTCCTATCAAAGAATATTATTGTACTAACAAATATTATAAATACACACTTAAATGAGGTTTTATTTTACATTCACGTCATAACTGCTTAACCGAATATCATGTAAACAAACGCTTTGTCAGGACTACAGAAAAGGAAATTGAAATACTTAAAAGAGAATATAATCCTACTAATATTATAAATGCGAAAGTTTGTATGTTTGGATGATTGTGAGTTTGGATGTTTGTTCCACTTTCAGGCAAAAACCACTGTATCGGTTTTGATTAAATTTGGTACAGATGTTCCTTATAACTAGGAATAACACATAGGATACTTTTATCCCAAAATTCCCATGGGATTGTGTATAAGTAATCGTATGTTTTATTGTAACTTTTTGTAGTCACAAATTCTACCAATAGATGGCGCAGTTACTTAATTTTTAACACACGATGGTGAATTGTGCCAAGATTGTATGATACTACGAGCTACGCATTCTCACGGGAGCGGGTACTAAGCGGGTAAAATCGCGGGGCGCTGCTAGTTTGTTATAATTTTTGTCATTTGTTAAGAATAATATCTATATCAGTTACGTAGTATCAAGAAAATAATGTTGAAATTGTTCATACCTATGCTCACTGTTCACCATTACATATTCACTCTAAAACCTTTAGTTGTCCTACATTTCTGAAGTAATTTACCTGTACATAGTAGGTACTGTAATGTTCATGTTTATAGCTATTTACAAAATCATTTGTAGTTTTTAAGTGTATTTAGAATTACTATTGAAGTTTAAATAAAAAAAAAAATTTTTTCCTTGTACTCTCCTTGTACCTTCTTCTCTCCTCGGTACTTTACCTATTTAGTACTGTCGAGGAAAAAAATAAGTTACTTAAAAATCGTTTAAAAACTAAAAAAACTAGATCTGTCAATTTATCCTTGTCTATTTGCGTATTATTTTTGTTAGGTTTTATTAATATTAAGATGAATTATACATAAAGCTATATGGAATAAAAATTACGTTTAAAAAATTTAGTCCAATTTATCCTTACCAATTTCACTTTATTTTTATAAGGTTTTGCCTACTAATATAAAGAGAAACTACAAATACAGAAAGTTCTAAGCTATAAGTAAGTAATTTTTTCTAACAAAAAGCTAGGTTTAAAACGGAAAATCCGTTTTCATGAAAATCGATTCAGTAGTTTCCCAGAAACCTTAAATAAACATAACATAATCATTCACTACATCATCTCAGTATAGTAACTGACCCCTAACTAAGTTCGAAACTTGTTACTAGGGTATCAGAAACTACGCACACACTCATTCACACACACACCCAGACCGAGACAAACATTTGTGGTTCACACAAATATTCACGCTTATAATTAATCAATACCATTAAAAACTTAATTAAATCGACCACCAAACGTGATTTTCATATTGTTTTACACAATAGAATTAAGTCAAGGAAATCAAGTCAAAAACGTGACGAAAATTATACTTTTGGGGAAATAAGATCGTCTACGTAATAAAATATAATACGTTATACTTATCACGTAAAAACTACGTATGAACTTACATACAGCCTGCCTAGCATGACTGTGCGTGATAAATGATATAGACACCAGGAAATAATATCGATTTCGCGAGCATGACCAAATGAATATGGCGTAGTACGATAGATAGATAGAAATAATTATATATACGATTTGATAAAATTAAATATGGCGGCTATATTCATTATATTTTGACAGTTGTAAGTCAATAAATAGCTATATCGATTTCGCGAGCATGACCAAATGTCATAATATTAATCATGTCGTTAAATTAAATATGGCGGGCATTTTTATCAAATTTTGACAGTTGGATGTCAATAAATCGCTGTATCTATCGCGTTTTCGAAGTCATACTAGCCTAGCAGATAAAGATATGAGAATAATATAAAAAGAGGTCAAAAGTGGCAGATATACAAAGAAAAAATATTTATTTAGAATATAGAGTGACACTTCAATAAGATCTTCACAATACTCGTATATTGCAGAAATTATATGTATTATTTATCTCCTTTTTGTCGGTGTACAAAAGTATTCTAAATAATATTTCACTGTGACATTTTTTTTACAGACATTGTACAACATTCTTACATATAGCAAGTAATATGCACTTGGTAGATTATAAAAATAAAAGTATACAAGTTTATGATTCTAATGTAGGAAAATTTTGGGTTTTTTCACTGATTATACTAGTACAGTGAGAAAGAAAAAGTTTAAAAAAAAATAGATCTGTCAATTTTTTTTTATAAGCGTCTGTGGTGTAAAAATTGCATTATAATTATTATAACTGGGTACTTAGATAAGTCACTCTATAGATCCCATGTCATACACTGAGCGATGCAATAGACAATGGCCAACATTTGCAAGGCTGTGTGCGTGTGGTACGCACACAAGCTTATAGCCAGCATCGTCTTACTCGAATGCATAGAGTTGCCAGCTAATGAATCTTCCCTATGAAATGGGGAAAACTGTAAAATTGAGTCGTGTTAATAAAAATATTTTAATAAGATGAATTTTATTGAAATTAATAACTTAAATGTATGGGGTGTATAGCAACATATGCGATGTGATAAAATGTCCTTTTTGCCCATTTTCCTATGGGTGAATTTCAACAAATGCTATTTTTGAAGTGAAAACTTCTTTAGCGGCGCTGAGCACTTTTTTTTGTATGGGTAAAAACTTTCAAACTCGCGTCAGGGTCACGTGATGCTGATCGAAAAAGCGTAAGATCGAGGGGAAGGGAGAGGAACTAGTATCTCCCACTCTTTCTACCGTGCCTGAGTGTGCTGCTCTGTTTAGGCGGCACAGGGCGCTTGCGCGAATGACCGTGTGTGTTTATGTACAGCGTCCCACGCGTATCCAAGGATGGTGACAGATAAATAACAACATATAAATTGTCATATTTGTGTACGATAGCGCAATAAATAAACATTGTATTCTACCTCATAAATGATAGTACTTTTTTACTTATAATTAAACACAACGTTAATATTGAAGTTTTCACTTCTGCCGGCACTCCCGGAGTGCTACCTTTTTTTCATTATATCGGTGAACTTTTTCATTTTTTTTTGTACTTATATTTTTCAGGTTTTATGTTATCATTAGGATATTAAATATCCCTAAATTCAATAACATCATCAACGTATCATTTAAGACTAAGGAGTAAATTTAGTTTGAATTTTGAATTCTACCGATGCGATGTGACAAACCGGCACCGATTATTTTTCTGTACACCGATTTGTTTAGCTACCGAAATGATATACATATTCAGTGATATGATAAATTTATGTGTACAGCCTTCTTTTCTTTTTTTAATATACCTATTTTAGCTTAGAATAATAAAAATGTTTATATTTATTAACATAGTCTTTAATTAAATGAAGTATAAAAAAACAAAATCTGTTATAAGTTAATGACACGGCATCAACCGATATGATAAATAAAAATGACTTTTAGTTTCATAAGCGTTTCTGTGCTTCTGAGGGCACGTAAAGCTGTTGGTCCCGGCTGTCGTACTAACTAATATCATCGACAATCGTTACGAGTAGTTAGAGCTCTCAAAAGTCTAACATTTGGTTTAACCAAAAAATGTCGTATAGCCCTCCGATGGCAGTCGCTTCACATAAAATACTGACATTCCGCCAAATCGGGTTAAACTTAAAACCATACAATATTATTAAGAGGTTGATTAAATCAGTTCAGTTAAAGATTATTCTAATATTATGGAATGTAAATAAATAAAATAAAATCCATTTATTGCTTATACATAAGATATAGGTAAGTAAAATACAAACATGTTTTTTTTGTTACATAAGCAAAGGGTGATGGCTCAGCTTTGTGCTACCCGGAATAGTGTACAACTCATGGAATCAAATAAGGTCGAAATGTAAAAAATACGGAAAAATTACGGAGGCAAAATTGCGGGCGAAAGCTAGAAATAATATACAAGCAACTAAAATATTTATTTCAATTAAGCTAACTGTTATTTAATTTTATAACCATAAAAATATTTATTACACATATACTTTAGTATCGTCATATACGTATGCATATTGTCACATTTTATTTTATTACATTGATAAATGTATAATAGGTATAACATACATACAAAATAAAACTACAGTGGGAAATTCTAAATCTGATATCAGGTAACACTAAAAAATGGCGCAATGGCGGCGTGAAAAATTCATCATTTGATAGGTTTTTTTTTCATAAAATACTATAAGATTTGAGTTACTTTCCGATGGAAGGAGATAGTGTTAGTTGTTTTTAAACGTCCTTTGTAATTCCTGCTGGTTTTCATTGCACAACTAGTCATTTTCAGCAAAATAACTGAATACAAAATCTAGACCGTGCGTGTGTATTGTATGACGTTACAATGAACACTAAGGAGTATGGAACACCTTAGTGGTAAACAGTTAGCCATTATATTTTTTGACGCTATGGCACCGTCCATAGTCAATCTAGAGGTGACTTATCTAAGACTGGGTAGTTGTTTTCAATTCGACCTCTATAATTTAGGTAAGTACTTTATAGTGCTGTGATATTGTTAAACTTTTGAGGGCTAATCTCTAGCTCCCACCAAGTTACCAACAGTAACAACTGTCAATGATGTTAGTACAACGACCGGGACCGAAGGCTTAACTTGCCCTCCAAATATTAACTTAATAAGGTTTAAATCTAATCTTGTAATGACTATAATTAATATCTTTTTACAGGATATTTACACGTACCTATAAGTCGAATCCCTCGACTAGTTGAGTGCAGAGCAAGACGCCGTCGCGGGCGCATCACACTCATCCTCCTGATGAAGGCCACCGAATGTGGCTGAAACTAGTCGACGGTTTCGACATAGGTACGTGTAAATATCCCGTAAAAATATATTAATTATAAACAACGTACGTTTCGTTTAATAATAAAATTGTAATGACTAACCATTAGTAGTATTAGTTTTAGATTTAGGTCAGAACTTGTGCTAAAAAACATTAAAATCCATGAATTAATTTCGCGTTAAACGTAATTTCTTCTAAGAACTTGCACTCTATTGGTTCAAAAATGAAAGTGCTTGTTCTATTTAGTGATTGGTGTAATATTTTATTTTTATCGATATTATTTTTATAAGTATTCAACTCTTTTTAGTTACAAGATTTTTGTGAATTTATTGTGGATTTTAATCTCTTTAAGTCTTTTATAAATGATAATATTTTAGTTTTTTTGGTGTATGATTATTTGCTTTTGACAAGACAAGAAGACAAAGGAAGGAAAAAATACACTTATACGTTATCCTTATCACTAAGCTTGCCAAATATGTGTTGGCGACTTCTAACTCGAGTCAAATAACAAACCTGTTAAATTTATTGAAATAAATCTACTTTAACAGATTTTTGTCGTGGTAATATTTTGTTTTACATTTTCTGACGTTTCTGTATACTTTAACCCAAGAAAAGTCAACGAAGTCTCAAGTTTAGAAGGCAAGAGCATATGTCGAAGCCATATTTAAGAACCAACCAAAACTTTTCCTTTTTACCGTTGATACCTCTTAGTAAGTTTTATCGATACATAATTAAATAAATAGTTTCCCAACACTACTTGGCTGATCCCACGCATCCTCAATTCTAAACAATGAGCTTTACCCGTGTTGTATAATCAAACGACTTTCAAGTTCAAAGAACTGAGCTTTTCTTGTGCCAGTGAATTTAAAATATACGTGTAGATGCGGTTTTGTTTATTTAGTCCGAAAGCAAATACAGTTTTAATCCTACTAATCCTACTAATATTATAAAGCCGAATGTTTGTATGTGTGGATGTATGGATGTTTGTTCCTCTTTCACGCTAAAACTACTGAATGGATTTTAATGAAATTTGGTACAGATGTTCCTCATACATAGGAATAACACATAGGATACTTTTTATCCCAAAATTCCCACGGGATAAGGTTCCACGCGGGTAAAACCGCGGGGCACAGCTAGTATTATATAAATGCGAAATTTTGTATGTTTGGATGTTTGTGAGTTTGGATGTTTGTTCCACTTTCACGCAAAAACTACTGTATCGATTTTGATAAAATTTGGTACAGATGTTCCTTATAACTAGGAATAACACATATGATACTTTTTATCCCGAAATTCCCATGGGATTGTGTATAAGTAATCGTATGTTTTACTGTAACTTTTTGTAGACAAAAATCCTACCAATAGATGGCGCTGATACTTAATTTTTTAACACACGATGGTGAATTGTGCCCAGATTGTATGATACTACGAGCTACGCATTCTCACGGGAGCGGGTACTACGCGGGTAAAACCGCGGGGCGCTGCTAGTAACTTAATAAACAGAAACTAATTAAGTACTATAAATAAACCATTTTTTATCAGCACTATGATGTGGGTTTTGGTAGGTCAGTCATACCACGTCAAACTTAAACTCAACTTAAGTATAAAATACAGTTTCGAATTCGCCAGTGGGCAGTATTTCGCATTCAGGCCTCTTTAATTTGAATCCTTTGTACGTTTTGCGATATTTTTTGGTCAGACCTTTGAGTACTTACTCCCCGATGACTCCCCGTAACAACTGTCGTTGATTTTAGTACAAAAACCGCAATTGACAGCTGAATATACCCTCTGAAGCACGCACGCAAAAGCTTTTGAAACTACGTAAGCATGAATGTCATTATTATTTCTTATCTTGACTTACCAAGCATTTCTTTTTTAACCCCAAACGCAAAAAGCGGGGTGTTATAAGTTTGACGTGTCTGTGTGTGTGTGTGTGTGTGTATCTGTCTGTCTGTGGCATCATAGCTCCCGAACGGATAAACCGATTTCAATTGAGTTTTTTTTTGTATTAAAGGGGACTTACGTGCGAGTGTTCTTAGATATGTTTGATGAAAATCGGTTGACCCGTTTAAAAGTTATGGGGGTTTGAAAGTAATTGTGTTGGGGGTTTTTTTAATTTTTAATTTAATGTTATTATAAACAACAATTTTGGATCATATACCACGTAGGTAGAACCATGTTTTTATCTAAAAATAAAGTTAATTTCCAAGAAATAATCAGTCAACTTTCGAACGTCTTACAAGGCTAGGCCACCCACGTCGCATCCATACAATACTAATATCATGTCATTCTGTCATTAGATAGATGATGACATACAGACATACAAAGATATACCACCGTTATTTTATAGTAGTTAGATAACGCGGTTTCACTTAATCGCTGTACGTAACTTTCTTATTTGGACTTATAATTTGTTTATTGTTTCTCTATCATTTGTTTTTGAAGAAATTCTGTTTTAGGTTAAATTCTTGGTTGCATTTTTCTAGGTCAATTATCATAAAAGGTATCATCGAAATTGGCCTAAAACTTCTTTCAATGATTCTATGTAAAAAGCAAAAGGAAGGTGAAGGAAAACATCGTAAGGAAATGTCACAAACCTGCAAAAAAATTCTATGGTTGTGTGTGATGTCGACCAACGCGCACTCGGCCTGTGGCTGACTAAGGCCTAATCACCCTAGTCCAGGGTTGGCTGGAGTCCCTCGTTGGAGATGATAATTGAGCTGATGATAATTTTCTGATAGAGTTATTCTGGCTTTGCCAAATACCGTCTAATTATCGTTCAGTTTCTTAAACCTAGTTTAACAAAGCCATTTTTGAGGTTGGATTTGGTTTAAATTAAAGAGAAATAGGAAATTAGCGTTCCAGAACTAAAGTAAGACCAACAAATCCAAAAAACTTAAATTAGTCCATATAATCTGTGCAATCGTTCAAAAAAACCTGGATTAGTGCTAAACCAGACTAAAAATGCAACGCTAATAATAGAGATAGAGTTTAACATTAAACCCATCAAACAGTGGGTCAAAATTATATTGAAAGATTTTCTTATAAACTTACTATCGATGCCCCGCGGTTTCACCTGCGTAGTTCCCGTTCCCGTAGGAATATGGGGATCAAATTATGCTAAAAACCTTTCCACTGAATCACTCTATCTATTAAAACAAACCGCATCAAAATCCGTTGCGTAGTTTTAAAGATCTAAGCATACATAGGGACATAGAGACAGAGAAAGCAACTTTGTTTTATACTATGTAGTGATTGAAAACACACAGGAGCAATAATAACCTCTGTTCGCGACGGGGTCAAAAAGTACCGTAGTAAAATAACGGTAAGGGTAGCAACTGATATTAACCCTTTCTTGGCCCAGATTTTAGTTTTTATTAAGCTTTTTATAGAGTACTAGCAGCGCCCCGCGGCTTCACCCGCGTAGTTCCCGTTCCCGTGGGAATTTTGGGATAAAAAGTATCCTATGTGTTATTCTGATGTATAAGCAAGATTATTGTAAAGTTTCATTAAAATCCATTCAGTAGTTTTTGCGTGAAAGAGTAACAAACATCCATACATACAAACTTTCGCCTTTATAATATTAGTAGGATTTATCGTCTACAAGCTGACGACAGTGTTTTAACGAAAATATACAGTAGGTAAAACTCTCTTGTTTCGTCTTTGTAACTTAACTTATTTTTTTATTATTGTATATTTTTTCCAATAGCAATGTCCTACTATTTCTGCCGTTTTATTCCGCTAATCTAGGTTTAATTGTGATAAAAAGGACTTAAATATTATCCTATGTACTAAATTTCATTTAAACCAGTTCAGTATTTTTTACGTAAAAGAGTGGTACTTCCCCGCCAGTCCGTGTTCAAACTGTGATTCACTGCTCGTCGATATCTCTCATAGATACATTTTTGGGTTTAAATATAAATTCAAAATATATTAAATAGGTAATTAGAACTAAAGAAAGAAATAAATTTTTCGTATTCATTTCGTCAAATCTCACGTGGGCACTTACCATCTTTGAGCATCTACAAAAAAGAAACATTTTATTAATAAAAATCGAGTACAATACATACATAAAACCACTTTATTTCAGTATCTAACCCTTAAAAAGGCCTTGAACTGACCCTTGAGGTCATAAAACTTTATCCGGATACAAAACGGTTAAGATTTCTGGGTTAAATCGTAAGTGCCCTCTAAAAGTTTATAACCGGGCCTTTTTTGTAGGCCAAACTTATTTGTGTATTTAGTTCTATTTTTGAATCTTACACTTTGTGCATGGCCAGTATTGTCATTTGAAATTTAAATTCAATCGAAAGGGCTTTCCCGAAAGTACATTCACCTTAACGGTGACCCTCGCTACAAACTGTCACGTAATCTGTGCAGTGCAGTTTTGTACAAAGAACTCTTCGTTGGTTCTGCGAGCCTAGTACATAAGACGGAATGCGAAGAAATTTTTCCGGGAAAAGTGGAATTCTGTTGGGAAAAAAAAGTTTTGACGTTTCTCATTCACTTTCGTTTCGTCTGTTTTAACTTGGAACAAGCGTTGCTCGCTTTTATTTTTATCCAACCGCACCGAACAGGGAGGGTTTGTTAGTATTTTTTTTAAGGAAGTAGGTGTAAATACATGAGTACAGAATTGTCTCTACTCATGTGAAGTATAGTAGGTGTGATAAGATAACATAATATTGTAATTTACTAATTAAATTACGGGTAGATAGAGCCCTTAAAAGTTTAATATAAGCTATAAAATATAACGCTTAAAACTCCTTTGGGTGGTCTAATATAAGTTGATCAAGGAGGTCTAATTATGGACTTTCATATTAATAGTTGTTAAGTTAACACAAAAGAATATTCTATTATTTAGAAAAGCTCTACTTTTTATCTATTTTTAGACAATGGAACATATCACATTATGATGTAACCCTGTGACAAAGAAAACTAGGTTACGGATATCTCGTAACACATTCCTGAGAATATAACAAAGACATAATATTACGAAATAGTTTTGGTATACATACAAAGATGTTATTATTTTAATGTGTAACATTTATTATTTTCATGATCAAATCCGTATATTTTCTTTGATTTATTTTTTGTGTGATATTGTGTGCTTTTTTATATTTTATGTTATTTTCTTTTTAATGTATTTATTGATTTTATACGTAATAGTGATAATTCTAGTCATAATTTTATAGTGAAGATGTCGTTAAAAACTAAAAATAAAACTCAATATAAAATTAGATTTTATTGAACAATACATAATACACATACAACTTACTGCCGAATAAAAACTAATGACTAAAAAATCCATAAAAATAAAATTATAAACAACAAAAGTATAATTTTCTCTCATCAAAGGAGCGAAAGTTGTTAAGAAAAGCGAAAATATAGAAAGGTAATCAAAATTATTTTGAACTCGCGAACCTTGCCCTCAGTACCAGGATTGCAGCGAACCGAAGAGTTGAATGAACTAAATTATAACCCTCACTTTTCAAGAGAAAAGTTAGGCTAAAGTTGTTTTATATGGAAATTATGAAAATGTGAAAATTTTATTCAAATTAGCATAAATATTCCTCCTCCCTGTAATTATATCATTTGTGAGAGAGGCCTTTGCCCTGCAGAGGGATTTTAAGAGGCTATAAAATGTTATGAATTTAATTTGTTAAGTAATAATGATTTAAGTAAGTATAAATATTAATGTATTAAGAAAAAAGTTAAACCTTAATAACTGACTTATGAAAAAATACCTGGAAAGCTACCTATATCTTTTTAGATTAATCAAATTAAATCAAATCGGTACATGAATGATGTAGCTAAGGGGTAGCAAACATAAAAAAGAACTACTAAGCGAAAGAAACTCTTCCTCTTTGAAGTTGGTTAAATAGGTACCAGTATTTTTGTCAAGACAAACTAGAACTAAGATATTATCTAAAAGATACCATATTTTAAACGAACAACGTATTTAATAAACTAAACTCTAAAGTACAAAAGTAAACTTAACAAAACTTTCCGTATCTCACAACACTTTGACCTATTAACTAACGATAACTCCTCATCTTCATGAAATCCTAATCATTGAACGATATTTTTCAATCTCTTTCTGTTCATACTCTGCTAAACGCACGGAAAAACACTGTGTTTTATTTATGATCCCACAACATACACACATTGTGTGCCATATGCAGAAACACACATACACAAAACACACACACAGAGATAAAACACAGACATACATACGCTTCGTTGCAAGCACACACCTGCGAAGTGTTCAAATCGGGTAACACCGGGCATCGGATCGGCGATATCGGAAGTATTGATCGGTTCGGAAGAGCTCCTCACAATGTATGAGCGCCTGGTACTTTCCGATCAGTTGTCCATTATTGGAAATCGTCGATAGCCAACCGATAGCTTCCGTATTGGGGTAATTTACGGTTTTAATGGTTGGGGTAAATTGGTGAAATAATAATGATGAAGAAGGGAAAGGGAGACAATGGTTTTTAGAAATATTTAAGATTGAATCATTGCTAATTAATAATTTTGTTAATTAGTAGGTTTTAATTTTGTAAAAAAGCTACTATTTATTTAATTTTCTAATTTTATAGAATCAGTTTATTAAGTAAGAGTATGTTAACATTTGGAGTGTGAAACGAACCTGTTTCTCCTAAGATTGAGATCCCGGGTTCGATTCCTGGATGTCGCGTTGAAATTAGATAGCACGCATTGGTCAGTCTATTCCTCCTCAATGTACTAATAACGTCAGTGAGTGAGACAGTTTTTAGTCCGCAGTGGTATTTTCCAGACCTTTTTATGCACTGTTTCTTTATATTACAAGTCGCCCAAGGAGATAGATATCTCTCAGAAGAATCACAAATGCCTTGCAAGTCTTTTAAAGATACCAGGAATTTAGGAGAAGAAGGAGTAGTAAGGTTTGTTGTTCAGACCTCTCACTCACCACGCGAAACGCAGTATCTCTCACTATACTTGACGCCGATATTCTGGAGTGTGGTACTTTCCCGGTGGAGACAAACTATGTTCGAACTAGGATAAAGTTTTGCTCCAAACTAATTTTTTTTTTATATAAACTTTCAACACTTATGTATTGTATTTCTAAAAGTTTAGTACTTAAACTAACATTTCAAAGTCATCACATTTCCATATAATTCATAAAACAATTACTTGTAAGTTAGTTTGTTAATAAGAAGTTTATTAAGTGTGAATATTGAGTACTCTAAGCGAGTCATAACGTTGGAATTATATTTAAGTACTTATTTATTATTTTATTACGTAAAATTATTTGAAATAGGTATTGGTTTTGAAGACTGGGATGTATTCAGGGTTAACTTATAGGGGTAACCGATCAATATTTGCAGAAACAAATAGAAGACGTTAATTTTTACACCGATTAAATTCTGCTACTATCTGTTCTGTAAGATCTAAAAGCAAAGTTTTCTTTCTTCTTGCCAAGTGCGTTTTTCATGCCACGTCTTGATACTTCCTGCTAGGCTAGCATGACTTCGAATATTCGATAGATACAGCGATTTATCCACATCCAACTGTCAAAATTTGATAAAAAAACCGGCCAAGTGCGAGTCGGACTCGCGCACCGAGGGTTCCGTAACTTGATAGCTCTACGCGTTCATGAGGAAAAAAGTAATAAGTTTATATTTATTAAAAAATATATATTTTGTAATGTAACAAAAAATTTAAGGTTTTCGGAATTTTTCCTTTATGTGTGCTATAAAACGTTGCTTCATGCCAAATTTCAAGATTCTAGGTCGACTGGAAGTACCCTTTAGGTTTTGATTCCCTTGCGAGTACTTGCGAGTTTCAAAATATGCAGCTTAAATTGCTGTTTCTTTTGATTGCGTTGACATAGAAGTTTGATTTTGTTACAGCTTAAAGGTATCATAGACCTGAGTATTTGGTATGAATTTCAATTTAATACCTCTACGCGTTTATGAGGAAATGGGTAGTAAGTTTAAAATTATTAAAAAAATATATATTATGTGATGTAACTAAAAATTTATGGTTTTCGTAATTTTTCCTTTATCTATGCTATAAGACGTTGCTTCGTACCAAATTTCAAGATTCTGAGTTCACGGGAAGCACCCTGTAGGTTTTGATTCCCTTGCAAGTGTCGAAAATTTGCGGCATAAACGGCTGTATCTTTTGATTGCGTTGGCTTAGAAGTTTGATTTTTTCACAGCTTCAAGGGACAGTAGACCTGAGTAATTGATATAAATTTCAGCTTCGTACCTCCACGCGTTCCTGAGAAAAAGGGTCTTGACAGACGGACGGACGGACGGACAGACGGATAACAAAGTGATCCTATAAGGGTTCCGTTTTTTCCTTTTGAGGTACGGAACCCTAAAAATACCCGCCATATTGAATTTTACCACGTGATAAATTTTATGACATTTGGTCATGTTCGCGAAATCGATATAGCTATTTATTGACATCCAACTGTCAAAATATAATAAATATAGCCGCCATATTTAATTTTTCATATCGTACCACGGCATAATTCATTTGGTCATGCTCGCGAAATCGATATTATTTCGTGGTGTCTATATTATTTTATCACGCACTTTCATGCTATGGGGGCTGGGTTGAGTAAAGTATTGTGCTTTTTCCAAACATGGCTCGGGGTTGTATTCACCAATACGCATTAGACATAGACTATACCTTTCTCGTGCATTCTTCTTTACGTTATTTACAGAAATCTAAGAAAAATAATAATATTAGCAGAATATAATAATATTACAAAATGTGTGTACCCCTACCCTGTCCACAACAATATTGAATTTTTATCCATACATTTTTATTACGAAATTGTATGTATCACCTATAATATTTAATCCTAAGTCCGTCCACACAACTGAAACCTCTGAAAGTAAACTATTATCGTCTGTTCATGATTTGTTTACAGTTTTAGCAGCCAACGTAACGGTGCGCAATATTACACTTACTAATGTTATTACGCAACCAAGGAGTCAACGCAGTTTTAAATAGGTAGCTGTTCAATTTTATTTTAAATCGTTGTATTGTAGGAGTTAATTGGAAATCAAAAATGATTAATTAAAACTAAAATGCAATGGTTTAAAGTCAACTGAAAAACGAATAAGCTACTATGAGTAACGATCATTTTCATGAAAAAGTATGAGTCATTCCCATTCCTATTTAAAAGGACCGGTGTGAAGTTGGCAGCCATGTTCTAGCAGCCTATAACCCAACCAATTTAAGACGTTATTTTTAAACATCTAAAATGAAATTAAACAGCAATAAAACAGTTGAAATATACATTATTTCTAAAGCTAGTACAAGTAAAAGCTTTAAATATATACAATATTTCATTCAATATAAGAAAACTTAAAACTCGAAATCATAAGATTCGATTCCAGTTGCAAAACGGCTTCTTAGTGATTTGACCCCCTAATCCCCTGAAATATTTAGATTTTAGGAATTATTTATAAAGCCTTGTATACAGGTTATATCATGTATTCGCGGGAAAGCGGCACCATGATTGGAAAACACTTTCCCGAGCGATGAAAGCTCGGATACTTGAGAATTCAACGAAATAAAACGGCTGCTGAGTGATTTGACCCCCTAATCCCCTGAAATATTTAGATTTTAGGAATTATTTATAAAGCCTTATATACAAACAATATCATGTATTCGCGGGAAAGCGGCACCATGATTGGAAAACACTTCCCCGAGCAATGAAAGCTCGGATACTTGAGAATTCAACGAAATAAAACGGCTGCTGAGTGATTTGACCCCCTAATCCCCTGAAATATATAGATTTTAGGGATTATTTATAAAGCCTTATATACAAACAATATCATGTATTCGCGGGAAAGCGGCACCATGATTGGAAAACACTTCCCCGAGCAATGAAAGCTCGGATACTTGAGAATTCAACGAAATAAAACGGCTGCTGAGTGATTTGACCCCCTAATCCCCTGAAATATTTAGATTTTAGGGATTATTTATAAAGCCTTATATACATACTATATCATGTATTCGTGGGAAAGCGGCACCATGATTGAAAAACACTTTCCCGAGCGACGAAAGCTCGGATACTTGAGAATTCAACGAAATAAAACGGCTGCTGAGTGATTTGACCCCCTAATCCCCTGAAATATATAGATTTTAGGGATTATTTATAAAGCCTTATATACAAACAATATCATGTATTCGCGGGAAAGCGGCACCATGATTGGAAAACACTTTCCCGAGCGATGAAAGCTCGGATACTTGAGAATTCAACGGAATAAAACGGCTTCTTAGTGATTTGACCCCCTAATCCCCTGAAATATATAGATTTTAGGGATTACTTATAAAGCCTTATATACAAACAATATCATGTATTCGCGGGAAAGCGGCACCATGATTGGAAAACACTTTCCCGAGCGATGAAAGCTCGGATACTTGAGAATTCAACGAAATAAAACGGCTGCTGAGTGATTTGACCCCCTAATCCTCTGAAATATATAGATTTTAGGGATTATTTATAAAGCCTTG
Organism: Timandra comae; assembly: GCA_958496195.1. NCBI lineage: Eukaryota > Metazoa > Arthropoda > Insecta > Lepidoptera > Geometridae > Timandra > Timandra comae. Next base: position 7,196,294 of record OY292372.1, on the reverse strand, counting down.
TATAAAGGTTATATCATGTGTTCGCGGGAAAGCGGCACCATGATTGGAAAACACTTTCCCGAGCGATGAAAGCTCGGATACTTGAGAATTCAACGAAATAAAACGGCTTCTTAGTGATTTGACCCCCTAATCCCCTGAAATATTTAGATTTTAGGGATTATTTATAAAGCCTTGTATAAAGGTTATATCATGTATTCGCGGGAAAGCGGCACCATGATTGGAAAACACTTTCCCGAGCGATGAAAGCTCGGATACTTGAGAATTCAACGAAATAAAACGGCTTCTTAGTGATTTGACCCCCTAATCCCCTGAAATATTTAGATTTTAGGGATTATTTATAAAGCCTTGTATAAAGGTTATATCATGTATTCGCGGGAAAGCGGCACCATGATTGGAAAACACTTTCCCGAGCGATGAAAGCTCGGATACTTGAGAATTCAACGAAATAAAACGGCTTCTTAGTGATTTGACCCCCTAATCCCCTGAAATATTTAGATTTTAGGGATTATTTATAAAGCCTTGTATAAAGGTTATATCATGTATTCGCGGGAAAGCGGCACCATGATTGGAAAACACTTTCCCGAGCGATGAAAGCTCGGATACTTGAGAATTCAACGAAATAAAACGGCTGCTGAGTGATTTGACCCCCTAATCCTCTGAAATATTTAGATTTTAGGGATTATTTATAAAGCCTTGTATAAAGGTTATATCATGTATTCGCGGGAAAGCGGCACCATGATTGGAAAACACTTTCCCGAGCGATGAAAGCTCGGATACTTGAGAATTCAACGAAATAAAACGGCTTCTTAGTGATTTGACCCCCTAATCCCCTGAAATATTTAGATTTTAGGGATTATTTATAAAGCCTTGTACAAAGGTTATATCATGTATTCGCGGGAAAGCGGCACCATGATTGGAAAACACTTTCCCGAGCGATGAAAGCTCGGATACTTGAGAATTCAACGAAATAAAACGGCTTCTTAGTGATTTGACCCCCTAATCCCCTGAAATATTTAGATTTTAGGGATTATTTATAAAGCCTTGTATAAAGGTTATATCATGTATTCGCGGGAAAGCGGCACCATGATTGGAAAACACTTTCCCGAGCGATGAAAGCTCGGATACTTGAGAATTCAACGAAATAAAACGGCTTCTTAGTGATTTGACCCCCTAATCCCCTGAAATATTTAGATTTTAGGGATTATTTATAAAGCCTTGTATAAAGGTTATATCATGTATTCGCGGGAAAGCGGCACCATGATTGGAAAACACTTTCCCGAGCGATGAAAGCTCGGATACTCCATATAAAAGGTTAGCGAGTTAGTAGTAAAGGCTAAGTTTCAAGAGTATTTTACTCACTTTTATATAAATATAAATGGATTGTCAAAACTGGAGCTAGAGATAGGTGATGTAGTTTTAGTTAGAGAAGATAATTTGCCTCCGCAAAGTAGCTTTACGGAGGGGTAGAATTTCAAAGCTTTGTCCCTTACATGTGTCAAACTTTGATAACTAATCCAAATGTGATTGCTATTATTTTTTGTGTATTATTCAAATTTTCATTTATTATTAGTATAATTTATTTATGAATACATTCAAACTCAAAGTATAAATAAGTACACTCCATTCTCTTAAATTTACATTGTATAAGCTAAGTAATTGTTGAGTGATTGGAAACTCTATTATGTTTTGTGTTAATTTTGTTGGCATAGATCTTATATTTCTTATACTTACTTAATTATCTTTAAAAAATAATGTAACTAATTTAGTTTTTAATTAAAGTACCGTCGGTCCTTGGTAGCCGGTATGTCTAAGTTCATAATAATTGATTGGATTAATTTTAGTAAGATTAGTTCCATAAGCTCATCAATAGATGGCGCCACACGTAATTTTAGAACACGGTAACGTTTTATTCCGGTGCACGTATATAAGTCCACAAGAAATTACCTCAAAATTTGTCTATATTATATAGGTACCTTGGATGATTGGATATATTATTGCCTGACTCTAATACTCCTTTGAAGATTCGTTCACAATTCGTTTCATTTTGATTTCTTTTCTATTTATTTACTTATGAATCTAGTTTAGTGATAATTTAGTTTCAACTTTGTAAATTTTTGTTAATTGGATTTTTAGTTAGTTTATTATTATTATTATTTTTTGTTTTTTTTTTAAACTTGCATTGAATTTTATTTGTTATTTTGCTTATTTGGTTTTTAGATTAGTTTTATTCATAATTCATTTCATTTTGATTTCTTTTCAATTGATTTACTTTTGAAACTGGTTATTTTGTGATAATTTAGTTTCAACTTTGACAATTTTTCATTTTACTTAATAATTTAATTTTTAGTTAGTTTATTATATTTTTTTTAATTTGATTTTTTTAAACTTCCATTGAATTTTATTTGTTATTTTGCTTATTTGGTTTTTAGGTTTTTAGATTAGTTTTATTCATAATTCATTTCATTTTGATTTCTCTACAATTGATTTAATTTTGGGATTGATTCTTTTGTTTTTTTTTTACATTTTGTGATAATTTAGTTTCTACTTTAACAATTATTCGTTTTACTGAATATTGTTGTTTTTAATTATTTGAATTTACAGTTAGTTTCTTTTTGAATTTGATTTCTTTTAATTTTATTTTAGATTATATTTTAATTTTTACGTTTATTTTATATTTTTTCATTTTCATTTAATATAAGTAGGTTATTGTCATTTTATTTTTGAATTTTTAACTTTATAGTTTTTTATAACCTTTTTTTTCTTAGTACTTTTCTCGGATATACTTAATAAAAAAGTAAGTATGAAATCGAAAACTGATTCCATAAATTACAAAGGCGTCATTGAAAAATTAATTAAACAACAAAAAATATCTATGGGCGTACGAAGCTGGAGGAAACAATGTGACGCGTATAATATTATTTGCCGAGAGTTAAAAATTAAAAACAATAGTTGCAATAGAAAAATAATTTATAAGCATTGGAGAACAGTTAATGACAATCTTTGCTCTCTAAACAAAAGTGACAGCGGGGATGTCATTGATTCATCATTTTGCAATGATGAAAATTCCAGATTTCCATCTAATGTTATGGTACAATTAGATGACGATAAAGTTGATATAAATGTAACTACAAAAACGGAAGGTTTTGTTACAAAACATGATGTATCTCCAGAATTACCAGAGGTTCCAAAGTGTATCCTCAATATTTCTAGCGCTGAAAACTCTACAGTTATTATTCCTCTAGGTTCAGAAAACGTTACTTCTCTTCGTCCATCAAAAACGGTATACTACTTGGAAGGTACTTTTGAATTAGACGATAAAATTAAAGCAACAATTTTCTGTAACGGTAAGCTGAGAGCCGACCTATACCCGTATTGTTTAAGAAAAAAAATTAGTTCGCTCGTTAATAACACTTGTCTTATAATTTTTAAATATGTAAAGTACAACATAAATAATATTAATATTACAGCTCGCTGCAAACATCAAAATTGCAAAATATTTAAAATCATCATCGAAAAAAATACAAGTATAGTGAAAGTTTTTAGCTCAAACAAAAATTATTGCCACCGTGAACTTTTGACTCTGCCCGTGTCAAAAGTAGAAAGAAATATTTTTAAAAAGCAACTACTTGTTCAGAAGCCTAAGGAATTTAAAAACAGAGAAATTTTGAAGATCAGTAATGTTAAACTGGAAAAGACAAAAAATTTGGGTACTATTAAATCTGATGCGACATTAAGAAAAATAAGGTCAGAAATTTTATCAAAAAACGATCGGTGTAAAAATGATTTAATTGATTTGCTTCTTTATTATGAAGACCATAACGACTTCATACAAGAAGTAAGTTTTCCTTTAAGTATAAAAATGTTTAGTCTAGAACAATTAGACATTTTAAAACAATCAGGTCCCGTTCTACTTCATTTTGATGCAACAGGTAGTGTGGTCAGACCTCTTCATTGCCAGCCTTTTAAAATGGCTTCACCTAAAAGGATTTTGTTCTATGTGGGGGTCATAGCGCTGCCATCAGAGCGCATCTTTCCGGTATTGAGCATGTTATCGGAAAGACACGATACCAATAATATTTAAATTGTTGAATGATTTTAAATGCTTTTGTGTATCGCACGGTCAATGGCCTTCGTTCAGTGGAGTAGTTACCGATTTATCGCTGGCGTCAATACATGCGTTATGTAAAGCATTTAACGGTTGCCATTTATTAGAATACCTAAGTAAGTGTTATTTAAGCGTAGCGAATAATGACAAAACTTGTTTAAATAATATAACACCGATTTTTTTATGCTGTGCCCATTTCATTAAGATGATGTGCAATGATGTAGATAAAAATTGTTTAAATAAAAAAGGGGAATTAAAGGGCATACTGGCGAGGTTAACGATGTGCAGTAATTTGACCGAATTAGATAATTTTGTTAAACACCTCTATATTTTACTTAATTCATTTTTTTTTAATGAACAGGCCATTTGTGCATTGGAGAATCTTTTAATGATGACAGAATTTAGGGATTTTAATCAGTCTCCTTTAAAAGAAAATTATATTTACCTTGATGGAGCGCAGAAAGCTGCACAATACCAAAACAGTGAATTTTACCAAAGGTATACAAATATTTGTAATGGTGTTTCATTTTGTGGCGATGATAGTGCAAAGGTAAACGAATTTTATAGTCCCTCTTTGTGGGAAGTTATTATAAAAAAATATATGTGGCTAACACCAATGTGGTCAAACATAATGAAAAAAAAAAGAACAAGTAATGCACTGGTCGAAAATTATTTTGGGCATTTAAAAAAATCTACTTTAAACGGGCAAAAAAATTTAAAGTGCACGCAATTTCTTAGAAAAATTAGACTAGATATAATAGCCCTCTCTAAAGAAAGTTTGAATAAAATTTCCAAAAGGCGGTTGACGAAACAGGCGAGCGTAAAAGACGACATAGAAGAAAAGTGGCAAAAACGCCCCAAACGCAACTTTAGTCATTTTGATAGCCGATACCTATCTAGAAAAAAAATTAATTTTGACAACGAAAATGAAAAAATTCTCACTCAATGCGCCTATTGTGGTCATGGTGCATCACTTAAAGAATCTGTCACTTATTGGGTACAGTGCGACCACTGTGATCAGTGGGTACATCGCCAATGTATTCCAGTTAATATACCCACCGAAAAAAAATTCAAATGCAGAGTTTGCGAAATATCTGTAGATAGCAATCAAGTACCGCCAAGTAACAAAAAAAATACAAGACCAACGTCCATGGAAATATTGCCCAATGGTCTTGTAGCAGATCCCAACTATTACAGATACTATCGAAATGAACGGGGTTACGTGGTCAGCCGCATCAATATTCCCAATGTAGTGGATATGCTGTTAGTCGACGATTTCACTACATTGGAGGATAAGCAATATATCAGCAGTTTTGTTGTCGACCACTGCTTATTTTTATTAAATTATAACAACCGTTTCCAATTAATATCCGTGGAAAGGTCTTCATTTTTATTTGGGAACCATTCGGTAGACGATTCCTTTTATGAACAATTCCCAATGGATATTTCCAGAGACGTAGTATTCCCAATCTGCTTGCAAAGCCATTACACAATGGTAATATTAAGTCTCTCAGAGAGCAATATTAAAATATATGATCCGCTAGGCAATGCCAATACAAAAAAAGGATTTATATTATACGAAATTAATGCACCTTTTACATAAAAAACAAATCCAAAATAAAATAAAAACAGTTGAAACCCCTGACCACGTACTCCAAAGAGATTTTTATAATTGCGGCGCGGTAATCATACGTATTTTCGAGTCGATAATAAAACAATATGACATCAAAAACATAATTGATTTTGATATATATCGTTTAGAACTCCGTCACTTGCTGATACAAAAAAGCGAAAACATGTCTGCGCTATGTTTATGCTGTGGCAAAGACGCATGTAACGAAAATAATATATTCAAATGCACAATGTGCTTACGGAAAATACATAGACGATGTCTGTTACGACCGACTCAACTGAGGACTAAATTAAAAATACCTGATGACTCGCCACAAGTTTGTTTTTTGTGCAGTAACTATAATGTAATAGTAAATAAACAGGACCTTGAAAAAAAAAAAACAGATTTTCGTCTAGGATAATTTATATATTTATATTTTATTGATTTATGAGGTATCCGTAAGGCTTCATAAGGCTTTATAAATAATCCCTAAAATCTAAATATTTCAGGGGATTAGGGGGTCAAATCACTCAGCAGCCGTTTTATTTCGTTGAATTCTCAAGTATCCGAGCTTTCATCGCTCGGGAAAGTGTTTTCCAATCATGGTGCCGCTTTCCCGCGAATACATGATATAACCTGTATATAAGGCTTTATAAATAATCCCTAAAATCTATATATTTCAGGGGATTAGGGGGTCAAATCACTCAGCAGCCGTTTTATTTCGTTGAATTCTCAAGTATCCGAGCTTTCATCGCTCGGGAAAGTGTTTTCCAATCATGGTGCCGCTTTCCCGCGAATACATGATATTGTTTGTATATAAGGCTTTATAAATAATCCCTTAAATCTAAATATTTCAGGGGATTAGGGGGTCAAATCACTCAGCAGCCGTTTTATTTCGTTGAATTCTCAAGTATCCGAGCTTTCATCGCTCGGGAAAATGTTTTCCAATCATGGTGCCGCTTTCCTGCGAATACATAATATAGCTCGTATATAAGGCTTTATAAATAATCCCTAAAATCTAAATATTTCAGGGGATTAGGGGGTCAAATCACTCAGCAGCCGTTTTATTTCGTTGAATTCTCAAGTATCCGAGCTTTCATCGCTCGGGAAAGTGTTTTCCAATCATGGTGCCGCTTTCCCGCGAATACATGATATAGTTTGTATGTAAGGCTTTATAAATAATCCCTAAAATCTAAATATTTCAGGGGATTAGGGGGTCAAATCACTAAGAAGCCGTTTTGCAACTGGAATCGAATCTTATGATTTCGAGTATTAAGTTTTCTTATATACAATGAAATATTGTATATATTTAAGGCTTTTACTTGTACTAGATTTAGAAATAATGTATATTTCAACTGTTTTATTGCTGTTTTATTTCATATTAGATGTTTTTAAAATATCGTCTTAAATTGGTTGGGTTATACGCTGCTAGATTATGGCTGCCAACTTCACACCGGTTTTAAAAGGAATATCTGTACCAAATTTCACCAAAATCAATTCAGTAATTTTGCTTATAAAGTAACATACAATCCATCCAACTAATCTATCTCTCCTCACAAACTTTCGCATTTTACTTACGAGGATAAAAATAAATTGAATAAACAGGAAAAAGTAAAAAAAACACACCAGTTAGCGCCATAGCTGTCCGTCTCCCAGCCCCATCACGGCTTCCAAACCTCCACAGGTACCAGGCGCCCATACCCAACAAGCAGGTATCGCATTCCGACGTACATTGTTATCCTTATGGAGCGGATGTACGGCGTCCGTTCAATGAACCCGCCAGACAAGGACGCAAACGGGACACTATGCCCTCTCTCTATCTTACGTGCAAGTAATATTGTACCTTGATTTTAGAGACATAGAGTTGAATTTAGTAAGCTTTTTATTTGCCAGACAAATTGATGCCTCACTGCAGGCTATAAAATCTCATTTTCTTTATATTTCAACAAATTTTAGACTGTATATCGTTGGAGTTAAGGTTTATTACGCCTTGAAAGTAAAGTTCGGGGTTTTGTTTTAAAAACGGGATGCGAGCGTGAGAATTTCGGGAAGACAGGTCTGGATGTTACCAGGATAACATAAATGGTAAGGAATTTATTTTCCCACGTTCGTTCTCGAACGGTTTCGCGGTTCATTTCACTTTGGTATACATTTGAATAACAGATTGTTTTGGTTTGTGGGTGGTCTAATCTAAATAATATGGAACACATTTGCTTAGACGATTTGGTAGGTATTTTGATTACTGGTTTTGTGTAGTATTTTTTAGTAATTTAATTAGGAAAACATTTGTAATTTATAATTGGACTTGGTAATTAGGTACTTAAGTAATTCTACTAATTAATCAATCAAAACTATCGATTTATCAAAATAACTTCAATTCCGTATCCATAAAATTAAAAAAAAAATTGCTCGGTAATCCAATGGTATCAAACCTTGTGCTTCTCACCAATCGGTCGAACCGTCAAACCAATCGAACTTATTGGCAATCGCCGATAATCGAAAACCGTTCGGAAAGTACTAGGCGTTCATGACCAGCGAAGAGTTCTATCGAACCGATCAATACGACCGATACCGATACGCTATGGCTATCTACCGATACTTCACGCACACATACAAACCTAGTACTACAATGAGGGTGACAGGTGGTTGTTTCCGCCCCTTAACGCTTCCGTGCGATTTTTTTTAGTAACGGGATAGGTCGGCAACCTCGGCTTTTTATAGTCGTGGGAAAATATTTTTTTATAAGAAAGGGTTATCTTTAAAGCCTCTTTAGTGTTTTGATATATGAGGCGTGGTTTTTAGTGCTTTTTCCTTTTTTCGTATCTCAATTTATTATACTAACAGAATTGGTAGTTTCTTGCCAAAAATATTGCTTTGGTATGATTTCGGGTTTGTGGATTTACAAGCTGTTTTAGTAGTTACTTGAAGAAAATTGCGACAAATAATAAAAGATTTAAGTACTTATTTAATTTTATCAAAAGTGTAACAGTACATATTTAGCTTACCTTGGTATATATAGGTAAGTAAGTAAGTATTTAAACGCACTCTGGTATCAAAACCGTAACCTTTTATTTGACAGAATGGCATAATGACCACTCGCCAATTGATTCAGGACAGGAAACATACCATACTACACGTGATAGTTCATGTTCCAAGTTCCAAAATAAGCAAAGCTGAACAACGAAAAACACAATAATCGGACGCGCCTATAACTTTCATTAGAGCAATGCGGCGCTAGGAATAAACAGTTTTATTTACAATCGTCCGCGTTAACATTTTACTACAATACAACTACCTACAGTCCTAGTTAGTTTCGGTCCCTTACCTGAGAAAATTATGATTAAACTTCGGAGTGCTTTCATCTGTAATGTTATTTTTCGTAAATAGATACTTACATCGTTGTACATTATGTATGTATCAACTTGGGAGTGAGCAGTTATCAATTGACTTCTGTCTCTTTGTGTCCTTTCTGCAAGCTATACTTAACATTTTGTTAAACAGTTTCATTCACAAGTTAGCTAAAAGCAGGAATTGAACCAGTTTCTTTGGAGTTACGCAGGAAGAGTCACAATTAAATTAACAACGCCTAAACACAAATCTTACATAGCTAGGGGTATCCAAGGTAACTTTGTTAATTTAAGTTACGTACTAAAACTTAGGTAGCAACAAAATACTTAGAAGTAAATAAATAGACTCCTTGTGACTTCTGGGTGCCTGGTACTTAACTTTAAACTTACACTCAAATTAACTTATAAGTTAAACTCTTGGTTAAACTAGAAGAATATTCTTCTAAGCACAAAATTATACCAAAAGGAAATTATTATTTTTGCCTTCCAAGGTTCGATTTCTGGGTCTAGCGATATATGTTCTTTATAACTAGAAATAACACACAGGATATTTATCTCGCAATTCCCACGATACTGGGATTTTGAGTGTGTGTGCGTAGTTTCTGATACCCTAGATACAAGCTCCAAGCTTAGTTAGGGGTCAGTTACTATAATGAGATGACGTAGTGAATGATTATGTTAGTTATTTACGCGAACCACAATACTTACAAACTAAAAAAATGAAAATCAAGTTTATTTACACCAAAATAAACATGATATAAACGATGGCCTTTAAGTAAATAAACATTCCCTTAGCTTCTTATTAATTAATGCTCCAATTAAGCATTTCATTGTATTCCGTTCTCCTTGGATTTGGCCATGGAACCTGACTCCCGATGGTTGCTTGGAAACTCCAAGGTTGGGGGAAAATGGACGTTTTATGGACAATTATTGGATGGGGTAGTTAAGTTTAAAATGTCAAGGAATCAAAATATTTAAACAAATGTAATACTTATCTATTCATAACTCATAACTTAAATATTTTGATATTTATCGTCACTATAGAGAACACAAAAACTTTACTGAACTAATTAAAAAAAAAAACTAATAACTAAAAAAAGTAGTAGAACTAATTTGAATAAGGACCTATTTCACGACCTTCAAGTAACATTACTCACAAAGTAAAGTTAGTTTTGTCTCTTTCGTACTTTATATGAAGTGAAAACGACAAAACATGTGAGTAGGTACTCGAAACGTTACTTGAGGATGGTTAAATAGGCCCTAAGTAAATAAAACCAGAATATAATGTCGAGTATTTATTTAATTATCAAAATAACAAAACAACTATGAACTAGAACAAATTACAGCAATAGTCACACTGTTCGCCACTTCAAACTCAAGTAGAGTTAACCTGCGAACAATAAAATAGTTTTAGCTTTGGCGGGACAATCTACATCCTTACTACCTACCTAGGTATATATCCTAACTAATATTATAAATGCGAAAGTAACTCTGTCTGTCTGTTACCTTTTCACGGCTAAACTACTGAACCGATTGACTTGAAATTTGGTACAGGGGTAGCTTATGGTCCGGGAAAGAACATAGGATACTTTTCTCTCCGAAATTCCCACGGAAACGGGAACTACGCGGGTGAAACCGCGGGGCAGCTAGTATAATCTAAATTATTAAAAACGATGCTTGATTTATCTTATGTTTTGAAACATAGATCTTAATCGAGTAGTAGTATAAAATATTTGAACGATATAGAACTTCTTTTTTCGCTGTAAAAACAACAATATACCCCAATATGTTGTATTTTCTTAGATTTATAATGATTTATTTTATTTCATTAAAGACAACACCTTAGAACCATGGAATATTATTTGTCACGAAAATCGGTTCGATGGCCGCGAAGTTAAAAAGCATCATTATAATTAAGTCTTAGTAATTTAAAACAATCCAAGTATTCAAAATCTCTCCCTAACAATCAACAAAGAAATCACTACAAAACACTTATTCCTTTAGCAGTTTACCTTTTCAATTACCAAACCCGTAGGGAGTGCGACCTGTCGATCTTAGCTGAACGTTCGTAACGTCGTAAATGAGTGCCCTACAATAGGGACGTTTACCCGACTGAAATAGCCGGTATTATGGACATGAATGTAGGTAGGATTGTTGATACTATTAATTAAAGCCTTTTTGTTAAGGATATTAGGGATTGTTTTCATTCAGAGATTTGTTCTATAGCTGCCTTTTAAATATTTAAAGGACTGCCTTTTGACTGACTATTCTGCCTTTTAAAAGTATTTAATACAATCTCTATTAATAATGTTATAAAGAAGTAAAGTTTAGACTTTGTGGGAGGTAATAAGGATCAATTGGACCTTTTTTGAACTTTTGAAAATTCTGTTAGGTATAATACGGCGAAACTACTTATAATGACCTAAGTTAGAAAACCCTGAAAACTGAATTAAGCAGACCACAAATCAAATTGCATTAGCAAAAATTATCAAACAAAAACAATAGGCATACAAAATCAAGATAAACATAAACTAAACGCCCATAAAAATCACATTACACCCACCCCCCTACAGAGCCGACAAAAAACGTGAATAATACTGGCACAAAACACCATGAAAACAAGACAATAGAAAACCAAATAAATGTATCAGAAAACGTGAATGAAGCACTAAAGGTGTGAAACATTAGAGGTCGCTCAACAAAGATGTGAAAACATTAAAGCCGCGTTCAGACCAAACTGACTGTCAGCCAATAATAGTGTTTGAGCCAATAACACTAAGTACACAATTTATTGTATTTCCATACATTTGGACTTACGGCCAACATCATAATCCATACGACTAAAGAGTTTGTTTGTGTTTGGTTGAACGCGCTAATCTCAAGAACTGGTCCGAATTGAAAAAATCTTTCGATGTTAGATAGCCCAATTATCCCGGAAGAATTTTATGCCCGTATTCCCACGGGAACGGGGACTAAGGGGTTAAAACCGCCGGGCGCTGCCAGTTTATTTATATAGGGTCACCAACATAAGTTACAGCATAATTACATAATTAGATACAATGACAGAATGATTATTGCTAGACCTTAGCATGCGACAGACATAATTAAAAATGAATTGAAGATTGATTTCATCCATATGTTTGACATGTGACTATTATTGGCAAGCTAAATCTCAACTCGTATGGATTAGGCTTGAATATCAGTATTGGACGTTATTCATTCATAACCTACAATACGTTTTATTATGCTATACGCATTGAAGCTGGCGAAGAATAACCTAAATTTACACCAGCCGGGCTAGCATGACTTCGAAAACGCGATTAGATATAGCGATTTATCGACATCCAACTGTCAAAATATGATAAAAATACCCACCATATTTAATTTTAACACGTGATAAATTTTATCACATTTGGTCATGCTCGCGAAATCGATATGGCTATTTATCGACATCAAACTGTCAAAATATTATAAATACAGCAGAGAGATTGCTCGTAATCAGCGGCTAACAGTAGATTAGAGCCTTCTCACAATCAGCGGCTAACATTCAGTTCGGTGTGAACGCAGCCTAAAGGTCGCTCAATTGCGAACTAAGAGGCTGACGACTCTTATACGACCCTTACAATTGGGACAACTACGTGCAGATGAGTTCATCGGCACGATAAACAACCTACGACGGGAAAACGTACCAAATGGTTGGGAAAAGTTATGCCAAAGATGTAGTGGGATGTAGAGGCGTCTTGCACTAACATTGTGGCTCTCAAAAATACAGTGTAAATAGTAACATAACATAACATAATCATTCACTACATCATCTCATCATAGTAACTGACCCCTAACTAAGCTCGAAGATTGTATCTAGGGTATCAGAAACTACACACACACTCAACGTAACGTACTATAATTATAGATCCGTCTTGCACCGCGACATCTCGGCTATCAAAAAGAGCGTAAATAATATTGATTGATACTCATATTTTTTCCGAAATCCCCGCAGTATCGGGATCGAGGCAGGTAAAACAGCGGGGAACAGCCAGCGTATATAATTTACACACGAATTATTTTCAAAAGCATCACGGTACTAGTTGGTCCCTGACCACGCAGAATGTTGGCAATTACCTCCCTTTATATTACCATTTCAGAGCACGCGTAACCCATCTATAGTTTATAACATCACCGCCTAGTACCAGGTGAATGCCTACGCAAATACCCACAACAAATACCTATTATTATGTTTACACGTACAAAATGCTGTATTTATAGGGTAATTTACCTTTCAATGTGATTTAATGAGAATTACTGACATTTATTTGATGTTACGTACATTAAACGATACAAGGGAATGAACTAGTTTTGAAGTAATTAAACCTTTGGATAAACATGTTTTGATTTTGGTAATATCGATATTAGATTCGAGTTATTGCTCTTGGTTTCCATTCCAAATAAATAAGGTATCATCCTGTAAGATTCTTGCGAAAAATGTCCTTTCTATAAAAAATATTATCACTGGAGAACGATTTGAATAAAATTTAAATGTAATATATGTACCTACTTATGGCTTATTTAACGACCTTCAAGTAAAGTTACTCACCAAGTAAAGTTAGTTTTGTCTCTTTCTTACTTTATATCAAGCCTAGTACCTACTATTAATTATTCTGTGTATCTAGTGACCTGTACTTGTACTAGGGACACACGTAGAAAAACATTCAGCTTTTATTAAATAACGAAGGTCAGGCACTCACGGGCTCTTGCTCTATGAGAAGCTCCTCCATTTAAAACCCGTAGCTAAGCTCACCCAAAAACCAAATAAAATAAACAAGAATATAATCTTTAATATAAAACATCAAATAAAAACCAAACGATTGTTCGTTATTTAGATCTGAAGGTGAAACAAAAGCTTTGAGGTGTCGCCATTATAATCGCAATGGAAATGGCTTCATTAAAGTTGAATTAATGTCTCCAAGGTAAGCATCTTCGGGGTCACTTTGGAAAACGCAGGTACTTAGATTCACGCCGTAAAATAATATAGGTACATTACAACAATGGTTTTCTATTTTGTTTTTGGCAGATGGTGGTCTGAAACAACGAAGCCAAGAAGAGTTCTTTGGCGTTCAGCATCACAATGCAAACCGGGAAGTCTAAAATAGACAAACCAAATGAGAAGGAGAATAATACAATCAAGAAAACTTTATGATATATCAAAGGGCTTCTTGTGTGTTGGCTTTGGCCCCATACTAGCCTCCCAAAAGACCGGGACTTCTCAATAGTCCCGTGAGTCGGAAAAGAAAAAAAAAACAATAATCTCGCCGACCTCCACGCCTTAGGACCCAGAATACAAATGTTAGACTTTAGATGGCTCTAACTACCCGTAAGTTATAACGACTGTCGATGATGTTAGTACGACAATCGTGCCCTCCGAAGCAAGTGAAAATGCTAATAATAATCTCAGTACTTAATGACACAATTTAATGAAAGATTAACTTGAATCCGTGCCGTTGTCCGTTAAAGTGCAAAGGTGAGCATCTCCTGTAGATACTTTATTTACACAAAGGTCATTGACGAGTCAGTTGAACTGATCAGTCCAGACATAAAACTGTGCGTCACTCCAAAAGTTTTAGGCCAACTAGATTTCCCCACTGGAATTTGGAATCGTTCCGTTGATTGTTGAACTGGCGTCCATCAAAAAATGGTCCCAATTTTTGATGGATGCCTGTTCAACTGATTAGTTAAACTGACTTTAGGCCAACTAGATTTCCCCACTGGAATCTAGAATCACTCCGGTGATTGACGACCATGGATGGACGCCAGTTCAACTGATCAGTTAAACTGACTCGACGATGTGCAACTTAAAGTAAACTTAGAGAGCGTTGACACAGCGATATTTTAACTATAATTGTTTTATTAACTTGTGTGAAAGTTTGCGATTTAGTTAAAATTATGAGACAGATGGAGATATGATTTGTTGGGGGAAGTTTTAAGACTTTCTATACTATTTGTGGATTAGGAAGGGAGTAAGGGGAAAAACTTTACACTTTAGGATATTGAAAATTTTGTAAGTGAGCGTATTTTAATGCTAAAATTCCGGGTTAGTTTCTTTATTGAGGCAAATGTTTATTTATGTGTCGTTTTTAATTTATTATTAGGTACCGTTCGAGTAATTTTCAAGTTATGACCTGACATATTATAACAAGGTTTACGTGAAAGAAAATTTGGAAAAGCCACAGGTAAATTTATTAGACATGTGCAAAGCCAGAGCGAGCCGCTAGTTTAAATATTTATTAATAATTTAATATTAAACAGTTAAGTATTTTCAGTTTCATTTTTCAACTGAAATACTTATTCAAAATTAATGTTGATTATTAAACAATTTTGAACTTTACACTCGAGACATAAATCTGAGAGGGTAATTTAAAAAATCTGGCATTCATAAAATACAATTAGGAGTGGTATACGATATTTAGAGAGTTAGTAAGTGGGGCCAATGATCTAAAGATGGTGTAAATGGCACTAAAATGCAATTATCTAGATGTTAGATCTTATTTATATTAAAAACTAAAATCTCATGGACTTTTACGAACATAAATAAATACTAAGTAATAATTGGGCGATCGAGCTCTGCGCCCCAACAGAGAATTTTATTTTTCTTAGAAAAAATAACTATGTATGTGAAAAAGTTTTTTCATCCCACTAGCTCGGAAAGTATGTTTTTAATCTTTGATAAGTCACTCTATAGATCCCTAGTCATACACTGAGCGATGCAATAGACAATGGCCAACATTTGCAAGGCTGTGTGCGTGTGGTACGCACACAAGCTTATAGCCAGCATCGTCTTACTCGAATGCATAGAGTTGCCAGCTAATGAATCTTCCCTATGAAATGGGGAAAACTGTAAAATTGAGTCGTGTTAATAAAAATATTTTAATAAGATGAATTTTATTGAAATTAATAACTTAAATGTATGGGGTGTATAGCAACATATGCGATGTGATAAAATGTCCTCTTTGCCCATTTTCCTATGGGTGAATTTCAACAAATGCTATTTTTTCATTATATCGGTGAACATTTTCATTTTTTTTTTGTATATTTTTCAGGTTTTATGTAATCATTAGGATATTAAATATCCCTAAATTCAATAATATCATCAACGTATCATTTAAGACTAAGGAGTAAATTTAGTTTGAATTTTGCATTCTACCGATGCGATGTGACAAACCGGCACCGATTATTTTTCTGTACACCGATTTGTTTATCTACCGAAATGATATACATATTCAGTGATATGATAAATTTATGTGTACTTCCTTCTTTTCTTTTTTTAATATACCTGTTTTAGCTTAGAATAATAAAAATGTTTATATTTATTAACATAGTCTTTAATTAAATGAAGTATAAAAAAACAAAATCTGTTATAAGTTAATGACACGGCATCAACCGATATGATAAATAAAAATGACTTAGTTTCATAAGCGTTTCTGTGCTTCTGAGGGCACGTAAAGCTGTTGGTCCCGGCTGTCGTACTAACTAACATCATCGACAATCGTTACGGTAGTTAGAGCTCTCAAAAGTCTAACATTTGGTTTAACAAAAAAATGTCGTATAGCCCTCTGATGGCAGTCGCTTCACATAAAATAATGACATTCCGCCTAATCGGGTTAAACTTAAAACCATACAATATTATTAAGAGGTTGATTAAATCAGTTCAGTTAAAGATTATTTTAATATTATGGAATGTAAATAAATAAAATAAAATCCATTTATTGCTTATACATAAGATATAGGTAAGTAAAATAAAAACATATTTTTTTTGTTATATAAGCAAAGGGTGATGGCTCAGCTTTGTGCTACCCGGAATAGTGTACAACTCATGGAATCAAATAAGGTCGAAATGTAAAAAATACGGAAAAATTACGGAGGCAAAATCGCGGACGAAAGCTAGAAATAATATACAAGCAACTAAAATATTTATTTCAATTAAGCTAACTGTTATTTAATTTTATAACCATAAAAATATTTATTACACATATACTTTAGTATCGTCATATACGTATGCATATTGTCACATTTTATTTTATTACATTGATAAATGTATAATAGGTATAACATACATACAAAATAAAACTACAGTGGGAAATTCTAAATCTGAAATCAGGTAACACTAAAAAATGGCGCAATGGCGGCGTGAAAAATACATCATTTGATAGGTTTTGCTTTCGTAAAATACTATAAGATTTGAGTTACTTTCCGATGGAAGGAGATAGTGTTAGTTGTTTTTAAACGTCCTTTGTAATTCCTGCTGGTTTTCATTGCACAACTTGTCAATTTCAGCAAAATAACTGAATACAAAATCTAGACCGTGCGTGTGTATTGTATGACGTTACAATGAACACTAAGGAGTACGGAACACCTTAGTGGTTAACAGTTAGCCATTATATTTTTTGACGCTATGGCACCGTCCATAGTCAATCTAGAGGTGACTTATCAAAGTTTTTAATCCTCGATATCTGGGGGTAAAAGTCGACTTTAATCTCAAGAGTGGAAAGTATCGGGGTCGCTGTGACAGGCCGTGCAGGACCCAAGGCATTTTCGATAACTGGGAGTAAAAGTCGTTTTTGCGCTCTAGAGGTTAAAGTAAATTTGAATTTAGAACATCGTGTGCACAACGTGTGTTGATGTTTTGAATTCACAAACCATCATACAACTTTTTTTTTATTTAAAATTCAAACTCGGAACCTTCTTGGTGTAAAAGACTTACTTACTTATTTTTTAATTTGCTTTGCGCGTGATATTTTTTTCTTTTCATTTAACAATGTGATTGTTTTATGTTTCCATTTAGTAATTTCCTCGCTGAGGGGGGATGAAAAATAATGTGTTGCACTCGAGTGCAAATAATTTTTAACCTTGTGCTCCTTTGATTCTTATTTTGAATCCCTCGCTGCGCTCGTGATTCAATTTTAGAATCCTTCGCTGGCTCGGTCCTCAACTGGAGCCCCGGTTAAAAAGCAACTTTGCACTCTTGTATAACAAATAACTATTATCTTTTCTCATCATCATCATCAGCCTACCTCAGTGCACTGCTGGTCATAGGATTTTATTTAGGATTTTAGGCCCTTTCAATATACATTGCTGAGCCCGATCTTCAGTCCCTCGCTTCAACTAAGGGAAGGTTCATATCTGACGGAACATGCGTCGCGTATTATCGGTCGCGTAACGTCAGGACAGACCAATGTATAGAAAAAACTTGACCGTTCACACTTAACGCACCAACGTATAATATAATCGGTTGGGTGTGAACGGTCAAGTGTTTTTCTATACATTTGTCTGTTCTGGCGTTACGCGACGCATGTTCCGTCAGATATGAACCATCACCTACGCATCTCAGCTTACTTTGCAATCATCGAGTTCTTTTCGAGAACGCGGTGTCCAAATATGTGTGAATTATTTTCAAAAAAAACTTTGTATTACTAACTTATTGTGTCGTTGTGCCCTACCCAGAGAAATTCAAAGGTGCCTATGGTTTCATCCACGTTGATTATAGCAAATAGACTTTTCAAATCAGATTAATAGTTCCTGAGATTAGCGTGTTCAAACAAACTCTGTCTCTTTTAATATCAGTATAGTATAGATTATATTTTCGTATCAAATCTATTTCAAATATTTGAGGGTGTACTTAGATATTATGTTTATATTTACCTAAACAGCTGCGACTATATTATTTGTAACGTTCCTGTGTGGTGCTTCCTCTAAACTGCATTTTGCGGGAGATTTCCAACCAACATCTATTTTCGTCCAACGGGTTTCAATCCATTTAACTATTATTTTTTACCCCCTGAAATGTTTTACAATGTTTTAGTTTCAAATATATATTTGTATACTTAATTAATAAAGAGGTAGAGTTGTTTGTTTAAATGCGTAAACTTCAGGAACTAAGTAGTAAGGTCAACCGGGGCTATTGCGTCTTTTCTTTATTGGGGCAAATGCGTATTTTCGAAATTATTCAAAAACGATTCATTCTTTATTAATTACTGCCATCTCGTAGCATTTGTTTAAACAAAATACAGCTACATAAAGTTCGAGCAAATAGCTCTCTACTTCACTTATCAAGTATTTAGCCATTTTGTAAATGGAGCATTTTTGGCGAAGTTGACACTGTGAGAGGTGAGTCATCAAATCCATATTTATTTTAGGTTTTCTTAAATTGGTTGATTTTTGTCAATACTGATTGTAAAGAATGGTCAATGTGTTGATTAAAAATACGGTTATTTTTAAAGAAATGGAGCATTATTTGGAGAAATAATTACATTTATATTTTCAAGTTTAGGAGTAATCTTTTGGGGTAAATGCGACTGCACATATGGGGCAATAGCGTCTAATGCCACGCATTTGCCCCAAAACAGATACTGTCAACCTTTTTACTGACTGCAAATTTTAAAATGAAAATGATATATTATTTCAGTTAAATAAATAAACTATAAATTACTTGATATGGGATTGATATTAATAAACACTTAAGTAACTAAATATGATTTTCAAAACTTTATACTACAAAGACCATTCAAGGCCATGGCAATTGGCTGAAGAAGAACAAGGTAGCAAATGTGACGACACTAAAGTAGAAGAGAAAGTGATCATTCTCTTCTTTCGTTGACGACGATTAAATTTTAAAATGTTTTGCACTCTTTTTTCACATGATAATGTAAAATTACATATAGTTTATCAAAAGCTTCGTTTTATGGAACTAAATTTACTTTATATGAAAAATCGCTTCATTATAGAATAGGGCGCAACCATTTTTGACAACCGCAGCTGCATACATTTACAGAGATAGTAAGCTCGAGCTACCCAAGTAAAAGGTTGACAACGTCTGGATCTGCTACGGGGTTAATGCGTCTGTCTAAGTTAGACGCATTTGCCCCATTTTTCCCAAATTTGTTCTAAATTCGTCAAATAGTCTTTTTGACAAGCTTAACCGTCAATCCTCGATACATATACTTGACCGGAATAAAACCACTTTGTTTTCCTCACGAAAAGTTTAGTAAAAAAGTATTTATTCAAGAAAGATGCATTTGCCCCAAAACGGGGTAAATGCGTCAAAAAAGACAATTAAAAAGAAACAGTGAATTTTACATATTTTTAAAACTCCGGCAAAAAAAAATCCCTGGTATTTTATACAGAAAAAGCCATAATATTGGACTACAGTTTCAAAAAGAGCATAATGTCATAATTTAGCTCATAATATGATGTTAACTTAGAGTGATTGAAAAATGGTACGCAATAGCCCCGGTTGACCTTACATAGACTTGGAAAAATATTTTTGCAATGAACAGCCTTTTTGCTGTATATCCTAACGTGGATGAAACGCGTCTGGTCGACGTATACTTAAAGATGATTTTGTATTTTAGATACTACTCTGATAACCTTACGGTTTCGTCTCTATTTCAACTAATAGATATTAATATAGGTACGTGGATGTTTTATTTCTTCATATAATTTGGAAATAATTTGACATGATAGATCGGATTTGATTGACGATTCCATCATTTCCCTGCCCTTGTCCCTCTTAAGTGGGGTCGGCACAATATGTTTTCCTCTTCCACTCGCTTCTATCACTCGTCATACTCTCATTCACTCCTTTCATATTCATATTCATTTTCACACACTCCATCCAACCCTTCTTTGGCCTCCCTCTTCCAATGTTTCCTTTCACAGACAGATCCATAGTTTTACTAGCAATATAGTGTTCTGGCCTCCTCATCACATGCCCATACCATCCCAATCTAGCACTCATTTTTCTACAACTGGCACACCTTTCAAACACCAACTTTTAAATTTTCAAAATCATTGGATTTGATTGACGATTCATTGGTCGAATTAGGTGGAGTCGAAAAGTCAGGATTATTTTAGAAAGTTATAATCTCTTTCTATTAGTTACTTTATACCACTTTAAATTCGAACAGATTGAACGGAACTGAAGTTACTTACAACCCTCTTTGAAAAACATACAACAACACGACATAAAACTTTTAATATAAAATACAAGTCCGTCGCAACGTGAACGAACTCCAGACAGATAAGTGAACGCCTCATCAAGCAATATCGGATCATCTGCATAATACCCACAATATTGTAGGGAACAACCATATTGAAATGGAAAACTTTGTGTTGATAGAGTTGCACGTGTTTATATTATGAGAAGGTTATTGAAGGAATGTTACTTTTAAAGTAAAATACTTTGAGACTGAACTGAAAATGAGTTTTGTGAAAAGAAAATTGACAAAAAAAATTGTTTGAGATTAATAACCTTGTATTTCTTTATCTTGTCTTCTGGAATAATTTGATGGACATTTTGTTTCTGGTATTTGTACCGGTTTAATAACATTAAATTAAAATTTAAAAACCCCCAACACAATTACTTTCAAACCCCCATAACTTTTAAACGGGTCAACCGATTTTCATCAAACATGTCTAAGAACACTCGCACGTAAGTCCCCTTTAATACCAAAAACTACTAAATTGAAATCGGTTCATCCGTTCGGGAGCTATGATGCCACAGACAGACAGATACACACACACACACACACAGACACGTCAAACTTATAACACCCCTCTTTTTGCGTCGGGGGTTAAAAAGTACTGATTAGGTTAATAAATAGGGTGATATTAAGATTACAAAAATTCAATCTTTGTTTTTGAATAAAAAATGTTTTCAAGTTACGGTAACCGTTTACTTAACGCTAAACTGAAAATTGAAAAATTTTGATAGGTAGGTTTTCGACTTTTTAATCTTCGATTAAGTATTTAATTTATCATTCGAAAGAAACACCAACTGGAGGGTTCATTTAATTTACTTGATCAGATTTTAAATACTTACGTGTTTTAAGTTGCGGATCCACAGTGGCTTACACGGTCCTTTATTTCATTGTTATATGAATACAATCAAGATGTTTGTCACACGTTGCCGAACTAACATCTACAATACTTAATTTTCAAATGGTAGCTTAACCTAACTTAGGTAAAAAAAAAATACAGTCTTGTTAAGGATTAATAAGAACTTAGTTCGGCCCAACATGTCCACAGGATGTGGCTGATGACGTCTTCAATAAGGGCATGTAGTGTATGCCACTGTAGGTCCGTGGTCAAGGTTAGTGTGAAATAAAACAATACTAAATACCTGATTCAAATATAATAGGTACTCTTAAAGTATCAAAAAAATACGTTTACAACTAAAATGATTTATAAATTAAATAATGATACAATATACAACAAGTGTACATACCATATTTGATTTTTTTCTCAAATTTAATGAATACATTCAATTCTATATTGTCTGTGGTCAACAATGTACCTTGTCTATAGTTTTTGGAAATACATTTTCGTTTCTAAATAATAATCTAATTACATACTTTTTAATATTTTTATATTTAGGCTACAACAATAAGCGATTATAAGGAACTTATTTTCTACAATGTAACGATTATTTAATCGATTCTACAATCGAGACAAATATTCGAATAACGTTACGTAAACTTTAAATCGATTACAATTATTGTTGCAACTACTTTTTTGATGAAAATATCGATTTCTCAAATTCGCTGTACGATAGTCAATTGTTATTTGATTAGCTCGACAGCAGTATGAGAAACCGATTATGTTTACTTATTACTTACTATTACATGGTTCTTAAAAACATCTACGCTACCAATGACTTGCAACCTTGTAATATTAAGCTACTCGATACCAACAATCGACTATTTAACCGTAATCGATTATCAACAGAATCGATAATCGACAGCTTAAATCAAAAGTTAGTATCGATACAGCTACCGAATACCAGTAACTCGATATCAAAATCGACTACTACAATCAAAAGTCGAGCTATTAACAACAATAATCAACTGTTACTTAAGAAAATCGATTATTGACATCAAATAATCGACTAATCGGTTGTATTAATCGACTAAACGACTATATTGATTGACTAATCGACTGAAATCGACTAAATCTATTGAAATAATCGAGTAGTCGTCTTTAATAATCGACTAATTTGACTATAATAATCGACTAATCGGTTATGATATCGATAATCGATTTTGTGCATTTAGTATGCGTGGTTAGCAACGAAAAGGCCGGCCTCGGCGCCCACACCTGTTACGGATCCGGCAACATATTTGCCCTGAGAAGCTTGTCCGTTGGCCTGTGAACAAACAAAATTAAATATTTAGTTATTTAGAAAACGATGGCGGGATGATCTTTCGACGCCTCTTAGTGGGTAGCTGCGAAGAGTTGATGTTTAGGAGTTGTTATTTGTGTAAACCACAACTGCCTTATTTGTGTTGCATTTTTAGTCTGGTTTAAGACCCGAAACTCGATAATTGACGGTTTTTGTACTTTTTGATCTAGTCATATTATATGAAAAGCGTATTTTATAAACATGCTTTTAGGTAATAATTAAAGGAAATATTGTCATCTAAAAAATACTCTGAGAAAAACAATATTATACAGAAAACTTATAAAATATATCAAGAAAACTGAACATATGTTTTCTGAATTTCACTTTTAGCATTAACTTCCATGCCTTCGGATTCTAGTAATTCGACCAATTTAGCACTAAAAATTAAACAAACTTAAAGTCCAGATCCTTATTAAGGAAATACTCTTAGGAAAATTTAATTGTTATTATAATTATTATTGAAATCGAAAAAAATATAAAGTTAGAATTTGTAAAAATCACACTCAAGAAAATCGTAATTTACGTTGATAAATGATGCTCAAAACGTTATTAAAATTACCTCAAATAATAAAAGAATATTTTCTACAACAATTATACTAAAAAAAAATCTCTAAAACAAATTGTCTTTTTTTCTACAAATATTTTAAAATCATCATAAAACTACTATAAAATCGGACGCACGAAACAATTCAAATCAGTCTGCCGCGAGGCTTTTTAGAGAGAGGACGTATCGCTCCTACCGAGCGTTTGACCTTTGCGGCGCGTACGAATTTTATGCGATAACTCATCAACATGTTTTGATACTCGATAATAATTTTTGTTTTATAATTTGAATTATTTATTAAAAAAAAATATTAACATTTATGATAACAAATAATGTTTTAGAAATAATGAGCAATAAAACAACATTATTTTAAACCGACTTCCAAAAAGGAGGAGGTTCTCAATTCGGCCGGTATGTTTTTTTTTATGAATATGTTCAACGATATCTCCGTCAATTCTGTACCGATTACTAAAATTCTTTTTTTATTCAAAAGAATGGACTTGCCGTTTGGTCCCATGTCAAGGAAACCAGGATCTAATGATGGCATTCTAGAGAAATTGAGAGGAACTTTAGAAAATCGTAGGGTGATTAGTGCATTTGTTAAGTTTTTCGTTAATTATCTTAAAGCATTATAATTAAATGAAGGTTTGGAGTCGATCTGATGATGAACCTGGAAGATAGTCGAGGGAACTCTTCAACGACTAACAGCAGTTACCTCGTGTTTGGGCTTGATTAATTTGTATCGATGAGACCTTTACAACCAGATAGGTTGTGACACTCAAAAGTAATAAAAAAAAAGACTTTAAAAGCTGAAAAGTATAAAATAACAAATATTTAATTTAATACACCTTTTATGCGATGCTAATTTATACTAAACTTTTGTGTGTATGTTACCTATTGATAAGTGTGAAGTCGGTGCCAAGCCTCAAAGAAATAAAACTATTAGAAAAATAAACTACAAAATTATAATTCGAGATGACCGTTAACGAACGTTTGCCCGCTTGGATTGGTCGCATTTTTATTTTATTTATGTGCTACATCGCATAAGAGGTATTACATTACATATTTGTTATTTTATACTTTTTAGTTTTTGAAGTCGATTTTTTTTAACAAAAAAGGAAACGAAATAATTTAGAAAGTCCTGCTTTTAGCGCTAAAAGGTTGTCCCGATAATATATGTTGTACATATACAGACGAGGCATTTTTCAAGTAGGCGTGGATGACGATATTCAAAACTATAAGGAAAGGAATATCGAAAATTGCTAGCGATTTTAATAAAAACTAAAACTGCAATTAGTATATGAAAAATCAATACCCCATTATGGCAAAAAATATATTATTCACAAGTAAGTTATAGATTTTTTTTTACTCGTATGTTGCTTTGTTTTTTAAAAGTTTCGTTACTTACCAAAAAAAAATCATGTCTTATTTTAAAAACAAAAAACTAAGTATTTGTTTTATTCATTATTCCTTGTTGTGAATAATGGAATATCGAATCGAAAGGTATTACGTAAATTATATCTAATCATATACTACCTTCTACGAATCGTAAAAAAAAATATACTCGTATTTATACTTTTGTCAATAACTTTAACACAATTTATAATTTCCAATGGATCAAAACCGTTCGGCCGGAGTATTCAGAGCGAGCGCACCGTCACCACATAGACAGTGTGCATGCGGACACGCGTGCGCGTCTGTGTGAGTGAAATTTGAGTTGTCGCGCGGTAGATCACGGCTCTTAAGCATTTGACACTTTGTCAGTCAAATCTGTCACTTTGACAGTATTCAAAATTGATTGTAAAACCTGGTTTAGTGCTAAATCAGACTAAAAATGCAACGCAAATAAGGCAGCAAATGTTTAGCTCGGTCTGGGTGTGTGCGTAGTTTCTGATACCCTAGCCTAGATACAAGTCACGAACTTGGTACAGACCCCTAGTCTGTTACTATAATGAGATGATGTAGTGAATGATTATGTTATGTTATGAGAGACCTTTGTTCAGTAGTGAGCAATATAGTTTACCAAAAAATGCATTTCGAATCATGGTTTGGGTTTGGGATCACCAACACGCCTATTCCTCCTCACTGTGAGAGAGAGGCAGTGGGAAGGATTTCACGCCAGGCAATAGGCCATTCTCATAATGCAATCGGAAATATGCTCAAGAATTCAAGACCTAGCAGACGTTGAACGTTGTGTGTTGCCTTAAAAACTAATACAACAATTTGCTTTGTTTAAGTTTTAAAACATATTCGAGTTTCGGCAATTATTTTTTAGGCGTTGAAATTAATTTTGGTAGTACATATTTATTTTTTCGAATGGATTTTATTTTATAAGAATACTGCGGCGAAAGGATGGAGTGCTACATGGGTAAGTATTCACAAAGTATTGAATTAAGATGGCGTTTGCTGCCACTAGAGGCTAAAATCTGTAGTTGATCTTCAGACTATTTTCAAAATTGACTACTTAAGATTGTGGCTCAAATCTTTTCTATGTCGGTGGTCAAAATTGGAAGCTACTATTATCATTTCGACACTAATGCCATTTGTTTACACTTTCAATAGACTGACAATCAAAAGATGCGATTGCAGCGACGCTGTCACCGGCACAGAAGATATTGTGACTCATTTTCGATGGCTATGTGAGTGGCCTGGGTATAGGTGGATGTGATTTCTTTATAAATAAAAGTATTTGAGAATTTAGTACAAAGAAACAGACTGGGCACCGTCCCGTTACTACTTGATATATTAGCGGGTTGTATATATTTTTTACTAAACTTATATGCCGTAACAATATAAAGAATCTTTTTAAATACACATTATTCGATACTTTTTTATGTAAGTGCTTCTAAGGATAAGTAAGTCAGTTTACTTGTTGTTACGGAGACAGAAAGAGAAAAGTAGTTCAAATTAATCAATCAATCAAGGATTCCGGCCGTTTTCGGCTCCGGCTACTGCTGTCTGTCGTGTGCCCTCATGTGGCTTATGTAACCAATTTTCTTGGCGAAAAGTAGTTAAGGTGTTTGTAAGAGTCTTAAGCCATTGAAATAAATATTTAAAAACTACAATCAATCATGACATAAAACCCTCTATTGAGGAGCTATTGCTCCTTTACAAATAAAATCTTTCTTTGACGAAAGACGAATTTTTTTTTACATATTTCGTTCAGTAAGAGATTTAAATAAACTTTAGAATTAAGAATTCTTGGGAGCCATTTTGATTATTTCAATTTAAATCTTATTTCAACGACTTAAGTCTCAAATTCAAACAAACTATTCTTTACAGCTCAAGTGTATTTTAAAGCATTATTTATTTTTTATTAAAGCAACTAACCCAACTACTACCTACACAATTTATAAATGATTATGATAAGGAAGGAAGTTACTAAGGGTGTAATTAAACACAAGGGAAATAAAATAAACAAACCACATGATTATATTTTATTAAAAAAACAACATTAGTAAAAATATATTAGTAATTCTATACTACAGTAAATAAAATTAGTAATGCATTCAAAAGTTACTTTAAAAATGGAATTGCAGAAGAAAAATCGCGAGCGATTTTTTCAAACGTATAGAAATGTATGACAGTGTCCAGAGAAAAAAAAACAACAGCCAATCAATCATTTTGAAAATATAAATAAATTCGAGTAATAAACACTAAATGCAGTAAAAAATAACAATTTTGAATATTTAATAAATTAATAAGCATGTGCTTTCACAAAGTTTGATTTTGAACCAGCCAAAGATGGAATTGAACCGGCTACATATTTGCCAGTGGCCGCTAATCCGTTAGCCTAGAGATTCCAAATTCAAATTTTGACGTGTCGACCCGCGTTTGGTTGATTATTCAATTCCAAATTCGAATTTTGACGTGTCGGCGCGATTGGTTGATTATTCAATTCCAAATTCGAATTTTGCCGCGTCGACGCGTGATTGGTCGATTTCATTCATGTGAATTGCGCAGGAGTGTGTGCGATGCCGATGTGAATGTGCAGTAAACAAAAGAACACATACATTAGTAAACTATATTAAATATTTGCTATTATGTACGTAAAGTCAGCAAATTAAAGAAAGTAAATGTATGAAAATATTTTAAATTCTTCTAAAACCGATACAGGGAGGCTCAGATTTACAAGAAGGCTATAAAGCCTTTTTTAAGTCAGTTTTTACAGGCTTTTTATTACAAAATTAATTAAAAAACAGAAATACATAAAAAAATCTATTTTTTATTCTTATTAGTTTATTATTTTATACGATGCATGCATTAACTGGCAATAATTTTAAATGCTGACTTTACGTACAAATCTAAGACAATTATTATAAGCAGACAAAATACAAATGGAAGACAACAATTACAATCATGCACTACAAACTACATACTTAATTGATAAGGTAAGCTGTATCATGCAAGATAAGTGTTTGTCTCAAAATATTAGTAAAAAGTGTAAAAACCTTATAATAATATAGTAAGCTAAATTCTAATTGGAAAAGTTCGTTCTCAAGTCATAGATGTGTGCGAGTTTCACAAGTTTCTCCAATATGAGCTGTGACGAGTTTAACGAAATTTCAAAGTGTAACGAGTTTCACGAGGTGTTGTGTGACAAGTAGCTTCACGAGTGTTAAATACGTGGTAGTGTCACGAGGTTTTGTGAAGTGTGATAGATATGTAAGGATTCAAGAGACAAGTATGAATAGTAACAAGAGTGTGACATGCTTCACGAGCTTCACATCTGTGACGAACATCACGAGTAATCCAAACAACAAATCCCACCTTAGCCCTCTTGACCCAAGTCCCAACTATAAGAGTTACACAACTGTGACTACTTTCACGAGTGTGACGGCTCTCACGAGTGAGCCAACTGTGACGAACATCACGAGTGATCCAAACAAAATAAAATAGCTCTTATACCACTTGACCCAACTAAGCCAAACAAAGTATTCTCACCTTAGCCCTCTTAATCAGCTCCTGTTGTCCGGCCAGCACGTTCTCCTGCTTGCCGGCCCACGCGCGCAACACGGACGCTTGGAGCGCGCGCCCGTAGCTGAAGGTGAGCGTCCACGGCCGCTTCATGTCCACAGAGTTAATAGCGTTTAAGTTGACGGACGCTTCCTCTTCTGACTGACCGCCGGATAGGAATGTAATGCCTGAAAGTTAACGCCAAATAAATATTTATTACTTCTGTTTTATGCAATCACACAATATAATCATTCTTAAAACTAAATTTGTGCGTTTGTGATAGCAGTTCACAACGCGCCCTCTAGAAACTCTGCAGGGTTGAGGTCGCGGGGACAGAATCCAGAAATTCCGTAACGAAAAAAAACCTCACTTTTTTTTTTTCGAAAACTTTTTTTTTTGTAAATTTTCAAAAAAGTTTTAATAGTAATGTAGACAAAGTTTTTATTGTATGAAGTCCCAAGTACGACATCAAAATTTCTAAGGTTAGGATTGCAATACAAAAATAAAAAAAACTTTATTTGTGTAATAACTTTTATCGCTAACCAGTAATTAGATTTTTTTTGTCGATCAAATGGCATAATTGGTAGCCTTCTAGTATAATGGAAACGAGTGCAATTCTCGCTCTAGGAAAAAAAATGTGCGTCAATGTGTCGTCGTGGTCTGAGCTTCATATCTTATTCCATCTGTAACTGTGTTTTCTAGTATCCATATTACAACTTTAGCTTAGTCTAGATGGCAATTTAGGATATGTGTCTGGATATAATATATCCCAAGAGAATAAACTTACCGGGAACGGCAGCGGGCACAGTCCTAAGCAGAGCAGTGACTGTGGCGCGGCCGATGTCCATTGGAGTGTACTCCTTCTTGCAAGACATACCGGCTGTCACCTGCAAAGGAAACAATTTGGTCAATAGCAACTTTTTGTGAATTACATTATAAACGAAAATCTTGATTTATTTATTTATCAAATATTTATTCAGTAGAATAAACAAGCCAAAAACACGTGCTTGTATTTATAACTCACTAGTTATGTAATGTCACAAGACTAATCAATGAAGGTAGGTATTTGAAACATGCTATTTTTGGCTTATATCCAAAATTAGGTATGAAAATTGTAATAATAATAGAAGTACTATTAATCATATCCAAATTAACTACGTCTTATAATATCTATCATACGAGTATGCCGTATGAATAATGCAAACTATTTTATTTTCTTTACCTTATCCGATAACATTGGCTTAACGATATTTAATAAAATTTGACATAACGATAGATTTTAGTTTAAACTTTAAAACTTGAACTTCGTTTAAGTGAATATTGACAATTACACACTGCTTGCTATGCCATTTTCGGGTTCGATTCCCGCACAAGAACAATGAACATGTCTTGTTGTTTTGGTTTAGGTATTTTAGATCTTATTCTAAAGGCTGATTTTTCTATCACCTTTATTCGACGAATAATTTTGATATTTTGACAGTTATTTCATACAAAAACTGTCACACGTCAATTTTATTCTTTGAAAAAGTAATCTGACGATGGAAAAATCGGCCCTTAGAGAAATAATTTAAATCTCACCATGTTAGGTTTAAGCAGAGTACCCTCCAAGTAGACGTGGTGGTCGTTCAGAGCCTTGTAGACCGCAGCGAGGACGATTTCGGTCACCTTCTGCGCGCGGTCCAGGTCGTGCTCACCTGGAAATTGTAGACAGGTTTTAAGAGAATTGGGATCAAAGATATCCTATTTTACATAGATAGGTTGGTTTGTTTATGTATATCTGAGAAAGGTAACGTTTGGTTTGTGTGTGAAAAACTAAAATTTGTAATTTCTTGTTATCAAAGTACCAGGGTATTATAAAACACGAAGACATTTTTCTCACTCAACATTTTAGTACAGTAAAGAGATAGCATGATGTAACGCATATTGAGTTCTCAAATTCAAGTAATTTTTAAGCAAAATAAGTATGTACCGTGCCACCCATGAATCGAACCTGGGACTTGATATGAAATACTATCGATATAAAAAATAAATAGTAGAAATAAGAAAAAAAAAACAAATTATTGTCTAAAATCTCCCGAAAAAGTACCAGGCAATCATGAATCGCAAAGAGATCATACGATACTAACCGTCGGGCAGTACTTCAGGCTCGACAATGGGCACGATGCGCTGGCTCTGACAGATGGAGGCGTAGCGGGCAGACACATTCACTTTCTCCATGATACAAGTACCAGGCAATCATGAATCACAAAGAGATCATACGATACTAACCGTCGGGCAGTACTTCAGGCTCGACAATGGGCACGATGCGCTGGCTCTGACAGATGGAGGCGTAGCGGGCAGACACATTCACTTTCTCCATGATACAAGTACCAGGCAATCATGAATCACAAAGAGATCATACGATACTAACCGTCGGGCAGTACTTCAGGCTCTACAATGGGCACGATGCGCTGGCTCTGGCAGATGGAGGCGTAGCGGGCGAGCACATTAGCGTTCTCCATGATACCCTGGTAGGAAGGAGTGTTGCGCGCGATCTTCAATACGCAACGCCATTTGGCGAAGTGGCAACCGTCCTTCTTGTACTGGGCGCAACGCTGAGCCAAGTCGTCAAGACCTGGAAATATGGAATTAAAGTTTATCCCTTGGCAAAATTAGAAAAATATACACATAGTTATGGGCAGTCCAAAATTAAACATCTATCTATATTCACCCACGTTTTGGACCGTATATGAATGAATAGATATTTGATTCTCAAGGATAGCTGAGATTCATTCCTTAGAGTTAAGTAATTTATTTTCCATTTCAGCATCACCAAGGATTCTTCAAAATGCAGATATGCCACACAAAGATACCTAACATCTATCAAAGTAGTTGCAACATACTACTCCAAAAAATAATAATTTCATCGTACAAGACCCAACCAATTAACCAAAATACCTACTTCTACCAACTCGTTATT
The DNA here is from genome assembly GCA_958496195.1 of Timandra comae. NCBI lineage: Eukaryota > Metazoa > Arthropoda > Insecta > Lepidoptera > Geometridae > Timandra > Timandra comae. The sequence goes on along the minus strand of OY292372.1, from coordinate 7,164,544 downwards.
TAATTAGGGGTCAAGTTTCATCGGTTATCACGACATTATCATACATAGGTATGTTTAAATAAGCCGAATCATGTTTACGTATGACATTATCAAAACTAGTGGCGAGCCCCTCTAGATAAACGAGTTCAACAGGTCGGCTTGGATAATGTCAATAACATATTATTAATTATGTATTAGTAGTATATGTATTTTAAATGACACGATCGAATTTTGTAGGTATTTTGGTATAAAAAGATCGTCCGTCTCGATGTACGTTTAAATCTTTAAAACTACGCGTCGGATTTAATACAGATTTCATCAACAGAAAGTAAAGGAAATTAATAAAAATATCTCTTGTCGCAAAATCCGTGTCTAAAAGACTTCTGTGGTTTGATAATACACAAGAGATCCATGAAAGTTATTAACCACTAGTAGCGCTCCGCGGTTTCACCCGCGTAGTTCGCGTTCCCGTGGGATTATGGGGATAAAATATAGCCTATGGCACGCACTGATAAATTAGCTTTCCATTAGTGAAATAATTTTTGACACCGGACCAATAGTTTTGGAGCCTATTTGTCACAAACAAACAATCAAATCTTTCCTCTTTATAAAATTAGTTTAGAATTTAGAGTATAGACTTGACCCGCAAAAATAGCACGAATTATCAAACATATGACATAATATCCAAGCGATCACACCACACCAAAATACGATAAGGCATAATTTAGATAAGTACGCACGTGCCGCCATTTGCCTGACATCCGTTTTGGCGGTTCTTGAACATTTTTAAAGAAAATATGACAGATGATGTGATAATCGACACTGTAAAATGACGTTCGTATTATTATGGCTGTTATCTGACGGTGCCGCTAACCTAGGAAACCATTAAGGTTTTTGAAAAATGCATTCAAAATCTTCGCCTCAGACGGTACTTTCGGAGCTGGACCTCAATTGGACAGAGCGGTGCTACGGTTCAGCACAGTTCCAAGTTTAAGTCCCGACTGAGGAGGGAGAAAATAGAAGGCATTTTTCAAAATCCTAAAATAATTGTGTGATTCACTATAAAAAATAATTCTAATAACCATTACGGTTGTTATCTGATCCCGTAACGGCTATCCTAGGAAACAAAACCTTAAGTATAACATTCTCCACTCACCCTGAGTAGTACACTCATCCTCAGAGCCGAACAATGGCACGACACCCTTGTCGACCTTGATCCCGGGGATGATGCCCCTCTTCTCCAGCAGCTGGACGAGGGGAGTGCCGTCGTCAGCCTTCTGGTACAGCGTCTCGTGGAACAGGATCACGCCGGAGATGTTTTCAGAGATTGCCTGTGCGTGGATATTGGGGATTTTTGATATATATGGGATACTTACTTAAATAATTTTGGATAAGATGGGGTTTTAGTCCTTTAAAAACTATAAATTATAATCCGGGAAAGGATTCCCACGGGATCGGGAATCACGCGGGTGGAACCGCGGTGCACAGCTAGTAACTAATAAATGTAATTTAACAAAATGATTGGAGTGTTTGGGGGACCTTTGCCCAGCTGTGGGACAATATAGGTTAACAAAAAAAAAATAAAGTATGTTTGACGCATGATGAAACATTATGAAAAAGTCACAAGCCGAATGATTGATAGAGATATCCGCACTTCAGCTTGCGATTTCATCATTTTATAAACTTGCTTTTAGATCTTCTTTTCTTTCATTATTTTGAATTTGTATTATAATATCTATTTTTCTTTTTCTTTTCAAATTGTGAAAGTTTATAAAAATGATGAAACTTTTGACTAAACTCAAGGAAAAAAGTCGAAACTATTAACGAGCGATTGACTCACTATGTTCACTTTCGAGCGTACGTGACTACAAACATGAATTGAAACTAACGACCTCATTTTCAAATACACTGTTTCCTATCACCTAACAAACTATTTGAGTATGGTTAATAAATTGTTATACATACTTATCCTAAGAAACAATCTAGCACAGTACACCCTAATCCTAACTAATATTATAAATGCGAAAGTATCTCTGTCTGTCTGTCTGTTACCTTTTCACGGCTAAACTACTGAACCGATTGACTTGAAATTTGGTACAGGGGTAGCTTATGGTCCGGGAAAGAACATAGGATACTTTTTATCCCGAAATTCCCACGGGAAATGGAACTACGCGGGTGAAACCGCGGGCACTGCTAGTTTATTTATTAAATTTTCAGTTATCTAAACATAAAACAAAACAGACATCGAAAATCCGAATTTTTATTTTTAAAAATCAAGAAAGGGAACCTTGTTTTTGTAATAGTCCCTATCCCCCATATGAATAGAGTTGACATACCGCTTCAGAACTAAAGAGCAGATGACGGTAAGTACTTTCGAGAGTAAAGAAAGACATTCAAAAATAGCCTATAATTCCATGTATTTAAAGCTCACTTACCGCATCAGAGCTGAAGAGCAGTTGACGGTACTTCCTGCGGTTCTCCTCGGTGTTCTCTACGCCGATGTCCTGGAGACGCTTGCCCATCGTACCTGGGTAATGGAATATGGGTGTTATTGGTGTAGCATAAAGGTTATATTGCAATAAAAAACGAGATGTAGAATGTGTGTTGGTGAAACACTTTTAGTATTCCCTTACAAACTTTGCAACCCTTTGCACCACTTGAGAGCTGAATTTTTTTCAAACTGTTTCTTATCAGAAGAGACCACACACTCTTCAATAATTAAAAATGCAAGTTTGCCATGACGGATGATGAGATGTATGGATGCTTGTGACACTTTCAAAATTTGTGTAACAAAATCCATCTAACTCGGATGTTCCTTATAACGAGATTCCCTCAATCTAAGAACACTAGCTTAAGATACATTTTATCCTAAAATTCCCACAGACTAAAGTTTACACTGGTAAAACCCCTGGCACAGTTTTCTTTTCCTATGTCAAACACAGCCAGTAATAATACATTAAAAACGGGATAATATGGTTTTCTTTATGCAGGCAAACCCTCAGGCCACAGCTAGAAATACATAAAAAAAAAATATCCCTTACCAGTAGACTCATCAGCGGCGAGGATCCCCTTGCCGGGAGCCACGATCGCTTGGGCGATCTTCCTCAGCTCCTCCTGCAGCTCGGGGGTCGGGTATTGGAAGTAGGTACTCATTGTTGCTGTAACAAACACATAATATTAATATTATTGATAATTTAAATGATTAAAGTATTAAATTCACATTATGTTTAAGTATTGGATGAATTAAGGGTGGGAAACACAAAAGAATACAAAAACAATGAAAATCAACAATTGGTTGTAGTTGATTTTCATTACAAATGAGTTTCCTAGGCAGGAATCAGACCCATTGAATTTGAAAACCAAAATATGCTGACACCTTCAATGTTATTGTATAAAAAAGCAACTGGACTATAATAATAATTAATAACAATAATGCCATAAAGTATTGTTAATGTTATGCAATAATCAATTTATTTAATTTAAAAGATATAGAGTAGCTATAATTTTCAAAAAATAAAATAGTAATATTCAAAGACTATAACACTACCTAACCCTTAGAAGTCCGTCAACCAACTGACAAGCCAATTTAAAATAAAAATTATCAGACAAATGTTTTCTTAACTTATCAAAAACATATTTATATAATACTCATAAACTTAAATAAAAGTTATCATCTTTATCAATAACAATACTTTAAGAAAATATGTTATTTATCTTTAACTGCTCGACTTAAGATAATATTTTGACAATATACATTCAAATTTAATACTTATTAGCTTGAAAACAAGATAAAAATTCAATTGCATCATTCTTTCAAGCAATCTAAATAACTGACATTCAATTTTAGACCAAATTCTTAGAAGCACAGAGGTCAAATTCAATGTGACCAGACAGACCAATTTAGACTGGCAATTGATTTTATTTGTGTGTTCAGTAATTGGGAATAGTTGGGATGTTTTAACGCTAATATAAGAATGAGGGAAGATTGTTTGTCATAGCAAACTACAAAATATCGATCATCAGTTTCAAATATAATTGCTTATGGCGACCTCGATGGCAAAGTGGTCACCATGCCGGACTGCCATCTGTAAGGTTGCGGGTTCGATTCCCGTGCTGGGTAGTTTCTGATACCCTAGATACAAGTTTCGAACTTAGTTAGGGGTCAGTTACTACAATGAGATGATGTAGTGAATGATTATGTTATGTTATGTTTTTAAGGAATTATTATTTGATCAAAAGCTTTAGAAGAATGGAAACCAGTATAACTGTTATACAAAACCAAACATTCTTTAAAGCTATATACAATATCTTTGAGTTGACACAGGTAAAACTGCAGGGCACACCTAGGTTTTCTATACCTTACCATTAATTTATTAGTGAGTAGCGATCATGAAGTTGTAGGAAAAAATGGAGCCCACACTTGGAACAACAGCTTGAGTCAAATACCTACGTCTCTGTGGGCCGATCTCTCTTTTTAGTGTGGACTTTGCAGACTCTCTCTTTCTAGAGGTTACCTTAGTTAGAAAGAGAGAGCCTGCCCACAGAGAGTGCGATAGTGATACATAGGTTATGCTTCAAGTAGGTATTCGAAGTGTGGACTCCATTTTTACCTACAACTTCATGTTAGCGATGGACTGGTCAATCATAGATTGAGATAATAATTGAGGAGCTTCGGAACAAAAACCGCTAAATCCACTTTCTAAGATTTTTGACAAATCGGAAAAAACGTTTTTTTTCTTTGGTTTTTTAGGTAAAAGAGAGTAGAATATCTTAATATATCAACATTAGCAACATTGTTTGGTGGCCAAATCAACAGATTCGTGTGTGAAGTAATAAACGAAAAAAAAAAAAAAAAAAAATGGATATAGCGGTTTTTGCTTAGACTATCCGGATTTATCGTTTTTTGAAAAAATCAACTAAGGATTTATCGCTATGTGAAAAAACCATTAACATTTTTGGTTAAAACTAAGTATATGAGGAATTAAAAAAAAACTCCTTTGGCCATTATTAATTTGCCATAAAGCAAATGGAATTGATATATCGGTTTTTGTCTCAACCTTATAAAAATCTATCAAATTTATGTAGGATTTATCGGTTTCTGTTAAGATATCAATTTTCTTTTACCTCATCAGTGGATTTATCGGTATCTGTATAGATCATTTAACTTTAAGCGCATTTTTCTACTAGATTCATCGGCTTTAGAACAGATTCAATAAGCTTATCATGTAAAATTATGCAAAAGCATCGAAATTACAAAAAAAAAATAAAAAAATACAGCATGTCGTTTATCGGTTTTTGTTCCGACCCTCCTCAATTGTTGCTTAAATAGTTCATATACAATACAAAGAGTACAACTTTGTAGGTAATCTATTTTACTAATAGCTGGAATTAAAATCAACAATAGCATTTAGGTATTATTGGTAGTATCTAGACCTACCCTTGGTCCCCATTCCAGGCATCCATCCTGATTCCGCGGGCCCCTTCTTTCCCTTACCTTTAGGCGGCATTTTTAGGGGATTTTAAATAAAATATAATATAAAAATAAACGTAAAAAGCTTACAAACTCGACATTTTACTTTTATCCTTAAAAATTAATAAAAATGACCTATCAAAACACTCACCTAAATTGACACTAAAATTGGTTAAATCAATCCGTCAACAACGTGTCTTTTGTTTTGAAATTATAAACGTTTTGCTTAAAAATCCTTTTCTTTGATTTTATTCGAAAAAGGAATTTGAAAAGTAGGTTGTGATTTTTGAAGTTTCTGTTCTGTCTGACCTTTTGATTGACTTGACGTTTTGTTTTGACTTTTGACATAAAAAAAATATTAGTGTTGTGAAATTATGATCAATTTTTTTCCTCTTTTTACGATATTTTCCTTTAATAATTGAAAATAAATAAAATAGATATCGATAAAATATATATTTGAATGAAACGTGAGAATAATAACTGAGATATGAGAATAGATGTTGTTATGGAAATAAATGTTAATCTCTCGTTATGTTAATTACTTACACATTACAAAAAATGGAAAAATAGAAAGATGGAAATAAATAGTCCAGTTACCAAGATAAATACCTATCCTCACAAAAGAGTACATAATGTACTTATAAAATATACAACTTTGAAATTTTCACTCAAGGTTACGGCTTTTACTCAAGGTTGACCTTGAAAGGTCATGTAAAAATAATGTCTCATGGTGTGAAATCGTATTCTATATTTACAAATAGCAAAAGCAATTTACACAGCACTCTTCTTTTGAGATTTAATATAGAAAATAATATGTTTATTTAAATTACTTACTTAATATTTTGTTAGTCGTAAGAATTACATCGCTTCTTCTGATTCGCGAAATATTAGTGGAAAATATTTATATTGATAAAAAATAAGTATTTTCCTTGATACATTATTGTTTAATTAATCAAATAATAACGCTGACCAATTGATATGAGATAAAGTTTAACTATCGGCGTAAGCAGATTACAAAATAACTACATTTGTTGCGAAAGAGGAAAATTGCAATTAGAATCATCCTTAAAGGAATTCAAATTATAGTGAATTCAAAATAATTTCATTTAAGGAATAAGGCAAATGATTTAATAACACATAATAATACAGAAATAAAAAAATAACTTACACAACAATTTGGCTTTCCAAGCCACTAACCTATATAATATCGTATTCACGCCCAAATATCTATAAGTTATTCTTAACATTAACGTTATAATACAATAACTTGCTAATAAAATGATATAAAAAGAGTTTTACTTACATTTTGGTTTAGTTTTTCGTAAAAACACTGACACTCCCGAACTGGTTACTCAGTTGGAAGTATTAAACTGACATTTATAACGAAGAGGACAAACGTAAAGGTCATTTGAAGGTCCAGTGATAGCGCATGACAGAACGACGTTTAATATTAGCGCCATCTACAATAATTTTACCTAACTATTTTGTATTGTGCTCAAACAAAACGTGAACACTGAATTTATGTGATAAAATAGTTACAGATTATGTTAGGAGATGGCGATTTTTACTCATATAATATTTATAATGTAAATCGTGATGATAATAACGTAGGTTACTTTTTCTATCGATACAAATATTAACTATTTATACTAACATGCACATCCCTATTTTTATTTGAATTTGAAAGCAAGGAGGTTCTAAATAATTATGTCCTTGTAATCCCCATTGACATATAACATGGACATCGCATGTTTGACTATAGAAAAAATAGTTATAGAAGTATGAGGCTTATCGACGCCAAAGTTATAAAAATATAGCCGTCTCTTTTTAACGTTCATAATTTTGCGTAAGGGAAAAAGGACAACAGTATTTCTGACAGTTACTATAATAGCCATCTGTCATTCTTAGTCTCATTGAAATACCTACTCGTGGCCATATTCGCCATATTATTTTCTAGCTATAACAAAAGGATTTACAACTTACTTAGTGATGGGCAATGAAACATCGTGACCACAGACTATAAACTATCGATATCTATACTAATATTATAAAGAGGAAAGATTTGTTTTTTTGTTTGTTTGTTTGTATGTAATGAATAGGCTCCGAAACTACTGGACCGATTTCAATAATTCTTGCACCATTAGAAAGCTACATTCACCCTGAGTAACATAGGCTACATTTTATCCCCATATTCCCACGGGAACGGAAACTACGCGGGTAAAACCGCGGGGCGCTGCTAGTTTTAAATAAAACGTTATTTAAACACTTATTCAAGTACGTTTTAATTTTGGTGTTTATTTTTATTTCATAAACTTTATTTACATTTTGTGCATATATGATCTTAAATAATAGTGAGTAAGTATATAAAGTCCAATTTTCAGATTCTCATGTAGTATACCATAAGAAACCATGGATTTGAGGTTTGCTCTTGAGAATATCTGTATTCATATTGAAATATTCGTTTAATTGAATGCCTAACGTTTGTAATTAAATAAAACCCAATTAAATGTTACATCAGTATCGATTATAGTACGAAACGTCGATAATTTCTATCGTCATTTTTATATCCCGGCAACTAGAGTATAATGAATAAAAGTTTGATATATAGGGTGGCCCAAATAAAACAGTCAGTGGGGGGAAGTATAAAACTATAAGAGATACAAAGATTTGTTCTTAGGAACCATGTCATCCATTTTAGTTAAAATGAAAATTGCATTCAAAGATTTAGAAAAATACTATAACTCACTAAAGGAATCGAACCCGGAAGTTTTGAAAAAAATATTTTTAATTATTTGTAACTAGAACGAACGGCCGTATATACAAACTATTGCATTTTGTATCTTGAAATGGTGAATTTGTGTTGAAATGGGATATTAACTGGGAAGGAACTTTAATGATGTCTTGGCGAGTTTTGTACCAAACTATTTCATTTAAAAACAATGCATTTTAATGAATTTAGATATGATGTTTCTTAGTAACATTTACTTACTGCTAAAGATGTACACAATCCATTTCTAGTTTAAAATAATGAACATTAAATTTTTAAAAATTTCCGGGTTCGATTCTCAAAGAGAGTAATAGTTTTTTTTTCTAAATCTATGAATGCACTTTTTTTTTACTAAAATCGAGGACATGGATCCTAAAAACAAATCTTTGTATATCTTATAGTTTTATACTTCCCCTTACTGAGCGTTCTATTTGGGCCACTCTGTATGTCACAATGATCAAGCTATATTTTACAAACTATCTATAATGTTCTTTTACAGTAAGACCTATTTATAAAACTTAAAATTAATCAAAGTAAGAAAACATACTTACAATCTATTATCGATGTTATTTTTCAGACATATCGATAGGGACTGCACTATTAGCCGCCATTTTTCGCTCTCAGTGAAGTATAGGTATACACGTTTTTTTCGTAGGTATGCCCCGTCCATGTTATATGTCAATGGTAATCCCTCTCTCTCTCTCTCACTCTCTCTCAGCAAGAAGGTTCTAAAAAATAAGTACCTATTTTATAAATAAAACGCTTGGTTTTTTTTATTAAACTAGCCTGGTCCATGGAAATAAATACCTATTTAACCTTTATATGTATTTAACATATTTGAGTATAAATTCTTAGAATGTCTGGATTTATTAAAATTTATATTTCTTTTAAATCGGGAGTTTTCTAATCTTTTATACCTATTAGTCATGCTAAACTGTAAGTTATTGTTTGGTAGGTAATATCCTTAAAGTTACTTTCTTATAGAAAAAAAACGAAAACGGTACTTATCCGATTTGATTTTTTTTTGTTATGTTCGTTAATAGATAAAGGTCGCAGTAAATATTAAATCCCAAAATGGACTAAAATAATACAAAATAAATACTTAATATTTTTAAGCGATGGAATAGTCGAATCAAAATTTTATGTAACTTAAAACTTATTATCACGAATCAACAAGCTTAATAAAAATATTCTATATCTTAGTGTCATAAAAGTTATCTTGACTAGCATGCTGGGACGTCTTTTGCTGTAAGAATACTTTATTAAAAAAGTAACTAAGTAAATAATAGGTAAAGTATTAAAAAATAGTGTCTTAGTAGGTAACTACGAGTACTTACCTATCCTAACTAATATTAGGTATAAATGTGAAAGCAACTCTGTCTGTCTATCTGTTACCTTTTCACGGCTAAACTACTGAACGGATTGACTTGAAATTTGGTAAGTACAGGGGTATCTTATGGTCCGGGGAAGGACAAGGCTATGTTTTATCCCAAAATTTACACAGGATCGGGAACTATGCGGGTAAAACCGCGAGGCACAGCTATTTAGAAATATAGGGGCATTATAGTTATATGCTTGGAAAATTAATTAAGTAGAGCATGTAGGCTGACTGCATAGTAATTTTCCCTTACAAATTTACACATTTGTCGCCAGGGGGTTATTTTAATTCTGCTACCCTTACCCAGTTGTAAACTTCCTACCCTGCATTTTCTTTTATACATAGTTAGGTAGTTTGTTGACCCTTATTGCAAACTGCCTGCCTTATATACTTAAGTACTTTCTTAAATAACTTATTACAAATGCAAAATAGGTATAGGTAGGTCTTTACTTAAACGGATTTTTGTCGTGGTTGTATTTTGTTTTACATTTTCTGACGTATCGGATTCTTTACAGAACCCGTGATCACAGAAGATTAAGATGGAAGACGTCTGTACAAAGTAATGTAAAAAGTTTACTACCTTCAATATTTTGAATATAATTTTAAAATACATTGTGAATTTACCACAGATTCAGAAATACATCAGCCGAGAAGAATCTGCAAGAAACTTGGTCTGACAAAATACAACCACGACAAAAATCCGTTTAAGTGTTTTATTTCAATGTGTACTGTTCGTGTAAATCAAAGATATCAATCTGCTACCCTTGTTGCAAACTGCCTGCCATATTCTTTCTAAAGGTGGCCATTGACGAGTCAGTTGAACTGATCAGTCCAGACATAAAACTGTGCGTCACTCCAAAAGTTTTAGGCCAACTAGATTTCCCCTCTGAAATCTTGAATCGCTCCACTGATTGACGACCATTTTTGGATAGACGCCAGTTCAACTGATTAGTTAGAACTGACTCGTCAAATAGGTTGTGGTTGATTAACGCATTTTTTTTCGCCAAAGAAGTTGGTGTATCTTTTTTTTTAAATTTCCTAAGTACTTAGTTAATTGTCTAATGACTTAGCAATTTACAAACAAACATGCCTTACACACAGTTTATATTATTAGCTAAATAAGTCAACTTCTCCTGATAAAAGGTTATTAAGATAAGACTTGTTTGACTATCATGCGTTAGTTACATTTTATAAACAACGTTTTTGTGTTGTGGTTGTCTATTAAATATTACATGTAAGTGATTGTTTAGTTAAATTAGTTTTAACTTAAGTTTATATACTTACTTGAATGTATTTATTGTTTCATTATTAACCAATGATCTCTACAACGCCATAATTAGCGTGGAAAGAAATTCCTTTAATTTATTAGCGTTCGTCGCCCTGCGGTTTAACCCGCGGCAACTCTTCACCTATTGATCGTAGCGTGATGATAATAGCCTATAGCTTCTTCGATAAACGATTTATCTAACACTGAAATATTTTTTCTAATCGGACCAATAAGTAGTTCCTGAGAGCGTGTTCGAAAAACTCTTCCGCATTAAAATAATTTATAAGTACTTCCATAAAAAATAGTTATTTTAAAAACATGTTTTTAATCCTTGACGGTAAAAGAAGGGGGTTTATTGTGATCCGATTTCATATCTTTGCTAGGAGCGTTTAGTGTAATTAATACATTGTATTTTAGCTATAGAAAAAGTATACATTGGTGATCCTATTATAAGTAAGTATCTTTCTTATTATCTCCTAATTTTGTTCTTTCAGAATCATGTCTACCAACTTCTCATATCCAGACCCCAAACTCCAAGAAGAGTTGAAGAGTACTGCTGAAGCCATAGTAGCTCCTGGCAAGGGTATATTAGCCGTTGACGAGAGTATCGGTAATACATAATAATAATCATTATGTTTATTTGGTAAATAAGAATAAGGAGATACATTTATCGGTGACTTTCGCACTAGGCTGAGTCTGTCTTGTGAAAGCTGAAGTACATCATAAAGATCTTAGGGCTGATTTTTCCATCGCCAGATAACTTTATTCAACGAATAACTTTGAAATTTTGACAGTTATTTCATACAAAATCTGTCAAACGTCAATTTTATTCGTCGAATAAAAGTTATCTGGCGATGGTAAAATCGGCCCTTAAACTGTTTTGCTTTTATTAAGATCATTATAATCAGCCAATTCGACCACTGCTGGATATGGACCTCTCGAAATGAACGCCACCGAGCTCGGTCTTCAGCTCTCTCCATTCTGTTCTTTCCCGCCACTTTACGAAGTTCGTCTTCCAACTATCAGGCTGGCGTCCTACACAATCGTGGTCTACATTTTAAACTCCTCTACCACATCGTTATCGATCCTTTGGAACGGTTCTTTAATTTTATAGCTAAGCAAATTTGTATTTTTAAAAGAAACAGTCTCAATATTTTAAGGGACGAATTTCCTTCTACTTCCTTGATTCTTAGGGTAAAATAATGGACTATCGTTACAGATTCCATGATTCTAATGTGACTAGTAACAAAATGTTTGAACCATAAGTATGTGAAAGAACGGAATGTTAGTACGAACTTATTTAAGTCGAATCCCTCGACTAGTTTCAGCCACGTCCGGTGGCCATCATCTGTTGTTGTTTCACATACTTATATATAATGACGTACGTTTCGTTTAATAATAAACCAGTCGTAGTTTTCCATATATTTGCAATAGTCCCAGCAGAGCCGGAGACTGTCCTTGGATGCATTTTATAGTGTTATACAGGGATAGTCGCCGGATTGTGCATCCTTTACACAAGATTAAATATGTCAAAGGGCTTCCGTGTGTTGGCTTTGGCCCCATACTAGCCTTCCAAAAGACCAGGACTCCTTAATAGTCCCGTGAAAAAAAAAAAAAGGTTTGAACCACGACTGGGAACGATAGAAAAGAAAATGAGCGGAGAAAACTAGAATACGAATGGCTACAAATTGTTCATATAATCTCGTCCTTTATATTTTCTTGATTTATCAAAGCACGATGAGAAGCGATACTGTAAGATTCTGTCGATCTCTGTTCTATGATCTCTCTTACTGATGATATTAGTACAGGAAGAATAGGCGTAATTACCATCCTTGATGAATACGTGACGGTTGTATCAGCGTATGTTTATTATGGTGTGATTAACATGCATTGTTCAATCTTGAAATCGAAACCGTCATACCTATATAGTAACCGTCAATTCTTCTTAACCCCCGACGCAAAAAGAGGGGTGTTATAAGTTTGACGTGTCTGTGTGTATGTGTATCTGTCTGTCTGTGGCATCATAGCTGGATTATTAATTTAGTTTTTTTTTTGTATTAAAGGGGACTTACGTGCGAGTGTTCTTAGACATGGTTGATGAAAATCGGTTGACCCGTTTTAAAGTTATGGGGGTTTGAAAGTAATTGTGTTGGGGGTTATTTAAATTTTTATGGAGTAAATTCTTAACCTACTAAATATTTTGGTTTCTTTTCAGATGGAATCGGAAATCTGTTAGCCAAAGTAGGCTTGGAAAACACAGAAAATAATAGAAGAAGATACAGACAACTACTTTTTACTACTGAGGTAAGAATACAGCAACTCATTATTATTATATTAGTGTATCAAAGAGAGCTGTGTTTGTTCTTATTAGTGTAATAGGTGCTATCTCTACTTGTTTCTGTCCAAAGCAATTTACATATCTATTTCTTTCTTTCACTTCTTTATACGACATAACACCGACCTTATCTTTTATTTGATTGATTCATCTTTTTCTTAAATGATCCCTTCTACTTTTGAATTAAAATATATCAAGCTTCAGAATCATTTCAATCTCCATTTCAATGTTTTAAATCAATTAGCGATCTAACATATTTACCTACACTACAACATCGAAAAGTTTTGCAACCCCACAAACTTAGATTTATCTTAACCCCTCTTGACAACTCAAAAATAAAATTGCGTCCTCTGAGAAATGTGTTAATCCTTTAAAGGGTATGAAAGATTTCAATGGACTATATCTCACATCCTCGCCGTATTTTAACGCATATGTATACTGAATATCATCAAAATCCTTTTCCTTTTAGCCCGTTTTTAACAAATAATCACAACAAAGACATTTCGTAATCTACCAATTCTTTCCGCTATGTTCTTTCAACAGAAAACACTTCCGAAGTAAAATATTCAAAACATAAAAAGTTATTGCTCTTTATCTTCGCGTCTATGGAATAATTGGATTCATATTTCATTGGATTATTTCACGAAAGAATACCTCCGATTTGGAATGTACATAAATTAAATAAATATTGAATTTTATTTGCTTTATTGGGACATCATTGTGCTCCATTTTGTGAAGCTAAAAGCGGGCATTTGATTAAATTTAACTTTTGAAATGTTCGAACAATAATTATTACAACAAGTTGACATTAACTTTTGCGTAGGTTGATTTAAATAAATTAGTATCTACTTCATATTTAACATAATTATTCACTACATCATCTCATTATAGTAACTGACCCCTAACTAAGTTCGTAACGTGTATCTAGGGTATTAGAAACTACGCACACACTCATTCACACACACACCCAGACCGAAACAAACATTTGTGGTTCACACAAATATTCACCCCGCACGGGAATCGAACCCGCAACCTTACGGATGGCAGTTCGGCATGGTGACCATTCTGCCATCGAGGTCGTTAATTTGAGTATTGTTTATATTTTCACCGTAGGACTTATCACAATATCACATATTAGATGACACTTAAACAGTGAATTTAAACTAACCAGAGTTTGGGTTTATACGATTTCACCAAATTCCCTTCAGCTAAAAAACACGCGATAAGCTTTACAATTTAAATTACTTACAAGAAATCAGAATGTTGGTTTCATTTTGATCCAAAACCGAAGTCGTTAATCTTCATGCACGATATTTCAATCTATTGTACTTGAGTTACGTTACCTTTACCCCGATTTCCCAAAGGAATCAACTTTACACATTTACATAAACACAATCATTCACTACATCATCTCATTATAGCTGACCCCTAAGTTCGTAACTTGTATCTAGGGTATCAGAAACTACGCGCACATTCACACACACACCCAGACCCATAAGTTCAAAACTTGTGTCTAGGGTAAGTATCAGAAACTACACACACACTTATACACACTCCCAAACCGAGATAAACATTTGTGGTTCACACAAATATTCACACTGGGCCCGCAGCCTTTTACGGATGGCAGTCCAGCATGGTGACCACTCTGCCATCTAGGTCTTTGAAAGTTTCTCTTCATCACTACGTTGTAGTATAAAACAAAATCGCTTCCCGCAGTTTGTCTCTATGTATGCTTATATCTTTAAAACTACGAAACGGGTTTTGATGCAGTTTTCTTTAATAGATAGAGTGATTTAAGAGGAAGGTTTCAAGTATAATTTTATTCCCTCATTCTCACGAGAGCGGGAACTACGTGTGTAAAACCGCGGGTCGCAGCTAGGTGTAAATAACAAAATACTTTCAGGGTCTCTCCGATCACGTATCAGCTGTAATTCTCTTCGATGAAACAGTGTACCAGAAGACAGACCAAGGTGTTCGATTCATAGAAGTTCTGCAGAAGAACAACATTATACCAGGGATTAAGGTTGATAAGGATGTAGTCCCGTTGTTCTTGTCTGAAGATGAAGTTACTACGCAAGGTAATGATCATGATTTAAATGCTAAATGTATGTTTTTTGAAATCCTTAAGTGAAAGACTTTAGAAATGTAGGCAGGTTTTAATAAATTCAAAATTAGGAATACTAGACGCAATAATTAACGCTAACTGAATTTAGCATTAAATCAAACAAATTCATGATTTTTTTCCTTATTTGAGCAATTTGTTTTCAAAAATTAGATGATAAAGTAATTTTATCATACTTAATTACTTATTTACTAGCTACAGTGAAACTTGGTTAAGTGGGACATGGATAAGTGAGAAACCTCCATAACTGGAACTCATGCTAAAGTCCCAACACTTTGGCACTGAATTACCTCTGTTAGTGGGATGAGGTAACCTCTATATCTGGGATTTATTCTTTCGATTTATCATCATAGTTACCTCTATAACTAAGACAGCGAGTGAATTTTATACGTATAAACCTCTGTAACTGAGATAATATCGTTTTGTTTGTTTACTCATTCTAATCCTACCCACTATATCACTTATCGTATATCACTTCTATCAATGGAACCCTCTGTAAATGAGACAGATATTAATTTATACCTGGATATCTGAAACACTGGGTAAGTGGAATACCTCTATAAGTGCAAGGTTTTGCAGGTCCCTTGGAGTCTCACTTAACCAGGTTTCACTGTATATCCAACGGTTTTACCCCGCTTTTTCTAATGCCCCATATCATAATAATAACTACATCCATACAGTTGTTTCAACTGTGTTTCAATCCATCATCAGTTGCATTTTATAGAAACAGATATTACAGACACGTTTTTACAGGATTGGACGACCTAGCAACACGTTGTGCCGAGTATAAGAAGCAAGGTTGCAGATTCGCCAAATGGCGTTGCCCATTAAGAATCGGTGATCATACTCCTTCCGTTCAAGCTATTCATGACACAGCCACCATTTTGGCCAGATATGCTTCTATCTGCCAAAGCCAAGGCTTGGTACCTATTGTAGAACCGGATGTTTTGATTGATGGTAAGATATTGATCGTTTTTCTAGAATGTTTAGATTTATTATCAAATTAAAAGTGGTTTCCTAGGATGACGGGAATTGCTCTTCCGAAAATATTAAAAAATATTGTTAAAATCATGGGTATTATACATGGGATAAAGGTTCGGAAGAAGAAGTCATAAATTTCATATGTTCTTTTATGCTGAAAAAGAACAGAAATATATACTTACTCGAATTTATATTTATTTATTTATATTTGATGCACAAAACAAATCACATCCAAATAAATACAACACATAAATACAAAGGTTACTTACATATTACGTAATCCGTCAGTTTTTTTAAGTATTTCCCCTCTTCCTCTATAAAAATTATGATTTAAAGACATGAGATTTATTATTATTCTTCTCCAGGTGATCATGACATCGTAAGAACTCAAAAAGTAACTGAGGTCGTGTTGGCAGCAGTTTACAAGGCTCTTAGCGATCATCACGTATTTTTGGAGGGTACTCTATTGAAACCGAATATGGTAGGTAAAATAGCTAATGCTAAATTATCATAAAAGAAAAGGATTGCTTGAATAATCTTAAGCTACTGGATCGATTCATAATTTTTTTTCACAAATGGAAAGATTTTTAAGGACTTATCATTGAATAACGTGAGTAATTCTGATTTTTCTACGGAAAAGTTGCTAAAACCCAGCACAAAGCGTTAACTAGTACGCCGGTTAAGTGGCAATTAGTTCAAACTTACCTAAGTTAAAAGATAGATGACAATGTCCGATAACTTCGTTATTAAAACTCAAGGATATCACTTACCCTCATAACAGAACAGTAGGGTATAAGTCCACATAAAGGTACTTATCCATTTCCACTTGACATAAATACGTGTCCCAACCTTCAAGCAGGTATATATCTTAATTACACCTATCAACCTAATACCATTATGTAATATTTACTAGTTTCAAACGTTTTAAGGTGACACCAGGTCAAGGCTGTATGAAGAGAAATACTGCCAAGGAAATAGCTGAAGCAACGATTACTGGTTTCCTGAGAACTATACCAGCTGCCGTGCCTGGTAAGTTACGTGTATCAAGTTCAAATGAAAAGAAAGTTGTAGAACTATGAGGTTGAAACTTTTAAAGTATTCTTTAACTACTTACTCAGGTATTTTTACTGGGTAAACTATTCTTTAAGTGGGAAGGTATTTTGGTTGGAGTTTTATTGAGGTTGTCTTGAGTTTTTGAGAATATTTTTAAGGTGTGTTTGGTGGAATTTCTTTAGGATGTCCCGTTTCTGAAATATCCGTTAGGATTGCTGTTAGTTCCTTTTTTATTGCAATATCATTAAATAAAATAGACAATAAGATATTAACTGGAGCAGGAGAAAGGAGTTGGACTGCAAACCTTTCACCAGGGCTCTATGAAATTAATGCAATAGCTTAATTAAGTTAATAAATTGCCGTAACACAGTTTCTAACTAGCACGGGAGGTAATGTCTCGATAATTGCTCAAATGTACTTATTGTAACAAAAACTTCATAAATAAATTGATTTGAAATTGACGCCGATATTCTAAAAGACTGTAGTACTTCCACGATCCAGAAAGTCCGAGTTCAAACTGCCTTAATCATGGCTACGCTCAAACACCATCAAAAACTTAAAATGCATAAATATTAGCTTGTGTTCGAAATCATCACAGTTTTGCTCCAATACTACCAAAAAATATTAAAAATAATTTATCATTTGATAGTTTTTAAACCATTTTCCAGGAATAGCATTCCTATCAGGAGGTCAGTCAGAAGACGAAGCGACAGTCAACTTAAACGCTATCAACAAGGTGCAGAAGTACAAACCTTGGGCACTAACCTTCAGCTATGGAAGAGCACTGCAAGCATCCGTCTGGAAGATCTGGGCAGGGAAAGACGAGAATACGAAAGCAGCACAGAAGGAACTACTGAAGAGGGCTAAGGTAAGCTAAATTTCTCATTGTATCTTGTAGAGTCAGTGTTAGATAAAAGTTACCCCCCTTGGTAATGCTCACTTTGGCATTGACAAGCAAAGCAAGACAAGCAGCTCAACAGGAACTGCTGAAAAGGGCTAAAGTAAGCTAATTTTTCCATCGTATCTTGTACAGTCAGCGTCAGATGAAAGGTTCCCCCCCTTATGAAATGCTCACTTTGGTACCCTTGGAAATGCTCACTTTGGTACACCAACCAAAGGAGGTATCTTTTATCTGACGCTGACCGTACTATTTATGTATTTACCAAAAATGTTACATCGTCCTCAATGCTCTGGTTAGAAGTGATTTTTATCTGACGCTGATTGTACTTATATATGTACTAAAAATGTATCGCTTTTGGGTTCTGGCTAAACTGAAAACTGATTCCAATTTGAAATGGGATAAAGGTTCGGAAGACTTATGTATGCACATATAAGTGGTCAGGTTTCACCAATTATATTTCTTCAATTTGGGTATTTTGTTCGTATTTTGATACGTTTGGTTAGAATTTTGAGGTTTTTAACTTCCCGTAACGATAGCCTAAAGCACGGAAACTTTAGAGGAGATGACCGCACTCCCTCCGCAAAAAGTTACAGATTTTTTTACTAACAAACTAGTCGTAGCGTGTCCGTTTGACTTTCTCCTCTAAGACCGAAACGATCGTGGAATCAAAAGTTACTTTACTGCATTATTTAAATTCATTCATATTAACTATCTAAATTATAGATTATTACTAGCTGTACCCCGCGGTTTCACACGCGTAGTTCCCGTGGGAATTTCGGGATGAAAAATAGATGTTGGCCGATTCTCAGACCTATTGAATATGCTCACAAAATTTCATGAGAATCGGTCAAGCCGTTTCGGAGGAGTATGGCAACGAAAACTGTGACACGAGAATTTTATATATTAGATGTAGAGGTAACTATTAAAATATAATGCATTTTCTATTACAGGCAAATGGCTTGGCTTCCCAAGGAAAATACGAAACCACAGGTGTAAAAACAGCGGCAGGCACAGAGTCCAATTTCAGTACAAACCACAAATATTGATCCGGTGTTATTATGTCTATAATTATCGAAGTTTTCAAGGCTATTTGTGACGTCATGTCTAATTGATTTCTAATAAATGTGTATTTAAATAAATGACTTAACGCCTTTGCATGATATTGTATACATTTGATATCCTTAAGCAAATTAATAACATCATCATCATCTTTATCACCTAGGGACTCGAACCTACCCTGAATGACGACGATTGGTCCTTAGTCACCAGTCACCACAGACCGAGTGCGGGTTGGTCGACTTCACACACAACTTTAAACTTCGCAGGTGTGTGCAGGTTTCCTCACGATGTTTTTCTTCACCTGAGGAGCGTCAAATAAACGTACAAACCAATTTGAAACTTGAAAACACATTGGTACGTAACGGATGTCGAACCATAGGACCTTCCGAATGGATGTCAATGGTCTTAACCACTACACTATCAACGCACTAATGATGTTATATGAAATTTCTTTTCTCTTTTTATTTAATATCCTATTCGATACTATAGGAAATAAATTCAACCCTCATTTTTTGGGACATCCGTCAAATTTATTGTATCCGTATAAAATATGGAGTACCTTCCCACGGGTCAAAATAATGAATTTATAGACACCTCATTTATCAAAATTGGACGAGTAGGTGCCATGGTAGTAAAATTACTCACCTACTTATTGTACTGTTATGGATATAAAACATGAAAAAATAAACATTTGTTGATTCATTTATCTTGAATAGCAGCGCCACGCAGTTTCACCCGCGTAGTTCCCGATCCCGTGGGAATATCGGGATAAAAAGTATTCTATGTTCTTTCCCGGACCATAAGCTACCCTTGTACCAAATTTCAAGTCAATCGGTTCAGTAGTTTAGCCGTGAAAAGGTAACAGACAGACAGACAGAGTTACTTTCGCATTTATTATATTAGTTAGGATATTCTAGAACATAAATATTTAGGTACTAGATTCGCGGCAAATCTATCAATAGCGAAAAAAAAATTGTTAGCTGTACCCCGCTGTCACCGAATCTTTTCCGTATTTTATTGAAAATTTTGGGGTAAAATCCGCACAACACTCTCAATTTCATCATTAATTCAGTAGCTTTGAAGTCTATATGGCACATACTAAATACATACATAGCAATATATTTATGTTGGAGTATACGAGTACATTCATCGCTTTCTTCTTAGTTAAAGTTTGTTCACAGAAAAACTTAGCGAGAAAATAATCAAATACCCCGCATAATTTTCTCTCATTCCTTTCCCTCTAGCAACAAACATCCATAATTAATATTAAGTACTTTTACACGAGTTTGCGGGAAGATATCCCGAATATGTATCCCTATTTGTATCTACGGGAAAGTCGTTAAAAAGTAATTTGGTGATAAACTTTGGGACGATCGAAATTGAAGGGACGATATTTTTGGTACGCGTCACAATATTTTTATGACGTGTACCCTTTTTTACAAGCTGTACCCTAATGATTGTGGATTTAACACTTAATGGTTCTAATGTGTGGGGATTTAAGGATGAAAAGTATTCTTTGTTTTAATGTAGGTAATAAACTCTGTGTATCAAACAAATACAATACAAAAAAATACAATTTTTTTTTCCAATAAATAACCTAATAAAAATACATAGGGTATAAGTGTACTCCGAATAAGCTGTTCAGGTTTTTACAAAAATTGTTTACCCTGCCTCTTGAACTAGTTTGACTGTATCTCAAGAGGCAGTGATTCATCTTAAACTACTTATTACAATATTAATATTACATTATTTAAATATTATTATGTGGAGTTGATACACTTAAGTAACAAAAATGAGCTTATACTTACTTAAAAATAAGAAAAGAAAACTAAAAAAAGAAAAGAAGAACTCGAAAAGTTTATGTTTAAACAAAATGCAATATGTATGAAAACCAACTAAAAACCATTGCTAAAAATCTGTTTTTAATAAATCAGTTTACCCATTTAATTTATTACATGTTTCAGACAATTTATTTAACTAATTTCAACCGATTAGGTTTATCATACATGTACGACGTACGACTATTTAATCAAATTAAAAAATCTATAAAACAAGACACACAACAATACAGAATACAAGATGGATATACGATTGGAAATTTTTCAAACGTGTATTGTATGACTGTTTAATCAAATTAAAAAACATGACACATAACACCACAGGCACAGATACGATAACACAAAAAAAAAAAAACAAAAAAAGAATCCGAGATATTTTCATGTTGAAAATACCCCGTGAGTTCATATTGAAATGAAAACGTCACAAGCGGGGTAAAACGAAAATGATTAATGGGACAAAGTGAGTCATTAAACGTTGGTTTATAGGCGATACGCGCCGGAATGAGTCGAACTTCGTCCCATTATATGACATCATTTTAAAACGCTGAGCGAATATCGACGTATTCAAATAATTGGTTTTGCGTCAAGTTTTGAATTGTGATTTATGTGTTTGGTTTAGTAGATTATTTAGTTTTTTTTTGTATTAAACTCTGTACCATAATGGCAGACTGTTCATCACGAAATTGCTCGACGATCTTTGGGTTACAGAAAAGGAAGAAGGAAGAACAAAAAAAGTTACTTATAAATCACTAGCTGTGCCCCGTGGTTAGACCCGCGTAGTTCCGTGGGAATTTCGGAATAAAAAGTATCCTATGTTCTTTCCCGGATCATAAGCTACCCCTGTACCAAATTTCAAGTCAATCAATTCAGTAGTTTAGCCGTGAAAAGGTAACAGACGGACAGAGTTACTTTCGCATTTATAATATTAGTAGGGATCATTATAAGTACATAGCTACGCCATATTTATTTTTTACTATAAAATATTAACTGGGCTAAGTTGGACAATAAGATAAATTATATCCCAGTAACGACACATATAGGTTTATATAAGTATGTAAAACAACGGGATGTTAGTACGTACTTATTTAAGTCGAATCCCTCGACTAGTTTCAGCCTCGTCCGGTGGGCATCATCAGGACATCCTCCTGATGATCGTATAATGTCGTACGTTTCGTTTAATAATAAAACACATAGGATTCTTTTTAATCTAAAATTAAATATGTTTCTTATCATGAATGATAAACATAACCAAATTCTAATAAATATCAAACAGAAAGTAACTTAAATAAATTATAGTTTAAAAAAACTAAAAAACACGCTTTTTATAGAAAACCGAACTAAAAAATAAATTTTAATGAATTTAAATTAAGAAAATAGTGTTAAAAATTTCAATGAATATAAATTAATAATAGAGTGAATAAAAAAAAATTATTTTATTTTAAAAAAACCGGCCAAGTGCGAGTCGGACTCGCGCACCGAGGGTTCCGTACAAACCAAAAAGTAATAAGTTTATATTTATTAAAAAATATATATTTTGTAATGTAACTAAAAATTTAAGGTTTTCGGAATTTTTCCTTTATGTGTGCTATAAAACGTTGCTTCATGCCAAATTTCAAGATTCTAGGTCGACTGGAAGTACCCTTTAGGTTTTGATTCCCTTGCGAGTACTTGCGAGTTTCAAAATATGCAGCTTAAATTGCTGTTTCTTTTGATTGCGTTGACATTGAAGTTTGATTTTGTTACAGCTTAAAGGTATTATAGACCTGAGTATTTGGTATGAATTTCAATTTAATACCTCTACGCGTTTATGAGGAAATGGGTAGTAAGGTTAAAATTATTAAAAAAAAATATATTATGTGATGTAACTAAAAATTTATGGTTTTCGTAATTTTTCCTTTATCTATGCTATAAGACGTTGCTTCGTACCAAATTTCAAGATTCTGAGTTCACGGGAAGCACCCTGTAGGTTTTGATTCCCTTGCAAGTGTCGAAAATTTGCGGCATAAACGGCTGTATCTTTTGATTGCGTTGGCTTAGAAGTTTGATTTTTTCACAGCTTCAAGGGACAGTAGACCTGAGTAATTGATATAAATTTCAGCTTCATACCTCCACGCGTTCCTGAGAAAAAGGGTCTTGACAGACGGACGGACGGACGGACAGACGGACAACAAAGTGATCCTATAAGGGTTCCGTTTTTTCCTTTTGAGGTACGGAACCCTAAAAAGCGTGGGGTGCTTTTTAAAATATTATCGAAATGATAATCACTCTACTCATATCTGTCAATAAAATATTTATAACTATTGACACCATGCACCCCACGCTTTTTTAAAAATTTTTTTTTTTTTTTTTATTCACACTATTCTTAATTTATATTCATTGAAATTTTTAACACTATTTTCTTAATTTAAATTCATTAAAATTTATTTTCTATTTTTTAGTTCGGTTTTCTATAAAAAGCGTGTTTTTTAGTTTTTTTTAACTATAATTTATTTTCTACTTTTTAGTTTGGATTATTACTATAGAAGAAAATTATATAAATTAACAAAAATCATATTTTGCAAATTGAAAAAATACACCCCTATTTTGAAAATATGGGACTTATTAAAATCAGAATATCTGTAGCAGTAACTGAATCCATATATCCAATAAAAATATCAAAAATGATAGTCGATTACTTATCTTTACAAAATACAAAATAAATGTCATATTACCAGACGGCACACTAGCTATCAAGTATTCTTGTGACGGCTCGGGTCGATGACCGCGCTCAGCTGTGTATCGCAGCGTTCGCCGGTTGTTCGGTGTAGAATAACAATAAAATTCGGCGGGATTTTGAAAATCTTTGACTTATCATAACTTTTTAAATAAAAGCAAAAGAAAAAAACTAACTTCACTATTATATTGTCATCCGTGGTTTACATTAGCTGTGAGATAAGGTATCGCAATTTTAAAATAAGGGTGTATATAAATACAATCTTAGCTTGTCTTAATCCAATTCACTTTACTATCAGTACAGTTATAATTTTAGTGCAACATTTCCATTGTCCATTTGTTAGATATTTCTGTGAATTTTCTATTTAATGATGTACCTCACATTCCCTCGTACCTTGCTCTAACGAGCTGAATATACGTCAGTTATACTCACTTTTATATTCAGTACTATTTTTGTATTTTAACACTCCTTTATCCTGCTAATATTATAAACGCGGAAATTTATTATAGGATGAGTAGTTTATTACTATTTCACACAAAATGTACTGAATTGATTTTGATGAAATTTGATATACTTCTTACTTAAAACATAACATAATCATTCACTACATCATCTTATTATAGTAACTGATCTCGTTCGTGACTTGTATATAGGGTATCAGAAACTAGGCACACACTCATTCACACACACACACACAGACCGAGACAAACATTTGTGGTTTACACAAATATTCACCCCGCACATCGAACTCGCAACCTTACGGATGGCAGTCCAGCATGGTGACCACTCTGCCATCGAGGTCGTTAAAATTTATCCGTCTATGTCGTTTTAACTCTCAAAAATCAAGTCAAATTATGCAAAAATATACGAAACATCAAAAACAGAGAGAAAACTCTAAAAGAAACTAGTGAAAACTTGTGCATTTCGCGAAATAAAATGGCTACTTCTTCAACAAACTTCCACGAATGTTGTTCGCAAAGATCTTTTGTGAATACGAAATAACGTCGTGTCTCGACCAGGTTACGGAGAAGCGGATTTATCAAAGTTTCGCAGTTTAAAATACAAACCACGAAACTTGAACCGTTCAATCTTTTGAAGGAAATTCTAGGTATTTTTTGTTTTAATAATACTCAGTAAAGTTTTCAAGTAGGTAGTCGTATAAATGAATGAACTCTAACTTGTGTTCTGCATGGCCATTACAGACGCTCCACAGATAATAAAAGATTGCTTGATTTAACTGACAGATGACTGTTAATTTTTTTTTTTTTTTTTTTCAAGTAATTTTACAAGTTCAAGCTTTGTTTCTATAAGGAAGTTATTATGTACCCATTTAAATATTATTTCTCGTCCATAGTCATTCTTTGATTATTATTATTATTTTTTAAACTTGAATAGTGTTTTTTGCAATGTTGTTTACTATTTTGTTTCATAAATTAGGTAAAAACACAAACTGGCTGGGTGAATATTTAAGTAGATACCTTAGTTTAAATTATAATATTGATTATATTTATTATTTATTTAAGTAGGTATATAATTTATATTTATAATTTATTTGATTTTTAATCTATTATATTAGTAGTATAAGTTTTAATACACAATGTTCAGTGGTTCTGATGATAGTTTTATATCTTGCTCTTCATCTAGCGCTTCCGATGAACAATATGCAAGTGCGTTTGATGACGATGACTCAATCCATTTGGGTGATCAACTTGCTTCAGTCTTCTCCGGTTTCCCCCATTTTCTCAATGTCGTTCACGTTAATGCTCAAAGTGTACATGCTCACTATGCCGACTTTCTATCTTCCTTTGATTCTAATTTAGTTCACGCTATACTCATTTCCGAAACATTTTTAAAACCTACACTTCCTTCTACACAATATGCACTTCCGGGTTACATACTTGTGCGCAATGACAGATTGGGCAAGGGTTATGGTGGTGTTGCTATTTATCTCCGCAGTGATATAGCTTATAAATTAATTGACCAATCTCCGAGTGAATATTCGAACTCTGCTGAACACTTATTTATAGAAATTGATTTCCGTCATACCAAACTTCTTTTAGGTGTTTTTTATAGTCCTTCTTGTCACATAAATTACTTCTCCTCTTTCGAATCTAAATTAGAAACGTACTCTTCACTGTATGACCAAACCATTATACTAGGAGACTTCAACACATGTTTATTAAAAAACGATTCACGTAGCCATAAGCTCAACACCCTTGTTTCCTCTGTCAATATGCATATACTCCCACTTAACGCCACTCATCAAGCTCCTCACTCTGCTCCTTCACTTTTGGACCTCATTTTAGTTTCCGATCCTTCTAAAGTCGCTGCTCATGGACAACTTCCTGCTTCATTTTCATACCATGATCTAATATTCCTGTCATATAAAATTCGTCCTCCAAAACGTAAATCTAAGTTTCTCTGGCTAAGAAGTTTTAAAAATATTGATTTGGAAAGCTTGAAACGCGACATAAGTGAAATTGATTGGTCGGCAGTCTACCAGTGCAACGATGTCGATACCCAGGTCAGCACCTTCAATGAGATGTTGCTGAAGATCTACGACAAGCATGCTCCTCTTAAAAAAATTAAAGTCAAGCATCTGCCTGCTCCCTGGTTATCCGACCCGATTAAAAAAGTTATGTCCACGCGTGACAAAGCTAAGCGCCGTTATAAAAAGCATCCAACGGAGGTAAATTGGGAGGAATACACAAAACTTCGCAATCGCTGTACTCGTCTGTGTAGAAATGCAAAAAAGCGCCACATCCACTCCACCATTCAAAATTCTAGCCCTGCTCAGGTGTGGCAGTTCCTCAAGTCCCTTGGTATCGGTAAGAATAACAACGAATCCTCTTCTATTCCTGATCTTAATGCTCTCAATTCCTATTTTTCCAAGACTCCGATAACCTTGGACACCTCTGTAAAATCTTCAACTCTGGATTATCTTTCTCATCTTCCCTTACCATCATGTACATCTTTCACATTTCAATCAATTACAGATCGAGATATTCAAAAACTCGTTAAATCTATCTCAACCAAAGCGGTTGGTGATGATGGTATCCAGTTACAAATGATCCTTCCCATTTTAAATGAACTTACCCCGGTCCTTCTCCACATTATCAACTTTTCCTTAGAATCCAATGTTTTTCCTTCCGTCTGGAAGAAGGCACATATTCTCCCGTTACCTAAAACCTCTAATCCCACATGTGTTTCCCATTTTCGTCCCATATCCATCCTTCCTGTCCTATCCAAAGTCCTGGAGAGTGCTGTTCAGAGTCAACTGTCAAACTATCTTTTTTCCAATGCTTTGTTGAGCCCTTTCCAATCAGGTTTTCGTTCTCACCATAGCACAGTTACAGCACTTGTAAAAGTAACTGACGATATCCGGTTGGCTATGGAACATAAACAACTGACTGTGCTATGCTTGTTGGATTTCAGCAATGCATTCAACTCAGTTGACTTTGACATACTTTTAGGAATTCTATCTTCTTTGAATATATCTCCTTCTGTAATTTCTTGGCTTAATTCCTATCTTCGGGGTCGCTCGCAGTCGGTTCACTCAGGAGAGGCTTTCTCAGAATGGTGTGAACTTGCAGCGGGTGTTCCTCAGGGTGGTGTCCTTTCACCCCTTCTTTTTTCTATTTTTATAAATGCTCTAACCAAGGTAATATCTTCTCATTTCCACCTCTACGCAGACGATCTACAACTTTACTGGCATTTTAATGTGGAACAGGTCAAACAAGCTGTAACTATTATCAACAATGATCTTGAAAATATCAATCAGTGGGCTAAGACGTTTGGACTACTAGTCAATCCAGGGAAATCACAAGCTCTCATTGTTGGTGGTAGATACATGTGTAATTTACTTGACCACTGTTCACTCCCTGCTATTGTGTACAATTCTGTGGTCATTCCGTATTCAGCTAGTGCTAAAAACCTAGGAGTATTCATCGATACTAATCTATCGTGGGATGTTCATGTGGCACAGGTGAGCCGAAAGGTTTTCTCTTCTTTCCACTCTCTTAAACGTCTTCAAAAGTTTCTTCCTCTCAACACTAAAAAAATGCTTGCCCAATCTCTTCTGCTTCCTATCTTAAACTATGCTGATGTCTGCTTCCTTGATGCAACCGAGGAAAACCTCAACAAGCTCCAACGACTGCAAAATTTATGTATACGCTTCATATTTGGCCTCCGAAAATACGACCATGTGTCAGAATTCCGCACCGAGCTGAAGTGGCTACCTATTCGGCAGTGTCGTGACCTACACATACTTTCTCTTCTTTTTTCTATTCTCAATAATCCTGACTCTCCTATCTATCTCCGTGAACGTTTTCAATATCTTGTCCCCCGAGGGAAGCCCTGTCGTCTCAACTCTTCTCTTTTACTTCTGACTCCTTCTCATAGCTCTAGCCGCTATGATGGCTCCTTCACGGTCCAGGCGGTTCGCCTTTGGAATTCTCTCCCACATCACATTCGCGCCTCTTCTTCCCCTTACATTTTTAAGAAGCAAGTTAAGGCGCACTTCTTTTCATCTTAACTATTTTAATGAACATTTTGTATATTGTATGTATATATGTATATATATATATATATATATTAGCATTTATATATATGTATAGTATGTTATATATATAATATATGTACTCGTATATGTATTTAGGTATAGGTATGTATAAATATTTAAGTTTATTCATTATTTTTTGTACTCCACTCTATGCCCTTCTTACTATTTTAACGTTTCCTACACCCAAAAGGTTTGCTGTAAGAAAACTCATTTACTGAGTTAAGCTCGCCTTTGTACGTTTTAGTATATAAGATCCAATTGTAATTTAATTTGTGAGTACAATAAAGAATATATATGAATATATTTTCAATATTCACTTAGAATAGGGTAGTTTCTGTAAGCAAAATAAAATTCTAATTCGTCCGTCAGATAGATTTCGAAAAAATAACCTATTTTTTGTTTCATCAAATTAATAAAACTGACTTAGTTATAACGCATTAAAGCTTAGGAGTGGGGGCTTGTGACGTCAACTGTTGCTTAAAATTGCAGCAACCTGTGACATTTCTCGAGTTTTCGATGTATCGTCTTAATTACACGCTTTTTATTAGTTATTTGTTTACATGGACAATAAAAAAATACGTGTCCAATATGTTTTGGAAATCAATAAGACGGACTAATAAATTTTTTTAGTCACCTACCCTATTCGCGGATTTATACGTAGGAACTAGTCATCATCAGCTCATATAATGTCCCCATGAGCCTACCCTGAATTAGGGTGATTAGGCCTTAGTCAACCACGCTGGCCAAGTGCGGGTTGGTCGACTACACACTCAACCTTAGAATTTCTTCCTAGGTGTGTGCAGGTTTCCTCACGATGTTTTCCTTCACCGTAAGAGCGTCGAAATTAACGTACATATAAATTCGTAAATTGAAAACACATTGGTACGTGGCGGTGAGGTTCGAACCAGGCACCTTCCGATCGGAAGTCAACGGCCTTATCCCCTGCGCCACCGACGCTATGGAACTAGTAAATATTTTAAACTAAGTACGCAAATTATTCTCATATTTAATTTAACAAATTACATTGTTATACCATACTATCAAGTATAAACCATGGATAAAACTTTGTTCTACTTCGAATGTTGTTTTTAAACTCTTGAATAAGTTAAATACTAAAGTATATCATGTTAATAGGACAATATTAAAGGTACAATTATCTTTTTGAACACATAAAAAACCATGAAATGTATATAGAATTAAATATAAATCTTTTAAATTAAATTTAACATTTAAATAAAGTACAGCCTGCCTAGCATGACTGTGCGTGATAAATGATATAGACACCACGAAATAATATCGATTTCGCGAGCATGACCAAATGAATATGGCGTAGTACGATTTGATAAAATTAAATATGGCAGCTATATTTATTATATTTTGACAGTTGGATGTCAATAAATAGCTGTATCTATTGCCTTTCGTTGCTGTATCGTTTCGCGAGCATTACCAAATTTGATAAAATTAATCATGTGGTAAAATTAAATATGGTGGGTATTTTTATCATATTTTGACAGTTGGATGTCAATAAATCGCTGTATCTATTGCGTTTTCGAAGTCATGCTAGCCTAGCTGGTTTAATTAAAATCAATACAGGGTAAACAGAAAATCAATGTCATTTGAGGTTTGAGGTAAAACGAATTCGATTCACATTACCCATCCCAAACAAGCGGGGTAACAGACCGAATAATTAATTCCATACGTAGTTTAAAAGGTAGGCACTGAAACCAAGTTAATTATTTCATCCGAAGTTCGATATTTGATATTCATGTTCATGAAATGTGTATTACTCATACATTGGTAGTCTGATTGGTTTGGTTGGAATGAATTTTGTTATTTCGCATTCATTTTTCGTTTATAATTTACTAGTGGAGCCCCGCGGTTTCACCCGTGTAGTTAACGTTCCCGTAGGAATATGGGGATAAAATTATGCTAGAAACCTTCCCACTGAATCACTTTATGTATTAAAAAAAACTGCATTCAAATCCGTTGAGTAGTTTTAAAGATCCAAGCATACATAGGGACATAGGGACAGAGAAAGCGACTTTGTTTTATACTATGTGGTGACTGGCTGCGGTTATCTGAATAAATCACAATTCTATAGGAATTTTGGAATAAAAAGTATCTTTTGTGTTATTCCTAGTTATAAGAAAGATATATTGACGACCTCGATGGCAGAGTGGTCACCATACCGGACTGCCATTCGTAAGGTTGCGGGTTCGATTCCCATGCAGGGTGAATATTTGTGTGAACCACAAATTTTTGTCTCGCCCTGGGTGTGTGTGTGAATGAGTGTGTGCGTAGTTTCTCCTAGATACAAGTTTCGAACTTAGTTAAGGGTCAGTTACCGTAATGAGATGATGTAGTGAATGATTATGTTATGTAGGTGTAGGTACTCATACAAAAGTAATATCTAACGGAACGAATATTAGGACCTGTCTCTAGTCGGAATACAGACAGAATATAAAATTTAGTTTAAGAAACTGGACCACGATAATAGGCTCTCCAAATGGGATTTAGGGTTGTCACAGGTTTGAATTTGCCTTCGATTTCTTCAGATTCGCAATCCTGCCGGGCTAGCATGACTTCGAAAACCCGATAGATAAAGCGATTTATCGACATCCAACTGTCAAAATATGATAAAAATACCCGCCATATTTAATTTTACCACGTGATTAATTTTATCACATTTGGTCATGCTCGCGAAATCGATATAGCTATTTATCGACATCCAACTGTCAAAATATAATAAATATAGTCATATTTAATTTTATCATATCTTAGCAAAATCGGTATTATTTAGTGGTGTTGATATATTTTATCACTCACAGTCATGCTAGGGAGGCTGGCCTGATAATCAGTGGACCATTTGGAAATAGGTACTACTCTTTTAACTTAAAAAAAAATCGGGATAAAAAATCCGATTAATTGCTAACCTCCTCCTTATTGAAGTTGGTTAAAAATATTTATTAAATTTTATATTAAAGGTAAAATAAAATAATAATTAGCTGAATTATAATATACCAGCTGTGCCCCGCGGTTTAACCTTAACCCGTGGGAATTTTGGGATAAAACGTTTCTTATGTGTTATTCCTAAGTATGAGGAACATCTGTATCAAATTTCATTAAATCCACTGAATGGATTTTTCTTGAGAATTTGGTACAGATGTTTTGCGTGAAAGAGGAACAAACATCCACACTTCCACACTCACAAACATTCGGCTATAAAATATTAGTAGGAAAAAACTACGAATATTTAAATGCACTGCTAAGTAGAGCAAGTAAAGAAACTCATCCAACTATGTGGGGTCGGCACTACATTATATGATTTTCTTTCATTCCTTTCAGTCACTCGTCAACTCGTCATTCATTCCTTTCATTCATATAACGTCTTTCAAACAGACCATGAATCTTAGGACTACCTCGACAGCTTATTTCACCATTTATTTCTTCAACCTTTATCCCATCATCTAAGGGACTTTTACGGACTTGTTAAATGTGTAGAATAATTCTTACTGTTATTTTTAATTTGTATTTTTGTATACAGGGTGTCCCGTTAGTAGTGGACCAACGGGATGTGGGGGATAGGGGAGACCGTTACCTACCAGAATCACCAAAATTTATTGTCCTAGGCCTTATAGTTTTGAAGTTATAACGTTTTTAAGTAAGTAGGTGAAATTATCGTACTATGTGCACATTTTTCTTAATTCTACAAAATCTATTACTTATTTTGATGTTATTTTTATTCAAGGGCGTTAAGAATACATAGGTTTTTCTAATTTAAATAATTTTTTAGTGTAGTTATCATTAACATTAAAATTAATCAACAAAACAAGTGCAATTGTTAAATTTCAAAATACTCTAAGTGCTATTTGAGCTGAGCTGGTGTAAAAAAATGTATGGTAGCCTTGTGGCACTTTATTTTAAAAACATCTACATATCATAAGGATTACAAAAACGTATAACACTGTGGTTTCAAATGAGTAGTTTTTTATTTTAACTAATATCAACGTAAAAGGGAACTTTTGAGAGAAAACAAAAATTAATTGCTAATTATGAAAATTCGTTTATTACTCAATTTATTTTTATATTAAGGGTTCAAAATACTTTTCTTTAGCTCTTGTGCATTAAAACATCTTCGTATATAGTCTTTTTGTAAACTTTTTTGGGCTCTTTGATGTTTTTTTATCAATTCAGCAACATGATTGAAATTTTGTGATAACTCTCTTTTTATCAGAAATATTTGTCTCATTAACTGCTTTTTTGAGGAAACCCCATAGAAAATAATCCAAAGGATTCAAGTCGGGAGATCGTGGCCTATTTCATGGCCGATCCCTGGCCATGAAATAGTACCTTCGCGTCCAAACCATCGATTTGGGAACGTCTCATTAAAAAATTCAGTCACTTACCGTGAATAGTGGGCAGGTTCACCTTCGTACTGCAACATTCGTACGTGCTTCTTAACTTTAACTTAACGAAGATGTTGGTTATGCACAAGGCCTGAAACTGCGCGGGAGAGAATGTGGTTGCAGTACGAAGGTGAACCTGCCGACTATTCACGGTAAGTGACTGAATTTTTGAATGAGACGTTCCCAAATCGATGGTTTGGACGCGAAGGTACTATTTCATGGCCAGGGATCGGCCATGAAATAGGCCACGATCTCCCGACTTGAATCCTTTGGATTATTTTCTATGGGGTTTCCTCAAAAAAGCAGTTAATGAGACAAATATTTCTGATAAAAAGAGAGTTATCACAAAATTTCAATCATGTTGCTGAATTGATAAAAAAACATCAAAGAGCCCAAAAAAGTTTACAAAAAGACTTTATACGAAGATGTTTTAATGCACAAGAGCTAAAGAAAAGCATTTTGAACCCTTAATGTAAAAATAAATTGAGTAATAAACGAATTTCCATAATTAGCAATTAATTTTTGTTTTCTCTCAAAAGTTCCCTTTTACGTTGATATTAGTTAAAATAAAAAACTACTCATTTGAAACCACAGTGTTATACGTTTTTGTAATCCTTATGATATGTAGATGTTTTTAAAATAAAGTGCCACAAGGCTACCATACATTTTTTTTACACCAGCTCAGCTCAAATAACACTTAGAGTATTTTGAAATTTAACAATTGCACTTGTTTTGTTGATTAATTTTAATGTTAATGATAACTACACTAAAAAAATATTTAAATTAGAAAAACCTATGTATTCTTAACGCCCTTGAATAAAAATAACATCAAAATAAGTAATAGATTTTGTAGAATTAAGAAAAATGTGCACATAGTACGATAATTTCACCTACTTACTAAAAAACGTTATAACTTCAAAACTATAAGGCCTAGGACAATAAATTTTGGTGATTCTGGTAGGTAACGGTTTCCCCTATCCCCCACATCCCGTTGGTTCACTACTTACGGGACACCCTGTATATTGTGTACTTGTAAGTGGGCTGTTTGTCGCTGTTAGTCCTCTCTAGTTAGGTGAAAGTTGCAATACGTCAAGTGGAAGACTGGTTTTATCGTCGCGCTGCTAAACGCGCCGCTGGGCAGCGCACGGTGAGCTGAAATCCGCTGTCATGGGCTTCCATATTTAAATTCCTTCTATGACAGTCGATTTTCAGCCCACCGTACAGCGCTGATCAAGCGCGCGACTCTAAAACGCAACTACCACCATACATCGCCAAACGCGCGCGCTCCGACGGCGCTGCCGAGACGCGTGACCATAGAATCATCTTTAGACTTCTGCTGACTTATTTGCGTTGCATTTTTAGTCTGGCTTAACAAAACCTGGTAGCATTAGACACCTTGTCAGTCAAATCTGTCACTTTAGTCTTTTGACAGTATTCAAAATTGTACTTAGTTCAGATTGTAAAACCTGGTTTAGTGCTCAACCAGACTAAAAATGCAACGCAAATAAGGCAGCATATGACTCCATTTAACCGTAACGACTATCAATGATATTAGTATAACAACCGTAACCTTACCAAAAAAACATAATTCAATCAAGATAACACTAACTTAAACAGATATATCTCCCAAAATGTGAACGGGAAACCATTTTTCCTCCTACGTGACAACCCTACTAGTTGCTCACCGCAGCTTAATTCCAAAATGGTTCCAATTTAATACGTGTCCAAAGTACCCGCAACAAACGTTTCGTATCGTTAGTAAATCTCATTTATCGTATCATATTTTTGTTTTATAGCGATATAATAAACCTAAATATTTAGAAATTAAGTACGCCCGGTGGTTTTTAACCCCCGACGCAAAAAGAGGGGTGTTATAAGTTTGACGTGTGTGTGTGTGTGTATGTATCTGTCTGTCTGTGGCATCATAGCTCCCGAACGGATGAACCGATTTCAATTTAGTTTTTTTTTTATTTAAGGGGACTTACGTGCGAGTGTTCTTAGACATGTTTGAAGAAAATCGGTTGACCCGTTTAAAAGTTATGGGGGTTTGAAAGTAATTGTGTTGGGGGTTTTTTATTTTTTTTTGCAGTATGCATTCAAGAAATTTACTTTTTTTACTGGTATGTTCAGCTACATCTGTTGAGAGCAGTTAGTGATGTGAAAACTGTTGATGAAGACTAATATAAGTTTCATATACGAAACAGGAAAGAAGGTCGGAGTAGATTCAAGTCATAAACAGTAATAGCTGTATATCCTAATCCTAACTAATATTATAAATGCGAAAGTAACTCTGTCTGTCTGTCTTTCTATCTGTCTGTCTGTCTGTTACCTTTTCACGGCTAAACTACTAAACCGATTGACTTGGTACAAGGGTAGCTTATGGTCCGGGAAAGAACAGAGGATACTTTTTATCTAAAAATTCCCACGGGAACGGGACCTACGCGGGTGAAACCGCGGGGCGCTGCTAGCTCTGATATATGTTATCTTTCTACAAGCATGGCACTTACGTCTCTAAACCGCCACTTCCACCTATTTCATTTAATGCTATGTTATCGTCTCCATTCTGCATCAAATACATATCATAACATAATCATTCACTACATCATCTCATTATAATAACTGACCCCTAACTAAGTTCGAAACTTGTATCTAGGGCATCAGAAACTACGCACACACTCCCAGACCGAGATAAACATTTGTGGTTCACACAAATATTCGCCCCGCACGGGAATCGAACCCGCAACCTTACGGATGGCAGTCCGGCATGGTGACCACTCTGCCATCGAGGTCGTCAAAATACATATGATATCGGAAAATACACGTATAATACATAATAGGAAAATTGAGTACCATTTACATATGTATAAAGAAATTAATTTACTAGCTGGCCGCTTGCGGTAACGGTCGTGTGGTATTTACTCGGCTTAATCAGAATTTAAATTTTAAAACACTATGAAACGAGTGTTTTTAATTAAAAATATAATAGACTTTAAAGAGGCGATAATTTTGAAACTATTATGAAATAATTACTTGTTTTTATTTTGAAAATCTTAAGTCACGGTAGGTACTTTAGTAGAATCGGAAACCTTTTCTGTTTTAAACTACTAATTAAATCTCACTAATATTATAAATGCGAAATTATGTGTTGGTTGGATGTTGGTTACTCTTTCACGTAAAAACTTCTCTAACGAATTAGAAATAGAGTCAATTAAAGCGAAGCCGTGAGGCACAGCTAGGTATTTTTCAAATCACTACATAGTATAAAACAAAGTCGCTTTCTCTGTCCCTATGTCCCTATGTATGCTTAGATCTTTAAAACTACGCAACGGATTTTGATGCGGTTTGTTTTAATAGATAGAGTGATTCAGTGGAAAGGTTTTAGCATAATTTTATCCCCATATTCCTACGGGGACGGCAACTACGCGCGTGAAACCGCGGGGCGCCGCTATTATAATTGACTTTGGCAAAAACGACAAAAAATGTCTACTCTATGTTAACCCTCTTTGTGGTTTTTAGGGCAAAATTGACATTAGCTTTGACATTTGACACAACACATAAAGATGGGTAAAGGAAGAAGGGAGAAAATATCGAACAAAGACCCTTTATATTTATAATGTCTATAAAATAATGTTATCATGTTTTATCGGGTTGAAATTTGAATCCAATATTTAGTGGTTTTTAAAACAAATAAGTACTACCTACTTATAAAGAAGAAAAAAAACGTATTTTTATAGTTTTGTTTGTTATGAACAAACTTTTACTAACGTAAAAATAGAAAGTTGAATAAATAAAAAACGTTAGTAAATTTGAAATTAAAATGTTTTCAAACTCGATCTGTTTAACAAATATTAAAATTTGCTTCTTAGAAACTTTGAACATCCCTACTAATATTATAAATGCGAAAGTAACTCTGTCTGTCTGTCTGTCTGTTACCTTTTCACGGCTAAACTACAGAATCCATTGACTTGAAATTTGGTACAGGGGTAGCTTATGGTCCGGGAAAGAACATAGAATACTTTTTATCCCGAAATTCCCACGGGTACGGGAACTACGCGGGTGAAACCGCGGGACGCTGCTAGTGTTAAATATATGCAAAACATTTTCGCATCTTAAATAACTACAACTAAACCGCTAGTTCACACTTATTACATAGCAAGTGTATATAATTTACGACTACCCAAATCAAAGTCACTGGCCGTAACTGGCCGTAACTCTAACCGTTCAAACTTCTTAACCCTAACTTACGAACTAAGTTTCTACACATCTGTCAAACTAAGTTGTTCAGCTCCTGTCATGGTTAGCTTGGAATAAGAAATGTTTATCTTGTTGTGTTAAAGTGGTAGAATAAGTTTATTTATTTGTATTTGTAAAGTGTTGAGTTAGTTGTTTTTTTAAGCTATTGCACAGCTTCTATCGAGGGCCTTGAGCGCGGGGACCGAATCCAGAAATTCCGTAACGAAAAAAAACCTCACGTTTTTATTATTTTTTTATCGAAAACTTTTTTTTTGTAAATTTTCCAAAAAGTTTTTATAGTAATGTAGACAAAGTTTTTATTGTATGAAGTCCCAAGAACGACATCAAAATTTCTAAGGTTAGGATTGCAATACAAAAATAATAAGAACAATTAGTTAATAAAATTGCTATGCAATAGCTTTACCGCGGCAGTCCCCGAGTGCCACACGTTTTTTTTTTATATAAAATAGGAAATAAATACTTAATGAGACTGGTCATCGTGACCCATGGACACGTGAACTTTAACTACTTTAACTTCTTCTGCTTCTTCTTCAGCCTGTTGCCACCCAATGCTGAGTGTAGGCCTCTTGCATTGCACGCCATTCACTTCGATGTTGAGCTTTCTGCATCCAATGTCTACCTGCTATGCGAACCAGATCGTCTGTCCACCGCATTGGTTACTACTTTAACTTACTTTAACTCAAAATTCAAAAATCGTTTATTCAATTAAGGCCTCAATGAGGCACTTATGAAGGTCAATGAATCTACCACCGATTCGGAATTACATCAGCCGAGAAGAATCGGCAGAAAATTAGGGATGGTATTTTTTTTAAATAAAATAAAATACAAATTTACCTTATAAAATCTATAAATAGGTATACTTAAGACTGATAAATGCGTGGTGAGCCTCTATAGGATAACAGGTTATTAGGAGGAGTATTCATATTTAAAACACGCGTAAAGAATAACGCGAGCAAAATGTCTGAACAAAACATAGTTTTTAACAAAAAATAAAAAAATATCTTAAACATTGTAACACACCCAAAATTTGAAAATGGAACAATTTCTCCATTTTGTTTTCTGCACGCCTCCCTCCTGTACAGACAGCAATAAAATAAAAAACAACGAAAAGGTTTTCTATAATGGTGGCCACAATGGATTGCTTAGGATTACTGCAGATTAAGCCCATCACTGTTATGACAGTTGGTTGATGGATGATGGTACCAAAGAAGCTTATATTTTCACATTTAATGCTTCAAAAGGTTCCAAGTCTCAATTGTTGAACTATACTTCATTGATAGCAGAACAGTTATTGAAATATAAGTATCTAGCAGCGCCCCGCGGTTTAACCCACGTAGTTCCCGTTCCCGTGAGAATTTCGGGATAAAAAGTATCCTATGTTCTTTCTCGGACCATAAGCTACCCCTGTACCAAATTTCAAGTCAATCGGTTTAGTAGTTTAGCCGTGAAAAGGTGACAGACAGACAGAGTTACTTTCTTTATTAGTAGGGAAGTAGGGATTCATTAATAGTAGTCAAGGATATTAAATACCCTCAAAAGTTATATAAAAAATACTGTATTGTATACGTACGAGCAAAGGTCTGATGAAAGTAGGTACGTGTAAAAATCTGATGATCTGCCATAACTGGTTAAACTAAAAACTGGGTCTGTTTCTTAAACGTTTAGTTGTGGGGTGGGTGCCATAGTCCCCAGAGTTCCCGTATATCCAGTCCATTCAATATCCCATTCCCATAACCCAGTCGTAGTTTTCCATACATTTGCAATAGTCCCAGCATAACCGGGGACTGTCTTTGGATGCATTTTATAGTGTATACAGGGATAGCCGCTGGATTGTGCATCCTTTACACAAGATTAAATATGTCAAAGGGCTTCCGTGTGTTGGCTTTGGCCTCATACTAGCCTTCCAAAAGACCGGGTCTCCTTAATAGTCCCGTGAAAGGAAAATACATAAACAATAATAGTTATAGGTCAGTTACTATAATGAGATGATGTAGTGAATGATTGTTTTATGTTATGTTATATACTTAGTTTCAGGAAAGTTATTTATAAGATTAAAATATTTGAAACTGTTAATCCACTTTTCTTACTAACCGTACTTTACGTGATACATTTTACGCGTTTGTTACATATGAAGTTTACGGTACAATGTTTCAAATATTATCATATTTCGATACAGATATTCTGTTATACGTTACATATTTGTATTCGGTAGATATTTTTACTTTTAGATTTTCCATTTTTGGTATTGGTAGGTTCCAATTTGGTATTCCATTTTTGATTTTCGGTATGGTATGGTTTGATAGTGTTTTGTTTGTTACAGCGGTTTTTTTAAATTGTGTGTAAGTAATTTATGTTTGTATGTGTGTTTGTTAAAGGATACTTAAATTATTTTTGATATTTAAAAATTCTGTTTGTTTTATTCTGGCTAATTTTCAAAATGGCTTCATCACTATTTCGCAAATTAGATTTTCAAGAATGATTTGTTTAAAAGTATAAAAGTTTATATGTTTCAATTCCCTTAAATCTTTATAAAGAAGCAAAAACATTTTACTATTCTAAAGAATTTTAATACAATTAAAAAACATAGACATTATTAAAAAGTAAAACATTCACTAACAAGTCCATAAAACATTTTAATCCGTTTCTTAGAATACTAATTTAAGTTAAAAACTTTTTAAAGAGCAAAGAGGTTGGTTATACCTACTTAATCTTTGCCGGAAATTTATTTTCAAAACTTAAATTAAGAATTAAGTATTCTTAAAAACTCCATCGTTTCCGGTGTAATTTGAAATTAATTTGCTCTTAATTTCGCGTTAATCTTTAGGGATTTACCTTGAATCATTTAAGATGTTTAAAATGTCGGCCATTTTAATTTATTTTTGCTTACTTTTAATACAATAAAGACATTATTGAAACGCTATTCAATTTATAAGAAAACTGAAACGTATGTAGTATTTACTTGATATACGTGAACACTACATAAGTACGTACATATTTAAATAATACAATGTTTTGAGCAAAATAATTTTTTTTTTCTAAATCTATGTGATTGGTCGGAAAATGAGACAAGTATACAAAATCATAAGTTCATTAAGTGAGTTTATGATAGACTAGCAGCGCCCCGCGGTTTCACCCGCGTAGTTCCCGTAACCCATTCCCGTGTGAATACAGGGATAATCCTATGTCACGCACTGATAAATTAGCTTTCCATGAGTGAAAGAATTTTTGAAATCGGTTCAGTAGATCCCGAGATTACCCCTTACAATTTAACAAACACAAACTTTACTTCTTTATAATCTAATATATAAAATTCTCGTGTCACAGTTTTCGTTGCCATACTCCTCCGAAACGGCTTGACCGATTCTCATGAAATTTTCTGAGCATATTCAGTAGGTCTAAGAATCGGCCAACATCTATTTTTCATCCCGAAATTCCTACGGGAACGGGAACTACGCGTGTGAAACCGCGGGGCGCAGCTAGTATTAGTATAGATATAGGTACAACGGAATCTTATTTTTTTAAAGTCGTTTTATAAAATTACTAAGAATTTTTCAAACCGTACCAGTTACCGTACCAGTCGTAGTTTTTGATCATCACATCAGATTAGCTCGTTCAACCAAATAAACAAACTCTTCAGCTTTATACATTTACCCCTTAAAAGGGTTAAAAAGGGATTAATTTAACCAAAACAAATCCCTTTCCTTTACCACAAATCTGTACAGGTAACTAAATAAAAACAAAATCGCTTACCAATAAAATTTAATTTATAGAAACTCAAATTCAATTAATTTGGATTTATTCTGTAATTCTTTAGACCTTCTGTTACTAAATAAAATAAAAACCAACCAAGTACGAGTCGGACTCGCGAACATAGGGTTCCGTATCAAAAACGACAAAAAATACGTTTGTTGTATGGGAGACCCTTAAATAATTATTTCATTTTGTTTTCAGTATTTGTTAATTTGTTATAACTGCAATAGAAATACATAATCTGTGAAAATTTCAACTGTCTAGCTATCACCGTTCTTGAGATACCAGCCTGGTGACAGACAGACGGACGAACGAACAGCGAAGTCTCAGTAACAGGGTCCCGTTTTTACCCTTTGGATACGGAACCCTAAAAACAAATCGGTGACCAATAGGACAACCAACAAATTAAATTTAGAATTCCCCAATCGTTGTTCAATAAATTTAATTTACAGAGATTCGTAGGTAATTCTTTTTGGAGCTTCGTCAACATACCCTCTTTGGGATAAAAAGGTGATTACGTAGTATCCCAAAGGATGTTTGAGTCGTTTGACCGTGTCAATACATTTTTGTCGTAGGTGTTGGGTGTCAGCTGTTTAAAGGGGAGAAGTTTTATTTCATGTCAAAAGCTTTATTTTTATTACTAGTTTTAGAATTATGATGTTAAAAGCTACTGGAGTACGTTGGTTTACTCCTAACGCCACCACTAAATCCGCCACCACTGGAGGCCGCTGACACAAAATTTTTACTTTTAGTGTGATCGACCACAACAAGGGGTCCATGGCACTAAAATTAAAAGTTTAGTGACAACGGCCCCAGTGGATGACAGTCACACCGATCGACCTCGAAGGCAGGTGGGCTCCCCGGTTCTTATACTGGTTGTTGTTTATGTTTTTATTATTACACGTTTTAGCTATCGAGAAAACGGTTCATAGGAATAGGCTCCAAATAGTTATTTTATTATTCTTCCGTGATAGTGAAAGCAAAGCTTTTGTCTTTTGTTTTACAACGAAATCTTTACAAGTCTCTGCTCCTATTCATTTAAATTCCACACACACCAAAAAAATCTACAAATCAAAACTTGCACCACACACGAATCAACCATATGTTTTAAGATGCCGACCGCGCTGTACATATGAGTCGAGTCGAGGTACCCAGTGAGGTGTACGTGACATGCTTCAGTGTAGGGCTGTCACTGAGGCACGTAGTTATGACGTTACAGGGGTGGACTTTGACGCTTCTACATTATATAAAAATAGCTATAAATAACAACATAACATAATCATTCACTACATCATCTCATTATAGTAACTGACCCCTAAGTTCGTAACTTGTATCTAGGGTATCAGAAACTACGCACACACTCTTTCACACACACACCCAGACCGAGACAAACATTTGTGGTAATATAAAATTAAAATAAAATCTAGTTACGTAATAGCCTAATATATGTATTATATGGGTTAATTTAGTTGTGTTTAACTGCCATATTATCTCCGCTTTCGATATATGGGCTATCTAATACCAAAGTTTTTTTAAAATTTGAACCAGAAACTAGTTCCCGAGATTAAAATCATACAGATAAATAGTTCTTTTTCAATCACATTGAAAAAAAAGGAAATTTAAAAGCTATCAAAAGTTCACTACAGGAAAAAGTTTTTTTTCAATTTGAACCAGAATCTAGTCCCCGAGATCAAAACCAAACAGACAAACACAGTTCCATTTTAGTCACATTGAAAAAAGGAGATTTAAAAGCAATCAAAAGTTCAGAACAGAAATTTTAATATTTTTATTCACTCCCTCCTCTCTCTCTTTCTCCCTCTCTCAATCTCTCTGTCATTTCTCATTTCTCCCACCGTATTCTATACGTGACATCCTTCAGTACAGGGCTGTCACTGAGGCACGTAGTTAAGACATTACACAGGGGT
This sequence comes from Timandra comae, assembly GCA_958496195.1. Classification (NCBI taxonomy): domain Eukaryota; kingdom Metazoa; phylum Arthropoda; class Insecta; order Lepidoptera; family Geometridae; genus Timandra; species Timandra comae. Next base: position 7,121,785 of record OY292372.1, on the reverse strand, counting down.
GGACTTGGCAGTTATATCTGTAGGATTATGTGCTAGGTAGCTAAAAATGTGGCTTTGTGGGGGTCCGCAAGATTTTCAAACACTGCTTTTTACATTGTAAAATCTTCTTTGTTTATTTATATTACAAAATAATATTTTAACTATTGTTTCAATTCATGTCTAGATACATGAACTGAAATAACAATGCTAAATATGTCATAAATAAATAAACACTCAACTTACCACGAACAAGGCTAGTCAATCAAGTCCATACAAAGGCGTTCATCAACTAAACGAAAAAAACTTTATGAATCTTATCTTATCCAAGTAATAATCTTAGCTAAGTTTCTTTCCTGTTTCGTAAATTCTTGATTGAAACTGCTTTCCACAAATTGGAAGTCCATAAGAACTTAGTAAACGTTTCTCGAAATTTCGAGAATTCCCGTTTGAATTTGTTTTTTGACAAGTTTCCGATATTGTTAGATGTTTTGATGTGTAAAGGAAGTTTTTGTTCTTATTGATTTATCAGGCTATAATTATAGCATAGCATAGTAAATTTTATCAAAGTATAATATAACATAATCATTCACTACACCATCTCATTATAGTAACTGATCCCTAACTAAGTTCGAAACTTGTATGAAGTATGAAAAATAAAAGTAAGTAAGTATCTGAGTTTTGAAATTTTAGCATTTATGGCATGCAGGTAGATGTTATGACGTAGGCATCCGCTAAGAGAGGATTTTGATTAATTCTACCCCCAAACGGATAAAATAGGGGATGAAAGTTTGTATGATGGAAGTCATTATTCCACGCGGACGAATTCGCGGGCAAAAGCTACTTTATATTATAAACCTACATATCTCCTTTTTCACGTAATACTCGTATAATATTACCAACTACGTTACTATTTCGCAAATACTTTCTGTATTAAAGTAAAACAAGTCGAGCGTAAACTGTTCTTTCGTCCGAATTTGTAACGGACAGTATAATAATTACTTTTATTAGGAAAACTACATTAGTTGGGACCCTTCTCGACGAAATATCTTTAGTATCGTAGAGCTAGGATAATGTTACTATAGGGCTCTTAGTAAATGTATTATTTTGTATTTGGTGGAGTTTTATAACAGAATTGCCAAGAATAGGATTATATTTTTGTCTCAGTTCATCATAAACTGAATACATCACTACATAGTATAAAACAAAGTCGCTTTTTCTGTCCCTATGTCCTTATGTCTCTATGTATGCTTAGATCTTTAAAACTACGCAACGGATTTAGATGCGATTTGTTTTAATATACAGGGTGTCCGGGCATCGATGTCGGATACTTTAAGGGGGTAAAATATGGTATTTTTTATCGACAAATCACGATTCCAATTTTCTCTAGCTACCTCCATTACAAAATTGCAGCCATTATGTTTTTTAAACTCGACGCGCGGGTGCTTGTACTGATTTAGTCATTGCTATCCATGTAAACGTCTTGGGAAGATGAAAGATGTCTCATTTGAAAGTAAATAATGTTGGGTATTATTGAATGTAAGATTTTATTCCATATCTTAATTATAAAATAACAAAAAAACATTACAAAAATAAAAATCTATATTTTTTTACAGATTTTTTCTGCATTTTTTTAATTTTTGTTAAAATTTGACCCATTAACCTACGTTTTTCATCTTGTTTTTTGATAGTACAGAATATTTACTTAAAAAAAATCATACATCTTATAGCCTTACGTATGATAGCTCTAAAGTTACGATGGTTTGAATATGATCCTTAGCCAAGAAAATCGTCTCGTATTGCGAGGAGTGCTCGACGTGCTCGCCCATGGGACTGCGTTGTTAGGATTATCTGACTTGGACTATTATTTAGTCCGTCTAAGTGAAGGTAATTGATCAAAAAATGCTACATTTTATTCCATATCTTTATCAAAAAATAACAAAAGAGGATGATAAAAACAAAAATCATTATGTGTTTTTGTATATTTTTTAGGTTATTTGTCTTTTTCTTAAAAACTGACCCATTAGGCTAAATTAATGGGAAAAACGTAGGTTAATGGGACAAATTTTAACAAAAATTAAAAAAATGCAGAAAAAATCTGTAGAAAAATATTTATTTTTATTTTTGTAATGATTTTTTGTTATTTTATAATTAAGATATGGAATAAAATCTTATATTCAATAATACCCTATATTATTTACTTTCAAATGAGACATCTTTCATCTTCCTAAGACGTTTACATGGATAGCAATGACTAAATCAGTACAAGCACCCGCGCGTCGAGTTGAAAAAAACAAAATGGCTGCCATTTTGTAATGGAGGTAGCTAGAGAAAATTAGAATCGTGATTTGTCGATAAAAAATACCATATTTTACCCCCTTAAAGTATCCGACATCGATGCCCGGACACCCTGTATAGAGTGATTCAGTGGGAAGGTTTTAGGATAATTTTATCCCCATATTCCTACGGGAATGGGAACTACGCGGGTGAAAATGCGGGGCGCCGCTAGTAGTTTATAAAAACATAAAAACACTACTTATTCTTAAACGCGATTAAGACCTATGTGTTTATAAAACATGATCTATCTATAATGTTATTTTTGAAGTATTTTTTTGCTTGTTCTGAATAATATCGTATATATTATCCATCTTTACAAATTTTAATATAAGAACAGAACATAATACCTTTGGTACATTATGTTTATTCATATGTATAATTGTGCAAGTACCGCTACGCGCGACGCATCGTAACATAGATAACACAATTTCATACATTTGTTTCTACCGCTCATCGCTCCGCGCTACGCTTCCACTCTATATCATCATCAGCTCATATAATGTCCCCACCGAGGGGCACGAGCCTACCCTGCGTGGGGGTGATTAAGCCTTTGTCAACCACAGGCCAAGTGCGAGTTGGTCGACTTCACACACAACCCTAGAATTTCTTCCCAGGTGTGTGCAGGTTTCCACACGATGTTTTCCTTCACCGTTCTTACGGTGAAGGAAAACATTGCGTCGCAATAAACGTACCTATGAATTCGTAAATTAAAAACACATTGGTACGTGGCGGGACTGGTGGGGTTCGAACCAGGTACCTTCCGATCGGAAGTCAACGGCCTTAACCTCTGCGCCACCGACGCTCTTTATTTGTAACTACTGTCGATGATATTACTACGAGAATTAGGGTGAAATTATACGGGTTATTGGTTAAGTCGACCTATTCCCGTCAAGAGCGTGTAGTTTACATCGTTTCTGACTGATTTCACCATGAAACACCCTACCCTAATTCTCTGTTTTTGCCACTCAATCTTATTCAAGACATGTGGTTTCAGCATGATGGCTGCCCTGCCCATTTCAGGAGAAGTGTCAGAGAATGGCTAAACACATATTATCCAAACAAATGGATTGGACGAAGTAGGCCTATACCCTGGCCAGCCAGAAGTCTGGACTTAACCCCCATGGATTTTTATGCGTGGGGGTACATAAAGAGTCTCATGTACAGTGAGCCCAACCCAATTTCATCAACTGAAGTGCCGAGAGACAGAATCATTAATGCGGCCAATGAAATAAGAACAAAATTACTACTGGTGTAGTGAAAACTGGTCTTCACAAAATAATGCGAAGATGTGTGCAACGCAGGGGCCGACATGGCGAACATGAAATTTAGACTCAAAAATGGTGTGTGTAGTACTTAGAAGTTTAATTAGTTTAGTATCTTGTTCTGTATGCTGACGTATTGTTTTATTTAACCTCCCCGGTAGCCTATAAAACTACATGTTTTGTACAAAATTTCGATAAAACCCTAGGTTGTTATAGCTCGTTGGATAGCCGATGAAACGTAGATATTTTTAGGCATATCTGCCAAACAGGTGCCATATTTTTTTTTCTAGATATCCTTGAAAGAATAATAAACTTTCTGATGGTTATTATTTTTTAAAAGTTTTAATCGTCTACAACTACTTATTTATTTATTTTAGGTACAATATTGGTTATTGGGGTCACAAAGCACCTTATTATAAACGTAAAAATCAAGTAATAGTAATAATAAGACATACGCACTTGAAAATATCCAAGCTTATAGCCGAAGATCCGGTGATTTTTATAAAAACAAATAAATTGAAATATCTTTTAAACGGTTAGGTTTAGGGTAGGGTGTTTCATGGTGAAATCAGTCAGAAACGATGTAAACTACACGCTCTTGACGGGAATAGGTCGACTTAACCAATAACCCTGTATATAGATATAATGTCCCACTGCTGGCCAAAGGTCTCCCGCGAACATTTCATAAAACGATCTTGCTACCTTCGACAGTAGTTGGTGGGAGACGGCGAAGGATAGGGATGGCTGGGATTAAGTATCACAAAAAAAAACTAGCCATCAAAGATCTAGGTTATGGTAGTTAAGGGTAGCTTACAAATTATTTTTTAAATCCTAATCCTAACTAATATTATAAATGTGAAAGTAACTCTGTCTGTCTGTCTGTTACTTTTTCACGGCTAAACTACTAAACCGATTGACTTGGAATTTGGTACAGGGGTAGCTTATGGTCCGGGAAAGAACATAGGCTACGTTTTATCCCGAAATTCCCACGGGATCGGGAACTACGCGGGTAAAACCGCGGGGCATAGCTAGTACCTTATAATATAAGGATATTTTAAAATAGAATCCTCAAATAAAAGAAAAAAGTGACATTAAAAGATCAAATTTTCAATAGAAACCTCGATACCACAGACAATAAACTTTATCTGCCTTCTAATAAAAAATGAGAGGAGATCGTAAAATGTTTTACGGGAACGTCTCGTTGAATAATAACTCCTAAGTTTTTATAGCAAATATTGATATACGGATAAAAATACATTTTTAGAAAAATATTGTACCATAATCGTTATCTTTTCTTGTTACACTGGCTGTACACCACGGTTTTACCCGTGTTAATTTCAATCCGTGGGAATTTTGGGGATCCAAAGTTTTCCATGTTTTTAGTCTATTTATAAGAAGTATCTGTTTGTCTCGGTCTGGGTGTGTGTGTGTGAATGAGTGTGTGCGTAGTTTCTGATACCCTAGATACAAGTTACGAACTTACTTAGGGGTCAGTTACTGTAATGAGATGATGAAGTGAATGATTATTATTATGAATGATCTGTACAAAGTTCCATCTTAATCGGTTCAGTAGTATATGTGAAAGAATAGCGAAACATCCATCCATCGTTTCAAATTTTCGCATTTACAATATCTCTATACCTATTATTAACTTTAATTTATAACTTTCGCTTGCGGTTTTCATTAACCACGTTTTCAACAAACTCGAACAATTTCTATTAAAAAATGTATTATAAGGAGCTTTTTAAAAAAACCTGCCTGGTACTATTTATAGGCCGTCGACTGATCGGCACTAGACTATAAAAACATCGGAACTTGATAGTATAAATTGAACTTACCTTTTTACGACTTTATCGTGATCAAATTCTGAAACATCACTACATAGTATAAAACAAAGTTACTTTCTCTGTCCCTATGTATGCTTAGATCTTTAAAACTACGCAACTGCTAACTGCTACTACACTTTTTAAACTTTCGCGATCGGAATTCATCGTTGCATAATTTACAGGTCTTAATCGCGTAAAACATAATTATTATTTACCTCGACGTCTTCTCGTGACCACCATCGGTGTAACCCGGTCGAACCCGGTCGATTACGCAACTGATTTGATGCGATTTGTTTTAATAGATAGAGTGATTCAGTGGGAAGGGTTTTAGCATAATTTTATCCCCATATTCCTACGGGAACGTAAACTACGCGTCTGAAAGCGCGGGGCGCCGCTAGTCTTTATATAAAATATACAAAAAAGGTTGTTTACAAAGAAAAGAAAAGGAAAATTCATATTTACTCATTCCAGACATTTTTCCTTAACATATAACTTTTGCCCTGGAAACATTTTTTCAGCGTTGAATATTTTATATAATTTACGGCTATTCGAAGTCATATATTTTGATGAAATTTCTCATAAGGGGGAGAAATATGAACGGAGATATGGAACGTACATAATGTAGAGGAATTTTCTTAACTTTTTCAGTGAAAAAATGTATGAATAATAAGGTTCGGCATTTTATACCTACGCTCATACATTCTTTAGTTTCTTTTAATTAATATTTGAAACAAAACAATTTGTTATTAAAACTTCAACGGTCTTATTTGCGTTACATTTTAAACCTAGTTTAACAAAACCTAGGTTTAAGCATTTGACATTTGTCAGTCAAATCTGTCACTTTAGTCTTTTGACAGTATTCAAAATTGTACTTAGATCAGATTGTAAAACCTGGTTTAGTGCTAAACCAGACTAAAAATGCAACGCAAATAAGGCAGCAACGGTCTATTGTCTTGTACATCTTCCTACCAAGCCAGAGGTTCCGGGTTTGATACCTGATTCTATCGATTTATGTTTCTTAGATAGGTCTCAGGTTCGATACCTGGCTTTACCAATGTAGGTTTGTATATCCCTAACATGATCCGACATTCCGATTTTGAGATCAGTAATATATGTATGTTAAACAACAGATAGATTGTTGTCATAATCGCAATTTTGCTCTAACAGTGACGACCTTGATGGCAGAGTGGATACCAAGCCGGACTGCCATCCGTAAGGTTGCGGTTCGAACCCATGCGAGGTGAATAATTTTGTGCACCACAAATGTTTGTCTCGGTCTGGGTATGCGTGTGAATGAGTGTGTGCGTAGTTTCTGATACCCTAGATACAAGTGTCGAACTTAGTTAGGGGTCAGCTACTATAATGAGATGATGTAGTGTATGTTTATGTTATGTTTAACTACGGTATATTAAAAATGTCTTTCTGATTTATCTCCCGGATAAACTCCAAAAGCGAGTTAAAACCGCTGAAAGCTACTTGAATTAACATTTAAACGTCACTGAAAGATATAAAAAACTAGTTATTTTATTAAACGAAAGTTTCAAACAGAAATGTTTATTTTAAAACTTTGCGGATGAAACCAGTGAACAGATTGTACTGTTGGGGACAAAAGTGGTTTAATATAAAACCTATATAGGTACTTATGACTATTACTAATGTTCTAAACTTCACTTGGTAAAGGTAAAAATCGTGAGGAAATTGAAATAAAACTTTAATGGATTTTTATCGTGGTTATATTTTCTTTTACATTTTCTGAAAATTATAATCAAGACAAAAATATATAATAGTTATTTATGGTACAAGCGAGGTAAGTTGGTGATTACTTCCGAGGCGCTATTGAGGCCCGAGCCGCTAGGCGAGGGTCTGAAGATAGCCGAGGATAGTAATCATCAATACACGCGTGTACCATACAACGTTTTTCAACACATTTGCGAAGAAATTATCATTTTTCGCTAATAAATAAACAGTTTTTCTATTCGCGCGCATCCAACACAACAATGGTGATCGGCCAAAGACTAAAAGAATATACTTATTAAAAAAAAAACGAATGAATGAATGAATGGAATCGACCATAGACCTACCAAAAGTAAGGAAACATAGTTGAAGTTTGTTTTTAAAATGTATGGACACAATTTTTATGGTATCGAAACTTTTTTAAAATGAAAGCAATTTAAAAAAACAATCTATAACTCACTAGTGAATAAAACGTGTCATTATTCAACTGTTTTTGCACAAATAAGAGCCCCTTTATGAGCAAGTGTGTTGAAAATTAGTTTTATTAATGCGTAGTGTACGTGCACACACCTGCGAAAAAATCTAAGGTTGTGTGTGAAGTCGACCAACCCGCACTTGGCCAGCGTGTTCTACTAAAGCCTAATCACCCTAATTCAGGGTAGGCTCGAGCCCCTCGGTGGGGACATTATATGAGCTGATGATGATGATTTAGTTAAATAAAGAATATATTTAAATAAAGTAAAAATACCGTTTATGATAATTAAAGTTCAAATGTTTTTACTGTTAATACTATATTTTTAGTACAATCCAACCATAGTTTTCTAGTCATAACAATCTATGTGGTCACGATTCCCGGTACTAGGAGAACAGAAACAGAAGGAAATACTAACTCAAACAGTTTACTATAATAGTTTGGTACATTGAAATGAAGACAAAGTTTGAATTCGGTTCTGAGAATAACTATTACAAATCTACATAATTATAACTTTGATGTACATAGAAATTCAATCTAGAATATTCCGATTGATTTTCATGATTATTTAATCAATAATATTGAATTTACGTAGGTACTATTTTATTTGTTTATTTTGTTAATCACTACATAGTATAAAACAAAGTCGCTTCCCGCTGTCTCTCCCTATGTATCCTTATATCTTTAAAACTACGCAACGGATTTTGATGCAGTTTCCTTTAAAAGATAGAGTGATTCAAGGGTAAAGTTTTTAGCATAATTATATCCCCGCATTCTCATGGGAGCGGGAACTTCACGGGTGAAACCACTGGGTGCTGCTAGTAATTCTATATTTTCTGTTATAAAGAGTAACAACGACACAAAGACAATAAAAATATCGCTGCAAATATGAATTCCAGCCCCCCTAGCATGACTGTGCGTGATAAAATATATAGACACCACGAAATAATATCGATTTCGCGAGCATGACCAAATTAATTATGGCGTGGTACGATATGAAAAATTAAATATGGTGGTTATATTTATTATATTTTGATAGTTGGATGTCAATAAATAGCTATATCGATTTCGCGAGCATGACCAAATATCATAAAATTAATCACGTGGTAAAATTCAATATGGCGGGTATTTTTATCAAATTTTGACAGTTGGATGTCAATAAATCGCTCTATCTGTCGCGTTGTTGAAGTCATGCTAGCCTAGCTGGTAGTACTTTAAGTTATCAGCAAAAACAAACAGACCAAATACAATTGTCCATGAACTTGATATTCCAGTGCTTTAATTTTCCATAGAAATACTTATTTTTTAGTAATTCCATGAAGTCAGCTGTTTTATTTATTTTATCGTAGTGTCGTCGCCATTTTTGTATGTTATGTTTTACAAATGTATTATTGATTGTCATTTCTAGGAACATAAATATGGTATTAATTTTTGTACTTTTTTAATTTGCGTTATGTCGTTCACTGTAAACTTTTTCTTTTTATGTATTTTAATTATAATCTTACTTATGATTAAGTATCATTATAGATGTCAATAGCATATTATTATTTACATAACATAAGTACTTTATTTATTTAGCTGTTTTCAATTTAAAAAAATAAATAAATATGGCTAATAACTAGGTGCATCTAATAAGCCGGTGATTAATAATTAAAAAATAAACGTATTCATATGTAATATTATTATTTATTTCATTTATTCTAAAATCAATTATCACTTTTCTCCCCGACTGTACCCAAAGCCGTTAAACTAAGTTGAAAGTTTTAGTTTTGTAACAGCGAGTCTGTTTGTGGATAACATTTACAACTCGCAGATCTCATTAGCTAAGTTACAACTAGCTGGGATACGTGGTTTTACTTGGGTTGAAGTATTAACACTATCATCTGATTATGGTAAATGACTTTATTACCTGTATCTAGGGTATCAAAAACTATATATACACTACACAATGATCTACATTGTACACACAAATATGTAGTTACCTCACTGGAATCGAATCCGCAACTCTGTGCATGCATGCTCATGGACATGGAATGTTCCTGGATTTAAAACCCAGTGAAGGTAAAACATTCTATTGCATTTTTTTAGTCTTTTGACGATACTATTTTCAATACAGAGAAAGAAAAATTTCGAAAATTACAGGCTATATTTTTTTTCTTCAAAATTACAGCCAAAACCATATACCACAGCCAGTAAATAAGTCCCACTTTTACCCCGATCTCGAAATAGCAAACTATCGAGTTAGCCATATTTTTATCTCAAAACAGCAGGTATAAAATGAACCTTATTATTGAAGGATAAGGTTCAATATTGTGTGTGAGTTGCACATTTTGCTGGGCTTGCTGAAGTTCGGGCCAAGTGGTACTCGAGTCTTCCTCATTACAGGCCTATGGCTAGGCCAGGGACGGATTTGAGGCTAAGGGGCATTTTTAAAGGGATAAAAGGTTAAAAATGTTAAGAAAAAACCATTGATTATACTACAACAATTGATCATTAAGTAATGCTTCTAGACTTTTGTGTTGAAATATTTTTCCTATTAGGCTGCAAAACGAATTTTGAGATTTATTAAATCTCGAAGTGTCTAGTCGTCCAGTAATTCGGACAACTAAAATTATTTTAGTCGTCCGACTAGCGAACGAATGACATTATATTAAACGTGCATTCTAGCGGACGCCTAGCAACAGCCTTTAATAAAAGAGTACTGTATTAGGGTTTTTGGAGTTAAATGGAATAATCCTCGCCATGATCATTATCAGGTCAATGACGTCTCTCTTTATCATATTAGTACATTTATTTATTCAATTTTGATCCTTGTGATCACTTTGAGGTAATAGTGGAATGAATGTATGGATAGAAATAATGCGAAAGCAATTGTTTTGGGGTTGAGTGGAATAAGCCGTACAGAGAATGAAGAAAAAGTGAAATATGTGCATGTGCAATGTACTGAAAAATGCTAATGATTTAACGCGAGCCATGTTTGGAAAATCCTACTAATATTATAACTGCGTAAGTTTTTATGTTTGTGAGTTTGGATATTTGTTCCCCTTTACGCAAAAACTACTGTATCGATTTTTATTGAATTTGGTACAGATGTTCCTTACAACTAGGAATAACACATAGGATACTTTTTATCCCGAAATTTCCATGGGATTGTGTATAAGTAATCATATGTTTTATTGTAATTTTTTGTAGTCGCAAATAGTACCAATAGATGGCGCTGTTACTTAATTTTTTAACACACGATGGTGAATTGTACCGAGATTGTATGATACTACGAGCTACGTATGCTCACGGGAGCGGTATAGAACCCGGGGCACTGCAAGTAACAAATATGCTCTTTATTATAACCTAAGGCATTATAAAATTTCAAACATTTTGCCCCCTAAAACCTGCCCAACCAAGTCCGTCCCTGTCATATACCTCCAGGCTTTTGGACAATCAAGTATCCTCGGCACGAAGTCTCATTATTACAAAAATGTAATTCCGATGATAATTTCAGTGACTAATTAAAGTGGCCCATTCTTATTGTGACTTTTATTAAAATACGCCATCTTTTTAATTCTTTCATTAGTAGGGTAAGTTTTTAATTAACTTTTGGTAATATTAAAGGAAACGTACTATAAGTACTGCATTCACAATTTAATTATTTTCCTCACGAATTTATTATTATAATAATATCATGAACACCTAGACTAGCATAACTTCGAAAACGCGATAGATACAGCGATTTATTGACATCCAACTGTCAAAATTTGATAAAAATACCCGCCATATTGAATTTTATCACGTGATTAATTTTATGACATTTGGTCATGTTCGCGAAATCGATAGCTATTTATTGACATCCAACTGTCAAAATATAATAAATATAGCCGCCATATTTAATTTTTCATATCGTACCACGCCATAATTATTTTGTTCATGCTCGCAAAATCGATATTATTTCGTGGTGTCTATATCATTTATCACGCACAGTCATGCTAGGCAGGCTGGTGGAGTTAATTAAATGTTGTGTGTTCATTTCCCTTTCTGACAAATGTGCTGGACTCTCCGCTTGGTCTGGTACATTTTATATTTATTTCGGCCAAATTTTGTCAGGCAACCTGGTAAATATATCTCCTAATTGTAAATATACATAAAAATATGGTTTCCAGCTAAATATGAACGTAGTAACCCTGCAGACGGATCCTAGACTACGGGTATTTCTTTATTTCGATACTAAACGATAATGCGGACAGTTTTAGTTAAATTAAAAATTTAAAAAACCCCCAACACAATTACTTTCAAACCCCCATAACTTTTAAACGGGTCAACCGATTTTTATCAAAATTCCCCTTTCATATAAAAAAAAACTAATTTGAAATCGGTTCATCCGTTCGGGAGCTATGATGCCACAGACAGACAGATACACACACACACAGACACGTCAAACTTATAACACCTCTCTTTTTGCGTCGGGAGTTAAAAAATATTTTGTGGGAAAAATAGTTTTCTCTATTCTCCTATATTTTGAAGCCATTGCACGACGAGCAACATTATTTTATCGATTTTGATAAATGTTAGACACGAACAGGCTTATGAAATAGGAAAAAAAAATTATTATATTATCATATGCCACGTGGTTCTTAACTATTGGTTGGAAATAATGGTTTAAATTGTTACAATTTAATTTAATATAAAAAATAATTTTATTATTAAACGAAACGTACGTCATCGTATATATCGAGGATTTTGACTTTAATAAGTACGCACAAACATCCCGTTCTGTTAAATAATTATAAAAAATAATGTTCATACAAAACAATTCAACAAGAAAAAGAATTAGAAAGTGACTAAAATTATCTAAATGTCCTTTTTAAGTAAGTATTTAATGGATCCTTCACATGACGTGTGTATTCATACACACATATGTATACATACATGTCATACACACACGCCCAAAAGATTCAAACTGAAGAGCGTTTAATTGCGGGAAAATGACCTCTCACAAGAAGGTAGCTCACACTCTTATTTTTTTCACTCGTATTAATATCCTCCCTTCCGCGATTAATATGCTAACCAAATACTGTCCTGCAGTTTAATTTTATACATAGAGTGCCTTATTTGCGTTGCATTTTTAGTCTGGTTTAGCACTAAACCAGGTTTTACAATCAATTTTGAATACTGTCAAAGTGACAGATTTGACTGACAAGGTGTCAAATGCTTACCAGGTATTGTTAAACCGGACTAAAAATGCAACGCAAATAAGGCAGATAAAATTTACCCAACCTGTACCTACCTTTTGAATCACTCCATTGCGTAGTATGCGTAGTTTCTTCAAAAAACCTAGGTAGGTAATGCGTAAAAAATCTAAGCGCAAAAACAGCGAGACTCTGTTTTGTACTCTGTTAAGATAGCAAAATTTCTTCATGAAAGATCAATAAATGTATGTACTTATTCTTATGTAGGTTTTATCCTCAAAGGCTAGACATTTTCTTTAGCCAGTCGTGTATAAAAATGATCTGAGAAAATACACTGAAAGGCAGTACTATGAAATTAGTCAGACATACTTGATGTCACGTTCGCAGTTCAAGAAAATATTCCTTTGAATGGAAAAGTTTTCATTTGGAGGTTATATTTATAGAAGTTAATATTATTTTTATTTATTTTCTCGAAAATCTAAATTACTTACGAAAGTAATGACGTCTGTACATACACATAATATCTAAATATATAAAACTCAAAGGTGACTAACTGAGTGACATAGTGATCTATCAACGCACAGCCCAAACCACTGGACGGATCGGGCTAAAATTTGGCATGCAGGTAGATGTTATGACGTAAGCATGATTCCCACGGGATTGTGATATACGCGGGTGAAACCGCGGGGCACAGCTAGCCTATACTAATATTAGAAAGATACAGAAATGTTTTTTTTTGGTTTGAACATCACGAGGTCAAAAGCTTAGCAGTTCAACAGATTACAAATTCGACAATAACGCAAGTAAACCAGCATAATGGAGCTAGTATAGTAATATCATTAAAATATTAACATTGAAAAGTTCATTGACGCCTAAAGGCCTCAAAATGCTATCATAATCTAAAGTTACGTAATAACTATTTAGTAATCTGTGCCTGAAGTTACATTGCTTGAGAACAAGACATGATCTAGCATCCCCCGGAGACATTATATCATAATTACACGTCCAATTTACGTAGACCTCTCCTATGTTCCAAGTCCGTGATACTCAAAGTTTGTTCCGCGGAACCGGGTACCGTGATACTTTTGTTATGGCAAGAATTTAGAAAAAAAACAAAACACCTTTCTCTGATCAACCGTACTGACAAGGCACGGGCAGCAGTGTCTCAGTTCCTAGCGTTGACATTTTATTATTCCGATAATATCTACCTAATTTAATTATCCATAATGTAACGTAAAGAATTCTTCATCTCCCTTGTGAATAATAGTAATGAAAAAGTGTCAGTTTGGTAACAGGTGTGTTTATATGCATAAGAGCGACTTTATGAGCAAGAGTGTTGAAAAAACTATTGTTTTATTGTAGGGTTCCATTAAGTATATCATCATCAGCTCATATAATGTCCCCACCAAGGGGCTCGAGCCTACCCTGAATTAGGGTGGTTAGGCCTTAGTCAACCACTGGCCAAGTGCGGGTTGGTCGACTTTACATACAACTCTGGAATTTCTGCCCAAGTGTGTGCAGGTTTCCTCACGATGTTTTCCTTCACCGTAAGAGCATCGAAATTAACGTACTTATGAATTCATCATTTCCGAACCTTTATTCCCATAGACGTTGCTTAACCGCGCTGAACACAAGTGATCCGCGGGTGGCCCTGGGCCATGAGCGCTTCTTACCTAGACTTATGAATTCTTAATTTGAAATAATCAAGTTAGTATATCGCTTTCCAAAAGGGATCCGTTACCAAAAAAGATGAAGAACCGCTGTTTCAAGTAAATTTCCTCCCGTACACAACACAGGACTTTATTAGGCTCAGAGCTCTTCCTTAATTGGTGAATTGTATGTTATTATGTGTAATAAACGTGTTGATAAAGGCATGTGTCAGCTATGCTTTGCTTAGAGTGGACGTGGGTTTCGAATTTTAATCTTTAAGAGTAGGAAATAGGGTTGAGATTTGCTTGTGGAGTTGTGGTATGATGATGAAGGGTAGTTATGATATTTATAATGTGAGGATGTTTATTAGAAAAATTAATAGGTTTTGTAAGTTGGTTGGTTTAGTTATTGAGGACTAAGACTTTGGACTGAATTAATAATTATGCATTTATGAAAGTTTAAAAAATAAAACTTGAGTTATACACCCCTATTTTGAAATGATGGGACTTATTAAAATCAGAATATCTGTAGCAGTAACTGAATCCATATATCCAATAAAAATATCAAAAATGATAGTCGATTACTTATCTTAAAAAAATACTTAATAAATGTCGTATTACCAGGCGGCATACTAGCTATCAAGTATTCTGTGACAGCTCGAGTCGATGACCGCGCTCAGCTGTGTATCGCAGCGTTCGCCTGTTGTTTGGTGTAGAATAACAATAAAATTCGGCGGGATTTTTAAAAACTTTGACTTATCATAACTTTTTAAATAAAAGCAAATGATAAAAACTAACTTCACTATTATATTGTCACTCGTCGTTTACATAAGCTGTGTGATTAAGTATCTCGAATTCAAAATAGGGGTGTATAGCTAACTTAGGCTTTAAAACCATAGGGTGGGCTCAGTCTGTAAGGGGTATATATTTGTCTTATAAAACCGAAGAATTAAGTTTCAGACGTCTTCAAAAAAAACGGTATTCACGATTTCAGTGTAAATTATATCGCATAGGGGAGTAAATATTCAATCTAGCTACGTGTAATTATCTAGGAACATTCGTTTTCACTATTTTCAAACACAATTTGGCCGCCTTTATAAGGGAGTAGACACATTTATTCAGCTCCATTCAGCGTTTGTCCATACAAAACAACGATTTTGTATGGAGACGCGTACGCATCCATTCAGCTGAAAGGATCCGTACGCGTCTCCATACAAAAACGTTGTTTTGTATGGACAAACACTGAATGGAGCTAAATAAATGTGTCTAGTACGTTAGTCATCACATGTATAAGAGAGGAAACGTGGATTAAACACTATTACGCTTCTGTAAAGATATCTCACACGGGAATGTTACATAGAATAAGTTTTATTATTAGTATTATAAGTGAAGATATTGTTGAAGTGTCTAACTAAAATAAATATAATGTAATATTATCTTGTTATTCATACTCATTAGGTAGCTAAAAGACTAAACTTTGTCTATGTTTTGTGGGGGTTTGCAAGATTTTTAAAGACTGACTTTTGGCCGCAGCTATAAAAACATGAATTCAAATAAATTGAGGGCTTTCCTTAGCTCGTCCTAAACGACATAAGATAAGATACAGGTATTTTATCATCAAATTCTCAAGAGAATAGCCAGGAACAGTTAGTTAATAAACATAGGTAAGCAAACACTTCTAACTAATAGGTTAAATTAAGTTTAAGTAAACGCATTAAGTAATTTCCATCCCAAAAGCGAGGGACGACGAACTTTTAATTAAATTAATTGATATTGATTAGATTATTGTCAACAGAAGTTCGGACATTTTAGAGGTTTAGTTATTTTTTATATTTTTGTATGAACAGTTAGTAGTTGTATGATTCTTTTTTACCCTTGACGTAAATAGAGGAAAGTTGATATTTGTCGTGGTTGTATTTTGTTTTACATTTTCTGACGTTTCGGATTCTTTACAGAACCCGTGATCACAGAAGACTAAGATGGAAGACGTCAAAAAATAAAGAATCCGAAACGTCAGAAAATGTAAAACAAAATACAACCACGACAAAAATCCGTTTAAGTGTTTTATTTTAATGTGTAGTGTTCGTGTAAATCAAAGATATCAATAAGTTGATATTTTATGTGTTTTTGTGAATATATAGGGTAACTGGTAGGTGGACCTACATTCGTTGAAAGCATTTAGTTTGAGTCAATACGAACAGCTTTGGCTATGGAATTCCCCATCCTATATATTTTAAAAACAACTGTTTTCGAGATTTTCGGTATTTTAAGAAGATAATCTTGATTTAATTAGAGCGTCGGTGGCGCAGGGGATGAGGCCGTTGACTTCCGATCGGAAGGTGCCTGGTTCGAACCCCGCCAGTCCCGCCACGTACCAATGTGTTTTCAATTTACGAATTCATATGTACGTTAATTTCGACGCTCTTACGGTGAAGGAAAACATCGTGAGGACACCTGCACACACCTGGGAAGAAATTCTAAGGTGGTGTGTGAAGTCGACCAACCCGCACTTGGCCAGCGTGGTTGACTAAGGCCTAATCACCCTAATTCAGGGTAGGCTCGTGCCCCTCGGTGGGGACAATGTAATGAGCTGATGATGATGAAGAAGATAATCAGGTAATTACATCCAGAGATTACATTCTTAAAACCACACAAACTTCTTTATAATATTAGTATAATTATGCAATAGGGATGTCGACTAAAAAAATCTAATTAGTCCGTCAGATAGATTTCGCAAAAACATTGGACACGTATTTTCTCATTTTTGATACAAACAAATAATTACGACGATATAGTGCATAGAAAACTCGTGTGACGTCACAGCTACATATTTTTTTTACCAAGAATTATCGTCACAAGCCCCCATTCCTGAACTTTAATGCGTTATAACTAAGTCAGTTTTATTAATTTGATAAAACAAAAAAATACGTGTCTATTATTTTTTCGAAATCTATCTGATGGACTAATTAGAATTTCATTTTGTTTACCCTGTCAACATCCCTATTTTTATACAAAAATCCCCGGCAAACAACTACTATAAAATAAATTGGGATATTTGAATAAAACAAAATATTACAATATTTTGTTTTACGGAATTCCAATTATGTTTGTTCGTGTTCCGATAAAACTACTGAACCGTTACACTGACGGGCCGACAAACATTTATATTAAAACAAAATACATCGCCATTTTATTTGTAACGTTAAAATTTTGAATAGGCATGTTCGAAAAATTTCAAAAATTTGAGGGTAGTTTAATTTTATTACATTACTTTCACGAATTAGAAAGAGAAAGAGATGCCTGGTTCTTTTTTCCATGATTACTTTGTATTTGTTTATGGTCATACAAAATTTGTTTTCTATGACCTAGATTTTTATAGCGAATCCGAAACTTCAGAAATGCTTCTTATTCCGAACCTTTTATCCCATATCTAATTGTGGTCAGTTTTCAGTTTAACTAGAATTTGGTGGAGTGTCATATAATGTGAAACAAAAATATATACCATAATGCTACGACCACACTATCGCGATAACGCGATCATTTGCGTTGTCGCGACACGTCTGGCCAAAGAATTCGTCCTATCGCGAATCAGTTCCGCGAACTCGAATGCCCTTAAACCATTGACATAATGCCTTAAACTCGCTGTCGGTAAATTGGCGCACAATCAAAGGATTTTGTCGCGACAGTGTGGCCGTAGAGTGACAAAAAAAAACGTTAAATTTTATTTCAATCAATATTATCATTTAGCCTTGGTATTTACCTATAAATAAATTACTTACTTACATTTTAGTAGTAATAATAAAGCTTTATTTATTCCTTTACAGCAGTGTTTTTTTTTTACATAGTTGCCTTACATAATATTAATTAATTATTTATATCTAGGTTTTTTTTTTGTTTTTTTTAATAATGTTTTTTTTTTTTATTATTATTATTTTTTGTATTTTTTTTTCTGTATAGGTATTTTATTTATTGTTATATATTATTTACTTATATTTTTTTTTTTACAATAAAATAATGAAGTACTATTTATATTTTTAGCTGTAAGGACCGCCAGTAGCGGTAAAAGCCTCCTCCAATTGCTTCCACTCTTCTCTGTCTCTTGCTCTTCTGGACCAGGTTTTTCCTGCGGTTTGAACGATATCGT
This sequence comes from Timandra comae, assembly GCA_958496195.1. Taxonomy (NCBI): domain Eukaryota; kingdom Metazoa; phylum Arthropoda; class Insecta; order Lepidoptera; family Geometridae; genus Timandra; species Timandra comae. The sequence continues at coordinate 7,103,205 of OY292372.1, read as the reverse complement.
CACTCCATCTTTTGAATGGTCTGCCTTTTTTACGCTTTTTGTTTAGTATAAACCAGTTCATTAATATGTGTGACCATCTTTCATCTCTAACTCTTTGTGTATGTCCTGCCCATTTCCATTTTATTTTTAATACTTGTTTTATTACATCCTTGGCTTTTGTTTTCTCTCTTATTGTTTTATTTTTTTATTTTGTCCTTAATTTTTATGTTCATGTAGCTTTTTTCTTGCATTGCTTTCGTTTTCAGTGATATTGGTAACGAGCTTTTAAATATTTCTTTCATTGCCCAATATTTATTCCAGGTTTGTTTGATGCGCCTATTGACTTCCTTTTCCGTACACGACTTGAATGAGATTAGATGTCCTAAGTATATATAATCTTCGACATATTCTAAGGTGTATGACTCTATTGTTATTGGGATTTGGGCGCCATTACTCATTAGTTTTGTTTAATCTCGGTTTATCTCGAGTCCTATTTCTTGACATTCGTATATTAGGGTCTTTATCATTTGTTGCAGCTGGAATGGGTCCTCAGAGAGCAAGAAAATGTCATCAACGAACAATAGATGTGAGATGTATTTTCCATCTATACATATTCCCATTGTTTCCCATTTCAGTTTTTTGAAAATTGTTTGTAGTACAGCGGTAAAAAGTTTAGGAGAGAGTGGGTCTCCCTGTTTTACTCCTCGCTGTATCGGAAATGGTGGGCCTGGGGACTCTAGTTTAACTCTTGCTGTACTCTTTTGATATATTTCTTTTATAATCTCTATGTATCCACTACATTTTAGTAGTAGTAGTTACTAATTAGTAAGTTTAGTAGATAGTAATTAACAAACTGACCCAATTTTAGTTCTTTAATGTAGGTATGTTCTCCTAATAATACGTCCATTATTTTTTGTAATGATATCTCTATTAATACTAGCTGCGCCCCGCGGTTTCACACGCGTAGTTCCCGTTCCCGTAGGAATTTCGGGATGAAAAATAGATGTTGGCCGATTCTCAGACCTACTGAATATGCTCACAAAATTTCATGAGAATCGGTCAAGCCGTTTCGGTGGAGTATGGTAACGAAAACTGTGACACGAGAATTTTATATATTAGAAGAAGATTATAAAGAGGAAATTTCGTTTGTTTGAACCGAATAGACACCGAAACTACTGAACCGATTTCAAAAATTCCTTCACCATTAGAAAGCTACATACACCCAGAGTAACATAGGTTATTTTATCCCTGCATTCTCACGGGAGCGGGAACTACGCGGGTGAAACTGCGGGGCACAGTACCTTTATATAATAGGAAATAATTAATGACTGACTGACTGATATATCAATACACAACTCAAACTAATGAACGAATTGCACTGAAAAGCCCGCAGATAGTTATTATGACGTAGGCTAAGAAATAAAATAACAGGAAACGCGAATAAAACCTGATCACTCGTAGTATAAAGGTTGCTTCCCGCTGTCTGTCCCTATGTACGCTTAGATCTTTAAAACTACGCAACGGATTTTGATGCGGTTTGTTTTAATAGATAGAGTGATTCAGTGGGAAGGTTTGAGCATAATTTTATCCCCGCATTCAAACGGGAGCGGGAACTAGTCGGGTGAAACTGCGGGGTACTGCTAGTTATTTATAATTATTAAGAAACACACAACATTTGTTATTTAATACTTTTCCACCCAATGTTTTAAAACCTCTACATAGCTAGAACCTTTGTTAGACGATCTTTTTGACAAACATATATTTGCGGTGACAGAACTTCAGCCAAAACCTTATTACGTTCAAAATAAGAAACAAATTTGAATAACAAAGTGCAAAACTAGTGTTTAAATAAACGCGAAAACGACGGACATCATTTGGATTTTAATTAGAGAGAAAGGCTGCAGATTTCATTATATTGTTAGAAAATTTTAATTAATCTTGTCGGCCATTAGATTGCTGATTAATGAAGTTCCCTGTATCTTGGGATAATTTTATAATATATCTCCTGTGATTGCGCGTCTTATTAGCTTGAGGAAATTTAATCTCCGTTTGTTATGACAGAATCCCGTCATTTATCCAATTCTAGAGGATATTATAGAATACTCTTGCCCTCGACTTCATCCGCGTGGAATAATGACTTCCATCATAAAAACTTTCATCCCCTATTTTATCCCCTTGGGGTAGAATAAATAAAAATTCTGGATGGCTACGTCATAACATCTACCTACTTGCCAAATTTCAGCCCGATCTGTCCAATAGTTTGGGCTGTGCGTTGATAGAACACTAAGTGATGATATGTCAGTCAGTCAGTCAGTCACCGCTGAGTTATGTATAATATTTAGATTTGAAAGGATTTTGTAGATTTTTTCAATTGGACGTACTAGACAAAATCTGAAACTTGTATAAGGAATAGTGAAAAATGCTAAACGAAGTCTTCAGGAAGTTTGTGATAAAAACCAAAACTCTATCATTAGATTTGTAGAACGCTGTTGGTTTACCGAAATAAATAAATAAATAAATAATAAATAAAAAGAAAAAACAAGCCAGCTCTCAGCCAGGAATCACACCAGTCGGTTTTGTTTATAACACCCCCTGTACCACAGTAATAAGACATATAGGGCTCTGCTATTACTCTATCTAATAGTGTCACTAATAAGGATCAAATTCTGGGACGTAATAACATACCTAAGGCAAACTAACGGTCATTATTTATCAACCAGAGCCAATTTAGAGACTATAGAGGTATACGGGTGACGTATTTTCCAATAGTGAACAAATTACTGCCTTATGACAGATAATCTAATCACTCATTATCATCATCATCAGCTCATATATGTCCCCACCAAGGGGCTGGAATTAGGGCGATCAGGCCTTAGTCAACCACGCTGGCCAAGTGAGGGTTGGTCGACTTCACACACAACCTTAGAATTTCTTTTTAAATCTTAATCACTACATACATAGTATGTATAAACAAAGTCGCTTCGCTGTCTGTCCCTATGTATGCTTAGATCTTTAAAACTACGCAACGGATTTTGATGCTATTTTATTCAATAAATAGAGTGATTCAAGGGAAATATTTTTAACGTAATTTTGTCCCTAAATTGTCACAAGAGTGGATACTACACAGGAGGAAATTCTAGTAAAAATATAGAACTACGCGGATGAAAATGCGGGGAACTGTTAGTAAAAATAATATTCGAAACCAGGCCACAACCTAAAACATGGACGTACAATTTTGAATTATTAATTTATTAATTATAAACAGAGAGCTGTGACAAAATTTCAATCTAAAATTGAAATAATATGTTTAAAAGCTAATAACCGGAGCGAGATGCCCTGATTATTTAATGTTGTTAGTCTACCGGTATGAATATTGAAATTTTCAGCGAACTAAGTAAAGGGGATGAACGGGTAATGTTCTATTTAAACAGCTGATTTTATAGAACGTCTTTGTTTTGCTACTGTTTTCGTATTTAAGATACAAATATCTTCTTGATGTACTTTTGAATTTTAATGAATTTTAACGAAATTTGTTTTGTTGGACATGTTTTGAAGTTATCCTGTCCTGGAAATCAAAACAATTTTAAGAACAAGTGTATCTTTTGTAACGGCTTTAATACACTTCTAAATCTTCAAAGTATTAATCAACAATTTCTTTGTTTACAAAAAATAACATGTTTTATTTGCGGATAATATTAAATTAAAATAACTTTTTTAAACTACCGTTTCGATCAGGTTATACAAAAAAAAAACAATACTTTCTTGAGAGAAGAAACCGTAATATCGTGTGTAAAACCGCATGGCACAGCTTGTATGTCATAAAGACTAATTGGTGCCAATCCAGATATTGAATCTAAACAAGTTACCTTAAAATTCGAGACAGGTATGCCCCAAAACTTTGAGGTAACTAGGTTTTAATGCTAGCTACAACTAATCCTGTGACTACGGCGTAGTCTCAATTTGCTACGAAAGTTAACTAATAAAAACGTTTTGTGGAAACGGGCTTTGTGAAAATTATACATGTCCCATGTAACATATTACCTAATTATGTTACCACTATCGTAGTAGAAATTACAATTTATTTATAGTAGGTTAATAATTATGTGCTTATTAGAAGCTCTAATTCTTTTTAAGTATACTCGTATATAAATAAATAATTCAGCTATCATAATAAATTCTATAGTATATTATTATATTAACTGAATTTTCGATATTATAAGTAAGTATTTTGAGACTTAAATGTGCAGTATTCACGTGAAATAAACAAATAAAAAAACAAAAACAACTAAAAAATTCAAATTAAATCCTCAAACAAATTCAGATTCGAATCAAACAAACATCAAAGTTAAACAAATAAGAAAACAAACTAAGAATCGATCGTTGAATCAATTAAAAACAAATGCCAACATTCATAATTTAAATGTATCCACACCGGCTGTTCTAGAACATGTGACAGTTCACATTATTCATTATTCTGTTGACTTTCAAAATGATACACGTCAATGCGAAACGTGTAATGACAATGAAAATTAAATCGATCATTTCGACTTTGGATTGAGCGGACGACGCACGTATGAAGTGTGTAGTTTAATCCTGAAATCATTATAGAAGAAAGTATAGTAAAAAATCTAAATATTAAAGAAAAAAAATCTAATATAGAAGAAGAAATAAAAACCATATATAAGAAGTTTCTTAAATTTGGAGTCGTTGATGATGGAGCAGGAATAAATAGTGATATAAATAGAGGAATATTTACGGGCGAAATTTTTGGGAATAATAAAATTTAAATAAACGCATTCAAGGTTTGTATCGATGGAAATATTAAAATAGATCGTTTTAATATGAGTGAATTTGAATTTAATTTTAGACTAATACAATTTTATATTGTGGTGTTAGAAATTAGAATTTTCAGAAAAAAACTTAATTTTTCTAATAAATCTAATATTACACTATTTATAAAAAATATTACTAATCCCACAGTAAATGTATTTCCTATTGAATTAATTAAATATGTATAAGAAAAGGGCACTCTATCTAAGCTTAAGAACATTCCATTGCAATAACTTAGTTTTCACTGAGATAGATAAATTCAAATATGAAGGTGATTTGTATAATTTTAAGAAAGAAGCTACAAATAAGTTTGTTTTTGTAGATGATGGCCAAAGTGAAAGCCCAGGGCCTCGTGTCCGATTTGATGCCCAATATAAAACTTATGCAAGCCGCTGGACATTTCCTCTTTAATTACCATGAAGGTGAGAATTTTTTAAATACTAAATTACGTTAATGTTCTAGATTTTTTTTTCTTTCATAAGTAATATACTTTTGACTAAGTTTTGTGGTGTCTTTAATTTTAGTGATTTATTCCATCATTGATACTTGTATCTTTGAATTAATTATTTTTGTAGTATATCCTTATAAATTCGTATATTTTATGTCTAAGTCTTGTCACACTATTTTACCTTTTAACATTTGCTAAATGCCACTAAATTTGAAACCAATGATTTCGCTACTAAACCATATTTTCTTTAACCATTAATAATGCTTTTGACAAAACAACTAACCTAAACCCCCTTTCAGATAACTCAGGCATGTCGACTCTGCTTCGTAAAATCTACGCATCGACTCACGCGTTTCTCATCTTCATCCATTTTGTGCTTATGGGTATCAACATGGCACAGTATTCCGAAGAAGTAAACGAATTGACAGCTAACACGATCACAATACTGTTCTTCGCTCACACCATTATTAAACTGTTCTTCTTTGCTATCAACTCTAAAAGCTTTTACAGGTAAGTGTCCCTCAGGGTGTTGTGCTTGGTCCTATGTTCTTTGTAGTTTATATTAATGACATAAAATGTATTGTGGCTTTAATGTTTTGTTAAATCTTCTTAAATTTTCTTTCCATTCATCATCATTAGATGATTGATGATGAATTGATGATGGAGTCGTCCCAGAAACCTGATATTCATACATAGTTGAAAATTGTTATTCATTGTCAATTCTCTACTTTGTTAAAATAAATAAAATAACAGACCTAAGACAATATAAACAAAACTCGGTTCCTTTGAAATATACTAGTTTAAATTTTAGTAAAATGATAATTAAACGTTACCTACCAATAAATTAAAGAAGTGGTTTACTTTAACTCCAATTAAAACGTTTGCTTATAATTGTTTTAACTAACAAATCTGAAAACTTGGTAGTTTAAATTTAATTTGATGACCACATCAAAGGAATGAATTCGAAGAAAGTAGTTTCAAAGACTTTACATAAAATATTGAAGTGGTTAATTAGAACAAGCAATTATTTATATTTGTTTCTCTCTCTTTCTTCAAAAGTTTTTATTAGTAACATTAGCAAGAACCTTTATTTCACACTGGGGAAAGACATTGCGATATACCACCAAGAATCGAAGGAAAGATCCAGGTGGTTATGTGGGGCTCTCCCCGCTAGAAGGGCGAGGCATACCCCACTAAAACTCCAGAAAGAACCTGACCATTATTTATTTGACGACCTCAATGGCAGAGTGGTCACTAAGCCGGGCTGCTATCCGTAAGGTTGCGGGTTCGATTCCCGTGCAGGGTGAATATTTGTGTGAACCACAAATGTTTGTCTCGGTCTGGGTGTGTGTGTGAATGAGTGTGTGCGTAGTTTCTGATACCCTAAATACAAACTTCGAGCTTAGTTAGGGGTCAGTTACTATAATGAGATGATGTAGTGAATGATTATGTTATGTTATTACTAGAATGTTCGAATATTTTAGGCTGTCTCCTTCCTTATCTGCGTATTCGAAAATTTTGTTTATATTTGTTGAAATGCTAAATAAAAAGTTAGGTATGGCAATACTTATTCTAAAGCCTAGTGTACTCGTATTATTAATTTAATTATGTCTTCAATTTTGGTACTAGTCCAACAAATGGGGTGAAGTGAAAGTTGTCTTAACAAGGGACAGTAGAATGAGTCTATCGGGTCAAGACTTTAATATCTCAGTAAATTTCTGTCTAAAATTATTTAAATAACAATTTTTAAAGGTATTTGAACTCGAACTAATAATACTTTGAAATAATATTCAATTATTCAAGATTAATATCAAAGAAATATTACAATTTTAATTTAAATCAAAAATATCTAGGTATTCTCTCGATTATTAATTTCGAATCTCAATGACACTTTTGGTAAAATATTTCTAAATCTGAATATAATTTTACAATTTTAAAGATAAAATTTAAGTTATTATTGGCAGAGAGATAGGCGTTAATGTTTCAGAATTTTATAATTTAATTGTCCGCATCTTTCAAGGAGAAACTTTAGTCTTTCAAATGGTTTTGAAAAGTTATAACAAAACCATGATCGCTAATTAAAAGAACTTGATTTGAATTCATAAATGTCCTTAGCGATACGTTACTATAGTATGAGGTTCTGGGTTCAATTCATGGGACAAGTGATGCATGTTTGCTATTTTAAAAATAAATCTATGGTTTGAGATGACCAACACGCAGTTAGTAAGCGTGGTTATGACTATGTGTGACCTATTCTACAGTAGTAACAAAGAAGCAATCAAAAGACATTGTATTGTATATCGTATTGCTTTCTGGGTTATGAAAATCTGCAAAATGAAATCTGACTAAATGATGACATACCTTTACGCAAAATACTGATATTTCTCCCTGTTTTAAATTAAACAACGACTCTAATTAGAAATGGAATTAAGGTTGGCAAGAAGAAATAATAAATATTCTAAGCCACTAATTAGGCACGGAGTACAAAACATATTAAACCCCTAAATTCAGATAAATCTTCAGAAATCTACAAGAGATGAATTTTCTATATTGAAAAGATTCACTTTGAGTTATATCTAAATTCAGATTGACTTCCACCATCTGTCTTTGATTTATTGCCACAATTGTAAAGGTGCTCCTTCACCGGGAGCATTCGCGTGTAATGTAACGTTACAGATTTGAGCATTACATCAGTGAAGGAGGAGAACCGAGCATTACAATGCGCACCTTGTAATTTATTAATTGTAATTTGCAATTATTACACGCGAATGCTCATTAGTCAGAGAGGTATTATTGTAATGTAATGCTCAAAGACAAATCTGTAACGTTACATTACACGCAAATGCTCCCGGTGAAGGAGCACCTTAATATTAAGATTGTAACGATTTTGTCCAAATCCCTTTTGTCATGAATTGGGAACAAGTGGAGCGTCTTTGTAATACGGTTTTTTGTAGGTTAAATTATTAACCAGACGAAATTGGTTTCGATTGATTGATTGGGTTGGTAATTTTGAAAAAGGTGTGTTTATAAAAGATTGGGTGTAAAAATATATTTAAATATAAAAATAACTTCTAAATAATATTGACTTCAAGCAAAATCTCCAAGAAATTTTTTTTAGATGGCAATCGTATTTATTATTTTATCAATTTCTATATTATTAATTTAAATTTATTCGTCATCAATAAATAAAAAGGATACACAAAAAAAATCCTAAAAACAAAACAAAAATCCTTATACTTACTTATAAAATTAAAATAGTCATAAACACAAAACTGCAAATCTCCGATATTAATTAAAACGAGACGTCTCTCTTCCTTTGACTCCGTCGTACAGAAACATCGCAAGAATTTGAAATGCGAATCAATTAGCAAGTTCTTGGCTCGGTTTGTGCCGAGCTCGTAGATTTCTGTCTAACTAGACGGCATTACAGTTCTGTGTTTTGACCTCTAACTTGGTCTGAAACTTGGCTATAATACCAGTTAACTAGTGCTTAATAAATTAATAATACTAAATTAACTTGTTTGGATTAAATTCGGTTTTCATTGTTTTATTTTTCTGGGCTGAGGTGTAACCTGTTCTTATTATCCTACCTTACATTTCAGTAGACTGAAGTGTATTAATGTATAAAATTACGGCCATGTTTGTGTGTTTGTATGTATTAGTATACGAGTAAGTGTGTGTATGCAGCTATATTATAGATCATAAACGTTTCGAATAGGTTTTTTTTTATTTGACAGCATGTTTTCTAACGACTTATACATGTCAAAATTAGTCATTTTGTTATTTTCACTTATCATATTAACAATTTACAGTGATTTCAATACACAGACAGTATTATTTACCTAAATTCCTCCACAGGACCCTAGCAGTATGGAACCAGTCAAACAGCCACCCACTCTTCACGGAGTCCGATGCCCGCTACCACCAACTCGCGTTGACCAAGATGAGGAGACTCCTCTACTTTATCTGCGGGATGACTGTCGTTTCTGTTATCAGTAAGTTATTTTATTCTACTGCACGATCTTGGAGGTAGGATGGCAGGAAGGAATTATTGTATGTATGTAGAAATTAAAAATTCGCAATCTGAATTCCTCTCAGAGTCCTTTGCTTTTACTACCTAACGTTGTTAGTACAATAACCGGGAACGACAACTTAACGAGCCTTCCGAAGTATGGAAATGCATATGAAATTAAAAACTGCTAGGCACAGGCATCCTTCATTATCAATAAGGTACACGGTGCCAAGGAATCCCTGGTTAGCAATGGGCAATGAGACCTTTCTTTTACATATTTTCTCATCGTTTTCATTCCCAAAAGCATCCTGTCTCCTGCTTCCTTGTAAGCAAATTTAACAAAAGATTGTTTTCCAGGTTGGATAGTCCTGACTTTTTTCGGGGAATCAGTTCGTTACATCAGCAATAAAGAAACCAATGACACTCTCTCTATACCAGCTCCAAGGCTACCTCTTAAAGCCTGGTATCCTTTCGACGCTATGCATGGGACTATGTATGTCTTTGCGTTTGTTTTCCAGGTGAGTATCTTATGAATTTTGCAGAAGGTAATAGGAGTATACTATTTCTTTACATGGGTTTTGCATCTGGGGGCACGGCAGTGCCCCCCGCCAAGTCGAGCGCGAAGCAAACACTGCCGTACCATCCTTTACAGGAACCCTTTCGCCGCATTTTCAGGCCCCTATTTGACAACCTCTGGATAAGCCCAGAACGCTGAAATTTTCGTCATCCAGTAAGCTATACAATCACATACTTAAAATAAAATTTCAAGTCTGTAGGTCATTTAGTTCCCAAGTTAAGCGAAAGCAAAGTTTCGTATTTATGACAGACACTCACTCACTCACTCACTCACTCACTCACTCATGATCATCAAAATAGAACTAGTACTTCCCATAAACCTAGAGAGCTGAAATTTGGTACAGAGTTAGGGTTTAATGGCCACATAAAGGGAAAACTATAAAAACTAGGATAATCGAACGGGAACGGGAATTATACGGGAACGGGAACGGGAATTGTAACTCAAGAACGGCTGAACTGATTTGGCTGAAAATTGGTGGGGAGGTAGCTTAGAACCAGGAAAAGGGCATAGGATACTTTTAATCCCGAAATTCCCACGGGATTGGGAACGGGAATTTAAAAATCAAGAACGGCTGAATTGTTTTGGCTGAAAATTGGTGGGGAGGTAGCTTAGAACCAGGACAAGAACATAGAATACTTTTAATCCCGAAATTCTCACGGGAATGGGAACGGGAATTTATAACTCAAGAACGGCTGAATTGATTTGGCTGAAAATTGGTGGGGAGGTAGCTTAGAACCAGGAAAGCACATATGATACTTTTTATCCCGAAATTCCCACGGAAACGCGAACGGGAACTACGCGGGTGAAACCGCAGGTCGCTTAATAATAAAATACTACTCCTAAATAGAAAAAAATGTGTCAAATCAGAAAATCTAATAAAATAAATCAATATTAACACGTTTCAACAAAAATAAATTAAATCCCACCAAAAACATTCTGTAAAAAATTAGCCAAGTCTCGATGGAGCTGCTTGTTTATCTCTAAAAAGTAATGAAATCTAGACAAACTCGTACCAAGTCTAAGGTCCTTACTACGATTTCTTTATTATTATAGTTAATGTTGTGTGACTTGGCCGTTGAACATTGTTTAAAACGTTAATAGTAGTGGGTACAAGTCAATTTTGTTTACACGTAATGTTATAACATTATTAAAATACGCAGCTTTATCAAGCCTACAATTGACTGGATATTGAATCAACGTTTTTCAAGTGTCAATTTTCTATGGGTAGCGGTTCTGGCGACAGATTGGTGCAATAGTGTCATGGAACACCTAGTTTTGTACCCTTGTGTACATGTGTACCCTTCAACGGCCAAGTCACACAACATTAACTATAATAATAAAGAAATCGTAGTAAGGAACCTTAGACTTGGTACGAGTTTGTCTAGATTTCATTACTTTTTAGAGATAAACAAGCAGCTCCATCGAGACTTGGCTAATTTTTTACAGAATGTTTTTGGTGGGATTTTATTAACTGGGCACACGAGACTCACCAACTGATGTCTCGGTAATGAGCAGGTGTGTTGGGCTCTATCAGGTGACCACCTCGCTCGTCTAGTCACTTGATTATAATATTAAAAAAACAGGGGAAAAAAAAATCATTTTCCTAATTAGGTAGCTATTTGACAAAAAAAAATAGTCCACTAAAAAGTCTAGCTGAAAAATAGTTCAAAATTCACCACTTGACTGTCGAATATCTGTACCATTAGCTCCTAAACGGTTGTAAAATGTAAAGTTTGTAAGTAGGCTGTTTTTCGGTAGTTACTCTTCTCTAATTTGAGTTCTTTGTTCGTGTTGTGACTGTAAACTATTGAGAGTTACCCGTAACGACTGTTGATGTTGTTAGTATGAGTACCACATTCTTAGAGTAGAATTGGCTTTCTACTCTAAGACTACATTCGACCGAACGTGCCCTTCTTCCATTATAGGTAGAAATAATTTGACTCTGGTTCTTTTTCTTAAAAGTGACATGATCTATAATGTTTATTGGCAATGATTAAAAAAAAAAGAAATCGGTTGGAATCTAAGGTAAAGCAGGTTTTTTACCAATGGACCCCAAATTAATAGAAAACTAACGTATCCATGAAACTGATCCCACGTTTAAAGGAACGTAGTTTGAATATTATAAAAAATTCGGTTCGCTTAGACTCTGCTCCACCCTAACATACACCCAATAAAAATAAGAAAAATAACATAACATAACAGAACACAACATAATCATTCACAACATCATCTCAATATAGTAACTAACCCCTAATTAAGTTCGTGACTTGTATCTAGGGTATCAGAAACTACGCACACACATTCACACACACACCCACACTGAGATAAACATTATTCATCAAATACATTCAAAATCTTGATTCCAATCCATTCTTCCAGATCTACTGGTTACTATTCTCGATGGCGACAGCTAACCTGATGGATGTCATGTTCTGTTCCTGGCTGATCTTTGCTTGCGAACAGCTACAGCATCTGAAGGCCATTATGAAACCGTTGATGGAACTGAGCGCCTCTTTGGATACCTACAGACCTAACACAGCTGAGTTGTTTAGGGTTAATTCTGCAGGTAGGTCTGGGCTGTTGAATTTTATACTAGGACTTTTCTTGTCGTTCATAAAAAAACTTTTTTTTTCTTTATTTGGACGATCTGGCTACCTTCGACAGTAGTTAGTGGGAGACTGCGAAGGATAGGGATGGTTGGAGGTGTTTGGGGGAGACCTTTTCCCAGCAGTGGGACAATATTGGTTAACAAAAAAAAATGTTTTAAAACTTATTATGTCAAGGGATATCAGGAATGAGTGAATCAGAACTAACCCGAATATTACGATTGTAATACTTACATTCGTTTAACCAAATATGGTTTCAAATGTAATTTTCATTATGTTAATGCCCCTGGATATCATCTTGAAATCCAAATGGTATATATAAATATGACCTCAAAATACACTTTTACAAAGAGTTTTCAAAACATAACTAACAAAACTATTTTTCACCAGAAAAAACCGAAAAAGCACCAGAATCTACCGATTTGGACATTAGAGGAATTTACTCCACTCAACAAGACTTCGGCATGACTCTTAGAGGCGCTGGAGGCAGACTTCAGAACTTCGGGCAATCGAATAATCCCAACGGTTTGTCCCAGAAACAAGAAATGCTGGCTCGTTCAGCTATCAAATACTGGGTTGAGAGGCATAAGCATGTTGTCAGGTGAGGAACAGTATATTTTATACTCATATTATAAAAAGGAAAGATTTGTTTGTTTGTAACGAATAGGATCCAAAACTTTTTCAAAAATTCTTTCACTATGGAAAGCTATCCCAACTAGCAATTTTCTCTTGGTGATGCTGATTTAAGAACTAAGGTGTTACAGTCGACTTACAGGTGTCTTAACAATGAAAATACATCTTACAAAAGCATCATTTTAAACGTTTTGTACTTGAGGATATCAGCGAGTGACTTAAGCTAAAATATTACCGCTATATTTGTCTAACCATCCAAAAATCTAAATTACTTATATTAGAAAATTAAACTTATTAAATTAGATTGAAAGCTTTTAAAGTATGTAGTATATCATCATCTATACTAATATTATAAAGAGGAAAGATTTGTTTGTTTGTTTGTAATGAATAGGCTCCGAAACTACTGGACCGATTTCAAAAATTCTTTCATTAATGGAAAGCTAATTTATCAGTGCGTGACATAGGCTATATTTTATCCCCGTAATCCCACGGGAACGGGAACTACGCGGGTGAAACCGCGTGGAGCTACTATTTTTAATAATTTTAAAACTTCAACACAATTATACATGGAAAATCAATAATCCAATAATTGGAATTACATTCGCAAACAGTCTAGAAACTCCATCCATTATAATATTAATAAAATGGCCGTGACCAACAATGATTGTCAAGTGCATTAATTGTGTGAATTATATCACTTGATACGGATCGATATGATAATGATCTAACTGACGGACGTACAATATCATTACTAAGGTTAATATAATGGAAAATATATATTTAAAATGTAGGGAAAGTTAATAGAAGTTATGAAGAAACAGAGGCTCGATTCTCTTAACTATAATGCTTTGATAATGCTACTCAAATGTATTTTAATATCAACATTATGGCCGTTTTTTGATATTTGATGTCATTTTGGTATTCTCTTACTGCCTTATTTGCGTTACATTTTTAGTCTGGTTTAACAAAACCTGGTAAGCATTTGACACCTTGTCAGTCAAATCTGTCACTTTGACAGTATTCAAAATTTATTGTTAAACCTGGTTTAGTGCTAAACCAGACTTAAAATGTAACGCAAATAAGGCAGTTAGTGACAAATACACCGCTGACTCAATGGCTCATAATACGTTCGTAGTTGTCATGGAAACAGTATTCTGACTGACGATTATTAAATTTGAATTTTGACAAGCAACAAAGACCACTGAGACACTATGGCCATATTAATAAATGTTAGCAGAATACCAAACTGACACTCTCGTTATGGTGCCTCAATATCAACACATTGTCTGATCAAATAATACCAATAGAGCAAAATTTTCTTACGAATATTTCGCGCATAGACTAAAATCATACTCCTCAAGTTTTGAAGTTTTGTTTAAGTATAAAATGTTTAAGACTAGAAGTTCAGAAAGATTTTATATTTAAGAAGCTACCTGCGTTCTTTTCGTTAAACGAGAATCTGGGCAAAATAGTTTATGTGACTGAAGAATGATTAGAATGATATTGCGTTTTACCGCTGAAAAAAATGATCATTATGTTGTTATTTATTTTTTCATATAATCAGCCACTCCATCTTCATACAGCAACTGAATTCTATTTATGTATATTACTTGTATCTAAAGGTATAAGAAACACGCATAAACTCATGTATTCATACACGCACTCATACTGAGAATTGAGATAAACCTCTCAAGGGAATCGAACGCGCAACCCTTTGTCTGGTAATATGGTGACGCTACTCTGCCATTTGGGCCATTTAATGGTCCTTGAATATTTCATACAAATATGACCTTTTATACTATGTCTACAAAGTATATTTTTGCTTATACAGATTGGTTGCATCCATTGGAAAAGTTTTCAAACAAATATGGCCCTTATATTGATTTGCTAAAGTTTATTTTTGCTTGTACAGATTGGTTGCATCCATTGGAGACACGTACGGAACCGCTCTGCTGTTTCATATGTTGGTGTCGACCATCACACTTACTTTGCTGGCTTATCAAGCAACGAAGGTATGTATAAGTTACTTATTTATGTCTAAGTTGGGCCCAAAAGTCTTAGACACAGCTAGTGAACGGCAATGGATAGATTTTTCACTTACAGAGAACCATATTATAGCAATCCATCCCTCTGTAATATAATTAATTACAATTAAGCAAGCGCTTCTGCATTTTATTTATTTATTTATTATATATTTAGGCATCGCCAACAACACATTTTAGATGATGGGCTGCAAGGTGTGTGAACCCCATAGATGCATCTGCGGTTCCATGGTGGAGTCTGACGGCCATCACGCATTAAGTTGTACGCGTTGCTCCGGGAGGTTCCCAAGACATCATGCTCTCAACGATATACTTCGGAGAGCCTTTATATCTGTGGACGTCCCGTGCGTGCTTGAACCGCCTGGCTTAGTAGCCGCTTAGTAGGTCTGATGGCAAGAGGCCGGACGGGTTGACTTTGGTGCCGTGGAGGAGTGGCAAATGCCTGTTGTGGGACGCCACGTGCGTCAGCACTGTCGCTCCCAGCCACCACAGTCGCACCGTTATGTCCCCGGCTGCTGCTGCGGAGGCCGCAGCAAGTAAAAAACGGCTAAAGTACGCGGCGTTGATGCCGCATTATCAGTTTGTCCCAATAGCTGTGGAGACCTTGGGCAGTTGGGCCGCTGAGGGCAAGGTTTTAGTGAGCGAGTTGGGGCGAAGGATGAGGGAGAAATCTGGTGACTCCCGCTCCGGTTCGTACCTGGTGCAAAGGTTGGCCATCGCAGTCCAACGCGGCAATGCAGCCAGCGTAATGGGCACTTTCGCGCCGGGGGCGATCCGGGGGGGGTTACTGGATTAACTGTCATTTTTTTTTTCTTTACTAATTAAAAAAAAAAAAAAAATATTTTAGATGATATCTAGAGGAAACAATCTCTGTTCGGGTGAAAATAGAGAGAAAATTCGAGAAACAAGCTAACTTATCCTAACTATAGATCTGTTCGTCCCCGTAAACACATATTATTATAACTTTCATCAAAATTGCTGGTGAAATTTTCGGGAATTTGATTACAAATTACCCTATTTAGTAATAACTACTGTATGTAACTTTATTTATACTAACTTACTACTTCTTCTTCTTTGCGTATCGACTCATATTTTTGAGGACCAAAACTCGGCCACCGATATGGCACTATCAGTGGCCTTGTAAAGGTCCTCGCGTGTGCAGGTGTAGGGACACGCACGGCAAGGTAGGAGATGGGCCATTGTTTGGGGAGAAATGCCACATAGACATGCATTTTCCGAGCTGAAACCCCATCTGTGCATGTTCTCCTTGCTTCGGTCTACTTACTACTCTGTGTACTTATACAGGGTGTCCCGTAAGTAGTGGACCAACGGGATGTGGGGGATAGGGGAGACCGTTACCTACCAGAATCACCAAAATTTATTGTCCTAGGCCTCATAGTTTTGAAGTTATAACGTTTTTTAGTAAGTAGGTGAAATTATCGTACTATGTGCACATTTTTCTTAATTCTACAAAATCTATTACTTATTTTGATGTTATTTTTATTCAAGGGCGTTAAGAATACATAGGTTTTTCTAATTTAAATCATTTCTTAGTGTAGTTTTCATTAAAATTAAAATTAATCAACAAAACAAGTGCAATTGTTAAATTTCAAAATACTCTAAGTGGTATTTGAGCTGAGCTGGTGTAAAAAAAATGTATTGTAGCCTTGTGGCACTTTATTTTAAAAACATCTACATATCATAAGGATTACAAAAACGTATAACACTGTGGTTTCAAATGAGTAGTTTTTTATTTTAACTAATATCAACGTAAAAGGGAACTTTTCAGAGAAAACAAAAATTCATTGCTAATTATGGAAATTCGTTTATTACTCAATTTATTTTTACATTAAGGGTTCAAAATGCTTTTCTTTAGCTCTTGTGCATTAAAACATCTTCGTATAAAGTCTTTTTGTAAACTTTTTTGGGCTCTTTGATGTTTTTTTATCAATTCAGCAACATGATAGAAATTTTGTGATAACTCTCTTTTTATCAGAAATATTTGTCTCATTAACTGCTTCTTTGAGGAAACCCCATAGAAAATAATCCAAAGGATTCAAGTCGGGAGATCGTGGCCTATTTCATGGCCGATCGCTGGCCATGAAATAGTACCTTCGCGTCCAAACCATCGATTTGGGAACGTCTCATTCAAAAATTCAGTCACTTACCGTGAATAGTGGGCAGGTTCACCTTCGCACTGCAACATTCGTACGTGCTTCTTTACTTAACGAAGATGTTGGTTATGCACAAGGCCTGAAACTGCGCGGAACCACATACTCTCGCGTACTTCTTAACTTTATTCGAAGATGTTGGTTATGCATAAGGCCTGAAACTGCGCGGGAGAGAATGTGGTTGCAGTACGAAGGTGAACCTGCCCACTACTTATTCACAGTAAGTGACTGAATTTGAATGAGACGTTTCCAAATCGATGGTGTGGACGCGAAGGTACTATTTCATGGCCAGCAATCGGCCATGAAATAGGCCACGATCTCCCGACTTGAATCCTTTGGATTATTTTTTATGGGGTTTCCTCAAAGAAGCAGTTAATGAGACAAATATTTCTGATAAAAAGAGAGTTATCACAAAATTTCTATCATGTTGCTGAATTGATAAAAAAACATCAAAGAGCCCAAAAAAGTTTACAAAAAGACTTTATACGAAGATGTTTTAATGCACAAGAGCTAAAGAAAAGCATTTTGAACCCTTAATGTAAAAATAAATTGAGTAATAAACGAATTTCCATAATTAGCAATGAATTTTTGTTTTCTCTGAAAAGTTCCCTTTTACGTTGATATTAGTTAAAATAAAAAACTACTCATTTGAAACCACAGTGTTATACGTTTTTGTAATCCTTATGATATGTAGATGTTTTTAAAATAAAGTGCCACAAGGCTACAATACATTTTTTTTACACCAGCTCAGCTCAAATACCACTTAGAGTATTTTGGAATTTAACAATTGCACTTGTTTTGTTGATTAATTTTAATTTTAATGAAAACTACACTAAGAAATGATTTAAATTAGAAAAACCTATGTATTCTTAACGCCCTTGAATAAAAATAACATCAAAATAAGTAATAGATTTTGTAGAATTAAGAAAAATGTGCACATAGTACGATAATTTCACCTACTTACTAAAAAACGTTATAACTTCAAAACTATGAGGCCTAGGACAATAAATTTTGGTGATTCTGGTAGGTGACGGTCTCCCCTATCCCCCACATCCCGTTGGTCCACTACTAACGGGACACCCTGTATACAATAATATATGTTTTTCTAGATCAACGGCGTAAACGTGTACGCGTTTAGCACAGTTGGCTACTTGAGCTACACTCTCGGACAAGTGTTTCATTTCTGCATATTCGGAAACAGACTGATTGAAGAGGTAAGACTTATAGGATACTAGCTGTGCCTCGCGGTTCCACCCGCGTAGTTCCCGATCCCGTGGGAATTTCGGGATAAAACATAGCCTATGTTCTTTCCCGGATCATAAGCTACCCCTGTACAAAATTTCAACCAATCGGTTTAGTAATTTAGCCGTGAAAAGGTAACAGACAGACAGAGTTACTTTCGCATTTATAATATTAGTTAGGATAAGATGGGATTAGCTGTGGTTCGTAATTTTATAGAGCCACGATTTTTTCTGTGCCAGTGACAGCGTCGCTGTAATCGCATCTTTTGGTTGTTAGTTTATTGAAAATTGACGCACTTGAGTCACTTGACGCACTTTACGCACTTGAGTAACTTGACGCACTTTACGCACTTGAGTCACTTGACGCAAGTGACTCAAGTGCGTAAAGTGACTCAAGTTACTCAAGTGACTCAAGAGTCACTTGAGTAACTTGAGTCACTTGAGTCACTTGAGTCACTTGAGTCACTTGAGTCACTTGAGTCACTTGACGCACTTGAGTCACTTGACGCACTTGAGTCACTTGACGCACTTGACGCACTTGACGCACTTGACGCACTTGACGCACTTGACGCACTTGACGCACTTGACGCACTTGAGTCACTTTACGCACTTGAGTAACTTGACGCACTTTACGCACTTGACGCACTTGAGTCACTTGAGACACTTGACGCACTTGAGTCACTTGACGCACTTGAGTCGCTTGACGCACTTGAGTCACTTGATGCACATGAGTCACTTGACGCACTTTACGCACTTGAGTCACTTAACGCACTTGAGTCACTTGACGCACTTTACGCACTTGAGTAACTTGACGCACTTTACGCACTTGAGTCACTTGACGCACTTGAGTCACTTGAGTCACTTGAGTCACTTGAGTCACTTGAGTCACTTGAGTCACTTGAGTCACTTGAGTCACTTGACGCACTTGAGTCACTTGACGCACTTGAGTCACTTGACGCACTTGACGCACTTGAGTCACTTGAGTCACTTGACGCACTTGACGCACTTGAGTTACTTGACGCACTTTACGCACTTGAGTCACTTGAGTCACTTAACGCACTTGAGTCACTTGAACTTGAGTCACTTGAAGCACTTGACGCACCTGAGTCACTTGACGCACTTGAGTCACTTGAGTCACTTGACGCACTTGACGCACTGAGTCACTTGACGCACTTTACGCACTTGAGTAACTTTACGCACTTTACGCACTTGAGTCACTTGACGCACTTGAGTCGCTTGACGCACTTGAGTAGCTTGACGCACTTGAGTCGCTTGACGCACTTGAGTCACTTGACGCACATGAGTCACTTGACGCACTTTACGCACTTGAGTCACTTAACGCACTTGAGTCACTTGACGCACTTGACGCACTGTACGCACTTGAGTCACTTGACGCACTTGAGTCACTTGACGCACTTGAGTCACTTGAGTCACTTGACGCACTTGAGTTGCTTGACGCACTTGAGTCACTTGACGCACTTAAGTCACTTGACGCACTTTACGCACTTGAGTCACTTAACGCACTTGAGTCACTTGACGCACTTTAGTCACTTAACGCACTTGAGTCACTTGATGCACTTGAGTCACTTGAAGCACTTGACGCACTTTACGCACTTGAGTCACTCAACGCACTTGAGTCACTTGACGCACTTTACGCACTTGAGTCACTTGACGCACTTGAGTCACTTGAGTCACTTCACGCACTTGACGCACTTGAGTTACTTGACGCACTTGACGCACTTGACGAACTTGAGTCACTTGACTTGACGCACTTGAGTCACTTGACGCACTTGACGCACTTTACGCACTTGAGTCACTTGAGTCACTTGAGTCACTTGAGTCACTTGAGTCACTCGAGTCACTTGAGTCACTTGAGTCACTTGACGCACTTGACGCACTGAGTCACTTGACGCACTTTACGCACTTGAGTAACTTTACGCACTTTACGCACTTGAGTCACTTGACGCACTTGAGTCGCTTGACACACTTGAGTCACTTGACGCACTTGAGTCGCTTGACGCACTTGAGTCACTTGAGTCACTTGACGCACTTGAGTCACTTGACGCACTTGAGTCACTTGACGCACTTTACGCACTTGACGCACTTTACGCACTTGAGTAACTTGACACACTTTACGCACTTGAGTCACTTTACGCACTTGAGTCGCTTGACGCACTTGAGTCACTTGACGCACTTGAGTCACTTGACGCACTTGACGCACTTGAGTTACTTGACGCACTTTACGCACTTGAGTCACTTGAGTCACTTAACGCACTTGAGTCACTTGAACTTGAGTCACTTGAAGCACTTGACGCACCTGAGTCACTTGACGCACTTGAGTCACTTGAGTCACTTGACGCACTTGACGCACTGAGTCACTTGACGCACTTTACGCACTTGAGTAACTTTACGCACTTTACGCACTTGAGTCACTTGACGCACTTGAGTCGCTTGACGCACTTGAGTAGCTTGACGCACTTGAGTCGCTTGACGCACTTGAGTCACTTGACGCACATGAGTCACTTGACGCACTTTACGCACTTGAGTCACTTAACGCACTTGAGTCACTTGACGCACTTGACGCACTGTACGCACTTGAGTCACTTGACGCACTTGAGTCACTTGACGCACTTGAGTCACTTGAGTCACTTGACGCACTTGAGTTGCTTGACGCACTTGAGTCACTTGACGCACTTAAGTCACTTGACGCACTTTACGCACTTGAGTCACTTAACGCACTTGAGTCACTTGACGCACTTTAGTCACTTAACGCACTTGAGTCACTTGATGCACTTGAGTCACTTGAAGCACTTGACGCACTTTACGCACTTGAGTCACTCAACGCACTTGAGTCACTTGACGCACTTTACGCACTTGAGTCACTTGACGCACTTGAGTCACTTGAGTCACTTCACGCACTTGACGCACTTGAGTTACTTGACGCACTTGACGCACTTGACGAACTTGAGTCACTTGACTTGACGCACTTGAGTCACTTGACGCACTTGACGCACTTTACGCACTTGAGTCACTTGAGTCACTTGAGTCACTTGAGTCACTTGAGTCACTCGAGTCACTTGAGTCACTTGAGTCACTTGACGCACTTGACGCACTGAGTCACTTGACGCACTTTACGCACTTGAGTAACTTTACGCACTTTACGCACTTGAGTCACTTGACGCACTTGAGTCGCTTGACACACTTGAGTCACTTGACGCACTTGAGTCGCTTGACGCACTTGAGTCACTTGAGTCACTTGACGCACTTGAGTCACTTGACGCACTTTACGCACTTGACGCACTTTACGCACTTGAGTAACTTGACACACTTTACGCACTTGAGTCACTTTACGCACTTGAGTCGCTTGACGCACTTGAGTCACTTGACGCACTTGAGTCACTTGACGCACTTGAGTCGCTTGACGCACTTGAGTCACTTGAGTCACTTGACGCACTTGAGTCACTTGACGCACTTGAGTCACTTGAGTCACTTGACGCACTTGAGTTGCTTGACGCACTTGAGTCACTTGACGCACTTAAGTCACTTGACGCACTTTACGCACTTGAGTCACTTAACGCACTTGAGTCACTTGACGCACTTGAGTCACTTAACGCACTTGAGTCACTTGATGCACTTGAGTCACTTGAAGCACTTGACGCACTTTACGCACTTGAGTCACTCAACGCACTTGAGTCACTTGACGCACTTTACGCACTTGAGTCACTTGACGCACTTGAGTCACTTGAGTCACTTCACGCACTTGACGCACTTGAGTTACTTGACGCACTTGACGCACTTGACGAACTTGAGTCACTTGACTTGACGCACTTGAGTCACTTGACGCACTTGACGCACTTTACGCACTTGAGTCACTTGAGTCACTTGAGTCACTTGAGTCACTCGAGTCACTTGAGTCACTTGAGTCACTTGACGCACTTGAGTCACTTGAAGCACTTGACGCACTTGAGTCACTTGACGCACTTGACGCACTTGAGTCACTTGACGCACTGTACGCACTTGAGTCACTTGACGCACTTGACGCACTTGACGCACTTGAGTCACTTGACGCACTTGACGCACTTGAGTCACTTGACGCACTTGATGCACTTGACGCACTTGAGTCACTTGACGCACTTTACGCACTTGAGTAACTTGACGCACTTTACGAACTTGAGTCACTTTACGCACTTGAGTCACTTGACGCACTTGACGCACTTGAAGCACTTGACGCACTTGAGTCACTTGACTTGACGCACTTGAGTCACTTGACGCACTTGACGCACTTTACGCACTTGAGTCACTTGAGTCACGAGTCAATTGAGTCACTTGAGTAATTTGAGTCACTTGAGTCACTTGAGTCACTTGAGTCACTTGACGCACTTGAGTCACTTGAAGCACTTGACGCACTTGAGTCACTTGACGCACTTGAGTCACTTGAGTCACTTGACGCACTTGACGCACTTGACGCACTTGACGCACTTGACGCATTTGACGCACATGAGTCACTTGACGCACTTGACGCACTTGAGTCACTTGACGCACTTTACGCACTTGAGTCACTTGAGTCACTTGACGCACTTGAGTCACTTGACGCACTTGAGTCACTTGACGCACTTGAGTCACTTGACGCACTTGACGCACTTGACGCACTTGACGCACTTTACGCACTTGAGTAACTTGACGCACTTTACGCACTTGAGTCACTTTACGCACTTGAGTCGCTTGACACACTTGAGTCACTTGACGCACTTGAGTCGCTTGACGCACTTGAGTCACTTGAGTCACTTGACGCACTTGAGTCACTTGACGCACTTGAGTCACTTGAAGCACTTGACGCACTTGAGTTGCTTGACGCACTTGAGTCACTTGACGCACTTAAGTCACTTGACGCACTTTACGCACTTGAGTCACTTGAGTCACTTGACGCACTTTACGCACTTGAGTAACTTGACACACTTTACGCACTTGAGTCACTTTACGCACTTGAGTCGCTTGACGCACTTGAGTCACTTGACGCACTTGAGTCACTTGACGCACTTGAGTCACTTGAGTCACTTGACGCACTTGAGTTGCTTGACGCACTTGAGTCACTTGACGCACTTAAGTCACTTGACGCACTTTACGCACTTGAGTCACTTAACGCACTTGAGTCACTTGACGCACTTGAGTCACTTAACGCACTTGAGTCACTTGATGCACTTGAGTCACTTGAAGCACTTGACGCACTTTACGCACTTGAGTCACTCAACGCACTTGAGTCACTTGACGCACTTTACGCACTTGAGTCACTTGACGCACTTGAGTCACTTGAGTCACTTGACGCACTTGAGTCACTTGAGTCACTTGAGTCACTTGAGTCACTTGACGCACTTGAGTCACTTGACGCACTTGACGCACTTGAGTCACTTGACGCACTGTACGCACTTGAGTCACTTGACATACTTGAGTCACTTGACGCACTTGAGTCACTTGACGCACTTGACGCACTTGACGCACTTGAGTCACTTGACGCACTTGAGTCACTTGACGCACTTGAGTCACTTGACGCACTTTACGAACTTGAGTCACTTGACGCACTTGAGTCGCTTGACGCACTTGAGTCACTTGACGCACTTGAGTCACTTGACGCACTTGAGTCACTTGACGCACTTGATGCACTTGACGCACTTTACGAACTTGAGTCACTTAACGCACTTGAGTCACTTGACGCACTTGACGCACTTTACGCACTTGAGTCACTTAACGCACTTGAGTCACTTGACGCACTTGAGTCACTTGACGCACTTGAGTCACTTGACGCACTTGAGTCACTTGACGCACTTGAGTCACTTGACGCACTTGAGTCACTTGACGCACTTTACGAACTTGAGTCACTTGACGCACTTGAGTCGCTTGACGCACTTGAGTCACTTGACGCACTTGAGTCACTTGACGCACTTGAGTCACTTGACGCACTTGAGTCACTTGACGCACTTGAGTCACTTGACGCACTTTACGAACTTGAGTCACTTAACGCACTTGAGTCACTTGACGCACTTGAGTCACTTGAAGCACTTGACGCACTTTACGCACTTGAGTCACTTAACGCACTTGAGTCACTTGACGCACTTGAGTCACTTGAAGCACTTGACGCACTTGACGCATTTGACGCACATGAGTCACTTGACGCACTTGACGCACTTGACGCACTTGACGCATTTGACGCACATGAGTCACTTGACGCACTTGAGTCACTTGACGCACTTGACGCACTTGCACACACAAATGACAATAGAGTCAAAATGACAAAAGAAGCTTCCAATTTAGGCCGCCAGCACAGAAAATATTGTGACTCAATACATGCATTTTTTCTTGATTAGTAGACGCCTACGTCATGAACTATGTGCGTGCCATATTATTTATTAGTGGCCCAGTCGCCAGAAAAAAACAATTTTTTTGAAGGAACCGGTGACTGGGACCGCTCTCCTAGTTAATTGCGGTCCCGGAAACCTCATATTCAGCGCAATCCGTTCTGTTATGTCCAGTTGCAGTGTGTGGTTTAATCAGTCAATCAGTTAGACAGAAAACAGACAGAACTCGTTAGTTTACGTGCCTCAGTTCCATAGTTTTAATAAACAAAATGTATACAAAATATTCATTGATATTATAAACGTTTTTTGATGAACTAATAGAGGGTCAGTCTTTGTAAGAAAAGCGCGTGTGATCGGGTGCTATGGAAGTCGAAATATACATATTGTGACACAAACATATCTGTTCCGGTGACAGCGTCGCTGTAATGGCATCTTTTGGTTGTCAGAAGATTGTCAGTGTCATGAAAATGTATAGAAATGACATTATAGTCCAAATAACAATAGAAGCTTCCAAATTTGGCCACCGGCACAGAAAAGATTGGCTGGGTAATGGACAAAAAAATGTGGTGGACATCACAGATCATGGAGTCAATTAAGGACATTCTGTTTTGTGGTTGACATAATAATAATGGTAATTTCTTACAGAGTTCATCAGTGATGGAAGCAGCATACTCTTGCCAGTGGTACGACGGGTCTGAGGAAGCGAAGACATTCGTCCAGATCGTCTGCCAGCAATGCCAGAAAGCCATGAGCATCTCTGGAGCTAAGTTCTTCACTGTGTCCCTGGATTTGTTCGCTTCGGTAAGTTTGTGGGGATATTAGGACAGGGCCCTAGCTAGAAGGGGGCGTGGTGGGGCTATGCCCTACCTTGAAATCACAATGTCCTACCTCACTCTCATTCAGACGTGGATCTCTAATATATCCTTTGGAGGAAATTCTACCGTTCTTTATCATTGAGGATTTTTAATGAAATCGTTCAAAACAAGACGGCCTGACGTCTACGAATAGTTATTGAATATACTTCGAGGTCAGTGTTAGCAGAGCTCTTTTTTTCGCCTGCCCTGTATTTTTTGCTGCTCTACCTAAATCCCACTCTAGCTACAGCCCTGTATTAGGATGGAGTGGAAATGGAATTTGTATTTTGAACCTTTTATTAATAATAATAAAGATGGAATAGCAACGGAAGGATAAATCCTCTTTTCCTCTCTCTCATTTCCTGGCTATGTCCAGTCGGCTTTCTAATATTGCTCGCTCACATCAGTCTATCCTCTCTTTCATACGTGTGTTTTGTTCTTAAGAGTGAAAGAGACAAGAGGATTCGTTAAGTTATTTACGTATGCACAAGAGTAAAGTAAGTAAGTAAGTAAGTAAAATAGTTATTTATGGTACAAGCGAGGTAAGTTGGTGATTACTTCCGAGGCGCTATTGAGGCCCGAGCCGTCAGGCGAGGGTCTGAAGATAGCCGAGGATAGTAATCATCAATACACGCGTGTACCATACAACGTTTTTCAACACATTTGCGAAGAAATTATCATTTTTCGCTAATAAATAAACAGTTTTTCTATTCGCGCGGATCTAACAGAACAATGGTGATCGGCCAAAGACTAAAAGAATATACTTATTAAAAAAAAAACGAATGAATGAATGAATGGAATCGACCATAGACCTACCAAAAGTAAGGCAACATAGTTGAAGTTTGTTTTTAAAATGTATGGGCACAATTTTTTTGGTATCGAAACTTTTATAAAATGAAAGCAATTTAAAAAAACAATCTATAACTCACTAGTGAATAAAACGTGTCATTATTCAACTGTTTTTGCACAAATAAGAGCCCCTTTATGAGCAAATGTGTTGAAAAAACATTTATTGCCCCATAAAAAAAACAAACACACATTTAAACTTAGAAACTAAACAAATGAAGCAAGAGGAGGCATCTCAGAGTATTTTTGAGGTGTGTGTTAAAAGGTTTTCTCTATTTGTAGGTACTCGGTGCGGTGGTAACTTACTTCATGGTGTTGGTGCAACTGAAATAGATATTTCAAAAGGTTATTTATTACAAAATTACAATTTTGTTTAAAAATCGGCATCTCATAATTTCATAAGTTCTATTTAGGCCAATAATTTTAGTCAATGAACTGCATATTATTACAAAAGATGAAGTACTGTTCATTGTTAATTAACGAACGCCGCCATTTTGGAAAAATATTACTAAACAGTTTTTACAAAATATCTTCTCTTCTATACAACCTATATAAAAACTGTCTATATAAGAATTAAAGAGCGTAAAATTTACGACAAATTTGGCGTAAATTACTTTTGAATCAGATTAGTAGTTTTCGAGTTTTACTGGATTTTGAGCGAACTATTACTGAGAGTGAACTTCGAACAGTTCCCAATTTCGTACGAATGGATGACACTTACTACGATAAGTCTTGTATTTTGACCCTACTTATTCTAAATAATATTAAAAATAAGTAAAATATATATGTAAGTAAATTTAAGTATATGATTATTATTGTAATACATACGTTTAAGTAATTTTAAAGTCATTTAATATACATAAATAAATACATATATCTATTTTTCTGTAAAAGAAATGAAATAGAACTCACGTTGTGATAATAATAATACTATTATGAAAAAAATCACATAACAATTAGTACAGTATTTTTTTCGATTTTGTAATTATTTTATTAATAAAAATATATTATGGTTGTAAAAGTAAGATAGTTAATATAATTTTTAGTCCAAGACTAACAGCGTTATTTGCGGCGAAGGCTACAGGCTATGTCAAAGTTTAGACCAGTCCTGTGTTTAAGTGAAGTAATTACGCTTTAGCGTACTGGAGCCATGAGCCTTAAATTGTTAAATAAGCCTGGATTTTACGGTTTTTATTATGAGTTAGGTTATTTATAAACTTATTTAAAGTCAAAATCAAAATAATTTATTCAGTTAAGGCCTCAATGAGGCACTTGTGAACGTTAATGAATCTACCACCGATTCGGAATTACATCAGCCGAGAAGAATCGGCAAGAAACTCGGGCTGGTATTTTTTTTTAAATAAAATGAATTACAAATGTTACTTATTAAAATAAAACACTTATACGGATTTTTGTCGAGGTTGTATTTTGTTTTAAATTTTACTTTACTTTGTACAGACGTCTTCCATCTTAGTCTTCTGTGATCACGGGTTCTGTAAAGAATCCGAAACTTCAGAAAATGTAAAACAAAATACAACCAGGACAAAAATCCGTTTAAGTGTTTTATTTCAATGTGTAGTGTTCGTGTAATAAATTAATCTAGAGTAAAAGCCTACAATGCAAATAACGCTGTAAATATATGATAAAGTTAATTATTTATTTTATCGCCTTGATACCCTATTATATTACCCTATTATATTATAGTTAGTGGGCCCAGGTTAGCATCTTTCGGGGACTTTACTAAATTAATTTTTAATATGTTGTGTTGTAAAAAGTAAATCACAATTTTAATAATTTATCCTTAAGACACTATTAATGTAATTTTATTTTTAAATAAATATATAAAGAATATGATTGCTTTTTTAATTTTCCTTCTAAAATGCTCCTCCGTTTATGTAAATAAATTGGTTTAAATAAAAAATAATATATTTTGGGTGGTAGAGGTCTGAGATCTGAATTGTGTGTGAATGTGTGTGTGCGTAGTTTCTGATACAAGTTTCGAACTTAAAATCCAAAACTATAAAAGTTTAAGCGTAAAACAGTTAACTACGGCTATTAAGGGCCACGTCTCGTTAAATGGCCTATTTCACGTTGCGGTTACACTAACGAGAATACATTTGAATTATTACATTACCTTAATGTACGGCTGTAATTTGATACAGGAAGGTAACAGTGGACTAGCTTTGGTACGCAGTTTAAGGCAATTTTGGCGAGTTTAAGTTGAAATTACAGTTTAATTATAGTGCCGGGTGGGTACTGCGATTTAATCCTTGTTAGATTTTATTATATACTATCATATTTATTATACACTAGCTGTGCCCCGCGGTTTTACCCGCGTAGTACCCGTTCCCGACAATTATTCGAATTTTTCTCTCCTTTTAAACCTTCCCTAGACCTCCGCGAACATTTCAAGACCAAGATAAGATAAATCCGTTCAGCCGTTCCCGAGTTTTAGCGAGACTAACGAACAACAATTGATTTTTAAATAATTATATAGAAGATTACAAAGATTCCTCTTGAATTAATCTATGTATTAATGAAAATCACATTAAAATCCGTTGTGTAGTTTAAAAGACCAAAGTATAAATTAAGTACATTCAGATTTTGTGAAACATAATACAAATAAACTCTTCTCTAGAATCACTCCATCTAATACAGCTTTCATCAAAAGCTGTATTAAAGTTAGTTGCGTAGTTTTATCTTAGCGTATATTTTTTTGTATTTCTTAAGATTGTTGCAATCGTACTTAAGTTATGTACCTTAATCTATTCAGCCGGATTTCAACGACTTCAGACCAACATAGTTAGTATAAGGTTATGTGCATTTAACATCATTTTATCTCAAAATTAGAAGTATTAAGCGCTATTCCTGGGTCAAGAAATGCAAGACCAATATTCCTAATTCGATTCCTGCTGAGTTTTTAGTGGGTAGGCCTCGCCCTTCTAGCGGGGAGAGCCCCTCATAACCCCGGGTCCGCCTCCATTACTCGACTCCGGGGTATGCAGTTTAATGCATTTTCTCAGTGAAAAAAAAAAGGATCTAACAGGATGATACCAAACCTTCTTAATACCAAGAGCATACAAAATCAGATTATGTACAATTTACGAGTTATCCCAACGCGTAATTAAAATAATAATTTCCATGTATTTACGATCGGTCTGGAGCCAAGCGCCGTTAAACTGGGAATAACATTCAACGTTACATTCATACGATACTACTAAATTGATACATAAAATAACTATTAAGAACTGTTACGGATAGCTTACGATCTGTGTCATAACGGATATTATTATGGGTGTTTCGGTGCTTAATATTTATTGAATTACAAGCTGTGCCCCGCCGTTTCATCCGCGTAGTACCCGTTCCGCTGTTCCCGGCAATTATTCGTTTTTTTTTGTCACCTTTTAAACCTTCCCTAGACCTCCACGAACATTTCAAGATCAAGATAAGATAAATCCGTTCAGCCGTTCTCGAGTTTTAGCGAAACTAATGAACAGCAATTGATTTTTATACATGCGGTTTTACCCGCATAAATCCCAATCCCGTGGGCATTTCGGGATTAAAAATATGTTATTCCTAGATATAAGGGACATCTGTGCCAAATTTCATCTAAATCGAATCGAGTAGTTTTTGCGTGAAAGAATAACAAACATGCACACTCACACAAGCTTTCGCTTTTTACAAGCTTTTATTTAGTTTCACCTGTCCCGTTGTCTGTAACCAAACTTGCAAACAAATTTTCGACCACATCTGGCTATCCGATTGAGCTGAAAGGCATACTGTAAGCATGCTGTAAGTTCCATGACAATAAATTCTAAAAAGCTTGTTTTTAAAAAGGTTTTTTTTTAAATGTTTTTTTTTTTGTTGTATCCTCTTTCTGACCAATTAAGTAGTTTCAAACGTGAATTTAAGTAAAATTATACACGCACATTTAAACTTTGGAAATAACAATAAATACAAAATTAATTTACACAGAATAGCTTTAAATTGTAAAATAAAACTTCATAACCCGTTATAATTGTTGAATAATCGCGAAGTCTCTTCGAACTGGAATATTATCAGCTTCAAAGTAATTTTACTTTTAATTAAACTTTTGTTTATTCCAGTGACGGATTAAGGGGTCGTAATTCAAATGTTATTCATTGGAGACTAAATTTGAATATATTAAAATTGTTTTTACAGTGTTGACTTCAAGTTTAACATTTAATTTAACCAAAATATGTCGTATAGCCCTCTGGGTTGTGAAGGTCTGATGGCAGTCGCTTCACGTAAAATACTGACATTCCGCCAAATCTGGTTAAACTGAAAACCGACCCCAAATAGACATGGGGTAAAGGTTCGGAAAAGAGAGAGAGTTGACTTCAAGAAATGAACGTTTATTTGTTTAATTTGGGTGGGACAGTACAAGTTCATGGGGCAATAACAGCTAAGTTCAAAAGTACAAAATATGTATAGCAAACTAGCCCAATCCCATGGGAATTTCGGGATAAAAAGTATCCTATGTATTACCCCTAGTTATAAGGAAGATCCGTACCAACTTTAATCTAAATCGATACAATAGTTTTTGCGTGAAAGAGTAACTTAAACATCCAAACTCGCAAACTTACAAACATATAAACTTTCGCATTTATAATATTAGTAGGATAGATGGAATTGAAACACACATAATGATGATGAGACTTTATAATTAAATACTTGAAGAGTTTCGGGATATAAGTATCTTCTTTCATAATATTAGTTTTTTTGTTGTGTAATTAATGTAACGAAATTAAATATCCATTTCATCCTTCCATCAGAAATATCAATCTTGCTCATTTACACAAAAAAAATGCCTAAATTAGGAATCGACCCTACAACTTCAATCACAGCAAGCACCACTAAACATTAACTGTTTATATTCATTCCGCATAAATTTATCAGTCATTTCAAAGAGTTCTCTTCATAAAAAAGTAAGAAATGAAAAGTTATTCCTTTTTACCGTCTCTTTCAAAGCGCGATGAGAAGTAATTTCCTCTGGTGTGTACAAGTCATTATTACTGGGAAATCAAACGGTGGGTCGCTTGATTAATCAAAGGACGTTACGAATTCCGGTCTTTGAAAAATGACAAGAAAATTATTGTAATTTATATATTTTGACTTAAAATGAAAGGTCTGTTTGTTTGTGGAGCTAATTAAGAAAATTTTGAAACAGGGGAATGGCTTTTATAAATGACATGAAAAATAAAAATGCGCAATATCGTGTAACAAAGTTAATTTTAATAATTAAGTCAATATTAGTTTTACGCCAAAATAATATGTTAGGAAGAGGCTTGACATATTTGGTACAAATACAACGAACGTACAGTTCGAAATTTGAAGTCAATATTATATACTTAATTTTAATTCATATTTGGAATTTCGTGACGGAAAATTAACTTTTTATTTTCTATTATTCTAAAAATATTATTATTTAAAAATTTTGAAGTAAATAATTGAATCTCAAGAATAATCAATTCTTCTCTATTAATAAAAATAGCATCTGCCCCACATTTTAAGTCCGTAACGTACATTATGGAACTTCCCTTTTGGCACAATATTTGATGAAAATTATAAATAGTCAAATTAAACCCTTTTAGGCCCTTATTACGCGCCTGTATTTAATGCGAAATTACCCCGCCAAGAGCTTAATGGCACAAATTGATTGCTCAGTAAAGTTTAATTTGGTTCGAAAACAGGTGAAACCACTTGGTATTTACTATTTTATATACATATTTACTTAATAAATTAATACAATACAAACTGACTAATTTACTATCATCACTACATAGTATAAAACAAAGTCGCTTTCGGCTATCTTTCTCTGATCTTTAAAACTACGCAACGGATTTTGATGCGGTTTTCTTTAATAGATAGAGTGATTCAGCTCTCACAAAGCTGAGGTAAATTTGAACACATTTTGTATAACAAATACCAACCTAATGTAACCTTATTGTGAGAGAAATAAACAAACTTTGAATTGAATTGAATTCAAAGGGAAGGTTTTTAGGATAATTTTATCCTAGCATTCTCACTACGCGGGTGAAACCGCGGGGCGCTGCTAATTTATAATTTGAAATAAATATTTATTTTGTAATAAGTATATAATGTATTTTTTTTTTAATTTTAAGTATTTCTGCACTAACGCCTTAGGAAATAGCCTGTAATATTAGTGTATGTGTGTGTGTGTAAATAAATAAATAAATAAAAAAAAACAGTCTCAGTCAATTGGCTAAAGCTGCGTCTACGTTAGGAGAGCCGAGCACGAGTGGAGCACAAATTCGTGTAGTGTGGACGAACTTACAAGCATCGAACGGACGCGCTTTTGAAAGAACTTGTGTTTGGCTCGAGCTCGACTCATGTTCGGCTTGTGCTTGCTTCGTATAGCGTAGACGCACCTTTAAATCGAATGTATATGACCTGGGCCCCGATTCTCTAAACTATTAAGCTGTGATAATGCTACTCAAATGTATTTTAATATCGACATTATGACCATTTTTCTGTCATTTGTTGTCATTTTGGTATTCCCTTAGTGACAACTACTCCGCTGACTCAATGGCTCCATAAAACTTAGATGGTTGTCATGGAAACTGTATTCTGACGTTTATTTGACAAAAAAATATTTGAATTTTGATATGCAACAAAAACCACTAAGACACAATAGCCATATGAATAAATTTTAGCAGAATATCAAATTTCTGACACTCTGGTTATGGTGCCTCAATATCAACATATTGTCTGATCAATAATGTCATATTGCAGACTTAGGCCCCTGTGATGCGTTGCGGAGCGTACCAAAGGGAACACGAACAGTTGACTTGATATCTCCCACAGGCGAGATTTTGGGCAGCTGAGATGTACCTTAACCCCTTCGTGCGAATTGAAACGTCAATGTGTTATCATGTTAAATAATTCGCTATCAATATATCTATATCAATCTCGTTAGCTCATGGCCTAGCTAGATATCAATATGTTTTAAAATGTCCAGATTTTTTTATTCGCAACCTAAAACGAGTCATTAATGGTCATTCCGTAAGAAGGCGAGTTAAACAAAAGCACATAATAAACAAAAGAACACAAGTTTTGTGTAATTAATGATAACATTACATTGACTGATGAAGCCTATTGTTCGTGCCACCTGGTGAGTGGCAGAAGTTACAAACTCTCTCTTTTATCTCGAAGTTTATTCAGTTTTCATTTTGTTTGTTTCAAAGTTTTAGCCAACGGTGTATTGTTGGTTTATTAATTTACACTTTGAACTGTAACTTCTGAATACAAGGGACTTTAGACTGTAGCCCGCAAAAGTTAGCGGTTATAATTGCATTTTGGTGTAAGGTATGGGAATTAATATATGTACTTATACAGACAAATAACTTGGTCAATTAGTACGTGGTTGTTCAGTTTACGCGACGCCATTCAAACCAACCCGACAAACCAGGGCCCCGATTCTCTAAACTATTAAGCTGTGATAATGCTACTCAAATGTGTTTTAATATCACCATTATGGCCGTTTTTGGCATTTGTTGTCATTTTGGTATTCTCTTAGTGACAACTATTCCGCTGACTCAATAGCTCCATAAAACTTAGATGGTTGTCATGGAAACAGCATTCTGATGTTTATTTGTCAAAAATTTTATATGCAACAAAGACCACTGAGACACGATAGCCATATGAATAAATTTTAGCAGAATACCAAATTTCTGACACTCTCGTTATGGTGCCACAATATCACTTGTCTGATCAATAATGTCAAATTGCAGAGTTAGGCCCCAGGTTGTCGGTTAAGAATTGAAATATACTAACCGTCCAACTAGGTGGTTAGCATGGTTGGTTGGTTGGTAAATTGACATCGTAAATGACGCCAAAATGTCGTGTCAAACAACGGAGTCGTGGAACAAATGTCCCTCAGTGAAATGCGGTTTTACGGACTACTCACACTTATTCAGCATTATTTAGTTTATGTTTATAGAAAACAACGATTTTATAATGTCCTATGAACAAAAGGTGAATTTAGCTGAGTAAATGAACTCTCCATTTAAACTTAAAAAAAAAAGTGAACCGCTTTTGTTCATGACTTATACCGCGTCAGCAAGTGGCGGCCTCTTATCGAAAGTACACACGCATTAATTCTTCACCTACCTTCATTTGTTGAACGAGTACATGGAATGTTGGAAATATTTTCAAAGTACTTTATTTCAGTCAAAATTAATGTTCAGTTATTTATTATTTCGAGGTTTCAAAGGGAATTTCTGAATGCTTTTTTGTTGTTGTTTTTCTATAGATTTATGTTTTTGAAGTGAAAACTTCTTTAGCGGCGCTGAGCACTTTTTTGTATGGGTAAAAACTTTCAAACTCGCGTCAGGGTCACGTGATGCTGATCGAAAAAGCGTAAGATTGTCATATTTGTGTACGATAGCGCAATAAATAAACATTGTATTCTACCTCATAAATGATAGTACTTTTATACTTATAATTAAACACAACGTTAATATTGAAGTTTTCACTTCTGCCGGCACTCCCGGAGTGCTACCTTTTTTTTTTCTCGTTTAGGTTGTACATGTTGTGTGATTGATGACCTAAGTCAGACTAAATCCATATAGGTTCTTATATCGAGCTTAATTTTTTTTAAAAACTCAATTACGGTAAACATGTGGGTGTTATACACATACAGTACAAAAAGTTTTAGGGCCCAGTGAGGGCCTATTTCACCATCTTCAAGTAACATTCCGAGTACCTACTCACATGTTTTGTCTTTGTCACTTGACATAAAGTAAGAAAGAGACAAAACTAACTTTACTTGGTGAGTAACTTTAATTAAAGGTCGTGAAATAGGCCCTAAGTCTATTTATTTATGCATGAATATAATTTAGTCTATTTAAATATATTCATGGTAAAGTTAAGGATAACCGTGATCGTGTGACATGTCTTTTACATAATGAATCTGTTTTACATAATCAAAAGCATTTGCAACAATTTTTGTATTAAGAGCCGTGATCTACCGCGCGACAACTCGAATTTCACTCACACAGACGCGCACGCGTGTCCGCATGCACACTGTCTATGTGGTGACGGCGCGCTCGCTCTGAATACTCCGGCCGAACGGTTTTGATCCATTGGAAATTATAAATTGTGTTAAAGTTATTGACAAAAGTATAAATACGAGTATATTTTTTTTTACGATTCGTAGAAGGTAGTATATGATTAGATATAATTTACGTAATACCTTTCGATTCGATATTCCATTATTCACAACAAGGAATAATGAATAAAACAAATACTTAGTTTTTTGTTTTTAAAATAAGACATGATTTTTTTTTGGTAAGTAACGAAACTTTTTAAAAACAAAGCAACATACGAGTAAAAAAAAATCTATAACGTACTTGTGAATAATATATTTTTTGCCATAATGGGGTATTGATTTTTCATATACTAATTGCAGTTTTAGTTTTTATTAAAATCGCTAGCAATTTTCGATATTCCTTTCCTTATAGTTTTGAATATCGTCATCCACGCCTACTTGAAAAATGCCTCGTCTGTATATGTACAACATATATTATCGGGACAACCTTTTAGCGCTAAAAGCAGGACTTTCTAAATTATTTCGTTTCCTTTTTTGTTAAAAAAAACCGACTTCAAAAACTAAAAAGTATAAAATAACAAATATGTAATGTAATACCTCTTATGCGATGTAGCACATAAATAAAATAAAAATGCGACCAATCCAAGCGGGCAAACGTTCGTTAACGGTCATCTCGAATTATAATTTTGTAGTTTATTTTTCTAATAGTTTTATTTCTTTGAGGCTTGGCACCGACTTCACACTTATCAATAGGTAACATACACACAAAAGTATAAATTAGCATCGCATAAAAGGTGTATTAAATTAAATATTTGTTATTTTATACTTTTCAGCTTTTAAAGTCTTTTTTTTTATTACTTTTGAGTGTCACAACCTA
This sequence comes from Timandra comae, assembly GCA_958496195.1. Lineage (NCBI taxonomy): Eukaryota > Metazoa > Arthropoda > Insecta > Lepidoptera > Geometridae > Timandra > Timandra comae. The sequence continues at coordinate 7,066,645 of OY292372.1, read as the reverse complement.
TCTGGTTGTAAAGGTCTCATCGATACAAATTAATCAAGCCCAAACACGAGGTAACTGCTGTTAGTCGTTGAAGAGTTCCCTCGACTATCTTCCAGGTCCATCATCAGATCGACTCCAAACCTTCATTTAATTATAATGCTTTAAGATAATTAACGAAAAACTTAATAAATGCACTAATCACCCTACGATTTTCTAAAGTTCCTCTCAATTTCTCTAGAATGCCATCATTAGATCCTGGTTTCCTTGACATGGGACCAAACGGCAAGTCCATTCTTTTGAATAAAAAAAGAATTTTAGTAATCGGTACAGAATTGACGGAGATATCGTTGAACATATTCATAAAAAAAAACATACCGGCCGAATTGAGAACCTCCTCCTTTTTGGAAGTCGGTTTAAAATAATGTTGTTTTATTGCTCATTATTTCTAAAACATTATTTGTTATCATAAATGTTAATATTTTTTTTTAATAAATAATTCAAATTATAAAACAAAAATTATTATCGAGTATCAAAACATGTTGATGAGTTATCGCATAAAATTCGTACGCGCCGCAAAGGTCAAACGCTCGGTAGGAGCGATACGTCCTCTCTCTAAAAAGCCTCGCGGCAGACTGATTTGAATTGTTTCGTGCGTCCGATTTTATAGTAGTTTTATGATGATTTTAAAATATTTGTAGAAAAAAAGACAATTTGTTTTAGAGATTTTTTTTTAGTATAATTGTTGTAGAAAATATTCTTTTATTATTTGAGGTAATTTTAATAACGTTTTGAGCATCATTTATCAACGTAAATTACGATTTTCTTGAGTGTGATTTTTACAAATTCTAACTTTATATTTTTTTCGATTTCAATAATAATTATAATAACAATTAAATTTTCCTATGAGTATTTCCTTAATAAGGATCTGGACTTTAAGTTTGTTTAATTTTTAGTGCTAAATTGGTCGAATTACTAGAATCCGAAGGCATGGAAGTTAATGCTAAAAGTGAAATTCAGAAAACATATGTTCAGTTTTCTTGATATATTTTATAAGTTTTCTGTATAATATTGTTTTTCTCTGAGTATTTTTTAGATGACAATATTTCCTTTAATTATTACCTAAAAGCATGTTTATAAAATACGCTTTTCATATAATATGACTAGATCAAAAAGTACAAAAACCGTCAATTATCGAGTTTCGGGTCTTAAACAAAAAGTTTGCCTTACATAATACCGTAACTTTTTTTATAATCGTCGCAGAATAAAAAAATAAACCAAAAAAACTCTACTACCATTCTAAATTTAAATTGTAAAGCTGTCACATTTAGTTGTAAGGAAATCGTGCCAAAACGCACTGGTCGAAAATAGTAATTTATGGTACAAGCGAGGTAAGTTGGTGATTACTTCCGAGGCGCTATTGAGGCCCGAGCCGTTAGGCGAGGGTCAGAAGAAAGCCGAGGTAGTAATCATCAATACACGCGTGTACCATACAACGTTTTTCAACACATTTGCGAAGAAATTATCATTTTTCGCTAATAAATAAACGGTTTTTCTATTCGCGCGCATCCAACACAACAATGGTGATACGGCCAAAGACTAAAAAAATATACTTATTAAAAAAAAATGAATGAATGAATGAATGGAATCGACCATAGACCTACCAAAAGTAAGGCAACATAGTTGAAGTTTGTTTTTAAAATGTATGGACACAATTTTTTTGGTATCGAAACTTTTTAAAACCAAAGCAATTTTAAAAAAAATCTATAACTCACTAGTGAATAAAACGTGTCATTATTCAACTGTTTTTGCACAAATAAATGCCCCTTTATGAGCAAGTGTGTTAAAAACTTTTTTAATTTTAAATTTTTCAAACAAAGCAACGTTCGGTCTGTGGATATTTTATTTTGTAGTCCACAACTCAATTTAACGAGCCAATGGTTCGATTAATACTCGTATAATATTTTGAATGAAAAATGGTACAATTAGAAAGCGGTTCTGTTTTTGAATTTAAAAGGGTTTGTACATTTTCTTTTTCGTTGGTCATGGAATTAATGAATAATTGGAAATGTTGGCTGGTTGTTCTTATTTTGAAAATTTTATTTTTTAATTGATGGCTTTCTTTCGGAATCTTTTTTCTTTAGAAGGTTTTTTGTGTCAAAGCATAAGATTAAAATAATGGCGTTCAAACATATTTATTTCGAATAACAAAACGAGTTTTAATTATCAAAATAGGGTTTCTATTCAAATAATCTAAATTATTTGTTCCTTCTAATTTCCTGTCACCCTTTACTTAAGACTTTTTAAGCTATTGCATAGCTTCTTTCGAGGGCCTTGAGCGCGGGGACCGAATCCAGAAATTCCGTAACGAAAAAAACCTCACGTTTTTATTATTTTTTAATCGAAAACTTTTTTTTGTAAATATTCCAAAAAGTTTTTATAGAAATGTAGACAAAGTTTTTATTGTATGAAGTCCCAAGTACGACATCAAAATTTCTAAGGTTAGGATTGCAATACAAAAATAAAAAAAACAATTAGTTGATAAAATTGCTATGCAATAGCTTTACCGCGGCAGTCCCCGAGTGCCACACGTTTTTTTGAGTTGTATGTAGGTGACCATGCGCCAAACCAGTAGTAGTTTGCCCTCTAAATCATAAAAATCCGTTTCAATACCAACAATACGTACAAAAGTAAGTAAAACTTTGCGACTCTTGGTTGTTTAATAAGCAAGTCCTTAAGAGAAAACTCAAATAAAATATTTCAACTGTTCTAAATTCCAGGATTCAATAAAAAACTTTATTTAAATAAAAATCCCTTTCATTCCCATTCTAGCGACTCAAGATGAAAGCACTTTACGATACAGAATTTATTAAAAAAGTTTTTTAGTGGAAAGGTAATTAACTTTTGTCATGAAAACTGCGGAAAAAAGTATAAAAAAACTGAATAATGTTTTGGTACTCTTCCAGCTCAGCGACAAATCCCCGGTTTAATCCCCGGGTCGAGCGATGCATGTACTTTTGCTGTTTTCAAAACATGGTTCTAGTTTAAGATTACCAACATGCATTTACAAGCGTGTCAAATATCATTCAGATAAATAACATCAGTGAGATAAAAGACCAGGGGCCTAAGTGTGCAATTTGACATTATTGATCAGACAAAATGTTGATATTGAGGCACCATAACGAGAGTGTCAGAAATATTGTATTCTCCTAAAATTTATTTATATGGCTATGGTATCTCAGTGGTCTTTGTTGCTTATCAAAATTCAAATTAAAATCGTCAGAATACTGTTTCCATGACAACCATCTAAGTTTTATGGATCCATTGAGTCAGCGGAGTAGTAGTCACTAAATAGTAGAAAAATGGCCATAATGTTGATATTAAAATACATTTGAGTAGCATTATCACAGCTTAATAGTTTAGAGAATCGGGGCCCAGTGATAGCGTATTTTATGTAGTAGTAATGTATTTGTAGTGTATTTAGTATGACACCTCCTAAATTGTCATAGAACCTCATTTGTAATACTGGCCTTTTTAAGTTGCAAAAATTTTAAATTTGGAATTTCGTGACGAAAGTGCTTGCACTTTTTTTCGCCTAGTCCCATCCGTGAAATCTTCTGAATGAGACTTCGTTCCAAAAACATTGATGTTAATATACGATAATATATCTTGTTTACTTACAGAAGGTAGAGCTCTATTTTATTTTATTTCAATAAATACTTTTCGCAGTATCAAAGAAAACATCTAATGTTGTTAGTGTAAATAAATACAAAAGGAGTATATATTTCCACCATCTGTCATCGGCCATTGTTGTCACAGCTGTCACTGTCGTTTTCCATTACTATATTCTATTATTTTTGCTCCTGTCATAGAGTAATGGATATTTTTATTTTCTTTACCCATATGGACTGAGTATCGTTTTCAACTTTTTGGTCCTTCAATATTGTTTAACGAATATTATTTTTTTCTAAATTTCCGTGTTCGATTCCCGGAGTGACTAATAGATTGTTTCGAAATCTTTGAATGCTGTTTTTGTTTTTACTAAAATCGATGACATGGTTCTTAAGAATAGATCTTTGTTTCTCTTATAGTTTCAGATTTCCCCTCACTGACCGTTATATTTAGGCCACCCTGTATATAGAATTTGTATGATTTGGTATAGAATTTGTATGATTTGGTTTAATACAACTAAATATTGATAAAACACTTGTAATTTAAACAATAAGCACAATTTTCCATGGAAATATTTTACATGAAAATATTTTTGTTGCTTCATTCACATAACATCATTAAAAAATTATTCCATCTATTTAAATCCTTAGTAAATTCTAGTTGAGTTTATCTTCTACTAAATATTAACTCCAAATTGTTGTACAAATAGAGGGCCCTGTATTAGGGAGGACTCTGTTTGTGTTCGGAGTTTATGTAAGACAAACTAACAATACTGGCTCTAATTTATATATGCACGAGACCTGTCATAGTTAGATAACGAAGTTTATAACTTTACTAACGATTCACAACGGCTTTTCATAGTTTAATATCTTTCTTTTTCCGAACCATTATCCCATATCTGTTTTGGGATCGGTTTTTAGTTTAACCAGATTTGGCGGAATGTCAGTATTTTACGTGAAACGACTGCCATCAGACCTTCACAACCCAGAGGGCTATACGACATTTTTTGGTTAAACCAAATGTTAGACTTTTGAGGGCTCTAACTACTGTCTAACCCATAACGACTGTCGATGATGTTAGTACGACAGCCGGGACCGACGGCTTTACGTGCCCTCCGAAGCACAGATTGCGCGTTTAATATTAATGTTAAAAAAAAATATGCCGAGAATAAAATAAATAAGTATTGAATGTGTTTTTCGAGGGGTGTGGAAGAAAAACCACTGCAATTTTAGTAGGTAGGGATGCTCTTCCAGCCAGAATTAAGGGAGCGGTTCATCGGATGAGAAGATTCCCATAATAACCGCCTGGAGTCTCCTCACTTCAAAGACTCTGGTAGCCTTATTTGCGATTTTAGTCTGGTTTAGCACTAAACCAAGTTTTACAATTAATTTTGAATACTGTCAAAGTGATCGATCTGACTCACAAGGTGTCAAATGCTTACCAGGTTTTGTTAAATCAGACTAAAAATGCAACGCAAATAAGGCAGTGGCGGTATGAGATTTAACAAATTTTCCCAGCAGACAAATAGGAAGAAAAATCCTATGTCAAGTTGAACCTGATTATCTTACAGAACTGTATTCTGCAAATTATTAATTCAAATTGCATTTTTTTTCACCAGAAAAATTCAAGTAAAACCAAAAGGCACACAGCAACTAACCCCTATATAACGATATACAATAACAGATCGGACCAACTGTTCCCAAGTGGCGTTTATTACAATTTTATCTCTAAACCATGCTCTCTTAAGCTACGTTTCAAGTTCGACCTAATTCAGTACGAGCCAGGGATTAAGTGTTAGATTGAAGGCGATATTGATCGCAATAAGTCCTTCTTATTATACGCTTTGTGTCTTGTATCTTGGAGTGTTCGTATGTAAGTGACCTGTTTTATTTTGATGCCTATTTTTAAACATGTTGATGTTTTGGCTGTTTGGCATCTTTTGCTTCTTGGCAAAATATGAGTAGATAGATCAACTAATAATAAGAATGATAATTAACTACCGTCAAACGAGTGGACAGGTCCTGCATCCATAGACAAAAGAGTCACAAGTGCCATGCCAGTTAATGTTGTTAATGTTGCTATAGCTACATTAGGAGAAATGGGAGGAATTTAGGTACCCTAATTTACCGTGTAAAATAGTCACTTGATTTTTAACGTCAATATTCTGGGAGAGTGTGGAACTTCCACTAAAGAGTCTGATTTATTATTAGTATCGTTCGGAAAAAAAACCAAAGCTTCGAATCGCTCGACGATTAAGTTTCCAACGTCTTACTCACTTACTAAATCATTTAATCTTTGTCATATTTATTTACCTATTTATCAGTCTTTAATATTATTTAAGCAAATAGTCGCTTTACTCTCATAACTTAAATCAGAATGCCTCCGAGGAAGCCCGAGGCAGTAACAGTTATTGCCAATATTGGTGGCCCGCTATGCCTCGGGATTACCTGCCTCTATGAACGCTGAATATTAGACTAAATGTAAGGCTTCAGTTCAAAGCGTTGAGCTTGAAAAATAGTAGTATTGAATAGGTTTCTTTGGGGACGAACGTGAAATAACCGCGTAGATTTGTTAATAAAGTTGTATCTTGCAATTATTACTTTCGTTGTATTTTTCTCCGGTTTCTTTCATTGTTTCTTACCTTATAAATCATTTTAAAAAGAATCTTTCTCTTTTCGTCAGACAAAAACTTGTTAGATGTAAATCTAAGCCTTATTACTTACAAATCCCAAAAGGTCATACCTCGAATAATGGAAATAGTTGAAAACTGTGAAGTGATTTGCATACACTAGTAATGTAGTGTCGCTTCGCAAATTTCCAACGAATTTCCCAACGGGATAGACTGGATATAGGACGGGATAGTACCGATTTAACAGGTTTCCGAATAAGGTTTTTCTTTGAGTAGTTTTTCGGCAATTGTTGTTCGAAACGTGTTTGTTCTAAGTTGTGATTGGAGGGAAAAGTTTTAGCTTCGGCTTCAATTGTGTAATGTAGTTTATTGATTGTATCTTTGTTTTAGTTTGAGATTGGGGAGTTTGAATTGTTTTTCTTAGATAATCCAGAATCAAAAGATTAAAGGTTGTATAAAAATATATTCGAACATCTAGACCTAAATAGATTTTACTATCTATTTTTCTGTATATTGTCAAAAATCACCCAGACCAAGAAAAAGAAACATGTACTTGTACAACCCATAGCCAAAATTTTCTTGGCAAAATTGGCAAACATGGCAAGGTCATAATTATATTTTTTTATTAATTTTGCAGTCCATCAATCTTCATAAACATCTCTATATTTAAAAATGAATCCCTATTCCCTTGGTCTCGGCATCACTGGACTAATTAACTTGTTTGGTACAGGGGTAGCTTATGGTCCGGGGAAGGACATAAGCTTTATTATCCCGAAATTCACACGGGATCGGGAACTAGGCGAGTGCAGGACACAGCTGATCTATATATATATATATATATATATATATATATATATATATATATATATATAAAAATGAAACCCGTTTTCCTTGGTCACGGCATCACGCGTGAATGGCTGGACCGATTTCACTAATTCTTTTTTTGTTGTATTTGTTATTATTAGGAGAAGGTTCTTATGTAAAAAAAAGGTAGCACTCCGGGAGTGCCGGCAGAAGTGAAAACTTCAATATTAACGTTGTGTTTAATTATAAGTATAAAAGTACTATCATTTATGAGGTAGAATACAATGTTTATTTATTGTCAACTATTTACTACACAACAGTCAAGCAATCAGCTGTCACCATCCTTGGATACGCGTGGGACGCTGTACATAAACACACACGGTCATTCGCGCAAGCGCCCTGTGCCGCCTAAACAGAGCAGCACACTCAGGCACGGTAGAAAGAGTGGGAGATACTAGTTCCTCTCCCTTCCCCTCGATCTTACGCTTTTTCGATCAGCATCACGTGACCCTGACGCGAGTTTGAAAGTTTTTACCCATACAAAAAAAGTGCTCAGCGCCGCTAAAGAAGTCATTTCAAGAATTTCACTTCAAAAATCTGGAAAATCAACGGGAAAATTGGACCCGTGCGAAGCCGGGGCGGGCCGCTAGTTATTGATATTTACACAAATATTTCTTGAAAATAAATAAACATTTTACCGTCCAATGATGTTAGTAGTACACGAAATGCATGAATGAATGAAACACAAAGAAACATGAATTCAAAGGCATTCCTACTAACGTTACCAAAATACGATTTTAGTAACCAACTGAAAGGCTCCGCTCTCAACCAAAATCCGATTAATAATGGTCCAGTACCAGTACTCTAGGAATTCTAGTCTACCATTTTGGACTTAAAGTGATTTACGTGTAGTTAAAGCGTCGATACTCAGCCGTAATTCAACGGATTAAAGTTGAATTTGGATTGGGAGTTGATGGTTATTTGTACTGTAAAGGAAAAATGTTTGTTTTTATTTTATTCGATTTATTAACCGCTCGTTAAACTGAAGTACGTATCAATGGGTGTAGTTTTCTAGTTTCTTTAACTGTAGGGTTATGCTAATTAAGTTAATAGGTTAGTATCCGCTTTTAATGATTCCATGATAGTTTCGGGTTAACAGTTAAAATCTAAAAGTTTTTATGAAGAATTAACTTCATAAAAACGGCGAAATGTCGAATGTCGAGATTTCGAGATTTCGAGGTTTCGAGGTTTCAGATTTCGAGGTTTCGAGATTTCAAGATTTCAAGATTTCGAGATTTCGAGATTTCGAGGTTTCGAGATCCTGATTTCGAGGTTCCGAGATTTCAAGATTTCGAGATCCTAATTTCGAGATTTAGAGGTTTCGAGGTTTCGAGGTTTCGAGGTTTCGAGGTTTCGAGGTTTCGAGGTTTCGAGGTTTCGAGGTTTCGAGGTTTCGAGGTTTCGAGGTTTCGAGGTTTCGAGGTTTCGAGGTTTCGAGGTTTCGAGGTTTCGAGGTCTCGAGGTTTCGAGGTTTCGAGGTTTCGAGGTTTCGAGGTTTCGAGGTTTCGAGGTTTCGAGGTTTCGAGGTTTCGAGGTTTCGAGGTTTCGAGGTTTCGAGGTTTCGAGGTTTCGAGGTTTCGAGGTTTCGAGGTTTCGAGGTTTCGAGGTTTCGAGGTTTCGAGGTTTCGAGGTTTCGAGGTTTCGAGGTTTCGAGGTTTCGAGGTTTCGAGGTTTCGAGGTTTCGAGGTTTCGAGGTTTCGAGGTTTCGAGGTTTCGAGGTTTCGAGGTTTCGAGGTTTCGAGGTTTCGAGGTTTCGAGGTTTCGAGGTTTCGAGGTTTCGAGGTTTCGAGGTTTCGAGGTTTAGAGGTTTCGAGGTTTCTAGGTTTCGAGATTGAGAGGTTTCAAGATTTCGAGATTTCGAGATCCTGATTTCGAAGTTTCGAGATTTCAAGATTTCGAGATCCTGATTTCGAGGTTTCGAGATTTAGAAGTTTCAATATTTAGAGATTTCGAGATCCTGATTTCGAGATTTCGAGAGTTCGAGATCCTGATTTCGAGATTTCAAGAATTAGATAGAGGTTTCGAGGTTTCGAGGTTTCAAGGTTTAAAGGTTTCGAGGTTAAGAGGTTTCGAGGTTTCGAGGTTTCGAAGTTTCGAGGTTTCGAGGTTTAGAGGTTTCGAGGTTTCGAGGTTTCGAGGTTCGAGGTTTCGAGGTTTCGAGGTTTCGAGGTTTCGAGGTTTCGAGGTTTCGAGGTTTCGAGGTTTCGAGGTTTCGAGGTTTCGAGGTTTCGAGGTTTCGAGGTTTCGAGGTTTCGAGGATTCGAGGTTTCGAGGTTTAGAGGTTTAGAGGTTTCGAGGTTTCGAGGTTTCGAGGTTTCGAGGTTTCGAGGTTTCGAGGTTTCGAGGTTTCTAGGTTTCGAGATTGAGAGGTTTCAAGATTTCGAGATTTCGAGATCCTGATTTCGAAGTTTCGAGATTTCACGATTTCGAGATCCTGATTTCGAAGTTTCGAGATTTAGAAGTTTCAATATTTAGAGATTACGAGATCCTGATTTCGAGATTTCGAGAGTTCGAGATCCTGATTTCGAGATTTCAAGAATTAGAGGTTTCGAGATTTCGGTTTCGAAGCTTCGAGGTTTCTAGGTTTCGAGATTGCGAGGTTTCAAGATTTCGAGATTTCGAGATCCTGATTTCGAAGTTTCGAGATTTCAAGATTTCGAGATCCTGATTTCGAGGTTTCGAGATTTAGAAGTTTCAATATTTAGAGATTTCGAGATCCTGATTTCGAGGTTTCGAGATTTAGAAGTTTCAATATTTAGAGATTTCGAGATCCTGATTTCGAGATTTCGAAGTTTCGAGGTTTCGAGGTTTCGACGTTTCAAGGTATAGAGGTTTCGAGGTTTAGAGGTTTAGAGGTTTCGAGGTTACGAGGTTTTGAGGATTCGAGGTTTCGAGGTTTCGATGTTACAAGGTTTCAAGATTTTGAGGTTTCGAGGTTTCGAGGTTTAGAGGTTTAGAGGTTTCGAGGTTTCGAGGTTTCGAGGTTTCGAGGTTTCGAGGTTTCGAGGTTTCGAGGTTTCGAGGTTTCGAGGTTTCGAGGTTTCGAGGTTTCGAGGTTTCGAGGTTTCGAGGTTTCGAGGTTTCGAGGTTTCGAGGTTTCGAGGTTTCGAGGTTTCGAGGTTTCGAGGTTTCCAGGTTTTGAGGTTTCGAGGTTTCGAGGTTTCGAGGTTTCGCGGTTTCGAGGTTTCGAGGTTAAGAGGTTAAGAGGTTTAGAGGTTTCGAGGTTTCGAGGTTTCGAGGTTTCGAGGTTTCGAGGTTTCGAGGTTTCTAGGTTTCGAGATTGCGAGGTTTCAAGATTTCGAGATTTCGAGATCCTGATTTCGAAGTTTCGAGATTTCAAGATTTCGAGATCCTGATTTCGAGGTTTCGAGATTTAGAAGTTTCAATATTTAGAGATTACGAGATCCTGATTTCGAGATTTCGAGAGTTCGAGATCCTGATTTCGAGATTTCAAGAATTAGAGGTTTCGAGATTTCGGTTTCGAAGCTTCGAGATTTCTAGGTTTCGAGATTGCGAGGTTTCAAGATTTCGAGATTTCGAGATCCTGATTTCGAAGTTTCGAGATTTCAAGATTTCGAGATCCTGATTTCGAGGTTTCGAGATTTAGAAGTTTCAATATTTAGAGATTTCGAGATCCTGATTTCGAGGTTTCGAGATTTAGAAGTTTCAATATTTAGAGATTTCGAGATCCTGATTTCGAGATTTCGAAGTTTCGAGGTTTCGAGGTTTCGACGTTTCAAGGTTTAGAGGTTTCGAGGTTTAGAGGTTTAGAGGTTTAGAGGTTTCGAGGTTACGAGGTTTTGAGGATTCGAGGTTTCGAGGTTTCGAGGTTTCGATGTTACAAGGTTTCGAGGTTTCGAGGTTTCGAGGTTTCGAGATTTCGAGGTTTCGAGGTTTCGAGGTTTCGAGGTTTCGAGGTTTCGAGGTTTCGAGGTTTCGAGGTTTCGAGGTTTCGAGGTTTCGAGGTTTCGAGGTTTCGAGGTTTCGAGGTTTCGAGGTTTCGAGTTTTCGAGGTTTCGAGGTTTCGAGGTTTCGAGGTTTCGAGGTTTCGAGGTTTCGAGGTTTCGAGGTTTCAAGGTTTCGAGGTTTCGAGGTTTCGAGGTTTCGAGGTTTCGAGGTTTTAAGGTTTCGAGGTTTCGAGGTTTCGAGGTTTCGAGGTTTCGAGGTTTCGAGGTTTCGATGTTAAAAGGTTTCGAGGTTTCGAGGTTTCGATGTTAAGAGGTTTCGATGTTAAAAGGTTTCGAGGTTTCGAGGTTTCGAGGTTTCTAGATTTTGAGGTTTCGAGGTTTCGAGGTTTCGAGGTTTCGAGGTTTCGAGGTTTCGAGGTTTCGAGGTTTCGAGGTTTCGAGGTTTCGAGGTTTCGAGGTTTCGAGGTTTCGAGGTTTCGAGGTTTCGAGGTTTCGAGGTTTCGAGGTTTCGAGGTTTCGAGGTTTCGAGGTTTCGAGGTTTCGAGGTTTCGAGGTTTCGAGGTTTCGAGGTTTCGAGGTTTCGAGGTTTCGAGGTTTCGAGGTTTCGAGGTTTCGAGGTTTCGAGGTTTCGAGGTTTCGAGGTTTCGAGGTTTCGAGGTTTCGAGGTTTCGAGGTTTCGAGGTTTCGAGGTTTCGAGGTTTCGAGGTTTCGAGGTTTCGAGGTTTCGAGGTTTCGAGGTTTCGAGGTTTCGAGGTTTCGAGGTTTCGAGGTTTCGAGGTTTCGAGGTTTCGAGGTTTCGAGGTTTCGAGGTTTCGAGGTTTCGAGGTTTCGAGGTTTCGAGGTTTCGAGGTTTCGAGGTTTCGAGGTTTCGAGGTTTCGAGGTTTCGAGGTTTCGAGGTTTCGAGGTTTCGAGGTTTCGAGGTTTCGAGGTTTCGAGGTTTCGAGGTTTCGAGGTTTCGAGGTTTCGATGTTTCGAGGTTTCGAGGTTTCGAGGTTTCGAGGTTTCGAGGTTTCGAGGTTTCGAGGTTTCGAGGTTTAGAGGTTTCGAGGTTTCGAGGTTTAGAGGTTTAGAGGTTTAGAGGTTTTGAGGTTACGAGGTTTTGAGGATTTGAGGTTTAGAGGTTTAGAGGTTTCGAGGTTTAGAGGTTTCGAGGTTTCGAGGTTTCGAGGTTTCGAGATTTTGAGGTTTCGAGGTTTCGAGGTTTCGAGGTTTCGATGTTTCGAGGTTTCGAGGATTCGAGGTTTCGAGGTTTCGAGGTTTCGAGGTTTCGAGGATTCGAGGATTCGAGGATTCGAGGATTCGAGGATTCGAGGATTCGAGGATTCGAGGATTCGAGGATTCGAGGATTCGAGGATTCGAGGATTCGAGGATTCGAGGTTTCGAGGTTTCAAGATTTTAATGTCTAAAAGTTACTTATGGCCTCCATTGAGGCACAGCTTTAATACATTAGCGAGTATTATTCACAAAGTTGTGCTAACAGGTACCAATACCATAAAGTACTACAAATTTATACAGTCCTGACGGCGCGGCGGGTTTGCTTGCGCTGCCTGCGGTGGACGACCGCACGTTTCACTACTCCCGGCACATTACTACCTCACTGGTTTCAATTTACATTCCACGGCATGTGAGTGCTGGGGCGTTTGAAATTTTGGAGTTTTACCAGTAAGCCCCAAGTGTAAATATCATAAGGTGATGTAACATGATTATTGTAAAACACTTTGCTGTACCCCGCGTTAGCTCCTCTCCTATTGGTCGTAAAATGTTTTAGCCTTCCTCGATAAATAGGCTATCGAACACCGAAAGAATTTTTCAAATCGTACCATTATTCCTTAAATTAGCACTAAATTCTTTAGCTTTATAATAATACTAGCGGCGTCTCGCGGTTTCACCCGTGGTTCCCGTTCCCGTGGGAATACGAGGATAAAATATATAGCCTATGTTACTCAGGGTGAATGTTGTATTAAAATCGGTCCAGTACTTTTTGAGTTAATTCGTCACATACAAAAATACAAATCTTTCCTCTTTATAATATTAGTGTAGAAGTAAAGAGTACTTACTTTCTTTAAGGTATTTGACATTTACTGACCCTACACTTTTACCCACTCAATACACCCGAATTAAATTACAAATGTTGCCAGCACTTACACTGTTCGAACCATTTACTACCTCCGAGATAGTATTACACTTTTCAAAGCATTTGATATCATTGGGAAACCATTCACTTAAAATGTGTGTCAGCAGATTATTTTGTAAAGAATATCCAATTTCACTCAGTACAAGATAAGGGTTAGCACAATAGACAGGGCAAAACCGGGCCCTACACAATGTGAGATGAAAGCCGTTATTTGCATACATAGTAAATCGGGGAGACCTTCCTGTTACCCCACAGTGTGGAGGTATTCAGGAAAACTGCCGTATTTTAGGTAAAACATATAATGTTATTGGGAAATATTTTGAGGTTCTTTAATAATGAAAAATTGTAATATACCCTTACAAAGTCTTGCTTTTACCTATTTTTTTAAATATTTTTCTTCTTCTACTGATACATTTTAATACTAATAGCTTAGTATTTATGAAACTAATCTGATACCTACTTTGTTAGTTGCCTATGAAGTAACATTTTAATTATATGATTAACCTATGTAGTACTTTAATTGACTATAATAATATTTTTCACTAGCTGTTCCCGTTCCCGTGTTCCCGGCAATTATTCGAATTGTTTTCACCTTTTAAACCTTCCCTAGACCTCCACGAAAATTTCAAGACCAAGATAAGATAAATTTACTAAATAACCGTTCAGCCATTGTCGAGTTTAAGCGAGACTAACGAACAGCAATTGATTTTTTATATAAGTACTCGTACATAGATAGATTTAGAAATTCCCACACAATCTTCAAACCACAAATGTAAGCGCCTCTAAATTGTTATACATTTAAAACAATGTTAATTTATGTATTTATGTAACACACATTCAAAACAAAGTTCATATACTTACCTAATTAATTATTCGCATAATACACGAGTAATTATCTAATAATTATTCTCAGTATTATGTCAGACAACTTTCTACGCCAAACATACCACATATCCGATAACTAACAAGTTTCAAACTAAACCAACAACTTTTGATTTACTTAGCTTATCTTACTGGCTATGCCCCGCGGTTTTACCCCCGTATCCCGTGGGAATTTTGGGATAAAAAGTATCTTATACGTTAGTTCTGCTTATAAGGAACATCTGTACAAAATTTTGTCTAAATCGATACAGTAGTACTTGCGTGAAAGAGTAACAAACATCCAAACTCACAAACATACAAACTTTCGGATTTATAATATTAGTAGGATTACTAGGACAAATAGCGCCCCGCGGTTTCACCCGCGTAGTTCCCGCTCCCGTGAGAATGCAGGGATAAATTATAATAAAAAACCTTCCTCTTGAATCACTCTATCTATTAAAACAAACCGCATCAAAATCCGTTGCGTAGTTTTAAAGATCTAAGCAAACATAGGGACAAAGGGACAGAGAAAGCGACTTTGTTTTATACTATACTAGCGGTCCGCCCCGGCTTCGCACGGGTCCAATTTTCCCGTTGATTTTCCAGATTTTTTTTACATAAGAACCTTCTCCTGACAATAACAAACACAACAAAAAAAGAATTGGCCAAATTGATCCAGGCGTTGTTGAGTTATGCGCTTACCAACACATTTTGCGATTCATTTTTATATTATAGATATAGTGATGGAGTGATCAACCGACCACTCCATCATTTTTTTATAGTTACTTACTTCTAACTAAGTTTATTACCTATTCTCAGACCGAATTAAATAATGTGTATCACAAAATATTTACTTTAAACGGCAATCGATCAAGCAATCCTTCTTCATTTAGATTGACTGTTTTCAAAAAAGGAAATTACTTATATGTTTACTGAAATATTTGCCTCATACAAACTTAAATGCTAATCTGTTTATTTGATTATTTTTACCTAGAACGGGAATCGAACCAACAACCTTCCTTATTTTTTCGGAATATCGAAATTATCTACTTAGCGTTTTCTAGTCAAATATCAAATACCAACCTCTTCTGCTCACCTCCTTTAGCAGTAAATATCAGTTACTGTATCAGAAACAAAAATAAATTTCAATTGCGTGTTTCAGCGCCGCACAGTGAAGGCTCTCACGTCTTGTATTGTTCGCTGAACGTAATAAGATTTGGCCAGACAAAGAACTTTGATATCCCTCAGGTTTCGTATAGTGATTTATATTGGACTAGCAGCGCCCCGCGGTTTTGCCCACGCAGTTCCCATTCCCGTGAAAATGCGGGGATAAAATTATGCTAAAAACATAACATAATCATTCACTAAGTACATCATCTTACTATAGTAACTGACCCCTAACTAAGCTCGAAGCGTGTATCTAGGGTATCAGAAACTACGCACACACTCATTCACACACACACCCAGACCGAGACAAACATTTGTGGTTCACATAAATATTCACCCCGCGCGGGAATCGAACCCGCAACCGGCGGATGGCAGTCCGGCATGGTGACCACCCTGCTATCGAGGTCGAAACCTTTCTTTTGAATCACTTCATCTATTAAAATAACCGCATCAAAATCCGTTGCGTAGTTTTAAAGATAAGGACAGACAGACGGGGACGACGACTTTGTTTTATACTATCTAGGGAAGAGGGAGAAAGGAGATAGAGTGTGAGGGAGAAAGAGAGAGGCTCACTATACGAGTGTACGGGACTTAATTGTTTGTTTTCCTTAGTTTTATTTGTAACTTATCCAGGCTTTATGTCTGTAACTTACACTGGCTTTCTGGTTGTAAAGAGTTGGTAGATTTTATTTATGTTGTATGTATTTATTTATTTACTTACTTTTAGTGGTTTGTTATAAACGCTTCGAACAGGTGCTCTTTTCTCTTTTCCGAACCTTTATCCCATGTCTATTTGGGCTCGGTTTTCAGTTTAACCCAGATTTGGCGGAATGTCAGTATTTTACGTGAAACGAGTGCCTTCAGACCTTCACAACCCAGAGGGCTATGCGACATTTTTGGTTACAACAGGTTTGCTATTTTATAAGATTTTATTTAGTTTACCTGTCCCGTTGTCTGTAATCAAATCTTGCAAGCCATTTTTCGATCACTTCTGGTTATCCGATTGAGCTGAAATTTGCCATACTTATGTAAGTCCCATGGCAATGCAATAAAAGATAAAAAAATTGTTTTTAAAAAGGCTTTGTTTAATTTATTCTTGTTTCAATTTATTTTGACGTTAATTTTGGTATATAGGTATATGAAAGTGGAAAGTTTATTAAATAAAACACATATTTAAAATATTCACAACTTGTTTATTGCACCGATTAACATTTATTATAAAATATAACAAACAAACTGTAACTTTATAATTTGAGTTTAACTTGATTGAATATTCATACAATTAGTTACTTAAACAAATAATAACGAAAATGAAATCTCTTCCAAAATTATTTACTTACTCATGAGATCAAAATTTGAATAAATACAAGATGGCGACGAAAATTTAACAATGAATCCGCCGACATAGACTAGATATTTACTTAAAATTATCACAAAAATATGTAATCAAAATTCAAATTAAAGTATTTAATTAAAATAATTTGTAATATTTTTTACACAATTTATGACACAATTCTTTCATAAAAACTTAAAAACATTTCATTAAAATTACCAATCACGAATTAACAATATTATCTATATTACAAATCTACAGCAACCAATTTTAACCAGAATTCACATTAGGTTTAGGCTAAATTATATATAGGCTTAGGCTAAATTATAATCTAGATGAGAACCTAGACCTATCTACAAGGAAGCACACAGGTTGAAAGAAGCACAACACAGAGTATATTCTAAGTATTATTCTAGAATATATTTGGCAAGTATATACAGTATGGGTTCCGTATAAAATTGAATTAAATTGTATTGTCTTGGATTTTAAAAAATAACATTAATTATTCCATTCACTCACTGATTGAGGTAGACTACCAAAAGTGAAAAATCG
The DNA here is from genome assembly GCA_958496195.1 of Timandra comae. Classification (NCBI taxonomy): domain Eukaryota; kingdom Metazoa; phylum Arthropoda; class Insecta; order Lepidoptera; family Geometridae; genus Timandra; species Timandra comae. The sequence goes on along the minus strand of OY292372.1, from coordinate 7,049,548 downwards.
GTCTTAACTTGCCTAGTGGCATGTGCACCTGCCTTCAAAAACTGATGTTCTACGTTCTTTCCTGGGCCAAGCTGCATATTTGCTACGATCTTTTTTTGACTACAAACATGGCTTGACTTTGAGATCATCGACACGCATTGGATAAGCGTGGTAATAACACTTATTTCTCCTCGCTGTACTAATAATGACATCAATGAGAGAAACTTTTGCCCTGCAGAAGATCTTACATACTGGAACCTCTTTTGTGCGTTTTCTTTAATAAAATAATATTAGAATATTATCTTTCACTTAACAAGGAACCCTAGAACTTCAAGTAATTTACAAAGTATTTAAAAATATAACAGTGAGCTCATAATTTGACGATTAAAACTTAATGACGAATTTTTTAGTAAAAATAGTAGATAGAAAAGTGTAAAGTTTACCCTGAAAACAAATTATTATTAGGTTCATTTTAAAATTTGGATACACGACAGGGAATAAGAGACCGCGGAAGGGCCCGCAAGAGCATGCAGTAGAGAAACTATAAATTATACAAAAACTAGCAGCGCCCCGCGGTTTCACTCGCGTAGTTCCCATACCCGTGGGAATACATGGATAAACTATAGTGCTATAAACCTCACGGAGCCCGAGACTTTTCCAACGAATGCAAAACCGTGGAAATCGGTGCGTGCGTTCTGGAGTTATAACGTCAGGAAGGAAAACCCGACTTATATAGTAGATATACTTAGGAATCTTGGAGAAAGTTCTGTTTTAAGTTTTTATTATCTGTATCTAAGCTATCAAGCGTTGGCAGGACGATCTGGCTACCTTCAGCAGTCGGTGGGAGACTGCGAAGGATAGATATAGATTATTTCTTGTTTATAACAGACAAGACATTTTTTGTACATAGATCCGACATAATTCTTCTCATTTACGAATATTTTCATCTTAATATGAAGCCGACAAGACTAAATTTCATACCGTGTGGGCTAGCGGCCTTATGCAATCAAAATTGGTTTAAAAAAGTTATCTAAACCACAAAATGACCCTTGAAAGTGAACGCAATGTCTAAATCTCTTTAAATAAAAATGAATCCCTATTCCCTTGGCCACGGCATCACGCGTGAGCAGCTGGACCGATTGACTTGAAATTTGGTACAGGGACAGCTTATGATCCGGAGAAGGACATAGGCTATGTTTCATCCCGAAATCCCCACGGGATCGGGAACTATGCGGGTTAAGCCGCAGGACACAGCTAGTAATACATAGAAAACTGTTGGAAAAAGGTAACAAAACCAAAGACTGTCCTTTTCAAACGCACACAATGCTTATCCAATTAGGGTTTATTCATCCATAAAAAGGTTAATCGAAGTAAGAAAACAGGTTGAACTCTTTCAGGTGTAAAAGTAGTAGGTCTACCGAAATAAAGGGAGCATATTTATAAAGATCGGGTTTTATTTTTAGACTTTATCCGTAGTTTGTATGTATGTCGCAGATATATTGTTAGAGCTGTGATATTATAATTTCACTAGTGATATTTTGATATTGTAATTTCACTAGTGATATATTAATTATACGGTAGATTGTTAGTGATATATTTTTTTACATTTTAACAGCATTTTAGATAACACGGATTTCTATTAAGTAGTGTTTATTGCTGTACCATAACCAAAGTCAGAAGAAGAAATAGGTTTTGTTGCGACGAGGGTGGCACTTAGGAAACCCCGAACCGCAAACCTGTATCATCATCATCGTCAGCTCATATACCATGATAAAACATAATCATTCACTACATCATCTCATTATAGTAACTGACCCCTAACTAAGTTCGAAACTTGTATCTAGGGTATCAGAAACTACGCACTATATGTTTGCATGGACCTGTATGTATACTTTATAAGAAATGAATTTCACAATATCCCCTTAAATTAAAATTGTACTAGTGAAATCGTAAAATCACGGTCACAATATACCTGCGACATATCAAATGATTTATATTCGGTTTGGTTATTGAAGAGTTTGGAAATTGAATATTTTTATTCCTAGTATCGGAGGCCTACCTATATTTTAGGCGCAATAACTTCAACGTGTTGCCTCCAAAAGATAAAGAGGCTTTACGTGACTAGATAGAGGTTTAGGACAAAACCTGGCACAGACATGATTAATAAAAAAATAAGTAAAGATATGTCTAATAATAAAATAATACTGGTTCTTCACATAATTCCTTAAAATACTCGTAGTATTCCGTAAAAATCCCTAATAATTTAATTGGCATAATCAACAATATTAAAACCTTAACGTACCACTATATCAACACTTAGATTCACATGTAAAATCAACTCTAAACACTTTTAATCAACATCCTAAAAGTTTTTCAGTCCACGAAATTATTTCTTTTCTAAAAATCTTCGCAAACACACATATAACAAAGACTACTGTCATTAGTATCTTGTAATGCTAAGCGATCACACAACGCGTGTCATGGGATGCTCCAGCTGAGGAATCTGGTGGAGGTTCCACGGACCTTCCACCTCCACTCCACTCCAAATTATCAATCATTTCCATCAGCTCCTTAAAAACAGCAATCACTCTCCAGTTATACTTGGCTGAGCACTCCACGTAACCACACTTCCAGTGCTTCCTGACCAAGTTCACAATATTCCTCCTCTTTTCTCTGGAATCTCCACAAGCGCTTTCAGCTATAGCTAGCTGCTGCAAGCCTGATGCAGCGGAAGGCGTGTTGCTGCATAACAGATCCTGTTTATTCCCAACTACCAGAACTGGGACGTTTCTCATATCTCTGCTCTCGACCATCTGGTCTCTGAGCGTTCTTATGTATTGGAATGTTTCGACGTTCGACAGATCAAAGACCAGGATATATGCTGTAGCATTCCGAAGGCCGTAGAAGCGGTAATGAGCCCATTCATAGTAGGAGTTGATCGGGAAGTAAGGGATCACAGGAACGTCCGTGATTTTTACTTCATAGAGATGTTCGTTGATGATTACCGATGGATAGAACGTGTGCTTTCGGTCCGTTGGCAAATATTCTTCGGAGAAATCGCTCCATACGAATTGCTGGAACAAAAATTTTATGTTAATCTCTTTTAATTAAGTTGTGTTGTTTAGTTATGTTTAAAAAGACAATAAAGGTATTTTTATTTTGAATGTTTTAGGACACGAGAAATCTAAACTTTACAAATACCAACTCTAATCATAAATACAGCAATAAAAGATTGATTTTTGCTGTATTATCCTAGTTTTTACCCCCGTTAATCCTAAGCCAGTCAGTGGGAATCTTATATTTTATTCCTGGTTATAAGGAACATCAAAGTATATCAATTTTCATCTAAATCGGTCCAGTAGTATATCGATTTCGCGAGCATGACCAAAGTGATAAAATTTATCACATGGTAAAATTAAATATGGCGGGTATTTTTATCATATTTTGACAGTTGGATGTTGATTAATCGCTGTATTTATCGCGTTTTGGAAGTCATGCTAGCCCGGCAAAGCCTAATTCAAATTTCAGCCCAATCCATTAACTACTAAGCCGTATATTCATATATCACTCCGCAACGGTTGCCTTCCGCATAAATAGTTTAAACTCCACAAAATAATTCTACTGAAACTAACCACAATACATTATACAATATTCAACAAAGTTTAGCACCTAAAAGTTACTAAGAGGCTTTAAGCACTGTAGTGTGGAGAGCTTTTGGTTACGTTAAATTATACATGCCACCACAATTAAGCCTTCAACAGTATATAGTGAATTAAATAGGAAACTGGATGTGTATATAGTTTTAGACGGATATTGTTATATAATAGTGAATTAAATAGAAAACTGGATATGTATATAGTTTTAGAGTTGTTATAGATAGAATTGGCAGCGCCCCGCGGTTCCACCCGCGTAGTTTTAAATTTACCCCTGTGGCGACATCTACACACCACATAAGGAACTAATTACTAACAGCGCCATAAAAACCAAAAGTATATAGATTTATTGTTAGGTAGTTGAATTAATTTACAGCATTTAATCTTGTATGGGACTATTAACGAAAATTTGTAAGTGAGTTCGTTTTATGGTCGAGAAATTTTGAAAATTAATCACCTTTGATAGTCGAAATATGGTTTCGAATTTTGGAAAAAAAATCATTCGCCATTTTTAATTGCATGCAGGGAAAATTTTGGGAAAAATTCCAAGGTTAAGGGAAGGTATGAAAGTTAGTATTCATTTAATTTCAACAAAAATAATGTTATTTTCTGACTTGTGTGTACATAATAGTCGAAAGTAAACAGTTTTTTTCCGCAATTAGACTTTTAATGAGTCCTTTGTGTGTGTTTTCAGACTTTATTTGTTACTTACAATTTGTATAAATAATCTTTTTTAGTAATATTACGAACATTTGATAATGTTTCGAAAGAAGACGAATCTTTGTTATTATTTTAATTAAGTTTATACATTAAAAAACTTAATTTCAAACATGAATAATATTAATTTATATTACTACTAGCTGCGCCCCGCGGTTTCACACGCGTAGTTCCCGTTCCCGTTCCCGTAGGAATTTCGGGATGAAAAATAGATGTTGACCGATTCTCAGACCTATTGAATATGCTCACAAAATTTCATGAGAATCGGTCAAGCCGTTTCGGAGGAGTGTGGCAACGAAAACTGTGACACGAGAATTTTATATATTAGACTACTAGTGGCAATAAATTTACTGCAAGGCAATCTCATCTCGTGCCTTTAGAGTAATCTGTTATACTCAGAAATTCTAATAGTGATTAACACGATATATTCAAAACAGAACTACTTAGTTATGCCCCGGAATTGAATCCACGTTAGCTCATCATCAAGCCTAGCTCGGCTAGGTTAGAGGTCCTAGTCTAGCGGATGTGCGGCCCGCTTACCGTTGCGCCGGCACTCAGCGCCCAGACGATGTCGCCCCCGGGGGTTTTAGTGGGTAGGACCTCCACCGCTCCATCTTGGTGGAGGGTGAGTCCCACATACCCCGCTGCTTCGGCGTGGGGATGCGTCAAAGCATTTCTCCCGGGACATAAAAAAAAGGCTAGGAGAGGTCCTAGTCTAGCTAGGCTTAGCTTGATGATGAGCGTTCCTTTTACAAATTCTTCAGTTTTATAATATTAGGTACTTGCAGCGGTGCCCCACACTTTAATCCATATTAGCTCCTTCTTACGTGGTCTTAGCGTTATATAGCCCTCTCATGCCCGGTATGTTCCAGGGTCTTCGCCAAGAAGATTGGCTACATAAGCCACATGAGGGCACACGACAGACAGTCGTAGCCGGAGGTGAAGTAGTCGCCGTGGCTGAAAACGGTCGGAATCCTATATATAGCCTATAACCTTCATCAATAACTGAACTATCTAACACTATTTTATTTTTTAAATTGGACCAGTAATTCCTGAGATTAGCGCGTTCAAACAAATTTATCAGCTTTAGAATATCAGTATGGATACTACACGAGATAACCTACAACCGAAGATCTAATATTACCTACTACATTATTCTGATATCGCAATATATTATGTATTGTATGTAAATATCATATATCCCGAACATACCCTCAAGATCGATATAAATTGAATTCCACATACGGTGGCCATATTGGCAAATATTCTATGAATTTATTACAATACACTAATAAATAATTTGATTGCATACGACGATGTATGACGCGAATGTTTATTTATAGCAACTCGGTGGGAAATTGGTTTATAAATAGAATGTTCGAGATAAATTGGAACGTATTTTTAGTTTTGAGGGGGCGTAAAACAATGGTATTGGATTTACTATATCGTAAAGCAAGAAAATAGGATTATTATTTAAAGAATGGGACCTTTCGTCCTATATGATGTAACACACTTTAAAAGTTCTCGATGAGTACTACAATTTTTTGTATGGGCTGAAGAATTTTATCTGCAGGAAAACCGCTAGAAATTATTAAAATACTTCATGACGTGTAGTCCTGTCATGTTGTGACACTTTGTGATCTACGTCATTAGAAAGGTTTTGATGAGTACTATAACTTCTTGTATGGGCTGAAGTCTGTATCTCGTTGAAGGAAACCGCTAGGGCGGATTAACTGACTTCATGAGGTGTCGTCCAGTCATGTTGTAACCTTGTGACCAACGTCGTTTGAAAGGTCTCTTAATCTCCACGCTAAGATCAATAGGTGAGAAGAGGCGCTAACGCAGGTTATACTTTCGTTACCTCCACAGCACTATATTAATTTAATCTAATAGTTAATTTGTTACTTTGGATGAAGATCGCTATTTGTTTGAGATACAAGCTTAGACTAGGCGTATGTTGAGAAGCAGGCGACGATGCAGGCCGCGCAGGGCAGAGCAGAGTACATTTTGTAAAGCATGGGACGTCGCGAGAGAGAGAGCAGGACAGACACATGTCTGCGTCGCACGTGCCTGCTCTGCCTTGCGCGGCCTGCGTCGCCTGCGTGTCACCATACGCCTTCGCTTAATGTTAAGTTTAGGCGCAGATGCTAATTATTATCATTTTTTCTGAAAAAGAAAGAAAGAAAGAAAGAAACTCCTCACCTGTATAATACTAGTTTTGCCGACGGCCGGGGCTCCAAGGAGCACCACCTTGACGAGGTCCAGGCTGTCTGGACTCGGCTCCACGCTGGGAGCCCCTCCCACCGTCAGAGAGCCCCCACCGCCTCGCTCCAGGTAGTCCAGGTCCAATTCTGGAACAACGGGATAAGGGGGAGATTAAAGAAAGATACTTAGAATGTTGTAAGAATAGTTTTTTAACATAATGTCATTATAGTAACTGACCCCTAACTAAGTTCGTGACTTGTATCTAGGGTATCAGAAACTACGCACACACTCATTCACACACACACCCAGACCGAGACAAACCCGGCATGGTGACCACTCTGCCATGGAGGTCGTCGTTGTGCGTAACTTTTAAAATTACTTGGTAAGATTCGGTTATCTGGGATAAGGGGCTGGTTTAAAGGAAGATATAATTTTGTATGAATAGATCTCCTCGCTCCAGGATATTCTAGGTCCCGTTCTGGAACAATGGGAAAGGTTTAAATTAAGGAAGTACTTGGTATGAACCGTTTTTAGGTTTCCGTGCCCAAAGGGTAAAAACGGGACCCTATTACTGAGACTTCGCTGTCCGTCCGTGAGTCGGTGATATCTATACAATAAAAAATTTCACGGATGCTGTATTTCTATTGCCGCTATAACAACAAATACTAAAAACGAAATAAATTAAATATATAAGGGGGGCACCCATACAACAAACGCGATTTTTGTCGTTTTTTGCTACGGAACCCTTCGTGTGCGAGTCCGACAAGCACTTGGCTGGTTCTTCATCCTATGACGTCACACCCAGTTTTGTCTTTTTTATATATGAAGACTGGTGCACGTCAAAATAATTCATCCTTTTCATTTTCAACCAACTCTCTTCTACATTTATTTACTAGCTGTGCCTCGCGGTTTTACCCACGTAGTTCCCGATCCTGTAGGAATGTGGGGATAACATAACCTAACCTAACCTTCCCATTGAATCACTCTATCTATTACTGAAAACCGCATCAAAATCCGTTGCGTAGTTTTAAAGATCTAAGCATACATAGGGACAGAGAAAGTGACTTTGTTTTATACTATGTAGTGATGATACACATAATGGTTTCCAATATTCACCTACTTGAGAATTCACCCTGTAGGCATATCTACAATTATATTAAAGTTATGTTATTCTGCTGGGCTGGAATTCCAATGTATTCCAATGAATAATCGGAATTCCACCGCAATGTTATCAAAACAAATACATTATTGAATAACATTACCTATATTTTATTTATATTACCACGAGTACCTGTGCCTCGCGGTTTCACCCGTGTAGTTCCCGTTCCCGTAGGAATATGGGGATAAAATTATGTTAAAACCTTCCCACTGAATCACTCTATCTATTAAAACAAACCGCATCAAAATCCGTTGCGTAGTTTTGAAGATAGATAGATAGATAGATAGATAAACACTTTATTGTACAACTTACACCACATACGAAAATACAAATTTCAGAAATACCAAATTAACATAATAGAGTCGCACAATGGGCGGCCTTATCGCAAGATAAGATTAAGATCTAAGCATACTAGAGAAAGCGACTTTGTTTTACTATGTAGTGATAAACAAAAAATCAAATCTATTTTCTGTATCGATAAGTATTGATCTGTAAACGCTATGAAAAATTCTACAACGAAGGAAGAGAGAGCAGAGGAACAAAACTTTTTACCGATAAAGGAAAAACCAACCTCTTGTATCGAAAATTTCTCCTATTTCACAACTTTGAACAGAAACGAATCTTTTCGCGAATAAAGGAACTCTCTATTAAGAAACATTAGTTTTAACACAAGCCCCGGTATACGTGGCACTTCAAATGGCTTTTTAAAACTGTACAAAGTTTGAAACACGAAATTTCCTCGACACTTTCGGTCTTACCACAAAACGAAGTCTAAATTTAAAACACATTTTAAAACGATTTTTACAAAAAATTGTACCATAAATCGATGTCTACCTCTAAAATTGGTTTAGGCAGTGTTTGAAATGACAGTCTACCTAAAAACTCTGATGCCCTTGTTTAAAGCTATTTCTAAAATGGCCGCCTGAATTTGTATCAGCTGATTTGAAACGTCAACGTGATTTTATATCGATTATGATATTATGACCTCTTTAGTTTGTTATTCAACCTCTTTGCTATATTGTTACTACAAGGTGGCGCTTGATGGCGCTAGTGCACAAACTCCAAAACGGCGAGAATATGAAAAGATGTAAAAAAACTATTCGAAACGTATTAATGTAATTATATTCTAATGAAAGAACTGCATTGTGTCATTGAATTCAATTTATTTATTTAGACAATAAGTACATTATATTCTAAGAGAGACCCCTCTCGAGACCCTACCTCCCGTGCTAGTTACAAACTGTGTTACGGTAAGGTAAGGCCTCTCAAACCACGCGCACATATAAAATCATTCAAATATATGAGGAACATGGCCGTGTACTTCGTAGGTACTTGAAGTAAACGATACGGTGCAGGTAGGCTCCACAACACGTAAGGTGACCTCTGTTGCTGTAGCAGGGGCGATACCACGTCGGTTACGGGACGGATACGGTCGACGTTTCCTCTCCACCAGGGTGAAGCCATCCACGTCGCCTTTCTCTGCTGCACTGACTGCTGTTCGCTGTTTCTTCGGTGCAGCTACGCTCTTAACCTCAATAGTACGCACCAGATGAGGCTTGTTGGGTAGCTCACGTAACTCGCCTTTGTTGATAGTAGTGACAAAATGATTATTCTGCCGAACATTGAGGCAGTTGTTGCGGCACGACACGACTGCTCATGTTTTCGGTACAAACGCAACGCAACGGTACAAATCCATTAATTGCTACTCTGCAAGTTTTAACTATTTAAAATTGTACGAAAATATAAAATTAAACACAACGTCGATTGAATAAATAGTCACACATGACATAAGTCAGTCAGACAACGTCGATCAACAGTCAATTCAAAAAACGTTCCTTTACGGATTAAACGATCTTTGAGAATGAAAATATCAAGTAATTAGTTCACTGTGTCTTCAATCAACAATTATATTTATAGACAATAATACTTTTAAAAATAAATTATATCAATTAATAACTTAATTCAATAATTATTATCAACTTTTGAGATACATTTGTTTATGTTGTACTCAACTTGTCCTGCATATAACGTAACGCGTTTATGTATTGCCATACGTATTTTATTAAAACCAGAGAGAAACAGTATCGTGATCCTTATTCTATGAGTAAAACCATTTTTCTCAAGACAAGAGCAAGACAACGATTTGTGGTAAGAAAAATTCAAACACGGTCTAACATGCCAAAATCGTGTTTGACTGAAGAGTGGTCTAGAGAGTGTTTAAACATCGATTTATGGTAAGACGGTTTGTTTTTCCATTCCATTGAGTTCGCAATTTCATTGATGTTTTTACAATCTATCCAATTTGGGCGTTTCGTTTTGTTGTGTACTGTTTCCGGGAATATTTAGTAAATCCTTTGTTCTTTTAGTTGACAGTGACACGGCTGGTTTTTAGTTGGTATCGCTATGTTTGGATAAATAAATTGAAAAAACGGAATTAGAGCATAATTTAATCCTAATTAGTCCTAACTAATATTATAAATGCGAAAGTAACTCTGTCTGTCTGTCTGTTACCTTTTCACGGCTAAACTACTGAACCTATTGACTTGAAATTTGGTGCAGGGGTAGCTTATAGTCCGGAAAAGAACATAGGATACTTTTTATCCCGAAATTGCCACGGGAACGGGAACTACGCGGGTGAAACCGCGGGGCGCTGCTAGTTTAATTTAAATTTTACAAGGAATTAGTAAGACACAATACAGAGATGATAAATGTTTTATTTCTTTTTAAACATTGTAAACAAACACTACAAAACTTTGACAATTGATCCTTTAAGAAAGAAAGGTGATATAATAAAACTCTATTATTCACAAGTGAATTATAAGAAGTATTTCAATGGTATTGTACTTTATTTCCATTTCAAAGGAGATGCAAGAAATATTTTAAAGTAGGCTAATGGATTCTTAATGGGTTCAGGAATTGCTACAAAGTAGGTACAAGGGCCTATACTTGTATATTTATAAGGTAGCGAAGATAATATTGCTGTAAATAATAGCGTTGGAAGTTGTTTCATAGAAGCATCTTGAATTGTATTTGTTGATAGGTATGTCTCAACATAAATTTTAACTTAAATTTAATTGTAATGTAGAAAAAATTTAATTAATAAGTACTATTGAATTAGGTACCTGTAATGATAGAATTTGTATGTTTAAATAAATAAATAAAAAAATATATTATGTTTCTGTAACATCATCACACACAACGCACAGACACATACATTATACACACTCCTATTGAAGCATGGTTCTATAATTGATTAAATATACAAAAAAACACACTAAGGGCCTATTTCAGCATCTTCAAGTAACATTCCGAGTAGCTACTCACATGTTTTGTTTTTGTCACTTGATATGAAGTAAGAAAAAGACAAAACTAACTTTACTTGAAGGTCGTTAAATAGAATCAAAGACAAAAAAAAACCATTATTTAAAATCCAATAATAAAAAAGTCTGTAAAAATTACAAATTATAGTCTAATCATAAAAAAATCTTTACAAAAATTCAAATTTCGCCACCCTACGTCCAAAAATTACCATACAACAACGAAATATAATAAAAGAATAACATTTTCCCTTTCATACTTTGAACAACCCTAAAATTTATAAGAAAAACTAACAGCGCCCCGCGGCTTCACCCGCGTAGTTCTCGTTCCCGTGGGAATTTTGGGATAAAAAGTATCCTATGTGTTATTCTGATGTATAAGCAAGATTATTGTGAAGTTTCATTAAAATCCATTCAGTAGTTTTTGCGTGAAAGAGTAACAAACATCCATACTTACAAACTTTCGCCTTTATAATATTAGTAGGATAGGTCCTTTTTACACAATTACTCATTTGTATTGTTTGTTCAGGCACAATGCTACGAAAACAGAGGATTGTATATATATATAAAACGCGTCGCAGGTATATTGTCAAAATGATACTCGTATTATTTTCAACTAGAAGTGCCCCGCGGTTTTACTTGCGTAGTTCCCGCTCCCTTGATAATTCAGGGATAAAATTATGCTAAAAATCTTCCTCTTGAATCATTAAAAAAACCGCATCAAAATCCGTTGCGTAGTTTTAAAGATTTAAGCATACAAAGGGACATAGGGACAGAGAAAGCGACTTTTATACTATGTAGTGATAGCGAAATTATATTTGAACTCGTATACCTAATAACTTTGCCACGTGGCTTAAACCGTATTAGGTCTACTACTATTGGTCGCAGCCATTCTTCAATAAATGAGCCATCCAACACTGAAGGAATTTTTCAAAACGGTACTGTTCCTGAGGTTAGCTGAAGATTTTGTTTGTTTAGTAGAACACGCTAATCTCAGGAGCTAATGGTCCGATTTTTCATGACCAATTTGAAAGGAGTTAGGCGCGTGTCCACGATAAGTTTGTTTTGTTGGATTCAGATAAAATAAAAGTATTCATTTGGATACTAGATTTTTTCTTGTCTAAAATAGACAAAAAAAATCTTAAGTATACCCGACAAAATTCTTCTCATTTACGTGAAAATTGACGACCTCGATGGCAGAGTGGTCACCATGCCGGACTGCCATCCGTAAGGTTGCGGGTTTGATTCCCGTGCGGGATGAATATTTGTGTGAACAACAAATGTTTAGCTCAGTCTGGGTGTGTGTGTAAATGAGTGAGTGCGTAGTTTCTGATACCCTAGATACAAGTGTCGAGCTAAGTTAGGGGTCAGTTACTATAATGAGATGATGTAGTGTATGATTATGTTATGTTAATTTCATCTAATCTGAATCCGACATGACAAATTTCTTACAGTGGACACAAGGCCTTAACGCGTAAAACGCGGGCCACCGTTAGTATTCATACACTTAGAAATAAAGGCAAACAAAAATTAATTTCTCATCACAATATAAATTTAGAAGTACTTTACAACAAAGACTTCAATAAGTAATGAAGACATTCTAATACCTTTTCAAACATTCATCAAGGTATGACGCAGAACAAGACCGAGACTAAAAAGTAAAACATAAAATCTAATTGAATAGGCTTTATCACTAAAAACTTCGTCAGCACTCCTGAAAGGGAAAAAAAAAATGTTTACGAACTTCCCATTGAAAAGGTATGAAAGTTTCAGTAACTTTTATGTTAGATTCTTTGAAAGTTATAGATTTCTTTGAAAGCTTATTTAGTTGTTGTGCTTCGCAGTTTTAAACCCTTTTTGTCGCGTTTTTTCTTGTAAAAGTTATAGGTAGATAGATAGAGAGATAGATAGATAGAGTAGTAGCTGTAAACATGGTTTTACTTGCGTCTTTTCCAAAGTTATGCTTCACTACATAGTATAAAACAAAGTCGCTTTCTCTGTCCCTATGTATGCTTAGATCTTTAAAACTACGTAACGGATTTTGATGCAATTTGTTTTAATAGATAGACTGATTCGGTGGAAAGGTTTTTAGCATTAGTATTTTTATCCCCATATTCTTACGGGAACGGGAACTACGCGAGTGAAACCGCGGGGCGCCTACGCTATAATAATTATCTGCGTGGTAAATTTTGGCGTAATTTGTTCAGTAGAACTTGTGTACAAATAAAACATTGGCAAAAACTTTTAAATTATACCCAAATTATGAGGGTATGCTAATATTATATAATCCGCCATCTTTGATATTCCGCCATATAAAATGATTTCCCTTATCTAACCACACATAAATTGTTTTTAAATTTTTTGCAAGATACTTGAAACAAAACCTACAAACACAAGTACTTAGTTATTTATTCATAAAACGTAATAAACCTTTATTGTTTTTTAATATCTTTCATGGATTTAATCATACTCGTATTCAGAGAAATGGAAATAATAAAACATAATTTTTCATCCACGTACGAACATAATAAAAAATATGGTAATCCGACTCGGATGAAGCTTACCTACATATGTACTCACTTAACACAGCATTTAATCATAATAAAATGTATGGTTCCGTAGGAAATTGAATAATTTAATCTTAGGATAATATATTGCGTATTGTTTTTATTTGATAAAGGGCCTATTTCACGACCTTCGCACACGCTTGAAAAGCACCCGTTGAGCACACGTGATAGTGATAGTATATGGGCGGTGGTTTGTAGAGTATAAGAATTTAATTAAAAATAAACCAAACAATCTGTCTGTACACAACAACAACCTTCATCCAGACTCTTTACCCAATTAAGGCGGGAACACAACACAAAAACCTTAATTTATATCCCTGTTTTTCGTATCCTATCCGCAACAAAAACATTTCTTTTTCCAATACCAAAATTTCCTGTATAATTGAGCACATTAATTCCATTATAAGGGTTTCCCATTCGACAACTGTACCCTGAACTAGCACACCTATAAATAACGTTCGTTCGTTCGTTTTCCTCATACGGAATTCAATTTACTTTGTTCCCACCCGCGGCTTCGCGTTATGAAGTTTGTACTTGTTAGATAAGGCCAATTTTATCGCTATTCTTTTTTGACATCTTATTTAGCGGAATTAGCTATTGAATGGATGATGTTATACCTGAGTTACGTATTCTTTGGGTCTCTGCTTGTTTGAATCTTCTGACTGTGAAATTTTGTTTTGCTAGTGTAAACCCCGATGTCCTCTGACGTCATTATAAATCCTGATCTCGTAGAAAATTTGGAATAAAAAGTATCTTATCTGTTAATCCAGAAAAGAAACTGTATGTTCACCAAAATTTCATTTAAAATACGGTACAGATGTACATGCACAGGTGTCTCCTTCATAATTCTAAGATTAGATCTTACCTAGAATCTAATCTAATCTAGTCTGATGGCAGTCGCTTCACGTAAAATACTGACATTCCGCCAAATTTGGTTTAACTGAAAACCGACCCCAAATAGACATAGGATAAAGGCTCGGAAAAGAAGAAGAAGATCTTACTTAGAATTTTTCTGCCCAGAATTCGTGAGTATGGATGTTTGTTGCTCTTTATGTAAAAATTACTAAACCGATTTTAATGAAGGACTTATTGCTTAATAATAAAAAAATAACACAACATATTTTGACCCTAAAATTCCACGGGATTGCCACACGGGTAAAACCAGACACAGCTAATATTCTTGTTAAGTTTGTAAACGACAGTTTCACGAAACCACATCACAAAATCTCTCTTCAACGAAATCAAATACTCAACTCATGTAGCTTTTTCGTCACTTTTTGTGGCTTATCCCAATCTCGAAGTAAAGTTTGTGGTTATGAATGATCCCTTGCTTCTTTTGAGGATTACTTTGGGGGAAAGAAGAGTCGTTAGGAGTCTGTGTGACTTTTTTGAGGTATTACTGAGCATACAGTTGAGATAAACCTTCAATGAGAATGTGTCAAATATTTTTTGTGAGGAGGGATTTGTATTTACTGGATGTGTGCGCAGTTTTGCAGATATTTGTCTACACTATGTAGATAGTGTAGACAAATCTTTCCTCTTTATAATATTAGTGTAGACTAATATTATAAAGAGGAAAGATTTGTATTTTTGTATGTAACGAATAAACTCAAAAAGTACTGGACCGATTTCAAAAATTCTTTTTTCATTAGTAAGCTACATTCACCACGAGTAACATAGGCATATTTTATCCCCGTATTCCCACGGCAACGGGAACCACGCGGGTGAAACCGCGGGACGCCGCTAGTGATGTATAAAACGAGATGACAACGAAGGTTTTTAGAGAAAATTAGTTGTAGGTATATGAAACAGTGGTTCAGTCTTGTATGTGTCTTGTTGTGTGGATTCACTTCACTATACGCCAGAAAAAATAAGTTAAAATAAGTACTAAATAATACAATAATATGTTGTTAAGTTACCAGAAAAGCATAGCATCAAATGTCACAATATTTTTTCTCCAAGTAGATCTCCTATTTACGAATTCGAGTAAATAAACAGCGTGTCATATTAGGAGTATTATTAAAATTCTTTCAGCCTTAATGAATAAGGCAAACACATATAAACACATAATCATTATTAGTAGGAATGAAATTGCTTTATCCTAAATGCCATTTATAGGTAGGCAAAAAAAAAACATCCTACTAATCCCTACTTCATATTATAAATGCGAAAGTAACTCTGTCTGTCTGTCTGTGCCTGTTACCTTTTCACGGCTAAACTACTGATCCAATTGACTTGAAATTTTGTACAGGGGTAGCTTATGGTCCGGGAAAGAACATAGGCTATGTTTTATTCCAAAATTCCCACGGGATCGGGAAATACGCGGGTGAAACCGCGGGGCACAGCTAGTAATATGTTTGTGAGTGTGGGTGTTTAGATGTATGGATGTTTGTTCCTCTTTCACGCAAAAACTGCTGAATGGATTTTAATGAAATTTAGTACAGATGTTCCTCATACCTAGGAATAACACATAGGAGATTTTTTATCCCGAAATTCCCACGGGATAAGGTTCCACGCGGGTAAAAAACCGCAGGGCACAGCTAGTGAGATTATAAATAAAGCATATGGTTGCTATGGTTGCCAATGAATGGAAAGGGTTAGGAGAGGCCTACGCCGTAGAGGCGACTACTACTAATACTAATAATATAAATATATAAGATTACATTTTAAATAATATGTATAAAGTAAACTTTGAAATCATTTAAACTTGTAAAAAATGATTGTTTTGTTTGTTTATAATTTAATTAAATATATTTGTAATTATTGTAGAAATAAAGGCTATTTTTATTTTATTTAATTTTTATATGGATGCTTCATTTGGGCCAGTTTACAAAAAAGTACATAAGTTATCGTATCCACTGTCTATCACTTACATGTAGTACAAGCTTTGCTAACTTTGGGATTAGTAGGATTAGGATGCAATGTGTAATATTGTTTCGTATAAAAAACAATAGTAAACATAAACAAAAAGAATTATGTCCCCAAAGAAAACAGCTGCTAATTCACCTACAAAACAAATACGTACACAAACAGTCAAACAAAACTTTGTGCTTTGCAAACATCATAAAAACGAACCCAGAATCTTGTTTTGTTTCGTGCAATTTCCTCTTTTCTCGTCATCTTTTTCGTGTTTCGATGAACTGTCCAATCTATTCATTTCAGCGATCCGAAGCACACATTAACACCCACATTATAGTTTTATTTATACACTTTTTACAACAAACATACACATCTTGTCATATTAACTCATTTGCTACTAAAATTTGATATACAACTCCTACACTGTCAGTTTTCTTGTCACTTAATAGTTGTAAGAAGAATCGATCATAAAAATATGTTTCCACTTGCAAAAATATGTGACACGTCGCGAAATTTGGCGGCAAATGTTCACAGATATGACACGTCCGTCCTCGACGAAGGTTGCAGATCAACTGGCGCACTCACCCCCACGCTAAATCCCGAGGGATTATTGTGTCACAAGTATCACGCCCCTGTTTAATCCGTGTATAGATATTTATGCGCGATTTCCTGATTACTTACTTATATTACATTCACGTATGTCGGGGGAATGTAAAAGATTTTTTGATTGGATATTTCCAATTAACGTGCGCAGGTTCGGGGGGAGTTTAATTGAAATTCGGGTTCGTAATTTATTTCCTTAACGTTAACAAATATCGGTTTATTAGGTACCTCAAGGTTTTTTATGTACAGAGATTAATTAACTTTGGAATCAGTAAAATAATACTTAGCCCTAATTTCGCCATCTTCATGTAACGTTCCGAGTACCTAGTCACATATTTTGTCTTTGTCACTTGATATAAAGTAAGAAAGAGACAAAACTAACTTTACTTGGTGAGTAACTTTACTTGAAGGTCGTGAAATAGGCCCTTAATCTTATTTTTGTATTAATGTTTTATTTGGCTGTTATATTTAAAATACATATATTAACTCAGTGCATAAATGGAAGCATCATCAGGACTTCATTTGTGATGTGAGTATGTGTATGTGGCTTTATGTATATGTGTGTGTGCATATGTGTTTATGTGTGTGCGTGCTGTATGTGTGCGTGTGATAATTATTTATTCTGGTAAAACCATATACGTCTGCTGTTGTTATTAATACGTCATTACAAGCCACTCTTATTGGATTTAGAAACATGTATTCTCTGTCTGTCTGTTACCTTTTCACGGCTAAACTACTGAACCGATTGACTTTAAATTTGGTACAGAGGTATCTTATGGTCTGGGGAAGGACATAGGCTATGTTTTATTCATTATATATCTAGTATATGTATAAGATCATTAGAACATCTATTTATTATGTTTTTATTAGGAAATCTAACTAAAGTAAATATATATAACTCAAAGGTGACTGACTGACATAGTGATCTATCAACGCACAGCCCAAGCCACTGAACGGATTGGGCTGAAATTTGGCTGACGAATGATGATGAAAGATGATGATGTTATGACGTAGGCATCCGCTAAGAAAGGATTTTGATTAATTCTACCCCCAAGGGGATAAGTCATTGTTTCACGCGGACGAAGTCGCGGATAAAAGCTAGTCCATAATATCCTATTATAAATGCGAAAGTAACTCTGTCTGTCTGTTACCTTTTCACGGCTAAACTACTGAACCGATTGACTTGAAATTTGGTACAGGGGTAGCCTGTGGTCCGGAGAAGGACATAGGCTATGTTTTATCCCGAAATTCCCACGGGATCGGGAACTACGTGGGTGAAACCGCGGGGCACAACTACATAGTACTATAATATACCTCAACTCAACAAACATTTCAAACTCGACACCTTTTGAACAATGTCTTGCTAATTCTATAGGTAAGTATATAGGCATGTCTGTAAGGGATTATAGAAATCAATTGGTTCCAGAATAATTAACGGTTTGAATTGAAATTAATTAACGAATGTATAGTCTGGAATGTTCTACAAATAATTAATATTAATTAATCAACAACAGCGTTACGCAGTAGGCGTTTAAATTAAATTTTGTAAACAAAACATTTATTTTTAACTTTGTCCAATCATTTTATTTATTTCTTTTCAAAAACTCCTTTTAAATAAAAATAATGGATTTAAATCATGAAAGAAACAGCTATATTGAAATCGAATCTAGAATATCTATATTACCTATATAAAAGAAAGTCGTGTTAGTTACACTACTTATAACTCAAGAACGGCTGAACTGATTTGGCTGAAAATTGGTGAGGAGGTAGCTAATAACCAGGAGAAGGATATTGGATATAGGACTTATTATCCCGAAATTCCAACGGGAACGGGAACTACGCGAGAGAAACCGCGGGGTACTGCTATTAAGTAATAAAACAGTCGCATTTTGAAAACACATTGGTACGTGGCGGGACTGGTGGGGTTCGAACTAGGCACCTTCCGATCGGAAGTCAACGGCCTTAACCCCTGCGCCACCGACGTTCTTATTTGACTGACGTTAATATTAAAACGACAGCTAATAAAACGTATTAAGCCGAGCAAAAATGCAATTGTAATGCAGATCATAGCAATTTCTCTGAAATCCACTCATCATATTGTAAATGTAAGCAAAACTAGACTCTACCACAAGCACATAAAATACAATTTACAATTTAATATCCGTTAGCTGCACCAAAAGGTATTCCATTACATTTTGCCAACTCAACCATGTTTTGAAGACGTAGTGTAACTACGAGACAAAGATCTGGCTCCGAGCCAAATACGGTTGCTATAGCAACCATTCCTTTCAAAGATTTCGTTCGAGAATTCGCTGAAACGTATCAAACAAATATTTCTTTGATATTACGATTATTACTTACTTTATTTTTGGCTACTCTTGTTTTTCTCGTGGGAATTTAAGAATCCTATTGCTATACTTGATTTTATGTGTTTATAAAATTTGACGACCTTTTTTAATAGTCAAATTAGTACAGGTTCCGTAGAACATTTTTTCCAATTTACTACTACATATCAAGTTAATTTTCCGTGAGTATATTCAACTTTTGAGTGTAAGACTGGAATAACGTACCGAAGAAAATTCACATAAAAATAACCATGATTCAATACTAATATAAAAAATTGCGATTTGATTTATTGTCTGTTTGTATTGCATACAGGTTACGGATATACAGGTTCCGAAACTACATAACACACAGGTGAAATTTATTACGGATGTTTCAAAGAAATACATATTTTTATCTTGAAATTTCAACTTGTAACACAATATATGTTTAACCAAGTGAAGCCGGGATAGTTATCTAGTTGTGTAATAAATTGCATTCATTTGCGATAACGAGATTATATTTTTAAAAAATCCGTTGTTTGTTTTGATTTTAATTGAAACCTAAACTTTTACACCAAAACAAGTGTGTATATCTATACTAATATACAGGGTGTCCGGGCATCGATGTCGGATACTTTAAGGGGGTAAAATATGGTATTTTTTATCGACAAATCACGATTCCAATTTTCTCTAGCTACCTCCATTACAAAATGGCAGCCATTTTGTTTTTTTCAACTCGACGCGCGGGTGCTTGTACTGATTTAGTCATTGCTATTCATGTAAACGTCTTAGGAAGATGAAAGACGTCTCATTTGAAAGTAAATAATATAGGGTATTATTGAATGTAAGATTTTATTCCATATCTTAATTATAAAATAACAAAAAATCATTACAAAAATAAAAATCAAAAAAAGACAAATAATCTAAAATATATACGAAAACACATAATGGTTTTTGTTTTTATCATCCTCTTTTGTTATTTTATGATAAAGATATGGAATAAAATGTAGCATTTTTTGATCAATTACCCTCACTTAGACGGACTAAATAATAGTCCAAGTCAGATAATCCCAACAACGCAGTCCCATGGGCGAGCACGTCGAGCACTCCTCGCAATACGAGACGATTTTCTTGGCTAGGGATCATATTCAAACCATCGTAACTTTAGAACTATCATACATAAGGCTATAAGATGTATGATTCTTTTTTAAGTAAATATTCTGTACTATCAAAAAACAAGATGAAAAACGTAAGTTAATTGGTCAAATTTTAACAAAAATAAAAAAAATGCAGAAAAAATCGGTAAAAAAATATTGATTTTTATTTTTGTAATGATTTTTTGTTATTTTATAATTAAGATATGGAATAAAATCTTACATTCAATAATACCCTATATTATTTACTTTCAAATGAGACGTCTTTCATCTTCCTAAGACGTTTACATGGATAGCAATGACTAAATCAGTACAAGCACCCGCGCGTCGAGTTGAAAAAAACAAAATGGCTGCCATTTTGTAATGGAGGTAGCTAGAGAAAATTGGAATCGTGATTTGTCGATAAAAAATACCATATTTTACCCCCTTAAAGTATCCGACATCGATGCCCGGACACCCTGTATAAAGCTGAAGAGTTTGTTTGTTTGGTTAAACGCGCTAATCTCAAGAACTACTGGTCCGATTAAAAAAATCTTTCGGTGTTAGATAGCCCATTTTTCGAGGAAGGCTATAGGCTATATTTTATCCCCGTGACCCCAAGGGAACGGGAACTGGGGGGGTAAAACCACGGGGCGCTGCTAGTTTATAATGTGTAAGACTTTATGTTTGTTAGTTTCGCTGTAGATCATAATATCAATACTAATATTATAAGGCTAAAAATAGTATAATTCAATAACAAAAAAAAAGAATTATTCAACTAACGGTGGAGGAAAACATCGTGAGGAAACCTGCACACACCTGGGAAGAAATTCTAAGATTGTGTGTGAAGTCGATCGCGCTTGGCTTGTGGCTGACTAAGGCCTAATTCAGGGTAGAGCCCTTCAGTGGGGACATATATTTTGATCTAATAATGTAAAATTAAAAATTTAAAAAACCCCCAACACAATTACTTTCAAACCCCCATAACTTTTAAACGGGTCAACCGATTTTCATCAAACATGTCTAAGAACACTCGCGCGTAAGTCCCCTTTAATACAAAAAAAAACTAAATTGAAATCGGTTCATCCGTTCGGGAGCTATGATGCCACAGACAAACAGATACACACACACACACACACACACACACACACACACACACACACACACAGACACGTCAAACTTATAACACCCCTCTTTTTGCGTCGGAGGTTAATGATGAGTTAAACTTTTATGTATATGTTTGGCAGTGCATAACTCTACCCCCCTAGCATGACTGTGCGTGATAAAATATATAGACACCACGAAATAATATCGATTTCGCGAGCATGACCAAATGAATTATGGCGTGGTACGATATGAAAAATGAAATATGGCGGCTATATTTATTATATTTTGACAGTTGGATGTCAATAAATAGCTATATTGTTTTCGCGAGCATGACCAAATGTCATAAATCACGTGGTAAAATTCAATATGGCGGGTATTTTTATCTTATTTTGACAGTTGGATGTCAATAAATCGCTGTATCTATCGCGTTTTCGAAGTCATGCTAGCCTAGCAGATCGGACTAAGATTTGAACTTTGACTTTTTGTTCTGCTCAACTACGGCTATCCAACCATTTATTACACATAGCTATTGGAGGGTGTACGATTTGCATCATCCTTTGGTACACATACACAATTAGTTTATTTCCAGTATTATCTTATCTAAATGTCAATCAAGTCAGTTCCACAAGATTTTACTTATCGTGTGGAACTTTAACTTAACTATCAGAACTATTATTAACAGTAATCTTCGATTACTTAAGTGAAGCTGCGAGGCACAGCTAGTTTAATTCTCTAATTAAAAGCTGATTGATAAGGTATTTATTTTTATATGAAATGATAAAATCATTTTCCCTATTTCTCTGTTATCGTTGTTTATAAATAAACACCGTTTTAGTGTTAGTACATTAGTCAGCTAAAACGTAAACTAGGAGTGATACATTTTCAAAATGTGTTCCGGAAAAATATTGTTTTTTATATTTTCGATACTTTTCTATCAAGTTCTTTGCGATGACGCTAACGGTAAGTTCCAACAATTATCTACATCTACACTAATATTATAAAGAGGAAAGATTTGTATTTTTAACCCCCGACGCAAAAAGAGGGGTGTTATAAGTTTGACATGTCTGTGTGTGTGTGTGTGTTTCTGTCTGTCTGCGGCTTCATAGCTCCCGAACGGATGAACCGATTTCAATTCAGTTTTTTTGCATTAAAGGAAGGGGACTTACGTGCGAGTGTTCTTGGACATGTTTGATGAAAATCGGTTGACCCGTTTAAAAGTTATGGGGGTTTGAAAGTAATTGTGTTAGGGGTTTTTTAAATGTTTAATTTAATGTTATTGTATTTTTGTATGTAACGAATAAACTCAAAAAGTACTAGACCGATTTTAATAATTCTTTTTTCATTAGAAAGCTACATTCACCCTGAGTGACATAGGCTATATTTTGTCCCTGTATTTCCACGGGAATGGTAACTACACGAATGAAACCGCGGGGCGCTGCTAGTTTATTCATATATTTTGTGTCTCAAAAATAATTCTAAACGTAAAATACTTACAATCTTGTAAGTACTTATTAATTATAATATTATTTATGAGTTTAAAACACACTTAGCCACCCTTTCCTAGGAAGTATTAACTGAACTGAGTATTGAATCGCATTTAAAAGTTAATGATATTATGTTTTTCTACGAGTACGTACTTTAGAATTGTATAAAATTTAAAAAACCCCCAACACAATTACTTTCAAATCGCCATAACTTTTAAACGGGTCAACCGATTTTCATTAAACATGTCTAAGAACACTTGCACGTAAGTCCCCTTTAATACAAAAAAAACTAAATTGAAATCGGTTCATCCATTCAGGAGCTATGATGCCACAGACAGACAGATACTTACACACACAGACACGTCAAACTTATAACACCCCTCTTTTTGCGTCGGGGGTTAAAAAGTGTGTTTATCCGTTGTCTACGAGTAGTATCTTCTATACAGTGTGTGTCTACGACCCGGGCTTTTATAAAGACTGATGATAATATGCTTCGTTAAAATGGTTTGCACGTATTAATAAATCTTAATTATGTTAATTAACGCCACGTAGTAGACGTATGTAGTAGACGTACTGTATAATGGTCGTTTATTCACTTGGTACAAGGCATGTCGTGGTACGGGGGTGAAAAACTATGATAGCTAGCGTACATGTATTGTAGTCCTTGTCAATGTGATCCATTGAAATGTTACATTTTTTAGGCCTTACCTTGCGTTTCTTAGAGGACGCAATTTTATTTTTTTGACGTGTAGGGGGGGTAAGTGTAAAGCTAAAATCAAGTTTGTGGGGTCGCCACCCTTGTCCCACGGCCGCCATCTTGAAAATAGGGGTTGAAACGGTTTTTACGATATATCTCTTAAACTATTTATCTGATAAAAAAAAATTTAACGTTTTTTGTTGCAAATTAAATTCTCTATAACTTTTGTCCAGTAATTTTTTGTCGTAAAACTATAAATAAAAAAGTTACAAGTGAAAATGTACAGAAATTCGAGAAAAAATTTACCGAGAATGCTGTCCAGGTAGAAAATACCCAAGCGACCATTAGGGAACAAAAGAAAAGCTGCTATTATTATTATCATTATTTCTAACCTCTCTTACTGTACTATTCTTTTTTTGAAGTGAAAACTTCTTTAGCGGCGCTGAGCACTTTTTTTTGTATGGGTAAAAACTTTCAAACTCGCGTCAGGGTCACGTGATGCTGATCGAAAAAGCGTAAGATCGAGGGGAAGGGAGAGGAACTAGTATCTCCCACTCTTTCTACCGTGCCTGAGTGTGCTGCAGCGGTATCCTCGTAACAAATGTCATTGTGACATTGCCTCCAGACTCTACCTCGTGGGTGGTGAGGAAAAGAGTCAATAATTAATTAATAATAACATTGCAAAATTACTAATTAAAAGAATTATAATAATAAAATAAAAAAAATAAAAACTGATGACACATTATTAGTACCCACGTATAAAATATGTATAGTTAAGAGTACTGAAAAATAGTACTCACTTCGGAGCGCTGTAAAACCTTAGCTATTGACTTAATGAAAAAATGTTGCATATAAAAGTTGTCGAAAAAACGATCTGCAAAAATGGTCTGATATCGTTTTTTCGTAAAATGATAAAAAAAAGTTATATCGAAAAATATATTTTTTTTCTCGAATTTCTGAACATTTTTACTTATAACTTTTTTATTTATAAATTACTGGACCAAAGTTATAGAGAATTTAATTTGCAACAAAAAACGTTAAAAAAAATTTTTTATCAGATAAATAGTTTAAGAGATATATCGTAAAAACCGTTTCAACCCCTATTTTCAAGATGGCGGCCGTGGGACAAGGGTGGCGACCCCACAAACTTGATTTTAGCTTTACACTTACCCCCCTTACACATCAAAAAAATAAAATTGCGTCCTCTAAGAAACGCAACCCAAATGTAACTTTTCAATGGATCAATGCGACTTGAGTGATATTTACACATAGGTATTTGTCAAATTACTGTGCTCTTCATTGCTGGCAATTAAAATTTTGTTAGAAAATTAACAAAGTCTGAAATTTAGTTTATAATTTATATTATATTAACCTCCTTTAAAAAAAGCCAGGGGTGTAGACACACACTGTATACTTAGTGCAAGTCAGTATTGGATAAAAGGTACTGCCCTTGGTTGGTTTACCGTCCCTTATCTTTTCTCTGACACCGACTGTACAAGCTTTGCTTAGTTTGGAAATAATTGGAGATGATCGATATGTGTCCGGATATTTATTCATTAATTTATTTCCAGGTAACTACTCTAACATAGGAATCGTGGGAGGTCACGATATTCCTATATCAAGTGCCCCCTTTATGGTACCTATATATGACAATGGTATGTTCATTTGTGGCGGGTCGTTGATAGCCCAAAAGTATGTACTGACTGCCGCCCACTGCATTAAACCGTAAGTACAAATTCTGCGGAGCTAAAAGGTACAATTCCAAGGCCGCAGACTGCAAACTGCAGGCGACAACATTGATTCCGAGCGCGTCGCTACTGCAGGCAGCAATGTTGCCGCGCTTGGAATCAATTTCATAGACGTTGATATAAATAAGTGTTGTCGCTTGCAGTTTACGGTTGCAGTTTACGGTTGCAGTTTACGGTTGCAGTTTACGGTTGCAGTTTGCGGTTGCAGTTTGCGGTGGCAGTTTGCGGTCTGCGGCCAGTCTTGGAGTTGTACCTTATAGATAACATGATAATCATCTAATAACCCAATTTGATGGGTTATTCTTTACTAGCTGTTCCTCGCGGTTTTACGCGCATAGTTCCCGATCCTGTGGGATTTTCGGGATAAAACAGCGTATGACCTTCCCCGGACCATAAGCTAACCCTGTACCAAATCAAGTCAATCGGTTCAGTAGTTTAGCCGTGAATAGGTAACAGACAGACAGACAGAGTTACTTTTGCATTTATAATATTAGTAAGGATTCATCCTATGACGTCTTATCCGAAAAATAATTGTCTTGGTAGCCATTTTGTTTTTTTTGTTTTTTTTTATCAACCTGTATTGTCCCACTCCTGGGCAAAGGTCTCCCCCAAATCTCTCCATCTGTCTCTGTCCCTAGCCAGCTCCTTCCAATATCTGTCGAATCTCTCAAGGTCTTGCCTCCATCGTGTCGGGGGGCGACCCGGGGGCCTACGCTCGTTGAGTTCCCAGTCCGTGGACAATTTAGCCCACCTACACACATCAAAAGTGTCTAGGGATCAACATATATTTTTGCAATAACTTTTCTCCTGATTGATATTAATTAAAATTTTCTTTAAGGATTCATCAAATAAAGTGTTTTCGTTTGTCACAGTAACGATAAACCAAGTCACCTTTGCATTAATAAAGAAATTTGCCATTTTCCTAATAAAGGGATTTTTGACATTTGAACCACTAACATTAAAGTTCGAAAAAAAGACTGAAATAACAGTTTTCTTTAAAATTTTATTGGGTAACTTAAACAATTAATAATCCGTGTTTCTACCGCGAACACTAACAACACAAGAACATCGGTTTGGCATACTCAAAATGAGTTCATCCAAATCACGCTGTGGAATGGCCGCCCATGTTCGTTGCAACAACAAAAAAAGGTCTTCTTGCGACTGGATACCCTCCATATTCGGCAGAGCTCTTCTCTGTAGCATATCCCATGCATGCTCAATCGGGTTCAAGTCTGGCGACTGAGCAGGCCAGGGCAGGACATTGATGTTAGCTGCGGCGAGAGTCTGTCTTACAACTCTTGCGGTGTGCGGTCGTGCATTATCATGCATTAACTGAAATAAGGGACCGATTTGCACTTGTAGAGGAACGATGACGTCTGATACAATCGTCTCAGCATAAATTTGAGCGTTGAGGTTGCCTCTGATCCAAATCAACTCAGTTCTTCCGCCGATCCAATAACCGCCCATACCATGATGGTTCCACCACTATAAGGATGGACTTCCTGGCAGGATTTTAATCGCTGTTGGCGTCCAGGGGTTCTCCAGTGTCGTATACGTCTTGTATCCGGTCTCATACCAAAACGAGACTCATCAGAAAAGCACACGAAACGCCATTGTTCTTCTGCCCAATTTCTGTGTTCAAGAGCCCATTGATATCGAATCCTACGATTGTGCATTGCTATAGGTGGTACCCGTAGCGGTCTTCGGGAATGAAGGTTCACTTCATGCAAGCGGTTTCTGACTGTTTGGTCGCTAATTAAGTTCCCTGAAGAGTAATGAAGCCGCACGGCTAACATCATGGCGGTTATTGTTGGAGCTCTTCGAGTTAAGATTTGAATGTATCGGTCTTGTCTCCGTGTGGTGCAGCGATACCGTCCTCCATGGCGCTCAGCCACGGTACCAGTGCTTCGGTAACGTGTCCAAAGTCGACTGATAACACTCTGACTTGTATTCAGAGCTAAAGCCACAGTACGTTGCCGGGAACCAGCTTCTATCATTCCCACGGCTCTGAGCATTTCTTCCCTGCTTAAATGACGTCGCCGCTCCATAATAACGTTGGTTTTAATCAGTAGTAGGGAAACAGTAGCACTAATAATGTCTTCAATGCGTTGTATGTTTTTATAGGGAAAATATTGACAGCTGATTTTCATCTTTTACTCAAATTTGATTCACAGTTCCTGATTCAAATTATGAAATGCACCAAAAAGGATCCATATAAATTTATAAAATCATAAATTTATTACAAAGCCACATCTCAATCTCAAGAAATCCGCATAAAAATGCTTGATCCCTAGACACTTTTGATGTGTGTATTTGCGTCCATTCTACTCACATGGCCCGCCCAATCCCATTTTAGCTTTGCAGCTTTAATTGCCATTTTGATTTATTTAAAATTAATTATTAAAGTATTCTTTGTATTTTAATATATTTTCTTTCACATAAAAAACAGGACGGCGCAGTTAATTGTTGCTTTTGGAAAAGCTGATGTGAAGTCTAAGAGAGGAATAACCCGCAAAGTGGATAAAATTATAATTCACCCAAATTATATACAAAAAAACTACCAAAATGACATATGTATACTAAAATTGTTAAAGCCTGTTTATTTTACTAATAAAATAAGGCCAGTTGCACTGCCTAAGAGTTATTATCATATAAGGCCAACTACCTTAGTTAATGCTACCGGATGGGGCTCTAATGGAGTAAGTTTCCTTTATTTATACTTTTATTATTACTTGAGCGAGCAAAGCGAGCAAAATTTCAACATTTTGATAATAAACGCCGATTTTGCTCGTCTGTTTGGTGTATGTAATATATGACTGTGTCACGGTATGTTTGGTAGTGCTATGCCGGAGTTTACGGGTTCAATTCCCGATCTAAACAGACATCTGTCAATCAATAGTCTGGATGTTCTCTATCTATAATATCTATTACTAGCGGCGTCCCGCAGTTTCACCCGCGTAGTTCCCGTTCCCGTAAGAATTTGGGGATAAAATTATGCTAAAAACCTTTCTCTTGAATTACTCTATCTATTACTGAAAACCGCATTAAAATCCGTTGCGTAGTTTTAAAGATCTAAGCATACATAGGGACAGAAAGCGACTTTGTTTTAAACTATGTAGTGATATGAATTTTACAAAAAAAAGTATCTAAGAAAATATGTATGTTTTGGAACTAAATGACAATGTGGAATATTATATCCCGGTTTTATTAATTTATTAACTTTACAGACGTACTCTTCGCCGTATCTTCAACAAGTAACAGTGCCGATCATTGCAATTAATTTGTGCAAACAAAAATACAAATACTATAAAAATGTTGAAATATCGTACGGTACGATATGCGCAGGGGCACCTCAACAGGATACTTGTCGTGTAAGTTTACTATAATATAATTCAATTATTTTATATACGGGTTACATTTAAGAGCAGGGCGAGACGATGTCGCTCGCATCTCACTCCTCCTGATGAAAGCCACCGTATGTGACCGAAACTAGTCGAGGGATTCGATTGGGCATCACCGTGATTGGCTGTGTCATCTATTACTAATCTTCTATATAAATATATTAGTATTAGGTATAACTCTTCCGTTACTCACTGACAACGCACAGCCGAAACTGAAATTTGGAGCGTGTGTTTGTTAGGTAGAGTAGGCTACCACTAAAAGAGGACTTTTGGAAATTCCTCCCCTAGGGGGAAATGGGGGAAAAACCCAAATTCTACCGGAAGTCTTTATTCCATGCGGATGAAGTCGCAGGCAAGAGCTTTGGAATCATTTAATTGTTTGTTTGTTTGTTCACTGAGCCTATGGGCGCGGGCCCCACGGCGCGCGCTGTGTATGGGAGCATGACGATTTCATAACGATGGTATTACAATATGTGGCAACGCAGCGTGCCTGTGCGCAGCGTGTGTAATATCCGCCGCCCGCGCCTTAAAGGACCTTAAGACTAGGCATATGCTGAGACGCAAGCGACGCCGGCCGCTCAGGGCAGAGCAGGGACTTGCAACGCAGACATGTGTCTGTCCTGCTCTCTCTCGCGGCGTTCCAAGCTTTACAAAATCTGCTGTTCTGCCCTGCGCGGCCTGCGTCGTCTGCGTGTCACCATACGCCTACTATAACTACGATCCTATTCAAAGTACTAACTTGTTTGAGTGTTTGTATATTCCAGGGCTGATTTTTCCATCGCCAGATACTTTATTCGAGGCATTATTTTGAAATTTTGACAGTTACTGTCAAACGTCAATTTTATTCCTCGAAAAATCGGACGTAATTTCTGTGCTATCTTTATTTTTTATATTATGAACCTTATTTTCAGGGCGATAGTGGTGGACCTTTGACTAAAGATAACGTACAATATGGCATTACATCTGTCGGGTTAAAATGCGGTTCTCTACCAGGAATATACACTGAAGTCTCTATTTATGTTGGATGGATCAAAAAAGTTATAAGCAGAGGATAAGATAGGACTACATTTGTCAGGCAGCGCTTAAACTGACTGGTCAATGGCCACCTTATGAATGTAGATTTTCAGCCCACTGCCGTGCGTTGTTGCTCAGATTCAGCTTCTACAACACGCGCGCGCTGCTAAAACACAGGGCACCTTTGAGGCGGGGTGTCGGGGAGTAGCGACCCCGCGGACCTGACGCGCTCCCGGGGGAGGTCACCATTCCTCACCTCCGCTTGCCTTCACTGGCCGGCGGAGTGAACACTGACGAGGAACAGGTCCCCCACCTCCGTGCTTGCCTTCATTGGCCGGCCGGAGTGGAGCCCGCGAGAGCACTTTGGTGCTCGGAGAGTGAGAGGCGTTGCGTAAGTGGTGAGTTGGCTTAGCATGAAGCTGGACCCTCGGGCTCAGTGGATCGCGGTTTAAAACCCAGGGCGTCTTCTCCACTCTCAAAGCCGCTCGTTTCATGTTGCCCCCTTGTTGCGATTCGAGCGACTTGTTTGGGGGGCCCAGTTATAGAGCTGGCAAGTCTCCATCCGCCACTTCGTACATGTTTATATCATTGTATCGGCGGGTGTCATAGTCCCCATAGTTCCCCAATATCTAGTCCATTAACATCCCATTCCCATAACCCAATCGTAGTTTTCCATATATTTACAATAGTCCCAGCAGAACCGGGGACTGTCCTTGGATGCATTTTATAGTGTTATACAGGGATAGTCGCCGGATTGTGCATCCTTTACACAAGATTAAACATGTCAAAGGGCTTCCGTGTGTTGGCTTTGGCCCCATACTAGCCTTCCAAAAGACCGGGACTCCTTAATAGTCCCGTGAATGGAAAAGAAATAATAATAATAATTCTTTATTGCGAAAAACAGGTAATCAGGTAACAAAGTACATTTTGGTGTTATACATTTATACATATAGTTTCTCTGTTTTCTACCATTAAGGCATGCAAAATTTATAATTGAAATTTAAATGAATAAGAAAAACAAAATTAAACCTAAGTAAGTAAATTTAAAGACAAATTAATAACAAACTTTAGCATTTTTGACAAAAATAAGTATTGAACTTATTAATTAAATAACAAAATTAATAAAACTATTAGGTATAAACAACTTAGGAAATATAAAATAAAATCATATAGAAAGTAACAAAATCAATAAACCTATACTTAATTAAAACTATACTTAATTTAAAAAGATGCTTATAAGTACTTGCTTAATTTAATACTAAATTGAATGTTTACAGACTTTTATCTTGTAGAAATTCTTCTACTGAATAGTATGATTTTGCAATTAAAAGTTCTTTAAATTTCTTTATAAAATGGACGGTGGGGTTATTCTTAATATTGTTTGGTATTTTGTTATAAATTTTAATTCCCATTACATATATACTTTTATTGTATTTAGTGGTTCTGGAGTAGGGTAAACATAATTTGTGCTCGTGACGTTTACTCTTAAATGTTTTAAAATTATTTAAATTATTAATTACCGTTAATGCTGCTTCTAATATATAAATACATGGTAGAGTCAACACCGCAAGTTCTTTGAAATATGGTCGACACGAATCAAGTTGAGATATACCGACGATGGTTCTGATACATCTCTTCTGTGCCAAGAAAGCTTTGTCTTTATTTGTGGAATTACCCCAAAATAAAACCCCATATTTTAGTACAGACCCTACGTACGCATGATAAGCAGTTAGTACTGTAGATTTATGTATTATTATTGTAACAAAAAGTTATATGAATAAATTTGATTTGATTTGATTTGATTGATTTGATTTGATTAGCAACTTTTTTTAGCATGTGTAACGCATAGGAAAATTGTTTGAGCCTATTACATACATATTCAATATGAGATTTCCAATTTAATTTGTCATCGATTTGGATGCCTAAAAATTTAGTTATTTCAGTGTTGTTTATAATTTTTCCCTTATAATTAATGTTTAATATTTTGTTTGCTTTGTTTATGTTACAGAATGTCATAGATTTAGTTTTGTCCAAATTGATTTTAAGATGATTTGAATCTAACCAGTAAATAATAGCTTCTAGGGATCTATTAATATCATTTTCAAAAGTGTGTGGATTATTCTCAACAAAAATAGCTGTACTATCATCAGCAAATAATATAAGTGGTTCTTCTATTGATTTTGTAATGTCATTAATATAGATGATGAATAAAAGAGGTCCTAGAATAGAGCCTTGTGGGACTCCCCGTTTCACAAATGCAACATTTGACCTATATTTGACCTCTGTTTTTGTATGGACATCAATTCGTGTAATTTCGGTATATTGTTGTCTGTCAGATAGGTAAGATTTGAGTAAATCGAGAGTATTGCCTCTAATTCCGTATTTCTCAAGTTTGTTAAAAAGTGTGACATGATCTACGTAGTCAAATGCTTTACTGAGGTCCATGTATAGAGTAGCTACCCTTTTTTTATTTTCTTTTTTTACGCATGATAATAGTCCCTTTTCAAAAACGAAAATAACTGTATCATTGATTTAATTAAAATATTTTGAGCAATTTTGATTGTTTTACTAACTAAACCTTTATAATATAAGTATACTTACTTATACGTACGTGTGAACCACAAATGTTTCTCTCGGTCTGGGTGTGTGTGTGAATGAGTGTGTGCGTGTGAGTTTCTGATACCCTAGATACAAACTTCGAGCTTAGTTAGGGGTCAGTTACTATAATGAGATGATGTAGTGAATGATTATGTTATGTTATATCAAAACAAACATCTTTACATATTCCTAAAATAGGTGTCACAGTTTTCGTTGCCATACTCCTCCGAAACGGCTTGACCGATTCTCGTGAAATTTTGTGAGCATATTCAGTAGGTCTGAGAATCGGCCAACATCTATTTTTCATCCCGAAATTCCTACGGGAACGGGAACGGGAACTACGCGTGAGCAACCGCGGGGCGCAGCTAGTAACTTATAATATTGTTCATGTTCATGAATACAAAGAAATCGCGTAACAAACACAAAAAAATATATACGCGTCGAATAGAGAACCTCCTCCTGTTTTTTTGGAAGTCGGTTAAAAACTAAAACTTAAATACTGACAAAAGTGGAACATGTTCGCAACATGTAACGCACAACGAACATGCTTAATTTTTGAGATCACCAACACGTATTTTGTAGGAAGTGTATTTTACGCCTATTCTTATTTACAGTATTAATAACTTCAGAAAGCGAGAATTCTTACCTTCAGTGAGAATTTACAGACCAAAACTTTTATTTCACTCCAATGTAACTAGACCATTACAGAAGTTGGAACAAAATGAAGAAATACTGGTTTTACAAAGTTAAAATACACAACATTTTTCCGATTTGTGCTTTTGTAAATTGAACTTTACTCAGGAAATAATAGAGTTGAAGTTACTATAACGTTACATACATAAGAAGTATCTAATGCCTTGCCAAGCTTGCACTCGTATCTTCAATATGTTGTTACAAGTAAAATGGTGTTGTTATTCTTTAATTTTCTAAGTAATTTACACACTAAGATGGTTTACGAACTACGCCTTGCATTTTCTCCCGTGGATTTTTGAAGCAATATTTTTTTTAGGCGTCTTGGAAATCTATATAAGTATATCTCTTCCGTTCCTAAGTGATGTACTGACTGACCGACTGACAGACAAAGCACAGCCGAAACTATGAGTGTTTGTTGGGGGTAGTAGGATACCATTAAGAGAGGATTTTTGGAAATTCCCCCCCTAAGCGGAGAAAAGGGGGAAAACCCAAATTCTGCCGGAAGTCATTATTCCACGTGGACGAAGTCGCGGGCAAAAGCTAGTTTATGTATATTATTATTATTTATTATAAAAAAGAGGGACTTCTTTATTTAAAATTGTCTAATATGTCACTCCTGGTCATTTATAAGGTATCATGATCATCATCAGCCCTTATTATGGCCCCAGCGAGAGGCTCAAGCATACCCTGAATTAGGGCAATCAGCGCCCTGATCCTGATAAAAACGTTTAACGTTTGCCATAAGTGAAATGACTATTCAAAGAACGCTTAAAATCCGGTTTGTTACGACTCGTAACTTACGAGAATTGGGCAGCAGGCCTTAGTCAACCACGCTGGCCAAATGCGGGTTGGTTGACTTCACACACAAATTCGAGGTAGGTATATTTATACCAAACGAAATAAGTTCAAATACCCTCCAAATGACCCGACCTGTCTTGGACAGTAATTAATGTTGCTATTTAAAGATACTTATCTTGTAATTAACGACTGTCCGGGGGAAAAATGTTCACAAACTTTGCAATATACGGTTCATAGATAACTGGTTTATACTGGCTATAACCGGTTCGAGCTGGCTATAACTAGTTTATGGAGGTTTTATCCGGTATTTGTTGGTGATATTTAGGTATTACCTTTTTATATTTAGGTACAGCGTCGATGACATGGTTTACGCCTTTGACTTCAATTCAGAAGGAGTGGATTCGATCTCCGCTACGTATGATATGTTTACGATTTTCGAATTTATAACAAAAACCCTTTCAGAGCTTTTCGGAGGGCACTGTGCCCTCTAAAACCCGGCCGTCTCGGTCCCTATGTATCCTACATATCGATATCCGTTACGGGCAGTTAGAGCATGGTTAGAGCCCTCAAAAGTTCAATATTTGGAGTCATATCATCCTCTTTGAAAGTCTGAGGACACTCGTTGGCCATGACTGAAAATACTCAATATAACATCATTTTCCAGTAATATTTCCATTTTCCAATGATAAGAACTAAAGGTAACCAAAGCACTGTTTTGTAGGTTGCAAATAAAATGAATCCCCTCTCCCATTCCGTAGAATTTACAAGGATTTTCACTTAGCAGAGACGTTTTCACTTAGCAAGGATTCTGCGCGAAGACTTTTACTTGTAGCTCAAGTATTTGTAAGTAAATCTATGTTTAAACTTTGAGAATATTGTGAAACAATGCTTTGTTAGGGTTCCGTACCCAATAGGCCCAGCCCTTCTGGCTGGGAGAGCCCTACATGCCCCGTGGGCCCTCCCAATATCGGCTCACGGTGGTATGCAGTTCTATGCATTTTCACCGCGTTAAAAAAAAGGGTTCCGTACCCAAAGGGTAAAAACGGGACTCTATTACTGAGACTTCACTGTCCGTTCGTCCGTCTGTCCGTCCGTCCGTCTGTCCGTCCGTCCTTCTGTCACCAGGCTATATCTCAAGAACGATGATAGCTAGACAGTTGTAATTTTCACATATGATGTATTTCTATTGCCGCTATAACAACAAACAAAATAAAATAAATATTTTAGGAGGGCTCCTATACAACAAACGTGTTTTTTTGTCGTTTTTGGTACGGAACCCTTCGTGCGCGAATCCGACTCACACTTGGCCGGTTATTTTTTATTCGGTACGCCTATTATTAACAATATAGCAATCATTCGTTATAGTAAATGTTAGGCGTTTTACAATTATTACTTCCTCTGACTAAATATATCTTACTGAGGGCCTATTTCACGACCTTCAAGTAAACTTACTCACCAAGTAGCGTTAGTTGTGTCTCTTTCTTACTTTATATCAAGTGACAAAGACAAAACTTGTGAGTAGCTACTCGGAAAATTACTTGAAGATGGCCCTAAATCCAAAATTGCATTACTTAAATATTTTGTTGGTTTCAATGTGAAGGAAGAACAATAAGCATACTTTGATATTTATAACAATATTCATTATTAATACAGTAAGTGTTTTGTGTGCCAAACTTTTACCGGAATCAAAATTTATTCCTCAGGGAAATCTCATAAAACATTGCCTACATCATAAACAAACAAACCACGGATAAAATAATGTGTAGATAGATACAACGAAAAGGTATAAGAAATAAATTTTTGTAAATACATACATACCTAAGTACTTAGAATAAACAGAGGGTGGGCTATAGATCTCCGGTACAAACTTTTTTTTGATAAATATCCTCAATAGACTAAAGAATTCAAAGATGAATTGAACGATAGATTGAACGATAGATTGAGTTGTCAAATCATACATAGACAAAAAGTTTCTAAGAATTGATGAGGTTTTATTCAAATTGGTCAACAATTTGGTTAGGTTATGTTAGAACTGCGACCACACAACGCGCGAGCCGAGCGAGCGAAGCGAGCGCGCCGCGGCAGCGGCCGGCGAAGCTCTAAAAATATATTTACGGAGAGTTCTGTATACGGATTTTGTTGCGGTTTGTTTTAATAGATAGAGTGATTCAGTGGGATGGGTTTTAGCATAATTTTATCCCCATATTCCTACGGGAACGGGAACTACGCGGGTGAAACCGCGGGGCGCCGCTAGTACGACGTTATATAATAACTGAGCATTTATTGTACACAAGAATATTTCGTATTACTCCAGTAATGATTTTCGGTTCGCTGAGTCTCTCTGAGCTGGACGGCATCCAAGAGGTTCCCGGCATACAGTCGCCGTTCGAACCATTCTTACTTGGAAAGGTAATATTTAGGGATACCGTTTTATTGTTACAAGTTTTGTTATTTATTTATACGAGGTATTTGATGCGTAGAATGGTTGTATTAAATTATTTAGTTACTATAATGAGATGATGTAGTGAATTACTATGTTATGACTATGTTATGTTATTTGTATAATTCTTGTGTATTCTAGTAATATTCAAATTAAATAATGAAATTGAAACTAGCATCGTTCAGCGGGTCCAGTTGCTTTTATTACTACTGTTTGCTTCGCCTACTCATTCATGTATAAATTACAACCAATTTAGATAAAATTTGGAAAAAAAATGTTCCTTATAAGTAGCCAGGACTAATACTTAATACTTTTTAATTCTAATAGTCCCACGGCATTCGAAATTACGCGAGCAAAACCGTATGACTTACATAGTCATAGTCGTATATGAGATAGAAAAAACAGCAAAAAATAATTGATATTGCAAAATCCATGTTAACAAAATGTTTAATTGTTTATTTTGCAACAATTCTGCAAAAAATAATGTGTTCATGCAATGATATCTAATAGAGTATAGATATGTAGGTACGTTATTCGTACTTTAAAATGGCAACACAACATTGAGGTAATTATCAACATTCTGATTAGTTACGCTCCAACCAGTGTAGCTAGAACACTCTTCGCTTAATTAAATAAATTCCTATGTAAACATGTAAGTATCCTCATCTCTATCTGACAACAGCAGCTATCCCTCATTTATTTTCTTTTCCTTTCTTCATACAAAGTTCTTCACAGTTTCAGTTCAGTTTCTTCACTTAATGTTATTTTATTTTAACGCTATTTTTAAAAGCCGTACAGACGCATGACACATCTATATTACAATAAGTCGTTGGTTGACGAATGTACATATATTGTTATTGCAATAAAATTCATAGTTTCGTAACTAAATGTAAGACTGAGGGATAGATTGTGTTATTTTTCTTGTTTATGTGAAATTTTAGAATGTTTGACACTTAAAACTCAGTTCTTAATGACACAAATTGTTTTGATCTACTTGAGCAAAACATAAAACTGCGCTTGAATTCGTAATCTAAGAATAGAAAAGTATCTATTTTCTTAATAATAAAACTAGCTCTGCCTCGCGGTTCAAAGGTGGCCATTGACGAGTCAGTCGAACGGATCAGATCAAAGTCAAAGTCAAAGTCAAAAATCCTTTATTCAGTTAAGGCCTCAATGAGGCACTTATGAACGTCAGATCAGACTTACGACTGTTTTTATAAACTGTCACTCCAAAAGTTTTAGGCCAACTAGATTTCCCCACTGGAATCTGGAATCGCTCCGGTGATTGACTACCATTGTTGGATGGACGCCAGTTCAACTGATCAGTTAAACTGTCAATGGCCACCTTCTCTCGTTAGCTCCGCTGGTAGTCATTAGCGTAATGTGAGTGTGATTATTATGATATTTTCAAGTGGGATCCGTATAGCGAGAAATGCTGCAAAGACTTTCGAAACCAATTTTGATGAAAAATACCTTCATAATTAGTAGCCAGGAATGGATCCATTCCTGGCTACTAATTATGAAGGTTTAGTTTGGTTGGCTGGTTTGAACCAGTTGGTTTTCTAATAAATACACACCCTGCATTATATGTATACATAAGTTCACAGGGGGGAAAGCGGGAATACCAAATAAACATACTTAATATATAACAAATCCACTTACGTATAGTGTACTTCTTGTCCGAGTGTCTCGCTGTTCGTGATGTCTGAGAAGACCTTCTCTTGCATCTCATGTTTTCTGGAACAACATTATTTATTATTAGTTTTAGACTTTAGACTATCTATCATCTTTATACTTTTATTTTATCCTTAAAACAAAGCCGGGTTTGTTATAATACTTGTAACACGAAAACTACTAGATCGACTCTATTGAATTTTGGTATCTACAGATATCTACACTAATATTATAAAGTTTTTTTTTAATAAATATTTTGTTTGTTTGTTTGTAAGGAATAGGCCCACTAATGGAAAGCCATTATCAACGAATGATATAGGCTATTTTTTATCCCACGGGAATCAGAACTACGCGAGTAAGACCGCGGGGCGCTGCTATTCGTTACAATGAGTAAAACACATAGGATACTTTTTATCCTGAATGAAACGAAATTCCTATTGATTACAGGATACAACTAGTTCTATTTATCAAAGGTATACACCCTTATTTTGAAATGATGGGACTTATTAAAATCAGAATATCTGTAGCAGTAACTGAATCCATATATCCAATGAAAATATCAAAAATGATAGTCGATTACTTATCTTTAAAAAATACAAAATAAATGTCGTATTACCAGACGGCACAAACTAGCTATTAAGTATTCTGTGACGGCTCGGGTCGATGACCGCGCTTAGCTGTGTATCGCAGCGTTCGCCGGTTGTTCGGTGTACAATAACAATAAAATTCGACGGGATTTTGAAAAACTTTGACTTATCATAACTTTTTAAATAAAAGCAAAAGAAAAAACTAACTTCACTATTATATTGTCACCCGTCGTTTACATTAGCTGTGTGATTAAGTATCTCGAATTCAAAATAGGGGTGTATAAATGATCCCAGAATCCTAACTAATAATAAACGCGAAATTTTGTCTTGGTCCTGATGTTTTCTGAATTCTATTTATGTATTTACTAAGCAAAAGTATGTTTATATTGTCTAATATCCATAGAACAAGTTTCACTTAGTTTTGGACCAGATGACGTTGTGATTTATGTATCCGCATTTATTTATTAAAGTTCCTAAATCATACAAAAGTAATATTGTTTGTTTACTTTTTCTCGTGTTTACTTCCTAACTGATCGTTTTGCAATCTGGTGTCTCAGGGGTAGAAAAAAGAAAAAAATAGGGAAGAAAAAAGGATAAAAACAAAATAGGATAAACTCACACGCTTTTCAGCATTTTTAAAAATCCTGTCCTAGTAGGTACATTCTCATAAAGTGTAAAATATGTGATCAAGAGCTGTTGGGGCTATACGATAAATAATCACAGAAGGTTATTCCTGTTTTCTCATCAAAATAAACTGGGCAGAATTATTAATTTTTATGACAAAAATGGTCTCAGAACCTTAAAATAGGATATAATATTTTTCATCTAAAAACATGTACAAATACCGGGGTATCCGAAAACATCTACAAATACCGGGCTAAATTAAAATACCCAAACATACCTATAATATCACAGACGACTTTTTTCTCGTTTAAACTTGTAACATTACACCCAATTTTTATCGTCATAGACACCTTTTATATCGCCATAGAAACCTATTATACTTTGTTGTATCTGTTATAAGATACCTTTGATCATAGTTCAGATTGTTTTTAACCCCCACAGGGGGTGGAAGAGGGTGGAAGTCTGAACATTGTTTGTGGCGCCCACCTTGGAAACCTAAAGGTGAAACAGTTAAATCTTTTTCTTAACGAAACTTAGGAATCAGATGGTAATTGATTGTATGGAAAGGAGATAATAAATTATGGAGATAATAAATATATCGAAAATGTGCTTATTATTATGAGCTTAGTTAGGGGTCAGTTACTATAATGAGATGAGGTAGTGAATGATTATGTTATGTTATGTTATTGCAAAATGAGGGTGAAATTATGCTATGTTTATAAACTTAAATAATCAAGAAGAAACTTTCAGTACCTTAAGTTAATATTGTTTAACTAATAAGTACTGATTGCTATGGGCTAAAACAATACCCTTACAGATAAAATCAAAATTCAAATCTGTTCATAAATGACGTAGTTATTATGCAAACAACGCAATTGGGACCCTCCATTTTTGAATTCGGTTGAAAGATATTGAATCCCCATCATATTTAATATCCTTACATAACATAGGTACATAACATAATCATTCACTCCATCATCTCATTATAGTAACTGACCCCTAACTAAGTTCGTAACTTGTATCTAGGATATCAGAAACTACGCACACACTCATTCACACAAACCCAGACCGAGATAAACATTTGTGGTATCAAATCAAATAAGAAGTAAAAAAAAAAAATAAGAAGTAAATAAATTCTATTGTTAGAGTCCAAAACGAACACAATACATTGAAACGAGACATCTATAAATAGTATCGACCTGTAAGATTCTATTACAAGGTTAAGACCACTCTCTTTCTAAAAATATTAGTAACAGTAACATAAACAGTTATATTCACCACGCTTGAGCATGTTGGTGATCTGAAACCCGACATATTATATTTTAAGGAGCCCCGAGACGGTCAAACGATTTGAGTCAAACCATTTTGATCGACAAACCGGTCAAACTAGTAACACCATATTGTAACCTTTATATACCACTAGCTGCGCCCCGCGGTTTCACACTCGTAGTTCCCGTTCTCGTGGGAATTTCGGGATGAAAAATAGACCTCGGACCTAATGAATATGCTCACAAAATTTCATGAGAATCGGTCAAGCCGTTTCGGAGGAGTATGGCAACGAAAACTGTGACACGAGAATTTGATATATTAAATATTGTAACTTAACTGTAACACCATATTGTAACCTTTATTCGCAATAAATACATTTGAATTTTAATTTGAATTTGAACTAGTTGTGTAAACGATCATAATGGTTTGACTCAAACCAAAAATTTACGTGTTTGACCGTCTCGGGGCTTCTTTACTTTTTAGATAAATTTCGTCGTAATTCTAATTTTAAAAAGGTGTCACCGAATCGAATGTGTCATGTTTTTATGAAGATATTAAAGACATACCTTTACCGATTAATTTAAATGATCCACAACCTTAATTGCACTCACAATTATCAAGATATGTTTATTAGAAAAGGAAGACTAAATACTAAACAACAAACACTAACAATAATAAATATATTAATCTTATTTTAACAACTATTTTTAACCATTTATTGTGCGTTTCAGACTAGAATTTTTACGTTAAATATACATCACTGGCTAGATAACATTATTTTATTAAAGTTTTTATTGATAATAATAACATTTTCATTCATAAATTTTGTAAAATTTAATGTTTTTAGGGCGAATGTTTCGCTCCAGTTTTCTTTTGGATGACATTTGTGGCAGTGTTGCCGTGTGAGGAATTTGAAATGCTCATTTTGACGAAAAGTTTATAATTATTTTTGGGTAAGCCTTTTAAATACAACTAGCTGTGCCCTGTTGAATTTCGTTATAAATATGAACCTTCCTCTTTAATCACTCTATCTATTGCTCAAAATATAATAATATCTATACAATCAGCGGAACGGGCTCTTCGTTTTGACATGCATTGACTGACGTCATTAAACAATCTTTATAAAATGTTGCATTCATACAAATTCACAAGTTGTTTTACGAGCAATTAATACTATTAATATATTAATACTTAATTCCCATTTCTTATAATAAGCAATTACTCTTCTTACTTATTTATACTGATTTCTTGATTATGTTATTAACTGATTACATAGAACAGCCACATCATTCAAACTTTCGCATTTTTAATATTAAAAACAAAATTTCT
This sequence comes from Timandra comae, assembly GCA_958496195.1. Classification (NCBI taxonomy): domain Eukaryota; kingdom Metazoa; phylum Arthropoda; class Insecta; order Lepidoptera; family Geometridae; genus Timandra; species Timandra comae. Next base: position 7,007,569 of record OY292372.1, on the reverse strand, counting down.
GAACCACATATTATACTAATAACAGTTTTTAAACTTTCGAACCAAGTTAGTGGTTCATCAAAACATAATTTATGGCTCTATATTGCATAAATTTAAAATGTATATTTAAACTTTTACCCACGTTTATCAAACATCCAATTAGGCCCGTATCAACATATTTAATTTTATACAGCAACTAGCTGTGCCCCGCAGATTTCTCTAACTTTTTATGACATCGAGGCCAAACGAGCAGACAGGTCACCATGGGGCCTAAGTCTGCAATTTGACATTATTGATCAGACAATATGTTGATATTGAGGCACCATAACGAGAGTGTCAGTTTGGTATTCTGTTAAAATTTATTTATATAGCTATGGTGTCTCAGTGGTCTTTATTTCTTGTCAAAATTTTGTCATATAAACGTCAGAATACTGTTTCCATGACAACCATCTAAATTTTAGAAGCCTTTGAGTCGGTGGTGTAGTTTGTATGTGTGTTAACTTACATGGGATAAATAAAAGTAAAACCATAAGGCAGGGGAATAACTCAAGTAAAACCACAAGGCAGAACTAGTTATACATAATGAATGACGTACATTATATAACAGCAATACAGACTAGATCGTTAAATTTGAATATGTACAAACAACTTCCGCAAACGAAAGTTATTGACGGACAGGAGTAGTGAAAGTGAATATTTATTGAGATGCTATAAAATATTATGGTATATTATATTTAGATTTTGGTCCGTCTGTCTGTTTGTTAAATATTTGTAACTTAAAGGAAATATATTGTGATAGATGGAAGGATTTGCATACTTTTCCCAATAGTGGATCCTGTGTCTAGGGTATCAGAAGCTCATAATCTTGTGATGTCCATCTTAGAAGCGTGGAGGGTAGGCTAAGTTTTTTTTTGGACAGGTATCTAGCCCTTCTGATGGGGTATCAGAAAATACTCAGACCTATATGAACATAAGTAGATTGAAACCTTATATAACTGACAATAACGCACACAGAAAAGAACTAGCTAAATGGATGCAGCCATTTTGAAAATGATACTCGAACATAATATTAGACATTTTATATGTATTTATAAACATTTAAGTAAATAAGTTAAATAAGGATATTCAATAAATAATTAAATAAAAAAAATGTTTTGTAAAACAATCTTACGTAAAAGCCTTATTCGGCATTCTTTCGCAAACGGAGTCGCCGTATAAAGTTATGCTTTATTTGAATATTGATTTAATTTCTTATTATATTTTAAGTTTCTGAATCAGTTTTGTGTGTGTTGTCTTAGTAGGAGTACGGATTGAAGTTTTAAATAAAGAAGAGTTATATTGAAAGTTTTGGTAAGTTTAATACCTATAATAAGTTAGTTATATTATAAATAGTGTGACGAAGACACTTCTTCTTCTTCTTTCGTGCCTTGGCCACAAAAATTATCTAAATTTTCCCGGACCAAAATCCAGCTACGCCTACACCAGCGCTAGTTGCCTTAACGAATACACTATAACAATAATTTAAAGATTATATGAGTAAAAAAAATTCAAGAAGTGCTCATTTAAACAATAAGAATTGTTTTATCCAATGATATAATCGTATGATAAATCGATACAGCAACTTCTGAAATAAGCCCGAGTCAACAACTTATATCTTTAATATAATGTTTTACAATATTTTCACAAAACCAAAATTCCCTAAAATTTAACCAAAATTTCCCCACATAACACTGGCAACACCCTCACGCATGCGCATTAACCACCCCATTTTCCCCACGTTCCCATTTAATTGGCAGTCCTATCGATCTGACTGCCTTTTTAATTTAGACGGATAAATAAGATGCTTGTTGCTATGTCGTATTTATATTTATACTTACGTATTTATATTTATACTTACGTATTTATAATTAGGCCGCGTATCCACTGTAAGAAATTAGTCTTCGGATTCAGATACGATAAAAATATTCATGTAAATACTAGTTTTTTTGTCTGAAACAGACGAGTTTTTTTACATAGACTCGACAAGATTCTTCTCATTTACTCGTACATGAAAATTTTATTTATTTATTTATTATTTGGGGTAACAACAGTAAGGTACAAAACAACTTATAGTTATATATACTTATAACTAGTACAAAAACCAATAACAGTCACCCACGCAAAAAGATATTTTTTTTTATTTATCCAGTCTGAATCCGAAAAGACAAATTTCTTACCGTTGAAATGCGGCCTTAGGCTTCTATTTAGGACCATGCGTTTTTCTATAATCATTAACTACATCATCTCATTATAGTAATTGACCCCTAACTAAGTTCGAAACTTGTAGAAATTTTCATTTAACACAATAAGACGTAAACACACAAATATTTGTCTCTGTCTGGGTGTGTGTGTGAATGAGTGTGTGCGTAGTTTCTGATACCCTAGATACAAGTTCCGAACTTAGTTAGGGGTTAGTTACTATAATGAGATGATGTAGTGACTGATTATGTTGTGTTATGTTATGTTAAAGATGCGATTTTATATTACTTACTAGCTGTGCCCCGCGGTTTCACCCGCGTAGTTCCCGTTTCTGTAGAAATTTCGAGATTAAACATAGCCTATGTTCTTCCCCGGAACATAAGCTACACCTGTACCAAATTTCAAGTCAATCGGTTCAGTAGTTAAGCCGTGAAAAGGTAACAGACAGACAGAGTTACTTTCAAATTTATAATATTAGTTAGGATTGTAAACAATTTAACAAACACAGAAACTTCTTTATAATATTAGTATAGAAGTATAGATTAAATAGTGTTGCATAATACTAATAATAGTGATATCTAAAACCTAAGTTTTTATTCATAATAAAATGTAACACCGCACAAAAGTCGTTACAATTGAATTAAAAATTTACATTTTTATTCTAAAGAGATTAAAAGTTTATTACCTCCCTCGGTTTTACGACGTTTTTACATCACTTTTAAGGTTTTACTTTAATCTCTTGAACAAAGAGTTTTGTCTCATCTAAAAGTAAATTTTCGAATTTTAGAACTTTTCTGAACTAATATTATAAAGAGGAAAGATTTGATTGTTTGTTTGTAACAAATAGGCTCCGAAACTACTGGTCCGATTTAAAAAAATCTTTCACTCATGGAAAGCTAATTTATCAGTGCGTGCCATAGGCTATATTTTATCCCCGTATTCCCACGAGAACGGGAACTACGCGGGTGAAACCGCGGAGCGCTACTAACAAACTTGAATTCCTGAAATATACATACACGTTATATTGCAACTTTGTACATAAATACACAGCAGTTGGTGGGAGGCTGCGAAAAATAGAGATGGTTGGAAATGTATAGGGAAGACCTTTGCCCAGCAGTGGGACCAAAAAAAAACATAACATTGAGGGCTTGAGGGTGATTCTGCAAATTGACGTCATCGTCAAGACATTTGGCGAAGTCTGTTGCAAATTTTGAATACATTAAACATTTATTTATTCATGTAAGGAAGTCAATTAGACGACAAATAAGCATTTTGGATCATGTTAGGCATACTAAGAGATCTACTGCGTCATTGGAAGGATAAACCATGTTTTTTTCTGTGTAAGGAAAATGCATATGTAATAGGTATCATCACTACATAGTATAAAACAAAGTCGCTTTCTTTGTCCCTATGTCCCTATGTATGCTTAGATCTTTAAAACTGCGCAACGGATTTTGATGCGGTTTGTTTTAATAGATAGAGTGATTCAGTGGGAAGGTTTTTAGCATAATTTTATCCCCATATTCCTACGGGAACGGGAACTACGCGGGTGAAACCGTGGGGCGCCGCTCGTACATACATAAAATGTAATTATGTCATAAATATTCACTTTATAATAAAGCATAAATATCCTTTAATACACATGGTATTTATTATATATATCCTACTAGTATTATAAATGCGAAAGTTTGTATGTTTGTGAGTTTGGATGTTTGTTACTCTTTCACGCAAAAACTACTGTACCGATTAAGGTTAAATTTGGTACAGATGTTCCTTATAACTAGGAATAACACATAGGATACTTTTTATCCCAAAATACCCAAGGACATTGGGATTTACGCGGGTATAACCGCGGGTGTGCCCCGCGGTTAGCTTATATAAACGGCTAGTCTTATATAAACTTTAATTAATTGACTTTGTACCGATGGCATTTTCCTGTTGGTTTTCTAATAAACAAAACTTTTTCCTGACAATAAGGGCCTATTTCACCATCTTCAAGTAACGTTCCGAATAGCCACTCACATCTTTTGTCTTTGTCACTTGACATAAAGTAAGAAAGAAACAAAACTAACTTTACTTAGTAACTTTATTTGAAGGTCGTGATATAGGCCCTAAGGGACATAAGAAAACATAATATTTTAGGACATACACTAATCTTTGTTTATGAATTACATTCGCACTAAAGGTAGTGCGAATGTAATTCATGCAAATAGTCCTCGTAAAGTCAAACTTAGAAAAAATGTTTCATACAAAAAAATACCCGTCCCGGAGACATAGTATCACAGAAATACTAGAATAAGTATTTTTAAGCTATTGCATAGCTTCTATCGAGGGCCTTGAGCGCGGGGACCGAATCCAGAAATTCCGTAACGAAAAAAACCTTACGTTTTTTTTTTTTTTTTATCGAAAACTTTTTTTTGTTAATTTTCCAAAAAATTTTTATAGGAATGTAGACAAAGTTTTTATTGTATGAAGTCCCAAGCAATAAAAAAACAATTAGTTGATAAAATTGCTATGCAATAGCTTTACCGCGGCAGTCCCCGAGTGCCACACGTTTTTTTGTAAATTACTTATCGTCTAGACCAAGACAAACGGACATGTTTATGACACCAATCCAATGTTTAAGCGGGAATCGAAATTACCTTTGGGATATTAGCAGGGGTACCAAGGCACTACCAATTAAACAATTCGTAAAAAAAAGTGTCTTAAATAAAATCACACTCGATCGGCCAAAAGCCAAAGAGTTGTCTATCCTAATATTATAAAGATGAAAGATTTGTTTGTTTGTTTGTTTGTAATGAATAGGCTCCGAAACTACTAGACCGATTTCAAAAATTCTTTCACTAATGGAAAGCTAATTTATCAGTTCGTGACATAGGCTATATTTTATCCCCGTAATCCCACGGGAACGGGAACTACGCGGGTAAAACCGCGGGGAGCTACTAGTCTTAAATATAGTCACTTTTACAGTTCATTCTGTGTTGTGATCGTAGGGTCAAGGTAACATAACAACAGACATTCATCAGAACGCAAACGTTAGTAACTTTACGCCTTGTTGTCAGTTTGGCGCGCGAGCAACTCAAGAAAGACGTGCGGTATGTTTTATTTTTTAATTAATTTCGTTCGTTCGAAAATTCGAATGTGAAACTTTTTGTTTTTGGTTGGGAACTTTTTTGTGTTCGATTTTATTTGAACTTTTTTTGTGTTCGATTTTTTTAATTAATCGTAATTTGAATTAAGATGGTGTTTTACTTTAAATGTTTTAAATTCGAATATGAAACTTTTTTCTATTGTTTGGAGTTTAAACTTATGCGTGTTCGATTTTTTTTATTAGTTCTTTTCTTAATTGTGTTTTTATTGTTCAACTTTGTTGACATTGTTCAATGTTCGTGATAAGTTTGAAATTCGAATGTGGATCTTTTTTCTTTTATTTGGGACTTTTTGTGTTCGATTTTATAAAAATAATAACTTACCTATATTGTTTTGTATTCTCAGAGTTCTCTTCAATATTTTATTTATCCCAGCAATAAATTGAAAAAATACAATTATAACAAGATAGAAACATTTGCTTAGTACTTATTATTTTAAATGAATCTAAGCACGGTAAATGATTAAAATATTGCAAAATTTTATCAATTTATTATCCTTAATTAGAATATTTCTACCTAACAACATTTTAATTAAGTAAACATAATAAAATTTTATTATATTTACCAAAACTTTAGTTAACCAAAGAAAAAAATAAGTACTGTTTCTTTATTTTTATATGCATTTAATTTTATTTTTGTGTATATTTTATACAAATGTTATATTATAATAACACAATTACAATTAGTTTTTATTACTTAGTTATGTTATAAATTTAAAATAATATGTTTTCATAATTTTTCAAATAACTGTTTTAACCAAATTGATGAAATTATAACGTAGGAGTTCTCGGAGAAAAAAATCTAGCTGGTCTTTCGATCGACTCTATTTTCACTTGAGTAAATTATATTACTTTTGGGCATATACTTATCGAAAATTATAAAAAAATTGAAAGCTGAAAAGTATCTAAATATATATTTATACAACTCAAAGGTGACTGACTGACATAGTGATCTATCAACGCACAGCCCAAACCACTGAACGGATCGGGCTGAAATTAGGCATGTAGGTAGATGTTATGACGTAGGCATCCGCTAAGAAAGGATTTTGATTAATTCTACCCCCAAGGAGATAAAATAGGGGATGAAAGTTTGTATGACGGAAGTCATTATTCCACGTGGACGAAGTCGTGGGCAAAAGCTAGTCTTCCCATATTTATAATCGTTAAACATACACATTGGTGTTAAAATTAATAATATCGAAATATAAAACTTTTTTGCATAAACAAACTATTTTTCCGTAATGGTGACGTATATCGAACATATTTGGTTTAATTAGTGCTCATTTGATAAACTACACGTATTGGGAAACATTATCAAAATGTGCTAAGTTTGTTATGAGTTCGTTAAAAAGTGTATATTATTAATAGTTTTCTGTTAAGTTTAAGCCGTGTCGGTCCCGGTTGTCGTACTAACAAACATCTTCGACAGTCGTTACGGGTAGTTAGAGCCCTTTAAAGTCTAACATTTGGTTTAACCAAAAAATTTCATATAGCCCTCTGGGTTGTGAAGGTCTGATGGCAGTCGCTTCACGTAAAATACCGACATTCCGCCAAATCTGGTTAAACTGAAAACCGACCCCAAATAGACATGGGATAAAGGTTCGGAGAAGAGAGAGTTAATAGTTTTCTGTTTTTTTTTTTATTTTAATCATGATTTAATTGAATTATTGTTTATGAAATTATATGATTAATTTGCGTATTAACAAAAACATTTTCTAAATCTATGAATGCAGTTTTTATTTTTACTAAAATCGATGACATGGTTCCTAAGAACAGATTTTTTCTTATAGTTTTATACTTCCCCCCACTGACCGTTCTATTTGGGCCACCCTGTATACGTATAGTAGGATCTACCTATATCTCCTACAGCCAATATGATCGGAGCAATTTTATAATAGTAACTAGCAGCTACCCGCGGTTTCACCCGCGTAGTTCCCGTTCCAGTGGGAATTTTGGTATAAAACATAGCCTATGTTCTTTCCCGGATCATAAGCTACCCCTGTTTCAAGTTTCAAGTCAATCAGTTCAGTATTTCAGCCGTGATAAGGTAACAGACACAGACATAGTTACTTTCGCATTTATAATATTAGTTAGGATTGAGGCGAGTAAAATCGCAGGGTACATTATGTAAATAGAGATTCTAACGCTTGAGGAATTTCCTTATAATATTTATTATAATAACGTTAATCACATTGTAGATCTATGACGCCATATTACTCATGATACCTCTCCTTAGAATAAGTACGTAGAAAAATGGATATTCCACACAACCTAGTTTCTTCGCCGGTGTGTACGTTTCCTTACGAAGATTTCCTTCACCAAGAGCGTCGAATTTATAAACATACTAGCTGTACCCCGCGGTTTTACCTTTGTACCATATGTGTTATTCCTAGGTATGAGGAACAACTGTACCAAATTTCATTAAAATCCATTCAGTAGTTTTTGCGTGAAAGAGGAACAAACATCCACACATACACACTCACAAACATTCGGCTTTATAATAATTAGTAGGATAAATTTACGAAAATCTAAACATATTGATACTCGGCAGGCAGCAAACTAGTGATTTCCGAATGGATGTCATACTACGCTATCGACGCGCTAGTATTTGCACTATCCCAGTCATAACTTTAATTCTTTATTTACAAAATAATTAAGATGTCCAGTATCCATAGTAAACAAGCTTTGCTTAGTTAATGATAAAGTGATATATGATATTAATATATGCAATGTGAAAGTATGTTTGATTGGTTAACATTTTCACTAAAACGGAGAAATTTATTGGAATTTCTAAAGCCCAAACTCAAACGAGTGAAGTGAAGCCGTAAACAACTGTATAGCAAAGACTGTAAATACCTCAGTTCGAACCCGGCCTGTCTCGCCCGGGGAAGTACCACTTTCACAGAATATCAGCGTCAAGTAGTGAGAGATACTGCGTGTAGCATGGTGAGTGAGTGAGAGGTCCGGAGCCCAAAACACCTTTCTTTCTCTCCTTCCTCTTCCGCATTCTGCTATCCGTTTATACACAAATTAAAGACTGACATCGCACTTGTGACTCTTGAGTTGCAGATGTCCATGGGTGACAGTAGTCAGTCACTTATAGAGTCACCAAGTTTTCTGTGCCGGTGTCAGCGTCGCTGTAATCGCATTTTTTGGTTGTCAGATTATTGAAAAATAGCGGCGCCCCGCAGTTTCACTCGCGTAGTTCCCGTTCCCGTAAGAATATGGGGATAAGATGATGCTAAAAACCTTCCCACTGAATCACTATATCTATTAAAACAAACCAAATCAAAATCCGTTGGGTAGTTTTAAAGATCTAAGCATACATAGGGACATAAGGACAGAGAATGCGACTTTGTTTTATACTATGTAGTGATGTATCCAAATGACATTAGAATCAAAATGACAATAGTAGCTTCCACTTTTGGCCGCCGGCACAGAAAACTTGGTGGCTCTATACCATCAAGTGACAGGTCTGTCCGCCCTCTATAACTTAAAAACCTACAGCTAGTTACTTCATCATCATCACTACATAGTATAAAACGAAGTCGCTTCCGCGTCTGTTCGCCCCTATGTATGCTTATATCTTCAAAACTACGCAACGGATTTTGACCCGGTTTTTTTTAAATAGAAAGAGTAATTCAAGGGGAAGGTTTTTAGCATAATATTATTCCCACAATCCCAGTAGAACAGGAACTACGCGGGTAAAACCGCGGGTCGAGGCTATTTATATTATAATGCTCTGACGTAATTTTGATGTCGTTTAGATATTTTGACCACTCATAAATATGATTAAATCAGCCATGTTTGCTGACGTTAAACCTTAGATTAGGATTATCTGATTACCGTAACTGTGGTAAACTCTGTCATCTAAGGTAGGTACTAAGATCTATGGTGTGTATAAAAAACTGTATAAAAAGAGTTAAAACTGTTTACTTGTTTGCAATTAAATGTTTCTTTGGTTTAGTATCCATATCTCACTAAAATTATATAGATAGAAGATTAGTTTGTTTATGTTTGTTTGTTTTGAATAGACCCTGAAAATACTTAAGATGTTTAACAGATGTGCCTTAAGGCCAGAATTATTGTGACTTGACAGAATTCTGCATAAAACTCGTAAAGACAAAACAAATTGAAGTTTTTGTGACGCGACGCCTGCCTGCTATGATGTTGCTATGTCGAAGGTTACGGGTTCGATTCCCGTTCAAGACGAACAGTTGAGTGGATTTGTCTTGGTCATCTAAGTAATACAAAAACTATACCAAATTTCATATCTATCAGTTTTAAAGTTAATGTTTCAAGAAAATACTTTTCTTTCTTTTCTTCTTTCATAATGAACAGACAAACCTATCAAAAAAATCGTGTCTCCTTACTCCGCTCGGTTAACTACACAACGTCACCATACGATGTCGCTATACAAATCGCAAAGTACTTAAAGAAGGCCATTACTTGTCGTCGAGGTGATTTCCTGCACCCGTAGTGATGGAAATAACCGGTTGATCCGATTATCGATAGTCGATGAAGCGATTTGCGAAGGAATTTTATATTAGTACCCTTTTTGAATTGTTTTTTTTTTTCAAAGAAGAATTGTTCTTTAAAATTCAAAAAAAATAGTTTTAAATTCACACAACTTATTTTTGTAAATAAGTTGTGTGAATTTAAAACTATTTTTGTAAATAAGTTGTGTGAATTTAAAACTATTTTTTGGAAATTTAAAGAACAATTCTTCTTTGAAAAAAAAAACAATTCAAAAAGGGTACTAATATAAAATTCCTTCGCCAACCAACCATTTCACCCCATGTACAAAACAGAAGAGTTCCAAAAAGGTAACATTTTCTTGCAAATAACATAACATAATCATTCACTACATCATCTCATTATAGTAACTGACCCCTAACTAAGCTCGAAGCTTGTATCTAGGGTATCAGAAACTACGCACACACCCATTCACACACACACCCAGACCGAGATAAACATTTGTGGTTGACACAAATATTCACCCCTCACGGGAATCGAACCCGCAACCTTACGAATGGTAGTCCGGCATGGTGATCACTCTGCCATCGATTTATATTTTAAACGTATAGTTCTAATAACTTTGCAAAATGTCATAATCTACAACAAACCCGAATAAAATACGTGTTGTCCGTCAGTCATATCTCTATCATATGCAATGCTTATTAGTTAGACTTTAATGAATTTACGAGTATTAATGAATATACCAGTTTTAATTGAGGCGTAAACTGAATATATCCACTTTTGATTTTATCTTATGAAATCATAGTTTAAACTAGTTCATTCTGCAAGTGCCTAATCTATTATATTACTAGCGGCGCCCCCGGTTTCACCCGCGTAGTTACCGTTCCCATAGGAATAAAATTATGCTAAAAAGCTTCCCACTGAATCACTCTATCTATTAAAACAAACCGCATCAAAATCCGTTGCGTAGTTTTAAAGATCTAAGCATACATAGGGACATAAGGACATAGGGACAGAGAAAGCGAATTTGTTTTATACTACATATGTAGTGATAACTCAAAGGTGACTGACTGACATAGTGATATGTCAACGCACAGCCCAAACCACTGGACGGATCAGGCAGAAATTTGGGATGCAGGAAGATGTTATGACGTAGGCATCCGCTAAGAAAGGATTCCCACGGGATTGTGATATACGCGCGTGAAACAGCGGGGCACAGCTAGTTTTTTTATAAAACTAACTCTAGATAACTATTATTGATAAGCATGACCTTTAAATAGTTCCGTATTTTGAGAACATCGTCTAAAACTTTGCGGAGTAGCTTTTCGTGACTGTTTTTTGTATATTAATTAGTAAATGTAGTATTATTTATATAAGTATTTGTTTTGTATAGCTAGTTATGTTTCCTAGTTAGTTGAGTATATAATTATTAAATGATCTAATAGATGCACGATTTGCTGATCTCATGAGAATTTTATTAAAACCGGATTGCAGTACAAAAACCACATCTGAACTCAAACACTTAAAATTTCAACAAAATAAAAAAAAATATCCTGAAATTCCCACGGCCTTAAAATGGGAATAAATTAAAACCGTGGTTCATAATTTACACTAATATTTAAAGAGAAATATTTATTGTTCGTTTGGAAATTCGTTCCAAACAAACCTTTTTCTTTAGGGCTTTTAGGCTTCGAAACTACTGAACCGATTTCAAAAAATATTTCACCATTAGAAAGCTACATTCACCCTGAGTATCATAGGCTATATTTTATTCTCGTATTCCCATGGGAACGGGAACCACGTGGATAAAACCGCGAGACGGTGCTAGTTAGCCATAAATATATACGCCATTTTTCGAAACTAACAAATACTAGACCAATTAGTCAACTCTCTGCCCTCAATTACGTAGTTTGAATTTTCCCATAATTATTAAACTATTTAATTGTCACCCAAAACCTAATCCAATTTCGATCGTAAAGAATGTTTGACATTAAAACATTGCAACACAACTGAATAATGTTTGTGCTTAATGTCAAGGAAATCCGTGATATAGCGTGGTATTTTAAAATCTATTGTGTTATACGAGTACCTATGTACGTTCATTGTTCGTTTGTATTAATCTTGTGGTTTAGTTTTAGGGCTTGTGTCGATTAAAGAAATATAGTTGTTTACTAGCTGCGCCCCGCGGTTTCACACGCGTAGTTCCCGTTCCCGTAGTAATTTCGGGATGAAAAATAGATGTTGGCCGATTCTCAGACCTACTGAATATGCTCACAAAATTTCATGAGAATCGGTCAAGCCGTTTCGGAGGAGTATGGCAACGAAAACTGTGACGAGAATTTTATATATTAGATTGATGGACTAGCTATGCATTGTGACTTTACATGAGTTGAAATAATGGCTTATACGTTTCCTTATCAAACGGTCTATCTTCTACAAGAAATAGTAGCTCCAGCCCCCCTAGCATGACGTGCGTGATAAAATATATAGACACCACGAATTAATATCGATTTCGCGAGCATTACCAAAGGAATATAGCGTAGTACGATTTGATAAAATTAAATATGGCGGCTATATTAATTATATTTTGTCAGTCGGATGTCAATTAATAGCTATATCGATTTCGCAAGCATGACCAAATGTCATAAAATTAATCACGTGGTGAAATTCAATATGGCGGGTATTTTTATCAAATTTTGACAGTTGGATGTCAATAAATCGCTGTATCTATCACGTTTTCGAAGTCATGCTAGCCTAGCTGAGCGCGTAAAGAAACAAAACCAGCCTCTTTACAATGTTTTAAAATTAGTCTTCAACAAAATTCGATAAGTTAGATACTGTTTTATTCACGTTTCTTTTCGAAATAATATTGCCTCATTCAAACACTAATTACCGACAGAATTTAGCACTCTTAACATAAACTGAGGTACAGATTACTAAATAGTTACAGAATAGTTTTTATTGAAATCTAGCATGTTAGTAAAATAACATTAAATTTAAAAATTAAAAAATCCCCAACACAATTACTTTCAAACCCCCATAACTTTAAACCGATTTTCATCAAACATGTCTAAGAACACTCGCACGCTCTAAAAATACAAAAACAACTAAATTGAAATCGGTTCATCCGTTCGGGAGCTATGATGCCACAGACAGACAGATACACACACACACACACACACAGACACGTCAAACTTATAACACCCCTCTTTTTGCGTCGGGGGTTAAAAAGTACTCGAGTCGCGAAGGACAGACGGAAAGACAAACTATAAGGGTTCCTTGTTGTCTCAAAAAACCCTAAAAAAACGATGTCAAAGTACCGTCAGCAAACAAACAAACAAACATAAGTCGAATATCTTGAACAAAACCCGCTAATCCGACAATTATCCACCATCAACTGTAAATAAACATTTTTTTATGTTACTTTGTCATGTGTACATGAATCATAGTTCATTGCCTTGAGTTTGAGTACAAATAATATAGTTTTACGCTAACTGTGTCTTACAAAAAACGTTTGTTATGCGTGTTAATCCTCTTGTATTAATAATAAGATTTTTTTAGTCCTAACTGTATGGGTATTATTAATACTATGTATTAATTCATCTTTACAGAACCCTGTGATCACGGGTTCTGTAAAGAATCCGAAAATGTCAGAAAATGAAAAACAAAATACAACCACGACAAAAATCCGTTTAAGTGTTTTATTTCAATGTGTAGTGTTCGTGTAAATCAAAGATATCAATATACTATGTATTCTTTGTTGTTTCCTTAATTATACTGTAATGTATGTATTTACTCACTAGTGGGCAAATTTCCAAAATTGGAGATAATGAACAAGGAACTCTTATAGTTTGTCTGTCCGTCTGTCCTTCGCGATGAATGTGTCGAAAAATGAGCAATATTTTTGATTAGACATAATCTGAGGACTTTTCTCCTACACGCCTTATTGACCGTTGATGATGTTAGTACGACAACCGGCACTGACGGCTTAACGCACCCTCCGAAGCGTGGAAAGACATATGAAATTAGCCACATCGATAACGGACGCCAATTAAAATCACTAATAGGTTGGTGCAAGACATCGCTTAACTGTATGTATAGATAGCAAGCAATCCGCGGCTTTGTCACATACATATGTACATACATCTATAAGTACTTAATTCGAAACGACTGGTCCGTTTTGAAAAAATATTTTGGTGTTACATAGCCCATCGGTCAGTACTAGCAGGACCCCGCGGTTTTACCCCCGTAGTTACCGTTCCCGTGGGAATATGTGGATAAAATATAGCCTATTCATCTATAGCCTCTATTAACCGGACTACGGTGAGGCAAAAGGATCCTCCTTTTCTCTCCTTTCTTCTCCTTGACTTCAGTATCTCAATAGTCATTACATATTTTCTTGATGGGATATTTATTATTATTGTTACAAACCAATTTTAAATATTCGTCAAATAAATAAACAACGGATGAAAGTTAAACTAGAGTTTTGAAACATTAAAACCGAAACAAAGAATTTCACAACAAAAATAGAAATCATTTTCCTGTCACAATCACCAAACAATGTTACTACAGAATAACAATTGTAAATAATCAAATCTAGTGACTAAAAAAGTAAGCAATTTATAGTAATACTAGAAGCACCCCGCGGTTTTACCCGCGTATTGAAGAATACTACCAATATTATAAAGCCGAATGTTTGTGAACGGATGATTGGACGTTTGTTCCTCTTTCACACAAAAACTACTGAATGGATTTTAATGAAACTTTACAATAATTTAACTTATACATCAGAGTACCACATAGGATACCTTTTATCCCGAAATTTCTACAGGAACGGAAACTGCGGGGCACTGCTAGTTTAAGAATAATCCTTGTTCGACGTGTGATTATCATAGTTTGAACACCGTCTTGCTCCTTGAATATGCATCACGATATTCTCTCTGGTCTCTGGTCTGGCTCATCTGAAGTGACAATGTCAAGGAGTATTTTAATTTACTGTGTTATCCATGACGGTAATTTATTTATCATCAATGACCAATTTACTACTTTGATCCCCATGGCAATCCATGGAGTCATATGGGGTCCAGTTACAGGAGATCTAAAATTGCCGTTAGATGCTTGAAGAAAAGGATGATACTATTATTACAGCCATATTTTACAGCCAAGTACCCTTTAAAACAGAAATATAGAAGCCTTCATGAAATAGCAAACGTCGTAAAATAAAATCACAGATCCTTTTGATAATGAACAAAGAACTTCCGACCTTATAAAAAGGCACTAAAAAACATTTTCTCATACCCAAATTAACATCTAACAAGAACATTAGGAACAAAAACACTTCAGAGACGGGCGGCCATGACAGGCCAAACTTACAGGTGTCAATACCAAATAGAGTAACTTCAAGGTTGTGAGACAATACTGGGTTTATATTACGTCAATTACAACATTTGGAGTAGTTTAAATTGTATGTATATTAGGTTAATGCGTAGGACGTGAACTATTCGTAGTATGGAGTTGATAAGTACATTCGGATCTCTGGCTATACCACAAGGTTTGTCTTGATTCCACATTTTCTTTAACACGTTTCGGTTTGTATGTGAAGGGATGTGTGGTTTCTTTCTGTTGATAGCGAAAGGCCTAAGTAAGAACTTTTACATCATAGTAAAAGGATCAGAATTGACACTTAGCATAGGATAGGACAGCAAAACTTAGTATGACCAAAGTGGAATATTTTCTCCAAC
The DNA here is from genome assembly GCA_958496195.1 of Timandra comae. Classification (NCBI taxonomy): domain Eukaryota; kingdom Metazoa; phylum Arthropoda; class Insecta; order Lepidoptera; family Geometridae; genus Timandra; species Timandra comae. The sequence continues at coordinate 6,991,984 of OY292372.1, read as the reverse complement.
GTCGGTTATGGACTTTCTATCCATGTGGTTATCACGAGGTTTTATAGCTGTACCAACCAAGTTGGAACTTCTGTCGGTACTGCTTAAGTAATCAAGGAATAAAGTATATTAATGTGTAGGAGAGTTTCTGGTTTAGCTATTCCAATTACTTCATCCGTCTCTAATTTCAAAACTTTGTCTCCAAATTACAGTTCAGGATGTTATCGGCAGCGTCGTTCGCAGAGCGATGGGCCATTGACAACCTCAACCGAGACGCCACTCCTGATGAGCTCACCACCCTTGAGCTGTTCTTTGCCACGTGTGATGATGAAGACGAAGCCTGTAAACGAGCGAAGAGGTACTATACAGCGCGAGGTCCTGGAGGACTGGGGCTGTGGCAGAACAGACATCCGGATGAAGAAGATATATTGTCCAGTTGTCAGGATGCGTGAGTGTTTTTGAGCAATTTTGGCCACTATTATGATTAAGGAGATTTAAATATGGGAAGACCCTTTATCAAAACTCTATCATCTTCATATACTTTCTTACTAACTGACCCCTCATCATCATCAGCTCATATATGTCCCAACCTTGGGGCTCCAGCCTAGTCTGAATTAGAGCCATCAGGCCTTGCCAACCACGCTGACCAAATTCGGGTTGATCGACTTCACATACAACCTTAGAATTTCTTCGCAGTGTGTGCAGGTTTCCTCACGATTCCTTTTTATAATATGCTCAGAATATTACGAGTATTAATTAATAACTATTTTCCCAACATTCCAGATACATAGTACCTCTCAAAGCTCGCAGTGCAAGCGGGCGTCGAGTCTCAATAATACGTCTGCCAGCGCCTAATGCGACCGTACGATCACTCTCTGCTAAAGCTTTGCTATCACGATGGCTCATGATTATGGACATCAGGTAAATATTACTTATAATTGAGAGTAAATAATTAAATCCTTTCTTAATATTATAAATGCGAAAGTGACTCTATCTGTCTGTCTGTTACCTTTTCACGGCTAAACTACTAAACCGATTGACTTGAAATTTGGAATAGGGGTAGCTTATGATCCGGGGAAGAACATAGACTATGTTTTATCCCGGAATTCCCACGGGAACGGGAACTACGCGGGTGAAACCGTGGGGTGTTGCTAGTAATCTATAAAATGATAAAAAAATATAGCAATTAATCAAATAACTACCTTATGGGAACTACTTGGTGTGAACACAGTGGATATAGTATGACACAGTGATCAGATTCTTTGTTCCAATTAAGACATAATAGCAGAAAAAGGTTACAAATGAAGCGCAAAGAATGGTGCTACCAACATTTATTATTTACTTATTAAGTCGATTTGATAATGCATATGTAACGATTTGATTATGCTTATAACGTTGGCGACGGTTATTTTTTCCTGATGGCCCAGGATATTTTTATCCCAATAAAGCAATAAATGATTGGATTTAATCCCAAAATTTCCACAGGACTTACACGTCTAAAACCGCGGAATGTATACTTACACTATTTATAACTCAACAACGGCTGAACTGATTTGGCTGAAATTGGTGGAAAGGTTAAGGAGAAGGACATAGGATACTTTTTATCACGAAATTCCCACGGGAACTACGCGAAAGAAACCGCGGGGTACAGCTAGTATCGAATAAATAAAGAACAATGCTGAATAATGGATCAGACGATCTTTTCGTAACTCCCAAGTCGCACTATTGCATCAAGTTCTAAAACTCCCAAAAAATATTCAAAAACATTCTTTCTGCCAAACAATAAGTAAATACCGTACTCAAAAATACAAAGGAATTTCTTACGCAATGCAAAGTGACAACATAACAAAGGGAAATGAAAAATTCTATTGTTGGCAATACTGTGACAATGTAGACTATGGGCTGAAGCCTTTGTGGAGATAATTTGATTGTCCAAGACCTGTTGCGGTTGAAATTAGATTTATTAATGAGAGAAATTAGTTTTTGTCTCGTTTCTTGAAGTAATACTTGAGGAAATTTTTTACTGCGTCTTCTTAGAGTGTAGTTGTGTAATGATTAGATCAAATTTTCGTCTTTTGTTTCATGTGTCTAAGGGCTAAGTTTGTTTTAAGGTGGCCATTGTAGAGTCAGTTGAACTGATCCGGACATAAAACTTTGTGCGTCACTCCAAAAGTTTTAGGCCAACTAGATTTCCCCACTGGAATCTGGAATCGCTTCGGTGATTGGATGGACGCTAGTTCAACTGATTATAATGACTCGTCAATGGCGACCTTTAAAGGCTTTTCTAAGGGCTCTTTCAATGTATGAATATAAATTAAGGCCTAAGGTCTAACTAGAATTAAGTAGCAAACATGTTAGGGCGTTAAAATAAATATGTAAGTTTCTTAAGTAAATTCGCACAAAGGACCCCAAATAGAGGTCTAATTGTGTCAAACTACCCACTTATGAGTACAAATACTAAGATTGTATAAGTGTAGGTTATTAATCATTCACTACATCGTCTCCTTATAGTAACTGACCCCCAACTAAGTTCGTGACTTGTATCTAGGGTATCAGAAACTACGTACACACTCATACACACACACAAATGCAAGATTAGTTTAGGCGTTTAGCACTTTGCTGTTTTAAAGTTAAAGGCGCTACGAATAAATCCACAAGAAAATATTTTTATAAACTTTTGAATCACTTTGAACTATATTAAATTTCGTTGTGTAGTTTAAAAGATAGGACGGTTATGTCAGAAAATCCTTACTAATATTATAAATGCGAAAATAACTGTCTATCTGTTACCTTTTCACGGCTAAACTACTGAACCGATTGACTTGAAATTTGGTACAGGGGTAGCTTATGGTCCGAGAAACGACAATGGCTATGTTTTATTCCAAAATTCTCACGGGATTGGGAACTATGCGGGTAAAACCGTGGGGCACTGATAGAATCTTTAAAAACAGGAATGTATTGAAAAAGAAACTAAAATTATTTATATTTTTCTCTATTTCCAGACTCCATGAAGACACAACGCCTGGTGATGAGGTGATATTCATAGATGTCAGTGAATTACAACCTTCACATCTCAAGAACCATTTCAAGGGCAGTTATTGGAGAGATTTTATATGGTGTATTAAGGTGGGTTCTATAAACAACTTTATTAAAGCAAATATATAGATTATTAAAGCAAATATATACTTAGCAACATAATACTGCTTTTTCTAAGTGCAAATGCACTTGACAGTGATGGTATACCACCGGAGTCAAATTAACAAATTGAAAGGTATTTTCTCTACAACCTCAGTATTTTTTTCACGTCTTAAAGGCGGGCATCACATCCTTTTTTCTGGAAGGCACCACCTGCTATTCTTGACTCCGAGGGTACGCCGTGCAATTTTTTAGCGGAATAAAGATGGCGGCTTTGAGTCATTGTTATCTTAATTACAACAATTACGAGTACAACCTTAATATGAAGTTTAATATTGCTTAAATGACAATGCAATATTCACCTTTATATATAACGTCATAAGAAATAAACTAATATCTTCCTTATGTTTCCAGAACGCTTACCCACATCGTTTCGCAGAAATACACGTCATCAATACAGAAAGGCTTAAGACAGTGTCTCTTCTGCTACTGCATATTGGACTGTATCCTTGGCGTCGTAAGGTCCATATTCACGCGAACTCGGAACAATTGGATCAGTTAATGGGAGAATACTTTCCCGTTGATGGGTTTCCATACGAGTATGGCGGAAAAGCTGGAGCTATGAAGGATCTTAATGGTACTTGGAGGATTTTACATTTTAGCGGTTAAATAATATTAAATATAATCTTCTCATGTAGATAAATAAAATTAAAATGTCGACAGTGAATTTTGTAAAAGTATTCCATATTTCAATGGCTATGGCATCGGCCTAGGCGGTCGAGAGGTTGTGGGTTCGATTCTCATCCATTTTAACTCGTATTAATTTTAATTTTACCAAAAAGAACTACAATGTTTGTCGTACCTACCTCTTCTTCTTCTTTGAGACTCATATTTTTGAGGACCAGAACTCGGCCACCGATATGGCACTATCAGTGGCCTTGAAAAGGTCCTCGCGTGTGCAGGTGTAGGGACACGCACGGCTAGTTAGAAGATGGGCCATTGTTTGCGGAGAAATGCCACACAGAAATTCGTACCTAACATCAGCAACAGTTTGTTACTATCCCTTGTGTGATGACTAGTGATGATTAAAATATCGCATCACAAATGGTAAAATTCCAAACCTAATATCATTTTTCAAATTCCAGACGAATGGACAAAAAAGCTACTCTCAAATTCAAAATGGCTGCAATCAGAAGAAAGGAAATTCTACACGACAGATTTAAAACCCGAACTTAGTTCCAAAGTCCGCCACGCTATCAGACCTTTGAGAGGTCTCAACGCATCTTACGACATGATAACTAGAACGCACTCTTGTAAAAACCTGAACAGAAATGATGAATTAGACTTGGAAGACGGTCTTCATGGCGCTTATAGGAGTCTGCAGTTGTCTTCTGATAAGTATTTGTAATGTATTGTAAAGTATATCAAGACAGGATCTTCTACTAAGTACTCAATGAAGCCATCTCCTAATGATCTCTCTTCAGTGACTCCTGGTTATTTTGATTCGATCATCCTTTCGTGATTAAGTTTAAGACATGGACTGTTATGTCTGCACGAGTTATGCCTCATATAAATCAATTGGGAATCTTGGGATCAGAATTATCCTATGCTCCGTGTAAGTCGCAATTCCGTAGAAATTTTGGAACAAACCGTATTCTATACGTTATTTCTGGCTATAACCAACGTGTGAATTAATTTAGTCTACATCGCATCGGTTCAATAGTTTTTGCGAGATCACTTATATCTTAAATTGGCATATTGTTTTTCTAATAAAATTTCCTTCAATATTCGTTATATTATAAATCAGGATTTTAAATCTTCTTTGCCCATGGAATCTTATAGACCGATATAAGTATTGAAAAGGTCAGTTACTAAAAACATATTTTTAAAGTTTTTAGAGATAAAAGTGATTGATACTCGTACCTATGTTATGTTAATTTTAAGTTTAACAGCCTTACTAATAAAAAATACCCACTGTGCATATTCTTGATATAACGAGTGTGAAGCATATTAATAATTCGTTATATCAAGAATATACACAGTAGGTATTTTTTATTGGTAAGGCTGTAAATGTTTAGTTCAAGATTTTAAATACTCTTAAACTAAAATAATATTTGTACCTACTCAATTTAGCAAAGTAAATTTGCTAAAAATTATATTATTTGAACTCATATTTATAAAGAATCCATGTACGATTTTTCTTTAAATTAAGGTTTTTACTACTAATGTATATTATTTTGTAAAATTAAACATTTTTACTATTTAAATAGTTGTTTTTTTAATTGATTATTGCGATCCTTTTACTACGTAGTTATAGAACTCTAAATAGAATATCATTATATCTTTAGAAAAAAAAATTGTGGAGAACTGACAACGAGGTCGTGAATAATTCAAGTCGAATGACAGTTTTTTAAAATGATAGACATAAACCGCTTGGGTTTCAGATCACCAACACACGCTAACAAGATGAAAATGCTTTTATTTGCTCACTGTAATAAAATTTATCGGTGGGAGAAAAAATAAGTACCTATAAGTTCTTTCTTTCTTTTGTCAATATCTTTCTTTTATTTATAATTCTTTAAAATAATACCATTGAATCTATAACTAACAAATTAAAACCTTTGTCTAACACCTATTGATAGGTAAACCCGCAAACCCATTGATCAGACTAAATAGCTAACCAAGGGACTAATGAATGTCTATTCAGACACTCGCTGTAGAAATTCTAATTATCTGAGCTAGGTGTTGCTATTCACTGTAATTTAGTCCGAATGAGGATTTAACAAAGAGGATTGCTTGTTAAAATAATTTAACTGGTAGCTAAAATATAGAGAAAATAAAAAAATCTACAGTCAATACTAACTTACTAAGTATATAAATAAAACTCTTCCGTTACTGACTGATGTACTGATTGACTGACAACGCACAGACGAAACTACTGGTCGTAGAGAGGACGTATGTTTAGGTGGGTAGAGTAGGAGAGGATTTTTGGAAATTCCCCAATAAGGGGCAAAACCTAAATTCTGCTGGAAGTCATTATTCTACGCCGACGAAGTCGCGGGTCAAAGCTAGTTAGCTATATAGCTGAAGAGTTTGTTTGGTTGAAAGCGCTAATCTCAGGAACTTCTTGTTTGAAAATTATAATAGTATTGGATAGCCCATTTATCAACAAAAGCTAGGCATAAACCAACACGAAATTGAGCCCATGCGGGTTAAACAGCGAGGCGTAGCTAGTTTCTAGATAAAAAGTAGTATAACCCGAGATAGAATCTATTTGCATTTTATTGAAATTTGACAATCCATTTATTCCCTATAAGGTAAAAAGACGCAAACAAACAAACTTACTTTCACATATTAGAATATTAGTATACTCGTAGTCAACAAACTGTACTAATAAATATTAGTCATCATCATTTCAATCTTATCTGATCTCCAAATACTAGAAATACATATAACGGGAACGAAAATGAGCAGCCAAAGAAATAAATAAAACAAAATTGAGCTGCAATTTTGGTGAGTGCAGCGATACAGAGATGTACTAATGTTTATGTGAGGGGCAAAGTTATGAATGAATGTGCAATTTACTTCATAAAATGGAATTACTTCTAGTTTTTGTGAGTTTAATAATCAATTAAATTTTTAAAAATCCCCCAACAAAATTACTTTCAAACCCCCATAACTTTTAAACGGGTCAACCGATTTTCATCAAACATGTCTAAGAACACTCGCACGTAAGTCCCCAAAATACAAAAATTTTAATACAAAAAAACTAAATTGATATCGGTTCATCCGTTCGGGAGCTATGATGCCACAGACAGACAGATACACACACACACACACACACACACACAGACAGACACATCAAACTTATAACACCCCTCCTTTTGCGTCGGGGGTTAATAAGATTTATCGAATGTCAATATTTAGCCTTGGCTGAGATGACGATACAACATTTTTGTTTAAACCAAATGGTAGACTCAAGAAAGCAAGTACTTCTGTTGTCACTTAGTATTACATACATCATCATCAACTCATACAATGCCCGAGGGGCTCGAGTCTACCCTGAATTAGGGTGTCAACCACCCTAGCGGGTTGTTCGACTTCGCTTTTTATTTACATTACACCCACCGAAGGCTCTTTGAAGTGCGACATAAGATAATTCATTTCTAATATCATACCAAAAAGATTGTTTTTTCAATTTTGTTTCCTAAGCTATACATTTATTTACAAAATAATGCATTTTATAAATTTATTGTTACCCCTTTCCGTCCTCACTACGTCCCCGGAAGCCACATTTAGTGAAAGGCTCTAGAGACCGCTTAGGAACACGTCGGTGAGTGCGAAATGGCGCTACCATCACGATTTTACGCCCGGAGATGTTGCTTTTTAACAAATCCCAGTGAATATACGTTTTTATATGAATGCCTTTTTATAAGGATGGCAAAACAGAGGTTTTTCCTTTTACTGTTTTTTATATGGCTATATTAACTTATAAAGGGCCTATTGGAAGGTGAGAACCTCTTTCTCTTTCTCTCTTTCTCTGTCTCTCTCTCACTGATGATATAAGTTACTGTAATAGGTGTAATCACAACGTGTATTATTGAATGAACTTAGAAAATAGTAAATAATTGATTTAAAAAATAGCGAAATAATTTAGTGCAATGTTATATCATCAAAGGGTATAAGTTATGTATAAGTACACATAGGTATGTTTTATTAGCCAGTTTCTTTTTCTGGAAGCGCAGGCAAATGACTCTACATACAAATACGTATAGTCATAAAATTCGATGTGCAAAACCTTCTTTTTGCCATAGAAAATTTATAAATAGGCATTCTTTATCTAAATAGCAATATAATAAAGACTATTTCAATAAAATCCAGATATAAAAAACATTTTTTACCAACCAAAATTTCCTAAAACTCGTAGACATCTCAAACGAGACATAACGTTTCGTTACGCCCCATGACTACGATAAAAATATACAGAAAAAGCTAAAAATTTCGCAAAAAAATAACAACAACAGTTAATTATAATGAGCATGAATCCGACCGACACAAACTTTCTAATCCACATTTATTCTTGAAAAATATTTGCTGGACCAGTTGCTGTCAACATTTTTTTGTAAGATGGTAATTACTCTAAAAAAATATCTGTACATTTAAGCTGCATAAGTTGTAATGTGGTCACAATATTTTCTACGATTCTTTATTTAAATTTGGGGCTAAGTTATCGCCATTTTACTTGATGTTCTGTCATTTCTGACACATAAATTTGCTATGACAGTACGTATAAGTTACTGTGTTCAGGCCAGTCCAAGAGTGCTTAGATTTCTGACCATCTTAATAGACCTCATAGATAATTATGATCTTAGTTCTGCCGAACACTTTCAGTTACCCATCAAGTAATTAGAAGCTCTGCTGGTTTTGAGACTAGGGACCTATTTCACCATCTTCAAGTAACGTTCCGAGTAGGTACTCACATGTATTGTATACACATATATTGTCTCTCGTACTCACATATATTGTCTTTGTCACTTGACTTGTAAGAAAGAGACAGAACTAACTTTACTTGGTGAGTACCTTTACTTGAAGGTCGTGAAATAGGCTCTGAGTATCAAAGTATATAAGTACATATTTATATTGTAAGAAAAATAAGCTAAGCGCCGTTATAAAAAGCATCCAACGGAGGTAAATTGGGAGGAATACACAAAACTTCGCAATCGCTGTACTCGTCTGTGTAGAAATGCAAAAAAGCGCCACATCCACTCCACCATTCAAAATTCTAGCCCTGCTCAGGTGTGGCAGTTCCTCAAGTCCCTTGGTATCGGTAAGAATAACAACGAATCCTCTTCTATTCCTGATCTTAATGCTCTCAATTCCTATTTTTCCAAGACTCCGATAACCTTGGACACCTCTGTAAAATCTTCAACTCTGGATTATCTTTCTCATCTTCCCTTACCATCATGTACATCTTTCACATTTCAATCAATTACAGATCGAGATATTCAAAAACTCGTTAAATCTATCTCAACCAAAGCGGTTGGTGATGATGGTATCCAGTTACAAATGATCCTTCCCATTTTAAATGAACTTACCCCGGTCCTTCTCCACATTATCAACTTTTCCTTAGAATCCAATGTTTTTCCTTCCGTCTGGAAGAAGGCACATATTCTCCCGTTACCTAAAACCTCTAATCCCACATGTGTTTCCCATTTTCGTCCCATATCCATCCTTCCTGTCCTATCCAAAGTCCTGGAGAGTGCTGTTCAGAGTCAACTGTCAAACTATCTTTTTTCCAATGCTTTGTTGAGCCCTTTCCAATCAGGTTTTCGTTCTCACCATAGCACAGTTACAGCACTTGTAAAAGTAACTGACGATATCCGGTTGGCTATGGAACATAAACAACTGACTGTGCTATGCTTGTTGGATTTCAGCAATGCATTCAACTCAGTTGACTTTGACATACTTTTAGGAATTCTATCTTCTTTGAATATATCTCCTTCTGTAATTTCTTGGCTTAATTCCTATCTTCGGGGTCGCTCGCAGTCGGTTCACTCAGGAGAGGCTTTCTCAGAATGGTGTGAACTTGCAGCGGGTGTTCCTCAGGGTGGTGTCCTTTCACCCCTTCTTTTTTCTATTTTTATAAATGCTCTAACCAAGGTAATATCTTCTCATTTCCACCTCTACGCAGACGATCTACAACTTTACTGGCATTTTAATGTGGAACAGGTCAAACAAGCTGTAACTATTATCAACAATGATCTTGAAAATATCAATCAGTGGGCTAAGACGTTTGGACTACTAGTCAATCCAGGGAAATCACAAGCTCTCATTGTTGGTGGTAGATACATGTGTAATTTACTTGACCACTGTTCACTCCCTGCTATTGTGTACAATTCTGTGGTCATTCCGTATTCAGCTAGTGCTAAAAACCTAGGAGTATTCATCGATACTAATCTATCGTGGGATGTTCATGTGGCACAGGTGAGCCGAAAGGTTTTCTCTTCTTTCCACTCTCTTAAACGTCTTCAAAAGTTTCTTCCTCTCAACACTAAAAAAATGCTTGCCCAATCTCTTCTGCTTCCTATCTTAAACTATGCTGATGTCTGCTTCCTTGATGCAACCGAGGAAAACCTCAACAAGCTCCAACGACTGCAAAATTTATGTATACGCTTCATATTTGGCCTCCGAAAATACGACCATGTGTCAGAATTCCGCACCGAGCTGAAGTGGCTACCTATTCGGCAGTGTCGTGACCTACACATACTTTCTCTTCTTTTTTCTATTCTCAATAATCCTGACTCTCCTATCTATCTCCGTGAACGTTTTCAATATCTTGTCCCCCGAGGGAAGCCCTGTCGTCTCAACTCTTCTCTTTTACTTCTGACTCCTTCTCATAGCTCTAGCCGCTATGATGGCTCCTTCACGGTCCAGGCGGTTCGCCTTTGGAATTCTCTCCCACATCACATTCGCGCCTCTTCTTCCCCTTACATTTTTAAGAAGCAAGTTAAGGAGCACTTCTTTTCATCTTAACTATTTTAATGAACATTTTGTATATTGTGTGTATATATGTATATATATATATATATTAGCATTTATATATATGTATAGTATGTTATATATATAATATATGTACTCGTATATGTATTTAGGTATAAGTATGTATAAATATTTAAGTTTATTCATTATTTTTTGTACTCCACTCTATGCCCTTCTTACTATTTTAATGTTTCCTACACCCAAAAGGTTTGCTGTAAGAAAACTCATTTACTGAGTTAAGCTCGCCTTTGTACGTTTTAGTATATAAGATCCAATTGTAATTTAATTTGTGAGTACAATAAAGAATATGAAAAAAATATATTGAAAAATGTTGCCCACACCTGGAAAATGACAATTACGCGTGCTTTACATAACACTCGCTTTCAAAGTATTTTGAATGACTATAACCACTCATAAATATATTATTTTATTGTTTACTGGTTCTTCTAAGCGATTTGCTTCTTTTTGCCATTTCACAGAGGTTTAAATAAAAATGGAACTTGTTTTTGAAGTAAAATTATTTCTAGTATCAAAATTATTACGATCTCAACGTTTCAGAACTAAAATTATGTAATTCGATTTTGAAAAGCTTCAGTAATTAATAATAATATGTAAATTAGCCAGATATTATAAAAACGTGTGGCACTCGGGGACTGCCGCGGTAAAGCTATTGCATAGCAATTTTATCAACTAATTGTTTTCTTTTTTTTTGTATTGCAATCCTAACCTTTGAAATTTTGATGTCGTACTTGGGAATTAATACAATAGAAACTTTGTCTACATTACTATAAAAACTTTTGGAAAACTTACAAAAAAAAGTTTTCGATAAAAAACGTGAGGATTTTTTTCGTTACGGTATTTCTGGATTCGGTCCCCGCGCTCAAGGCCCTCGATGGAAGCTATGCAATAGCTTAATAAAATAAGAATTACATATAACATAACAAATAAATGAAAAACCTCATTAAAATATAAACAAACAACTAATTGCTGAAACTCAAATTTTCGCAATAATATTTCTATATGCAGATGTTCGAGGGCGTTTTTGTAGACCTTAAGGTTTAGGACATAAGGGCGATAATGGCTCAGATAAAACAGTTGGGGCATCGCTGTATACGAAGTGCATGGCACACGCAATGTTCACGCACTACTAAGTCAATGTAGGGTGACTATACAATCAGGAAAAATTGGGATTGATGAAATATCGATTTTTTTATCATTTTTTTTCTCAGATGTGACCTTTTAATATATGAAATCACAATTAAAAATTTTAACCACAGATATTTGGACTTACTTCAACCATTTATTTCTACACCACAATACATTAAAGAAAAATACAAAATAAAGAAATTACTTATGCTCTAATTAAACAAAAATAAAAAATAAAACTACCTTTGCCAGCAACTATAGCTCCTCATATAAAATTAAATATTTTTCTCCATCTCTCATAAATCAATGAAAAAATAAACTATTATTCAGCAGTGGAGTAGTTTTCTGAGGGTTTTCGAAATGTAAGAAGTACCACACTCTGACAGAATGTTGGCGTCAAGTAGTAGCGAGAGATACTGCGTGTAGCTTGGTGAGTGAGAGGGTCGGAGCCCAAACCCCTCCAACTTTCAGATATAAAAAGGAGGAAGAGAAGAAAGATTATTCTCTTCTTCCTTCTGTAAATCCTGTTAAAACTCATTTATAAATGTTGAAAATTAATAAAAAGCAATAAAAACTTATATTTTATCTCATCATCATCAGCTTTTAGCTGGTGCTCTTGTCGGTGTAACATGTGCAACTCCCTCCATCTGCCTCTATCTAAGGCCTCCTTCACCTCCTTATACGACACGACAGCCCCTTATCCATTATCTGCCTCATGTAACTTATTCTTGGCTTCCTTTTTCTTCTTTCTTATCTTTTTCTTATCTACAAGCCAAAATATCCCACTTAAACCCCAAATCATAGAGTCCCCAAATGAAAAATCGTAGCAGTTGGTTAATGCGGTGCCGAATTTAGCAATTCTTACATAATCGCATGCGCAGTATTGTTTAATGTAGTGGCGTGATATCTAGAAGATAAGTTTTTTGTTGTTGTTTTCAAATAGTAGCGCGTTTTAGGTGAAATTTAGTAATTGCTGAAAATAGTTAATATCATAATTAAAGAATTTTAATAATTATTGAAAATGTCGGATGAATTATCAAAAAATATTTTCTTTAGCGTTTCATACATTTAGGTACATTATCATCATTTTTTATCTGTTCAATATGATTAAGATGGCGTTAGCTTGGAGAACAATTGGAGATCGAACATTCATTTTTAACCCCCGACGCAAAAAGAGGGGTGGGGTTAAAAAAAAGGGAATCGAACCCGCAACCTTACGGATGCCAGTCCGGCATGGTGACCACTCTGCCATCGAGGTAGTGAGAGAGTGGATGCGACCTGCCGCCGACAGGGCACATTGGCGCGAGAGGCCTATGTCCAGCAGTGGACTAATACAGGCTGGTGATAATTTAACTGGATAAGAGTACGAATAAATCAATAATTATTTCCTTTTCAAGCCTATTTAGGAATCAAACCTGAAACTACACGGAGCAATAAACTCCTAATTAAAGAGGCCATTATTTTTGTTATTCTTCAACTGCCATAAAACTTACTAATGAAAATTACACACATTTCATGTAAGTACCGGTACGAGATATAGATCTTAATTGGATAGATATTTCAATAGCCTAATTATGGTTGGTCATTAATTTAATTATTGCAAATATTATTGTTGGGTATCTACGGAAACGGCGATTACTGTATCGTACCTTTTACTACAATTGCATAAGTAAGTAAGTAAGCATATAAACAAATTAAGTAAATAATAAAATAAAATCTTTATTGCTCTTTTCGCTTTAAACTAGAAGAAAAAAAATACAGAGAAAATCAATAAAAAAACAAAAGGAAATGACTCATCTTGATGCTGACTGAACCACATACGATTAAGTCAGCGCTGTTTTTCAGTCTCAATTTTTGTGCATCGCGGTTTTGTCTGCGGAAATCTGATTTCTTTGGGAATTTGGAGACAAATAATACAGTGAAACCTGGTTAAGTGAGACTCCAAGGGACCTGCAATGTCGTTGCACTTATAGAGGTATTCCACTTACCCAGTGTTTCAGATATCCAGGTATAAATTAATATCAGTCTCATTTACAGAGGGTTCCATTGATAGAAGTGATATACGATAAGTGATATAGTGGGTAGGATTAGAATGAGTAAACAAACAAAACGATATTATCTCAGTTACAGAGGTTTATACGTATAAAATTCACTCGCTGTCTTAGTTATAGAGGTAACTATGATGATAAATCGAAAGAATAAATCCCAGATATAGAGGTTACCTCATCCCACTAACAGAGGTAATTTAGTGCCAAAGTGTTGGGACTTTAGCATGAGTTCCAGTTATGGAGGTTTCTCACTTATCCAGGTCCCACTTAACCAAGTTTCACTGTAGTATGCTTATATTTAGGAGAAATAATATCATGTAATATATGGTTATAACGAAGATCTGAACTTAATTTGATTGAAATCAATTCAATCGCTATTCCGAACAATTTTGCTTAGCCCGTGTTGTGTCTGAGTCCATTGGCCAGCGTGTTGTCATATATGACCTTCCTTGATAAATGGGCTATTAATTCAAAAATTTTATCATTCAATTCAAACCAGCCCCCCTAGCACGACTGTGCGTGATAAAATATATAGACACCACGAAATAATATCGATTTCGCGAGCATGACCAAATGTCATAAAATTAAACACGTGGTAAAATTCTATATGGCGGGCATTTTTATCAAATTTTGACAGTTGGATGTCAATAAATCGCTGTATCTATCGCGTTTTCGGAGTCATGCTAGCCTAGCAGTATCAGTTAGAGAGTACTGAGAACAGCGCGTTGAAACTTACTAACAAGCTAAGTATTCAGCATTGTTCGTTTATAGTAACTAATATAATTATTATACCATAAAAAGTTTATCAGTTGATAGCGTATTGTCCTTTGGGTTGTAGAGTTCTAAGGCAGGACGCTTCACATAAAAGTTTTACTATTTTGCCAAGTTTAGTAAAAGTAGAAGCCGATTTCTTCCGCATAAATTATGAAAATATTTTAAATACTATGTTTAGTTCATCCCAAAAATATTAAATTAGCTTCAGAAACAGTATTTATTTGTTAATTAGTGTGTTTGTCACACTTTCTGAGCAATGAAATTCTGCAATTAAAATTCATAATACGTACCTGCCTAACTACTTGGTTCAAATTGTACTTTCGTTCAGATTAAAATAATCTTTTAATAACGTGTTTAAAGATGAAATCCGAAGTTTGAAAATATTTCTGTAGTTATTTTGAAAGTTGATATATTTGATGATGTTTTTAGGGCTCAAAAATCGTAATCCTAACTTCCTTACTAATATTATAAATGCGAAAGTAACTCTGTCTGTCTGTATGTCTGTTACCTTTTCACGGTTAAACTACTGAACCGATTGAAATTTGGTACAGGGGTAACTTATAGTCCGGGAAAAGACATAGGCTATGTTTTATCCCGAAATTCCCACGGGATCGGGAACTACGCGGATGAAACCGCGGGGCACAGCTAGTTAAATAAATTAGGAAAGTCATATTGTTTTAAAGTACTAATACTATGGTATAGGTTTCATAAAACTTATGATATTAGAATTCATTAGATATACATGTTTGGTATAGACTACATAAATCTTAAGAAACATTATCACTTAAAAGATCTTGGACATTAATATACTTATGTACTTAGTTATGGACTAAAACACAAAACCGTGAATCAGCGCAATGCAAAATCGCTACTAAGAAAACTACAGCGTTAGTTCTGTAATACTATTTCTTCTTTCTCATTGAAGACACTTCGTGGGCACATACAATTTTTTCATACATAGTGTACACTTGCTGTTTGTCACACACACACACCTGAGGTTTTGATATCCTCCAAACTAAATATTTCGACTAACATTTTCTGACGTTTCGGATTATTTACAGAACCCAAAATCCGTTTAAGTGTTTTATTTCAATGTAGTGTTCATGTGAATCAAAGATATCAATAAATAATTCGGTTTTCAGATCACTATTAGGGAATTGGCGATTATGGTGATTACGCCCATTTCACCTCACTGTAGTTACTGTTGTATTATATCAATAGAGAGAAAAACCTTTGCGTTGCAGTGGTATTAAAACAAAAATACGTGTAAAGTAACAACAACAAAAATATTAAATGTAATGTCTGGACAACATTGCAGGATTGTAAGTACTTATCTGATGAATAATAAATAAAAAAACCATTAGATCTAATTAAACCTTAGCACACACAAAACATAAGTATTGATTATAACTTTTAATGTTTAAACTAGGCCGATCGTATGTATAAACCCATTATTGACTGTGATTAAGTTTTTCATTTATGTTATACAGCTGATAGTTTTCTAAATAAATATTTTTTGCACTGCAACGTGGCTTAACAGTTTTATAATCCATCCCTATACAGATATGCATCTAATGGAGTCTGTCTACTTGTCATTTGTGATTGCGAAATGAGAGAGTGTACTCGAGAAAACCACCGCCATAATGTCTGACGGAAAGCCGCAGATGAGTCATCACTGAGTCGTGTGTTTCCATTGTTTATGCGGTAAAATATCGTCCATGTAAAATTCTAACGACGGTTTTTGTTATAGACGAACTAGCTTAGTAGGAGCAATTTTTTTAACTTACTGTACAGTTACGGATGCTTTTCATTTCATGACAAGTTTTGTTTTATTTTCTTATGTGTTCAGTTGAAGTGATAAGAATAAATACCTGTTATACTGTTATTCTTGAAGTAAAACTAGTTTAATTTTATCTTTGAAATACCTTTTTTTTGTATTTCGAAAAAGCTATCACACCAAATAAAAATAAAAACTAGCAGCCGAAGAAAATAGTAGTAATTTGGTACTTCTATTTTTTAACCCCCGATGCAAAAGAGGGGTGTTATAAGTTTGACGTGTCTGTGTGTGTGTGTGTGTGTGTATCTGTCTATCTGTGGCATCGTAGCTCCCGAACGGATGAAGCGATTTCAATTTACTTTTTTTTTTTTGTATTCATGGGGACTAACGTGCAAGTGTTTAAAAGTTATAGGGGTTTGAAAGTAATTGTGTTGGGGTATTTTTTAATATTTAATTTAATGTTTGATAACAAAATTATTATATTTTTTTTGTTAACTCATATTAAAAATCGTGTCGTACCATAAGACAATGGAAACAGATAATCCATTACAATTGCTTAACTCTTTTACTCTGATATTCACATTAATTTTAGATTTACATTGCAAAATGCGTAATTTAAAAGAAAATTTGTCAATTTTATACGCAAAGTTCTTTTGTATATTTATGTATAGCAATTGTAGTATGTCATATTAACCGACTTTAGTTAAATGTGGTTCTAATTTTATTACCTTTTAATATTGTTCTGAAACTTTTATTTTTAATTATGATTTTATCATGTAATAAAGTGCAAGACTATTTAAATAAAATTATAGATATAAAAATATTTTGATGCGCTTTTATTAATTGTAGTATCTCGATAAAATTAATAATTAAAATGATTAAGTATATACAGGATAGAGATGGTTGGAGGTGTTTGAGGGAGACCTTTGCCCAGCAGTGGGACACTATCTGCCTTATTAACGTTGAATTTTTAGTCTGGTTTAGCACTAAACCAGGTTTTACAATCAATTTTGAATACTGTCAAAGTGACAGATTTGACTGACAAGGTGTCAAATGCTTACCAGTTATTGTTAAACCGGACTAAAAAATTAAAGCAAATAAGGCAGTATAGGTTTAAAAAAAATATATAAAACTAAAAGAATTTTCTTGAAAGTAGTTGCTGAGATTAGCACGTTCAAGCAAACAAACAATGACATCAGCTTTACAATATTAGTATAGATGGTACATTATGATTGATTCATTTATTACATTGGTTGTCAAAATTTATAAAAATAACTTCTTTTTCCGAACCTTTATCCCATGTCTATTTCTAGTCGGTTTTCAGTTTAACCAGATTTGGCGGAATGTCTGTATTTTACGTGAAACGACTGCCATCAGACCACAACCCATAGGGCTATAACTATCTAATTTTATTATATTATCTATATATATATATATAAAAATGAAAGTCGTGTTAATTACACTATTTTTAACTCAAGAACGGCTGAACTGATTTGGCTGAAAATTGGTGGGGAGGTAGCTAAGAACCAGGAGAAGGACATAGGAGTTACTTTTTATCTCAACTCCCACGGGAACGGGAACCACGCGAGAGAAACCGCGGGGCATAGCTAGTTTATAATAAAATTAGAGTATAAGTCATATTTTAAAATTATGAAGAGTAAATTCTACACAGCACGAAGCGCGTTGATGTCTTTTTTATAAGTTTCAACTAAAATGAAAATAACAGTTATAACCACAGACTCTATAACAATAGTACCAGTATTTGCATAAAGATGTAGACGTTGAAATTAATATTTTGATTTTAGAATCAATTTCAGTAAAAAGTATAACTGGGGCAGGTAACTTTTTAATTCTCATCACATTTCTCATCCGCCCCAGTTCATAAGTTTAGGGGCACATGACATGAAAATTCCTCTACGCCCTCATTTTAAGACAGATACTCGGAGACAAGAGGGAATAAATTTACATTATTAAAAAAAATATTATGATGGAGGTGCATCAGAATAATAATTTAAAAGTTATACATAACTTTTAAACTCTATTAGGTTCTAACGATTTTCTATTATTTTTGCTCTAAATTTAATTGCAATCTGGGGGCACGGCAGTGCCCCCCGCCAAGTCGAGCGCGAAGCAAACACTGCCGTACCATCCTTTACAGGAACCCTTTCGCCGCATTTTCAGGCCCCTATTTGACAACCTCTGGATAAGCCCAGAACGCTGAAATTTTCGTCATCCAGTAAGCTATACAATCACATACTTAAAATAAAATTTCAAGTCTGTAGGTCATTTAGTTCCGAAGTTAAGCGAAAGCAAAGTTTCGCATTTTAGACAGACACTCACTCACTCACTCACTCATGATCATCAAAATAGAACTAGTACTTCCCATAAACCTAGGGAGCTGAAATTTGGTACAGAGTTAGGGTTTAATGGCCACATAAAGGGAAAACTATAAAAACTAGGATAATCGAACGGGAACGGGAATTATACGGGAACGGGAGTGGGAATTGTAACTCAAGAACGGCTGAACTGATTTGGCTGAAAATTGGTGAGGACGTAGCTTAGAACCAGGAAAAGGACATAGGATACCTGTGATCCCGAAATTCCCACGGGATTGGGATCGGAAATTTTAAAATCAAGAACAGCTGAATTGATTTGGCTGAAAATTGGTGGGGAGGTAGCTTAAAACTATTAGAAGAACATAGAATACTTTTAATCCCGAAATTCCCACGGGAATGGGAACGGGAATTTATAACTCAAGAACGACTGAACTGATTTGGCTGAAAATTGGTGAAGAGGTAGCTTAAAACCAGGAAAAGAACATAGAATACTTTTAATCCCGAAATTCCCACGGGATTGGGAACGGGAATTTATAACTCAAGAACGGCTGAATTGATTTGGCTGAAAATTGGTGGAGAGGTAGCTTAGAACCAGGAGAAGCACATAGAATACTTTTCATCCCGAAATTCCCACGGAAACGCGAACGGGAACTACGCGGTTGAAACCGCGGGGCGTTTAATAATAAAATACTACTCCTAAAAAGAAAAAAAATGTGTCAAATAAGAGAATCTAATAAAATAAATCAATATAAACACGTTTCAACAAAAATAAATGAAATCCCACCAAAAACATTCTGTAAAAAACTAGCCAAGTCTCGATGGAGCTGCTTGTTTATCTCTAAAAAGTAATGCAATCTAGACAAACTCGTGCCAAGTCTAAGGTTCCTTACTGCGATTTCTTTATTATTATAGTTAATGTTGTGTGACTTGGCCGTTGAACATTGTTTAAAACGTTAGTAGTGGGTACAAGTCAATTTTGTTTACACGTAATGTTATTACATTATTAAAATACGCAGCTTCATCAAGCCTACAATTGACTGGATATTGAATCAACGTTTTTCAAGTGGTAATTTTCTATCGTCAATGGGTAGCGGTTCTGGCGACAGATTGGTGCAATGGTGTCATGGAGCACCTAGTTTTGTACCTTTGTATACATGTGTACCCTTCAACGGCCAGGTCACACAACATTAACTATAATAATAAAGAAATCGCAGTAAGGAACCTTAGACTTGGCACGAGTTTGTCTAGATTGCATTACTTTTTAGAGATAAACAAGCAGCTCCATCGAGACTTGGCTAGTTTTTTACAGAATGTTTTTGGTGGGATTGGTTTTACGAACAACAAACAACAATAAAAACCATAAAGCCCAAATAATTAACAATATACAGACTATCTCCTTAATTAGCAAACAGCTAACATTGTGAACAAACATTGTGATCGTATCAGAAACAAAATGTAATCTAAACTTGGCTCAAATTATTATTTTCTCGTCTATCTCGAGATGACGCATGTTTCGTTTCTCGGTCACACTATTTTGGGGTGGGGTCGTAGTGATAGCGAAAGATTATAACAAAAATAGTTTGTTAAAATAATTGACACGTTAATTTCTGTAGTTTTCTATATACAAATAACCCGCGTAGTTCCCGTTCCCGTGGGAATACAGGGA
The DNA here is from genome assembly GCA_958496195.1 of Timandra comae. NCBI lineage: Eukaryota > Metazoa > Arthropoda > Insecta > Lepidoptera > Geometridae > Timandra > Timandra comae. The sequence continues at coordinate 6,971,584 of OY292372.1, read as the reverse complement.
TAAAATATAGCCTATGGCACGCACTGATAAATTAGCTTTCCATTAGTGAATTTTTGAAATCGGACCAGTAGTTTCGGAGCCTATTCGTTACAAACAAACAATCAAATCTTTCCTCTTTATAATATTAGTTTAGACTAATAAAATAATATAACAGAATTGAGAACCTCCACTTAGGCATTGTCGCGGTTTAAACAGATTTTTATAAACTTTAAGAAAACTTCGTTTAAATTTTTATTTTATTGTGTTCGAGTATATTAAAGAAATCTACATCGGGTAGTAACGTATATAATAATACAATATAATAATACAAGTTTCTTTTTCTTTTTTCAATATAATACCCCCGTGTTTTATACATATTAGAACAAACTGTTAGGTGTTTTGTCTTACTAACACCATGGATCTTATATAATCTCATTAAATAAATAAATTATTATTAACATCGTGATAGTTTAAAACCTACTACACTACTACGAGTATAAGGAACCGCGAATATTTGGATGGATGGATTGACGGATGTTTCACCCAAAAACTCACCCAATTTAAATGAAATGTGGTACAGGTTATCCTTAAAATTAGGAATTATATATAGCATACATTTTATCTCAAAATTCCCTCAAGATTGAGATTTACATGGCTAAAACTGGGAGGCATAGCTTGTAGCGAAATGAGCGTCGATGGCACAGAGATCAAGTCACATTATATGAGCTGATAATGATGATGACAGCTGCTAGTCTCTCGCTCGCCAACACTACGCCCGCACCCTATACCACAGAAACAGCGTGTCATATACCCCTAACCCCCCCAATGCAATTGCATTCGCGTTCAAACTCCGTGACGAAATCATAAAAAGACCGGACCGGCCGATTTAGACCACATTATTCATAGCGCGTTTGTCCGCGCTAGAAAATAACTTTTTTTTCTTACGCGATTTTTAATCGGCCATCATAACGTTGCGCCGGAGTGCCAGTGTTTTGATAGTAGAGACTTTGGCTTGTGACTTAGTTTTCCAATTTCAAGGTGAATATTTTATTTTTATATTAAGGATTTTTTTTGGTGCAGTGTTCTGTTTTTAAAGGAAGTTTTTGGTAAGGATTTCTGGTTCTATGTTTTAGGAGAATGAAGAGATTATGAGTAATTGGAATAGTTAAGAGTTTATGATCGCGGTATGAGTTAAAATAAACGATTGGGATCATAATTTACTAATTAAGGAAGTAATTATAATTTGTTCTAAAAATCATAAATTCGTGCTAGTGTCAAAAATAACCTGGCATACAACTAAAAAACTAAGTATATCTGAATAAAATATTTATTAATTTTATATTATTTTATCAAAAAATATAATATTAAAATATAATATAAAATTGAATGCAAAGAATAATATGTTTATTTTAATTCGCAGCAGTCCAGAAATAATATAATGAAAATGATTTTTTTTATTTACAATCATCCGCAATAGTTAATTCGAGTTAGTAACTTTTATATCAGACATTATATTGCTGTTAAAGAAAACAATATGTAACGCTCAAAAATGGAAAAAAAATAGTAGAAAAACAGATCAACCTTTTCAAAGAATGTTTTATTTCGTTCCATTCAATTCATTATAAAAACCATTCACAGCTAGTTGCACTATAAAACTAAATATTTAGTACAATTTTAAACTAACAAAATTTTTTAATTTTCATTAGCGGCGTCTCGCGGTTTCACCCGCGTGGTTCCCGTTCCCGTGGGAAAACGGGAATATAATATAACCTATGTTACTCAGGGTGAATATAACTTTCTAATGGTGAAATAATTATTAAAATCGGTCCAGTACTTCTTGAGTTTATTCGTTACATACAAAAATACAAATCTTTCCTCTTTATAATATTAGTGTAGAGGTGTACATTACAATTAATAAAAACAATTGATTTATTACAATTCACAACAATACATTTTTTTCACCCTAAATATCGCGTGGAAGAAGCAAAGATGTATGAATGAAGGGGCATTGATCTCAAGAGAAATTTATTGTAAGACTGTGTTTACACGGCGTCTTTACCGCTAATTTCACATTACTTCATTATCCACTTATTACACGATATATTGCTTTTAAATTCTGCAAATTAGTTTTAATTATTGGCCTTAAAATTACTATTGTGAGTATGATTGTCTATTTTTATTTGGTAAAACCAAGTGGTGAAGTTGATTGTGACTCTGTCTTCTATATATTCTATATACCATTGGCTATGAGTTCGATTCCCGCCTAATGCAGTTTTGGTTTTAAAAGTATTGTGGAATGTATGTTTTTATTTGAAAGGTAAAGTGATGAATTTGATAGTGACTCTGTCTTCTATGCCAATAGCCACGAGTTCGATTTCCGCTCAAGGTAATTTCACTTTTCCGGGATTTGTCTTGGCTTCTGGCACTTGTTTATCCCTCAGCGGGGTTAACAAACGTAGTTAGGGGTCAGTTGCTATGACAAGATGACAGTGATTCAGAAGATTATTTATAAACTAAACATTAAATTAAAAATAAAAAAAACCCCCAACACAATTGTTTCAAACCCCCATAACTTTTAAACGGGTCAACCGATTTTCATCAAACATGTCTAAGAACACTCGCGCGTAAGTCCCCTTTAATACAAAAAAACTAAATTGAAATCGGTTCATCCGTTCGGGAACTATGATGCCACAGACAGACAGATACACACACACACACAGACACGTCAAACTTATAACACCCCTCTTTTTGCGTCGGGGGTTAAAAATACTAATATTTTCTTTTAGTCTATTAGTTTCTCTGCCTGATATACCGAGAAAATTTACAAATTCGATACCATTCAAGACAAGCTTAGCATTGTTTGGGGCTAGGTATCGATTTGAGCTATACTCTATGTATATATATACTTACATACTAGCTGCGCCCCGCGGTTTCACACGCGTAGTTCCCGTTCCCGTTCCCGTGGGAATTTCGGGATGAAAAATAGATGTTGGCCGATTCTCAGACCTACTGAATATGCTCACAAAATTTCATGAGAATCGGTCAAGCCGTTTCGGAGGAGTATGGCAACGAAAACTGTGACACGAGAATTTTATATATTAGAGATATACTTTATTTAATGTATCACTTTATCCTTTTAATCTTTGTTATAATAACAGTGAAAGGAGGAAACTGTAACTGTATATCTAACTCCAAAATCTGTGCAGTTTACTCTTGTATTATACAAGAGAAAAGAAAGTGTTCACAGTTAATTGGTAGCTTATCTTCCTTTTCACAAGCTTTTATCTTGATTTAATTAAAACACTAATAATTTATACATGTTCAGCAAAAAAACATAACATAATTAATCAATCAATATACACCCTTATTTTGAAATTGCGATACCTTATCTCACAGCTAATGTAAACGACGGGTGACAATATAATAGTGAAGTTAGTTTTTTTCTTTTGCTTTTATTTAAAAAGTTATGATAAGTCAAAGATTTTCAAAATCCCGCCGAATTTTATTGTTATTCTACACCGAACGCTGCGATACACAGCTGAGCGCGGTCATCGACCCGAGCCGTCACAGAATACTTGATAGCTAGTGTGTCGTCTGGTAATACGACATTTATTTGGTATTTTTTAAAGATAAGTAATCGACTATCATTTTTGATATTTTTATTGGATATATGGATTCAGTTACTGCTACAGATATTCTGATTTTAATAAGTCCCATATTTTCAAAATAGGGGTGTATAAAGTTCATATTGCAATTGACTAAAAATAAATACTTACTTATATTTAGGGTCTATGAAGCGTTTATAATCCGCCTCTGATGGTACATAATACAAACATGTACCTACTTACCTAATACAAACAAAATGTACCTATTCAAAAATTCAGTTCAAACGTTTATGGATATCTGTTTCTAAAAGTTACAAGATTTGATATATGAGCCACAATCTTTTCTGTGCCGGTGACAGCGTTTGCTGTAATCGCATTTTTTGATTGTCAGTTTATTGAAAATGTATCCAATGACATTATAGTCAAAATATGAGCTTCCAATTTTGGCCGCCCGGCACAGAATAGATTGTGACTCAATCGTAAAATCTTGACATACCTTAGATTCTGTTTCGTTTGTTATTATTTTGTTAACAACATAATAAAAAGAAGCATGCTAATTTCATTCTCAATGTTTTTTTGTTTCTGCGTAAGAATGTTTACAGAATCAGATTGTGTAAACTTGTTAATAAATTAGTTCTAGATGTAATAGAATAGTCTGCGTAATGAGAATTCTTTGAACTTGAACTTGTAGACAGTGTGACACAATAAATGAAGGCTCGCTTGTTCATAGGAATACCTTATGTTTCTACTAGCTGTATTTACTCTTGTTAATGACTACTCCTCTGGTCTAATTTGTTCGTGATGCCTATAAAGCCTCATATTATTAAAAAACTCATGATCTCCTTGTTGGATTAGAAATAATATTCTAGTATTGGATAAGGTAGAGCCTATAGCCTCCTTATAACTTCCTCCGAAAGCATGTGTAGATGTTTTAAAACCTATAGCCTCCCTCACATTATGCGAACACCAGTCAAACCGCGTCGTATAGGTACTTAATTAGTAATTTAACTGTATTTAAAATATCAAGTTAGCTAAACGTCAGACATTTAGTGAAAATTACCTTGAAAGATTCTGATACTTATAAAAGACAGATCTCACAGGCATCTTACTTACCAACCAAGCCAAAAATGTACCAAAAAAGTAATGAGTAATCTATTACCAAAAAAACTGTTACCAGCGTAAATGACACTTAACCTCATTCCTAAAATTTCAATGATGTTTCAATGCCGATACAAAAAATCCACTACAATAGGCAGGCCAAAACTTTTCCAAATGGATTTAGCCACTTTTTAGTTTCATTTGAAAAAATGTAAGCATGACTCACTGTAGCAATTTTATAAGTATATACGTGACTTCCTCAGGTGATCATTAAAGAATTGAATAACGGTTCAACACCCGTTAGAATGGTTAAAATGGATGCAATTATTTTGAAAGTAACTGAGTGACCATCTAGGTTAGACGGTAAAAAACAACGTACATCGTATTTGGAACGCTAATGTATTATGTAGATAGTTAATGTGTGGTACGAGACAAATTAATTATAATTTTATTGCTGTTTTAATCTATTTTCAACCATCCTAAAATTTTAAGTAAGGAGGTTGCTTTGCTTAACTTTGATTGTGATCAACGCCATCTATGAAAATTTGTAAGAACTAAATGGTGAAGATAATTTGTGACAGTTTTAAAAATACTCTTCAACTTAGTTTGTAGGTTTCTCAATAGATGTCGCTAGTTAAATGCTATGCTTGAATTGAAATATTACTTTGAAAATGAAATAAACAAAAAAAACGATAATATTAAATCGGATTAAAACCAGCACAAAAATAAAACTTGTGCGTTTTTCGTAATAATAATCTTCGAATTTGGTTCAGTCGTGGAACACCTGTTAACAAAAGAAAAGGTAGAAATTGAAGGAAGAAATTAACAGTTGGAAATATTTAGGGGAGGAAAAACGACCTGAGATGAGAACCTCATTATTTCTTGAAGTTGGTTTAATGGGCCTTGATCCCCACTGGTATGACTCATAAAAGTGCAAATGTCACGTACCTATCTTCAAATCAATCAAATAGTTTCTTTACAATATTATTTTGAATGTCAGCAAAATTGTTTAAAATGATAAATTAGTAAATAATTAGTTGATTAATTTGTTATAAGTTTACTAGCAGCGCCTCGCGGTTTTACCCCCGTTATTCCTGGTTTTTTTGTTGTCTGTATCATGAAGTTAAAGGTAAAAATGGAGTCGACCTCGAATACCTACTTGAAGCATACCTATATGTATCACTATCGCGTCTCTGTGGGTGGGCTCTCTCTTTCTAACTAAGGTAACCTCTAGAAAGAGAAGGTCTGACTAAAAAGAGAGATCGGCCCACAGAGACGTAGGTATTTGACTCAAGCTGTTGTTCCAAGTGTGGGCTCCATTTTTTACCTACAACTTCATGTCTGTATGTTGTTTTCTGTTTCCCTGGGAAAACGAAGATAAAATATAATCTTTCTCAATAAGGCTATCTAACACTGAAAGATATTTTTTTCAAATCGGACCTGTAGTTAGTTCATGATTAGCGCGTTCAACCAAACAAACAAACTCTTCAGCTTTATAAGTAACTAGCAGCGACCCGCGGTTTCACCCGCGTAGTTCCCGTTCCCGTGGGAATTTCGGGATAAAAAGTATCCTATGTTCTTTCCCGGACCATAAGCTACCCCTGTACCAAATTTCAAGTCAATCGGTTTAGTAGTTTAGCCGTGAAAAGGTGAACAGACAGAGAGAGTTACTTTCGCATTTATAATATTATTAGTTATGAAGTTAGGATTAAGATTAAATGTCGTTTATTGAAGCACTGGATGTTTTTTTTAATATTCTTAATAATCCTATTATATACCTTCATTTTTTACAGAAAATTGTAAATCTCTATTTAAAAAATGAATCCCTATTTCCCTTGGTCACGGCATCACGCGTGAACGACTGGGCCGATTGGTTTAACCTATGATTTAGCTTAGGGGTAGCTGGTCCGGGGTAGGACATAGGCTATGTTTTGTTCCCGAAATTCCTACGGAATTGGGAACTATGCGGTTCCCGATCCTGTAGAAATTTCGGGAACTACCGCGAGGCACAACTAGTTCTTAACAATTTTTTATAGTTAATTATTTATATTTTTTTATAGGAAACAAGCTGCACCCCGCGGTTTCACACGCTTAGTTCCCGTTCCCGTTCCCATAGGAATTTCGGGATGAAAAATAGATGTTGGCCGATTCTCAGACCTACTGAATATGCTCACAAAATTTCATGAGAATCGGTCAAGCCGTTTCGGAGGAGTATGGCAACGAAAACTGTGACACGAGAATTTTATATTATAGGAAATGTTTGACCTAAATTGCATTAAAAAAAACATGTTATTGTTCTTTTAACTTTCATATTTCACGTTTTACTAATAATATACTCCTAATTGTTTAACTATCTAACTGGAAAGGTTATATCAAAATTGGTAGCGCATCAAGGTCAATGTTGTAAGAGATGAACGGAGATTGGGAAACAAACAAACCTACACATGTTTTTATATATAGATTTTCGTAATATTTCTTTATTTACTTTAATTTGGTTATTTTATTAACATTATACTGTCTGTATTTTTGAAATAACTATATGTATTTTTTTTTGTTTGCCAAAACATAGGAACATTAAAAAAAAACAATGAATAACGGGATAAATCGCGGCACACAGCTAAACAACTCCCCGTGTGTTAAGTATAGACACACCAAAAATTTTTATTCCTATGTATTAATAAAAAACGTTTTTTTTTATTTCTTGCTTACATGTTTAAGTTGCCAAACGAAGACTTTGTTTTCTTTAATACATTTAATACTACTTCTTTATCGCTGTTCAACCAATCCAATCTTACTGGCCGATACTTTACTTCCATTTCTTGTCCCCAGAACCAGTCGATTCAGCCAAGATGACGCTCGAACAGCCAGCCGGTGAGATGTGGCAGAAGATCCGCGAGGAGCTCAATGAGAACGTGGAGACCAGAGACGCGGACCTGGCACACATCAAGGAATGGCTCAAGAAGGAGCCGCATCTACCTGATGAATTTGGTAAGGATTTTCGACTGGTTTGTGTGGGTTGTCGTAGCAGAATGGTTTGGTCTCTCGCCTCGGGAGTAGAAGGTGCTGGTTTCAAATCCTAGCTCACAATTATTAATAAAAAGGAAGCTCATAACCTGATGAGCTTGGTAAAGTTTGTTTTCGACTAGTATCTATATGCATTAGCATGGATTTACGCTTATCTCATCACTGTGCTACTATAATCAGTGAAAGAGAGGCTTTGTCTTCATTTTAGAAAACATTATTTCAAATAATATCCATTATAACAAGGGAATGCTCAAATAAAACGAAACTAGTCCGCCATCTTTGAGAGTCGGCCATATTGGATTAAAATTAGTGTTTTATTCATGTTTTACATTGATGAATTTAATGTAAAATTTTAGAGAAATTGATAAATCCGCTTGATTATTAACTTATGTCCTACCCACAGACGACCAACGTATAATGACCTTCCTCCGAGGGTGTAAGTTCTCCCTGGAGAAGACCAAGCGCAAGCTGGACATGTACTTCACAATGAGGGCCGCTGTGCCGGAGTTCTTCAACGACCGTGACGTCACCCGTCCCGAGCTCCAGGAAATATTGAATATGGTGTAAGTATTCATTATCATATTTACTATTACTATCGGGCCCTGCGGTTTCACCCGCGTAGTTCTCGTTCCCGTAGAAATATGGGGATAAAATTATGCTAAAAACCTTCCCACTGAATCACTCTATTTATTAAAAAAAAACCGCTTCAAAATCCGTTGCGTAGTTTTAAATGATGCAGACGGCGAGAAAACACTTTGTTTTATACTATGTAGTGTTGATAGTGATGTGAATTGGTTAAGATTTTCAACAGCTGGGATTTTCAACCCTTGGTGTTGGTTAGAGCATTGCCATGGCAAGAGTCTAGGTTCAGATATCAGTTAGGGAAAATGTTAAAAGTACACGCATATACTGCCTTATTTGCGTTGCATTTTTAGTCCGGTTTAACAAAACATGGTAAGCATTTGACACCTTGTCAGTCAAATCTGTCACTTTGACAGTATTCAAAATTGATCGTAAAACCTGGTTTGGTGCTAAACCAGACTAAAAATGCAACGCAAATAAGGCAGATAGGGTTTTTTTCAAGTGAACGTAATATACCAAATGTTAATTGAAAAAAGTCACGCGTGTTAAACATGTCTGAAAAACATCTGTACAAATATGAGTATAGGTAATAAATGAGTAGTGTTGGTTGTATCGAAGTTAAATTAATTACCTACCTATATTAATTAATTAATTAATTAAATATTAATTTAAATGAGTAAATAAAATTGAATAACCGAAATGTAAGTTATATTAAGTACGCCATTTTAGATCGACTACATCAAATTGATTTTTTTTTCCTGTATGTTACTATCACAAGGAAAGCTCACAAAATATACTACATTTTTTATTTCAAAAGAGTTGGTCAGAAAGTAAGGAAAAATCATACACTTTTCTTGCATAACTTCCAACCGCCAAGATCATAATAATTTAATTAATTCGTTCCAATAAAGGTGTTTGACCTTTTGACTATAAGAACATCAATTTTCCGCTACAATTATACTTTTCAAGAACACGACACAGAATAATATCATGTCACACACATAATTGAATAATTTGTATTACATTATATCCTAATAACCGTATTATTGCGTCACACACATTATTTAAAATGCTTGCTATGTTTATAAACACCTCTACCTCTATAATTAAATAAAGAAATAAAAGATAAAACAACCCCACTCACTGAGTTCAAGAGTGCGCTGTTAGTGATAACAATTCAAATTCAAATATTTATTGTTACCATAATGTTGTAAAAAGGTGATAATATAATTAAAGTATCAATTATGGACCCTGTTGGGTATTACAATATTTAAAATCTAAGAATGTTAGGTAGAGAGGACAATTTGAATTTGTACGTACCTGTACTAGTGTACTTTGGGAAATTAGGAGAAGTAGGCAGTTTACCACAATAAGACGTCCCCAGTTTAGGTCTTTGTGAATGCTCTGATATTTAATTATAAGCATTCACTACATTCACTACATCATCTCATTATAGTAACTGACCCCTAACTAAGTTCGAAGCTTGTATCTAGGGTATCAGAAACTACGCACACACACATTACACGCACCCAGACCGAGACAAACATTTGTGGTTCACACAAATATTCACCCCGCGTGGGAATCGAGCCCGCAACCTTACGGATGGCAGTCCGGCATGGTGACCACTCTGCCATCGAGGTCGTCAATTAAACTAACTGTTAAACTTTCATGGCAGACGGACAAAACTATAGTTTTCTATGAACCAGAGCTGAATAGAGCAAATAAATACAAGCAGTTACTCCCTTATGGACCACTAGCTGCACCCCGCGGTTTTACCCGCATGAATCACAATCCCATGGGAATTTCGGGATAAAAAGTATCCTATGTGTTATTCCTAGTTATAAGGAACATCCGTACCTAATCTAAATCGATACAGTAGTAAAAACTATCGTTTTGTCTTACAAAAACATCCAAACTCACAAATATACAAACTTTCTCATTTATAATAAGAATTAGTAGGATTTACATGAGGCCATAACGTCAGTCCCAAAACGCTTCAATGGTTTGAGAGCAGAGACCAGAGAGAATCTTGGTCGTGATCCTTATTCTATCCCCTCGTTTACACTATGCTGCAATGAGCAGGAAAGTGACGGGAAAAGTGGGCAGTGGCATAGTGTAAAGGGGTCACTCGTGCTGCTACTCGTCATGCCGCTGCTCCTGCCCGACGCTCCCGCGAGTGTCGGTTTTTCGTGCGGATGTCAAAGGAGGGAGAGCGAGAGAGAACATATATGCTATTTCACTCGGTCCTCACGTACCAAGTGACATACAAGTGACGGCACCGACATGACGAGTAGCAGCACGAGTGACCCCTTTAGGGTGACAAATCTACATCGAGCTGTGCTGCGCTGTACTGGGTTTTGGTTAATTTTTACTCCAGACAGAGCGCAGCTTCACCCAGCGCAGCACAGCATGCTTTGATTGTATCCTCATTCAAATATATGGCGAGCGAGTTAACCAAACATAGCACAAGCTCGACCCAGCGCAGCACAGCTCGATGTAGATTTGTCACCCTTAAACTATGCCGCTGCCCACTTCCCTCCTCACTTCCCTGCTCATTGCAGCATAGTGTAGATTAGATAGCGTATATGGTTTGAAGACTTAGACAATTTATTTGAAGACAATCCAATGCAGCGCAGAAGACTGTCTTCATTTGAGCGAGGCATTACTGCATTGGCTCAATGAATTGTCCCAAACATTGTGAAAATGGGATGGGCCATCAAGCTTAATACTGTGGATTTATAGTCATTAGTATAATGTTCTTTGGTTTCAATTGACCTCATATTTTTTATTGTTCACACCTAATATCCTATGTGACGTTATTTGCAACTAAGTACGTAAACAACCAAAAAAGATACTTAACATCACTTTTTGATCTCATTATATTATAATTTGTTTTACATTTGTTTACAGTTTTTGCGATTGTTAAGAAATAATAATGACAATGATTTTCCGTAGTGTTTTTCAAAAATCATGTTTTTCAAAAGTCATGTTAATACTCGTAGATCCCGTGAAGTATCTAACTTCTTTGCGTGTCGACTCATATTTTTGAGGGCCAAAACTCTAACTGAATATAAGTAAGGAGGAATAGACATTAGACATAATCACTACGCTTGGCTAGTGCGTGTTGGTGACCTTAAATTGGAAGCCATATTTAGAAAACTACGATCATGTATCACTGTTCATACATATTTTACTATAATAAGATGATAGAAAAATGGATACTAAAATCCTTACTAATACTATAAACTAGCTGTGCCCCGCGGTTTCACCCGCGTAGTTTCATTCCCGGACCATAAGCTACCCCTGTACAAAATTTTAATTCAAGTCAATCGGTTCAGTAGTTTAGCCGTGAAAAGGTAACAGACAGACAGACAGACAGAGTTACTTTCGCATTTATAATATTATAAGTAGGGATTCGAAAGTAACTCTGTCTTCCTGTCTGTCTGTTACCTTTACCCGAAAGTCATACGGGATCGGGAACTATGCGGGTAAAATCGCGGAACGGAACTAGTCACCCATAAATTAGTTTTGTTTAGAAGGTGTCTACAAATAATGTTTCTTTTTCAGGCAAATGCCCCCACTACCGGGACTTACTCCTGAAGGAAGAAGAGTCGTTTTGATGAGAGGTAAATCATATTTATAAAAAACATTTTTATTTTAAATTGTGGCATAAGTTAGCTTTGTTGAGGAACAGACGACTTTTCGCACGAAACAAACCAATGAGATTAAGTAGAGTTAGTATGTACCAGGTACTCAAGTCTGGTAAAAATAGTATTTTTGCGATAGTAATAAGGTCTGGCACTCATTGGATCTCTATCTATAAGGTAAAAGTCGTAAATGTCGTCAGGTTGAGAATCTTAATTCTCTCTACTGTACTTACGGCCTATTTCACGACCTTCAAGTAAACTTACTCACCAAGTAAATTTAGTTTTTTCTCTTTCTTACTTTATATCAAGTTAGAGATGGTGAAATAGGCCCTTAGTATAATGAAATAGTTTGTTCTCCCTCGCTTTTAATTTTATTATTTTACTAAACCCCCTGTTTCCCAAAGGTCTAGACAAAGACGTCCAAACCCCCAACGTGGCGGATGCGTTCAAGCTAGCTCTGATGATGGGTGACCTCCGTCTAGCTGAGGAGAAGGAGGGAGTCGCTGGAGACGTCTACATCCTGGATGCGTCAGTGGCTACCCCTACACACTTCGCCAAATTCACACCTACATTGGTCAAGAAATTCTTAGTTTGTGTACAGGTGAGAAGAATTTAAAAAGTAAAATAAATATTACTATCATTATCATAACATTAACATAACATAATCATTCACTCCCTCCATCATCTCATTAGAGTAACTGACCCCTAACTAAGTTCGAAACTTATATCTAGGGTATCAGAGACTACGCACACACTCATTCACACGCACACCCAGACCGAGACAAACATTAGTGATTCCAAACAAATATCATCAAAGATCACAAATATCACCCCGCGCGGGAATCGAACCCGCAACCTTATGGATGGCAGTCCGGCATGGTGACCACTCTGCCATCGAGGTCGTCTGCACATTGAAATTAAAATAGATAAAAACACACCGTTAAAATTAAAACAATACAAATATATGTATGTATATTGCAAAAGGAGGCATCTCAGCTGTTGCTGTAATGAAGGTTCAGTACGGCGCTGGTTTTCAGATGATTCATGGAGTTAGTGTAGGCTCGAGTCTCTCGGTGGGGACATAATATGAGTTGATGATGATGAAGAGGAACTTTGATTTTAATCTTGATGTAGTTGGTAGAGACCCTGCCTGATATGCCAAAGGTTACGGATTTGATTCCCGCTTTAAGACATTTATGTGTATGAACATGTTCGTTTGTCTTGACAACCGAGTGATGTACTATAGTTGGTAGTCACTCTGCCTGCTATGCTGAAGGTTATAGGTTCGATTCCAGCTCAAGAGATTTGTGTCATGTGTGTATGAACTTTCTGTTTGTCTTGGATTGTGTGTTTTCTATCTATTTTAGTATGTATTTACAAAATAGTAAATAAGTACTTTAATCGTTGTTTAGTATCCATAGTGCAAGCTCTGTTTAGTTTAGGGCTAGATGGCTTAATGTGTCCCTATAAATATTTTTATTTATATTTTTACGATAATGTTAGTAGTCAAGTAATCATAGCAAATCTGTCTTTATAGCATTAGATAATTTATTTTTATGGCTATTTTATTAGCAAAGTATAATCATGGTAAATCTAGTTAATACCTACCTACCTACCTTTTTAACATATTATTATGTCATTCTAGCTGTGCCTGTGGTTTTATATGGTTTAATCCCAATTCTGTGACAATATCGGGATAAAAAATTTACATGTGCTATTTCTCGTTTTATCATAGAGAAACGGAGAACATCTGAATCTGTGGTAAATTCACAATGTATTTAAAATTATATTCAAAATATTGAAGGTAGTAAACTTTTTACATTACTTTGTACAGACGTCTTCCATCTTAGTCTTCTGTGATCACGGGTTCTGTAAAGAATCCGAAACGTCAGAAAATGTAAAACAAAATACAACCACGACAAAAATCCGTTCAAGTGTTTTATTTCAATGTGTAGTGTTCGTGTAAATTAAAGATATCAATAGAGAACATTTCTTCCTTTTACTTATGGTTTAGTTACAGTTCGACTAAAATAGGCTATAATTAACCTTCTTTTTATACAAGAACGCAGGTGAAACCGCATCACAAAGCTAGTCATAAATTAAAAACACGGACGTCAGAACTCCTTAAAATTCAGAAACAAAAAATTAAGTAATTTTTCGAAACCTTTTGTCACAAGTTAAAATCATTAAGCTCACATTAGGATAATTATTTTACGTGTTAAATTAATGAACATTATGATAATTAACCGTATTTTGAACCTATAATGACGTACTTGAAAAAATTGAAGTTACTGACGAATGTAAATTAGTTGTGACATTCGGGTTTACTTGCAAACAATCAGTTGTTTTTAATAAAATCAAGATTAAAAGGGTCTATTTTACGACCTTCAAGTAAAATTACTCACCAAGTAAATTGAGTGTTGTCTCTTTCTTACTTTTTATCAAGTGACAAAGACAAAACAGGTAAGTACTCGGAACGTTACTTGAAGATAGTGGAATAGACCCTAAGTAACATTTTCTGCCAGTCTCTTGAAAATTTATAGAAATATGTGGGTTGATTGTTTTAACTTACCATAATAACTCCCTCAGGAAGCGTACCCGGTGAAGCTGAAGGAAGTCCACGTCATCAACGTGTCTCCACTAGTCGACAAGATCGTCAACTTCGTGAAACCCTTCATCAAGGACAAGATCAAGGAGAGGGTAAGAAATCCTTTTATTGTTGGGAAATTGCTTTGAATCTCATATCCTTGGAGTTTAGTTAATGAGTTGGGCATCATACGTGAACATACATTACTAGGCCCAGGCCTGCACTTACCATGTGGATTGCGGGCCCTCTCCTGAAAGGGTGCTTTGAGAAACTTTACTAAAAGAGACATTTTGATGGAAGAAGGTTCCAACCATACACCAGCGTTTAAATAAACCATAGCTCTTTGAAATTTAACGGATTTTTGTCGTGGTTGTATTTTGTTTTACATTTTCTGACGTTTCGGATTCTTTACAGAACCCGTGATCACAGAAGACAAAAGAATCACGACAAAAAACCGTTTAAGTGTTTTATTTCAATGTGTAGTGTTCGTGTAAATAAAAGATATCCATAGTTCTTTGTTTAAAAAATCTCTAAGTCATTATGTTACCGCACCAACTATGCTCCGCACCTCTGCAATTGCTCAGTGAGCCATCGTTTTAAATAAAAATCTATGGTTCCAGATCTTCCTCCACACCGACACAAATGAGCTGTTCAAACACGTGCCCAAGGAGATGCTCCCGGCGGAATACGGCGGCAACGCTGGACCCATGACTGATCTACACAGTAAGTACTAATTTACAAGAATTCCACTAGAAAAGCTAACTTTAATCCCTAAATTTTGAAACTAATCTTCTCAAGAAAAGAAAATGATTAGGGCCTAGGATTATTTGCCCTAATCATTTTCTTCAGACTGTCTACTAATTAAATGGTTTGGGCCTCTTCAAAAGCCCTACAAACCTTACAGTGCTACCAACTATCGCTTATAAATCGTCCTACCACCTCATTTTCAATCTCCTTGGTATTACGGATTAGTAAGAACTTTTTTTCATCAAGAATTTTTCGTGGACTCCCATTTCTGTCTTGAAATGCATACCTCATATCTGCTATCTAGTCGTATCGAAATATGGTCATGGAACTGTTTACCCTAACTTAAGATTTAGTCATATCTCCTAAGTATCTCCTATATAGTCACACCAAAATAGTCATACAACTTCTAACTCCAACTTCCCTTCCAGACGCATGGGTGAAGAAACTAGAAGAATACAAAGACTGGTTCGCGGAACAGGAGAACCTGAAAGCCAATGAGGCTCTAAGACCAGGGAAACCTACCAACTATGACGAACTCTTCGGTATCGACGGGTCCTTCCGTCAGTTAGTCATTGACTAGAAAATACTTCCAAATTTAAAACTTTTTAATCTGTTAATTTGTGTGACCAGTTTTTAAAATTCTATTTTTGAATTTAGTGTGACTATAGAATGCATTAATTTTTGGCGTACAAGGAATTCTATTTTCGAATTTAACTGGAGACCTCATTTACGATTTGGCGCGCAAATTAATAGAATTATGTCAAAATATTTTGGTTTTTAATATGAAGGATCTTTTACCCGACTACACCAGAAGAAGGGTAATGTTTTTAGTCATATCATCGACGTAATTTTCTAAGAAAATTTTTTTCTGGGATTTTTTGTCTTAATTTCAAAGATATTTTTGTATTAAATTCTAAAATATTTAACAATTAAACACTATAAGCTCTCTCCTATCGCTTCAGTTACCATTAAAGGTGTTTTAATTTTAGTAAAGCTGATGTATTGTCTACCAAAGTTTTGCTCAATGTTGTTTTTTTTTTCTATTTTTATAAAAGTATTACTTGTAGTTGTATATAAGCGTATTTTTTGTGAAGAAATATACTTTTTTATTGATATATTGAGTGTTTTATTTTAGTTTTAGGGCCTATTTCACAATCTTCAAATAAAGTTCCTAGTACCTACTCACAAGTTTTGTCTTTGTCACTATAATAATTTGAATTATAGATATTGTTGAAAAGCTGGAACGATATTTCCTTTTGATGACGTCATAACTTGAGAACAAATGAACCAATTTTGATGCTTTTTTGTTAGAAAAAAGACATGCTCAAAAGTGTTATAGCTATTTTAAGAAATATTTTAATCCGTTAATGAATAAAACATCAGAGAATAAAACAAAGACGCTGTCTGTCTGTCCCTATACAATGTATGCTTCAATCTTAAAAACTACGCAACGGATTTTGAAGCGGTTTTTTTAATACATAGAGTGTATCAAGAGGAAGGTTTTTAGCATAATTTTATCCCCGCATTCTTAATGGAGCGGGAACTTCGCGGGTGAAACCGAGGGGTGCCGCTAGAAGAATAATAAAAGGAAACCCATAAAAATAACTACAAGAATCTTTCTCAAGTTAAACATTTACAAATCGCAAACTCATTGATTATTGCAAAAATCCTATTGCTCATTGCCCTATAGTTAATAGAGCATGAAAAATTGTGGTTCTATTTACAAAATCGAAATGATATAACTAGATTTTTTGCAACTTAATTTACCGTGAAATTAATGGATGAGTAACAATGTGAAATGAATTGTAAAATAGTTTATACGCCTATTTGATATAATCTTAGTAAGTATAGTTTATACGCCTATTTCATATGATCTTATTACTTAAGTATTTTTAGTTCAATGACACTAATAAGTATTATAAAAAGGAAAGATTTGTATTTTTGTGTATGTACCTATGTTTGATAAGAATAAACTCAAAAAATACTGCGCCGATTTCAAAAATTCTTTTACCATTAAAAAGCTACATTCACCCTGAGGTACTGCTAGTCTAAACTAATATTATAAAGGAGAAAGATTTGATTGTTTGTTTGTAACGAATAGGCTCCGAACCGATTTAAAAAAAACTCTCACTAATGGAAAGCTTATTTATCAGTGCGTGCCATAGGCTATATTTTATTCCTGTGTTCCCACGGGAATGAGAACTACACAAGTGAAACCATAAGGTATTGCTAGTAAGCAATATACTAAGTCAAAGTCAAAGTCAAAGTCAAAAAGTCAAGTCAAGTTCAAGTCAAGTCAAGTTCCTGTTCCCGTAAGAATACGGGGATAAAATATAAATAGACAAAGATTGTTAAGATTATCCATAAAATCTTAGAAACTCACAAATTTTACCTTTTTATAATACTAATTTAAAAGACAAATAATTTAATTGTTATTTACAACTGGTTGCAATTTTTACGAAAGTTAGATTAAGAGATAAATAATTTCATCTAAACTAATATTATAGAGAGGGAAGATTTGATTGTTTGTTTGTAACGAATAGGCTCCGAAACTACTTGTCCGATTTCAAAAATTCTTTCACTAATGGAAAGCTAATTTATCAGTGCATGCCATAGGCTATATTTTATCCCCGTATTCCCACGGGGACGGGAACTACACAGGTGAAACCGCGGAGCGCTAGTAAGTTTGGTAGCAATACTGCAATTTTAAAAAGAAATAATTCCGTAATATTTTTTATACATGCAAGTCTAGTTTTGTAGCTATACCTATTTGCAAATTATTAATGGCTGCCATTCTTGATAATCGCGCATAACCAAAAAACCGCCAAATCACATTTTAATACGAACTTAGAATCGCTAACTTGTGAAACAATAAGTAATCTTACATAAATATTGTTAAAATGACGAAATAGCGTGTCTTTATTCAAATTATTATGATTAACGGGATATTTACCATGTATATTATATATTTCTTAGCAACAGCCCCGATATCGGGAACTCAAAATAAAAATATAAGTACACTGGCAGCGCCCCGCGGTTTCACCCGCATAGTTCCCGTTCCCGTAGGAATATGGGGATAAAATTGCTAAAAATCATCCCACTGAACCACTCTATCTATTTAAACAAACCGCATCGAAATCCGTTGCGTAGTTTTAAAGATCTAAGCATACATAGGGACAGAGAAAGCGACTTTGTTTTATACTATGTAATGATGATAGTGATACATTAGTGTGTATACAGAATCGCGTCGTTCTAAAACCCTATTTATTTATTTTATTTTAGGAACATCAACAACATGTATATTGAGCATTGATAGGTTACAGAGGATATAGTAGAGAAAGTTCTGGTACACATGTAGATTGTAGATGTCCACAACATTTAACCCTAAATTGCTTTAAATCTTAATCGGATATGACAAATTATCCAAAACCTGGTAGTTAGGTACTCAACGTCAATGTGACGCAATAAAGTTAAAGCGCCTGAGAGGTGGGCATGGACAAGACGAGTGATCTCCAGTAAAGTTACTCAATAAGCAAGCAGTATCTCGGTGACTGTGATTGAGAGAGGTTGTGAACGAACGGATTTACTTACGGTTGTTCAAGAGGTAAGACTCATTTTAATATTAGAAGTAAAATCTTCTATATATATAAAAATCAATTGCTGTTCGTGGGACTCGCTAAAACTCGAGAATGGCTGAACGGATTTATCTTATCTTTGTCTTGAAATGTTGGTGGAGGTCTAGGGAAGGTTTAAAAGGTGAAAAAAAATTGAATAATTGCCGGGAACACGGGAACGGGTACGCGGGTGAAACCGGGGCACAGTTAGTTATAAATAAAATTCAAATAACAAGGATTTTATATGAAAAGTTAACTAAGTCTAGATAAGAGTATGTTATCCTACAGTTTTATCTGCTTTTATTTATTACATACAAAGTTTTCTTTTTACTCTATTTTTTGTTTTAAAATAACTAGGATAATACAGGAATAGGTTTTAATCACAATCCAATATTAATCAAATCGAAAAACGAAAAATAATTTGAATTCACTTAAGCAATTACGCACGGTAACTAATATATATGCTAATTAAATACAGACAGACTAAACATAATAATAATATTTAAATTGTAACACCTGAACATATATATTTGTTAAATTATCATAATTATTAACCCTGAATTTCAGTTTATCTGTGATCATAGCGCTTGTAAGAGTCGAAATATCGGATAATCGAAATAAGTGGTAAATATCCCTTTAAATATAATAATCTGAATATATTTATAATTATAATTAAATAATGATTACTAAAAGTTTATACTGGCCTCTCCAAAATTTTCTTTCACATAAAGTTTGTCTTGTCAATAACGAATACAAAAAAAAATATATACTTATTCCAAAAAGCTTTTGCCCGCGACTTCGTCCGCGTGGAATAATTACTTCCGGCAAAATTTGGGGTTTTCCTCCTTTTCTTTGCCTAGGGGGGGAATTTCCAAAAATCCCCTCTTAGTGGTAGCCTACTCCCCCCAACAAACACACGTTTTTTTGTGACGCTGTGAAAATGCATAGAACTGCACTGCATACCACCGTGAGCCGAGAACGGGAGGACTCACGGTGGTTATGTGGGGCTCTCCCAGCCAGAAGGGCTGGGCCTACCCACTAAAACACAGCGATTTCCGTCCGCGTTACATTGGGGTGCCGTAGGTTCCCGAGGGGATCGGAAAGAGATCCTGTTGTCTCCTGCTAGGCAGACATATGCACAATTACACGTGCCACTAGATCACCGGCATTTAGAAAGTCATATCCGACATCAATACTTTTTAATTTGACACTCAAAGTTGTAAGCTCATTAATTTCTAATTTCAATCGCTGTCATTCTAATTCGATTTGCTTTCTTATTATTGATACTCAATTATAATTTAATGAATAACATATTTTATTTTGTATTAAAGATTTTAGACTAATAAGTACATTGGTGATAAAAATATTAGATTTATCTTCTTTAGCATCTAGATTAGATACCCATATTATGGGGGTAGCAAAAGAACTAAGCTGCCATCTTTCGGATTCCGCCATATAAGATTTAGAAAGACGTCACATATGACATTTAACATTACAATTTTATCAAACTGAATAATATGTATATAGATCTACTAGCTGCGCCCTGCGGTTTCACACGCGTAGTTCCCGTTCCCGTAAGAATTTCGGGATGAAAAATAGATGTTGGCCGATTCTCAGACCTACTGAATATGTTCACAAAATTTCATGACAATCGGTCAAGCCGTTTCGGAGGAGTATGGCAACGAAAACTGTGACACGAGAATTTTATATATTAGATAGTTTAGGCGTTGCTTAGTTAGATGGCGATGTATATTTACATACTTATTCTTCATCATCAGCTCATATACTAATGCTCCCATCGAGGAGCTTAAATTACATAGGGCGATCATTTATCTTATCTATACTAAAATTATTATAATGAGGCAAGATTTGTTTGTTTGTTTGTAACGAATAGGTTCCGAAACTACTGGACCGATTTCAAAAATTCTTTCACTAATGGAAAGCTAATTTATCAGTGCGTGACATATATTTTATCCCCGTAATCCCACGGGAACGGGAACTACGCGGGTGAAACCGCGGGGAGCTACTAGTCTATACGAAAATTATTATAATGAGGAAAGATTTGTTTGTTTGTAATGAATAGGCTCCGAAACTACTGGACCGATTTCAAAAATCCATTCACTAATGGTAAGCCATATTATCAGCGTGTGACATATGCTATATTTTGTCCCTGTATTCCCACGGGAACGGGAACTACGCGGGTGAAACCGCGGGGAGCTACTAGTCTATACTAAAATTATTATAATGAGAAAAGATTTGTTTGTTTGTAACGAATAGGTTCCGAAACTACTGAAGCGATCTCAAACATTAATTCACTAATGGTAAGCCATATTATCAGCGTGTGACATAGGCTATATTTTGTCCCTGTATTCCCACGGGAATGGAAACTACGCGAGTGTAGCCGCGGGGCGCTGCTAGTATTTATATAAATATGTCAACTATTGCTAAATACACGAACGGTGAAGCTTTTTAATTATAATTAACATTAAATTAAAAATTTAAAAAACCCCCAACACTATTACTTTCAAACCCCCATAACTTTTAAACGGGTCAACTGATTTTCATCAAACATGTCTAAGAACACTCGCACGTTAGTCCCCTTTAATACAAAAAAAACTAAACTGAAATCAGTTCATCCGTTCGGGAGCTATGATGCCACAGACAACAGATACACACACACACACATACATATACACTCACACACAGGCACGTCAAACTTATAACACCCCTCTTTTTGCGTCGGAAGTTAAAAATGTTAGGCAACTAAATCAAACTTAGAAATTAAACCTATATCTATGTAGTCAGTAGTTCAAACCAGGTATTGCGAAAATCTTTAGTTAGTTGCAAAACCTAACTGGTTCACAACTTGTACGGTATTTTAAAGATTATGTACTGAGTTTAGATACTTATATAAAAACTATTATGTATTTAGATCATTTTTATGTATACTTTTACTTTTATTGTAATTATAATTTGTATTTATATGTAACTATATGTAACTAGCTGTGCCTCGTGGTTTTACCCGCGTGGAACCTTATCCCGTGGGAATATTGGGATAGAAAGTGTTATTCCTAGGTTTGAGGAACATCTGTACCAAATTTCATTAAAATCCTTTCAGTAGTTTTTGCGTGAAAGAGGAACAAACATCCACATATCTAAACATCTGAACATCCACACTCACAAACATTCGGCTTTATAATTTAGTACTAATTTAGTAGGATAATAAAAAAAAAATTAAGTGTAAACATTTTTACTTAAATTATAAATTATTTTATTGTTATTTCGCCAAAATAATTTGTTAGAATGAGTCTGTAGTTTGTACCAATTTTATTCATAAACAACCGCGCAACAGTTGTTTGTTTTTCTTATTTATTTTGTTTGTCGTGTCTCGAACACGCTTTCTTTTTTTGACAGATAGTAATAGGTTATTGTTAACAGTGCATTGTGAAACCGACTTCAAACTTTAGAAGAAGAGATTAACCGAGAAATAATCCAAAAATAACACGCTGGTTTTTTTAATCTATACTAATATAACTAGCTGTGCCCCGCGGTTTCAACCACGTAGTTCCCGATCCCGTGGGAATTTAAGGATAAAACATAGCCTATGTTCTTTCCCGGATCATAAGCTACCCTGTACAAAATTTCAAGTCAATCGGTTCAGTAGTTTAGCCGTGAACAGGTAACAGACAGACAGAGTTACTTTCGCATTTATAATATTAGTTAGGATTAGGATGTGACGTATGTAAGGTCTTTGTCTCTTTGTTTTAGAACTACTACATATATAGGAATGTGTTCTACATAAGGAATTACAACGTCATTTAATTATTACAATAATTACACACTGACTGACGTATTAAACAGTCTAGCTAGAAACATAAAGGTTCTCAAACGTAATTTGAAAAACTTAGGTAAGAAGAAAAAAAAATCGTCCCATAAGGGAATTTTATGGATATACTTTGGTGAAATCTAATATATAAAATTCTCGTGTGACAGTTTTCGTTGCCATACTCCTCCGAAACGGCTTGACCGATTCTCATGAAATTATGTGAGCATATTCAGTAGGTCTGAGAATCGGCCAACATCTATTTTTCATCCCGAAATTCCTACGGGAACGGGAACGGGAACTACGCGTGTGAAACCGCGGGGCGCAGCTAGTAATAAATAAACATTAGTTTTTTATTTATATTGTAAACTAGCTGTGCACCGCGGTTTTACCCGCGCGGAACCTTACCCCGTGGGAATTTTGGGATTAAAATCCTATGTTACTCACTATTACATCAGCTACCTGACAATAAAAGTCCCGTTAAAATCTGTTCAGCCATCTTAGATTAGCTAAAACAAACAGACAGACGGTAAAAATTTTTAAAAAATGATATTTTGGCGTATGTACCGTACATAATATGTATGTGCATATAGTAAAAAGCGATTATTTCAATTTATTACAAACAGACACTCCAATTTTATTTATCTAAACTAATATTATAAAGAGGAAAGATTTTATTGTTTGCTTGTAACGAATAGGCTCCGAAACTACTGTTCCGATTTCAAAAATGATTTCACTAATGAAAAGCTAATTTATCAGTGCGTGCCATAGGCTATATTTTA
Organism: Timandra comae; assembly: GCA_958496195.1. Classification (NCBI taxonomy): domain Eukaryota; kingdom Metazoa; phylum Arthropoda; class Insecta; order Lepidoptera; family Geometridae; genus Timandra; species Timandra comae. The sequence continues at coordinate 6,948,096 of OY292372.1, read as the reverse complement.
TCCCCGTTTTCCCACGGGAACGGGAACTACGCGGGTGAAACCGCGGAGCGCTACTAGTATGTACATATAGACAAACGAATATTACATAGTTGTAAACACCAAAATTATGGCTAATATGGTAAATATCGAAGCCTAACCATAGTGACCAGACCAACGATTATTTACCCATTTATAAACCGTTTCCTGTTCATGGGAAAATGTTAGTAAATACCTGTATCTTAAGGTTGTGTTTGAGGTGACAAATTTAAAGTGAACGCTACACTGAGAACGAAGCGAAGCGAAGCTTGTATGTGCGGCCAGCGTCAGATAAAAGGGTACCCCTTGGTAAAGCTCACTTTGGTATTGCCAACCAAGGGACGGTACCTATTATCTGACGGTGACTGTACTTGGTTTAGTTTGCCACGTTGGCATTTATTAGGGCGAGCGATACGAAGCCCTTTTAATTCAAGTATTCATACAGTTTAGTGTTATATTTTATGAAAGAACTACAACAACTACAAATTCAAATCATGCCTAGATGTGCGAGTTAATTCACAAAGCATTTCTATTAATATCAAAACGATAGTTTGTGGCGTTGAATGGACATTTATTTCTCTTTTACGCAAAATAAAATATTTATTATTTATTTATTGATGTTCGGAAAACTTACAGCTGCACAAAAAAATTACTGATTGAGCCGAAACGTACAAGTATCTCTCACAAACAGGACGTCTTTATCGCATAATTCCCACTGAATTTGGGAACACAACCAACCAGCGTGCTAGTTTATAAAGCTGTCGTACACCTCTATATTTTGTGATAAACTACCAAAATCGGACATGAAATAAATTTAGCTTCGCTTCGCTTGTCAGTGTGGTGAGCACTTAAATAGTTAACTATGTGACCAGTTTAAAACTAAGTTTCACAACTGACATTGCAACACTGTATTTACAAGTATTTTTCCTACAAAACTTCTATGGACAAGTTATTTAAATTTATTACACGTGTTTTCGTTTTCGTTTGAAAATACCAGTTGTAAAAGTTTGTTTTTATTTGTTACTGGCAACACTATTAATAAACAAAAACAAATTCGCGTTTTTGCGTTGCGTAATGTTTTTGAGATAGCTTTAGTCCTGTCGTTGGAAGTTAAAAACTTTTACTGTACATGAAAGCGAAACAAAATATCATGCAAACTAAATTGATTTGCTTATATCAGTATCAGAAACTAGACGATTATCAAGTAAATACTATTATTATAAATACGAAAATAACTCCTTCGGCCTGACGTGCTTTCACGCCAAAACTACTGAACCGAATTGAATGAAATTTGGTAATAATGTAAACTAGAGCTTATTTGTCACCTTTAAGTTTCAATAACTCCAAAGTTAAAATTTACATTGATACTTATTGGGTTTGAGCATTATACCCTCGATATAACATTACGGAACTACCAATAAGAGCAATTGCTATAAGCAATAGTAATGAGCCCCGTGGCACAGGCAGTAAAACACATGAACTTGACCTACTTGAACTTTCCATAATGTGTGACAACATGACGTGTTCTCATTGTGACTTTACGAGTAATTCGTACATTATATTTCCTTGTAGATAATGATTTATGAGATACAGATGTAGAACAATACAGGTCAAATGAGTTGTAAAGTAAATCTCTGTTTTGTGATCAAAATTATGTGTTAATCTTAATGTTTTACATATTCTAATAGCTTTTTCCTGTGGCTTAACCCACATTGGCTGCACTCCTTTTGGTCTTAGTAGTATGCCTAGTGGTCCTATGGTTGTCTACGCTAATATTAATATAATAGGAATGATTTGTTTGTAACGAATAGGCTCCGAAACTACTGAACCGATTTCAAAAATTATTTCTCCATTAGATAGCCACATTCAGCCATAGGATATATTTTATCATATTTTATCCCCGTACGGAAACGGGAACCACGCAGGTAAAACCGCGAGACGCCGCTAGTCCTTAATAAATGGGCTATCCAAGACTAAAATAATTGTATAAGTAATTCAATTAATAATTAAATGTTTAAACCTTTGAATATCATAACTAAAATACTCAATCATGTCAAATAAAAAACCACAGAGGTCTTTTTGGATACTTTACTAACAAATGTTTTTCTTCATCAGAAACCCAAACTCAAGATGGCATCAGCTGCAACCCTGGTCCAGCCTCAAGGAGAGCTCTGGGAGAGGATCCGCGTGGAACTGAACGAAGATGTGAAGACAAGGGAACAAGACCTGGAAACCATTAAGGAGTGGTTGAGGAAACAGCCGCACTTACCTGATGAGTGGGGTGAGTTGGTCATCAGGAAATCAGTTTGATGTCATCTGATGTTGAGGATAGGAAACAGCCTACCTCAGTCCACTGCTGGACATAGATTCTCCCTTTTTTTTGATGCTGCTGCTCTGAATAAGGCTGAGATAAAAAGGTACCTTCCATGGTTCGCATACCAAAAGTCAGCATAACCAAGGGGGGATACCTTTGATCTGACTCTGACCATCCTACGTCTTGGATTTTTGAGCCAGGAAGTTCATCGGATATATGCCTATTACTTCCATTAAGTCTTATTTATATCAAGGTGATCAAAACCAAAGCATCTGAGGCCATCTCTTAAGATATCAGTGTATCAATTATTTATTTGATAAAGACCATAAAATTATACATAGACCCACGTCTCCAAAAAGTACACAACTTCTTCAATTCAACAATAATATTCACTTTACAGAAGACGATTGCCTGATGACCTTCCTGAGAGGATGCAACTTCTCCCTAGAGAAGTGTAAGAAGAAGTTAGACATGTACTTCACGATGAGGAATGCTTGTCCAGAATTCTTCGCCAACAGGGACATGAGCAGACCTGAATTGAGGGAACTTATGATCAAGGCGTAAGTAGTATTTTACTTTGTATTATAATAAAATATATGTTTGGAAGCGTTTGTCATGGATTGCTTGTGATCTTTATGGCAGCAACTTTGGTATGATAAGTGGTTAACGAACTGGCTTTTATTTTCGTAAGCATTGCTGTGCTTCATAGAGCCCTTCGCAGAGCATCGGATCAGAAATTAAGGATAGTTAAAACTCTATATAACATTTAGTGTTAAAGTTTGATGGCAGTAGTACTTCACTGTAATTTCTGGTTCAAACTATGATTTGATTTGCTCTAACATCTAAACTGTCGACATGACAGATTCACCAAGATATTTTTTCCCAAACGTTGCGTTTTTTTGTCAACAATACTTATAATAATAACAAGACATACTTAAAGTATCATTTTCTGTCCCAACATCAACATTTTGAGCAAAAAAAATGTCTTGCTAATGTCTTTAAAATGGATTTTACTTTTCGAATAAAAACTTACAAACAATAGCCACAATTAAGGTAACTACGTTTGAAATGAAGGTTATGTTTACGTGAACTACGTCTACCTATATAATTAGTTAGAAAAATCAGTCAGTCAATCACTAGGCTAATGGGCGAACTAGTTTCAAACCAAATGATGAGCATTGATTTATTAGTGACTAGTAGCTCCTCGCGGTTTCACCCGCGTAATTCCCGTTCCTGTGGGATTACGGGGATAAAATATAGCCTATGTCACGCACTGATAAAATAGCTTTCCATTAGTGAAAGATTTTTTGAAATCGGTCCAGTAGTTTCGGAGCCTATTCATTACAAACAAACAAACAAATCTTTCCTCTTTATAATATTAGTATAGATCTTCCTTTTTTGAAACGAAGTTCGCAACGCGTGAACGGGGGTTGGACGGAAAAAATAAGACCAAAAGTTGTAACGACCCTTTTTTAATGACATTTAATTCAAATTTCGAACAGCGCGTTTTTTTCTATAATATAAAAAGAGGTAGGTAACTTATGACTAACTATTTTGAGTAAAAACGTTTTTTTAAAGGAACTTCTTTCCTCCCGGTGTCCCTTGACGCCTCTCAAGTTTTTTATATAAGATAGAACGTTTTTTCGAATATTACGTTTATTCGATGCTCTCACAATGACGATGACCTGTACGCCTCCATTCAGGGTAGGCTCGAGTCTCTCGGTGGGGTATGGTATGAGCTGATGATGATGAGTAAATCACTGACGGATAAGGAGCTAAATAACATCCCTGATATCTAGATAGATATTATATGTATGTAAATTTTCATAAAGCTTTCATTCTTTGAAAATTTACCTCGTAAAAACGTGATTTTGGTGTCAGAAGCTATAAAAGTTTGTAAGGAATATTACTTATGTGTATAAGCAGTATAAGTTAAGGTGGCCATTGACGAGTCAGTTGAACTAATCACTCCAGACATAAAACTGTGCGTCACTCCAAATGTTTTAGGCCAACTAGATTTCCCCACTGGAATCTGGAATCGCTCCGGTGATTGACGGCCATTTTTGGATGACTCCAGTTCTACTAATCAGTTAAACTGACTCGTTTAAAAATGCAAACACGCACCGCATGGCGTAGGAATCAAAAACATGTCTCTTTTATTAATAAGGCGACCTCGATGGCAGTGTGGTCATCATGCTGGACTGCCATCCGTAAGGTTGCGGGTTCGATTCCCGTGCAGGGTGAATATTTGTGTGAACCACAAATGTTTATCTTGGTCTGTGTGTGTGTGTGTGAATGTGTGTGTGCGTAGTTTCTGATACCCTAGATACAAGTTTCGAATTTAGTTAAGGGTCAGTTACTATAATGAGATGATGTAGTGAATGATTATGTTATGTCATGTTATGTTATGTTATAAAAAAAATCACTGACGAATACGGAGCTAAATAACATCCCTGATATCTAGGTAGATATTCAATGTATGTAACTTTTCATAAAGCTTTCATTCTTTGAAAATTTACCTCGTAAAAACGTGATTTTGGTGTCAGAAGCTATAGGTAAAAGTTTGTAAGGATATTTAGTAATGGGTATAGTGTAAGTTAAGGTGGTGGAACTGATCAGTCCAGACATAAAACTGTGCGTCACTCCAAAAGTTTTAGGCCAACTAGATTTCCCCACTGGAATCTGGAATCGCTCCGGTGATTGACAACCATTATTGGATGACTCCAGTTCTACTGATCAGTTAAACTGACTCGTTGAAAAATGCAAACATGCACCGCATGGCCTAGAAATTAAAAACATGTCACTTTTATTAATAAGACAACCTCGATGGCAGTGTGGTCACCATGCCGGACTGCCATCCGTAAGGTTGCGGGCTCGATCCCGTGCGAGGTGAATATTTGTGTGAACCACAAATGTTTGTCACGGTCTAAGTGTGTGCGTAGTTTCTGATACCCTAGATACAAGTCACGAACTTAGTTAGGGATCAGTTACTATAGTGAGATGATGGAGTGAATGATTATGTTACGTTATGTTGATAGCAAGTTCACATGCAATTAGACTGTCGAGATTTTAAATTACATAATTATATAGAGATTATTAATAAAATTTACGTCATATTTTGTGTAAGTATGACTGTTTTAATTTAAACGTACTATGTTTATATTTATGTTATAAAACTACTTAGGTACCTATTTTTGTTTATTTATTATCTTATTTTCTAGATTATATCTATTCAAATAATGTTTTAAGGTGACTAAAATGTAATATAATAGAAAATATTGTTGTATTTATTTGCGTATTATAATAACGTATATCTTGTTATTATCTTATTTTGACCATTTTTTAAAATGAAAAAGGTATTATCAAGTATTTTTTTACTTAACTTTTTCGAAAAAGTTTAACAGCCAAGCAAAACTAAACAGCTGTTCCACGTAAAAAATATATAATGTGCTAATAGAGTGTGGTTTGAAAGCTTTTCGACTTGTATGAAATTCTGGCATGTGTAAGCCCGCCATGCATCGCATATTCCATCCTCACGAAATACATATTATAAATGCGAAAGTAACTCTGTCTGTTACCTTTTCACGGCTAAACTACTGAACCGATTGACTTAAAATTTGGTACAGGGGTAGCTATTGTTCGAGAAAGGTCATAGGCTACGTTTTATCCCGAAATTCCCACGGGGTCGGGAACTACGCGGGTGAAGCACAGGTAGTGGATAATAAATTAAAAAATACTTATAACATTGTTTTTCAGGCAAGGTCCAACGCTACCAGGTCTCACACCCAATGGCAGAAGAGTCACCATTTGCAGAGGTAAGAAGACATTACTTAAGTATATAAGTATAACCTTATATTAATTAACGACTATTGTTTTTGTATCTCTGAAATTGAGAAATATCGACCAAGTGGTGTAGTTGGCAGTAACCTGCCTGCTGTGCCAAAGGTTGTCAGTTCAATTGAGAGTTGCTTTGCTTTAGAACGTTTTTGGTTCACGTCGATAGTGCAAATGGGAATCGAACTCACGACTTTTGATTCCCAGGCCTTGGTCATTAGTCTATTGCCGCTCGAATCGCAATTATATGTCCTTTAACAAAAGTGTACGTTTACCAAAAAAACTATATTCATTCATTTGTGAATGCGCGTGTGTGTAGTTTCTAATACCCTAGATACAAGTTATGAATAAGGGGTCAGTTACTAATACTATAATGAGATTATGTACTTAGTGAATGATTATGTTATTCTTCATTCCAGCTCTTGACAAGAACCTTGGCCCGAACCAACTAAATGACGCGTTCAAACTCATCATGATGGTCGGTGACGTCAGACTTAAGGAAGAAGTGGAGGGGGTAGCTGGTGACGTCTACATTCTAGACGCTTCGGTGGTAGCGCCCAGTCATCTTGGAAAGCTGTCACCTTCGAGTATCAAGAAGTTCTTGATTTGTGTTCAGGTATGATGAAATATGTACTAGTTCTGTTTGCCCAATGGTATCTCCCGATAAATTTATACAGCCTAGCTTAAAGCCTTCCTGAATAAACAGTCTATCTTCTGCAAAAATAAATTCAAGTCAGAATGCCTGAGATAAGGCCTTCAAACAAACAGATTGTATTGGTATTTTAAAGTTAAGAATTCATGATCAAAAATCACCATTTCATCATGGCATCCAAACCTTTAATTTGTCTTCTTTGCTTTTGTTTTTGGTTAAACTAACTGTAGAATTCTGAGGGCTTTAACTACCGACTGTCGATAGTAATATTAATTACGATATTAATATTTTCAGGAAGCTTACCCAATAAAACTAAAGGAGATTCACGTGGTAAACGCTTCTCCTGTCGTCGACGCTGTGTTCAATTTGGTCAAGCCATTCCTTAAAGACAAGATTAAGAACAGGGTAAGATATCAAACTATTGAGCCATTTTCACTTTGAGATTATCCTCGTTCTTCTTCTATAAGAAAGTATCCAACTAGTGAAGTTCGGCTACCACTTTACGAAACTTGTTCCAATCTTTGGCAATACGATACAACTTTTCTGCGCTTTTTATTCTGGTCCATTCTCGGATATTTCCACCTTCTTCCAACAAAAATTCAACACAGGAAGATTAACTTTGTACCTACCTAATATTATTTTTTAATATTTGTGTGTGAGTGATATGTGTTTTAATTGCGCGCATGGGAGAAAGAATACTGATACTATTAAGCCCTTTTTAAACTTTCGCGATCGGAATTCATCGTTGCATAACTTACAGGTCTTAATCGCGTAAAACATTATTATTATTTACCTCGACGTTTCGACCGGGTTACACCGATCGTGGTCACGAGAAGAGTGATTATAATGTTTTACGCGATTAAGACCTGTAAATTATGTAACGATGAGTATTAAGCCCTCCATGTATATTTAGGTACAGAAGTATAATAAACTAGTAACTCCCCGCGGTTTCACCCGCGTAGTTCCCGTTCCCGTGGGATTACGGGGATAAAATATAGCCTATGTCACGCACTGATAAATTAACTTTCCATTAGTGAAAGAATTTTTGAAATCGGTCCAGTAGTTTCAGAGCCTATTCATTACAAACAAACAAACAAATAAATCTTTCCTCTTTATAATATTAGTATAGATAAATCAATGTGTTTGGTCTATGAACTATTGTGTTCGTAGTGTCTGATACCCTAGATACAAGTAACAAACATAACATAACATAATCATTCACTACATCATCTCATTATAGTAACTGACCCCTAACTAAGTTCGAAACTTGTATCTAGGGTATCAGAAACTACGCACACACTCATTCACACACTCAACCTATTAAAGGATAAGTTGATATATGAAGATGATAGACTGATTGATTCATTATTTTGTATTCATATATTTTCAGATCCACTTCCACAGTGACTACGCGTCGCTTCACAAGTTCGTGCCCAAAGACATGTTGCCAGTCGAATACGGTGGAGTTGTACATCTGGATATATTGAACAGTAAGTTTGACTGTTTTTGGTTTTTGAGATAAAAAAGTGACGCCCAGTAAGACTCTGACTGCCTTATTTGCGTTGCATTTTTAGTCTGGTTTAACAAAACCTGGTAAGCATTTGACACCTTGTCAGTCAAATCTGTCACTTTGACAGTATTCAAAAAATTGATTGTAAAACCTGGTTTAGTGCTAAACCAGACTAAAAATGCAACGCAAATAAGGCAGTGATTGTTTGACGAAGATGAATAGGCGTAATCAAAACTCTTGGCTAATACGTTTTGGTGCCACAAAGTAAGATATCGAGAAACTAGCAAATATGCATCGCCCAACACAGTAATTTAACCCCGTACCTCAGGCTTCGTAGACAGTTTCATTAGGAGACCGAAGCGTGCGTCATTAATATTTTTTTTAGCAAAAATATTGATAAATGTAAATAATTACAGCTACAAATATCCTCATTTACAATATTTTCTGATAACTTAGTAAATATTGGTACAACATTTTGCTATGAGAAAAAGTCTAGGAGAAAACATAAACTTTTTCGGAAATTAACACCATTTTGTATTACTTATATTACAGAAGCCTGGATGAAAAAGTTAGAAGACTACAGCAGCTGGTTCAAGAAGCAAGAAGACCTAAAAGTCAATGAACTGCTAAGACCTGGAAAACCTAAGAATTATGATGAGTTATTCGGGATTGAAGGCTCTTTTAGACAGCTGGCCATTGACTAGTTTAATACTAAACCAAGAGTATTATGATAAAAAGTATAGACAGTTTATTTTTAAATAATTTAAAATGCTTGCGGGCCGATTTTAGGCTGCTTGCCCACGTTTGATAATCGGCGACCGACTTTTTGACCGATAATCGGGATTTTTTATTATACCTAGGGCCTATTTCACCATGTTCCGCGTAGGTACTCACATGTTTTGTCTATGTCACTTGATATAAAGTAAGAAAGAGACAACACAAACTTTACTTGGTGAGTAACTTTACTTGAAGGTCGTGAAATAGGCCCTTACTGATTTTATAACCGACTTCTTGTAGGGCGTGTGCTTTGCACTATTGCTATCCAGTACGTTCTATTTTTCTCCTAAAAAAAGTCAGTCACTGATTATCGGATTTGGACAGTCTTATGCATACGTACCAATTTTAGTCGAATCCCTCTACTAGTTTCTGCCAAACGTCACTCTCGCGTCTCACTCATCCTCCTGATGAAGGCCACCGTATGTGGATGAAACTAGTCGAGGGATTCGACCAAATTCGTACGTACTCATAACCCGTATAAGATAGTTTAGTTAAGTTACTGATACCCGTAGATTATACAGTTAAAATTGGTGATCGTTCCTAGCCTAAGATTCTTTTTTATAAATTTATAAGTTTTTTATGGAATATTGAATTAGTTTTGTGACTGGTAGAAGGTTACATTAGCGTTTAAGTATCATAAAGGTTTATTATCTCATATATCGTACCAATTTGACTATGTGGTGTATTTGGTGACCCGCCATTTATGCCAATGGTTACGGGTTCAATTCCGCTCAAGACAAATATTTGTGTGCAATCATATTGTCTGTTATGCCTTGGACCAGAATAGGCAGAAAATACCCAAGGATGGTATGGGTATTTTCTGCCTATTCTAGGTATTTGCTTACATTTTTTTTTATTTTTGTCTAATATCCATAGTACGAGCCTTTAGTATTGCGCCTTTGGTTTTGTTTAAGTTTCTGAACTCAAAATCCTTGTACCCTGTGATTAGATTCCATCATCATCATCAACTCAAGAGCTGCTGTTCTTGTCGATGTAACAGGTGCAACTCCCTCCATCGGCACCTATCCAATGCAGCCTCCTTCACCTCCTCATACGACACGACACCGACCTTTTCCTTTATCTTGCTCATATAAGTTATTCTTGGCCGACCCCTTTCATTTTCTTCTTTCTATTTCCAAAATTTAAAAGTAAGTTAGTATAGAATTAATAATAAGTTTAAACATTAAACGTGGTGTAAAAACTGTGATAGATTTTTAATAAATATTTTTAAATATTAACCATTTTTTATTTTATTAAATGTTATGATAATGCAAGGCAAGGCAACTGCGTCACGAAGTTAGGGTAGTAAACCATGGTAGAAACTAACAGACGGTCGAACGGACCTATATCATAAGTGACTACCGTCGATAAAAGACCTGCAATTCATGACAGTCACACATTTATTCAGATACTAGCAGCGCCCCGCGGTTTTACCTGTGTAGTACCCGCTCCCGTATGCGTAGCTCGTAGTATCATACAATCTCGGCCCAATTCACCATCATGTGTTAAAAAAATTAAGTAACAGCGCCACCTATTGGTAGGATTTGTGACTACAAAAATTATAATAAAACATGCGATTACTTATACACAATCCCATGGGAATTTCGGGATAAAAAGTATTTTATGTGTTATTCCTAGTTGTATTAGGAACATCTGTACCAAATTTAATCAAAATCGATACAGTAGTTTTTGCTTGAAAGTGGAAAAAACATCCAAACTCACAAACATACAAACTATCGCATTTATAATACTTACCTTTTTTTTTTCAAGGATTTTACCATTGCCATAGTTTAAACTAACCCACCCGACTTTGCTCGGGTCTAATATTCCCGCGATTTGTTCGTGCCATAAATAAGGATAAGGATTACAACAAAACAATTCATAAGTTTTTTATCCAATTTGGTGCAGTCTTTCTAAAGTCACACGCGTTCATAGGTATGTACATTTCAGCGATTTATTAACTGATTTATACACTTGGTTTTTATTTAAGTACTTATATACTTGAGTTTAAATATTAACGCTCACAAAGCAACATTTGTTTTAACAATGACTCATAAAAATCACTCTTCAATTTCCGATAATCTTTAAAACAAAGCATAATCGATCTTTGTATGAGATAAGACAGATACATACAGTACGTACGTGATGTATGTATGATTTGAATAAACAGACAAGATAAATAATGAATACAGAGATAATATAAAATTAGCATATACTTATCATTGTCAAATAGGTTATTATTACCTGTAGGGTTCTAGGGTAAGGGTATCAGAAACTACACATATAAATATAAGTGCATATTATAAAATAATCATTCACTACATCATCTCATTATATGTAGTAACTGACCCCTAACTAAGTTCCAAACTTGTATCTAGGGTATCAGAAACTACGCACACACTCATTCACACACACACCCAGACCGAGATAAACATTTGTGGATCACACAAATATTTACCCCGGACGGGAATCCGTCCGCGTGGAATAATAACTACATAGTATAAAATAATGTCGCTTTTTCTGGCCCTATCTCCCATGTATGCTTAGATCTTTAAAACTACGCAACGGATTTTGATGCGGTTTGTTTTATCCCCATATTCCTACAGGAACGAGAACCACGAGGGTGAAACCGCGGGGCGCTGCTAAATTATGGTGGTTACCTTCTTTTTCTGTTGCCATTTTAAAGTATGGTAACAAGTCTATCATTTATTAAATATCATTGGTTTTACGTAACTTTGTCTGTTAGCTCAAGATAAAGTCTTGACCATCCTTTGTGACCTACATCCGGTGTTCGATATTAGTTTTAAGTAATTTCTATTTCTCATCCAATATAATTTCATTGATGCCAATTTTAAAGAGAAAAGAAATGTGTTATGTTTGTTATGAATCTAATCGAAAATAAGAGAAAATAATAAAATAAAACATTTATTTAAAAGCCTATTTTACTAACTATTAATTTAATCGAAGAATACATAATATTTTTATACGTGTAAACCTCTAATTGGCTTATAATATGTTCTCTCTTCTTCTTTTTAACCCCCGACGCAAAAAGAGGGGTGTTATAAGTTTGACGTGTCTGTGTGTGTGTGTGTGTATCTGTCTGTCTGTGGCATCATAGCTCCCGAACGGATGAACTGATTTCAGTTTTTTTTTAGGCTGTTTGTTTACCCTAAGTAAATAAAATATGAAATTGACATTTGTTAAAATCCATTGTCATCTGATCATAATTATGAACCTTAAACCATCAGTGAGAGAAAAGGAAAAGAGTGAAGAAGAATACACATAATCACCACTCATACCTTACATGTTGGTAATTTGAAACCCAAGCCATGTTTGTAAAACAGAAAACATGATCGACCTAGAAAAAATCTTCAAGACCAGCGTGACAGACAGACAGATAGACGGTCATGCTATTTAACCGAGGTTAAAATAGAACAATGGTTTAATATTAAGATGGTCCATTCATTTGAATATCTTTCATAAGGAAAAATATTTCAATATTATCAATGACATTACAAGAAAATGGTGAAAAATTCAGATTCGAATAATAATTGCAACTAACAAAGTTCTAAATCATACAATATTTTTTAGTCAAATGAAATAGATAAGTATATAGCGTGAATCCCAATCCCATGGGAATTTTGGGATAAAAAGTATCCTATGTTATTCCTAGTTATAAGGAACATCTGTACCAAATTTAATCTAAATCGATACAGTAGTTTTTGCGTGAAAGAGTAACAAACATCCAAACTCACAAACATACAAACTTTCTCATTTATAATACGACCAGTGCCCCGCAGTTTCACCCGCGTAGTTCCCGTTTACGTGGGAATTTCAGGATAATAAGAATCCTATGTGTGAATCTGATGTATAAGCTAAATTATTGTAAAGTTTCATTAAAATCCATTTAGTAGTTTTTGGGTGAAAGATAAACAAACATCTACACTCACAAATATTCGGCTTTATAATATTAGTAGGAAGTAGGATATTAGGATTTAGGAAGATAGGATCCTAAATAGCATCTTAAATCGGAAGTAGTGTAGCTTCTGACTAACTAATATCCTAATTGGAAAGCGATTTAGAACGTCTGTATTTAGTCAGGGAAGGCCTTTAAGAAGTTATATTGTATTTAAAATAATAAAGCTATTTGGTTTACCCTCATTTAGCACGTTCGATGAAGCATATGAAACAAGCCGTGCAGGTTGGAAACATACGGGAGTGTAGTTTCGCGAGCGTGTGTGTTGATATGTACTGTAAGCGTATAGGCGAAGAAAATGTGTTATAGTAGTTTTGTTTCGAGAAATACGAGAATATTATGATTAATTTTAATAGCTAAAACATTTTATTATATCCTAAATATTTCATCAAATTAAAATTATAAAAAAATTGCTGTGCCCCGCTGTTTCACCCGCGTAATTCCTGATCCCGTGGGAATTTCGGGATAAAACATAGCCTATGTTCTTTCCCGGATCATAAGCTACTCCTGTACCAAATTTCAAGTCAATTGGTTCAGTAGTTTAGCCGTTAAAAGGTAACAGACAGACAGACAGAGATACTTTCGCATTTATAATATTAAGTAAGGATAGTAAGGATTGCATTCCATAAATAAAAAACTATGGCAAATAACGGATTTATATTTAGAAATTCAAAATTGTAGAATTGCAACTGAATTCTGTCATTGAGTTACCAAGTGAACCAGTGGAGCGTTTTTATTTCATTTTTTTTTAACAAATTGCACTTTTATTATTATTAATATTTTTAGGAATGATAAATATTGTTATTTCTTGTTTTAAATTATATTATAGAAACAGTCACGTGAGCCCTCCGTAAACTGTAACCCCCGCACCACAGCTCAGGGGATGAGGGGTGACTGAAAAACAGCGCCGGCTGAAACATGTTTCAGTCGACACACGGCTGAGTCACTTCCTTTTGTTCTTTTAGTTCTTTTTGTCCATCCTTATTTTTATTATTTTTTATTATTCTAGTTAATTTAGTTATGCATAAGACCTAAGTATTATTTGTAAAAGAACAATAAACATATTTTTATTTTATTTTATTTTATTTTAACCATATTCCAGCAGATGAAATATTGACTGAGTCCACAAAATAAGTCCCTGGGTGAGTCCTTATAATTTATTTCCATTTCTTAATCTTACAAAATACGACACGTTGACGTGGCCTGCTTCTAGAACAATACACCTAAAAAAATTAAATTCTAAAGTTATGTGTGAAGTCGACCAACCCGCACTAGGCCAGCGTGGCCGACTATACAAAACCTAATTCACCAATTACTAATTCAGGGTAGGCTCGTGCCCCTCAGTGGGGACATATTAAGAGCTGTTGATGATGATACCTGTGCTAAGGGAAAAGAAGAAGACGAAGCAGATGAAATGTAAAATATTTCCTTTTTAGCACCGCTGTGTTCAGAAAAATGCTCACAAAAACAACCATCCGTATGTTCCTCTAAAGTTGAAGTGCAATATTTCCCAACCCGAGAGAGGTGTGTGAGGTCGTATTGCGCATGCGCAGTCCGGGCCGACTCGTGCGACGCGGAGCACGTAACGCACGACATTTAAAAAAAGAACAGTGAATTCTATATTTGAAATTGTGTTTTGGAGATTTGAAGGTAAGAACAATTTTATTTACTTTTAATGTTGTATTTTATAGTTTTTTTTTGTTGATTTTTTGTATTTAACAAATCGAATTAATAATTAGGTCAATTATGTTAAAGGATTATGACATAATACAACATCATCCCCAATTTAATTACTTTATTACAAAAAAAAATTTCTTCACGTTAACAAATCTTGACATCACCAAATCCATGATACTTTTGCAAAAACTAAGAAAAAAAATGTGATGTAATAATTTCATTTCTTTTTAATTAAAAAACTTATCATAAATTACTTAATTAATTAAAAGCCATTATTAGCTAACTATAAAATATAAAAGTTTTAATTTATTTTAATTTATCCACGCAAAAACTATATAAAATGACAAAAAGACTCTATATAGGATTATTTACTTACAAGTATTTTATATTGTAATTAATAATTAAAACTACCCTCCATTATTTTTTCTTTCGAAAAAGTAAAAATGAAATCGATCGATATCTTATTCATAGTAACTGACCCCTAATTAGGATTATTAGGTGTATCTAGGGTAATTATAAGCCTAGTTAGGGGTAGCAACTGACCCCTAACTAAGTTTATCATATGTATCTAGGGTAATTAGAAGCCTAGTTAGGGGTAGCAACTGACCCCTAACTAAGTTTATCATATGTATCTAGGGTAATTAGAAGCCTAGTTAGGGGTAGCAACTGACCCCTAACTAGGTTTATTATATGTATCTAGGGTACATAAGTTAGCACATACACACCCAATCGAAATAACTATTACCTAATTACCTATATCTTATCGGATATAACGTCAATTTAAATCCGCTTGTAACCTAAGTGTGATTTAATATACCATAAAGGAAAGATATTCTCGATATATGGACTATTCAACAGTAAAATATTATTATTATAATGAACGGGATATTTACCATATATTATTCATACTCGAAATAAATAATCCGTGATCATGGCGCTTGCAACAGCGTCGAAATATCGGAAACTCGATATTTCGTATTTGAAACTAGAAACTTTTAATTTTCACTACTTCTTCAATAACATAACATAACATAATCATTCACTACATCATCTTATAACTGACCCCTAACTAAGTTCGAAACTTGTATCTAGGGTATCAGAAACTACGCACACTCACACACACACCCAGGCCGTAATGTTCAATGTTCTCATGTAAGTGAAAACTCTGTCTTTTTGAGGATAAATGTCTTTAAACCTAAAAGATATTTGCAATTCGAGACTAATTCCTGAGATAAGCGCATTCAACCGGACAAACTATTCAACTTCATAATATACAAGCATACACAGATATACATAAGTACCAAGATGCATGCACATACTTAAGTAAATATACATTTATGCATAAGTATGCATCACGGACGATGATGCACAATTAGAAAAAGTAAGACCTTCGAATTACATTGTAATAACGGATGTAGTATTACCGATATTGTGCAATATGGCGGGAAAACAATTATATTTCTATTGGCTATAATTAGTTTGATGTAATATGTTGTAGTTTCTATTTTAAAAATACTTGAAATACGTACTTACTAGTTGAACCGGCGAACTTCGTACAACAAAAAAAAGCCAACAAAAGCTGACTAACTATGTATAAAAACAAAGATATGTTTTTTATATTAACTAAACAAACATGCTTACGTGCGAGTACATACATATACCAGGGTGTTAAAAACATCAACCTATAAGATCCAAAGACCTCTCTCTCACAAAATAAGGAGGAAGTCTAATCACCATGCTTGCCCAATAAGTGTTTGTGATCAAATGAAACCTGAGCCATTTTCTTAATACATCCACTACTCGACCCAGGACCCAACCCAATCAAACCTGAAATGGCTTGGCATCAGCAACCCACTAAACCGTGAAGGCGTTAAAGTTAAATAAAAGCTTATATATAATTCTTTTTCTATAAATTACTCTATATAATTATTTTACTTCAGATTATTTAAAATTATTCAATGTTACATTATCTATTTAAAAATACCTAAGTATCTATTATATTTTATTATGTATTTTGACATAAGATATACTGAATGTTATTCAATACTTTATACTGGGTCAAATTTGCATTTCGCGACATACTTTCTAATACTATAAGAATAAAATAATATATAATTAAGATATATCTTAATGAACGTTAAAAAAAGCCTCATATACGTATACATAATCCGTTAGCTTTAATCCTTGGATAGAAAATAACTTTTATGATTTATGAGTAAAAAGACTGTCACCAATATAATTAATCTTTTAAATTGTGTCTCTGTCCCTTTAAAAGCTTAATATCTAATATATAAAATTCTCGTGTCACACTTTCGTTGCCATACTCCTCCGAAACGGCTTGACCGATTCTCATGAAATTTTGTGAGCATATTCAGTAGGTCTGAGAAGCGGCTAACATCTATTTTTCATCCCGAAATTCCTACGGGAACGGGAACGGGAACTACGCGTGTGAAACCGCGGGCGCAGCTAGTTTGGTTTATAAAAATGTCGTATAACCCTCTGGGTTGTGTAGGTCTGATAGCAGTCACTCTAAATAAAATACCGAGATACCATCAAATCTGGTTGCACTAAAAACCTTTGACAAACTCGACTTAGGATTGAGGTGGGCCTCATCCTTACTAATCCTTACTAATATTATAAATGCGAAAGTAACTGTCTGTCTGTTACCTTTTCAAGGCTAAACTACTGAACCGATTGACTTGAAATTTGGTACAGGGGTAGCTTATGGTCCGGGCAAGAACATAGGCATATGTTTTATCCCGAAATTCTCACGGAATCGGGAACTACGCGGGTGAAACTGCGGGGCACAGCTAGTTTAAAATATTTTGACCATGCTGTTATATTTATTGGGTAAGCTAAAAAAAACTTTTGAGAATTTTCACGGAAACGTTTCCGATCTTAGATTCCATGTCTTATTGGGGTCAGTTTTCAGTTTAACCAGATTTGTAGTCTCAGTATTTTACGCGAAGCCACTGTCTGCGGACATCGGATGATTAGACCATCACAACCCAGAAGGCCAAACGACAATACAATTATGCATAACATTTTTCTTTAGTCAAACCAAATCTTAGACTAGAATAGACTCTTTATGACTACATCTCGTTATGACTATGTACCCAATAAGACTAAATCACGATAGACTTATTATATTAGACTTTCACTATCTGTGCCCCACGATTTTACCCGCGTGGAACCTTATTCCGTGAGAATTTTTTGATAAAAAGTATCCTATATGTTATTCCTAGGTATGAAGAACATCTGTACCAAATTTCATTAAAATCCATTCAGTAGTTTTTGCGTGAAAGAGGAACAAACATCTATACATCCACACTCACAAACATTCGGCTTTATAATATTAGTAGGATATAATAACTGATATACAAATCTATTGATAGACTTGACTAAATCGTTCTGACCTATCGCTTTCACAATGCGCAACCTTCATACTTGAGGTCTATTTGGTAACGATGGTCGAAAACTCTTTATTACACATACCTACATGATTCTGTGGAGCAATGGACCTTGTGAGATAATGACCTTCGAACCTACACATTTTATAATCTACGGCTTCATCTTATACCATTTATTTTGCTAGTTTTTGAAAGCATTTATGAACGCAACGCCTCGCAGATTAATCTGCGAAAATCTCCAAGTAAATCTGGATTCTGTGAGAAGTTTAAGATAAAAAGTATCTAATCTGTTATTCCTAGTCGTTCCTATCTTCGTAGAGTATCTGTACAAAATAACATCTAAATCAGTTTAGTAGTTTTTACCTGGAAGAGGAACAAAAATCCATACAAACTTTCTTGTTCGACCCAATCTAATTAGTAAATTTTATGAATGAAATAAACTGAAATTCTTGGAATATGTCATCCCCCATTTACGGGAATAAAACTGAAAAGGAAAAAACACGTGCACAATATTTAGTGTAAATCTCTCTGACGGACTGTTTTTTTTTTTAATAAACTACCCTATAAGTTTAGCCTCTATATTTATAACTATTTCTATACATATATGATTTATTAAAACTATTTTCTAATAATTTGCGGTTACATAAACATATTTTGACGGCATCTCACGGCCGCTGTGGCGTAAACAGTGGTTGTGTGCCCTTCTTTCACGCACCAACCAATCTCGTTTTTAGCAAATTGATCTGTAGCATATCAGCTTTCCGCAACTTTAGTTCGAATTTAAGTATTTACAGTTTGGTAATGAAACTTGATCTATTGATAGATATTATTATCCTTTCATGTGTATAACATGACAATGTTTTAGGATTTTTTTTAAATAGAGAATCTTGGGGCTTGTTTGCTTTTTTTGTCTCATACAATTTTTGCCACTGCACGTATCCCCTACATCCAAAAATCAATTCTTAGTGATCACCCCTCTTAAAACAATATCAATTTATATATAACTATGGTTTACTCCCAACGGCCTCCACTAAATCCGCCACCACTGGTGACCGTTGTCACTAAACTTTTAATTTTAGTGTGATCAACCACAACAAGGGGCCGATGGCACTAAAATTAAAAGTTTAGTGACAACGGTGTTTTTATAGTGGCAATTCGTCACAGTTACTTTAATTAGGATTTTGAAAATTCATCCTCTAAGCTGGCGATTCTAAGCTGGCGAGAACCAGCTTAGTGGCCAAATCCTCCTTTGATGTTCATCTTCTGCGTAAAAGGAACTCCTTAAAGGCTCTGAACCTTGATAAGTCAGTCAGTTATCTTAATAATAACTAGAAAACTAGTATTCCTCAGGTCTTCGCCCTGTACTTACATTTGAAACCAGTTTTTCATACTTTTATTTATCTAGTACATTCGCCTATCATAAAGACTGCCTGTAGGATAGTCAAACACTTCAATGCAAGGAAAAATAAACCCTTTTTGAAAGCCGGTTAAGATGAAATTCCGTTGCTAAACTAGAGTTTAAATTTGAACATGGCCTCACTAGAAAGACTGCCTGTAGGATGATCAAACTGCGAGGAATTTTAAACATTTTCAAAAAGTTATAAGAGGACTTAAGGATCAAATTCCTTTGAGCTAAATGCCTCTAAGCTAAGCTACGCACAAGATCATGTACAAGTGCAAACTCTTCATGAATACAAAATAGGTTTTGTTGTAATTTGTATTCTAAGAACGTTGTCGTAAAGTCTATTTTAAATATTTTATGGTTAGATTGAAGCAAGCTCAAGTTATTAAGTAAATATGTACTCATATGTAACCATATTTTGAAGTAATATTTATTTTTCAATTGTCCTATCTTTGTCTTAACCATTTACGAGATTTAATATGGTTATACAAGTGAGCAATTATTTGCAAATTCCTTTTCTAAAGCTAAGTTTATTTGTGCGTTCTGCAACATTCATGGTTAAGCCAACTGTAAGAACTTTCATTTGATGACATGCATTAAATTTAATTACCTACTAAGATCATAAAAGAAAAGATTAGTTTGTTTGTGTTTAACTAATAGGTTCCGAAACTACTAAACCGATTACAAAAATTATTTCACTAAAAATGGGAAGCCATATTATCAGCGAAGCGACTGACATAGGCTATATTTTATCTCTGTATTCCTACGGGAATGGAAACTACTGGAAACGGAAATGAATGGAAACTGGGAAACCGCGGGGCGCTGCTAGTCACTAATATTTACAAAATATTATAACACCTATATGTTTCTGTCCAAATGAAATGAATATAGCGTAGAAATGTTTAAGAGAAGGTTTTTAAGATATAGAAAATTCTTTCATCACTCGGGATTTACCAGATGATAGCCGTAAAACGCAACTAGATATTAAATAAATCATATAAGGCAGTTATTTATGCTTTTAAATCTTTAACTAATAACTTATACTTAATGGCGGTCAGGGCAGTGATATTTCGTCATGATGTATTGTCATTTTGTAAGCTATATGGCAACTACACTTAGAGAAACCACATCAGCAATACAATGTTACTTCCACGGTTTTACCCGCGTAAAAATCAGGTATAAAATTGTGCTAAAAACTTCCGCTGAATCACTCTATCTATTTAAAACAACGAAGTGTCTAGTCGTCCAGTAATCCGGACGAATAAAATTATTTCATTCGTCAGAATTACTGGACGTCTAGATTTACTATAAAATGTGAATTTAATGCCAAAACACTTATATTTAATTCATATTTGAAATGAAAAATTTACGGACAACTAATATAATCTTATTCATCCGACTAGCGAACGAATGACATTATATTAAACGTCCATTCTAGCGGACGGCTAGCAACAGCCTTAAACAAACCACTTCAAAATGTGTTGCGTAGTTGTAAATATTTAAGCATTCATAGGGATATAATATAGGGATAGGGACTTCGTTACTAAGTATGTAGTGATGATATGGCAACCACAACATCAGGCAATACAATGTTGCCAACTTATTAATTATGTTACATTAATTTCGATTCTAATATGCCATTGTTTTCCTATAATAAGAGGTATTGTTCGTGTCTAGGTGACCAAACTTTGTTGTTGTGAACTGATACTATAATTAATTAAGAATAAGAGAGTGGTTACCATGCCGGACTGCCATCCGTAAGGTTGCGGGTTCGATTCCCGTGCGGGGTGAATATTTCTGTGAACCACAAATGTTTTTCTCGGTCTGGGTGTGTGTGTTAATGAGTGTGTGCGTAGTTTCTGATACCTTAGACACAAGTCTTGAACTTAGTTAGGGGTCAGTTACTATAATGAGATGATGTAGTGAATGATTATGTTATTGTTATGTGACTAACTGTGCCCAGCGATTTCACCTGGCTAATTCCCGTGCCCGTGAGGTAGATAAAATATAATATCATATAGCCTTCTTTGATAAAAGGGCTTCGTACAAACGATCTCTCCAGCTTTATAATTTACTAGTGGCGCCCCGCGGTTTCACCCGCGTAGTTCCCGTTCCCGAGGAGATAAAATTATGCTAAAAACCTTCCCACTGAATCACTCTATCTATTAAAAGAAACAGCATCAAAATCCGTTGCGTAGTTTTAAAGATCTAAGCATACATATGACATGGGGACAGAGAAAGCGACTTTGTTTTATACTATGTTGTGATTAGTAAGTATATGTACGAGTATGTATCTGGAATAACACTAAGTCGAGGTTTAAAACAATAACATTAACAGGGTAAAAAAGTTAATACCAATCTAAACCCCATCGTTGAAACTAGTTCTGCTAAACGGAACTTCGAAAGTAAAAGCATAACTGTTTATTTGCAATGTGGGTGCATTCAACAAAAGTAATTATTTTGTTCTTTATTACCACGGAAATAGAGTTCAATATCATAAGTCTTAGATTATGGGGTAGATGCACTTAACTGTAGCTAGTTTCTATTGTTTGTGCAAATCTATAACTTGGTATTAACATTTTACTTGCTTTGAAAAGGTGAGTGGGAAAAGTGGTTGGTTGAAGGCTCTCTATCTCATATAACTCATGGTTCAAATAGAAAAAACATTAAATTTAAAATTTAAAAAGCCCCCAACACAATTACTTTCAAACCCCCATAACTTTTAAACGGGACAATTTTCATCAAATATGTCTAAGAACACTCGCACGTAAGTCCCCTTTAATACAAAAAAAACTATATTGAAATCGGTTCATCAGTTCGGGAGCTATGATGCCACACACACACAGACACCTCAAACACCGGGGGTTAAAAATGTTTTAGTGCTAAATAGTCCGTAGTAGTAATTCATCCAGGAATTAATTCATCAAGTGGGTGCAGTAGACCTAATCCAAAACTACAAGAAAAGGCGAAAAGCGTTGAAAGGAGTATCGAGGCCAATTATAATAATAATACAATATCATTGGATTTAAAAATCAGTAGTTCTAACCAGAAATCGCACCGGTTCAGTTTGAAAACAAAATTAATCCAACTAATATAGACTCTTATAAGGATACAATTTTGGAAAGAACATAAGTAGTAAGATGCTCATTATTACACGCGGTCATATCCAAAACTAGCAGCGCCCCGCGGTTTTATCCGCGAAGTACCCGCTCCCGAGAGAATGCGTAGCTCGTAGTATAATACAATCTCGGCACAATTCACCATCGTGTGTTAAAAAATTAAGTAATAGCGCCATCTATTGGTAGGATTTGTGACTACAAAAAGTTACAATAAAACATACGATTACTTATACACAATCCCATGGGAATTTCGGGATAAAAAGTATCCTATGTGTTATTCCTAGTTATAAGGAACATCTGTACCAAATTTAATCAAAATCGATACAGTAGTTTTTGCGTGAAAGTGGAACAAACAATCTCAAAAACCAAACTCACAAACATACAAACTTTCGCATTTATAATATTAGTAGGATGTACATCGCATTTTGGCGGACTTTTGACATTGCATAGCGTCTTAAAGATTTTTCCTAAGCAGCAAGAAAAAAAATTCTTCATTGACATTGAAATGAATTCAATAACCTTCGACTATTGTATTGATGAGCAAAAAGTAACCACATAAGTCAAAATGTCTCATTCAATATAATCCGCTACCGGATTTGAACCCTCACCTTACGATTACTAAGCAATTAGTTTAGTTTTTTTGTTTGTCAGTTTGTATTCAATAGACTGTGAAACTGTCGGCTTAGTTGCCTGATCTTCTTAGCGTGTCGACTCATATTTTTGAGGACCTGGGGCCTAAGTCTGCAATTTGACATTATTGATCAGACAATATGTTGATATTGAGGCACCATAACGAGAGTGTCAGAAATTTGGTATTCTGCTAAAATTTATTCATATGGCTATGGTGTCTCAGTGGTCTTTGTTGCATATAAAAATTTTGTCAAATAAACATCAGAATACTGTTTCCATGACAACCATCTAAGTTGTATGGAGCTATTGCTATTGAGAGCGAAGTAGTTGTCACTAAGAGAATACCAAAATGACAACAAATGACAAAAAAACGGCCATAATGTTGATATTAAAATACATTTGAGTAGCATTATCACAGCTTAATAGTTTAGAGAATCGGGACCCAGAACTCGGCCACCGAT
The DNA here is from genome assembly GCA_958496195.1 of Timandra comae. NCBI lineage: Eukaryota > Metazoa > Arthropoda > Insecta > Lepidoptera > Geometridae > Timandra > Timandra comae. Next base: position 6,924,319 of record OY292372.1, on the reverse strand, counting down.
ATAGCATTGTCAGTGGCCTTGTAAAGGTCCTCGTGTGTGCAGGTATAGGGACACGTACGAGTGACATTTGGTACAGATATTTCTTAAAACCAGGAATATGACAAAGAAGACTTTTTATCACAATTGAAATAATAGATATTTTAGTGTTAGATAGCTCATTTACCGAGAAATCATCATCATCATCAGCTCATATAATGTCCGCACCGAGGGGCTCGAGCCTACCCTGAATTAGGGTGATTAGACCAGTCAACAACTCGAGAAATATTATAGGCTATATAACATCACGAAACGACCAAAAGAAACGGAGCTACCGTAGGCAAAACCAGGCAGAACTAGTCAAACCACATAATTAATTCTAAGAAAAATAACAATGCCAAAACAATTTGAGCGCAATAAGTAACTTGAAATGGGAATAGTGCGCAATGCCTTGAGTACAATAGACAGATTCTGTTGAGACATTCTCTTGAGATCTTTCCATAGGTGCGTTGATTACTTAAGTTCTTGCACATTTATATGCAGAAAATACACTTTTTTAATGATAGGAAAATGCATACTGGAAAATGTGGAAAATACATAAAAGTAGTCTGGTACCCTAGATACAAGCTCCAAGCTTAGTTAGGGGTCAGTTACTATAATGAGATGATGTAGTGAATGCTTATGTTAAGTACGTAAATAACAGAAAAATCCTATTTATTTACTTTGGGAAAATGAAAAAAACTGCATAGTCTTAGGCAGGTTCTTAACATGTAGGCCGAGAAACCATAAATATGCCCCTAGCCCCTTAGCAACGGGGATTGAAGAATAACAAACTATAGATTGTTCCAATCTCACAAACTTTCACATTTATAAGTACTTATGTATCTTTTAAAAAATGCGAGAAGATATTTATTTTGAAATGAAATGCGGAAAAGATGCTTTAGACGTTCATAATTGCAGTTAATTTGCAGATCAAATGCACCATTTGATGTGTGTTTTGGCTATTTATTTTGTTTATTATAGTAGACGCAACACTTTAAGTGTATTTAAATACGTATTATTTAATTGTTACTGTTCCTAATAACATTATAAAAAAGATATACTGCTGTGTGCCGCAAATGCCCCCAAAGTCCTACATATACATACATTACTACATATAGTATAAAACAAAGTCGCTTTCTCTGTCCCTATGTATGCTTAGATCTTTAAAACTACGCAACGGATTTTGATGCGGTTTGTTTTAATAGATAGAGTGATTCAGTGGGAAGGTTTTTAGCATAATTTTATCCCCATATTCTTCCGGGAACGGGAACTACGCGGGTGAAACCGCGAGGCGCCGCTAGTATAAAAACAATTCTTAAAATATGTCACTTAGTGATAATGTAGCTTTCCATAGTAAAAATTAATGAAAATGCAGTCCAGTAAACAAGTACAGCGGCCTTTATCGGATTTTCATGGTACTATACAAGATCCTTGACATTACAAATTGTATAAAGTAAAATGATCTCACGGTAGATACACAGAATAAACAAATATTGATTATTATAACAGTTCTTATCAGATACTATATTAAACACGTGATAAATAGATGTGAAAATGGTCTACAAATACGTAATATAGAACAAAATAGTCCTCAAAAGTCTTACCAAAAATATAGGAGCACGCACATGAAATCCTTTTTAGAGAGATCTAGTCGAAGAATACGGCCCACTTAAGCCCATACCATGGGCCTATACCAACATACAAAATTCGAAAACTTTGGTACTTGACTGGGATCAAACCAGCACCTTCCGATTGGAAGTCAAAGGCGTCGTCATAGTTGTTATCAAACCCATCATAGGATTATGTGATCTGAAGAAATCTGAATCTTTGAACTCATCGCACGATGAAAACGCATCATGCTATCGTACAATTAACTGTAAATTATGTCGATGCCTAAAGCCACAGGCACTAACTACTAAGCCATTGACGTTTTCTCTATCTCCTTTTTTAATAACAAATGTATTATTTTCAGCCCAAAAATGAAACTAAAACAAGAACTCCTGGTGCAGCCAACTGGTGAAGTCTGGAAGAATATCAGAGTGGAGTTAAAAGAAGATGTCACCACACGAGACCGCGATGTCCTGGCTATCAAAGATTGGCTGAAGAAGCAACCTCATTTGCCTGATGACTGGGGTAAGATATAGTTCTTCATCTGCTTACTCTTCTAAACGAGCACGCTCTATTACCATCATTTTCCATCAGGCGAGTTACCAGTCAAGTGCAATATGGTGTGTCAAAAAAAATTCAATACTGTGCATTGTGGCCTTAAAGTGCTAAAGCAAACCTTTAATCCTTTAATTCCCGACCTCTCGATTACCAGATCTTTTTGGCCATTGGATCTATCACCACTTTGTCATTCTTCGTTCCTTTCTGATTCGCTTCGATATGGAAGGAGAGTTACCCATTAGAATCGTTTATTGAACAATCGGAGCGACTCCCCCCTGGATATGATCTACCTTGGGCAACTTGGAAGTCCTTAAATAGAGTGCGGACTCAAGTAGGCCGAAGCAACGAGAACATGCACAGGTGGGGCTACAGATAGTGCATGTCTATGTGGCATTTCTCCCCAAACAATGGTCCATCTCCTAACTTACCGTGCCCCTACACCTGCACACGCGAGGATCTTTACAAGGCCACTGATAGTGCCATATCGGTGGCCGAGTTGGTCCTCAAAAATATCAGTCGACACGCTAAAAAGAAGAAAATTCGCATCAAAATAAAAATACTTTGATATAAATTATATCAGAATCTCAATAGGCTCAAGCAATGAAAACAGCATAAGATTTTTTTAACAAGTGCTTGTCAGTTGTAATTATAAAAGGACTAACTATTTTCACAATCCTTTAATTACACCGTAAAAATATAATAAACCATAAAGAAAAGGAACTGAATAATTATAAATATAAAGATCCACTAGATAACAATATAAACTAATTACTAAGCCACTTGGGCATTGTATTAAATCCGATATAAATGTAGGCATTTATTTAAAATGTCTCGTCACCGTAATTATTGATAGTTATTGTGAGTGCAGTAATATATCTCATCAAGTTGATTACTGTCATGAATCTAAGTGCTTTAACTAATTCTATGGGTAAATGGTCATCTTTATCTTCATTGCTAGTTTTATTAACATCCGTCTGTTTTCTTAAGTATACTATAATTTCATACCTAGATATATAATCAATCACTCTACCATCTTTATATAGAAACCGACTCTTACTAGGTTTATCACCTGTACCTGTATCTAAGGTATCAGACACAACATCAGTTCCTTTTACTTCCAAATCAGACGATTCAAGCTGTTTGTGAAGAAGATAATATCTGGGCACATCCTAATCCTAATCCTAACTAGTCCTAACTAATATTATAAATGCGAAAGTAACTCTGTCTGCCTGTCTGTCTGTCTGTTACCTTTTCACGGCTAAACTACTGAACCGATTGACTTGAAATTTGATACAGGGGTAGCTTATGGTCCGGGAAAGAACATAGGATACTTTTTATCCCGAAATTCCCACGGGAACGGGAACTACGCGGGTGAAACCACGGGGCGCTGCTAGTATTTAATATATCCAGACCAAGACAGACATGTTCACGCACACAAATGTTTTTTGAATTGAAACCATAACTGAATTTCACTACCAACTGCAATACTCGGTCGCCAAAGTTTTCTTCTAACCGCCACCTCTAACAGAGACATTTCCTCTAACCTCAACCGCAGATTACTAAATACTTACTACGCCTATACCTTTTTTTGGGGCCAAATTCTAAAAAATATCTTCTCATTACAGAAACAGCACCAATCATGACCTTCCTGCGAGGCAGCAGTTTCTCAATGGAAAAGTGCAAGAGGAAACTGGACATGTACTTCACTATGAGAGCAGCTTGTCCTGAATTCTTCACCAAACGGGACGCGACCAGACCAGACCTGGATGAGATTATGACTAGTAAAATGTAAGAATTCAATTTATTTGTTTCTTCTAACGTAGTTTTAAATTATTTGCTGAGGTCATTGAGACATTACCCCCTTGGTAGTGACAAATAAACTGTGTTACGGCGATGTAAGACCTTTCAAATCAAATTATGGAAAAAAGTGGACAGGTACATTAGCTAGTGGTGAGGTCTGCGCTTAATCTTCACTCATTCTACTGTAGTTCTGTAGTTCCCAATTCTTTATACACATTTCTTTCAACTGGCCCCAAATCTTTTATGTTATATACTTTATTTTGTGTATTATTTCAGACAAGGTCCACCTCTACCTGGCGTTACACCTAATGGAAGAAGAGTCACCATTTGCAGAGGTAAGTTAAATTACAGTTACTTTTTCTACATTTTACTTTTTCTTCCTTCCTTCCTCCCTCACTTCCTTTCTTCCTCTCTCCCTGTCTCCCTCCCTCTTTCTCTCTGTAATTCCATAATTTCTCCATTCCTACTTTCTTTCTATCATCTATCTTTCGTTAGAGCCAGAAGTAAAAAGTTATCTCTCATTTCCTCATACAGAACGGCACCATTAAAGTAAATTCATTTTCTTTCAGGTATTCACCCCAACATGGATGCCCAGCAGATTGTAGACACCCTCAAACTGGCGTTGATGATCGGTGATGTTCGTCTAACTGAGGAGAAAGAAGGTGTAGCTGGCGACATCTATGTGCTGGATGCAGCTATACTAGGACCAAGCATGCTGACTAAACTATCGGCCACAGTTATTAAGAAGTTCATGATTTGTGTTCAGGTTTGTTGGAACAGTTTATGGTGTTACAAAATGCTTCGCTGTTCTGAGAGATTGATGTTCTCCTAGTAGTTTTTAGGGTCTTAAAAACGGTCTACATGGATATTTTTCGGCAGTTGATTACTATACTTACGAAAAATAAAGAAAATAAGTCTATCCTAACTAATATTATAAATGCGAAAGTAACTCTGTCTGTCTGTTACCTTTTCACGCTAAACTACTGAACCGATTGACTTGAAATTTGGTACAGGGGTAGCTTATGGTCCGGGAAAGAACATAGGCTACGTTTTATCCCGAAATTCCCCTCAATTGAAGTCAGTTTTTAGTCTTCCTCGAAATCTCATCTCATATATTAATTCCATGTCGTTGTATTTCAGGAAGCATACCCAATCAAATTGAAAGAAGTCCACATCATCAACACATCGCCCATTGTTGAGAGATTCATCAACTTCGTCAAACCCTTCTTGAAGGAGAAGATACGAAAACGGGTAAGTAAAATACTATATGAAAATTTTATTACTTTATTTATGCTATTTTAAGCCATGGTGAACATCATGCTAGATTTCCAAACAAATGATTGCGAGTTTGATTCTCGTGCGAGGTAATTATTAGTGTTATCCACCAATGTTTAGGTATCTGGGTTTGAGCGGGTGTATGAATGTGGATGTGCGTGCTTGTATTATCTGATACCCTAGATACAGGTGTAATAAACCAAGGTACATAGGGATCAGATACTATATCATCACTATCTTCTGCAAAATGATTAATTATCAATATTATGTTTAAATTAAAAAACATCTCAATATAACCATTTCAGATCTTCATCCACAAAGAAGTTAAAGACCTCTACCAGTACATACCTCAAGACATGCTCCCTGAGGAATACGGTGGAAAATGCGGCACAATGGCCTCCCTTCAAGGTAATCACTGACACACATACAATTTACTTATAATTCACTAGTATTTTGAATAACTTAATGCTCTTGATTATCTCGGTGATGATTATTTCAGTTATTGCTAATTTTTCCATCGCCAGATAACTTTTATTTGACGAATAATATTGACGTATGACAGGTTTTTCATGAAATAACTGTCAACATTTCTAAATTATTCCTCGAATAATCTGTTGATGGAATAATCAGCCCTTACTAATGTATTTGTTTAATAATACACTGTAGATAAAGACCTCCTAACAGCCGTTCCCAATATGGAATCTATCTATGATCTTGCCTACGGATAAAAAACTATCTATCTGTCATTTTATACCATAACCATATGAATAGTGGGCACAATCATAAAACGAAGACTACATTTGATATGGTTTCAAGTTCAACCCATTCGCACAAACGATTCCATAACCGGTATAAAAACAATATTAAAATAAATATATTCAATTCACAGACCAATGGAAGCTGAAACTCCAGGAGTACCGTGAATGGTTCAAACGCCAAGACTCCATCATCGCGAACGAATCGCTACGTCCCGGCAAACCGACCAACTATGACGAATTATTCGGAATCGACGGATCGTTTAGACAGCTCGCTATTGATTAGATATCTATTTATTTTAAGTATTTTTAGCTATAATATTGTATAAAGTACCCAATTTGTTGGATTAATTGTAGTTGTACTGAAAACCTTAGGAATCTTTTCAAAAATAGAACGGTAAGCGTCAAATAAAAGGTGGACCACCCTTGGTTGGTCTTTTCAACTGGTGAAGTACGGTCAGCGTCAGAAGGAAGGTCCTCCCTAGGTTGGTATACCAAAGTGAGCATTATCAACAGTGACGATTTAAGATGTCATGATGCCCTAAGCAATCCGAGCCTCCCAGGGCTGTAGCTAGAGTGGAATTTGAGGACAAAAAAAGGCAACTAACACTCCTCGCTATGTTAAAGGTAGGGCATTTGTCATTTCAAGCATAGCTACGGCCCTGGCCCCCTATACTTATGTCAACTAAGAAGTTTTCTCGTGCTTCTGGTGCCCTTTCTGGTGTTTTGTGGTGCCCCCACCCCCCAGACGTGGTGCCCTAGGCAATTGCTTAATTTGATTAAGGGTTAATCCGTGACTGATTATCAAGTGGGTCCATTTTAACTGACGCTGACTGTACCATGCTTAAACTGAATTCAAGTGTCAAATAGTAGTCAGAGCATTGTTTGCATGATTTACAGGTCATAATCGCGTATAACATAATTATTAAAATTATGTTAAAAATAATTATGAAGAAGACTGTCTTATCAGACTGGGGTCCATATTGGCTCACCTAAAGTTCTTTACCCGAAAATGTTTTTCCTAACTATTTGTAGTCCGAATGATCATTCTTCCTAAAATTTTTCATCCTAAAGTTTTAATTCATACTATTTGTAGTGCTACCGACGATGCTCATAACACTGATGTGTCCGAAAATTTTAATTACTAACATCATTAATGTAAATATATTTAAACTCCTACTGTTTTTTATCATAACGCTTTTATCCCTAAACATACTTACCATAATATTTTCACTCATGCTCAGAAAGAAACATTTACCAAGTGTAATAAAAAATATATACGGGTAGAAGATGATATTTATAGTTTAAATGATTATTATACGACTCGTTTACGGTTATGCTTATGGCCTGGGAGTTTACCATAACCATAACTAAAGGACCAATTCGGTTCTGGCACTTCGCCGGCCGCTGCCGCGGCACGCTCGCTACGCTCGCTCGGCTCGTGCGTTGGGGTCACAGTTCTAACATAACCTAAACCAATAATTAGGAATAGGACCGATTCGTTACTGGAACTTGACTGAATGATTGGAGCAGGACTCTGGTTTTGCTCGCTCGGCTCGTGCGTTATATGTTATACCTACATGTTATGTAAAAACAAAGTTACGAAAAATTTATGTATATAATATTGATTATAATAAATAAAAATAAATCTAAACAAAAAAGATATGACTTTGAATAATAGTATGAACGATGGTTATGTTGAGAAAATATAGGAAAACAAATGTTTCGGAATTAAAACATTAGTGACAAAGATTTTAGGAGTTGCGATTGTTAGGATAAAAAATGTTAGGAAGAAAATTTTCGGATTTCCAATTATCGGAGTTGAAATTTTAGGTGAACTTTGGCGCACCCATCAGACTGTGTCTTCTCGTGACCACGATCGGTGTAACCCGGTCGAAACGTCGAGGTAATTTTAATAATTATGTTATACGCGATTAAGACCTGTTAATCATGCAAACAATGAATTCCGATCGCGAAAGTTTAAAAAGTGTAGTAGTGAGAGCTACTACGTTTTGTATGATGAGTGAGAGGTCAGTTTAAACCTTTTTTCTCTCTTTCTCCTCTTCATTGTCCTAATGTCATTTGAAGGCTTGTGACTCTTCTATGTAGCAGATGTTCATGGGCGACGGTAGTTACTTACCAGTAGATGACACATCTGCTCGTTTTAAAAAAATAAAGCCACCATTTTGAAAAGGAAAAGGACTAGAGTTTTTTTTGTTGTCAGTACTTAAATAAGTAGTTGTTATTTAGGATTTGATTATGCCACATGAAGCTCAGCTATTGTGATAAAAATGTAGCTAGATATGTTGATCAATAAGTATATATTGATAACGTTTTTAAATTAAATGCTTACGCACAAAAGGAGTTCTATATATTGATGTCTTCGATTTACACGAACACTACACATTGAGTATAAGTGTTTTATTTCAATAGTTTTATTTCAATAGTTCTACTTATATGTAATGTGAAAAAGTCTCTTTTCTAGAGATCAAAATTGTTTAAAGGTCACGTGATTTTGAATGCATGTCAAGCAATTTTGACCTATATTGAGGCACAATATTTTCTGTGCTGGTGGCCAAAATTGGAAGCTCCTATTGTCATTTTGACTCCCATGTCACATTTTCAATAAACTGACAACCAAAAGATGCGATTACAGCGACGCTGTCACCGGCACAGAAAATATTGTGACTCAATACTTGTATTATCCAGTGTGCTACAAAACGTTATGGTGATTTTAAAGAAAATTAAATCGGAATGCTTGTTTAGCTTGTCAAGCACGTTAATGCTTTCCAAACACGTACGTTGTACATGCTTGTCAGGCAAATTTAATCGTTTTTTATACTTATTTTCTTTCCCCCACTTAAGAAATACCCTCCATATTTTGGGCGTATATCGAAAAAATATTGATTTATTTTTAATTGCATAGCTAATAAAATATGAGTACATAGATTTTAAGTTATTTTGTTAAATATAATTAGTTAAAACGTTTATGTAATACACAATGTGCTGGTTGTAAATATAATTAATGTTTTTTTATGTAATAAAAACTTTTTTGATAATTGTTTTTTTTCACGTGAAATACATTTAGTACAAGGAGCGCCCCGCTACTTTATCGATTATAAAATCAATCCTAATCATTTGGTATATCGACGACCTCGATGGCAGAGTGGTCACCATGCCGGATTGCCATCCGTAAGGTTGCGGGATCGATTCCCGTGCGGGGTGAATATTTGTGTGATCCACAATGTTTGTCTCGGTGTGAGTGTGTGTGTGAATGAGTGTGTGCGTAGTTTCTGATACCCTAGATACAAGTAACGAACTTAGTTAGGGGTCAGTTACTATAATGAGATGAAGTAGTGAATATATTTATGTTTAATTTCTGTTTATAAGGAATATCTATATACAAGGAATTTGCCTATTAGTTAGGATGACGATGCACATGACATGAGTGTGTGACATCGTTCTAAATTCAACATGGCAGTACACTCAAGATGGCGGACTATTTATTACGTGACATTTTAACAAGGTTTATATGACAAAAACATTTAAAATACAAAACACATTTTAATTAAAAGAAAATAGTATTTATTACTTAAACATTAAGGTTGAATATTCAATCGAAAACACTCCTGTTGGCATTGAATTTGTTAATCGCAGTAATATCCTCGTCCGTGAGTTGGAAATCGAATATGTTGATGTTCTCGTCGATACGTTTCTTGTTTGTTGATTTTGGTAATGGTATTGTGTATCTATCGACCTGGAAAATAGAAAAAAAATATTGAAAAAACTAAAAATCATATTGTCGTCACCAAACATGTTGATATTTACATATAAGTACTTAAGTATACGAGTATATGGCTTGGTTTTGCTTGTTTTTTAATTTCATGAGTAATTTTTTGTTATTTTAGACTGCGCAACGGATTTTAATGCAATTTTCAGTAATGTATAAAGTGGTTCAAGGGAAGTATATACAATCAAATTAACGCGGCTAAAACGGCAGAGGATTAAACAGTATGCATTATCACAGCGGAAAAAAAGGCTGTATTACTTTCCATCCGGCGAGTTACAGCCAACAAACCCATTAAAAACTAGAAAAAATACTCACCAAATATCTCAAAACCACTTGACTGGTCTTCTTGTTATATTTCTTGGCAATTGCTACTAAAGTAGGGTCGTCTGCCTTTGGTGGTGGGGCGTCCTTCACGCCTCTAGAGACGAGGAATCCAAAAGGACTGTACGCCATGACAGTGATGTTGCGACGATGACAGTCTCTTACTAACTCTTCTTGAGTGTTGGAGGGGTGTACCTGGAGAATATATACTAGTTTAGTGAGATCAACAAATAAATACTAAATGTCAATTGAGGGGTGGATCAACCGAAGCTAGGACTAGTCAATACCTAACGTTTTAACTCCAGTGTATGTTCTGCAGAAAAGGTAATTTTAAAAGGCAACAGTGATTGGCTGATAGTTCAACGCATGGCCCAAACACTTTAGGCTGGAAACTTCAAATTTCGCAATAGTAATGACGAAAGGCATATCCATTAAAGAACGATTATTGAAAATTCAATTCCCGTTTGGGAGCGAAACAAAATTATAGCTAGCTAGTAAATAATAAAAACAGCTAACAAAGAACATACCTCAATCTGATTAACAGCCGGCCTCACTTGACTGTTAGCGATGATTCTGTCCATTTGTTCAGTGTTGAAGTTGGAGATCCCTATGGACTTGGCGAGACCCAGTTTCTGGCACTCTTCCATGCCTTTCCATGTGTCCAAGTAGTCAATGTTTGCGGGAGTACCGTCTTCCTGAAAATTATCATTAATATTATTGGTATCTCTTTGTTTATTTTATGTGTATGTTCTATACTTGAGCAAGTCTTTTTGATGCATATTTGATAATGTATGAATTAATTTCAACCTCTGATCACCTACTGCATTATCAACTAAAATTATACATTTATTAGCTTGACATTGGCCATTATAAGAATTGAATTTATGGAGCGGCACCATGATGTAAGATTAGGCACCATTGGTGCCTAATCTTACATCATCGGATTAGTTCCAAGATTGTTTTTTTATTCAATAATTTGTTGTTATCTATTGATTAAATTAATCTCATGACTTTTAATTCGTAAGCTTCTTGGCATTCACAAATGTTTGTTAGAAACTCAAACTGAATAAATGATTTTGTATGTAAATTGCCATGCAATGCACGATGCACAATATTCGTAGCCTCGATAACCGTTCCAACAAAGCTTACTATACTGAAATATTTGGTTTGGTCCACTTTTGTAACTGATCTTTCATAACCAGCTATGAACACGGCTTTTTTTCTTTTTTTCATAACCAGCTTCGAAAACAGAAATAAAATTGTCCTTTTCATAACCAAGTTTCATAACCAGCTACGAAAGGAGACTTTTTTTCCATTTTCAAACCTGGTTATTAATTAAGAAAATTTTATCCACTTTCATAGCTACAAACGAACGGGTTATGTAGTTTTAAAGATAACAATATATAAGTACCACATACTTGGGCCTTAAATAAATTCTAGTTATACAGATTGTATTTTAAATAATAATAATATTTGCCCAAGGTGCACACCTTGGGAAGTCGAGTCAAAAAAGCTAGCTTTTTATATTGTGTTATTCTTTCAAATTACACAGTAAAATATAAAATATAAATTACAAAAATTACGTAGAAATTGACATCGAAATTAATTCTGCCATCGAGGAATTGGAAACAAATATTATAACTGTTGGGCACTGCCTGGAACTTATTGCCCCTTATAAGTTTTAGTTTAAAGTACCTATACATTCAATTTTGTGTATTTACAATGAGTTTAATTCTGTTAATAATAATTTCGTTAATGAAAAGTGAGTTTTCTCCTCTATATTTTACTAACTGGTTACGAAAGACAGCTATGAAAGTGGATAAAAATTTCTTAATTAATAACCAGGTTTGAAAATGGAAAAAAAGTCTCCTTTCGTAGCTGGTTTTGAAACTTGGTTATGAAAGAGAACAATTTTATTTCTGTTTTCGAAGCTGGGTATGAAAAAAAGAAAAAAAATCCGTGTCCATAGCTGGTTATGAAAGATCAGTTACAAAAGTAGACCAAACCAAATATTTCAATAGGTGGGGATCAAAATCACGAAACGTCTCGATTGCCAACCCATCGCCTTAACCACTTACAGGTTTAAGGCTCAAACCCACCGAAGTACACGCACACGCTACGCACGAAAATTACGTCATCGATACATTCGTGGCTGCTCGAATAGCTCGAATGAAGCTTATTTGCGTGGCCGTGGACCGTGGACGTAGCGTGCGTCGCGGTGCGTTCGCGGCTTCAATATGAATCGATTAAATATACTACTTAATATGTATTAATTTACAAACCTATTGTGTCCCACAGCCGGGCAAAGGTATTTTTTTAATCTGTTACTTTCTTTGGCCTTATCTTACCAGCTTCTGATAATCCTACATATCTCCTACCAAAGCTTAATAGGTATAAATACGACTTAAAATACCTTTTCAGCTTTTGGCGAGTGAATCAGATACAGGTCAACGTAGTCCAAGTTGAGTCTCTTCAAGGACTCTCTTAGAGCCGGCACTACTTGGTCTCTTGCGTGCTTGTCGTTCCATAGCTGTAACAATAGACAGGAGAATATGATTATCATCATCATCATCACCATTGGCCTTTACATATGATTAAGGTGGCGTCAGGTGTTGAGCAATTTGTACTAGAACATTTCTGTTTATGGCGGCAGTGATATCTCTTCAGAAGAATATAAATATTACGTATTGCTTCATTGGGTTAAGAAATTATAATCAAGTCAGACCTTCAAAACAGTCTGACTTCCTTAAATATTAGCTTGTAAGCAGCCATGTATATCTCCGCTAATTTTATGTCGTAAGGGCCAAACAAGCAGACCTGATGGTCAGTAATACGTCTCTCATAGACCACCTTTGCGTTACTCGTCATTAAGGGATAACAGGACAATATATTGAAGAGTAGATAAATTATATCCGGATATATATCGCGTATCGCCTCCTAATCTACAATGTTCGTATTTTATGATCCGTGCCAAAACTAAGTAAAGTTTTAAAATATACAACACCGAGACATAAACGGTTTGAGACACAAATGTGTCTTGATCTTGAGCGGGGATCTAATTCTTAACAATTGGCGTAGTAAAAGGGTTCACTACCAACTACGCAACTTGGTCATTTGTCGTCATTGAAGACAATTTCGAAGAAACAGGTCTAATAATCCTTAATTAACCTCTGATCTCATCAGAAATAATTTAGCTGCTAAAAAGATGATTAAATCGCAAATTTTGACGGATGACCTTTAACTAACCACAATCAAGAAAAGGTCAATATTTATGAGAATAACAATAATTTACAAGTCAAAATGCGTGATTTATTATTTAAATTTTAATACACTAATAAATTACTATCAAACCAGTCGATAAAGCGTTTTACTATATTTTTGAATAGACAAAGAATTATGGCCGATTAATCCAGAAAGATGATGTTGAGGAAGTATTGATATTTTAACGTCAACTTATGAATGTTTTAAATATGTTTTAACCCCCGACGCAAAAAGAGGGGTTGTTATAAGTTTGACGTGTCTGTGTGTGTGTGTATCTGTCTGTCTGTGGCATCATAGCTCCCGAACGGATGAACCGATTTCGATTTAGTTTTTTTTTGTATTAAAGGGGACTTACGTGCGAGTGTTCTTAGACATTGAAATAAAACACTTAAACGGATTTTTGTCGTGGTTATATTTTGTTTTACATTTTCTGACGTTATTGAAAATATAACCACGACAAAAATCCGTTTAAGTGTTTTATTTCAATGTGTAGTGTTCGTGTAAATCAAAGATATCAATATGTTCTTAGACATGTTTGATGAAAATCGGTTGACCCGTTTAAAAGTTATGGGGGTTAGAAAGTAATTGTGTTGGGTTTTTTTTTTATTTAATGGTTATTGTGTGAGAACTCTAGAATTCCATTTAGTTTAACCAAAAAAAAAAACTGATCAAATTAGACTTTAGACAAAGGTTCGAATTAAGGTCTCTTAGAATTCAAATGAAAGTTTCATTATTAAGAATTTATCATTATTAAGTGTTTAATAAATATTTACATTTATTGTAAAATATTCTATAGAACCCTTTAAAAAAAATTCAAAACTTTTTTCACAGATCACTTGATGCACAATCCGGCGACTATCCCTGTATAACACTATAAAATGCATCTAAGAACAGTCCCAAGTTCTGTTGGGACTATTGCAAATATATGGGAAAACTACGACTGGGCGTGAATGGGATGTTCAATGGACTGGATATAGGGGAACTATGGGGAACTATGGCACCCGCCGATACTGTGTTATAAACAAGTACGAAGTGGCGGATGGAGACTTGCCAGCTCTATAACTGGGCCCCCCAAACAAGTCGCTCGAGTCACAACAAGGGGGCAACAAGAAACGAGCGGCTTTGAGAGTGGATCCACTGAGTAACAATTATTATTAAATACTCTATAAGTACATCATTGTTACTTATAAGATTTCATTAATATAGTCATAACTTAGCTTTGTAATTTATTTATCTTACCTTGGTAGTAATAAAGAGGTTCTCTCTCTTCACAGTTCCCTTCTCGATAGCATCAGCGATGCCCTGTCCTATTTGCCCTTCGTTCCCGTATAGAGCCGCTGTGTCAATGTGTCTGTAACCAACTTCTATCGCAAAGTTCACAGCTGCACGCAATCTCGCTTTGTCTTCTTGCTGTTAACAGATAATCTTATATTAATTTGTAATTAACTAGCAGCACCCCGCGTTTTTAATTTACCCCCCTTTTCTCCTCCTAGTAAGGGAATTTTCAAAAATCCTCTCTTAGTGGTAGCCTACTCCCCCAAACACACGTGCCAGATTTCATCTCTCTACGACCAATAGTTTCGGCTGTGCGTTGTCTGTCAGTCAGTCACTACATCACTCAGTAACGGAAGAGTTTTATATATACAGATAATTATAAATAAAATCTTTATTTCCAAAAAGGTTACAGATTACAGGATGGCGATAACTCCCACACTAGGCTCTGGGCCTGAAGCGTGGGCGTCGGGGTGCAGTTTGTATAATAATTACTTAATATCTTTTACGGGATATTTACACGTACCTATAAGTCGAAACCCTCGACTATCATGGCGTATCGCACTCATCCTCCTGATGATGGCCACCGGACGTGGCTGAAACTAGTCGAGGGTTTCGACATAGGTACGTTTAAATATCCCGTAAAAGATATTAATAATAAACAATGACGTACGTTTCGTTTAATAATAAAAAAGTTTGTATAATTTTTACTGTACAGTCAGCTTCAAACAAAAGGTTTCTTCAAAAATCTTTTTTTTTCTCTCCACCCTTGGTTGGTAATAATACCAAAGAAAGTATTATCAAGGGAGAGTGTGAGTGGTGCGTCAGATAAAAGGTGGGATACCTTCATCGACTTAATTTAATTACTTCCATATATGTTCAAACTATGTAGTAGTTGTAGGAATGATATTGATAGAGTGGTATAAATGGTTGAGGTATTTGCAATGGAAATAAATGGAAGTAGTAGAAATGGTTCTTGTAGGAATGGTAGTAGTAGAAATAGTAATTGTGGTAGAAAAAGTAGCGATAGAAATGGAAATGGAAAAAATGGAAGTGGTAGAAATGGGAGAGGTAGAGATGATATTACACACATAAAAATATATGAATTTAAATAAGTATTTATAAGAAAGCAACATATACTCACTGATCCATAGGTTCCAAGAGCCAATAACGGAATAAATCGGCCATCATTCAGTTGAAGCAATGGAGCCTGGTCTCCCATGCAAGTCTGAAATAGAAATATTTATTATCATCACCTCATATAATGTCCCCACCGAGGGGCTCGAGCCCCTTGGATTAGGGCAATTAGGCCTTAGTCAAAATCTTTAAATCCTTAATCCTAATCCTAACTAATATTATAAATGCCAAAGTAACTCTGTATGTCTGTCTGTTACCTTTTCACGGCTAAACTACTGAACCGATTGACTTGAAATTTGGTACAGAGGTAGCTTATGGTCCGGGTCCTGGGAAACCGCGGGGCACAGCTAGTAGTATTATAAATGCGAAAGTTTGTATGTTTGGATGTTTGTGAGTTTGGATGTTTGTTCCACTTTCACGCAAAAACTGCTGTATCGATTTAGATTAAATTTGGTACAGATGTTCCTTACAACTAAGAATAACACATAGGATACTTTTATCCAGAAATTCCCATGGGATTGTATATAAGTAATCGTTTGTTTTATTGTTAACTTTTTGTAGTCGCAAATCGTACCAATAGATGGCGTTGTTACTTAATTTTTTAACACACGATGGTGAATTGTGCCGAGATTGTATGGCACTACGAACTACGGATTCACGGGCGGTTGCAGTTAGTAGGCTATATTTTATCCCGGTATGCCCACGGGAAAGAGAACTACGCGGGTGAAACCGCGGGGCGCTGCTAGTATTTCATAATTTGTTCCATGAACCGAATTTGCGTAAGTTTTCGTCAGTTACAAAGTATAAAAGAAAATTTCATACCTATTTTATTTAAATTTTATTATGTTTATATACATTTTTATAGATTTTAAAGGTGTTAATTTATAAATATTTATTTTATGCTATCGTAATCAGCCTTCCTTTGTTATTCAGATAATATAAATGCAAAATCACACCAAACCGATGTCAACAGGTCAATTTAATAAATCTTCTATACACATAAATAAAATTGAAATGGCTATTTCAAATAAGAAAAAAAAAATAATAACTTTTTACTAAATGTATATTACATATTATGAATGTTCGGAATTCGGTAGACATTCATTTGTGATATTATTTTTTTAAAACAGTGAACAAATAAATAAAAAAGTAATTATTGTCACAGAACAAAAAAAAACAAAATGAAGAATGAATAAAATATGGTCAATTTTAAGATAAAACTTATAACCTACTAGCGGCGCCCCGCGGTTTCACCCGCGTAGTTCCCGTTCCCGTAGAAATATGGGGATAAAATTATGATAAAAACCTTCCCACTGAATCACTCTATCTATTAAAACAAACCGCATCAAAATCCGTTGCGTAGTTTTAAAGATCTAAGCATACATAGGGACATAAGGACATAGGGTCAGAGAAAGCGACTTTGTTTTATACTATGTAGTGATTTATTAAGAAAATCCGTTATTCGTCTTTTGTTTTTCAAATTGAGGACTAAATATCAAAATATTTTTAAATTTATTACCTTATTAATATTATTTAATTATCTAAATGGTAATCACGCTAACTTATTTTCTTAATTAAATCCGTAATTATTAATATTAAATATTCATAAAAAAATAATATTACTCACGCAAAATCCCAGTGCCAAAATTGCGATTACTGGGACCAACATTTTGTATGTATGTGGTGAATGCAATCACAACAAATACTAAGCATGCAAACAGCTTACTATGTTGAACTGACATGACCTTACCATAGTGTAGACAAAGCAGTATGTAAGTTATAATAAACTAGCGGCACCCCGCGGTTTCACCCGCATAGTTCCTGTTCCCGTAGGAATATGGGGATAAAAAACCTTCCAACTGAATCACTCTATCTATTAAAACATACCGCATCAAAATCCGTTGCGTAGTTTTAAAGATCTAAGCATACATAGGGACATAGGGACAGAGAAAGCGACTTTGTTTTATACTATGTAGTGATATTAGTAGGATAATGTTATGAAATGGACTATCATCATCATCAGCTCATAATTATAACGTTCCCATCGAGGGGGCTCGACCCTACCTTGAATTAGGGCGGAGTATATCATTTTTTTATAGTTATCTATCATGGTTATTACCACTCAAATTATTATGATTAACGGGATACTTATTAGTTCATCCGAGGTCATGGCGCTTGCAACAGCGTCGAAATATAGGAAACTTGAAAAAATAATATAGGTACATGGTAAAAATCCCGTTAATCATAATAATTTGAGGGAATATACATTGTACTAATGACAACTAGGCCTAGTTAAGTAGTTTCCATACTGTTATAGCTATATTTACTGTGACATAACCTTGAAACAGTTCATTTGAGCTTTTATTGTATACGATACGATATGAGGAGAGGAAAGGTTAAGAATGTGTCGTAGTAGTGATAGGTGGTTAGGAGGAAATCTTATATTCTAACGTGAGATTCATTGCAGTAGGGTTACTGCAATGAATCTCACGTAGGGTTCTGGCATTGATATATACCTACCCCTATTTTGAAATTATGGGACTTATTAAAATCAGAATATCTGTAGCAGTAACTGAATCCATATATCCAATAAAAATATCAAAAATGATAGTCGTATTACCAGACATACACACACACTAGCTATCAAGTATTCTGTGACGGCTCGGGTCGATGACCGCGCTCAGCTGTGTATCGCAGCGTTCGCCTGTTGTTCGGTGTAGAATAACAATAAAATTCGGCGGGATTTTGAAAAACTTTGACTTATCATAACTTTTTAAATAAAAGCAAAATATAAAAACTAACTTCACTATTATATTGTCACCCGTCGTTTACATTAGATGTGTGATTAAAAGTATCTCGAATTCTAAATAGGGGTGTATACTATATGTCTAGATTCAACATTAACCGCACTAAAACAACGCAAATAAAATCTACTATATTTGGGGTACTCGCTTCTTATTTACTTCAGTGTCATTTGAGTGACTTACGGAGAACGTGCTCGCGAAAAATAATTAATTATGCTGGTTTGCGCTGTGAAATTGTGCCGCAATTATGTGGGAAAAAAGGATAATAACACCAAGATCACTTTTCATTGGTAAGTTTTGTTAATTTATCACTATTATTTTATGAAAACACTATTTTTTTATATGTAATTTTGTTGTTTCATCCGATTATGCCGGTGTTGTCAGTTTATTATTAGGGATATTTGCCCAAACTATGGGAGACAAAATACAAATATCTTTACATCATTTTTCGATCAGGTGAACACTGTTGTTTTATAAAATTTGATTATGTATGTACATATACAGTGCTAGTCTGTTCCAGTTTTCTAATAGTTTCCACAATTTATTGACTAAAACAATTACGTAAGTAATATTTCCCTAGACCCTTTCAGCTTTGCTCGCTAAATTAATCTTACAGGACGATATTTTAATTTAACTTGAATAAAAAATCGTATGGTATAAAATGATATAGCTATGTAATCTTCACCAGTTCTAGTCAAACTGGTTTAATTTTGCAATAATAATAATCGATGTTATTATAACGGTAATTAAATAGTTCTAAGAAAAAATAAAATCTTTGACGTGGACAGGCAATCTATACAATAACAAAATCCTACTAATATTATAAATGCGAAAGTTTGTACGTATATAACATAGTAATTGAACATTTTAAGTAACTAAATACTCGTTAATTAAAAAAAACATCAAAATCGAAATCAAATTAAAAGAACAATTACCTATTTATACATATTTCTTCCTACGACTTTACCAGCGTGTTATTTTCATGAACGTTGCCGTGCTTCGGAGGGTCATAAGCCATCGCAGTCACGGTTATTGTACTAATTTCATAGCCAGGCGTTACGAGAGTCTTCAAAAGTCTTTATTCCAGCTTAGTGAAGCCGTTCTACATACAATCGGGTAGTAGACTAAAAAAAATATTACATCCATCTTATAGATATAGATTTACAAGAAATATTGGACACGTATTTTTTTTAAGCTATTGCATAGCTTCTATCGAGGGCCTTGAGCGCGGGGACCTAATTCAGAAATTCCGTAACGAAAAAATCCTCACGTTTTTATTATTTTTTATAGAAAACTTTTATTTTGTAAATTTTCCATAAAGTTTTTATAGTAATGTAGACAAAGTTTTTTATTGTATGAAGTCCCAAGTACGACATCAAAATTTCTAAGGTTAGGATTGCAATACAAAAATAAAAAAAACAATTAGTTGATAAAATTGCTATGCAATAGCTTTACCGCGGCAGTCCCCGAGTGCCACACGTTTTTTTCATGTAAACAAATAATTAAAACAATACAGTGCGTGCGTTGAAAACTCGTGCAACGTCACAGATTGCTGCAACTTTAAGCAACAGTTGACGTCACAAGCCCCCACTTCTAAACATTAATGCGTTATAACTAAGTCAGTTTTATTAATTTGTTGAAACAAAAAAATACGTGTCTAATATTTTTTCGTAATCTATCTGACGGACTAATTAGATTTTCATTTTATTTACCGAGGAAACTAACCTATTGTAGGTCTTAAATTATGGCATTCTAGATTTTATAGGATTAAAGTAGAATAATAAAAGATAGATTGCGTCAGGTTATTAATGTATATTTGTCTGTAGGTGACTAAAATAAAGAGCCTCTGTCGTGTATATTTTATCGTAGGACATGTGTACTCTGAAATAAATATTTTTATTATTTTTACTAATTTTATTGTGTATTTATACTTTAATTTTCTGAATAACTAGCCCGCGATTTTACCCGCGTGGAACCTTATCCCGTGGGAATGTTGGGATAAAAAGTTCATTCCTAGGTATGAGGAACATCTGTACCAAATTTCATTAAAATCCATTCAGTAGTTTTTGCGTGAAAGAGGATCAAACATCCACACTCACAAACATTCGGCTTTATAATATTAGTAGGACTAGTAGGACAGTTTAATATGTCCCGCAGTTTCACTGCGTATTTTCTTTTTTATGGTGTCACAACTTAGTCTGACCTGGTGGACATAATTGGAACTAATAATGTCATTTCGAATGACATTTTGTCGGTCCTTTATAAGACGTCACAATTTATTTGACATTTGTGTTTTGACGTTGACTTGATGTAAACTTTGACATTGACGTCCATATCCATCAATGTCAGGATAACGTCACTGTCAATGTCAATGCTCTACATCTTGTGTTTGGCACATAAGGTCTGGCAGGACAAACTAATACAAATCCTAACTACTAAAAAACTATGTTGCTTTACTACTAAAAAACTATGTTGCTCTTAATTAAATCTAAGGCCAAAACACAAAACTACTGAAGTTAGATGGCGAGTAGGTTCATGAGCTTAATATGGCTCAAATTACGATATATGACTGATCGGCGCAGCTGAATGTTACTGCGATCTTGCTTCCAACTTAGGATAGAAGTGTGGGGGGAAAACTTTTGATTGGTAGTGTAGGCTTCGCCATTCTGGCGGGGAGAGACCCTCATTGCCACTTGGAGTATCCTTATTTCTAAAACTCTGGGGATTAACGACATTTCCCAGTGAAAAATATGATAACACCACAAATGTATTGCATTTCTCCAAATAATATTATTTTATTTTATTAACACATTATCCTTTAACTATTGGCACAATACCTACGTCTATTTGTAACATCATAGGATTGTGCGGTACAAATCAACTAGGATCTTCTTGCGACTACAAGTTTTAAGGATTGACCCTTAAGGATTTCAAGTCTTTCCAATCAAAAAACTCATAAACTCTTAATAATAACATAATTACTTATTCTAAATTATATGTACTTATTCTGAATGATTATAATGAGATGAAGTAGTGAATGATTATAATAATAATAATAATAATAATAAATATTTTTTATTGATCATAAAAGTGAGTACAATATATAAACATTACAGGTTTTACATTTGTTTGGTCAAGTACATTGTTCTCTGAAGGTGGGTGAAGCGCTGCTTTCCTAGATAGGTTACAATAACCTGTGTTAAGGATAAACAGTTCCGATCCCTTTACAGTTGGGCATATTTTGTACAGTATTTACGTATTACATAAATGATCAATGTAACGTTAACATGTACGACTTTAAAATTTAAGAATTTATGTGGTATTAAACTATACATAATATGATAAGTTTGGTATACTTATCCTGTTAATAACATTTCTTTTAAGTTTCGTAAGTACAATAAAATTATTACAAGAAAAAAAATAGTTATACAAAGTTTGAGGGTAGAAGACAAAAAGGCAGCCCGAATTTAACAAATTACTTACAGTTTAGTTGTGATCGTATGGTAGATTGGAGTTGCATTAAGTACTTATACATTTTTTTTTTTTTATACGGCACTTTGCGCAGTTGCTTATGTACAACAAAATTATTTCAAACAGAGAGGATTATGTTATGTTATGTTATGTTATTTATTAATAAGGGTAGTTAGGATAATTTTTGAAACTCTGCCTTGTAATAACACGAATATTTTGATTGAAAGCGTTCATGGTCGATATTTCGTCAGGCGTTAATTTGAAATCGAAGATGTTTATGTTTTCTGCTATTCGGCTCATGTTCCTTGATTTTGGTATCGGTATTAATCCTCTGTCGATCTGTAAGAAGAATAATACACTCAATGAGTTTAAAAAAAGAAACGTATTGTTTATGCCTATATATTTAGCGAATAGAGTATTGCAGGAAAAATTTAGATGATAATTTTAGTCATACTTACCAGGTACCTCAAAACTATTTGTGGAGGTGTTTTTCCGTATTTTTGTGACAAATAACTCAGGAACGGGTCATCAGATTTCGGAGGGATATTATTCTCACTTCTTCTGGTTACTAGGAAGCCAAATGGACTGGACGCCATTACCACAAGGCCTAAATCTTGGCAAGCTTTCACCAAACCTTCTTGGGTCATACTTGGGTGTACCTGGGAAGATATTATCAAAGAAATTAATGTGTTAGTCAACATAGTTTCATCAATATGATGCAGTAATGTGTTTTCGAAGTACAAATTCATATGTATTCATTTATCTGAACGAGATCATTGAGAGCTGACTGTGAAAGAAAACATCGAGAGGAAATCTGGATAGGAAGCCTGCCAAGGAATTTTAAGAATGTAATTAAAAGTCGACCATCCCGTACATGGCAAAAGGTATAGAAAATTTGGTTAAATTCTCTAGAAACCATTCATTCAGATTTCCTAAAGCCTGATTGCTCCCATTCAGGGGTAAGCTCGAACTCTTCAGAGGGAACATTATACGAGCTGATGATGAAGAAACTTACCTCAATTTGATTGACAGCAGGCTTTATACTAGCAAGCGTATAAAGTCTTGTAATCTGTCGCAAATTGAAATTAGAAACTCCAATTGAACGAGCCAATCCTAAGCGTTTTGTTTCTTCCATACCTTCCCATGTTTCCATGTAATCTATATCGCTGGGTGAACCGTCGTCCTTTAAAATAGTATGAGGCAAATTAAGGTGGGGGGTTTATGTAGTTTGACTCAAATTAACTTTGCTTAGGGTTAGATTAGGGCCAGATATGGTCTTCTATAGGCTGATGATCAAGATTTTATTGAAATTAAGAAAGTTTCTGCTTTATATAGGTAATTTAGGGCTGATGTGAAGACAAAACATAATAAAATGGATGTGAACTAGATTTAAACACATGAGACAAATGAGATGAAAACTTTGATTATAGAAGCATTACAGATTCTTGTTTTTACAAAAATCTTGCCAAAAAATCCATCAATTGTACAACAAAAAACTTAGTTTTGAAACTAGGTATAAAGAAAAAGAAAGATCAGTGGGTTGCAAACATTTAACGACTCACAAAACACAAACTGTTGTTCGTTTTAATGTGTCGTTGTAACTTATTTACCTCAACAGCCATAGGCGTATGTATTAAATACAAGTCGACATAGTCTAATCCCAACTTCCTTAGGGATTCCTCCAGAGCTGGAACCACTTGGTCTTTAGCGTGTCTGTTGTTCCATAACTGCAATACATCATTTTTGTAATTATCAATTCAAATGGAAACACATTAATAAAACTTTATGTATCAAGAAACTGTAGACATACACTACCAAAGATTTGTGGATTTAATTTAAGTAGTTTTCATATTGTTACAATTTGATTGTGAGTTCGATTCTAAAGCATCAAAAGTAGACTAGCAAGGTCTACTCTTTCTATTTAAAAAATCTTATATTGGCAGACCAATAGCGCAATTTTGCTTGCCATATGCATATTGGTGATCTCAAATCCTTTAGTACTTCGGATCCTTTAGTAATAGCTAAGCCATATATATTGATTTATGGATCAATGGGTGCAATTTCGACGATGTCAAATCCGTTGTATGTTCGGAAAATAGCAAAGCTTAACATATTTATTTGAAATAAGTACATACCTTCGTAGTAACAAATAATTCATCTCTAGTAACTAGTCCGTTTTGTATAGCATCAGCTATACCCTGGCCTACAATATCTTCGTCTTGGTACAGTGCTGCAGTGTCTATGTGACGGTATCCAGCTTCGATAGCCCAGTAGACCCAGTTTCGAGCATCAACTGGCTGGAAATAAAGTATAAAATATATACGGATATATTCCATCGCAATCTAGTCCCAAACTAAGCAAATCTTGTACTATGCATAATAGACAGCGGTTAAACACGGATATATGTATGTATACTTTTTTGTAAATACATTTATTTAAGGCAAACTAATAGGCATGTGTCCATAAAGGCGCCCGTAGAAATTTCTAGAGTGGCAAATTTGAAGGGTAGATGTGACAGAAAAAAAAGATCAGAAATTTCCATTACTCAGTTTCTTACTGCCAGGGGGAAGCCAGATACTGACCAACAAAAAAAAACTCATCAGCAGAGATGGCAAGAATTGAACTGCCCTCTGCATGTAGCTAAGTACGTGTTCTATTGCGTTTTTTTTTTATTTTTTTTTTTAAATGAAAAAACTTAGCACAAACCAGCACCACGTCAGGCTCGAATACGTTAACAAAATTGGTCCCATAAGCAATCATTGGAATGTAGTTTCCATCATTTAACTCCAAGTAGGGAGCTGTGCTTGTACTTATTGTTTGAATACTCTGAAAATACAAAAATATCTTTAAAATCCTTACTAATATTATAAATGCGAAAGTAACTCTGTCTGTCTGTATGTCTGTTACCTTTTAGAACATAGGCTATGTTTTATCCTGAAATTCTCACGGAATCGGGAACTACGAGGGTGAAACCGTGGGGCGCAGCTAGTGAGTAATAAATGAGAAAATAGGAGCCGAAGTGCAGAGCGAGACGCTGTCGCAGGCGCATCTCACTCATCCTCCTGATGAAGGTATGTGACCGAAACTAGTCAAATTCTTCGACTATTTTCACCCAAAAAATAAACAGAAGTTTCACTAATTCCATTTTTTAACCCCCGACGCAAAAAGAGGGGTGTTATAAGTTTGACGTGTCTGTATGTGTGTGTGTGAGTGAATCATTCTGTCTGTGGCATCATAGCTCCCGAACGGATGAACCGATTTTAATTTAGTTTGAAAGTAATTGTGTTGGGGGTTTTTTAAATGTTTAATTTAATGTTATTAATTATTTATACGGCTTATGCATATCTCATGGAGACGCAGAAGACGGAATTATCTCTTTCCTTGGAGAATTCTTGGTTCAAAATTATAACTTAGTAATAGCTACTTTTACATACTAAATAATTACTTACCAAACAAAAAGCTAAGAGAAACCCCACGTAAATATACGTCATTTTGTAACTAAATTCACCAATCGACTAAATAATTTTCAATAACTAACTACTTAGTTTGTTAATTTAATTTTTGTTACTTAGATAATTATTTTAATTTATTATATCACATAGAGAATTTATGTGTAAAACGTATAGTAGATTAAATATTTTAATAATAATTAACAATAACAACTATCATTGTTTATATTACGAAGGAGGTTATCTACTTACTGTATATTATGTATAATTAAGCTTGTACATAATATACCAGAAACTTTTAAAAATGGCAGACATTACTATGTTTTATTTAGCCACATGATATATTGTATCAAGTGAAATGATTTGTTAAGAGAAATAAAACAAGTGTATTTCTAAAAAAAAGAGTTTAATCTTATAATAAATTGATTTTTCAAACATATAAGTATAGATATTAATCTCAAGATGTACCTGTTTAATGATAACAATATCTTACAAGTACAATTCAATCTTTACAATAACACAGTTATTTTAAATCACAATAAGTATACACTAAAATTAGTCGAATTTTTCGAGCAATTTTGACCAATTTCGATCTGTATGAATGGAAGAGCGACATCTTAACAGAATCTCTTCACCTTTTTTAAAATATCTATATAAGTATATATAAATTAAACCCGTTTTCCTTGGTCACTGCATCACGCGTTAATGGCTGGACCGATTTCACTAATTCTTTTTTTGTTGTATTTGTTATTATTAGGAGAAGGTTCTTATGTAAAAAAAACACGAAAAATCAACGGTAAAATTGGACCCGTGCGAAGCCGGGGCGGGCCGCTAGTTAATTATAAACTTGTTTTAAACTTAGAAGGGGAAGTTAGGATACTTTTCGTATGCTTTAAAATCAATAACCCGAATGTTTCTATTGAAGGCATTGATTGTAGAAACTTCTTCAGGAGTGAGGTGGAAATCGAAGAGGTCTATGTTCTGTGAGATGCGTTCCTTGTTTGTGGATTTTGGAATCGGTATCAGGCCTCTTTCGAGCTGGAACAAAACATAATTTAGCTATTTAAAAAGATGCAATAAGTAATTCTATGAAATTAATTCCGAGCGCGGCTACACTGCTGCCTGCAGTCGTGACGCGCTATTTCATAGATGTTGATAGAAAAGTATTGTCGCTTGCAGTTTGCGGTCTGCGGCCCGTCTTGGAATTGTACCTTAATAGTCCCATGTCGTATGATTTATGTTCACAGAACATAAATCATACGACTTAAGAATGAGAGGTCCTAATTCGAACATGCGCTATCTCAACCGGTGAAGTACCACACTCTCACAGAATATCGGCGTCAATTAGTAGTGAGAGATAATACGTTTCGCATAGTGAGTGGGAGATCCAGAGCCAAAACTCCTTGCTTTTCCTTCTCTTTTTTATCTTCTGTTATCTCCTAATTGACTGGCTTCTAATAAAAACCACGCATGGGAATCAAACCCGTAACCTTCTACGTAACCAGTCTGGCATGGTGACCATTCTGCCATCTAGATCGTCAGATCAGACTTTTACCCATCTTTGCATAGACGATGTAAAAAGAAAGCTTCAATTAATACTCACCAGGTATCTCAAGACGACTTGCCCAGTGGTCTTTCCATATTTCTGCGCCATTTTGACAAGCACAGGGTCGTCGTACCTTGGAGGGGGGGAGTTCTCCTTCTTCCTTGATACCAGGAAACCAAAAGGACTGTATGCCATGATCATGATGCCAAGGTTGTGGCAATGATTGACCAGAGGTTCTTGGGTGAGTGTTGGGTTTACCTGGTGAGTAGAAAATGCTTTGAATATGGATCACGACACGAGATTCTCTCTGGTCTCGGAAAATGTCTTCCTGTATTATTTCATTTTGGCGCTTATACACCCCTATTTTGAAAATATGGGACTTATTAAAATCAGAATATCTGTAGCAGTAACTGAATCCATATATCCAATAAAAATATCAAAAATGATAGTCGATTACTTATCTTTAAAAAATACAAAATAAATGTCGTATTACCAGACGGCACACTAGCTATCAAGTATTCTGTGACGGCTCGGGTCGATGACCGCGCTCAGCTGTGTATCGCAGCGTTCGGTGTAGAATAACAATAAAATTCGGCGGGATTTTGAAAATCTTTGACTTATCATAACTTTTTAAATAAAAGCAAAAGAAAAAAACTAACTTCACTATTATATTGTCACCCGTCGTTTACATTAGCTGTGAGATAAGGTATCGCAATTTCAAAATAAGGGTGTATACAGTCACGGAATGAAAAGGTTCGTCACCTTAAAGTTGGTTTTCACTTGCACTAGTATTGCAAGAAACAATTATGCCAACATACAAGTGTAAGAAACAGTGATGCTAACATTTAAATAAATAGAATGACGTTTGCTATCGATTAAGGTTTTGCTTGATTTTTCTATCCTTTTTTAAACACTGCCTTGTGCGCGCGGCGTATAAAAACCTTTTTGATATTTTGCAATGATGACATTGACCGATTGACAATAGTTTTAACAGAAATAATAATGGCAAGTTGAACCAACAAGAAGGTTTTAGTTTATCAAAAATCTTGTTGACAAGATTTTTATCCTGTCAAACAACACTGATCTGAATAATTTTGAACTTTATTATCGAGCAGTAGAACATTATTTTCCCTAACCCGAGTCTATTCTGTACCATAGTTTCAAAAGGTAGTAGATATGTTTTCGCGACACATTAAACGAATCAATTTGAAAATTGACGAACCTTTTCATTCCGAGACTGTACATTTTTGTGCATTAAAATATGCTATTTTATTGCATAGATACTTTGAACTTTTTTGTTGCATATAATCCGGTTTTAAAATATGACTTTTAAAAACTACCTCAGACAGATCTTGGTATACTTTGTTAAACAAAATACTAAACCATTTGGTATTTATCAAAATCAACTGAACCATGAAAGTTGATCATAAGGAAACATTAAACGTAAAATGAAACCTGTTATTAAACATCTAATACGATTTGATAGACCAAAAAAACAGCTAATAAAAAACAGAAGGATAAATATTTTATTAAATGCAAATCGTATTTTAGTAAAAAGATATACCTGTAGTAATTTTTTTTTTTTCTTTGGTTGGTTAGAGATAGTTATTTCAGGAACTGATTAGAATTTGAAAAAAATGTTTGATAGCGCAATTATAGCGGCGCTTCGCGATTTTACCCGCGTAGTTCCCGTTCCCGTAATAATATGGGGATAAAATCCGTTACGTAGTTTTAAAGATCTAAGCATACATAGGTACATAGGGACATGGGGACATAGGGACAGAGAAAGCGACTTTGTTTTTTACTATGTAGTGATAGTGAAGCTCATAGGCTATCTATTATTACTTTAATTAAATAACGCGGGTGTAAAATAACTCTGTATGTCTATCAAGTCATCTTTACAAGATCTGCGCTGTGTTTTGACGTCTAACAAACCGTACAATCCTTATCTGGTAGAAAATGCTGTATTATCATTATGCCCTCCATATCCTACATATGGCACAGAAATATAAATAAATATCACACTCACCTCAACTTCATTAACAGCTGGTTTGATTCTAGCATTAGCGTAAAGCCTGTCAATTTGTGTGGCGTTGAAGTTGGACACACCAATAGAACGAGTCAGGCCCATCTGTTTCGCTTCCTCCATCCCTTGCCAGGTCTCCAGGTAATCGATATCGGCCGGAGAGTTGTCATCCTGGAACAAATATTTTTATTTAAACAAATTTAAAAGGCCTCATACAATACATGTCCAGCATTGCACTGAGGTGGGCTGATGATGATTATAGAAGGCAATCGTTTTATGACAAAGGTTAAGAACTAAGGAAGAAAATAAGGGTAAATATGCGGGGCACAACTATTTTCTCTACATGCTACAGACTTCTGAATTGTGAAGGTCTGATGACAATCCTCCTCCTCCTCGAGCTCCTCCTCATCCTGCTCAAGCTCCTCGAAAAATATTGATATTTCATGGATCTGGTTAAATAATAGTCAACAATAGTTCAAAAGGAATCAGAAGTTTGGATGATATATGGATACATCAAACATTGCCAGACCCTGACCTGACAATCTTTATATGTTGCTTGCATTGAACGGAAATTAAAGTTAAAACCTTTGATTCTAGGCTAAGTATTTACCTTAGTTGCTACTGGAGAATGAATCAAATACAAGTCAACGTAGTCCAGGCCCAATTTCTGTAAGGATTCTCTTAATGCGGGCACCACTTGATCCTTGGCATGTTTGTTGCTCCATAACTGTAAAGAAGGTGCACTCTTAGAAGACAAAAAATGAATGTGTGTGTGTGTGTAGTTTCTGATACCCTAGCTAGACCTAGATACAAGTTTCGAACTTAGTTAGGGGTCAGTTACTATACTGAGATAATGTAGTGAATGATTATGTTAAAAAAAATACATATTACATAGACTTCATTAATTTTATCAGGGTCGGTTATATTAATACTAGCAAACATTAAAAAGATAATAGAAATTAAGATTAATCATTTACGCACTCTGCCAAACGTGGTTGGATAAGATCTGAACTGATCGCTAGGCTTAAGTCCATAAGCAAAATGGGGACGCATGATAGGTAGTTATAACTGGAGTAGAACGTAGTTGGTGTAGCCTAAAACGGCCTAAAAGATCTTTTTATTCCAAACTCTATAGCTTACCTTAGTAGTAACGAATAGCTGATCTCTAGTAACAAAACCATCTTTTATAGCCTCAGCTATACCCTGGCCTACTTGTTCTTCATCTTCGTACACGGCTGCTGTGTCAATGTGACGGTATCCTGCTTCGATAGCCCAGTAGACCGCTTGACGGACCTCGTCTACTGGACCCTGGGGAGTAAAAAATTTGGTTAGTCATTTGATAATTAAGTCTTTGGTGTGATTTGGCTTGGCTGAATTATTTTTAATTAAATAAAACATGATAGAAATCCCCCCAAACAATGGCACATTTTTGTCTTGCCGTGAGTATCCCTACACCTGAACTCGCGAAGGTATGTCACAAGGGCACTGACAGTGCCTGTAGGGCAGTGTAACGTCACTCCATGGCGGACTGGTCCACACCTAACCCTGAGTTAAAGCAAAGAAGTCATATCGAAGTCTTCTGAGAGGATTTGGCTGGATTTATTTTTAAGTATTTAGCATGATAGGAAATGTATCTATATGCACTTCTGCAGAATATTAACTAACCCAAAAGCTAAGGCAGTAGTCCCACCGCGAGCGAGTGAGCGATGAACTATCGGCGAGTTTCTCGCCCACGAAAAGGACAGTGAACGTACATTCCATGTAAACAAAAGAGATGCACATATTATTTATACTACAGTTACTCGCCTGTTCACACTGGCGAGTAACTATTATTATATGCAACTCTTTGTACTTTAACTATCCTTTTCGTGGGCGAGAAACTCGCCGACAGTTCATCGCTCACTCGCTCGCGGTGGGACCATTGCTTAATGCTTGGCGATCGAAAGCTCGTAAATTCTATACCCTCATCACTATTATCGTGAACCCAGTTAGTTTAAGACTAGGTGGCGATGTGTTGATGTTTCTAGATATTATTTACTTAATGAATACTTACTCCTGTAGCTGTTCCTCTGCCTGTTCCCAGAGCTAGAAGAGGAATCTTATTGCCATCGTTTAGCTCTCTGCACGGCGCTCTGCCATAAGCTGAACTAATCTGGAAATAATGATGATGATACTAATTTTGCTGATTTACTATTAATATTAAAAAAAGGAAAATATTTCCTTCTAGAATCGTGGAGAGTAAAATAAATTTAAATATTTATTATTCAATAGTTTATAATATTTTTTTGTTATTAAAAAATAATTCTGTTTTTAATGCGACATAAAAATAACCTTAAAGAAATATAATAGTATAAAGAGAAAATATTTGCATATTAGTTTTAATACTCGTAATAAGCTAAAAAAACCACCGCTTAACAAAAACAAGTCTAATCTGACTAGCGCATGTAGGGTTCCGTACCAAAAAGACCGACCGGAAAAACCAAAGAGAAAACGTTGTTATATGCTATTACTATATTATATACTTAGTCCTTTTTGTAACGCCTGTAAGCTCTATGTTATAGTGGAAAAGCAAATCATCTGTGAAAATTTCTACTGTCTAACTATCATGAGATACTGCCTAGTGACAGACAGACAGACAGACAGTGAAGTCTTAGAAATAGGGTCCCGGTTTAACCCTTTGGGTACGGATCCTTAAAAACTAGACGCAAACGGGTAGAAAACTTGTCTCCAGGACGAGATCTTTGCTCTATTATAATTATGAAGATACTTTAATAATACTGTGCTATAATTGGACAAACAGGTTAGGATACAGTACTGTTATGTCAACTACGAGTGTTATCATTAGACTTCGCTCACAGGATAGCAATGTTAGAGGTCATTACCCCTTATCTATGTACTAAATGTGCCCCGCGATTTAACTCCGCTTCTGTTGGTTGTTACGTGATGTTATAATATAGCCTTCCTCAATAAATAGGCTAAAAACAAACTCTAAAATAATGTTTTGAAATAAGAACTAGCAGATCCTGAAATTAGCTCGTTTAATTCAATACCCCTTAAGTTTTATAAGGGATTGCCTCGATTAACAAAAAGGTGAACTTTTTATCCTACAAATCACAGTATCGGAATTTACTCAAGCAAAACCGCACAGCAAATAAATAATAACCAAGCATTATTCTATAAAGTTCTCACTATTATTACTAAGAAAAACATGCAACAAAAAAAACAATAAAAGTCAATATCTATTATTAAATCCTTTGGTTTTAGTCGACTTCAAAATGGATGACGTTCTCAATTCGATTAATATTTTTAAAAATAAATAATGTTCTCCATAATAAAAAAAAAAGTCTTACCAAAAACAATAAAAATAAGAACCTAAACGCCATCTTGCCTCTAAAGTCCACACACAACTGAGGTTTACATCTAAGACTCCTCGCAAACGTGATTTGATGAATAATTTAATACATAGTCAGGTTTGTGGTATTATTTTTTTAATAAATCAAATACCATATATTTATAAGGAAAATTACTGATCACATACTTATAATTATGTTATATATACCTTATTGTTTGTGAACAGGTAGATAATTATAGTTTTATTTACCTAAAAATCTATGTATTTTTTTACTTTTGAGGGCTCTATCTATATGAATATCGATGATTTTAGTACTAAAACCTAAAACTACAACCAAGACCAACCAGCTAACGTACTCTTAAAATAATCACTACATAGTATAAAACAAAGTCGCTTTCTCTGTCCCCATGTCCCTTTGTAT
Organism: Timandra comae; assembly: GCA_958496195.1. NCBI lineage: Eukaryota > Metazoa > Arthropoda > Insecta > Lepidoptera > Geometridae > Timandra > Timandra comae. Next base: position 6,891,455 of record OY292372.1, on the reverse strand, counting down.
GCTTAGATCTTTAAAACTACGCAACGGATTTTGATGCAGTTTATTTTAATAGATAGAGTGATTCAGTGGGAAGGTTTTTAGCATAATTTTATTCCCATATTCCTACGGGAACGGGTACTACGCGGGTGAAACCACGGGGCACCGATAGTAACTACTAAACAAATTTTAAAAATTCTTTCACTATTAGCAAGCTGAATTTTCGCCCTAATTTATCCCTGTATTCTACTGAGAACGGGAACGAGCATAAAACCGCGGGACGCTTGTCAATATATCAATTTCGATAGGATTACGATTGATTTATAGATCTGTTTTTAACCCCCGACGCAAAAAGAGGGGTGTTATAAGATTGACGTGTCTGTGTGTTGGTATCTGTCTGAAAATCGGTTAACCCGTTTAAAAGATATGGTTATGGTTTTTTTTTTAATTTTAATTTAACATTAAGTAAGATTCTGTTTGATTCTTTTGTATTTATACTCGTATATAGTTATTTCATCTTGTCAGTTCGTAATAAGCCTTTTTATAGTTGGTAAAGTATAATAATAAGCCTATAGTTGTATGAGTCACAGACAGAACAATTAAATTACAAATCACATGGCCAGTCACGATCGAGAAATCCCAGCTGCTTATACAAAGTGCTATACGACGTGTCGTGATAGGTCTTCTAAAGGTAATATAGTTTCGCAAATGTGTTGAATTTTAAGAGGGTGTCGGTTGAACCCGACATACATACATAGGTAATAATATTTGTCACATTTTCATTTTCTATGGATAGGAGAAAATATATCATAATCTTCTTTTGCATTCACGGGACTATTAAAGAGTCCCGGTCTTTTGGAAGGCTAGGATGGGGCCAAAGCCAACACACGGAAGCCCTTTGACATATTTAATCTTGTGTAAAGGATGCACAATCCGGCGACTATCCCTGTATAACACTATAAAATGCATCCAAGGACAGTCCCCGGTTCTGCTGAGACTATTGCAAATATATAGAAAACTACGGCTGGGTTATTGGAATGGGATGTTTAATGGACTGGACATTGGGGAACTATTGGGACTATGACACCCGCCGATACAATGCTATAAACATGTACGGTAATAATCTTCTTTATTATTAAGATATTGACAAAAAAGGGACATAGCAGATCCATACTTAATGAAGAAAATTGCTCTAGAGTCATTATCCAGGGAGGAAACACGGGACTACGCTTGTATGGAAAGCTCCAGTCCGACACCCCTCTCCATTTAAATTACTTTTTTTTTAAAGACTAGCAGCGCCCCACGGTTTCACTCGCGTAATTCTCTTTTCCGTCCTATGTTACTCTCCCCGAGAAGTCTATCTAATATTTAAAGTTTTTTTCAGATCGGTCTAGTAGTTTCGGAGCTCTAATTATGTTTGTCCGTTGTCTCGTATCCACATTATAAGCTTTGCTTATACTCGTACATTTAATATATAAAATTCTCGTGTCACAGTTTTCGTTGCCATACTCCTCCGAAACGGCTTGACCGATTGTCATGAAATTTTGTGAGCATATTCAGTAGGTCTGAGAATCGGCCAACATCTATTTTTCATCCCGAAATTCCCACGGGAACGGGAACTTCGCGTGTGAAACCGCGGGGCGCAGCTAGTAGGTACATATAAAACTTACTACATAAATTGGTATATCAAACAAATCATTATTATTCCAAGTATCATCTTGTATATTTTTTCCGTTTATTCACTCACACGTAATGGCCGTTAAGGTTTTTTTTTCAATTCAGTTTTATTGTCATTCCAAGGTCCCTATATTTCTTGATCCACAAATGTTTATCTCGGTCTGTGTGTGTTTATGTATATTTTCTAATACCCTAGGATACTTACAGTAACATAACATAATCATTCACTCCATCATCTCATTACGGTAACTGACCCCTAACTAAGCTCGAAGCTTGTATCTAGGGTATCAGAAACTACGCACACACTCACACACACACCCAGACCGAGACCGACATAAACACAAAAATATTCACCCCGCACGGGAATCGAACCCGCAACGGATGAAAAATTAAAACAAATAAAAGAGTAAGTTGCTATAAGGTGATCGGAAACTATTTTTTTTTAATTTAATTTTGAATAAAAAACCGTTTAAAGTTATAATTAAAACAAACATTGACATTTAATTTTTATTACATCGTAATAAATCTATTAACCTATATACTTTATTGTTATTTATTTATTTTAAAACAAGTTAGTTTGTCCTTGGTCTTTTATAAAAAAAAATATAATTTAATATAAATATTCTTCCTTGTATGAAGATATTTTTGAAATATTTAATTAATTTCCTACCCGCGAACAATAATGCGAAAAATGCAAATTTTTTTGGTGTTCATTCATTAAACGATTTTTTTAATCTAAACAAAACTATATGTATTTGACGTATGATTGCTATTAGGACGATTTTTCCCGAAATAGGTTAGAAATTGTAACTAAGTATGTGCCCTTGTACAGTAAGTAAAGTTACCAAGTTCATCTTGCAAGTTGCCAAATTCATCTTGCAAGTTGCCTAGTTCTATTTTAAAGTTGTCATATTTAACTTCCATGTTTCCAAGTTCTTTACCCAAGTTGCCAAGTTCAAATCCATTTGACCAAGTTCAACTCTCAAGTTGTCATGTTCAAATCAGTCACTAAGTTCAATTCCTAAGTTGCCTAGTCAAATTCCATTTACAAGCAGCCAAGTTTTATTCCCAAGTTATCAAGTTCCATTTCCAAGTAGCCAACTTCACATCCCGAGTTGCCAAGTTCTTCACCTAAGTTGCCACATACGTCTCCCAAGTTACATAAGTATAAGTAATAAATAAACTATTCTGCTTTATAATATTGGTATATATGTATGTCATATGTATGTACACGTATGTATATAAAGTACTTAGTTTAAATAGAAATAAAATGCTGAAGGCAAACAAAATAGCCCTAACAATAATATCGTCACGGAACGTAAAAACCCATAGAGTAGACATACTTTTACATTAACATTGAAATTGACCTTTATTTGCCCATAGACAATTCATTAATCACTTTTACTTTGTTTAAAAAGTAAACAAAAGAAAGTTGACATTTCTCAATCCATATTTACTTTTTTATTAACTTACGCTTTCATAACAATGATACTTTTGAGGAAGTGAAGTTTTTAACTGACTTAAAAAAGAGGATGTCAGTTTTACAAGCTTTTATTTAGTTTCACCTGTCCCGTTGTCTGTAATCAAATCTTGCGAGCCATTTTTCGACCTCTTCAGCCCCCCTAGCATGACTGTGCGGTGCGTGATTGAATATATCGACACCACGAAATAATATCGATTTCGCGAATTGTGATAAAATTAATCACGTGGTAAAATTAAATATGGCGGGTATCCTACTAATATTACAAATGCGAAAGCTTTGTGCGAAAGTTTGTATGTTTGGATGTTTGTTCCACTTTCACGCAAAATCTACTGTATCGATTTTTATTCAATTTGATACAGATGTTCCTTATAACTAGGAATAACACATAGGATACTTTTATCCCGAAATTCCCATGGGATGGTGTATAAGTATTCGTATGTTTTATTATAACTTTTTGTAGTCGCAAATCGTACCAATAGATGGCGTTGTTACTTAATTTCTTAAGACACGATGACAATGGTGAATTGTGCCGAGATTGTATGATACTACAAGCTACGGATTCACGCAGATACCGTTTGTCACATAAAACCTCGGGGCGCAGCTAGTCCTAACTAATATTATAAATACGAAAGTAACTCTGTCTGTCTGTCTGTCTGTTACCTTTTCACGGCTAAACTACTGAACCGATTGACTTGAAATTTTGTACAGGGGTATGATCCGGGAAGGCTATGTTTTATCCCGAAATTCCCACGGGATCGGGAACTCCGCGGGTTAAACCGCGGGGCACAGCTAGTTTTCTATAAACTTGAATGATTATGATAAAAAAACTTATAATCAGGTATGGGAAATTACAGCTGTACTATAATGTTGTCTCTACGTTAGACATAAGACAACGGACGGACTAATGAAATGACGAATAGTTAGTACTTCTTCTTTGCGTGTCGACTCATATTTTTGAGGACCAGAACTCGGCCACCGATATGGCACTATCAGTGGCCTTGTAACGTTCCTCGCGTGTGCAGGTGTAGGGACACGCACGGCTAGTTAGAAGATGGGCCATTGTTTAGGAAGAAATGCCACATAGACATGCACTATCAGAGCTGTAGCCCTACCTGTGCATGTTCTCTTAGTTAGTACTAAGGGTTCCTTAATAGGGCTACGGAACTCTAAAAATAGCTAAATTAGAAACTACTCGAAACGAAATTATGTGACTACAGGTTAGCATAAAACGATATTGTTCATGCTCTATCTAACCTAACAATAATATAAATAAAGGGTAAGTACATACAATACATATATTTGCATTGTTTTTAAGCCGGCACAAGTAGTACGCTTTCATTCTATGAAAATTATTTCCGTTATATACTAAAATCAATCTTGTATCTTTACAACAAGATCTAAGTTCGTTTGCCACATAAAATTCAATTTAAAATGATTTTCTATTTCCTTTTGGCCTTAAATATATTATGATTACCATTTCTAACGCTATGTGTTCAGTGAAACTGTTGTTTGTTTTAAGTACATTCTTAAATTATGTGTTTATTATCAAGTAATTTTGTGCGGCAATTTTTTGACAATGTAATACACCTACCTATAATAATAACATAATCATTGACTCTCTAGACTTTCTTCGCAGATGTGTGCAGGTTTCCTCACGATGTTTTCCTTCGCTGTAAGAGTGAATTTTTTTTTCCTTCAACCAATACCGGTATCACCGATGTCGGCAGCAAATCGGCTAGACTGAAGTGGGAATGGGCGGGCCACGTAATTCGTATGGAACCTGAGAAGTGGGCCCACATAACAATAGTATGGGTTCCGGGAGGAGGGCGTCGTCGGGGTCGGCCGAGAAAGCGTTGGCGGGATGATCTCGTCGCCTTCGACAGTAGCTGGTGGGAGGCTGCGAAGGACCGGGAGAGTTGGAGATGTCTGGGGGAGACCTTTGCCCAGCAGTGGACGATGTGGGTTAAAAAAAATACCATCCCATTGCTGGATAAAAGTCTCCCTAATTCCAATTTCCAACTCTCCCTATCCTTCGCAGCGTCCCAACAACTAATGTCGAAGGTGACGAGATCATCAGATCATCACGCCAACGCATTCTCCGTCGTATAATGTACTAGCAGCGCCCCGCGGTTTCACCCGCGTGGTTCCCGTTCCCGTGGGAATACGGGGATAAAATATAGCCTATGTTATTCAGGGTTAATGTAGCTTTCTAATGGTGAAAGAATTATTGAAATCGGTTCAGTAGTTTCGGAGCCTATTCGTTACATACAAACAAACAAACAAACAAACAAATCTTTCCTCTTTATAATATTAGTATAGACTAGTAGCTCCCCGCGGTTTCACCCGCGTAGTTCCCGTTCCCGTGGGATTACGGGGATAAAATATAGCCTATGTCACGCACTGATAAATTAGCTTTCCATTAGTGAAAGAATTTTTGTAATCGGTCCTGTAGTTTCGGAGCCTATTCATTACAAACAAACAAATCTTTCCTCTTTATAATATTAGTATAGATCTACACTAGAGGAAAGATTCGTTTGTATGTTTGTAACGAATAGGCTCCGAAACTACTGAACAGATTTAAAAAATTCTTTCACCATTAGAAAGCTACATTCACCCTGAGTAACATAGGCTATATTTTATCCCTGTATTCCCACGGGAATGGGAACTACGCGAGAGATTGAGTACTTAACAATACTCACGAACTAAATACATAATTAAGCCCACAAGTCCTAAAATGTCAATGGAAACCAAGTTAGGGTCACTTACTTTCACCGACTGACCAAATCGATTCCAACCGATACCGTATCGATTCCAATTGTATCGAGTTATTAATTGTATCGGAACTTCTACAAATTGGGTGACATTTATTATAATTAATTGGTCATTTAAATTCATGGGTCATTTTAACGTAATTTTGGTAGGAGGTCAATTGATTTAACTATTGTAATGTTAAAATAAAGTTTCTATAAGAAGTATATAATTCTTCAATAAATATATACTTCTAATATTATTAGCGTGCCTATTCAGCATTAAAAAAAAGTAAATATTTTTTTTAGTTCATAAAATAAAATTCTTTAAAAAATATGTTTGATGCGGGTTCGATTCCCGTCCAAAGTATTAAATATTTACGTGAGGCATAAATGTTTTAATAATGTATGCGAGGTCAAGCCCCTTACAAACGTCTTCTAAATCTGCTGTTTATTTTAAATTTTTACCGTTTTAAGACCATTTTTTCGTAGTTTTAAAGCTTTATTTATTTGTTTTTTCGCCTACTTATAATAGTAGCAGTAATATGTAGAAATCACTACATACTTCTCTGTCCCTATGTCCATCCCTATGTCCCTTTGTATGCTTATATCTTTAAAACTACGCAACGGATTTTGATGCGGTTTGTTTTAATAGATAGAGTGATTCAGTGGGTTCAATTTTATCCCCTTATTCTACTACGGGAACGGGAACTATGCAGGTGAAACCGCGGGGCGCTGCTAGTAAAATAATACAAGTGACAAGTTTGACTTCGCATAGTTTCATTTTTCGATAAACTTTAAAAAAAACTTGGTTTTCATTTGTGAATGTTCCATTAAATTTAAATAAATTAAACAATTATTATAATTTAATGGTATATTTTGTACTAGCTGTGCCCCGCGGTTTTACCCACGTAGTTCCCGTTCCCGTGGGAATTTCGGGATAAAAAGTATCCTATGTTCTTTTCCGGACCATAAACTACCCCTTTACCAAATTTCAAGTCAATCGGTTCAGTAGTTTAGCCGTGAATAGGTAACAGACAGACAGAGTTACTTTCGCATTTATAATATTAGTAAGTTAGTATGTAAATTGTTCAAATTAAGGCTACTGATATTTTTATCAAATAGTTCACATAAACAAAGACATCAAAATGAATTAGTTACGCCTTCTTTCCTTACAAAATATTTTCAATTTCATTCAAGTTATGCACCCAAACGGAAAATTAACTCTTCTCTCGAAAAGTATTCACGATTTATTTATTGTTATTACCGCGGATTTTACAAAATATTCTTTCGTACAAACATTTTCTTAGCAGTAAAAAATACGTTAATTGGTTAAGTATTTTTTCCCAAGGTAAATTGGGTTTTTTTTGACATACTTTAAGATTGCAACCAGAAAAAAGAATATTTAAAATGCTTAATTATTTATTATTATTTGATAGATTTTTCTGAATTTCTTTTACGTTACATAATTTGTACATTACATTAGACCTCGGTCTTCTATTACCGTCAAATGGTAAAACAAAAATTAAACCTGCTATTATTTACCCAATAAATACCTACATACTTACTTAAAATTAACGAAAACTCGATTCATTTTCTAAATTAACATATCAAACTTAACATAAACAAAAAAAACATTTTTCATGGACAATAATATCATCGCGTGAGAGATATAACATTTTCTAACGTAATTAGCGTAATAAACATAACGTATGCAATGTCGTAATTATTGTAACTATCACGTTATTGGAACTAAATCATAATCTTGGACACACCACGTCAACGACATCGTAAATAACTTTTTTTTCAACACAGTTGAATAATGACACGTTTTATTCACTAGTGAGTCATAGTTTTTTTTTTTAATTGTTTAATTTTAAAAAAGTTTCGATACCAAAAAAATTGTGTCCATACATTTTAAAAACAAACTTCAACTATGTTTCTTTACTTTTGGTAGGTCTATGGTCGATTCCATTCATTCATTCATTCGATTTTTTTTTAATAAGTATATTTTTTTAGTCTTTGGCCGATCACCATTGTTGTGTTGGATGCGCGCGAATAGAAAAACTGTTTATTTTTTAGCGAAATTTTTTATTTTATTATGAATTTCTTCGCAAGTGTGTTGAAAAACGTCGTATGGTACGCGCGTGTATTGATGATTACTATCCTCGGCTATCTTCAGACCCTCGCCTGACGGCTTGGGCCTCAATAGCGCCTCGGAAGTATTCATCAACTTTACTCGCTAGTACCATAAATAACTATTAATCACTACATAGGATAAAACAAAGTCGCTTTCTCTGTCCCTATATCCCTATGTATGCTTAAATCTTTAAAACTACGCAACGGATCTTGATGCGGTTTTCAGTAATAGATAGAGTAATTCAAGAGGAAGGTTTTTAGCACATTTATGCCCACATTCCCAAGGGATCGGGAACTACGCAGGAAAAACCGCGGGGCACAGCTAGAAAGTAATAATAGTGGTTTTGTTATTATTTGTGTATAATTAAAATGACTAAGTACTTATAAATCTACATAGATTAGCGCGAGATTAGATTCTGAAGTTAGCGCGTTCTAGCAAACTTATAAACAAAATCTTCTTAGTATTATTTTCTATCAAAGAAACTCTCTTATTGAATTATATTAGATATAAATAAACTCTAACTATAATTCATTCATTTGGCGGTGAGACAAAATGTAAACAAACCATGAAAAAGGTTATTTTGTATGTCATGTTTTATCAATAATACATAGACTACTCCCTACTGACTACTTGATATTTAATTAATCTTTGAAATATAGAATATATAACATACTAGCTTTAGCCCTCAACTTCGTTCGCGTGTAATAATTATTTTAACACGCGACTTCATTTATGTAGAAGGTGAAAAAATAGTTATTCTGTGCTGCCGTGCCCTAGCCGGGTCGCCTTGTCGTAGTAACTATTTAGTAATCTGTGGCCTTGATCATAATTTTGCTGTAATGTTATTTTAAAACTAAGATATCTTCTAAGATACTTATTGAAATCAAATCATGTAAAAGGCAAATGTCTTTTAGATTAAATACTTTTGCAATGTAAGCGCAAAAAATGTGTTTTTTACGACATCACATTAGAAACCCCTAGATTTATCGGTGTTTCTCTACAATATCATACATGTATTATACATATAAACTTTCCTCTGGTATCATTCTATTAAAAAAACCGCTTCAAAATCCGTTGCGTAGTTTTAAAGATTTAAGCATACATAGGGACGGACAGACAGCGACAGCGACTTTGTTTTATAAGTACTATTTAGTAACCATAGATGAAAGATTGGTTGGATACCGCGATACCTGATGAGATGCATATATTATTAATAGTTACTCGCATGTTCACACTGCCAGCGAGTAACTATTATGATCACGGTTGAACAGTTCAGTTCATCCGTGATCATGGCGCTTGCAACAGCGTCGAAATATTGGAAACTCGAAATCACTACCTTTGAGCAATTGGTAGGGAATAAGACACTTTGGCCATAAAATACCTGGAGATTTAATGAAATACCGGTAATGCGTCTCGGAAATTTTTTGTCGAATCATATACAACAGCCTGAATCAAATGATTAGACAAACGCCTAATCCAACGGATAGCTGTCGTACTACAATGCATTTACTTGGGTTCAGGTTATTTTATGTTTTTTTTTTATTTCAATACTAGCTGACCCGGCGAACCGCCTTAGCGTAGCTTTGATGCACTACTTTATTTTGTCAAAATGCAGTATTTCGAGTTCTGCGGCCTAATTTTGTACGTCTGCTTGGCTTTGGCTGTGAATCACGTTGACATACGTTACGCGCGTTTTTAAAAATATGCAAAATTAAGTGTATTTTTTTATAATTTGAGATATTTTCTTAATTTTTTTGCGTAAGAACATTCTACAGGGTCTTAGAAAACTACAAAAGAAAAAGCCAAATCGGTCTAGCCGTTCGCAAGTTATGACGTGATAACGGCAAACGGGTTTCATTTTTATATATATAGACTAGCGGCGCCCTACGGTTTCACCCGCGTAGTTCTCGTTCCCGTAAGAATATGGGGATAAAATATGCTAAAGACCTTCCCACTGAATCACTCTATTAAAATAAACCGCATCAAAATCCGTTGCGTAGTTATAAAGATCTAAGCATACATAGGGACATCAGGACATAGGGACATAGAAAGCTACTTTGTTGTATACTGTTTTTGATGATTACACGAAATTTGTTTCTTGAATTATTTTTACACAGTTTCACCACGCAAACTGACATTTTACTACGTATTATGTTCAAAATTTAATAAATCATTAGGAACATACGCCTCACAGACAGCTTGCAGTGTGACTGGCTTGGATACGCCGGGTATGTACGTGTAGTATTTGTTGCCGCATTTGACTACGTCGGCGATACCTACCAAACACAGCGAAACCAATTCATCATCTAAGGTAATAGTAATGACGATGATAATTGACATTACTAAAACCTAAAAATGCTGTGAATCTCAAACTATGGATACATTTTAATACTACTAAATGAAGGTGAACAGTCATTTTAAGTAATAAAGTAAAATTAATAGTTTTCGTATTTAGCCGGATTGTACCCGTCATTTTTACTCTTGATCAACTTGTTGACGTGAGTGTTTTCTTCCCGATAAATTTTTGATAATTCTTTGTTTAAAGTAATTATTGTATTATGTTTTATATTCAGTTATCGTTAAATTTCTGTTATCTGAACGTTGATTTTGATGAAAATAAGTGAACCTGGTTCAAACAGCGCTGTGTTATTAATATACTTATTTAAATATGTAGAAGAGACTTGGCCAAAGATTCGTATCCCTACAAAAATTCTATTGTATATAACGACTTCACGAGCCTCCGTTTACCGATTTCTAAAAGAAAAAAAGGAAAATCCATGTTGGAGCTCTTCTTCTGAGGATCACCAATAAATAGTTGTTTATTTATTTTGTAGTAAAACAATTCAGGTGCTAACATGAATTGTTTTTACTTGTACTCAACTCATCCTGTTTATTACATTTTTATTGATTTTTACACTAAACTAAATTAATAGACGACTTATCAAAGATGCCTACTTAGTCTTATTTTACTTTCATATTTATAACTCTAAAAAAACTATATATTTTTCGCCTAAATGAGCTAAAAGTTTGACAACCAGTATTTCTTTGTTTACATTTTGTCTCACGGCCAAATGAACAGACTATAGGTCTCTACGACGGCGTGACGAGATTTAAACGCAGTGAATCTAGGTCCTTCTTGTGCAGTCAGAACATGTATCTTGTGTGATCTATGCTTTAAACATTGGGTTAATGACATTATGGTGACAATAACACACTTCTTCTTCTTGATCCCAAGTCGGTGATTGGAATTGGTTTTGACGACCAGATTTTGAGCGATTTTTATCAGACCTCCACAACCCTACATTTTCGGGTTAAATGAGATTTATTTTATGAACAAAAAAGTAAGTAAGTACATAAGTATTTGCATAAAGTTGCAGAATGGAATATTTAGGTAGGAAAGTTATCGGCTTTAGTTTTAATTTCATGATGGTAAAGTCAAGAGGACCTACTAACTTTTAGTTCAATAAGTTAATCTAATTTCCAACGCGAAGAGGCGAAATCTATCTTGAAATGTGGTAAACAATCTTGCGCGCGCAGTGATCACGTCTGTCACCTACTAAACTCGAACTTGACCGTGATGTTGCGCTCGAGCAAATTACACTTTCTTTGCATATCTTAATCATAGGGCGTTTAGTGGCCGTGTAAGATCTTGTGAAAGTATAGCATGTAAAATGCTTAGGTCATCGATTTCTTTAACAACATACTACATTTTAACTATAAAATGTTACAAATTGACCTAGTTTCGGTACGAAATCAAGCAAATCGTTCGAAAATCTGTCACCTTTAATAAGGCAGGAAAAAAATATAAAAAAGAAATTCCTTTTCACCACAGGCCGGCCCAATATGCTCGATGAGATAACTGTAAAAACGTTTCTTTGCAATGTCAGCTCAAACACAGTTAACACGCATACAATAGCAGCAGACTTGCTTCGCTCAACACGCGAATTCATTCATTGCATTCCGTTACACGGTTACAAGCGCTTCACTTTCGACCACAACATGCAATAAAAAAAATAAAGAAAAAAAAAAACAAAAATAATTGACATTGTTTCTGAACACAATTTTTAAGTTTGACGTTTAAGTGGCGGGAAAATATTAAAATTAAAAATGGCGCGCGGTTTATTTTACATCGTTTTCGCGGCCATTTTACTGTGTCCTTGCGAGATGAGGAAGAAAGTTAGGGATTATCCGAGTGAAAAACAATTAATGTTGCAAAGGAAAGAGACTTCGCCTGTGGATTTTACAAGACTGGTCGTCATGAGGTTGGTGTATGGATTTGCGAAAGTTCTTGGTTTTGAGGAACCTGTGAGTGAAGTTTTGAATGGTGCCTTCGTACCTCCGGGAGCTGATGATGATGATGATGACTTCGGTGATGACGACGACATTTTTGATGGTGATGACTATTAAAACGATACGTAAAATGGTTAGTGTAGTGTTGATACCAAATGTATACGCATTTAAAAAATGAAATTATCTCTTAGTTTAAGTACTAATAGTACTTACTTAATGATTATTTTAACAATTAAGTATCACGCGGAATTGTATAAACATGTAAGTACACTTAATTTTTTAAGTTTTTTCTGAGTAGAGCTTATTTTTATGTAAATAAGTATGTGTTATTTATTTGTGTAATATTTATATGTAGTAGGTACTTTAATATAAGTACTTAAGTAATAAAATTTATTGATTCGGCAGTTAGTTAAGTACTTACATATTTTATAAATGACTGTTTAAGGAATTAAAAAGAAAAGTAAGTACCTACATTAAACCCTAGTTTTATAGGTACTATGTAAAGATTAATTTAGTACCAAGTTTAAGGAAAAAAGAGCTAACATGTAGATTAGTTATACCATTGTTAATCCTCGGTTTATTAATAACAGAATAAGTACATGTCCAAAATATTTAATGTAAAACTGTACCAGCCTATACCTAGATTAATTACTTATTTATTTGTTTTAGTAAGTTATCTTTGTTCTTAATTTTATTATTATTTTTCATTTTATTTCTTTATTGTAATTCGTTTTTGTTTTTTCTTAGATTTTCAATTATTGTAAGTGGTTTACCGTTATAATTGAAATAAATAAATAACGAATCTTGATATGTAAGTACCTAAGTAAGTATATTTATTCGTGTAGTATTTATAAATAGAAGCTGTAGAATCTAGATGTAATACTCATTATTATAGATTTAAATGCTTACCCTAATTTTATTTATTAATTGCACCATGTATAGATCATATTAATACTTACCTATCTAATAAGTAAGAAGGAAGTTTGTAAATACGTATTTATTGCATTTAAATCTAAAATGTACCTGGAAATTAATTTACATATTGACAATAATTATAATAAATGTTTAATCCTTAAAAAATGTTTTTGTATTTTTCCTTAGTTGACTACTTCGATCGAATAGAATAGAATAGAAGAATTATAGAAAATATTTATTTATCAACACAAAAACAATACAACAGAAGTTACATACTAACTAAGAATAATTGATAAAAGGGTCCCAACTCGGCTAATATGATGTAGTATTCGTAAAATACCGAATGGTCAGCATAAAAGTAAGTAGTCGACGTTACGTTTTTAAATGATGAAAAGACGTCAAAAATAGTCTTGCTATTATCCGGTCGTAATTCACAGAGAATCGGAAGCAATGTGCGAGCGGGACGCATAATAATATAAGCAGGTGCGACAGAGATAGATAGAGCTATAGGTCAACGTACGAGATTCTCTGTGAATTACGACCGGACTTTAGTTCTGCTATTTGTTTCCTTTCAAGGTGAGCTAACATACAAGGGTATTCTGTTGAATATAACAGTACCTACCTTGTGTCGTAATTAGTTTCTTTTTTTTTATTCTTTCTTCTGACCAGGATAGCGTAGTAGAATGTCTTTTATTTATTGTACCTATGAATCAACATTTCCTCATAAGTTTATGTTCACATTTTAGAGAATTGAAAATACTTTCTCTTTTATAAAAGAAGGTACAAAGTAGAAACACACTTATGACTTATTTAAAAATATTAGTCATCCGTTTAATTTCTAGTGAAATTATGTTAGTTTAATTCAAATTAGATGCCACACCTAGGTATAATATCGTTGTTATTGAGAGATACCTGTTATTTGCATTTATTATTATTACTCATCACTATTTTTAAGTTAGTATACCTAATACGAAATGGGGATGTCTACGAGTATAGGGTAAATAAGCTCATAGGTACCTACTAATTATATCAAAATATAACAATTCAAAAAATTGGTTAACTTCATCATGCAGATATGTCCCCACAGAGGGGCTCGAACTACCTTGAATGTGGACAATTTGGCCTTAGTCAACCACGCTGACCAAGTGCGGATTGATCTTCATACACAAGTTACACAACCTTAGGAACTTCTTTGCAGGTGTGTGCAGGTTTCCTCACGATGTTTTCCTTCACCGTAATAGCGTCGAATAAACGTTTAAGTACTTATATGAATTCGAAAATTGAAAATACATTGGTACGTGGCGGGGATCGAACCAGGCACCTTCTGATTGGAAGTCAAAGGCCTTAACTACGCCATCGACGCTCTGATTACACTAAACTAGCACAACAAAATCATCATCATCAATTTTTTAAATGAAGCCTACATAATATTGTAATTAAATTCCTTAGACTATTAATTACAGGCAAATTCATTATAATTCACTTTCTATATCATGTCAAGTGCGTTCACGCATGAAATTTATGTTATTACTTAATGTATGTAAAGAGTAACTTATCAATAATAAAATTAAATAATCCATTTGATAGTTAAATCGATACGTAATAATTTGTAACGATAACAAAAATACATTACATATATTGCATGAACTTGAAAAGTTAATTAAATTAACTTCAAGTTGGAGTTTTAAGCAAAAGTTCAAAAAAGTTGTAACAGGCATAACTGGCATAGCGACTCTTGCGCAGGACAGGGTTTTGTTTAACAAAAAAAAAAAGGCAAGGCGCACAAAGACATAAGTAAATCAAAGAGGTCTAACTACGAAAAGCTGCTAAGGACATTATTAAAAATCTAACATTCCTCTTTAGTCTGAAGTTAAATAAAAGCGCAGATAATCCTACTAATATTATAAATGCGAAAGTTTGTATGTTTGTGAGTTTGGATGTTTGTTCCACTTTCACGCAAAAACTACTGTATGGATTTTGATTAAATTTGGTACAGATGTTTCTTATAACTAGGAATAACACATAGGATACTTTTTATCCAGAAATTCCCATGGGATTGTGTATAAGTTATCGTATGTTTCATTGTAACTTTTTGTAGTCACAAATCCTACCAATAGATGGCGCTGTTGCTTAATTTTTAACATATGATGGTGAATTGTGCCGAGATAGTATGATACTACGAGCTACGTATTCTCACGGGAGCGGGTACTACGCGGGTAAAACCGCGAGGCGCTGCTAGTATTATCTAAGTTTAAATGATTACAAGAAAAACGAGAATAATTTAATGAAAATATTTTAATTTGTTATAAATATTTTAATAATCATCACAATCATACATCCAACTAGGGTATTCACGTACATTATTCTTAACATTATCATTTTTACCATCACTTTTCTTATTACTATCTCCACCTTTACTTTTCATATCACAATCACTATCTTTATCACTAAAACCATCTTTAATCTCATCACTAACTTCATCTTCATCAACATCACTAATATCATTAATTTCTATCACTCTATCTTTGTTTGAGTCATCACATCCTTTCATTTTTCTGATCAAATCGCCCCATTTTAGCTTTTCATTGCAAAACGGACAATGTCCTTCTATAGGGATATATTCTCCGGGAGTTAGGAATAACTTTGCTAGACATATAAGGTGGCATACTAACTCGCAGTTTTTATTTAAGCATGTTAGTTGATTCTGATTTGAAATATATGTTGAGCAAAGAAGACATTCAGAGTATGTCGGAGTGATATTAGTTTTCTTCTTTAAGTTCCTACTTTTAACTGGTCCGTGACATATTTTCATGTGATCGGGCGGTTTTCTGTCGTCCTGAAAAGAGAAATTGATGCTTTATTTAGGTTTTTTTGAAGTGAAAACTTCTTTAGCGGCGCTGAGCACTTTTTTTGTATGGGTAAAAACTTTCAAACTCGCGTCAGGGTCACGTGATGCTGATCGAAAAAGCGTAAGATTGTCATATTTGTGTACGATAGCGCAATAAATAAACATTGTATTCTACCTCATAAATGATAGTACTTTTATACTTATAATTAAACACAATGTTAATATTGAAGTTTTCACTTCTGCCGGCACTCCCGGAGTGCTACCTTTTTTTTAAATTTATTACAGGTTGTGCATTACAGTTCCATCAGCATTTTTACTAATACTAGTAGGTTTTATGAAATAGCCAATTTAAATGTGAAACGAAACTCAAGAATAAGGAAAAAAGTGTTCTATAATCCTTACAACATTAAATTACAATATCTTGTAAATCCACAATTTGAAGTATACTAAAAGTGCTTACTTCTTAAAGGATTCTTCTTAGTTCTATCAGAATTTATAATAAAACCTCCTTGATTATACTTACAGGGAACTCCTCGAAGTAGCTCTGTTCAAGCCACCTTATTAACAATGGTAATCTGCACCAAGGTCCTACTCGTAGCATTTCACTTAGAACTCTTAACTTGAATTGGAATACAGTCTCTTTTCGGGGCATCTTCCTTAGATTAAGATGCTGCAGTCTTATCGTCTTGTTTGGGTTCTGCCAGGCCCATTCGAACTGTAATATTGATTATTTTAATATTAAATCATGTATGATGAATGTAGAAAAAGACAAACCTTCTTTTCATAATACAATTATTGGATTATTTCTTTAATTAGGTACTTTGACTAGAGCAATTCTATTATAAGTGAAAAACAAACTGAAAACTCAACTTACTCTCAGAGCTGATATGTTATTTGGAAAACCGTGGACTATCAATACCATTTTCCTGAAAAAAAAAGTCAGATAAGTCAATACATAAATGTAAATAAATAGTTTTTTTTTTTTTGAAGTTTCAATTAAACCATTTTATTTGAATTAAAGTGATTTTAATGCCAGCTGCATCTCTGAGGACTCACAAGAGTAAAGCCAGTCTTTCTTTATGGGGCACTAGCGGCGTCTCGGAGTTTCACCCAGTTCCTGTTCCCGTGAGAATATGGGTATAGAATATATCCTATGTTACTCAGGGTGAATCTAGCTTTCTGATGGTGGAAGAATTTTTGAAATCGTTTCGCTAGTTTCGGAGCCTATCCGTTACAAACAAATATTTCCTCTAAGCCGAATGTTTGTGAGTGTGGATGTTTAGATGTTTGTTCCTCTTTCATCCCAATACTTTTTACCCCAAAATTCCCATTCCGCGGGATAAGGTTCCACGCGGGTAAAACCGCGGGGCACAGCTAGTAGATTATAAAGAGGAGGAAGAGAAGAGAGCAAATGGTTTAGGCTTCACCGACTAAGAAAAATGTAAATACTAACCAAGGTCCTCTATTGCTAGTTCTATGAGCCCCGCCCGCCGCAGCGCCTCGGTTATGCTGTGTGATCCTTCGCTTAGGGTCTCGTGTGTACCCGATATAAGTACGACCTTTGTATCTAGGGTTTACACAGTAAAGTAAATACACTCCGAAGAAATCTTCCACTAGTTCTGGTTGTGACATTGTACGACTTTTAATTGCAGAGCCATTCGTAAATTTTAGTGGTATAATTTATAATTTTTACTTTAATATCTGAAAGATTCTTGAAAAAAATAATATTCTCGTTTGTTTGTTTTGATTTTTGAATTTTGTATTTGACATTTGAGAATGCAATGCGAGACAGATGACTTGTGACAGCATGAAAACAGATGTGTTCAGCCGACAAAAGTTCCAACTACTAAGTTAGATAGTAGTAAAGTAAATAAGTTAGACTTACCGAGTTAGGTTTTCGCCATTTTGCCTTTGTGTTCTGAAAATTTTGATAAATTAACAATAAGTTAAGAAAGCAAAATATACACAGGAGTAGTCCAACTGAAACTGATAGTAACACACATAAAATCAGCTACTCAGACTTTCGTCGACTGAACACACTCAACTGTCACTCGGCACTCGCATACGGTCAAACAAACGTCAAATAATTGGCGAATTTCGCAAGTCGAGTCGATTGTTTTGTTTTTTCTAACCTAAACTGAATTTCATCAATCTAGAAAATTGTGATTTTAATAAGTTTTATTATTAGTTAAATCATGTCTACAGAAGAACAAGAAAATAAATTTGATCCAGGAAAAATATGTGGATTGTAAGTATCGTAGAATAAACTATCCAATATAATTTTCATATCATGTCTTTAACTTTTAAAAAAGGCACATAAAATTTAACGAACAGCTACTACTATAAAACTGGAGAATATGTTTACTTCGTACTTATAAGCGCGTAAGTAAGAAGTAAACAAATTACAACTAGTAAATTCAATTACAATGTAGGCATCGATCGATGTAGACATCAATTATTTTCTTACATCCCTGTTTTAGATGCAACAACGCGACCAGCAAATACTGTTGCCCTCGCTGCGACACCCTCTACTGCTCGCTCGACTGCTACAAATCATCAACTCACTCAGAATGTTCGGAGAACTTCTACCGCGAATGCATCAACGAGGAACTAGCATCGCTGCACACAGATGACGAATCGAAACAAAAAATGATAGACATCCTAAAGAAGATGCGCAATGAAGATCTAGATGAAAATATTGAGGAAATTGACAATGAAGTAGACTCCGATGACGGGAATGAGATAGATTTGCATGAAAGACTACAAGGTATATTTGTTTACTAGCAACGCCCCGCGGTTTTATTTTACCCCCGTAGTTCCCGTTGGAATATGTGGATGAAATAGCCTATAGCCTTCCTCAATGAAAGAGCTATCTTATACCGAAAGAATTTTTAAAATCAGACCAGCAGAGATTAGCGCGTTCAATCAAACAAACAATCTCTTCAGCTTTATATATTATATAGATGATTGGATGTGCAATACTTGTTACAGGTTTGAATTTAGAAGACGCTGACGCTGTCTGGAACGCGTTAACAGAAGATGAACGAAACGAGTTCCAAGCTATACTGAGTCATGGGGATGTAGGATCTATTATCGAACATTGGGAGCCGTGGTGGATGTATAGACGGGATAAGAAGTTAGTAGAAGAAGCGAATGGTAATGATGTGGATAGGGAAGCTATGAAACTGTGTCCGAAGATAAAGAAAGTACCTGAATTGAGTTTGTTGATGGTAAATTGATTACATTAATTTATTTTTTAAGTATTTTAATGTCTAACATTTATAGAACAAAGGGTATGTAAGTGAAATTTATAATACCAATTGTATCCAAATACTGGCACATTGGTGACACTACAGTGACAGCTAGCATTGAGCATAATAGTGTTGGTCAGAGGCCATTCACTTTTGGATGGATTTTTCTGGCTAACTATCTAGATATCACTCACAAGTCTATCTCTCCATAGACATAGAATATTTCTTTTTTTTTTCAGAAATCCCAACCATCGCCAATGATAAAGTTCAACATTATTAACGTGTTGACCTCATACAGTTTTCTAATGAGATATTTCAATGGTGAAATCGAGCCCAAAGAAGGAACACTGTATTTACTGGATATTTGTAATAACTTAGATTTAAATACTAATTTCGATTCCGTTCCTGTTGCTATAGAGTCTGTTGCTCAGAAATGCTTACAGGTATGTTATATTTATTTCTATTTTTTTAATTATGATTACTTATAATGTAAGCGTTTTCGACTCTCTATTCTGATTAACAAAACTTTCGATCTTTTAGATAAATCGAAAAATATAGTTTGCTTTACGGAAGTTGCTAATAAAAGTGGATTTCAATATTTGAATGTGTTTACATAAATCTCTAAATTGCATTTCTTGACGATTTAATAAATAAGTGATATTTTTTGTTTTGTTACAGAGCAAATTCATAGAAACAGACACCACAAGCATAAATGTGATGAAATATGACACATTCCTAATACTACAAGGGCCGAGCGAAGATAATCCCAATTACTACAGTATCGCTGCTCTATCCCATATACATGACATGTTCACACAAGCTAAGGCACAGTTTAAGATGTCGCATATACACGACATGTTACAAACCAAGACAAAAAGTGACGAAAAAAATGGAAAAAGTAACGAAAAAGTCGAAAAAAGTGACGGAAAAGTCGAAAAAAGTGACAAAAATGACGAAAAAAGTGACGCAAAAGTCGAAAAAAGTGGAGAATTTACAAAGAATTTTCCGGAACACAAGATGGAAAACTTAATGGAACTAGATCTAAGTAAAGTTAAGAAATGTATAAAGAAAGTAGAACTTTATATATCTTATGTAAATGCTGTTGGAATGGACTTAGATTAAATTATTATGGTTAAATTTATTTTTATTTGATTTAATAGTAAGAGAATATAATTGAGACGAATCAATTATTATGCATATTCAGGCAAAATAATTTGGACCTATTTCACCATCTTCAAGTAACATTCCAAGTAGGTACTCACAAATCAAGTTTTGTCACTTGATATAAAGTACGATAGAGACAAACTAACTTTACTTGGTGAGTAACGTTACTTGTAGGTCGTGAAATAGGCCCTCAGGCTTAAATTTCCTCAAAATAATTTAGCAATAGCCAAATAAGGGCCGGCGCACATATGACAGAGCGCAGCGCAGAGCATTTTCCTACTATTATCGTCATTTTACGGGTTGAAATAGGATCGAAAATACACAACAACTAGCATCGATACTACGGATGAAAGGTAGCGCGCAAGTGTTAACAGATTTTCGATCTTATTTCTACGCACACAATGCCGATAATAGTTTGACAGTGAAAAATGCTCTGCGCTGAGCTTCGCCATATTGTATACCAGCTCTTAACCTGATGCTTTAATTGATATAATTATTAGTAATTCACATGAAACATCGTACGTTGACCTGTAGCTATCTATCTCTGTCGCACCTGCGTAAATTATAAATAATGCATGGCGAGCGGGACGCATTATAATTTACTCAGGTGCGACAGAGATAGCTACATGTCAACGTACGATATACATGTGAATTACGACCGGGCTCTAAAATCTTCTTTGCGTGTCCACTCATATATTTGAGGACCAGAACTCGGCCACCGGCACCGATATAGCACTATCAGTGGCCTTGTAAAAGTCCTCGCGTGTGCAGGTGTAAGGTCACGAACGGCAAGTTATGGGAATTAGCCGTTGAGTCGTGATGGAAAGATCGGCTAGTCTGCGTTACGGACTTGACGTCCGCAGACCATTGCCCGGGATGCGCCGGACGCATGCTTATTTTATGCGCCACTCGGAGAGGCTCCTTTCATGCACCCCTCTAAAATGGGAAACTTAAACTAAAATAAAATCCCAATAATACCTTTACCACATTTTATTCGATCCAACAACAAGAATAATTCCAAGGAATGTCCGAAATCAATAACAGTGATAATATTCATTTCTATTTACAATATAATTATTATTTATTACATTCAAAAACAACACCTAATACGAGCCTAATAGGAACTTAATTAGCACAATGTTGGGTAGATATTTGTTCAAAATAATACTAGATATATTTTTCAGTTTTATCTTTTTGGGGTTCTGCATCTCAAAAGGAAAAAACGGATCCCTTATTTATAAGATTACTTACGTGTTACAGTTTAAAAGAATACAAAATAATCTTGCTGAAAATTTTGAAATAGTTGCGTAACTCATTATAAAATAGGTACTTAATAAAAACCGTACAAAAATAATTGGAAAAAATGTGTAGAAAAGAACCTTTTATACTGCGTATAACCTGAACCGCATTTTTTTGTTAAAACGCAACATGAACCTTATCCTGTAAGAGACAAGGTCGAAAATAAATCTACAACAACATTGTGCTAACTAAAAAGGGAATAAATTCGCCTAAAATTTTCTAAGTACGTCACATTACTACGATACAATAAATATATTATGTTAACTTACATAAATATATTTGATTTAATACAAATTTGATTTATTTTTAATCACAAGACGAGTGTAAGAGGCATTTAGTATTAGATTTACCACAGACCAAATATTTTGAAACTAAACAAAATCTTTATTATTCAATAGATAATACAAGGATTAGTGGTTAAGGCTTTTGACTAAGGCTTTAGGCTCTTCCATTTAGGAAGATTCCGGTTCAATTACCACCTCGTATCAATGTTTTTTTTTCAATCCGACGCTCTTACGTCGATGGAAAACATCGTGAGGAAACCTGCACACACCTGCGAAGAAATTCTAAGGTTGTGTGTGAAGTCGACCAACCCGCATTTGGCCTGTGACTGACTAAGGACTGATCGCCTTCATTCAAGGTTGGTAAGTTAGGTTTGATTGATATATCTTCTATATTTTACTATAACTTTGTTTAGTTTTGAAATACAGAATCTTGGCGATTGGCGTTTACAAATCAGAATAGGGTAAGTAACAAATCACAATTCTAAGTACTTCACTATTATTTTTACAAATATTTGTAGCCAAATTGAATAAATTACTGACATTTTGGTTTATTTTATTGTTACTTACCCCTTTCTTAGTAACAACTCAGATTAGGTAAAGAATAGTTTAACAGTTACAATTCAATATCGACCTTATGTAAGTTTAAATAAGTGTTAGTTTATTTTTCACACACAACGTTATGTTAAGTTATTATTTTGTGATTTTCAACTCTATTCGTTTTAAATAAGGTCTATATTGTAATAGTAGTAATTCTACTATGAAACCATTCCTAAATTATCCCACTCCGCCGAATCAATTCCTCCTTGGAGTGATATAATACAAAGTTGAAATCTACTTTGTTCCACTTTTATTTGATCTGGAAGCATTTACTGCCGTTATTATAAATTATTTATTAAGTAATATTTACGGCACCACAACATACTTTCTTTTGTTACAATAACAAAACATTGTACATAAAATTATACTTTGCCTCACCGAATGTGGCAAAATGGGATAAAATCCAATTCTGTACCTAATTTGAGTTTTAACATCACATATCTGTTTTAGTTATACAAAAATAAATTAGATCAATATAATATTCTCTTGATATAGAGATTTGCAACTACATAGTGTGTGGTAACTAGATATTTTAAGCTATAGAGCCACAATGTTTTCTGTGCCGGTGACAGCGTCGCTGTAATCGCATCTTTTGGTTGTCAGTTTATTGAAAATGTATCCAAATGACATTAGAGTCAAAATGACAATAGTAGCTTCAAATTTGGACCGCCGGCACAGAAAAGATTGTGGCTCAATAGTATGTATGTATGGTCTTAGATATATGACAGTATGTGACAACTCATACATAATAATGTCAAACATATAATGCCTGTCATTTAACAATAGTTTACAGAACGCATTAATATATTTTTTATTTTATGAAACACAAGTTTAGTGTTTTTAAACTTATTTTACGCTTTTTATATGACACATTTTAATATAAGTGCATTATAGTGTTCAATCAATATAATTGTTTGGTCAAAAGTACTTTCATCAAAAGATATTTCTGGCAAATGTTTTGTATTTATTTTTGTTTATTATTCAAATCACGTTATTTATCAATTTTAATATATTTTTTTTTGCCTTCGACCAATTTTGACCTTAGTAATTTTGACCAATCTATAATTTTATAACACAAAAGACAATACTTAAATTGAACTTTAAGTCCGGCGATATACGTTCTATTATTGCTTGTTCGTAGTTTGATATCCACCAAGTATAAGTACAGCCTCCACCTAGCTTTGCACCATAAATATTAGGAAACATACCTTTATAGATATTGGTCTTAGTAAGATATTAAAAAAAGTACTCTATTTATAGTATTACCCAGTTGGTAAAAAGTACTTATCACAAAATTGAAGACTCTGCAAAAATAACCCGTCTATGGAAAGTTGCTGTTTTATTACATACGTTTTATTAAACGAGCCTGGCCGCACTACGCTGCAGCGTAACTGCGCGGCCTTTCTTAGAAGGAATACCTCGCCGCTAGGTGCCGCGTCGCGCAGCTGCAGCCAGTACGGTCAGACCCTAAGACGTTCTGTAAATTTTACTAAGACCAACGCTTAAATAAATCATACAAAACAAATGTTCAATAATCATTAAAAGATGGCAGCACAGTCTTTGTAGATTTTTCGAAAAGTGATAGATTTTTATTCTTTTTTTGGTTTTACGTATACATTTGAAATAGAAATTTAAAAGTCTACAAACACGTATTACTATTAGAAATGGGGCTAATTTAATAAACCTCGGCACGGAAAGAATTAGATTATAAGACAAGTAAATATTTACTTTTAATTCTATTCTTTCAAATATCTAAAGAGATAAATTACTTTATGAATTTGACTTAGGGTCTATTTCACCATCTTCAAGTAACGTTCCGAGTAACTACTCACATATTTTGTCTTTGTCACTTGATATAAAGTAAGACAAAGACAAAACTAACTTTACTTGGTGAGTAACTTTACTTGAAGGTCGTGAAATAGGCCCTTATTGTTTTATCTTTCAAAAAAGAAAAATCCCTTTGCGACATTTTTGATTGAAACGTCAAACAAAAGTCCTATACGAGACCTCATATCCCAAAGACCTTATAACCCGTACCGCCATCTAGCGACAAAACAACACAACTTACCTCAATAAACTCATTAATAAGGTATCTGATTCTGGTAATACTGTATCATATCGTACGTTCTCGTACGGAAGTTTAAGAAGGAGTTTCTTATAACTGACAGCATGTAGGCCGCGGCCTCTTTCTCTGTGGAATTTGGCGCGAATCTTGAACGGAGGAGTCTTATTGTTTGACCGCGGAAACATGGCAACCCAGTGTCGAGCATTAGTGATACCATTGATATTATTGCTTCTTGGTATGGTCTGGAATTAAAAGAAACATTTATGTTTTTTTTCTTTAAAAACTGTAAGCCGTTTAGAGGACACTGTATTCGATTTTATGTGCCGTCACATAAACTGATACTTGAAACTCTTCCAAGGATATCCCATTTTATTTTAATTATGATAGTAGTTTCGAAGTTATGATCACCATGCCGGACTGCCATCCGTAAGGTTGCGGGTTCGATTCCCGTGCGGGGTCAATATTTGTGTGAACCACAAATGTTTGTCTCTGGCTGGGTGTGTGTGTGAATGAGTGTGTGCGTAGTTTCTGATACCCTAGATACAAGTTACGAACTTAGTTAGGGGTCAGTTACTATAATGAGATGATGTAGTGAATGATTATGTTATGTCCCACTAATGACTAACCTGACAGCGAGGAAGGCCTGCACGCAGAGCTCGCAGAACCAGCGGAAGGGCGGCGCCTCCATCTTGCCGCCCATCACCATCACCATCTCGTCCGTCAGCTTGATGTCCGGCTCGAAGCCCAGGTTGCCGCCCGGGGACGACTCGAACATGAACCCGAAATCTGGAGAAGTCAGAAATAGTTGGGCAAAGTTGGTATGCACTTGGTAGGTGGGAGCTAGGCGAAATAGTATAAACCAGGCTGCATATCAACAAAATGTTTTGAAGCAACACTTATTAACACCCATACATTTACATATGTGCACTCAAGGACTCGCTTTTTGTCAAAAATCATAAGTTTGACAGAGCGCGAAATTTGTTTATCATGTTGTGACATAATCATTGTCAAGTGTCACTTGAGTTTGGAGCGTTTTAGCGAGAAATTCGAAAGCTATATTTTAAAAATAATATAATTTAAAAGTAATAAAGATTTAATATTGTCTATCTAAGAAATAAGAGCAATTAGAGATGTCAAATTGCGGCAAACTGAAAGTACATACATAGTGTACTACTAAGTACAAATATACATACCTATATGTATGATATGTCCGTCTGTATCCAACATGATGTTCCCGTTGTGTCTGTCCTTGATTTGGAGCAGGAATCCGATCACGCTGTATGCAGCCATTGATGTGAC
Organism: Timandra comae; assembly: GCA_958496195.1. Classification (NCBI taxonomy): domain Eukaryota; kingdom Metazoa; phylum Arthropoda; class Insecta; order Lepidoptera; family Geometridae; genus Timandra; species Timandra comae. The sequence goes on along the minus strand of OY292372.1, from coordinate 6,865,420 downwards.
GAAGCATCTTCGGGCAGCCTGTATATAAATTTATTTATTTTAGTAATAGAACCATATAATAACTTAGTATAATAAATTAACATATGTATCAATAATTAAGGTTCCTTTAAAAGCGCTCATGGTCCATTGCTATCCGCGGATCACTTGTGATCGTGCGGTTAAGCAACGTCTGTGATGGGTCATTACTAAAAATTACTTTTAATTTCATAAGCGTTTCCGTGCTTCGGAGGGCACGTAAAGCCGTCGGTCCCGGTTGTCGTACTAACATTATCGACAGTGGTTACGGGTAGTTAGAGCCCTCAAAAGTCTAACATTCAGTTTAACCAAAAAATGTCGTATAGCCCTCTGGGTTGTGAAGGTCTGATGGCAGTCGCTTCACGTAAAATACTGACATTCCGCCAAATCTGGTTAAACTGAAAACCGACCCAAATAGACATGGGTTAAAGGTTCGGAAAAGAGAAAAGAGAGAATTAAGGTTCCTTTACATATTTCAATAATATTTCAACCATAAGAGACAAATTTACAATGTATTATGGCGATCAGTCTTTAGTTAACAGGCCGAGTTCGAGTTGTTTGGAAAAATAACCTTATTTAAACGTAAACACATCTCAAAGTTGCACAAACCTGGAACTCCCTGGTGGTTTCATCGCCGTATTTCTTGATAAAGTATTCGTACATTCCGATGTCTGTTTGTCTGCCCAGTTGGTCACGTGACTTCGCATTCGGCACACATTCTATTACACCACACTACAAAATAAAATATTAATACTAGGTAGTTAAAAGCATAACTATTTGGGGGTCGCAAGTTTTTCAAACACTGCCTTTTGCCCGCGGCATATAAATTGTAGAACTTCTTTTTTATTTCAATAGAAAATATTATTTTAACGATTGTCTGTACATCTAGACGTGAATTTAAATAACTATGTTAAATATCAAATCTGTACGTGTTAAAGTTTTTCCGTAAAATGTCTACAAAAACAGTTTTATACAGATAAATTGTTGCATTAGAAGGGCTTCGTTTCGTTCACCCTAATAAAGATTTAGACTTTGACTTTGCTAATGTCATCATCATAATCGGGCAAGCAACGACTTACGTTAAACCTAAGAAGAATGTAAAAGCCATCTTACGCCTGTCATTGCATTCCATTAGGCGAGTTACAGCCTATTTAAAGTTAGAAAAAAAATAGGTAAACTTATATATAAACATACCCCAGGCGCAGTAGCGACGACTTTATAAGGAAACAAGTACAAATCGAGTCCGACTTGTTGGAATATGTTCTTGAACAGCGTGATCACTTGTAGCGCTAACATGTCCTGTCTGACGTCATCGCCCACTTTAAATATGGCCGCCTGCCACACCTCCGACGCTATTGACGTGTAACGGTCTTTGCCTTCTTCCTGTATTACGAAAAAATATAGAATAGAACACAAAATAATAAAATCTAGGAAAAAAGGCCTATATTTGTTGACACTTGATAAATAAAACTGATCTATAACATACAGATAGCTTAGTTAGTGACGTCATTCTAAATCCAATATGGCTGACTCCCAAAGATGGTGGACAAGTATTTTTTATACACTACCGTCATATGGACATCTAGTAATAGTTCATTTTCAAAAATGTTTTTATCATTATTTTTAATTAAACTAAGGCGAAAATCTACGAATACTTACCATAGGCACTTCCTCGCCAGAAGCGATCGCCATAGCGACCGCTTCCATTTCAGCTATACCGTACTTCCTGACTCTAAACCGAGCCAAGTAGGGCGCTTTGGCTGCACTCTGCATTGGTGTACCTGGAGGCAATATGATTAATAAATAAATGTAATTTTGTCTTTTGGTATATATCTAATTTTCTTTTTCTAAGGAACCTTTTCAAAAACGCATCTTTAGATGGCTCTATTGGACCCAGAGAGGTGGCGCTGCGATCTTATTTTACTTGATTTTTCTTAACAAAAATTTAAAATTTTAAAAACCCCCAACACAATTACTTTCAAACCCCCATAACTTTTAAACGGGTTAACCGATTTTCATCAAACATGTCTAAGAACACTCGCACGTAAGTCCCCTAAACTAAACTGAAATCGGTTCATCCGTTCGGGAGCTATGATGCCAAAGACAGATAGATACACACACACAGACACGTCAAATTTATAACACCCCTCTTTTTGCGTCGGGGGGTCGGGGGTTAAAAATCAAGATTTAAAGGGTGAACTTTTAAGTAGTCGTAGTAGACTAAATCGGAAAATATAAAGAATAGCAAAGCATTTTTCTCAATCTAATTTATACTTGTACATCTTTTCACAGCCCAGAGATGGCCTTAGAATGTAATAAGGATTATTCTGGATCCAACTTACCGCTTTTATAATCAATATCAATGACCATGGAATCTGGATTCGACGGGAGATAACAGCCTGGTTGTACCTGGACAAATTAATCGAACCTAAAGTGCACTCCATTATTTTATTTATTACGTTTTACAGCAGCCCGTGGTATTGTGGGTAAAACGGGCGATTGGTCCCGTGGAATTTGGGTGTTGGTAATGTCTCATGTTTTATTGCTAACCGAAATCAGTCCAGTAATTTCGGAGCTCTTAATAACAAACTGCACGATCAATAAGTAAATGCTGAATATCTTATATTTCTCCGTAAAGATCACAACTCAGTAAATCTACTTTCGTCAGTAATTCCCAAAGATCACCCATCACATCACCACTCACCGTAACTTTCTTCAAAGCTTCCAAACACGCTCGTTTCCGCTCGGCTCCCTTCGGGTACGGTCGTATAATACCGCTGATATCGGTGATCTGCTTGAAGAACTCGAATTCACGTTCGTAGAACGCTTTCGCCGGTCCCGAGAGAGTATCCACTATACTCTTGGTTAATGCTTCTAGTATGTCGAAGAGTGCCGCTGAAATTGTTATTTTTGTGGGGTTAGAAGAGATATGGCTCGAAGGATCAGTTTTTATGTAGAAGAGAAATGAACAAGGGGTGACTGGGAAGGTCAAACAATTGTAGTCTTAAAGTCAAGCAACAAAAAGTGATAAAGGTTGTAGACCTAGAGTTGCCAGTATTTAAGGGATAATAATAAAAAAAGAAACGAAAAGGAGAAAGAGAAGTGGAAGAAGATGTAGCAGATAGGAAAAGATATGTAGAAGAGAAAGGGAAAGAGCAGAGAAGGAGTAAAAGGGAGAGGAGAAGTAAAGGTTTGGTTTCTTTCTTTCGGTTTCTTTCGTTCTCTTACACTCGAATTGTGTAAGTACGTACTATCTTGATATTTTGTGAGATCAAAATCAGTCAAGCCATAAGGCTATCACCGATTTTGATATACTGCTATATGAGAAAAGAGCAAGACTCACTATCTTTATTATGCATCTCTTCGTCCGTGTACATGTTCGTGTGCATATTCCAAATCAACTGATGGGCGACCACTTGAGAGTTCTTGGCTAGGGACTTGATTAGCTCCGCTACGTAGCCCATCTGTCAAATAATGAAAGAGTAGTGTTAGAGGACTGTCAAATATAAATGTTTAGTACTATGTAAAAAAATATCTGTTTTAGTGACAGTGTGTATCTGTAAAGATTGGATTAAAAACGCTGCGCATGCTGCGCATGCCTTGCACATGCAGGTGGTGTTGTCATACAAATGAGAGTTCAATTGTATGCGCCTTCAATCCAATCTATCAAAATGACGCGACGCTATCACCGAGTCAGTTAACTTTGGGGCACTGTCAAAACTGTAGCTTGGGAGTCTATTTAACAATGGATACAAAAGAGATTTTACACAAAATTACAATATTAATTCAAATTTTGGCTATAGGGTAAGGGCGCCTTTCCACCGCCACACACACGGCCCACGGCCACGCAGCGTTGCACTACTGTGTCATACAGATGTCATTTCAATTGTATGGCAGCGCCGAGCGGCCGTGAGCCGTGTGCGTAGCGTGCGTGGTGGTGGAATCGCATCTTAATAAAGGCTTTTTTTACATAGTCCAAGAGGGGCATGTATAAAATAATCATCCCAATAAAGTTATTAGCTATTTAGACTTACCGTGTCATGTCTGAGCGCCTGCACCAGCTGCGGTATGTAGAGCAGCACGGCGGACGAGGGGTAGGAGGTGAGCGTGGCGACGGCGGTCTGCGCGGAGAGCGGGTGCGGCGGGAACTGGCGGCTGAAGTACGCCAGCGCCTCCACCGGCGACACGCGCGCCCACGTCACCATGTGCACCAGCTGTACGGGCGGACATACTCATTGTGCATCACAATGTAATGACACTGTATAGAGGGGTGAGCGTGGCAACGGCGCGCCGGTCGGTCACATCAGAATAGTCTAAAGGCTCTCTTCAAACTGTCCCTGTCAAACCACCAATAATATGGCGTCAAAGCAATATGGCGGCTAACAAAAGTTTACCGTCTTAATGATAAAGATGTAGGGAAGGTAGCTGATCTTACCAAATTTCTTCTAAATCAAATTAAAATAATAATAAATTGCCACGTACCTCATGAGCATCATTAAGCAAAGTTTCAGTAGTGACGAGATACTTCAACGCTTGCGGTATGTGACTGACGGCTGTAGGGAACGCTTGAACCTTCCTTCTGATCTCGGCTACTATACCCTCGTTTTTTAACCTTTAAATATGGAAAATAGTTATTCAAATAAAGCCATTTAAATATACCACTATTATAGTCATTAATTGAGAGATTTCTACGTTGACGTAAGTATTTTTTTTACCAAAACATTAGGAAAGGTCGAAAAATATTAGGTGACATTTTGAAGATTCGTAAGAACTAAAACATTTTTTCAACTGTCTACTGAGACTATCACGACATATAGACAGACAGACAGTGTATAATAGCTTCGCTTTTTTATCCATTCGATATGGGATCCTAAAAACAATGGGATAAACACCAATAAATAAGTTTTAGGCATACATCATCTAATTATAGTAACTGACCCCCAACTAAGTTCGGAACGTGTATGTATAACTAAACAAATAACTTACCTTTCAGGCAGAAAAACGCCAAGTACAGGACTGATCTCCCAGGCCAGTTTAGCGTAGTCCCTCCAAGTGCGTTCAGTGTTAGGTTTGGACCGCCAGGTGGCGATGTTGTCTTCGCCCGGCACCGCTTGCTCCACGCGCCCGTACGGGTTGTGCCACGTCACTAGGAATTCTATCTCTACTGCCTACGATATAAAGGTTATTATTGTTTAACAATATATTTATTGTGTTACTAGGAATTCCATCTCTACTGCCTACAATATAAGGGTCATTATTGTTTAAAAGTATATTTATTGTGTCACAGTAATTCTATCTCTACTGCCTACAATATAAAGGTTGTTTCTGTTTAGCAGATGTTATTGTATTAGAGGTGAGATTTGTTGATTGTAAAGACTAATTCAGTCTATATGAAAATGTTTGAAAACTATCATTATTATGTTGAACTTAAGGGCTACAATCAAAAATTAAAACATACTTGGAATACCCAAGACAAACAGAGTTGTTCTCATATACGCAAATGCTTTTCTTAAGGGGGGTATCGAACCCGTCACTTTGACACAGCCAGGATCACCACCACTTCATTATAATGTACAATGATGACTTTTAAAGGTCACTAAACTCATCCAATACCTCTGATATAATTTTACTATGCCGGAATCGAACCCATAATCTTCGGCATATCAATCACTACAAACCCCATCCCTCGATCCTCAAACACAATCACAATAACTTTAAAAGAACCAATCTTACCAACAACTCCAATATTAAATTCCGTTTCCTGACGTAATCTTTGACAAACGTGTCCTGGTTCTTAGCGGGCGGCTTGATGCTCCGATTGGACCGCTTGCCGGCGATACTGCCCGCGCCGCTACTTAGCGTTGTTGTTGACATCGGTACCTGGTACGTAGAAGAAATTAAATAATATTATGTATTATTTAATTAATTATTGAGTATATATGATATAAATAACATATTAAATTTTTAGACATAATTATAACTCTTATGGTGAAGGAAAACAATGGAAACCTGCACACATTTGCGAAGAAACTCTAAGATTGTATGTGAAGTCGACTGACTGTTTGACTAAGGCTTGATCGCCCTCATTCAGGGTAGGGAAATTATACGAGCTTATGATGATGATTCGGACCGGACACATATGGTCTTATTTGCGTTACATTTTAAACGTATTTTAACAAAACCTGGTTTAAGCATCTGACACTTGTCAGTCAAATCTGTCATTATTTCTTTGACAGTATTCAAAATTGTAAAACCTGGTTTAGTGCTAAACCAGACTAAAAATGTAACGAAAATAAGGCCGTTAGAGTACACATTTAGACCTAAACTAAGCTAAGCTTGTATATGGATACCAGACAACGAATAAACTACACATATTTTTTTATTAATAAGTTCATACTTTAAGGAATAATACTGTACATTATACTACGTGTAAATCGTTCTGGATACTAACAGATTCGCTGCGACTTTGTCCGGTTTTAGTTCGCACACTCACTGGTGTTGTTTCTTTATGGCCCTTCATTGCCTGACAACATTGATGTTAGGTAAATTAAATTAGAATTAACCTTAAATTAGGCGCACGTAACAGAAACATGGGATTGTTTTATCTCCGCAATTTTACTGGAATGGGAATAACAATTTAACAGACATTCATTCATTCGTGCGTTTATCTTTGACATTTCATTATTTGATAACGACAGAACTAAGTTGCCGGAGACTGAATACGTGTTAAAGGCAACTTTTACTGACTCACTATCAACCTATCAACACACAGTTTTAACTACTAAACAGATTGAGCTGTTTACCACAGAGAGAGTGATTATGACGTGGGCATCCGTTAAAAAAGAAAACAAGCGGGGCACGGCTGTTTTTACTTCCCTACTAATATTATAAACGCGAAAGTAACTCGCAAGCTTGTGATGGCTGCATTAGATCCCGAATTTCTCCCGAGATACGCTTCAGGGTGTGTTGCGGTACAAATATAAAGTCCAAATTCCCTTACCGTATTGATCCATCCCGTGGTCTGCCTACTGCCTATATCGCTGTTGTTCCATAACCCTTATCACTCAATCTTCACCCATACAAAACTGAGCCTTAACTGCACACACATAAGGTCCAAATTCCCTTACCGTATTGATCCATCCTGTGGTCTGCCTACTGCCTATATCGCTGTTGTTCCATAACCCTTATCACTCAATCTTCACCCATACAAAACTGAGCCTTAACTGCACACACATAAGGTCCAAATTCCCTTACCGTATTGATCCACCCCGTGGTCTGCCTACTGCCTATATCGCTGCTGTTGACTGACGATCGGTTGTCAGTCGGGGAGTTTGACGTGTACACGCTTTGAGCACTGCTTGGGCCTATAAGTTCGAATTCTCCTGGGGAATTAAAGAGTTTTGGTTGAAAAATGAGGTTTAAAGATGTGTACAGGGTGTTCAAAGATAGGTTATCAAACATGGGTATGGCTAAAATAGATATATAGGGTGTAATTTTTAAGTGTGTGTGAATAAAAAAAATCCTCAGAAATTGTGATCCAAAATTTGGTAAGGTTGTTTTTTTTATTGTAAAAAGTGAGAAAATTCTAAAATATATCATCAATTTAAAATTCAATATTTCTGATGAGGTCGATCTTATCGAACTTCTGAACAGATTTCTATGAAATATTAAGATATGTAGAAAAGTATTTGAAAAAATCAGACAAAATTGCCAGTCTTCAAAACAAAACTTACCACCAATATCGCTACTCTTCAAATACTTCTTATCCGAGTGCATTAACTGCCAGAACTTGATCAAGGATATAATATCTTCTCTCAGAGCGCCTGAACTTCTAGAAGGACACTGTAATCCTCTACAGAAGTAATCTAGACACACGCTGTATACGCGCTCTCGGAGAATGTTGCGGGCGAGCGAACGGGGCAATATGTCACCTTGGAGTAGTAAAAGTCCACAGGAAAGTAGCCTGTAAATGTATAAGGGTAAGGGTCAAATTGGCTTGTATTTGTTTTTGCAGTAAGAGTCAAATTGGCTTGTATTTGTATTTTAGTAAGAATCAAATTGGCATGGCAAGTGTTACTAAATGTTACTAAATACAATACCAAATGTTACTACAATTTTAAAAGTCACAGGAAAGTAAACTGTAAATATATTGGCGTACGGATCAAATTGCCATGTATTTGTTAATACAGTTATCTGCTTTTCTCAATTACCAGTTAATTTAGTTCTTACTCTTTATGAAATACGATTGAAAATGGAATGTACTTAGTATTAATTTTTTTTTGAAGTCAGAAGAATAGTGTTGTATTACAGTCTTTAAGATCAGGAAATAAGACTTTAGTATCAAAAGAATAAAGGTTAAAATAGTTTGAAATACTTACTTGAATCTCACACCAACAGCATCAACGTGTCTATTTATATGATCACGAACGTCACCTACAGTAATTGGTAATGTTCTGAAAAACACAAAAATAATTTTAGATCTTCACTTGAAAATAAACCTTATTTTAAAGTGCATAAAGTCCACAAAATATAATTTCAGATCTCAGATCTTTTGCTTAAAAGTAGTCCTTATATTTAAAGAACATAAAGTCTATAACATACAATTGAGTATTTGAAAAAAAAATCTTTTTGTGTTAAATGGAAAGATCACATAAAAGTTTTATAACAAACTATGTTTGTTTTTTGATTCTCTGCAATAATTAAAAAGTTACATTAAATTAAAAAAAATGAATTAAAATCCAGTACCGAGAACACGCCGATAGCTGTCTGTGACGTCATAATGTTAGTTTTGATTATTGTCGCGAACGCTGTACCATAGATTACTAAATAGTTACTACGCTGTACCATACACTTACTATAACATTATGACGTCACAAACATGACAACCAATTGTGGCGCGTTTACAGTCACGTGATTTTTATTTAAATTTTAACAATTTTTAATTGATTCTAATTAGTTTAAAAAAAACCTTATTAAAGTTTTTAACATTGAATATCGATATAATTAAATATAAAGTATAAAAAAATCATTAAAAAAACAGTAGTTATTTTTTTTCAAATACTCAATTCCGGATCTCAGATATTCCAAATAGAGAGACTCAATAAAGTCCATAGAAAAAAGCAAAATAATTAGAAAACATTCACTCAAAAACAGCCCATATATCAAAGGTCATAAATTCCATACCTGTGTAGCAAACTGGCGAGCATTTCCACCTTTTCAAGACTATTGTATTTGGCGGTTTCAGCTACTTCACAAAGATATCGGACCCATACTGCGTGTGGAGCCACGAATGGTGGTTTTGGTTCTAATTTGGCACCTGTTTAATAAGAAAATAATCTTATATACAACCAACCAAACCGTGTGAAACCGCGGGGCACAGCTAGTTATAGATACATATAATTTTTCCTTTTAAACCTTTATCATATTTTTTAGCTTGCTTGATTTCGAATAACTCTTTATCTATATAAACCATCAATTAGTCAAATGGTTACTAAATCGGCAGTTAATGACCACTTAGTCTGGATTTCTACTTTTTAATATCTACATACGATTATATGACAAAACTTGAGGGGAATATCAGTTTCTCTTGCTACGCAGATAGCAATAAAAGTAACTGATTTCTATAGCAGTTTTAATCTTTGATGGCATGACATTTCTGAATACGTTAGAGTACTTTAATTTCATATCGTCAATCAATAGTTCCATTTATTTGAGTACTATACCTTCATAAGCAGCCAAAGGGCTAATTTCATCATGCTGCTTCGAGAACAATCCCATCTTCCGATCCACAGTACATTGCCATGCCGCGAATATCTCTTGAAGTAATCTCAGTTCGAGGTCGGGGCGGGCTGTGGTGAGCCACTGCCAGCACTCCACTGCTGTGGTCACTGCGTCTTCCGTGAACACGTCAACTTGGGACCATGCTGGAAAGACGGAGGAAAATGAGGCATATCGCAGATTAAATTATCAAGGTTTTATTAATATCAGTATCTACGCGGGTAGCATGAAAGTGTGTGTGTGTGTGTGACCGCGCGCGAACGCACGTTCATGTGTGTATGTGTGTGTGCGTGCGTATGTATGTGTGTGTGTGTGTGTGTGTACGTACCGACAGCGTGCAGCAGGTGCCGTGCGACGGGCGCGTGGTGCTGGTGGTGCTTGGCGTGCACGAGCAGCGCGGCGCAGCGCCACAGCGCGGCGCGGTGCAGCGCCTCCGCACTGCGCGCCTCGCGCAGCGCCGCCACCAGCCGCGCGCCCACGCGCCACACGCCCGCCTCGCCGCCGCCCTCCGCGCTCACTGCACCCGCCACCTATACATACCCCATTTACAGTATACAGACACCGCACTGCCCCCCATACACACAGCCAGCGGATCGCTCCCCCATATATACAGTCAGTGGACCGCCTCCCATAAACAGTCAGCGGACCGCCCCCCACCGCCAATGCACTTACGACTCTAGAATTGCAGATGCCCATAGATGACCTACTATCAGATAAGCCATCTACTCGACAGCACTCACCTCCCCGGCGTACCGGCTGCGCTGGCTCACAACAGCCAATAAGGCGGCGGAGTCGTGCGTGACGCAGAGCGGGCGCTTGTCGAGCGCGGCGCGCGGGAGCGGCGCCGACAGCCGGTTGAGCCCCGCCGCGCCCAGCAGCGCGCCCGTCGCCAGCGCCAGCCCGCAGTGGTGCCACAGGGTCGAGTTCGGCACCTGCACACACACAATACACATTTAACCACCGAAACCGGGCACACATACACTTAATGAGGCCGTACACTGACACGGGAGGCTGAGAGGACTCTTACAGCCGCGGTACGGGCTGGGAACGTCCCTTAAGACTTAGCAATCTATAAAATTTTGTATTTGCTCACGTCAACTTAAAAACATTGCCATAAAATACGAAACAGCGTGATAGATAAACTGGATAACACACATACCTGATTGAGATACTCCTGCAAGTGAGACCGCGTGGACTGCGGCGCCCACTTCATCGCCTCCTGTACTATACCGTGACAACGGTCCGCGAAATCTTTCACTATGCTCTGAAACAAACAAATCACTACATAGTATAAAACAAAGTAGCTTTCTCTGTCCCTATGATCTTTAAAACTACGCAACAGATTTTAATGCTGTTTGTTTTAATAGATAGATAGAGTGATTCAGTGGGAAGGTTTTTAGCATAATTTTATCCCCATATTCCTACGAGAATGGGAAATACGCGGGTGAAACCGCGGGGCGCCGCTAGTAGTTTATAAAATTTAAATCGAAGAATAATTGAAATAGATTAATCGAAATCGGGCAAGAGTCAAGTTTCAAGCAAATTCTTGTTCTGAAGTTTATCGCATGTCTAATTTGAGTCGGTTTTTAGTTAAACCAAATTCAGTATTCAGTAATTAACTACTGGATCGATTTAGGTGCAATTTGAAACAAATCTTTTTTATAACCGGAACTAGCAAACCCGGCGAACTCCGTTTCGCCACCAAAAAAGACTTTCCCGCTTTTCTGTGAATTTTTTCCTGAATTTTCTTTGCTATAAACCTCACGGAGCCCGAGATCTTTTCAACGAATGCAAAACCGTGTAAATCGGTTCGTGCGTTCTGGAGTTATCTAAGGAAAATCCGACTTATTTTTATATATTAGATAACCATATAGGATACTTTTTAGTCCAAAATATCCACAGAATTTACGCGGACTAAACCACAGGGCACTGCAAATTATAATTATTCCTATAAATAAATAAAATATTACCAACCTCTCGTCCCTCCAAAGTGTCTTGCAGTTGCATCGTGAAGTCGGTGCCGGGCACTTTCAGTAATGGCGTCTCTTGGTTCGCATCCAGCTCGAGACTGAAGCTTAATACTTGTAGAATGTCTAACATTGACCAGAGGACCTGAGAACGATGAAAGTTATTGTAAAATGTACTTTATGGACTTATGATAAAGGTCTAATTTGACTGGCCAACTATTTGTGTCTAAACTATACTATACTACGGACATGTTATTGTAAAATGTTTTTTATGGCAAACAGCTCAAAACTTAATTTCGATTGGCCAATAATTTGGTCTGGCCTCTTCTACAGTGCGGTGGCAAAAATGAATTTGTTTTTATTATAAATTAATAAACCAATATAATTTCAATAATGGAGTCTCTTGGTTCGCGTCTAACTCGAGACTGAAGCTTAGCATTTGTAGTATGTCTAACATTGACCATAGGACCTAAGAATTTTAATACATAGTTGTTATTGTAAAATGTACTTTATGCACTTATGATAAAAGTCTAATTTGATTAATGGTATTTTATGGCTCGATTTAAAGATTTAAATTGACAGGCCAACTTTCTTCGTCCGAACTATACTATTACTTGATTGCAGAAAACGACATCATTCGTACTTTTTGGACTCGAAGTGTAATGTATAAAGGCTATAATAAATACAATGTTTATATTGATAGATTTCGTCTGAACCAAATCTTGCTACATCTATATCATCGAGAATATTCTAAATTCAAACACAAACCTGACAGTTCCACAATAAATGCGGGAACCTATCAACCAATCCCGCGAGCCATTTGTCCGCGACCCTCCTGATCTGTTTGTGTATATGATTGAAGTTGACCAATAGGAACTGCGCATGGCCCTCTAGAGCCCTCTCGCGGGCTTCGTCTTTCACTTTGTTTGACATTACGTCTAGAAACTTCTGGAATACTTTGTCGCCGACACTGAAATGAAAGAAATAAAATGGAAGATTATGAAGGAAATGAGTAAAGATGCAGTATCAGCATGGAATCTGACTACAGGGCAAATTATATTTCTCTGAAGATAATAGAGCCGTTAGAAGGAATAGGCGTTTCTCATCAATGCATGTTGATTTCATACAAATAACATTACAGAAATTAAAAACAGAACATGCCCGATTATGTCATCTCTCAAACAGAAAAATACTTAATCGAATTCGATTCCATCATTTGAGAGCTAAGCTACAGATAGACATACAAATACACATGTTAACGTAATACGTTTTAGTGTATGTTACAGATTAGAAATGGCGCCCACCAACTGCCATATTTATTTATCAAACGTCAAAGTGACTTACCAAGAGACACACTGCCACATGCCCGCCTTGTCTTTCTGTAGCGCTGAGTCGCTCAAATACTCTATTATTGGTTGTAGGCTCGGTTCTGGCGAGTTGGTGACTCTGTGGAACAAAAGGAGGGTAACATAATACGAGACATCACTAAAAATGGCTTATTATTCTACCTATAATATAGGTACTAGGTACAGTCACGGAATGAAAAGGTTCGTCACCTTAAAGTCGGTTTTCACTTGCACTAGTATTGCAAGAAACAATTATGCCAACATACAAGTATAAAAAACAGTGATGCTAACATTTAAATAAACCCACCAAAAACATTCTGTAAAAAACTAGCCAAGTCTCGATGGAGCTGCTTGTTTATCTCTAAAAAGTAATGCAATCTAGACAAACTCGTGCCAAGTCTAAGGTTCCTTACTGCGATTTCTTTATTATTATAGTTAATGTTGTGTGACCTGGCCGTTGAAGGGTACACATGTATACAAAGGTACAAAACTAGGTGCTCCATGACACCATTGCACCAATCTGTCGCCAGAACCGCTACCCATTGACGATAGAAAATTACCACTTGAAAAACGTTGATTCAATATCCAGTCAATTGTAGGCTTGATGAAGCTGCGTATTTTAATAATGTAATAACATTACGTGTAAACAAAATTGACTTGTACCCACTACTAACGTTTTAAACAATGTTCAACGGCCAAGTCACACAACATTAACTATAATAATAAAGAAATCGCAGTAAGGAACCTTAGACTTGGCACGAGTTTGTCTAGATTGCATTACTTTTTAGAGATAAACAAGCAGCTCCATCGAGACTTGGCTAGTTTTTTACAGAATGTTTTTGGTGGGATTTCATTTATTTTTGTTGAAACGTGTTTATATTGATTTATTTTATTAGATTCTCTTATTTGACACATTTTTTTTCTTTTTAGGAGTAGTATTTTATTATTAAACGCCCCGCGGTTTCAACCGCGTAGTTCCCGTTCGCGTTTCCGTGGGAATTTCGGGATGAAAAGTATTCTATGTGCTTCTCCTGGTTCTAAGCTACCTCTCCACCAATTTTCAGCCAAATCAATTCAGCCGTTCTTGAGTTATAAATTCCCGTTCCCAATCCCGTGGGAATTTCGGGATTAAAAGTATTCTATGTTCTTTTCCTGGTTTTAAGCTACCTCTTCACCAATTTTCAGCCAAATCAGTTCAGTCGTTCTTGAGTTATAAATTCCCGTTCCCATTCCCGTGGGAATTTCGGGATTAAAAGTATTCTATGTTCTTCTAATAGTTTTAAGCTACCTCCCCACCAATTTTCAGCCAAATCAATTCAGCCGTTCTTGATTTTAAAATTCCCGATCCCAATCCCGTGGGAATTTCGGGATCACAGGTATCCTATGTCCTTTTCCTGGTTCTAAGCTACGTCCTCACCAATTTTCAGCCAAATCAGTTCAGCCGTTCTTGAGTTACAATTCCCACTCCCGTTCCCGTATAATTCCCGTTCCCGTTCGATTATCCTAGTTTTTATAGTTTTCCCTTTATGTGGCCATTAAACCCTAACTCTGTACCAAATTTCAGCTCCCTAGGTTTATGGGAAGTACTAGTTCTATTTTGATGATCATGAGTGAGTGAGTGAGTGAGTGAGTGAGTGTCTGTCTAAAATGCGAAACTTTGCTTTCGCTTAACTTCGGAACTAAATGACCTACAGACTTGAAATTTTATTTTAAGTATGTGATTGTATAGCTTACTGGATGACGAAAATTTCAGCGTTCTGGGCTTATCCAGAGGTTGTCAAATAGGGGCCTGAAAATGCGGCGAAAGGGTTCCTGTAAAGGATGGTACGGCAGTGTTTGCTTCGCGCTCGACTTGGCGGGGGGCACTGCCGTGCCCCCAGATAGAATGACGTTTGCTATCGAATAAGGTTTTACTCGATTTTTCTATGCTTTTTTTAAACACTGCCTTTTGCGCGCGGCATATAAAAACCTCTTTGATATTTTGCAATGATGACATTGACCGATTGACAATAGTTTTAACAGAAATAATAATGGCAGTTTGAACCAACAAGAAGGTTTTAGTTTATCAAAAATCTTGTTGACAAGATATTTATCCTGTCAAACAACACTGATCTGAATAATTTTGAACTTTATTATCGAGCAGTAGAACATTATTTTCCCTAACCCGAGTCTTTTCTGTACCATAGTTTCAAAAGGTAATATGTTTTCGCGACACATTATACGAATCAATTTGAAAATTGACGAACCTTTTCATTCCGAGACTGTACATATTTGATAACAAGAAATGATGTATCTACTTGATTACAAATTGCCAGACTGAAGACGATACTAGGTTTAAATAAGTTTTGTTATTTGTTAATTCCCACATTTTGAACAAAGTCTAGAAACTCTCCTACTTCATTGGTCTGAGAATGGAACCACAGACCTCTTGGATGTAATGCAACTGAATAACTGACAAACTGTCTTATTGTGGAAAACAGCATCTGTGGTGACTTAAACCTCATAGAAGCAGTTTAATATTTAACGGCTTCTGTAAGTCTAAAAACACTCACCTCAAAGTCTCCAACCAATAAACGCTCAGTATATACATACACGGCGCAAACGTCAACTTATTGACAAACACTGTCACTTCAGCTTGATGGTCCAACAAATTTAGAATCTGTGTCTTCAGCTCTTGCAGTTCATTCATCGAGACCGAATCATTCCTTACAGCTGACGTGTATTGTAATTCGCGCATTTCCGAACGGAGTGACGTTTGTGACACAAGGTAAGGAGATTTGACAGCTATCTCTTTGACACCTGCGTACCACTCCTGTGGCCATAGACCTATGAATACGATAGATGTGTCAGTTTATGTGTGATTTGGTGTGATAGCCTAATGTTTGTTGCGATTTTTGTCTTACTTTTGTTTAAAAATAGAGTTATGTTTTATGATTTAGTTTCTTTTTATTAACTTCTTTAGAATTTACTTTAACTTCGTGTACAATTGTAAATATTAATTATTCTACCCTATAACTGAATGATAATATCCACCACAAACAAGGGTGTCACGGAAGAGTATGTTATCTCCTTCAAATTTTAAAAATTACTCGAAAACTAATTTTCACAACTCACATTAAGTGTTAATCAAATTAAAAAATAACCACTCAAAAAGCATTCCTAATAATATTTAACCTACATCAAAGAAAACGTACTAAACACTGCCAACTATCGTATGAAGCACACTCTTTAAAAATAAAACACACACTACAAACTCTTTGGTTTTCAACTCTTTGAATTGTTAGAAAAAAAAAGAAAATGTCATACGGTATCGTATGTGTACGACTTTAGATTGATTTTTTGATGCTATATTGAGTAATACATTGGAATTCCACAATAATTTGTTAAATAAAAAGTTTCGACGAAAATCGGTCAAAATAAAAAGATCAATCAATCAAATGTTCATGTAACATTATTATAGATAAGATTAACCTTTCTATAAATTACATATCTGCGGTAAAAATCACCGATCTGTCACTGTCACTGTCAATATAGCATCAAAACCAAAAGAAAAATAAATATAATACAAAAAAATAAATAAATAAAATATCAAACTCTCTATGAAGCATCTTTACTCACGCTTTCGCATAGCTACAGGCGTTGCCATAGAAGAAGAGACAATAAGACGTTTAAATATATCTATACATAAAACAGTAAAGTACAATATAATATGGTATTTAGAATAGTATATATAGGTAAGGTATATGTGTGTTTGTTTGAGTGGAGATAAATATTTTTAATACTAATATTATAAAACTGAAGCGTAAAGGTTTTGACACAAAATGAAATATTGTAAAGGATTAGATACCGATCTCAGTAATTTTAAATGAAACTGGTCGATTTTTTCGATCAACTAGAACCAAATTCGGCAAATTCAATCGAAATATTTCGACGTTAGATACTATATTTTAGCGCGGCTATAAAACAGTTTATTTTTGTTTTAAATTTAATTTTAAAGTGGCCAGTATAACATTTTATTTACAAGTGTGGTCACAGAACACATTATATTAGATACTTTTCATATTTCGAAGCTATTCACAAAAAAAAAACAAAATTTATCTCTACTCAAACAACAAAATTGATAAGAAGAAAGTGTGCTCGAGTTATTTAGTTTGACTTTACATTAGCATTTCAATTGGTGGGTTTAATTTATATAATAAATATTATTATTTATAACATTTTGGGGATGATATTTACCTGATTCAGCCGCCGTGAAGCCCATAACGACGCAGTACAGCCAAAAGTCTTTGAAAAGCTTGTGTAGACGTGGCTTAGGGTTCTTTATAGGAGGTAGTCGCTTGACTAGTGTCTGTAAGATAGAAAGATATTGTTTTTGGACAACATTTTTGAAAGAATTGTGAGATTAGAATTGTGTTATTTAGTTGATGTGGTCATGTGTGGTTTCTTGTTTAGTCCTTCGACTGGGATAAAACATCTATAAGTACTTACTTTTTTATTTACAAGACAAAATCATCAACTAATGTAAACGACGGGTAACAATACATATAGGTAATTTTGAAGAGTGTTTATATTTTGTTTTTTTTTTAAGTTCTGATACGTCAGAGTTTTCAAATTCTCGCCGTATGGGTGTATGGATGGATGTATCTATGTATGAAGAGATGAATATATATGTATGAATGTACGAATGTATGGATGAATAGATGAATATTTATACGATGTATGTTTCCGTACATACCGCAATAACAGGTATAAGCACGCCCAGGTTCCCGGCCGAGGCCGAGGCCTTGAGTACGGGCGCGGGCGAGCGGTCGGTGGCGCGCTCGCCGCCCAGCCCCAGCTGCACGAACAGCTCCAGCAGCCGCGTCACCAGCTCCAGGTGTATGAACGTATGTATGTATGTATACATACCGCAATAACAGGTATAAGCACGCCCAGGTTCCCGGCCGAGGCCGAGGCCTTGAGTACGGGCGCGGGCGAGCGGTCAGTAGCCCGCTCGCCGCCCAGCCCCAGCTGCACGAACAGCTCCAGCAGCCGCGTCACCAGCTCCAGGTGTATGAACGTATGTATGTATGTATACATACCGCAATAACAGGTATAAGCACGCCCAGGTTCCCGGCCGAGGCCGAGGCCTTGAGTACGGGCGCGGGCGAGCGGTCGGTGGCGCGCTCGCCGCCCAGCCCCAGCTGCACGAACAGCTCCAGCAGCCGCGTCACCAGCTCCAGGTGTATGAACGTATGTATGTATGTATACATACCGCAATAACAGGTATAAGCACGCCCAGGTTCCCGGCCGAGGCCGAGGCCTTGAGTACGGGCGCGGGCGAGCGGTCGGTGGCGCGCTCGCCGCCCAGCCCCAGCTGCACGAACAGCTCCAGCAGACGCGTCACCAGCTCCAGGTGTATGAACGTATGTATGTATGTATACATACCGCAATAACAGGTATAAGCACGCCCAGGTTCCCGGCCGAGGCCGAGGCCTTGAGTACGGGCGCGGGCGAGCGGTCGGTGGCGCGCTCGCCGCCCAGCCCCAGCTGCACGAACAGCTCCAGCAGCCGCGTCACCAGCTCCAGGTGTATGAACGTATGTATGTATGTATACATACCGCAATAACAGGTATAAGCACGCCCAGGTTCCCGGCCGAGGCCGAGGCCTTGAGTACGGGCGCGGGCGAGCGGTCGGTGGCGCGCTCGCCGCCCAGCCCCAGCTGCACGAACAGCTCCAGCAGCCGCGTCACCAGCTCCAGGTGTATGAACGTATGTATGTATGTATACATACCGCAATAACAGGTATAAGCACGCCCAGGTTCCCGGCCGAGGCCGAGGCCTTGAGTACGGGCGCGGGCGAGCGGTCGGTGGCGCGCTCGCCGCCCAGCCCCAGCTGCACGAACAGCTCCAGCAGCCGCGTCACCAGCTCCAGGCGCGCCGCCGTGCCGCGCACGTGGGCCGCCACCACGCCCAGGGCGTTCAGCACCGCGCCCGACACGTGTCTGGACATACAGCATACACGGGTCATACAAACAAAAGACATAACAAAACCTGCCCTTTATAATAAAAGTGTCTAACTTTCATCGCGTCATGCGCAGTCAGCACGCCTAGTGCGTTCAGCCCCTGTTGTCACCATGTACCCCTCATCCGTCAAGCTGCGTTGACACAATTCGACAGCTCGGCCCGATTGTTTTCGGACGTACTTGGACTTGGTGAAATTGTAGTAGCAGTAGTGAAACGAAATGGCGAATACTCATTATTGATGAGATAGAGATAGAGAGAGAGAGAGTACTCATTATTGATGAGATAGAGATAGAGAGAGAGAGAGAGAGAGAGAGAGAGAGAGAGAGAGAGAGAGAGAGAGAGATGCTAAATGTGAATAACAATGGAAATAAAAGGAAAGATTCGAGTGCATTGTTATACTAGTAATAGAGCTTACTCTTATGAATCCATCTGTTCTAGAATCAGGCTCAGTAGCGAATACTGAGACAGACCTATGTCTAACGATATATTACACGTACCTATACTGCTTGCGATCGTCAGTGTGCTGGTAGGCGGCGCTGGCTGCCTCCACCGTGATGACGGTGAACATCCGCATGATCTCGTCGTGCGCCGGGCCCTCGGGGCTGGCGAGTGCCATACACCCGAGCTGGTCCACTATCAGGGTGTCCAGGGACGATGGTGCTCTGCATAGTCTGTTGGAAGTGGAATTGGTGTGAATATTACAAAAACATAAAAAGTAAAGTATTATCAGCAGAATTAGCGCATGAACAGCAATGGTTTTCAGAGTATTGCTTTCGCCGTGTTTAGGAATATAAGATAGGCTATTTTCAATTGACTTAAATTCTGACTTAAGATTTGCTTTTTTTTATTTGACTCAGGGCTCCCATGTTAACAGCGGCAACCATTACTCAATAAAGCGGCAACCATTAGTCAATATGAAGTATTTTTTATGCATTTTTCTCTTTAATCACATGTGATTATTTATAAACACAAAAAATTACGTAACTGACGCCGTAGAAGCAAAGTATCGGTTCAGAAAGATCTAGTAACTTTAACTTCCTACTATAAAAAACCTACTTACCTCTGTTGAAAGAACTGCAGTATAGTATCGGTTGTTTTGGGCGTGTCTTTGAGCGCGACCGCCACGTGGCCCAACATTATCACTATGTTCGTACTGATGAGGGAGGATTCACTGGAACAATACACATTACTTTAATCATAATATTTTTCTAACGCACTTGCTCATAAACGGGCTCTAATTTGCACAAAATCTTTGTGCAAAATCAGACCAATAATGACACCTCTTATTCACGAAAGAGTTATAATTTATTTTTAAAGTTTCGTTGCAAAAGCGAATCGCGTTTGCAACAAATCTTGGAAAATGCTGCGAACCGCGAAATTTTACGAATAGCGAAGTGCTACGTATAGCGTAATTTGCTACGAATCGCGAAATATGCGACGACTCGCGAAATTTGAATGCATTGTGCGGTAATTTGAGAGGCCTTACCTTGCCGTAACACAGTTTCTAACTAGCACGGGAGGTAATGTCTCGATAATTGCTCAAATGTACTTATTGTAACAAAAACTTCATAAATAAATTGATTTGATTTTGTCTAAATCCTAAAAGAATTGTGTGAATCACCATCTGCCTTATTTGCGTTGCATTTTTAGTCCGGTTTAGCACTAAACCAGGTTTTACAATCAATTTTGAATACTGTCAAAGTGACAGATTTGACAGACAAGGTGTCAAATGCTTACCAGGTTTTGTTAAACCAGACTAAAAATGCAACGTAAATAAGGCAGCATAAGAATAAATTCTAATAAACTCACCTATCACTAGTCTCCGCAGTAAACAGCCTGTTGCTGACAGACCCTACTAGCGCGGGCACGCAGTACGGGTCCACCGTAAGCGCGGCCTCGAGCGCCACGCACAGGTTCTCGATGGCGGCGTCTCGAAGCTTCTCGAACGGCGTCGACTTCACTGGAACGCCCGTCTCCGTGAGACCTTTTAGTTCTTTGCCTTGTACTGGAATGGGAATAATTAATTGTAAGATCCTGTTGTCTCTTACTGGTGACATTAGTATTGTGAGAAGGTATAGGCGTAAACACCTCGCGGGCCTTATGCATGTTGGTGATTGCAAATCCAAGTCATTTATTTTTTGACCCCATATTAAATTTGGGATAAAATTAAAATATTCCATACACTATATGAGCACGAGACTCGCCAACTAATGTCTCGGGGTGATGAACGCAGTACAGTGTTGTATACTGTGTCTGTAATGGGCAGGCTCGTTTCGTTACTTAAGAAAAAAAAGATACCTTAGTATAAATATACTCACAAGTAACCTTCATATGTTCCTTCCCAGTTTTCTCCAGCTCCAGCTTGTGGAGTTTGAACAATATAGGGGAAGGAGTCACGAGGAAATCCCGCAGGCAGTATATCGAAGTGTTCGCTATCGTCGGGAATTTGGTCGCTAGCTTACCGAGGCCCTGGAACGTATATATACTTTATTATGAAAAGTATAGGAGCGATAGTCGATTAAAATGATGTGGGTGATTAAAAGTCATTTATGTTTGTATATTTTTTAGGATATGTCTATACTATAGTGTTTGCTGTCATCGGAAATTTGGTCTCTAGCTTACCGAGGCCCTGGGAACGAACATAGACTTTATTAGCTAAAGTTTAAGGGTGTTTTTCGAATAAATTGAAATAAGTGATTACGAGTAATTTTCGTTTGTATATTTTTAGGACATGTCTGTACTATAGTGTTCGCTATCGTCAGGAATTTAGTCGCTAGCTTTTCAAGTCCCTCGGAACGATTGTAGGCTTTATTAACTAGGGTTTAAGGACGGTTTTCGTTTAAGACGATTAAACCATACTTTGATTCATAATCCTCATAATCCACAGTAATAAAAAGACCTTATTGCAAGCTGCCAAGGTTCAAAATCGAAAAACAAAACTTACTTCCAAACAGACCATCAATAAAGGCATATGTGCCAATATCAATTTGTGATTATGATTCGAATTTATCTTTTCTGTTAAACGTCCACACAAGGAATCAGCGCCTGAAAATTAAAAAACAATACATTAAAATTAAAAAAAATATATATATAAAAGTATGTTAGTGACAGTCAACGAAAAACCCAAATGCAAAAAACCATATGTATAATCCAATATACAAAGGAATAACGACCTAACCTAAATTAAAATAAGGTTTAAATTGGTAAGCTAATTTTACACATCACGTCAAAAAAAATTGTAATGGCGGTGACATCTGTCAAATGGGATATTGATGAATTGACATTTAAAATGTTATTTACTCAAAAAAACTACATTATACTCACACAATATTAGTATTATAATGAAAAAGAAAATGAAATTGTTCAATTTTCTTTGCGTTTGACAAAGAGGAATGTCACAATAATGAAAGTGAGGTTAATGACAATTTAGGAGGCTGCGATAATTATTAACGACCCATTCTTTGAGATCAACAATTAAAAAACTCATTGTTTCTTAATTAGTAACTGTTTTGTTCACTGAATCAAGTGAATACTCGTAGTATTTACAAAATTATTTAAGAAATCTCATGATAAAATGTATTTTAAAAAGCAAATAAAAACTATTTTATTGTTCACCTAGAAAATAATTTTGAAATGAAGATCTTTCCATAACAAAATACGATACAAACGTCAAAATGAAATGTCAAATTTGACATAATGTTTGACACTTTCTTTTATGGCTCTATTGCTTTATTTTTTTTACCATTTTTTTTGTATACCCATGAATGTTACAAGGAGGGGGTAAACTCAACAAACCGACATACAGAGATACCTATTAATATAGTTAGAGCGTTTATTAGAGCTGGCACGTTAAAGTCCTCATCCACTGTGAAATGATAATATTTATTTAGTTGTTATTTAATATTTATATTACAAAATTAGCATTAAGATATTTTAGTCTCTAGATATTATTATGCTGTTTCTTTCTCATCCACACTGATTACAGATTATACATTTGTTTTTGTACGAAAAAAACAAGAAAACACAAACTAGAAAAAATGAGTATATTATATTACACGTCGCCATCAGTGACAAAAATTAATCCGATTTATTTATCTTGTTATTAAGGACAAAGTTCTAAGTCTAAGAACAACATTGAAGTAACATAACTACTATCCTTTAATTTCTTCTCAAATCATAGCAAATATATAACCAAATGACAGCAATTTCATCTCACCAAACAGACCTCATACACCACTAAAATCAACCTAAAACCACCTCTATCACAAAGGCATAAAGTCCACCCACCTGTCTCGTCTCCAATCGCCCATACCAACAGATCTACACACGCTGAATTCGCCATCACATTGACTTTGAACTTATTCACTGAAGCGTAGTTAGTCTCTCTGTCTTCCCGTTCTGAAGCGTCGTGATGACGGCTTTGTAACTCTGTTTGGCCACTTAGGAATAGGCATTTGACGAATTCCTGGAATGGTTAAGTTGTTTTGAACCTTGTGGTGATAAGGTTAAGGTTTTTATTTGACTGCGGATTTATAGCTTTCATTTTTGCTTGAGGTCTTTTGCGACTGATTGGACAATCAGTGTAACATCTATTCACCCCTTTTTACCACCTTCAAGGACAATTTAAAACTCAAACTCAAATGTGGTGATGGATATACTGGTACACACTTCATGTTACACTTAACAAACATGGAAGACTCAAAAACAATTTGTCTATTAAGACTTGATCCAAACGGGGATTTGATCCTTTGGGCATGGGCAACTATGTTCGAAATCAAAAAAATATGAATTTAAAATAGTACTCCTCCTCACCTGTACATCTTTAGTGAAAGGTCCAGGTAGATCCTTCTGATGCTGCAGGAGTTCTCTCAACAGTGTCACCATGACTAGGTTCAACGTTTCAGAAAACGATTTGTATGGAAACACCTGGAAAATATATTTAGGTAAATATGTACCTTAATGCATGTGGCATAAGGTTTATTAAATATTAGTTTAAAATTGACTTCGTTGTCCGCCTTAAATATTTCCACTGCCAGAAGACTATCAAAAAGTCATGATACCCTTTGAAAATATAAAGAAAATTGTTTCTAAAAATAGATATGTTTTTTATCTTACTTGTATCTGTCCAGAAGCATAAATATCCTCAGCTTCCTCATCCAGAAACGCCAACAAATCTTTGGTCAACAACTTCTTGGCCAACGACAATATAGACTGCAAATACGTCACATAGAACTGCACATTGATCCTCTTTTCTGGAGACTCAGAGAACCTCATGTACGGAAACTGGTTGAAACTGGATCCGAATTTGTTGAAGAAGTAAGTGGTAGGATCGTATGGTACTGAGCTATAGCTGTGTAAGGAGGCTCGTTTCAACGTTGATCCAGCACTGTCAACTGTGTCATTGCCGTTTTCAACTTCAGCTGGGTTTAAATTCCCTGACAATGACCTGGGTATAATAGGCCTGAACTGAGTAAACTTCCTCTTCTTATCTAAGGTCGAATACTCAAAACTTGGCTCCGGTTCCTTAGCCTTAGTCGGACTAGGCGGCTGAGGGAACAACCTACACAGCAAAGGGGGATCCACAGTAGAATACCTCCCCATAGAACGAGCCAAGCCAATAAGGATCGGTATTGTACTTTTGCAAAGCTGCAACTTCGATACAGTTAGTGAGTAATCTTTGGTATCGTAGCACGCGATTATGGTCTTTGTGAGACTTGACATTAGTTCTATTTGGGCTGTAATAATCTCTTCCCGGAGGGAAGGTAGTTTGGTGGCGACATCGGAGAGCAGAGTGTTGAGGCAGAAGCTGAACTTCTCTGACATTGGTATTCCTAGAAAGAAAATAAAGGTATTATTATGTTTGTGATATATAAAAGTTTTCTTGGTCTGGGTGTGTATGTGTGTGTGTGTGTTTGAATGTGTGTGTGTGTGTATTTGGATAAGCGTGTATTTTTGATACCCTAGATACAGATCAATAATCAATCAGTCAGTTGCTGCAAGATGATGGAGTGTGTATGTATGAAAGGATAGTATTCGTTCTTTAAAATTAAGACAACTTACAAAAAATATTAGGAGAAATATGAAAAACAGGTGATGATTGACTAAATGTTTAGATAGGAAACAATAAAATTGCAGATTTCCTATTGAAGGTGCTGGTTAGATGTCTGTACTTTTTATTATGAATTTTAAGTCACGCATATTTAAGGTCCATTTTCCAATGGTTTAAATAACAGGATTTAACTATGAGGTTTGTGACCTAAGCTACATACATACAATGAATTTCAGGTACAGACGTCATAAATTTTCAGATTCCTAATTATGTGATGAACTCTATAGCCGAAAAGTTAAAGCTCATTTTTCAATGGCTTTTAAAACAATTTTGTGTACAATGATTTTAATGGTGTTTATTTTAAAATAACCTTGAACATAAAAAGCAAATTGCGTGTAAAAATAAATAAGTGATTACTGTAACTACGTTTAGTTAAATTATTTTAATCGCGGCCCGTATTTCAGTATCATAACTCGAAACATGATGGCATTTTGATTGTGGTATTGAATTGAATATTATACAATGTGCTATATTTTTTATGATATAGAGCAGGGCAGGGTTTTCCAAACTGTGCCTCGCAACGCCCTGGGCGTGGCAGCATTGTCCCAAAGACATTGTAAGTCTCGAAAGATCCACAATGCCTTGGACTGGATGGAAACTCTCGATCCAGTCCAATGAAATTTATCGTGCCATTAATGTTTCTACTACAGGTTTTTCTCCAGTTATAGGTAGTAAGTCCAAGTTACTTTATATTTGTTGATGATTTCAAACTCGAGCCATGTTTGGAAATAGTAAAGCTGTATCGCTAAGAAAATCTACATAAAATAGCAAACAACTCTTAAACATCTACAAATAGGTAGATAGAGCTTAGGTATGTAGGTATATAAACAATAATTATTGTAACTTTCTACATATAAAAAAAGATATTTCTAGAATCTATGCAGTAATTCTATAGAATACAATCAAACATATTTATAATAGTGTAAGTACTTATATTATTTCCTTCATTATGACCACATCACTAGGATATTTACACAACATTAAACCACCCATGAAACGATTATTTAACAATCACAATTTAACGTTTATAATATGAAAATAGTGAAAATTACTCTAAAACAGCTATAAATGGTAACGTTTCACGTTTTCGTATATCATTTGTATTTCGTTTGTGAAGCTTTTTGGGTTACGTTCTACTGTTTCGTTTTGAAACGTAAATAAAATATCCGATAAAAATGTTTAAGAATATCCTTGTTTTGTTCGTAATCGTAATGCTGGTTGGAAACGTAAGTAACTTGCATATATTTATATTTTTGAGGTTTGAGATTTATCTAGTAAGCAAAAAGTGATTAATAGGTTTTTCTAATAAACTGAAAGTTTTATAAGCTCTGCATGTTTTAGTATGAAATAGAGGGGACAAATGAGCAGAGGGATAACTCTGTCACTCAAAGTAAAAAAAAAAACATTTAATCAGTTAAGGCCTCTTCAATGAGGCACTTATGAACGTCAAAATTGATTCTACCACCGATTCGGAAATTACATCAGCCGAGAAGAATCGGCAAGAAACTCGAGCTGGTATTTTTTTCTCCTACTCAAAGTATAAGTTAGTAATAATAAGCGTTATCACCACGTCTGTCCAACAAAGTATATCTCAAATACATACGAGCTATATACAAAAAGGTGCATTTCTCAATCAAGGAAATGAACCAAGGCTGGCAGACTAGGCTCCTTACACTTTTATTATTAACATATAGATTTTATTTTGTTTCAGAGTGTCCAACAAGCGTCGACAAGTAAGTTGCGAGATTATAATTAAAAATTTCTAAAAATAATCTTAATGCGTGTGTGCGTAGTTTCTGATATCCTAGACAGAAGTTTCGAACTTAGGGGTCAGTTACTATAATGAGATGATGAAGTGAACGATTATGTTACGTTTCAAAGTCATCATTATCAATATCAGCTCATATGTGTCCCTATTGAGGGGCTCGAGCCTACCCTGAATTAGGGTGATTAGGCCTTAGTCAACCACGCTGGAAAAGTGCGGGTTGGTCGACTTCACACACAACTTTAGAATTTCTTCGCAGGTTTCCTCACGATGTTTTCCTTCAATCTTTCAAGTAAAGTAAAATAACAATACATAGTAAATATGTATATTTTGCCATACCACCAACAAGGCTTGCCTAACACGTGTCGGTAAAACACATTAGGCAATCGTAGTGATTGCGGCTTTTCCTCTTCACTGTACAGTCGGCGTCAGAAAAGTACTTACCTCCCTTGGTTGGCAATACCAAAGTGAGCGTTACCAAGGGGGGGTACCTTTTATCTAACGCTGTACCCAAACTGAATTCTTCTTCTTCTTTGCGTGTCGACTCATATTTTTGAGGACCAGAACGGCCACCGATACAGCACTATTAGTGGCCTTGTAAAGGTCCTCGCGTGTGCAGGTGTAGGGACACGCACGGCATCTTAAAAGTCGGGCCATTGTTTGGGGAGAAATGCCACACAGACATGCACTATCAAAGCTGTAGCCCCAGCTGTGCATGTTCTCCATGCTTCGGCCTACTTGAGTCCTCAGTATATAGTCATTTAAGTGTCAAGTTGTAGTGATAATATCAACAATCAGTGAGTGAGTGAGATATTGTTTTGTTTTAGGCGGCTCCAGTGGAACTGGAGCTAACGGCGGCGTCGGAGGATCAGCTGGAGGAACAGGTTTGAGAATATCTATAATCTGTACAAATCTTTACTAATATTATAAATGCGAAAGTAACACTGGCTATCTGTTACCTTTTCACGACTAAACTACTGAACCGATTGACTTGGAATTTGGTACAGGGGTAGCTTATGGTCCAGAAAAGAACATAGGTATATGTTTTATGCCGAAATCCTCACGGGATCGGGAACTATGCCGGAAAACTGCGGATTGCAGTCAAGTGCAAGCCTACTCAAAGTTAGAAAAAATGGTTCCAAATTCAAAATATTCTCTTTAAACTGTGATTTATTCAATTTCAGCCGGATTTGGAATTGGATTCCAAGCGGGCGCAAGCGGTAATGCAGGTGCGGGTGGCAACGCCGGCGCTGGCTCAGGAAAATGAACCGAAACACAAGTGCATACATACCAATATCGCACATCAGCTGATGGCACAGTTAATTACACCACATTTCAATACAATAATTAGACAAATTTAATATAGATACCTATTTTGTGTAGAATAAATAGCTAAACATGAAACAGTTGTTTTTTTGTGTTATTTTATACCTATTTTAACACAGTCCTATCTATAGATTTTGGTATCTATCCAATTATTCAAATAGTAAGTTATTTTTTTTAGTTTTTGTATAAATTTGTATACAACATGCAAAAAGATCTTCTATGTTATAAGGTTTCTTTGCACACCTTTGAATTTCAACATGGTGTCAATAATGTAAGATACATTTATAAGGCATCTTGTAAGAAAATGAGCGCAAAAAAATAAAAACATTAAAAGATATGTCTACAAAACTAAGGCAGTGGTCCGACCATGGGCGAGTGAGCGATGAACTATCGGCGAGTTTCTCGCCCAGAAAAACGACAGTGAATGTACATTTCGCGTAAACAAAAGAGATGCACATATTAACAGTTACTCGCCAGCGGTGTTATCAGGCTTGTAACTATAAATAATATGTGCATCTTTTTCGTTTACGTGGTATGTACATTCACTGTCCTTTTCCTGGGCGAGAATTTCGCCGATAGTTCATCTCTTTCTCGCTCGCGGTGGGACCACAGCCTATAGGACATGACTTAACAACTAAAACTCATAAAACAAGCTCTAAAACAAACTTACTATCACCATTTTTGATCTTGCACTCCGATTCTTCAAACTGTGCATTATTCAGGCACTTCAACACCTTCAAGAAGTACGAAAGAAGTTTATCTTGATGTTGGAACCCGCTCTGGAGGAAGTATAGTCCAAGAGCTATGGTCGCTTCTTGGCTTCTTGTTGAGATGACAAGGGAGTTGGTCGCTTGAGGACATAGCATGAAGAGGGTGTTGACCTGGAAAATGTTTTTTAGATATTAGTTTATATGTCTCGGTCTGGGTGTGTGTGTGAATGAGTGTGTGCATAGTTTCTGATACCCTAGATTAAGGTTTCGAACTTAGGGATCAGTTACTATGAGATGATGTAGTAAATGATTATGTTACGTTATACAGAATATGTTTATTATAAGTACTTCTTAAATTCAGGATCAAACAAAATTGTACATCAATAGAACCAAAATTGAAGAGGTCTAATTGTGCCATGAAAACTGTCCATATACAAGTTTATGATCAGTAGAAATAATGTAATATTATATTGAAATTATGTTTTGATTTTTTTATAGTAGGTACATTTTTAGCATCATTGATTTTTTAATTCACACATTGTCAGTAATACAGATAAGGTCATATTTTTAGCCAGAAATTCTTATTGGAGTAAAAAATATAAATTACACAAAATAAACCATAAATAGAAAAAAAGCTATTAAAATATGAAATATTTTTAGTGCAGCAAAAGGCCAAAGCTAGTCAGTGTATAAAACATTTCTTTTATTTTGGGAAACAAACAGTGAATACATGAAAAATATGTAATAGATAGATGAAATAACATAGCACTCAAAGCAGTAGTGTCCACAATTATAATTTACCTTGTACATTTAAACTTAGTAACTTGACCTTAGTAGTACTAATATTTAATCATAATTTGATAAATAAACATAAATAAGTGTAGTAAAAAGCTCTTTGCCAAACAGCATGCAGTTTCCTTTTTTAACAGGAAAAGGAACTAATATAGGTACTAATATTTAATAATAATTTGATGTTTATTTATTATATGAAGTAATAACACAAACACTTTTTTGTCAAGGACAGCATGCAGTTTCCCTTTAAAACAGGAAAAATGTAGCGACTATGTTATGATAGGTCATAATAGTGCAAGCAAAAATGTAATGTTTTTAGCTTCAGACCCATTAAGAGGGTATTAATTGACGTAATTAGCTATACTTGGAGTACGCATTAAAGGTTGAATGTTAAAACAATTACAGGTATTGTATACACCTCCTATAGCATCAGATATGAATCATAAGGCTTCTAACGACCTATGGACATTTTCTAAGTGCAAATGATATCATACATGAAAATAATCATATTTAAGTTGCTTAGAATGATATAACTTAATTAGTAAACAGGCTAGTATTAGAGAGGGTTTTTAAGAGTAAATAATTGAAAGTAAAAGTAATTATAGAAGCTGATATCACTGAAAAACATTGGGTGTCGTAATTTACACTGACCTTTTCCCATGGCGTTGGGTTTATGCTGGACAAACATCGCGCCAAATGCTGCACAGTCTGTTTGAAGAACTCGTGCTCATTTAATTCTATGTTTATCATTTTGGATTCAGGAACATTTTTTTTTTTTATCCAAAATTTTATCGAGGAATCGCCCGAACACTGATTTCGCGATTTGTAAACTGATTGACATTTGACTGATTTGACGGACGTGTGAAAGTTCATTGAAAGTGACGTTTCTTTTTGTCATTGGGTGGGTTCAGCCGATGAAAGTGCTAATATCTAAGTTAGATGGTCCAACTTTTTGAGTTAGGTTGTCGCTATTTTACTATTTAGTTAGCTATCAATTCTGATATTATACAGTGAATATAGCATATACAGTAGGATATGACAATAAAACTTAGACATCAGTCCCAGCACTCCCGGCTGAAACAGACTGTGCTCAGAAAGTCAGACTCTTTAGCACTTCCGTCGGCCAAACACACCCAATCAGTAGATGTCACGCCGTGTCAGTAACGTCAACGTCAACTGTCAGTAGGTGTCAAATTAACGGCGTAGGCAAGCTCCCGAACCTGAAACTCGAAATCCCGAACGAAAATACTTCCCATTCCAAGTTCCCACCCATCCCAACGGATTATATAGACGACACAAACTCATAAGGAAGGGAAACGAATAAGTTCAATAAATTTGTTATTCCTGCCTGCTGGCTGATGCGGCTTGTTGGCGAAGTAGTACTCGTACTCTTTGCCTCGTCTGAAACTCAAGGTGGAAGGAACCGGAGTACTGTGTGTAGCCGGTACATACATACACTATGGGCTGTTATTGATTATTTATACTACGCCGTGAATTAAAATAAAACAAAACTGCCGTGTTAAACTATGGACTAATGTTTGTGTTCCGCAAAGACCTTATTATTGTTTTGAAATAGTGTTTGAGCCCTAAACATG
This sequence comes from Timandra comae, assembly GCA_958496195.1. Classification (NCBI taxonomy): domain Eukaryota; kingdom Metazoa; phylum Arthropoda; class Insecta; order Lepidoptera; family Geometridae; genus Timandra; species Timandra comae. The sequence goes on along the minus strand of OY292372.1, from coordinate 6,834,012 downwards.
GGTTTAGACTTCGATGTGTTTGAGTTTTGCAAGAAACTGCGTCAGAACCGGCCGCCTCCTTACCAGTGTCCGTTGGAGAAGTGCGATAAAGTTTACAAGAGTTTATGTGGACTACAATATCACTTGGTGAACTATGATCACGATAATCCTACACCAGCTACGCCCGCGGTTGCGAATAACCGTAAAAAAGGTCGGTTTAAAGCCGCGGTGCCGACGGGAGACATCGCACTGCAAAGCCCGCCAAAGGAGGCTTTAACTTTCGCAGAGGCACAGAAAGTGGTACAATTTGAAATTGATGGGAAGATCAGTAGGATACCCATTGATCAGCCTTTACCTATAATGTCTTTGGAAGAGTGGGAAAAGAAAAATGCGGAGTTAGAGAAACCATTGCCAGTTGTGGAGCCACCAGCAGAGCCTCATGTGAAGCTGCCTGAAGCGAGTTATAAGGTAAGTTGAATTTAATAATAGACTTAAATATTTAATCTTAAGGTTCCACATGTTATTAATAGTCCTGTCCTTGGGGATTAATGAAAAAAATGAATGAGCTTGCTGACAAAATATGTGAAAACATAGATGACTGACACCCCGTGATTACCATATTTTTTATGCAAATAAAATACATTTAATTTATTGCCACTTTTTTTTTAATAAGTATAAAATTTTATTATAAGACATTTAAAAAGGACAAAACCTTTTGAATTTGTGTATGTAGTGAAAGTGTAAATAGTGTTAAAGTGCGGTGGTGTACTATGGTAAAGAACTCATGAACAGAGTGTCTTCGCCTTAATAAAAACAATAAGAAAAGTGCCGATGGGCACTTTCTTCAGATAAACATTTATTAGTTTAAGTGAAAGTGAAAAAAAAGTATAAAAAATATTTCATATCCACTAAACAATAGTTATTTATGGTACAAGCGAGGTAAGTTGGTGATTACTACCGAGGCGCTATTGAGGCCCGAGCCGTCAGGCGAGGGTCGGAAGATAGCCGAGGATAGTAATCATCAATACACGCGTGTACCATACAACGTTTTTCAACACATTTGCGAAGAAATTATTTTACTTATTCATTTTTCGCTAATAAATAAACAGTTTTTCTATTCGCGCGCATCCAACACAACAATGGTGATCGGCCAAAGACTAAAAGAATATACTTATTAAAAAAAATATCGAATGAATGAATGAATGGAATCGACCATAGACCTACCAAAAGTAAGGTAACATAGTTGAAGTTTGTTTTTAAAATGTATGGACACAATTTTTTTGGTATCGAAACTTTTTTAAAATGAAAGTAATTTAAAAAAACAATCTATAACTCACTAGTGAATAAAACGTGTCATTATTCAACTGTTTTTGCACAAATAAGAGCCCCTTTATGAGCAAGTGTGTTGAAAATTAATTTTGTCTATTTCACCAGCTAATACCCGACTACAACGAACGAGTATGCGACGCGCCTCCCCGTCCAAACGCCTACATCAGATTCATTGAGAAATCAGCGGAGGAACTCGACGGAGAAGTTGAATATGACGTTGATGAAGAGGACACAGCGTGGCTAGCGTTGATCAACAAGCAGAGAGCCAAGCAAGGGCTGCCGGCGGTGTCGGTCGATACGTTGGAGATTCTGATGGATAGATTGGAGAAGGAGTCGTATTTTCAGGTAAGTGTTAGTTATTTATTTAAAAAAATACCTTAGTTTCATACTTTAGAGGTTTTTTTTTTTGCTTTTGTGTAAGTTATTTTAGTGTAAGTGGCATTACGTGGCCCAAGATCGAGAGTCATGGAAGGAGGAGGGAGAGGCCTTTGCCCAACTGTGGGACAGCTATGGCTAATCCTATGCTATTTGTGTAAACTTTGTCATACAAATATGCAAAGAACCTAGAGAGGTTTAATTGCAGAAACCTGTCTAGTTTAGGTTTTTTCCTGTCTGGAATGTAGTATCTGAAACTATTAAAATACTCACGAAATACCAATATTGATGGAAACTTAAGCTACATTGGATTTTCGATATAAAATATTGCTCCTAGCCAGAATTTCAACCCATTTATATATGAAAGCAAACACACAGACACACATATACATAACAAAAGACTTGCTATAGTGCATTAATAAATAATAATTTATGTATGTACAGGCAACCCAAACCGGCCAGCAGACAGCGGCGACAGTGGACGAGGATGCAGTATGCTGCATCTGTATGGACGGGGAATGTCAGAACACTAACGTCATATTGTTCTGTGACATGTGCAACCTGGCCGTACACCAGGATTGTTATGGGGTGAGGGGTGTTTGACTGTAATTATTATCAACTTTTATTTCTACAAACAAAATAGTAATTTTTTACTAATAAGTTGGTGTATTTACGGAAAATAGACATATTTTTTCTGTAAAGTTCTTGTGTAGGCACATAATAGGATAAAATAATATAAAATCACTTTATTATCTTGATTAAACAACTGACCCATAATTGGGTTTGTTCATAGTGATTACGCTTTTGAAACCGAATTATACTTAACCTTAAAAGATCTTTAATTGCAAATTCTAGATATGATGCAAACTATACTTTTTTACTTTCTCTTGCACAGGTCCCATACATTCCTGAAGGCCAGTGGCTCTGCAGAAGATGCCTTCAGTCACCATCTCGGCTAGTAAACTGTGTTCTATGTCCTAATACTGGAGGTAAGGTTTTTATTAACTTTTAATGTCCCACTAACCCATAAAGGTATCCATCTCCATAAACCTTTAAGATTTTTTCTCGATTGTAATACATTGTTGCAATTTATCCCAGGTAAAATTCATACATGAATAGATTCCTAAATTTCACCTAAATCTGTCTAGTAGTTCTATATCCTGTCCTATCCATCCATCCTGTCTAGTATTTATCATCCCAACATTTCGCATTTTTAATATAAGTGGGACAACCATGATAACTTTTTAAGGTCTGATGGCAGTCGCTTTACGTAAAATACTCACATTCCGCCAAATCTGGTTAAACTGAAATTGACCGCAATTAGACACGAAGAAGAACCAACGATATTTTTTATTTTATTCAGGTGCATTCAAACAGACAGACCAAGGCACGTGGGCGCACGTTGTATGCGCGCTTTGGATACCGGAAGTACGATTCGCTAACACCGTGTTCCTCGAACCTATTGGTAAGTATCTGAGTGAATGAGTAACAAGCATCCATTATTCTTGTAGTGGTAGAGCCAAACTGTGATTATCACAGTTCAAATACGGGCTGTCTCGACCGCGATGTACTATACTCTTACCCAGGCCGTACACCGAAGCAGCAAATTGTTTCCAGGCGACAAATGTGGCGAGAAATAATTATTGTACCCATACATTTAACTACATGTGCCGCACACCGAAGACACATTTGATTTTCGACAATTGTTTGGGAAAAATTGTTGATTGGAAACATTTGCTACCTGGAAACATTTGTTGTTTCGGTGTGCGACCAGGTTTACAGAATACCTGCGGAAAGTAATAGCTAAAGCGTTTCGCATACTCAGAGTCCAACCCTATCCCCCCTTTGTCCTTTTCTCTCCACAGCACTCTTAATTGTGACTTCTGAGTTGCAACTCACTCTTAATTGTGACTTCTGGGTCCTCCAAGTCTTATTACCAAAAACACTGAAGTAACAGTCTATAACTATAATATTTAATCCATTACCTGACCTTAGCCACCAAATCACATAAGTTTTGAGTTGAATTCATTAAAGATTCCTGTATTTAACCCACAGATTCAATAGAAATGATACCAGCGGCGCGGTGGAAGCTGCAGTGCATGGTGTGCAAACAGCGCGGCGTAGGAGCGTGTATACAGTGCCACAAGAGCAGCTGTTACTCCGCGTTTCATGTCACTTGTGCTCAGCAGGCTGGGTGAGAGATTGATAGGAAAATACTTGAAATAAAGATAATTTGTTAGGGAAATTACTAAAAACTAGAAAAAACTATGTCTGATCCATTTGTTTTTCAAAATTAACTGGTCTGGTTCTTGTCTAGCTGCTTTATTTGCGTTGCATTTTTAGTCTGGTTTAGCACTAAACCAGGTTTTACAATCAATTTTGAATACTGTCAAAGTGACCGATCTGACTGACAAGGTGTCAAATGCTTACCAGGTTTTGTTAAACCAGACTAAAAATGCAACGCAAATAAGGCAGTAGGAGTCTTAGTTAATCTAAAAACCTAATGATGCAGTTTTAATCAAAATCATATTCATTCTTCTACACCCACTTGAAATATTCAAACAACCAATCACTTATTGCGCGTACACGGGTCCGTCGTCATGTCGGTATTTTCACCTTCCCAAGAGTACGCGTAGCTGCCAGTACGGACAAGACGGACACGCGTAAACTGACTACGCGTACCAATGCTCGCGCAATCCGTACGCACCTTAAAACATACTGCAGGATCAGACAAATTGAGAATCCATTTAACCAATTCTGACCACCTCGATGGCAGAGTGGTCACCATGCCGGACTGCCATCCGTAAGGTTGCGGGTTCGATTCACGTGCAGGGTGAATATTTGTGTAAACCACAAATGTTTGTCTCGGTCTGGGTGTGTGTGTGAATGAGTGTGTGCGTAGTTTCTGATACCCTAGATACAGGTTTCGAACTTAGTTAGGGGTCAGTTACTATAATGAGATGATGGAGTGAATGATTATGTTATGTTAATTTCCCTTACACTACTCAGATTATACATGAAAATGGAAGCAGCAGGCGTAGGCCGAGATCCGTCGCAGCCGGTGCAGGTGGCCAAGATGGCGTACTGCGACGCGCACACGCCCGCGCACGTGTTGCACGAGCGCCGCGCCGCCGACTGCGACAACGACACCAAGGGCAACGACCTCACCGCCATCAGGCAGAAGGGACGGGACAAGATTAAACAGGTATTGAATATTGGAGATTGGTATGTATTAAGTGACCAAGATGGCGTATTGCGACGCGCACACGCCCGCGCACGGGACAAGATTAAATAGGTTACTACTGCCGTTGGTCAAAACACATCTTTAAAGTTTTTTCATCATCATCATATCAGCCTACCTCAGTCCACTGTTGGACATAGGCCTCTCCCAATTCATGACAAGAGCCCTATCTTCAGATCTTTGTTTCAAAGTTTCTTTGAAATTTAAGCCATTTGCTGGCTTGGCTTGTTAGCCCGTTTTCTCACTACGCGAAACCAAGACAACATAATGTGACAACTCCAACCGCATACTAATGTATGCGCTGTATTCTCACACACGAGGACAACACAACACCTACAAAACGGCCTTACCAGCAATGTATATCAAGTTAATTGGTACTGTAGTAGGATAGTAAGGATAAGTTTAGGATAGTAAGGATAATTTAGCCACGCTTGGATAATGTAATGCACACTTTATCCTACCTATCAATTACACTACACCACTGGTGCTAATATTAACTATTGTCATATCCAGGCTCGTCGAGTCCTCGCCCTGAAACGAACCTGGGCGCCAGTAGTACTAGTACCAACACTCGCGGGCGAGCGTGTTGCCGAAGTAGCAGCGCTCGCCCGCGGCCCGCCTCCCGCTCGACAACATCTAGTATCGAGACTACTGCCTTACTGGACGTTGAAAAGGCATTCGAGGAATGGAGTGCCGCTGCTACGGAGGCTGCAGAGTCTTACTACGCATCATGGTGAGTGTATATGGTTGATCATCATCAGCTCATATAATGTCCCCACCGAGGGGCACGAGCCTACCCTGAATTAGGGTGATTAGGCCTTAGTCAACCACGCTGGCCAAGTGCGGGTTGGTCGACTTCACACACAACCTTAGAATTTCTTCCCAGGTGTGTGCAGGTTTCCTCACGATGTTTTCCTTCACCGTAAGAGCGTCGAAATTAACGTACATATGAATTCGTAAATTGAAAACACATTGACTGGTGGGGTTCGAACCAGGCACCTTCCGATCGGAAGTCAACGGCCTTATCCCCTGCGCCACCGACGCTCTATATGGTTGATGAGTGCTTTTATCTTTGTCCGTGAGACAGATTGATAATTTTACATGCATAATCTAAAAACAAAGGAGATAAATTCTTGACCATATCGGCTCAACCAAACAGCTTTTGTAATCTTTTTAGTACTGTCGGTCGCAATCCACCAGTCATATTAACACTATCATAGCAATCCCTACTAATATTATAAATTATTCCTAACTAATATTATAAATGCGAAAGTAACTCTGTCTGTCTGTCTGTCTGTCTGTCTGTTACCTTTTCACGGCTAAACTACTGAACCGATTGTCTTGAAATTTGGTACAGGGGTAGCTTATGGTCCGGGAAAGAACATAGGATACTTTTTATCCCGAAATTCCCACAGGAACGGGAACTACGCGGGTGAAACCGCGGGGCGCTGCTAGTAAATTATAAATGCGAAAGTAACTCTGTCTGTCTGTCTGTTACCTTTTCACGGCTAAACTACTGAACCGATTGACTTGAAATTTGGTACAGGGGTAGCTTATGGTCCGGGAAAGAACATAGGATACTTTTTATCCCGAAATTCCCACGGGAACGGGAACTACGCGGGTGAAACCGCGGGGCGCTGCTAATCTGAAATAACTCCCAAAATCCACCATTTCTAGTTTTCATTCTTTTGTCTATTGCGACCATTTTGCCTCTTATGCAAGTTCAGTTCGTTTGACACTGACCAGTCCCTCAAGATTGATACGAGCAATTGTATCGGTATATCGCTAAAATGATAATAATAATGTATGTTTCTAGGTACGCGAGGTATTCAAGACGGCACTGTGAACATACGTGAACTCTGTAATCAATTGAAATACTGGCAGAGGATACGACAGGATTTGGAGCGTGCCAGGTAATAATGAACTTTATACACGTACTAATACTGCATTCCTAATATAAAATTACCGATTTATTTTAGTCTAATAAAGAAACAACAACTGATCTATACGAGGGAGTACATTATCTTTTATATTTTTGGGTATTTTCTGACATTTTGTATAAATTCAGAGTATCACTACATAGTATAAAACAAAGTCGCTTTCTCTGTCCCTGTGTATGCTTAGATCTTTAAAACTACACAACGGATTTTGATGCGGTTTGTTTTAATAGATAGAGTGATTCAGTGGGAAGGCTTTTAGCTAAATTTTATCCCCATATTCCTACGGGAACGGGAACTACGCGGGTGAAACCGCGGGGCGCCGCTAGTAAGATAATATAATACCAAAGCTATGCAATGCTACGTAGCTTTGGATGCGTTTGATATCCGCTCAATGCCACCAATAGCAAATCATCTTGCACTGATGAAAAATTACTTCAATATGATCATGACTACTGCTTCAATATAATTCCTATTTGTTCCTAGACTACTATGCGAGTTAGTCCGCAAACGCGAGCGTCTAAAGGCGGAGTACACGCGCGTGTGGGAGCGCGGCGTGCTGCACGCGATCCGGCCCGAGCGCGGCGTGCTGCACAAACTGATAGCCGCGCTGCGAGACCGCGACGCCAGCGACATCTTCACTGAACCTGTCGATTTGAATGAGGTAAGGGAGACTATGGAATTATTAAAATATTGAGTATAGAATACCGCCCTGTGAGTAGATTCTCCGCCCCAACGCCCGCTTGCAGAGGTGGCATGCGTATGTTTACAAGTGAGCGTGTGCAGACATTTTGATGGACGTATTTTTAGGTTTTGCGATAAAGTTTTTAGTTTTTATTAGAAAAGCGATTGACATATGACATGATATACATAAAACAGTGTGTATTAGAACATTTTTTTAAATACCACAATTCGCCTCTTGTTATAAAATAAGACAGACTCTTTCCCTTTTGATGACGTCGAATGTACATTTTATACATGTATTTCAATTACGCAGTGGACACGTATAAAATCGGGATAGAATATATCCCGGTTGCTGGTCTATTTAGCTGTCATCAAAAGTCGTGAGTGTCGTGACACTTCTTTAACATTTTTCGTTATTCCATATTTTCAGTGTTTTTTTTTTCTTCTTTACTTAAGTATATTATTTTGTGGCCATCGACACGATGGAAGAAGAAGAAGTGTTTTTTCTTTAAAACACCCTAAATTCACCCTAAATATTCTACCCCTAGGTCCCAGACTACAGTACAATAGTGAAACACCCGATGGACCTCAGCACTATGAGCCAGAAGTTGAACCAAGGCGTGTATAAGACGGTCGATGACGTCGAAGCGGACTTCAAACTCATGATCGACAACTGTTTGACATATAATAATAAGGATACTGTGTTTTATAAGTAAGTTTATTACTTAGTTGTTATTTTATAAGTGAGGCTAGCTGTGCCCCGCGGTTTTGCCTCGTAGGAATCATCCCGTGGGAATTTGGGGATAAAACATTGCCCATGTCCTTCCCCGGACCATAAGCTACCCCTGTACCAAACATCAAGTCAATCGGTTCAGTAGTTTAGCCGCGAAAAGGTAACAGACAGACAGATTGCTGATCCCATTCACAAAATAGAAAGATACAGTATCACTGCTCAGAATAGATTATGATTTACCCTAATTTCTCTATTACAACGCAAATAAGACCGCATCACCCCACTGGTATACTCACTAACAAACACTTATATCACGCAGGGCTGGAGTCAAAATGCGTGAACAATGCTTACCAATATTCCGTGAAGCTAGACGCGATTTGCGCGCCAACGGTATGGCGGCCTTAGCAGGTGATGGCGATGGAGAAGCTGTCAACCCCCGCGCCAGGGCACCCAGCACTGACAGTGACAGGACTTGTGGTATGTCATGTTTGACATGAGGAGTTGTCATTATTTTTGAAAAGGCCGTAGTGGTTCAAATTAACTCTTTGTTCTTAAAATTTATGTTTGATGACGTTTATTATTTTTTATTCTTTCTTTGTATAAATAACTGTCAGTTTTGACATAAGGAAATGTCAATTTGTTTCATCAGCCAAAAATCCTTGCTCTACTGTTACGGTTCTTAATTGCATTTTTAACGAATCTGTCTTTGTTTAGATACCCGCAGTGAACGCGGCGTTTCAGTCGCGCGGAGTGAACGTCGGCGATCAACGGCGCGCAAAATCGACACGGACGACGAACGGGTTACGGTAAATATTTAGCTATTACGCGTTTGAGCGTCTTCGTTACGTTCTTTAGAGTTATTTTAAGCTGTTCTGCGAATATTCTTTGATATTTTTAGCTGTAAAAGCACACGTCTGTGCGACTAAATTGCGATGGGAGTAGTTAAAGATAAGAGTACGAATCATGCCGCCTTACATAGTATAAAACAAAGTCGCTTTCTCTGTCCCTATGTCCCTATGTATGCTTAATCTTTAGAACTACGCAACGGTTTTTGATGCGGTTTTCAGTAATAGATAGAGTAATTCAAGAGAAAGGTTTTTAGCAATAATTTTATCCCCACATTCCCACGGGATCGGGAACTACGCGGGTAAAACCGCGGGGCACAGCTAGTGGAAGGTATAAAGGAAGATTTCTACATATAATTAGTTAATACACGTGTGTTATCATCAGCCGGCGCGCCGCGCCCGCAAGCCAGCGCGTCGCGCTCGCGCGCGGGCGTCCCGCGGCCGGGGGCGCCCGCCGCGCCCCCCGCGCCCGCCGCGCGCCACACCCGCCGCACGGACTGCTGCCAATGGTATGTACTCAACCAATATTATAAAGAGGAAATTTGTATGGATACTTATGGTTATAAGATGATATTATTTATGGTTATAAAGAAGGATAAGATACTTTTTATCCCAAAATTGCCACGGGATTGAAATTGATGCAAGTATTGAGCGAGGCAGTGCATGTTATCCTACTTCCTACTAATATTATAAAGCCGAATGTTTGTGAGTGTGGATGTTAAGATGTATGGATGTTTGTTCCTCTTTCACGCAAATACTACTGAATGGGTTTTAATGAAATTTGGTACAGATGTTCCTCATACCTAGGAATAACACATAGAATACTTTTTTTTCATCTCGAAATTGCCATGGGATTGGGATTCACGCGGATAAAACCGCGGGACGCAGCTAGTATTAATATAAAGGTTTTTCGCACGTCAGTCGTCGTCTTCCCCACGTATGTTTCAAGATAACTAATATCTACAAATATCTCACTAAAAATACATCAATATCTAAATGTCTTTGTTTCAATATTTATAGAAACCGCTACATCTGGCTCTGAGACCCCAGTCCCGTTCACAAAGACTGTCGAGAGGACAACCAAACTGGTCACGCCTGAGAAGTCGCCCGTCAAACGGAACGATAGTCCTTCAGGTAATTGGAATAAAGACTAAAATCGCATGTAGTTATAATAGTGATGTTGTATTATTTGTAGTACGGTCAACGTCAGATAAAGGTACTGTAAGGATCTTACTCGTTTAGGGGGTTTCTCTAGAATAATAATAACGATAATTATAATTAAATAATATACTTCATTTGCTTTTACAATATACAAATCAATTCCACTGTCATTCATTAGAAACATTCTGTCATATAATATTTTAATACGAAACATTATACTAACTTCTTTAAAAAGTTTGCATTAGCGATATTAAAAGATGTACCGTCCCTTGGTTTGCATACTAAAGTGAGCATTACCAAGGGGGCTGACTGTACAAGCTTGTAAATAAGCTATGTGTTGCCCTATCTATACTAATATTATAAAGAGGAAGGATTTGTTTGTTTGTTTGTAATGAATAGGCTCCGAAACTACTGGACCGATGTCAAAAATTCTTTCACTAATGGAAAGCTAATTTATCAGTGCGTGACATAGGCTATATTTTATCCCCGTAATCCCACGGGAACGGGAACTACGCGGGTGAAACCGCGGGGAGCTACTAGTGGTTTATATTTTTTTAATTCAAACCAGGTCCTGAAACTACCGCGTTCAAACCTACAAACTCTTCAGCTTTATAATATTTTAGCATAGATTATTGTGCCATCTACAAATATGTATCTTTCCAATTACAGTGTCAGGTCTAGGTCTACTTGGTGGTCTTCGTAAGCCGACGCTGTTGGTGCCTCCAACAACTACCGTCAATACTCCTTCCAAAAGCTTCGGGTCTGATGGTAAGCACATTTAAAAAAAATCTTATAGTAGCTCATGCGAGGTTGTGAAGGATAGAGAGAGTTGGAAATGTTTGCAGCAGTGGGAGTGTTGGATGTGGGTTGACAAAAAACATTAAATTGAAAATTTAAAAAACCCCCAACACAATTACTTTCAAACCCCCATAACTTTTAAACGGATCAACCGATTTTCATCAAACATGTCTAAGAACACTCGCACGTAAGTCCCCTTTAATACAAAAAAAACCAAACTGAAATCGGTTCCGTTTGGGAGCTATGATGCCACAGACAGACAGATACACACACACACAGACAAGTCAAACTTATAATACCCCTCTTTTTGCGTCGGGGGTTAAAAAATGTAGACAAGAACAATTCTTATAAATGTACCTATATTATACATAGTACAAAATTGCAACTTTCATTCTCTAATATTCAAATACTATGTGTCTCTGCGGTTTTACCCGCACACGTTCCCGTGGGAATTTCGGGATAAAACCTGTGTTACATTTTTTAAAGTTTTGGTTAGTTCATTCAGTCTGGACAATCAGAATCAAAGAATATTCTTTTAAAAAAAGTGCCTGCGTTATCATTGTCAAAAACAATAGGAATGTGCAACGATTTCCTCAACACTTATAATAATTACAACATTTTTGATTTCAAACAGCATCACTACCAACCCTGTCAGCGAGTCTCGGCCGTACAACGAGTACATCTCCAAAGAAGAAAGGGCGCGGTCGACCGCGGAAGCAGAACAATAAAAATAAATCTGCCTCTTCACCGGATTTGTTCAGGTATACTAACTAATTATGACTCTCTTAATAAGAGTAATAATCGAGGAATAACAATGGCTTAGTTAATTAATAAATTACTAGTAGCGCCCTGCGGTTTCACTGCGTAGTTCTCGTTCCCGTGGGAATACGGGGATACAATATAAATCATAAATCTTTATTGCTTCATGTGACAGAAAAGATGACAAATAAATTGTAATTGTTGTATAACCTATGTCATGCACGTCCGCTTTCCATTAGTGAAAGATTTTTTTTTTTTTTTATAGTAGTTTCGGATCTTATTCTGTTACAAACAAACAAATCTTTCCTCTTTATAATATTAGTGTCAGATACATCCATCCTAATATTAAGTGTTAGTTATAAAAACTACTGAACTGATTTGAAAAATCTTCACTAACGGAAAGCTCATCTTCAGCGAATAACATGAGCTGTATAATTTTACAATTTTATTTATGACAATCGGCCTCTTTTTTTTAAATTTTATACTTAGATATTTTATTCGCTTAAATATTCTGATTTGGTTTAGTACGCCAACTTGAAAAATGCACTAATGACATGTTTTATTATTACTTTATAGTCTTAATAATATTTTGTCAACAGATCAGCGGGCGACAACAAAACTATATCGACTCCAGTGCCGGCCTCCTTCTTACAGTACAGGGGACCGCCCGGCGAAGTTGGATCCGACAGCGATTTGGCGTTGTCTAGGTAACGCATTTATACAAAAATATAAAGCTACCCTCAATTTGCAAGTACATTTGCCAAAATATCAACCATATTATAGACTAGCAGCGCCCCGCGGTTTCACCCGCGTAGTTCCCGTTCCCGTGGGAATTTCGGGATAAAAAGTATCCTATGTTCTTTCCCGGACCATAAGCTACCACTGTACCAAATTTCAAGTCAATCGGTTCAGTAGTTTGGCAGTGAAAAGGTAACAGACAGACAGACAGAGTTACTTTCGCATTTATAATATTAGTAGGGATGTATTGTACTTTATATAAATATGTATTGTATATGTATCACGTCTATGTATTGTTTCACACATGTCTGTACCGGAATAAAATAGGACATTCAGAACGTGGGTATTTCTATAATATACCCTACATTATTTGCCATTTATTTATACATGTGTTATTTATTTTAAAATATTTGTTTTGTATGAAATCTAGATATATATGTATATACACCCTTTTTCAAAATAGGGGTGTATAGTTTTATTATATATTTTTTTTATACTTTTTTATGCATGATTGTGCGGTGCGTATTAGAAATTCTATTGTAGGCAGTGTTGTATAAAGTGGTATATACACTTGAGAGCAAAGAAATCGCACACCTGCTCAATTTTCGTTTCAAGGTTGTTTTTTTATAAACATGCTTATATTTTTATTCCCGTTTATATACTGAATTGAAGTACACACTGTCAGCTTTCAGATAACACCTTAAGCTAATCCATAACCCTTAAATTAATTACAGTAAAGCCAAAAGAACAATTGCATCGGGAATCACTCGTTTCAGGTAGTGCTAATTGAGCGACTAAGAGCGGGTATAAAAGGTGAAGGATTAGGTGAAACTGCATCATCTGTATATTAAATCGTAGCTGGGAAAGTCAGCTATAGAACACGTGCACAATAGAAACAAGAAAATGGATACCCTACCAGAAATATCAGGTCAAGTGGTTGCGCTAATTGAACCTGGCCACAATAAGATTCAAATAGCCAGACAGTTGAATTTATGCCAAAACGCTGTTCGGCGAGTATATCAGTGTTATCAAGAGAGCCGTAGCTTTAGTCACCGATAAGGTTCTGGCCAAAAAAGCACAGCATCGGAGCGTGATAACCATTTTTTTGTGACCTCATCATTAAGAAATCGCCAGTTGAATGCTGTTAAGCTCTGTCAGCAAGTCCAGGAAGTGAGAGAAGTTAAAATTATCCAGTAGCCAGTTAGAAGAAAACTAGCCGAAAGAGGTCTGATAGCGTACAGATCATCTATAACTCCAGAATTGACCACAGGTCACCGACAAGCACGACTACAGTTTGCTCGAGAACATTGATTTGAGCTAGGCGCCGTACGAGACGTGTTCTGAGAAGCAACACGGGGCGAATCGCTCATTTGGTCTTTGGTAGCCTCCTTCACGTACGTCGTTGCCATGGAGACATCCTGCACTCGTCAGAGAACAGTACCGCTGTCCATTGGTCCATCGTCCAATCCAAATGTTCTCGAGCAAACTGTAGTCGTACTTGTCGGTGACCTGTGGTCAATTCTGGAGTGATAGCTGATCTGTGCACTATCACACCTCCTTTGGCTAGTCTTCTTCTAACTGTCTACTGGATAATTTTAACTTCTCTCACTTCCTGGACTTGCTGACAGAGCTTAACAGCATTCAACTGGCGATTTCTTAACACTTTCACAGCGGAGCGTTTAGAGCGCCGCTTGATACGGTATGCGGGCGTATTTCTGCATAATTGTGAACATCATAGAAAAATAACGGATAGGGGTATATGGATAATTCTTTTTGTGTTTAAAAGATATACTTTTATATTTTATGGATAATAAATAAAAAAAAATTATAGTATATAAAATAATTTAATACGAGTAAAGTAAACATGGTCATTTTTTATAAAAAAAAAAAGTCATACAGACTTCTTAGGTCTCTTTAACAATGGTAATTCTTTAATGTGTGGTACTTTTTAAAGCACTTGTCGTAGCATAGTGGCACGTTACAGTCAGGGCAGTAAAAAGCCGTCTCCTTCCGCCCTCGTTTTCCCGTCAGATGCTTTATGGTGTCAGCGCAAACTTTACACACGCGCGTGACACTAGCTTTCTTTTCTGTTGGCGGTATTCGTTCCAAGAAGTGCCGTCCTACTAACCTGGAACTGTTGCCAACCAAGTGTACTCCATGCGATGGTCCTGCAGCATCAGTAGATCGACCAGCCAAAAGGCCTTCACCACATGTCATCATAAATTGCGAAAATCGCAATCGGCGGCGTGCAGGCTGCTGTTTATTATAAATCACCATGGCGTTCACCATGCTCCTTGCTACTAAGTGGAAAAACATTTTTTTCCACCACTTCATGGATTTTCTATGCAGGCTATAGTATGAGACATATTGATCATTTAGATCTACGCCGATTTTATTTGTATTATAATCTAAGACGCAGTCTGGTTTTATTTTTTTTGCTGGACCTCCTTTCGCTTTGACGGTCACCTCCGTCCATGTTGCGGCATGCTTTGTCGTGAGGAAGGGGACGTCCCTCTTGTCCTTCCACTTACATACCGTCATATTTCCGCGGTGACAGAAGGCCATTTCATTCGTCTCCAGCGGCTGATGTCGCCATTCTTGAGGCAAACCACGGCGGTTCGGCATCACAGTGCCGACAACTCTAGTATTTTTCAGCCACAGCACGTCAGCTACAGATGGGCTGGTGAAAAATCTATCCATATAAATGGTGTGCCACTTTCCAAAATAATTCTCGCTCAGCTGGGTGATTATTTCCTCCACGGTTTTGGAGTCACCAATGTATGGCACCATATTCAAAATGTAACCCGTCGCCGCGTCACACAACATATAAATTTTCATACCGTATTTGTCCGGCTTGTCCTTATTGAAGACTCGAAAGTGTACCCTTCCTCTAAAACCACATGTACCTTCGTCTATGGTCAGTGCTTCAGCTGGATAGTAGCTGGTGGAAAACAGACGACACAGCTCGTCAAAATATGGCCGTAACTTGAAAAATGCGTCATAGTTTTCCTGGCCGCGAGGTATATATTTTGTATTATCGTTGAGATGCAGACAGCTGTAAATTGCTCTAAACCGATCTCTGTTCATTAGTTTGGCCGCATAAGGGGTATGTATAATCTCTCTTGTGGACCAGTATGAGTCAAAACTTTCTTTTTGTACAAGTGACATATGAATTACAATAGATAAAAAAAGTTTCAATTCTTCCAAAGTAACGGGTGTCCATTTGTCAAGCATACTCCCTGGTTTTAGCAGTCCCCGTCTAACCAATTTGGTTTTCATTTGTGCTGCATAACGGTTTGTTTCAGTTTTCAGCAGCTTCCAAAAATCATTGTTGAAGAAAATTGAAAAACAATCCATTTCAGATGAATTGTCGTCCATCGGAACTAAAACTCGACTTACCTCTTCGAAAACCGGGTCTTCTAATGGACGTTCTCTTGGGACATACGTCCATCCATTGGCCTCATCCATTTCTCGAAGAGAAAGTATTTGCGACGACCGGCCGCGTGCAGATGAGCGCACTACGCGGCCGCGCGCAGTTGAGCGCACTACGCGGCCGCGCTGACTTTGACGCCCGCGCCGAGCCCCCTGTACACGACTACGCCCTTGCTCGTTATTTGTGACTGGCTCAGGAACGTGGTCCTGCACCTCAACCTCACCATCATCCATCCTTTCTTGATTAGATATAAAGATTCGCAGGTCCGACACGCAATCTACCAAAGAAACAACTTATGAAAGAATATTCAATACGAAAATAGTTTAGGTACCTACCTACATAGAAATATAAATATATAATAAACATTTACCTTCAATTTCATCACCCTGAGCCTCCTCAATGTCAGAATCATCATCATTTTGCAATATATCAACAATTTCGTGCGTAGAAGCATTACGTAGCGAGGAAGCCATTTCGCGCCAAAAACAGTCACACTCGCTCCGTACTCTCGCCGGCGGTCGACTGAGTGGGCGCGGGCGATCGCGAACTGTAGCTATCGCGTTCTTACTACATACAAACATTGTATATGTGTGTGTAGCTTATGAACTAAGCTACAAACGTGTACAAGGCGGATCACGACAAGACGTCGTGATTTTCTAATAAACATTTGAAAGGCGGTCACGAGTGCTACTCGTGATTCGCGCGTTAGAGAAAAATATGAATGCCGAGCTGAGGTCGTGATCCGCTGTGAAAGTGTTAATGATGAGGTCACAAAAAATGGTTATCACGCTCCGATGCTGTGCTTTTTTGGCCAGAACCTTATCGGTGACTAAAGCTACGGCTCTCTTGATAACACTGATATACTCGCCGAACAGCGTTTTGGCATAAATTCAACTGTCTGGCTATTTGAATCTTATTGTCGCCAGGTTCAATTAGCGCAACCACTTGACCTGATATTTCTGGTAGGGTATCCATTTTCTTGTTTCTAATGTGCACTTGTTCTATAGCTGACTTTCCAAGCTACGATTTAATATACAGATGATGCAGTTTCACCTAATCCTTCACCTTTTATACCCGCTCTTAGTCGCTCAATTAGCTCTACCTGAAACGAGTGATTTCCGATGCAATTGTTCCTTTGGCTTTACTGTAATGAATTTAAGGGTTATGGATTAGCTTAAGGTGTTATCTGAAAGCTGACAGTGTGTACTTCAATTCAGTATATAAACAGGAATAAAAATATAAGCATGTTTTAAAAAAAACAACCATGAAACGAAAATTGAGCAGGTGTGCGATTTCTTTGCTCTCAAGTGTATTATATTTTAACATAATTTAATATAACTTATTCAGATTGCAACAAGAAAGAAATTTATTTTAAAATTAAATGTATGTGCAATGCATGAAGAAAAGTTTCGTTTTGGGGACTAGACACAGTTATTCAGCTCCATTCAGCGTTTGTTCATACAAAACAACGATTTTGTATGGAGACGCGTACGCATTCATTCAGCTGAATCATCTCGTTGTTTTTTATGGACAAACGCTGAATGGAGCTGAATAAATGTGTCTACGTCTCTTAAATGCACGTCAAAACGTCCTTAATTATCGTAATGTCTCGTCCTGTTTGTATCTATTTAATCGTAAAAGAGCAAGATGAGAAGTGCTTTCGTGACCGTGACCACTATTCTAGGGAACTATTGGATGCTCTTTCTCTAGTACTTACCTATTTATTTAGTTAACGGCCTATTTCACGACCTTTAAGTAAAGTTACTTACCAAGTAAAGCGAGTTATGTCTCTTACTTTATGTCAAGTGACAAAGACAAAACATGTAAGTATGTACTCGGAACGTTACTTGAAGATGGTGAAATAGGCCGTAAGTATATCGAAAAATATGGTACCTCATATATAATAATATTTGATCCCAGGTCTTCGAGCAGCAGTTCAGCGTTCTCCCAGTCGTGTTCGTCGTGCACTCACTACGATGATGAGAACGATTCAGATCATTCGTGTTCACTCAGCTCTAGTGATGGGTAAGTTTATTACTGTTATTTACTTCAGCCTATAAACTTCTCATGTTTAAATAGGTGAATGAATGTTAAATGTGCCTGTAATTTGTATACATATCAGATTGACACCCTATACTTAAGAAATCATGTAATGTTTTAATATGTGTACTGTTGGCATATCTAAATAAATAAAAATAGGGTCGTTTTTTATTTTAACTAGTATCTAGGGTATCAGATCTATGCAGCAGTCATACCGAAACCCAAACCAAAGTAAACAATTTTGGAACACACAATTTATATTGTACGGGAGTCAAACCCGTAACCTTCTGTTCGGCAGTCCGACATAGAGGCCACTTTGCTATTTGAAGAGTCCAGATTTTAGTAGAATGTCAGTATTTCCATCAGAGCTTTTCAACCCAAAGAATTTTTTCGTTAAACCAAAACATGTACATCCTCTCTTGCCACCAACACCTATCATTTTTTTATATTTTGCCAACGACAGATATTCAACCATTCCCTATTAATTCCAGTTCAAGTTACAACGACACACTCGACTCCACCCTGGAGGGCGAGGGCGAGCCGCGCCGGCGGTCGCGCCGCGGGGCGAGGGCGGACTCCGAGGAGCCTACTACACCTGTTAAAGTGAGTTGTATATTTATTTACTAGCTGACCTTCCTTTCCCTAGACTTAATGAATAATTCAAAACCAAAATTGGCCAAATCCGTTCAGCCATTCTCGAGTTAGGAGCGACTAACGAACAGCAATTGATTTTTATAAGGTTTTAGAAGCTAGCCTGGGTGAAAAATCTTTAAATCCTTACTAATATTATAAATGCGAAAGTAACTGTCTGTCTGTCTGTTACCTTTTCACGGCTAAACTGCTGAACCGATTGACTTGAAATTTGGTAGAGGGGTAGCTTACGGTCAAAGAACATAGGATACTTTTTATCCCGAAATTTCCACGGGAACGGGAACTACGCGGGTGAAACCGCGGGGCGCTGCTAGTCCCATAATAAACGAAAACCCGTTGAACTTTTATTTTTCAGGGCCAGTTATTCTAAGTAGAGACAGCAGAGAAGTTTGTAATAATTGAAATAAAACACTTAAACGGATTTTTGTCGTGGTTGTATATTGTTTTACATTTTCTAACGTTTCGAATTCTTTACAGAACCCGTGATCACAGAAGACTAATCTTCTTCCATAGTCTTCCATCTTAGTCTGCTGTGATCACGGGTTCTGTAAAGAATCCGAAACGTCAGAAAATGTAAAACAAAATACAACCACGACAAAAATCCGTTTATGTTTTATTTCACTGTGTAGTGTTCGTGTAAATCAAAGTTTGTAATAAATTTCAATAATGAGTGATTTATGTTACCAGGGTCGTGGTACCAGATCGTCGACATCAGCCACCCCGGTGAAGAGTGCACAACAACAAGAGATGCAGCTGGAGCCGCTTCAACTGGTGTGGGCTAAGTGCAGGTACGAAACTTAGTTTATTTTATGATTCGTAATTTCGTTCATACACCCCTATTTTGAAATTTCGGGACTTATTAAAATCAGAATATCTGTAGCAGTAACTGAATCCATATATCCAATAAAAATATCAAAAATGATAGTCGATTACTTATCTTTAAAAAATACCAAATAAATGCCGTATTACCAGACGGCACACTAGCTATCAAGTATTCTGTGACGGCTCGGGTCGATGACCGCGCTCAGCTGTGTATCGCAGCGTTCGCCGGTTGTTCGATGTAGAATAACAATAAAATTCGGCGGGATTTTGAAATACTTTGACTTATCATAACTTTTTAAATAAAAGCAAAAGAAAAAATCTAACTTCACTATTATATTGTCACCCGTCGTTTACATTAGCTGTGTGATTAAGTATCTCGAATTCAAAATAGGTGTGTATAAAAGTTGACTAAGGCCAAATCACTCTGATTCAGGGTAAGCTCGTGCCCCTCGGTGGGGACATTATATGAGCTGATGATGACGATATATAAAAAACAATCGCTACTGACAGACTGACTGATGTACCAACACAGAGCTCAAACCACTTAACGGATATTATTGCGCTAGAATTTAGCATCCAGATAGGTAAACCAACTAACTATACTTCAAACTTAACTTTTATATCAAAGGTTTTAATTAATGTTGGCAAATTGCCATAGATTGAAGTTAAATAATTTGGGTTATACAAAAAGTTACTGATTTCAGAATACTATACAAATATATAGGAAACTAGTAGCTCCCCGCGGTTTCACCCGCGTAGTTCCCGTTCCCGTGGGATTACGGGGATAAAATATAGCCTATGTCACACACTGATAAATTAGCTTTCCATTAGTGAAAGAATTTTTGAAATCGGTCCAGTAGTTTCGGAGTCTATTCATTACAAACAAACAAATCTTTCCTCTTTATAATATTAGTATAGATAAGTGTTTATTATATTGTTACAGAGGTTACCCCTGGTACCCAGCGCTAATAATAGACCCAAAAATGCCAAAGGGATTCATATACAACGGCGTACCCCTCCCCGTACCGCCTCAAGACGTTCTCAATTTGAAAAAGAATCACGCACACGAGCCCATCCTATATTTAGTACTATTCTTCGACGTTAAAAGGACCTGGCAATGGCTGCCTCCTAACAAATTAGAGCCATTAGCAACCGACAAAGCAGTAGATCAAGCTAAGTTGAAGGAATCAAGGAAACCAACGGATAGAAAAGCGGTTAAAAAGGCTTTTGATGATGCCATGCAGTTCAGAAAGCAAGTTGATGGGGAGTACAAATGACAAAGGCTTACTTACAGGTCTAGGAGACCTCGTAAGAAAACGTTCAGCTTCGGTAACTTCTCTACAATGAAATTGAAGACGCCTATTTCTAGTGATTCTAGCGAGTAAGGAATTTTTAAAGTTTAACTTTAAATTAAATATATTGCTATAGTACCTAGTAGTATTTCGGATTCTGTATTAAAATCCTTTATTTAAAGGTAGCAGATTCGATACCCGTGTAAAATACCAGTTGAGTCGGTAAAGTAAATACATATAATTTGTATTAATTACTGATTGTCTAACTAAAGGTTGCTGGTTCGATTCCCGAACGAGGTAAACGGATGGGAATAAGGTAAACTTTGTAAATATGATAATTTGTATTAGTTACGGAGTGGATTATAGTCACTCACATTGACTAACTAAGGGTTGCAGGTTCGATTCCCGGGCAAGGTAAATGGTTGGAAGTAAGGTTTGTTTTGAATCTTTGTAAATATATTTCTATATAATAAGTGACAGATAGGTCACAAGGACTTAAATATAGTGTGTGTGTGTAGTTTCTTGAGTATATAATACAGGTAATAAATCTAGTTAGGTGTCAGTTGCTATCAGCCCCGGATTAACCCTTAATCAAATTAAGCAATTGCCCAGGGCACCACGTCTGGGGAGGCACCAGAAAATACCAGAAAAGTGGCACCAGAACACAAGTATAGGGGGCCCCCAGGGCCGTAGCTATGCTTAAAATGACAAATGCCCTACCTTGTTGAACATAGCGAGCTCAGTGTTAGCTGACCTTTTTTTTTATCGTCGTCAAATTCCATTCTAGCTACAGCCCTGGGGGCGCGAAGGCTTGGATTGTTTAGGGCATCATGAAATCTTAATCCGTCTCTGGTTGCTATGTTGATATTATGGAGGGTATAGGGGAGTGTAATTCCTTATGGTAGAAAATTGAAAAAGTGTCCAGCTATATGCAGTAAATAACAGTTTCAAAACCATTCAGAATGGCGCTGGTGTAGATGTCGTGGCAATATCGTAAATTTGACCATTTCATGAAATGGTTGATAATTTCATGAAGTGGTCACATTCTGTCTATTGGCCACATCATGATGTGGTTAGGGCAGATCAATGATAAGCAATCGTTTCTCGATTTGGTCAACTAAACGCGCCGCTATTTCATAGACACCATGTATGGTATGAATGTATCTTTATCCTACTCTAAAATATGGTATGATGCTTATATGGCGTCACTCTCATTTAATGCATTTCGACAGATACTTTTTCATGTTTAAAATGATTCTCCTGACTTCTACCCTCCATAGTTGATATGAAGATGTTTGATCATACGAAATCAACTATATTTACATGAAATTAGTGTATTTTTTTGTGTGTATGTGTGAATTCGTTATTTTGCTTTATACCAATGGATTTAAATGTCTAGGATTTTAATGAATACATATTAATGTAATGTAAAAATCTTTTAAATTAGGTAATCATTCATTTATGAAAATCATTGGTAAAACTTTGACTTCGAATAAAAGGTTGCGGATTCCATTCCCGTATGAGTTGAATATTTATGCATCCATAAATGTGTATTTTGTATCTCGTTCTAAATATATGTACATATAAATATGTGTGTATAAGTGTGTGTGTGTGTGTGTAGTTTCTGATACCCTAGATACAAGTGATTAACCTAGTTAGGGGTCAATTGCTATATTATTAATGTTATTTACTGTTGTATTATTTACTAATTGTCCATATATCAATGTAATAAAATAATGATTAAATAGTCTTTTGTCTCCTTTACTCAAATGTATTTTATCGCATATGAAAGAGATAACAGATTATCAATATGTAGTTCGTTATTCTATGTATTAAAGGAAATAAAGTACTAATGTAAAAAATAAAAATCAAATCTGTTTTTACACTTGTGTAGAGAAAAATAAAGTTGGAAATATTTTAAAATGTTTTGTGTTTTATTTGTATGGGTATAAAGTTCAAATTTTAATAAACTTATTACTACCATAGTAGTAAGGGAACAAGAGGATATTTAAGAAAAAAAACTTAGGAAACAGAGAAAGTAATGGCAAAATGAATTACACTCAACCCAGGAGTTGAACCACAGACAACAGAACTAAGACGGAAATCCTAAACTGACTCCCTCATCTGTCAGTTGAACCTAGGATCTAAATCCTCATGGATGTTTATATATGACTTGAATTGCTGCGCTGTTTTAGTCAAGATATTTTTTCTGTTTTAATCAGCTTTTGATGCTGACCATGCCTTACCTGCTAGGCTAGCATGACTTCGAAAACGCGATAGATACAGCGATTTATTTACATCCACCTGTCAAAATATGATAAAAATACCCGCCATATTGAATTTTACCACGTGATTAATTTTATGACATTTGGCCATGCCCCCGAAATCGATATAGCTATTTATTGACATCCACCTGTCAAAATATAATAAATATAGCCGCCCATATATAATTTTTCATATTATACCACGTCATAATTCATTTGGTTATGCTTGCAAAATCGATAATATTTCGTGGTGTCTATATGTATATTTTATCACGCACAGTCATGCTAGGGGGGCTGGTTACCTTACAACAAAATCAAAATATTAACTAAAATCTACTTACTTAATCTCAAAGAAGACCACATAATTCTTTGCTATCTGATTTAATAAAGCAATAACATTACTTATATTCTATACCACAAGCTGAATGACAAATCTTGATCTAAATAAATTATGTTCACTTATTTCTGGTATTAAAAAATAACAGGTTTTGTTTAATTTGTCTATTTTCATTTAGTTTCTATTCATAATGTTTGTCCCAGTGGTACACGGGGCCTGGGGTAGGTCTGAAGGTTGTTGCTTTCTTGGGGTCGCTGGAATTAGGAAAATAAATTACAATTTACAATCCAGACAATATCATAAATAGAAAAAGTTGGATAAACTCAAATAGTATAATAACTGAATCAATTTAAAAAATCTTTTTAATATAATGCTTTATGAAGTCTGCTGGACACATTATACTTGTAAATGGGCAGTTTACTTACAACTAGACCTCTCTTAGTTTTGTAGGATTGTTTAGCTGAATACACTTAACAGATACTGGCTTGATGGCTTGAATAGAAAAAAAAAGTGATGGATTTATCAAGCTATTACACACTGGAGGAGAGATTTAGATGTTTTTGACGGATATTGGACAGAGCTGGCTCACGATAGAGACAGTTGGATGGATTTGGGGGAGACCTTTGCCCAGAAGTGGGACGACTCAGGTTATTAAAAAAAAATTATACCACTTAACCATCCATGGACAGAGTTTATAAAGGATGACTACAATCAGTGTCACACTATGACCCATATGAGACATAGAGGAGGAGTAATTTTAAAATAATTACCCTTTGTCAGAGCTGGCTTCAATCAAGTTCTTGGACACATCTAGAGGAGGAGCTACTTCACGTCGACCGTCGCGCGTGTAGTAGTAGTTGTGAGCGTGTCTGAAAGGAAACACATCTTCAGTATGTAAAATAATTTCTATTAGGTACATGATATGCTTTATTTGATTTTATATATAAGAAGCAAATACTTATATGAGTGCAGTGCAGGGTCAATTCCTGTCCAAGATTAAAAAAATGTTAGTATGTAGAACAATACAAACATTGTAAACTGGTTATTTTATATTTTAGGCACTTACAACAAAGACATATAAGTATTTTATTCATAGCACAGGCAATGTTTAGATTAAGTAAGACGGTGTGATGATGTGTGCGTGTGATACTGACAAAATACGAGTTCAAAAAACATTATTTATTTATGAATGTATCTTACTTGTGAGAAGGGCCATCAGGAATCTGTGGCGGAGGCTGTGTCCTAGCTGATACTAGGGGCTCAAAACGTAGAGCATTGGTGTGTTTCCTCTGAAAATTAGACGATTTTTAATTGAAGAAAACAAAACAATAGGTTACATAATGTCTACGTTGTTTTCAATCAATATTTACCCCGAGTAAGAAATTCCTAAAGGCTTGAAGAACGGGCGAAATGTCGCGCAGAGGTACTTGTTTACCCATTGTATTATTATTTTATTTACCACAAGTGGTAAAAGAAATTAATTTTCAATAATTCTTTTTGCTTTGGGTAAAAAGTGAAATGTCAAAACAACACCTGGTTTTGACAGTTAATTGCAAGATATTGACACGTCAACGTCATTGCTTTTTTTGCCAGAATAAGTGATAACTACGCCTTTAAGCCAATTTAATTATTCGCGTTAAGTCTTTTCAGAGAGTGAAGAGATTATGAAATTCATGAAAGTGCACATGCATGACGCCGCGATGAGGCTAATATTTGAATAGTTCTAATTCTCTTAATACAATTTCTCCAGAAAGAAATAAATGAATATCAAATAACCGTAATATGAATAAAAATTAATTGTGATATAACACCTCGTTATTCTAAACGTTCTTCTCATTTTCTATCACAAAATTTGATAACTCATACGTCAATCATCCTTGGCTATTTTAATTTCTGGATCTAATAATTGCAGCAGTAAATTCTAAGTATTATTTGTTAAATTAATTTATTACAATAGGCATGTCTAAATTAACGCAACAATGCAAACTATTTCAATTGTTTTTTTCAGTAAGGATATTTTTTTACAGATTTTTTGTCACAATAAAAATAATTGTCCTAAAGTAATAATATTTTTATAATTTCAGAACGATAAGTGTCGGCCTTTGTTTCATACAACGAAGAATTCAATAGTACCCAACCTGTCTGGCCGAGATATGTTAGTTTTTTAATAGATTTATAGCGTGCGCAGACGAGGGATTTTTGTCCGCGGCTGAGTTCAAAGTACGCTCCGCGAATTAAAAGTCCGCCGCGATTACCCGTACTCAACGCACACGGTGTGCAATCTTTAGTTGCGTACGACCCTCTGTAGCGCTCAACGCGGACTAAATGCCGCCATGTGCGTTGCTTCGTCTAGTCACACGAGTTCTATTTTTTCGGGGACTCTCTCGTACTTTTGTCCGGTCCACTCCCTGCATGTCCTTGGTTATTCGGGGGACTTTTAATCCTTCGTTTGCGTCACTCAATAAAGTTGTATGTGATGGCAGGCTACCGTACCGTACGTACATATGTTTATGGAGTACGCAGGGCAGTGACAGACAGTACCCTCTCATCTCCTATAATACTTTCTTCCTGGCATCTAGCCACCCATGAAATATTTTCTTATGACCGTATAGCATAGAGATAATACCTACCTATGCCTTATATTTCTGTATTTTTGTAACAAATACAGGTACAATACCGACCCTGAATGTCTGGACTGTTCGCGTCCCGTGAAACCACTCGCTGACGGTCAAACTTTGGCGGGAGAACCACGAATACATGCTCATGTCATTGAAGATATTAGGTACCTACTTAATTTTATTAGTTACCTAAATGTGCTTCGGAGGGAACGTAAAGCCGTCGGTCCCGGTTGTCTTACTAACATCATCAATAACATAACATAACATAACATAATCATTCACTACATCATCTCATTATAGTAACTGACCCCTAACTAAGCTCGAAGCTTGTATCTAGGGTATCAGAAACTACGCACACACTCATTCACACACACACCCAGACCGAGACAAACATTTGTGGTTCACACAAATATTCACCCCGCACGGGAATCGAACCCGCAACCTTAAGTATAGGTAGCGGCACATAAGTTTAGCGCTGAGCGAAACGTAGAGGGGATAGCTGCGCATGTGTACAGTAGCGAACAAAATACAATTACTTATAACTCAATTACAATTACTATAACTACTTAAACAAATATTTTTAACAACATATTTTATTTAAATAAATAGTAAGTCTATCATGCACGAAATGTGGATGATATTAGGTACTGCTGCGCGCGCTAACATTAATAATTACCTACTTAATATTAAAGTTAACTTAAACTTTAATATTAAGTTGTATAGTATTGACCATCTACTAAAAATATACTAATAAAAAACCAAAAATATCAAACAAACTTAAACTTAAAAAAATCTATCCACGAACGGCAATAATAATATACTTTAGAACGCGACTGTTCATTCAGATGTCCGCGAAGAGTGCTATCGTGGCGGGGGACCAAGTACGGCAGACTAGCCAATCGGCGCTACGCACACACTCCCCTTGGCCCTCTAGCCCCCCTGTGATACCTTATTTTTGACTTCTGCGCAATAACGGTCAGCGCTAGAGTTTCGTGCCGCTACTTATAATAGTAATAGTCGTTACAGGTAGTTAGAGCCCTCAAAAGTCGAACATTTGGTTTAACCGAAAAATGTATAGCCCTCTGGGTTGTGAAGGTCTGATGGCAGTCGCTTCACGTAAAATACTGACATTCCGCCAAATCTGGTTTAACTTAAAACTGACCCCAAATAGACATGGGATAAAGGTTCGGAGAAGAGAAAAATAAAAATACTGAAGGTACAATCTGTCTTACTTCAATCACTTATATTTTTTCAGGCCTGAAATCTACGCGCGATGGAACCAAAGACCCAAGGTAGACTTCCGTAAAGAATGGACTATGTTGTCTGTTTATTATTGAGCTATTTAACTTCTGTTTATAAAAACATAGGTCTTATTCGCGGTTAAAACAATAATAAATTACGTTTAAAATAATTTCAGCTGTGGTATGACCTGTTATCTAAACTATGTATTTATTCTATTTATTCATTACAAAATCTAAATTATTATATTCAATTTGCAATCAAAATAAAATACCAATAAAATTGCAAAAATATGTTTTATTTTCATTTCTTAAAACTATTTAAACATTTCGTCAAAGTAAATTATTTACAATATAAAGGTATTTACATTATTGTATACTAAAATAAATTGAGATAAAAATACAAAATATAATGTACTTATAAAATTGTCAAAATTACATAAATTTTAAAACTATTAATTATATTACTATTAGGGCCTATTTCACCATCTTCAAGTAACGTTCCCAGTAAGTACTCACATGTTTTGTCTTTGTCACTTGATATAAAGTAAGAAAGAGACAAAACTAACTGTACTTGGTGAGTAACTTTACTTGAAGGTCGTAAATATAGGCCTTTAATATTATTTACTTATAATCAGTATTCAATGGTAACGCATTTCGTTTTGAGATACTCGTTGAGGGCTTCTTGACCTGTGAATATAGAAATATTCAATTAATATTGTGTAGTTTGGTTGGGAAAAGTATTTTCAGTATAACTTTTATTCTAGTAAAACTGACTTTATGGATATTCTGGGAAAGAATGATGAAGTGAGCCTATTGACGATCGTCAAAATTTGTTAATACCATTATTCCATTTCGCTGTTAGACATCTGTCTAACCTGAACCATCTGGTTCAGGTGGAATCACCCTTACGCTGAGTCCAATAAAACAACGCAAACATACATACATGCATACATAAATAAATCACATCACATTCATCGTCAGATTAAAGGTGTGGTACCCTTCTTGGTAATGTTCACTTTGGTACTGCCAACCAAGTTACGGTACCTTTTATCTGACGATGACTGTACAAAAGCCGTTCCTTCAATTAGAAGACTTACATCACATTGTACCACAGTCATTCCTTCAAAGTAACAGACCTCTAAACAACTGATACTAACCCAAATCCTTCCCGAAGCCGGACTGTTTGAACCCTCCAAAGGGCGCGGCGACATCAGTCTTGTTATACGTGTTGACGAACACTGTGCCCGCCTCGATGCGCTCGGCGAACTGCAGCGCGCGCGACACGTCTCGAGTGAACACGCCGCTCGCCAGCCCGTACTCCGTGTTGTTAGCGCGGCGGATCACGTCGTCCATGTTTCTGTGGATGAGGTAGGAAAGTTGGTAAGTTTGTGGTTAGACTGGGAATTGGTAGGAATTCATGTATTTAAGCAATTTATCAATTCAAGGTCATTGCTTTGGTAAAATTCTTGATAACTATAAAATGCACGCAGGAGCAAGGGATTCAAAGGTTTTGTTGGGATTTTTGTTGGGAAAGTCTAGTTAGACAGTTGAATTTTATTTGTTTATATATTATAAGCAGTGCAGCGCCCCGCGGCTTAACCCGCGTTAGCTCCACTCTTATTGATGTTATAGCGTGATATACCCTTTACTCTCAATAAATGGGTTATCTAACACCAAAAGATTTTTCAAATCAACTCAGTAGTTCCTGAGATTAACGCGTTCAAACTAACAAACAAATCTTTCCTTCATTTAGTATAGATTAATTTAAGTATTAATAAATCATAACTAACCTGCTACTAAACTTGCTAATAATCATGATGGGTCCAAACGACTCTTCTTTAGCTATGTACATATCGTCGGTGACCTCCGTGAATATGGTCGGCATGAAGAAGAATCCTTTACGGTCAACTCGCTTACCGCCGTAGACTAGCTTGGCACCTTCTTTGATACCTCGTTCGGTGAACTGTGGAAAGATTGTGGGTTAAATTACTGGGAATTTTGTTTGGTTGTGATGGGAAAAGGTTGTTGTAATATGGTTGGGGTGGGAATGTATTGCGAAAGTCGTGAAACAAATCTAAATAAATAGGAATGAATTTGTATCGGTAAAACAATAATTTTGGAAGAAGTTATCTAATGTAAAATCTTTGTCATATTGGAAATATACATTAGTAGGTGTTTATTAGAACATATTTCGAAGTACATATTGGGAAAATAATCATTGAGGTTATGATAAGTAAATAACATAATCATTCACTCCATCACCTCATTATAGTAACTGACCCCCAACTAAGTTCGAAACTTGTATCTAAGGTATCAGAAACTACGCACACACTCATTCACACCAGACCGAGACAAACATTTGTGGTTCACACAAATATTCACCCCGCACGGGAATCGAACCCGCAACCTTATGGATGACAGTCCGGTATGGCGACCATTCTGTCATCGAGGTCGTCGATCACATCATCTCATTATGTGTTTAAATGTTTATCTTGAGAAAGAAAATTACATTTAAACCAGGATAATACTACTTTTATCATCCCAAAAATGTCCCTCACCTCAATAAGTTTATCCATATGCGCCTTATGGTTCTGCGGTCCATGAGCAGTTCCTCTGTGTAGGGGGTCTCCGATCACCATTTTCTTGGTCTCCTCAACCACTCGCCGCACGAACTCGTCGTGTATCGTCTCTTCAACGAACAGACGACCGGCCGCGATGCAGTTCTCGCCTTTATTGAAGAATACTGAGCCCATGCCCTGTGAACATTTGATGAGTGTAAATAAGTGTATTAAAGTTTTGTGGTTCTAATAGGAAACCTTTATTCATTTGCACATGTTCCTTTATAGTTTTGCCATGTCTGTCTGTCCGTCTGTAATGTCCGTGGTTTAGCGTAAACTTATTAATAGAAGATTGTATTTTTGCAGCACGTCTGTTTTGAAAATAAATATATTATTTTTAGGGTATGCTTTAGTCATACATAAAGTGGAGGACGATTGTTGTGGTTAATCGATTTCTCTCTTTTTTTTTCAAAAACATCCTCATTTCTTCATTCTTCTTCTTTTCGTGTCAGTGGTTTTGTTAGGCCAATTATTTAAATTTTGTCTGCACAGTAGTCTGCTAGTTTTTTTCTTTTTTTTCATTTCTTTGTATCATCCCACTACTGGGCAAAGGTCTCTTCTAAACATTTCCAGCTGTCTCTATCCACGTGTACGCATCCATTCAGCTGAATAGATGCGTACGCGTTTCCATACAAAATCGTTGTTTTGTATAAATGGAAAAAAAAAATGAAAAAAAAATGAATGGAGCTGAATAAGTGTGCTTAGTCCCTTATCCCTATCCTTTCCATACTGTAAGAAAATCTATAAAATAACATTAATAAATATTATTTAAACAACTCACGTTTCTCACAGCCTTGTCGAGATCACAGTCTTCGAATATAACCAGTGGTGACTTGCCTCCCAGCTCCAACGATACTTTCTTCATGTTAGAAGCCGCGCAAGATTTCATTATTGTTTGACCTGGATGGACAAATAATTATAAATGGTTTGCTTAATATGGAGGAGGTTTCTTTAAAAAATAGTGTCTAGCGGTATGGCAAATCGTATTTAAATCCCGCCAATATTTTGATTTTAATATATGTTACTTAGGGCTGATTTTTCCATCGCCAGATAACTTTATTCGACGAATAATTTTGAAATTTTGACAGTTATTTCATACAAAAACTGTCAAACGTCAATTTTATTCGTCGAATAAAAGTTATCTGGCGATGGAAAAATCAGCCTTTATTCAGATAGTTAGCCTTATTACTTTTTAAGCATGCAAGCAATATCGATCGTTTCATCTCCTTAAAATGAGTGAAGACGGCGCTATTTTTAAAACATAATTTGTAACGGTAGCGCTATTTCCTCTTGGTCAAAGACCTTACTGGTTGTTCATATAAGGTCTTTCGGTCGTTCCTTCCATACATAAAACAAGTGTTATTTAACATTTTTTTATTATTTTCTCTTTAAAAAATAACTGACCAATCTCAGTACTGCCAGTGAATCCCAGTTTCCTGACGAGCGGGTGGTCGGCCAGCGCCTGGCCGCACACGGCGCCGCTGCCCGCCAGGATGTTGATCACTCCGGGGGGGATCCCCGCTTTGGCTGATAGCTCCGCGAATTTTAGGGCCGTTAGGGGACAGACCTGGGGAATAAAAAGCATATTAAATATATGTAATTTAATTATTGTCCGAGCGAGCAAAGCGAGCGAAATGACAATTTTTTGACAAGATAGGCCGATTTTGCTTACGTCTTAGTGGACTTATGTCAGTTTTGAGTTAGAGGCAACATTTTT
Source organism: Timandra comae (assembly GCA_958496195.1). Taxonomy (NCBI): domain Eukaryota; kingdom Metazoa; phylum Arthropoda; class Insecta; order Lepidoptera; family Geometridae; genus Timandra; species Timandra comae. The sequence continues at coordinate 6,802,400 of OY292372.1, read as the reverse complement.
TGACAGATCGGGATGAAACTTGGCACTCGTATTCCTTGATTTAATTAATAACATAACATAATAATTCACTACATCATCTCATTATAGTAAAAGACCCCTAACTAAGCTCGAAGCTTGTATCTAGGGTATCAGAAACTACGCACACACTCATTCACACACACTCAGACCGAGACAAACATTTGTGGTTCACACAAATATTCACCCCGCACGGGAATCGAACCCGCAACCTTACGGATGGCAGTTCCGCATGGTGACCACTCTGCCATCGAGGTCATTAAACTAGACATTAATGAACATTGGAGAGAGAGAAACAGAGATCTTTTGGGTGCGATCTAACTTCACTTTTTATAAACAGTGTTTATTTTAACTTACCGCAGCAGGTTTCATAACGACAGTGTTGCCAGCAGCGAGACAGGCCGCCATCTTCCAAGACAACATCATTAGCGGGTAGTTCCACGGTGTGATCAGTGCGCACACGCCGATTGGTTCTCTCTTTGTCAGTGTGAGGTTTCTGTTAATAAATAGTGTAATTTATGATAAATGTTTAATATACAAATATTTGTGGAAACAACCTTACTATGTATAATTCAATAGTTGCATTGCATTTTACTGATATAATAATCGCGAAAGTTTGGATGGATGGATGATTATTACTCTTAGCAAGCATTGGGACACTAGCTATGCCCTGCGGTTTTACCCGCGTAAATGCCAATCCCGTGGGAATTTGGAGATCAAAAGTACCCGATTTTATTCTTAGTTATAAGAAACAGCTGTACCAAGTTTCATCTAAGGCCTGATTTTTCCATCGCCAGATAACTTTATTCGAGGAATAACTTTAAAAATTTGAGAGATATTTCATACAAAAATTGCCAAACGTCAATTTTATTCATCGAAAAATAGTTATTTGGCGATGGAAAAATCGGCCCTAAATCGGGTCTGTAGTTTTTGAGTGAAAGAGTTACAACCATACATCCATTCTTACAACCATACATACATTTATAATATTAGTAGGATTTTTTCTTGTAATCAGTTTATAACAAAAAAAAATTGAAATAAATAACTATGTTTACCTGTTAGGCCTAGCATGGTTGATGGGTATGGTAGCGCCCTGTATCTTGTCGCACCAGCCCGCGAAGTAGCGCCACGTGTCGATGGACATGCCGACGTGCGTCTTCAGCGCCAGCGTGTACACCGCGCCCGAGTCTAGGGACTCGATCGTGGCTAGCTCCTCCTTGTGTTGTTCCATTAGGTCTGCTAGTCTGTGGACAATAGGTTGGTATTACTTTCGGTATATTATACAAAGTACTCTGTGGGTTTTATGAATAAATGGTTTTAAAAGTTTATAAAACATATTTAGCAACCAACCTTTTACTAGGTTTATAATATATCTAAGGTATCTAAAAATATGCACGCGTGGATGTATCAAGATAAACATTTGGGTTATGTTTTTTTACCGTTATAAAAAATCTGCCTTATTATAGACTAGAAGCGTCCCGCGGTTTCACCCGCGTAGTTTCTGTTCCCGTGGAAATACGGGGATAAAATATGCCTATGTCACGTACTGATAAATTAGCTTTACATTAGTGAAAGATTTTTTTTTAAATCGGATTAGTAGTTTCGAAGCCTATTTGTTACAAACAAATCTTTCCTCTTTATAAAATTAGTGTAGACGAAGGGTTTAGCACTAAAATAGATTTTTTTATAAAGTTTCAAGTACAAATACTTACTAAGTACTTCTAAAGTCAAGACTAGCCTTAAAACCAATTAACTTAAGCCAGGTTAAATCCCTAACGTTAATAAGCGAAAATACATTCGACTCACTTAAACAACAGCTGCCCCCGTTCTCGTGCACTAATCTTCGCCCACTCCCCCTCCTCAAACGCTTTCTTCGCCGCCCTTACAGCTGTATCTACATCATTAGCCGACGCACTTTGTACTTTACATATCACACTTTCATCACTAGGGTTAATAAGAGTTATTGTCTTCCCGGAATCGGCGTTAACGAACTTCCCATCGATGAATAATTGAGTAGGAAACTTGATATTCATTTTGTTTATAAATAATTCGACTCCATCGTATTCTATGTTCTTTGCCGAGTCTCCGCCTCGAAGTTTTATGATAGAAATAGTGTAGAACTCTTGGAATGTAGTGTTCATGTATATGTCTTCGTTTTGAAGTTCTAAGTTAGATATGTCTTTAACTTCTTCTACTAGACGAACGACGTCCATCGAGCCGGCGCCGGAGGCGAAGAAATCTGTGGAGTTGATTTTTTGTGAATTTTTTGGCAAACTAATATAAAACACTTCTATCAAACATGTCTAAGAACACTCTTACGTAAGTCCCCTTTAATACAAAAAAACTAAATTGAAATCGGTTCACCCGTTCGGGAGCTATGATGCCACACACACACACACACACACACACACACACAGACATGTCAAACTTATAACACCCCTCTTTTTGTGTCGGGGGTTAAAAATCTTATAGGATCACTAAGAAAAGGGTAATATTATACCGATTTTCGGATACCGTAATTAACAAAAAATCTTTACAGTTTAAATCTATGTTTTCATGTCTGAGCTTTTATCAAGTAAGTGGACGTGCAATAAGACTAAAGGATTGGATTAATTAAATATTTCGGTACTTGTATTGTAAATTGAACTTTAAACCCAAGTCAATAAGCCTCATATTACCTGTATCATCATCAATATCGATCCGAAGTATAGCCTTCCATATTTCTCGAACGTTCTCGACAAACTGTTTCTCTTCAGCGTTGAGTTCTAGAGTGATTTTGTTCTCGTTCGCCTTGTAGAAGTTCTGGGCGTTTATCATTTTACCGTTCACTTTTAGGCGTTGGATGTTTAGCTGTTGAAGAAATTAGATTTTTTTTATAGCCTTTCATTGAGGTATTTTTCAAATTTGTACGAGATTTTTGATTATTCATTTTGAATAATACCTATATGTAGTTTTAGTACCAATAATGGAGGAGGAGTACCTTTACAAGGCCACTGATAGTGCCATATTAGTGGCCGAGTTCTCAAAAATATGAGTCGACACGCTAAGAAGAAGTACTTACCAAAAATAATTCCAAACAAATTTTGAACTAACTCATTTTAATTTTAAATATTTGTGAAAAAATATAAACACTTAAGATTTTTTTCAAAGAAATGTAATAACAATACTTTAAGAATAAATCCCCTAAACTTAAAATACCAAAAACCAACTGACCTTAACCCCATCATTAGCAGTAATAAGCAGCCCCCCCTCGTGTATAACCCCCGGCTTCACCAGCCCATCTATCACTAACTTATCTCCCTCCATCTCGTACTCTCCCTTCCATAGAGACGAACCGAAGAACTTCACTTCGATTCTGTCTTGGGTAGTCTCGTCGACGCCATCTTTGGTCTGTGGTTTAATGAGGGTAGTCGCGCCGGGCGAGGAATCGAGGCCGCGAATGAAGTTGTGTAGTGCAATGCCGCCTTTTGACCAGTCGATCTGAGGATGGAGATACAATTATTTTCACAGTTAATATTAATAGGATTAAGGGCGCCAGAGGTTATTTTTTTAACTGTGACTGATGATGGTAAAAATATATGTATATTTTCTAGAGTCTATTCTATTGGCGGTTGAACGGTGGAATGGATATGTCATTTATAGATATATCTCTTCTTCTAGCTGGAGTATCAGAAACTTTAATACACACAGATCGAGATAAACCTTTCTGTATCACACAACATCATCAGCTCATATATGTCCCCACCGAGGGTGTGCCCCTGAATTAGGGTGATAAGGCCTTAGTCGACCACGCCGGCCAAGTGCAGGGTCCTGATTCTCTAAACTATTAAGCTGTGATATTGCTACTCAAATGTGTTTTAATATCAACATTATGGCCGTTTTTTTGGCATTTGTTGTCATTTTGGTATTCTCTTAGTGACAACTATTCCGCTGACTCAATGGCTCTATAAAACTTAGATGGTTGTCATGGAAACAGTATTCTGACGTTTATTTGTCAAATTTATATGCAACAAAGACCACTGAGACACCATAGCCATATGAATAAATGTTAGCAGAATACCAAATTTCCGATAGTCTCGTTATGGTGCCTCAATATAACCATATTGTCTGATCAATAATGTCAAATTGCAGACTTAGGCCCCAGGTTGGTCGACTTCACACACAACCTTAGAATTTCTTCCGAGGTGTATCGCACAAATTTACTCAAAATCTACTGTACTGATATGATAGGTATAATAAATATTTCAGCATTAAATTATACCCTCAAAATTACAACTCATAATATTATAATATCATTTAATAATATGATCTTTACCTGATGCGTCTCCGCTTTAAACAAAGCAGGATCATAAGTAGCTCCAACTTCAGTCTGCTTTACTTTGGGCGCTGTGCCGTTGGCTACCATATTTACGGATTCTGCTAATGCTTTGATACCTAGAAACAACAAAATGTGTTTAAATAAGTGTTTAGTTTTCTATTTCCCAGCAGTGGTACAGTGTAAGTTGACAAAAAATATACTTATAAACAAGTGTAATATTTTGAACCAAGTAATGTATTCTGTCTGCTATGCCTAGGATCACGGGTTCGACTCCCGCTCAAGACAAATATTTGTGTGTAAACATGTTTTTTTATTATTATAATTAAATTATTACACTTCCATGGCATTGAAACCGCTGGGCACAGCTACTTATTAATAAGAAATAGATTCCATAGGACTTAAATAAAATCTAGAATATTCTACAAACTAAAGAAAAAATTGCTTTATCTGCAATCTTATTTCTCACCTTCAGGGTACAAGTATTTGTTATAAATACTGTCAACCGTATCGTCTATGGTGACAGGGAACGATTTCTGGAGCAATATCGGACCAGTGTCCAGTCCATCGTCTGCCCAGAATATAGAGAGACCGCATGTTGTGTCTCCTTCTATTAGTGTCCTGGAAATAAAAAGAGAATGAATCTACTAATATTATAAATTTAGACGACCTCAATGGCAGAGTGGTCACCATGCCGGACTGCCATCCTTAAGGTTGCGGGTTCGATTCCCGTGCGGGGTGAATATTTGTGTGAACCACAAATATTTGTCTCAGTCTGGGTGTGTGTGTGAATGAGTGTGTGCGTAGTTTCTGATACCCTAGATACAAGCTTCGAGCTTAGTTAGGGGTCCGTTACTATAATGAGATGAGATGATGTAGTGAATGATTATGTTGTAAACGGAAAAGTTAAGATGGATGGATGTTTGTTACTCTTTCACGTAACGACTACTGAACCGAAATTCCCACGGGATTTACGAGGGTAAAACAGCGGAGCATTTATATTTATAAGAGAGAGAGAGAGACAGAGAACGAGAGAGAGAGAGAGAGAGAATTTATATACATATTTATGAGAGCGTTTATATATAAGTGAAGTAAAACGGTACGCCATCTTTGTGACACCGCCATATTGGATTAAGAACTTTTTAAAGATCGAGTCCTTTATAAAAGATGTAAATGTGTGCAAATCAGCCAGGTGCGAGTAGGAAACGTATTCACGATAGTTTATCTATTATTTGTACAAAACCTTTCCACTGTGCACGTTAAGTGTGCACAGTGCAAAAGTATGGTGCCTTCCGAATGGGATAAGAAAATACAATGAGGACATAAATAAGTTTTGGCTCAAAATTTGGCGGAAACGGGGGTAAAACCGTGATACAATCTAGTATGTAAGTTTTAAATTGATGTTTGAGAATAAGACACGTAAATGTATAAATAACCTTGAAAATACTAATGTATTGTAATATTTAATACTGTAGTCTGCATAATTATTATCGTTCGTGTGTAATTAGATGTAAAACGTTTTTGAATTATTGTTAACAACTTAGTAACTCGTTTTGTCACGAATCGATATCTAAGAATAATTAATTTATACTATCGATACATTAATTGAAACTAGCTGTGTCGCGCGACTTTATTTGTGTAAATCTCGATTTTGTGGGAAATGGGAATTTTGGGATAAATACTTTAAATATTAATTTGTTGAGTCTGATAAGCTTTTTTGTTTGGTTGAACACACAATCTCGGGAACTGGTTAGAATTTCATAAATCTTTTAGAGTTGGATAGCTAATGTATCCAAAAAGGCTATAGGCACTTTGTCCATCAGCCCCCCCTAGCATGACTGTGCGTGATAAAATATATAGACACCACGAAATAATATCGATTTCGCGAGCATAACCAAATTAATTATGGCGTGGTACGATATGAAAAATTCAATATGGCGGCTATACTTATTATATTTTGACAGTTGGATGTCAATAAATACTATATCGATTTCGCGAGCATGACCAAATGTCATAAAATTAATCATGAGGTAAAATTCAATATGGCGGGTATTTTCATCAAATTTTGGATTAAATATGTCTCTATTGAGTTTTAACACGCATTTCTTTTTGCTTGCTTAGCGTATGCCTGTCATATTCATTATATGCGTATCCGTTCAGTAACTTGCGCTGTGTATTGTTAGATCAATCAGTTAATATCAATTGCCTTTTATACTGAAGATAACCCTAGTATAGTAAATATACATTAGTTTCTAGATATACAAAAACTATTTCACTAATGTCCACATCAGAGTGAACAACCTATGTTGACATCATGTTCTAAGATATTAGACGTTGCGTTAGTCGTTACACAACGAACGCTAGAACGTGTTTATTGGACATATTAGATGTAGAATATTACCGTATTACGTGGTGTTTGGTAATATTAACAATATAAACAAGAAAGCGATTTTTAGTTTAAAAATGTTACTAAGTGGAAAGAGTTTCTTAGATTGAATGAATCCTAACTAATATTATAAATGCAAAAGGAACTCTGTCTGTCTGTCTGTTACCTTTTCACTGCTAAACTACTGAACCGATTGACTCGAAATGGGTACAGGGGTAGCATAAGTTCCAGGGAAGGATATAGGACATATGTTTTATCCCCGCATTCTCCCGGGAGCGGGAACTACGCGGGTGATAATCTCTTTCTATTTCTTAAAAAAATATTTCTGCCAAAATCTCAAACTCGTGGTAAATATTTCTATGATCCCATCTAGGTGTGGGAATTTGGGCTGTACTTTTGGGATAAAAATCTGTATCTCCATATTCTTATAGAAATAGGTTCAGTAGTTATTACTTGAAAGAGTATCAAACATCTATCAACCTCACAAACTCGCTTTTATATTGGTAGGATGTGTTCACCCAGTTACCCATTTATCGATTCATCATTAAAATTTCACATTATTAATATTAAGTTTAATATTAAGTGGAAGACTCACCAATTAATAGAAGAAGCCCCTCTATGTCTGGGCAGTATACTGGGGTGGTAGCATATACTTTGGTACTTAGGGTGGGTGATCACTTCCATAGGAATGAACTGCGTGCAGAACGGTAACACGTTGATGTCGGCTTTTACCTGAAATTTAATAAAGATATAACACTAGCAGTGTTCCCGTTCCCGTGGGAATTTCGGGATAAAAAGTATTCTACGTTCTTTCCCGGACCTTAAGCTACCCCTGTACTAAATTTCAAGTCAATCGGTTCAGTAGTTTAGCCGTGAATAGGTAACAGACAGACAGACAGAGTTACTTTCGCATTTATAATATTAGTTAGGATAACATAATCATTGACTACATCATCTCATTATAGTAACTGACCCCAACTCAGTTCGAAACTTGTATCTAGGGTATCAGAAACTACGCACACACTCATTCACACACACACCCAGACCGATATGTTAGTTAAATCATTATCATGAGGTCATACACAAAATACGAAGTCTCTACGAAAAAAAATGTTAAGTGAATCTAAGTAGCTATCATCATCGTTAAATGTCCCCAACGAGGGGCTCGAGCCTACTCTAAATTCTAAATTAAGAACATAAGGCCTTAGTGAACCAAGCTGGCCAAATGCGGGTTGGTCGACTTCACACACAACCTTAGAACTTCTTCACAGGTGTGTGCAGGTTTCCTCACGATGTTTTCCTTCACCGTTAGAGCGTTCGGAGCAGGCGCTTTAAGAGCCGTGATCTACCGCGCGACAACTCAAATTTCACTCACACAGACGCGCACGCGTGTCCGCATGCACACTGTCTATGTGATGACGGCGCGCTCGCTCTGAATACTCCGGCCGAACGGTTTTGATCCATTGGAAATTATAAATTGTGTTAAAGTTATTGACAAAAGTATAAATACGAGTATATTTTTTTTTACGATTCGTAGAAGGTAGTATATGATTAGATATAATTTACGTAATACCTTTCGATTCGATATTCCATTATTCACAACAAGGAATAATGAATAAAACAAATACTTAGTTTTTTGTTTTTAAAATAAGACATGATTTTTTTTTGGTAAGTAACGAAACTTTTTAAAAACAAAGCAACATACGAGTAAAAAAAATCTATAACTTACTTGTGAATAATATATTTTTTGCCATAATGGGGTATTGATTTTTCATATACTAATTGCAGTTTTAGTTTTTATTAAAATCGCTAGCAATTTTCGATATTCCTTTCCTTATAGTTTTGAATATCGTCATCCACGCCTACTTGAAAAATGCCTCGTCTGTATATGTACAACATATATTATCGGGACAACCTTTTAGCGCTAAAAGCAGGACTTTCTAAATTATTTCGTTTCCTTTTTTGTTAAAAAAAACCGACTTCAAAAACTAAAAAGTATAAAATAACAAATATGTAATGTAATACCTCTTATGCGATGTAGCACATAAATAAAATAAAAATGCGACCAATCCAAGCGGGCAAACGTTCGTTAACGGTCATCTCGAATTATAATTTTGTAGTTTATTTTTCTAATAGTTTTATTTCTTTGAGGCTTGGCACCGACTTCACACTTATCAATAGGTAACATACACACAAAAGTATAAATTAGCATCGCATAAAAGGTGTATTAAATTAAATATTTGTTATTTTATACTTTTCAGCTTTTAAAGTCTTTTTTTTTATTACTTTTGAGTGTCACAACCTATCTGGTTGTAAAGTTCTCATCGATACAAATTAATCAAGTCCAAACACGAGGTAACTGCTGTAAGTCGTTGAAGAGTTCCCTCGACTATCTTCCAGGTCCATCATCAGATCGACTCCAAACCTTCATTTAATTATAATGCTTTAAGATAATTAACGAAAAACTTAACAAATGCACTAATCACCCTACGATTTTCTAAAGTTCCTCTCAATTTCTCTAGAATGCCATCATTAGATCCTGGTTTCCTTGACATGGGACCAAACGGCAAGTCCATTCTTTTGAATAAAAAAAGAATTTTAGTAATCGGTACAGAATTGACGGAGATATCGTTGAACATATTCATAAAAAAAAACATACCGGCCGAATTGAGAACCTTCTCCTTTTTGGAAGTCGGTTTAAAATAATGTTGTTTTATTGCTCATTATTTCTAAAACATTATTTGTTATCATAAATGTTAATATTTTTTTTTAATAAATAATTCAAATTATAAAACAAAAATTATTATCGAGTATCAAAACATGTTGATGAGTTATCGCATAAAATTCGTACGCGCCGCAAAGGTCAAACGCTCGGTAGGAGCGATACGTCCTCTCTCTAAAAAGCCTCGCGGCAGACTGATTTGAATTGTTTCGTGCGTCCGATTTTATAGTAGTTTTATGATGATTTTAAAATATTTGTAGAAAAAAAGACAATTTGTTTTAGAGATTTTTTTTTAGTATAATTGTTGTAGAAAATATTCTTTTATTATTTGAGGTAATTTTAATAACGTTTTGAGCATCATTTATCAACGTAAATTACGATTTTCTTGAGTGTGATTTTTACAAATTCTAACTTTATATTTTTTTCGATTTCAATAATAATTATAATAACAATTAAATTTTCCTATGAGTATTTCCTTAATAAGGATCTGGACTTTAAGTTTGTTTAATTTTTAGTGCTAAATTGGTCGAATTACTAGAATCCGAAGGCATGGAAGTTAATGCTAAAAGTGAAATTCAGAAAACATATGTTCAGTTTTCTTGATATATTTTATAAGTTTTCTGTATAATATTGTTTTTCTCTGAGTATTTTTTAGATGACAATATTTCCTTTAATTATTACCTAAAAGCATGTTTATAAAATACGCTTTTCATATAATATGACTAGATCAAAAAGTACAAAAACCGTCAATTATCGAGTTTCGGGTCTTTTAAGCCGTCGGTCTCAGTTGTCATATTCGAATAGATTTATTTATTTATTTATTGATATCTAAACTTAAAACTATCATTACAGGTATTAGATGTTTTCCTTTATAGAGAAGATGTTTTCCTTCACCATCAGAGCGTTCGGTCGGAGCGGCACTATAAGCCTCAGTTGTCGTACTAATATGTGATAGTTGTTACGGGTAGAGAGCCCTCAAAAGTCTAACATTTGATTTAATTTGATTTTAGAATGTCGCTTGACATAAAACGCCAAATCTGTTCAAACAAAAAATTGACCGCAATTGGAAACATGATAATGGTTCGGAAGATATGTTAAAATAATTAATCTTTCGTTGTACTATTTTATTATCAGTGAGAGACAGGCCTTTGACCTTATAATGCCTACCTATCTACTCTAAATGACACGTTTTCTCAGTTATCTCTAGCATCTAAGTAAATATTTCGACTAGATAAGACCATTTTGATTTCGTCTATGTGGACTATGAACGTCTGGTCTGTGCCACTTTTTACGAGTATGTCAGTTCCAGTTCACATTTTTAACAGAATCTCTTGGAATATTTTGTACTTTTATGTGTTTGTTTGTAATAAAAAAACTAAAAACTGCTGTGCCGATAAAAAAAAAACTTTTACCACTAGAAAGCTACATTCACCCTGAGTAACATAGGCTATATTTTATCCCCGTATTCCCACGGGAACTGGAACTTAGCGCGTGAAACCGCAAGCCTCTACCAGTATACCTATGTTCCATTAAAATAACACGATATTTGATACATGTCCGGGGTCGATGTCAAGTGATAATTTTTATTTTTTTAATATACATTTGGCCTCATCATGTGAATGACATCAAAAACATGCGAGTACAATGTTTATACTCCATTTAATAGTTTTGATAACCCCCATAGTTTATCATTGAACATGTATACCTTATGTGTTAGTTATTTACTTTTATTTTATTGCATTTTGTATGATAAGATTTAAAAATATTTTTTCTATATTTTAACCAGTATTTGATTAAATCGGCTAATTGTTATTGACTCCTGACTTGACATTTATTATTGGCACTCATTTCTAATTAATGGCACCTTGTACAAACAAGGATGGCACTCAATGCGCACCACATTCAAACCTGTGTGTGCCGTTTTGACAGCAAAAAGTAGGCTTTGCTTCGCATCTGCTTTGTGCGGATAGCAATTAGAAACTGTTTTACAAGAAGGCTCCTTTTCATAAGAATTTCTGATTATGATCTTTCATAATTATTATGTAAGTACTTATATTCTAATAGTAATTGACTCAGTGCGTGGAAAGTAGAATTAAAGAGACCTACGAAATATAAAACTATCGAAAATGGTTCTATAACATTAAAACCAGTACCTATAAAAACAACATTGATCATACAAATTCTCCTATTTATACGCAAAGATAATAAATTCTTTATCACATTAATAACATTTAAAGAACTGGTATCAAATCATTTGGTAGACACGTTCCTTACAATATCCAGTTATATCCAGTATTTGTCGGTTATCAAAATGGTAACAGGCCATAATAATATGCAACTGTTCCGTCCTTCTTATTACATAATTGATAAGATTATGAGGTCGTAAGTGCATAAGGGAGTTCCACAAAATAGTGCAAGTTCTATATAGATATGTATTAAAGAAATATGATGATAGAGAAACATTCGGTCTAGATGTTTGTTTGAGGTCGGAGCGTGTGTTTTCAACGTGAAAGAAAAAGTATTTATTTTAACACTAGCTGTGCCCCGCGGTTTCACCCGGGTAGTTCCCGATCCTGTGGGAATTTCGGGATAAAACGTAGCTTATGTTCTTTCCCGGACCATAAGCTAACCCTGTACCAAATTAAGTCAATCGGTTCTGTAGTTTAGCCGTGAAAAGGTAACAGACAGATAGACAGAGTTACTTTCGCATTTATAATATTAGTAGGGATAAGTAGAGATAATGTGATCTTTTGCGGTAAGGAAAACAGAGGTTTGCGAAGAAACTTGATAATCAGCACTAGGTGAGCATGGGTGTGGCCTGATCGCCCTGATTCAGGGTAAACTCGATCCCCTCGGTGGGGATGATATGAGGATATGAGCTGATGATGATGTTTATTTAATTATAATCCGATCGATTTACCTAAAACTTGATATCTAAGCCAAGATGTTGGTGCGACAATCGAGACCGACAGCATAAAGTGCAAAGTACGGAAACGCTCATAAAATTACGTAAAAGCACTTTTGACGAAAAAACTATGCGAAAAGAACACCCCTTTTCAGCTATGCTATTTGCGATGTTATTAGCAAAGTAACGCTTAAATATTTTGGACATGTTATCGTAATAAGTTAATATCTTAATATAATATTTATTTTATTATTTGCACGTTATGTTGCACGTGTAGCAATGGAATAATCACCAGAAATAAACGCATTGAATTTTAAAAATCATCTTTGATAATTGTATGTACATACTAGCAGCGCCCCGCGGCTTCACCCGCGTAGTTCCCGTTCCCGTGGGAATTTTGGGATAAAAAGTATCCTATGTGTTATTCTGATGTATAAGCAAGATTATTGTAAAGTTTCATTAAAATCCATTCAGTAGTTTTTGCGTGAAAGAGTAACAAACATCCATACATACAAACTTTCGCCTTTATAATATTAGTAGGATATTTGCAAATGTTTAAATTTGTTTAAGAATATCCATTTTTATGCAAATCAGACTTTTTGACTAGCTTTTGACTGAATTAAATACTGTTTAATGTTTTGTTTAGTTCGAGCCACAAACACACTTATAAACGTAAGGGCCATAGCACATATTGTACGCGCGTTTGTATCACTTTAAACGCACGTATACGCGCTTCATGCGCGCGACGCGATTGTATCTTCAATGCAAACGCAACAATCAGCGTCTACGGCGCCCGAAGAGGCGCGTACCTGAAACGCACGTCGTCTGCGCGTTTAAAAAACGCCGTGTGTTTTGGCCCTAATAACTTATAAAAGAAGAGTTTTATTTCATTTTTCTTTTTCTTTATATATTAGTTGCTTTTTGTTCAAGTATTATTAATTTAATGTCTTAGAAAAATAGATACAGTAATAGTTTTGTATAAAATTATTTCTAATGTCGATATAATGTGCAAACTATTATAGTAATTACAGAATTGCATGATGTAGTATATTACTTATGTACTACTTATACATAATGACGGTCGTCTTTAAAGAAATACCTAATAGGTAATGTACTTATGCTATTTACTTTTAATTTTCTTTGATTGACGGAAACGAAAGATGTTGGAATAATAGTTATTTATGGTACAAGCGAGGTAAGTTGGTGATTACTTCCGAGGCGCTATTGAGGCCCGAGCCGTCAGGCGAGGGTCGGAAGATAGCCGAGGATAGTAATCATCAATACACGCGTGTACCATACAACGTTTTTCAACACATTTGCGAAGAAATTATCATTTTTCGCTAATAAATAAACAGTTTTTCTATTCGCGCGCATCCAACACAACAAACAATGGTGATCGGCCATAGATTAAAAGAATATACTTATTAAAAAAAAATCGAATGAATGAATGAATGGAATCGACCATAGACCTACCAAAAGTAAGGCAACATAGTTGAAGTTTGTTTTTAAAATGTATGGACACGTTTTTTTTTGGTATCGAAACTTTTTTAAAACTAAACAATTTAAAAAAAAAATCTATAACTCACTAGTAAATCAAGCGTGTCATTATTCAACTGTTTTTGCACAAATAACAGCCCCTTTATGAGCAAGTGTGTTGAAAAACTTTATTTACTTATTTAAATTACTGGTTTTATCTTTACATTTCTGAAGTTTCAGATCAGAGAAACCTTATCCCATTTCTAACAGGTTTTAGTTTAAACAGATTTGTCGAATGTTGGTTGAACCAAATTATAGCAATTTTATTACGAACTGCTGGGTATATCTTTAAACACGTGATGGGCAGTTACATGAGTAAAACCGTAATTCTCAACTAGTTAAATAATAGTATCTACTTACAGATTTGTACTGCTCCAACACTTCTGGTATAACGACACCCTTCACCCTCCATGTTTTGTATTTGAACACCGGTTTGTTGTTCTGTGAGGCGATTGTGGCTAGAAATAATAGATATTATATTAATCTATATTGATAGCTTCGATGGCATATGATTAAGGTGTTTGACTTAAATTGGAAGGCACTGGTTCAAAGTATTTACAAATTCGTATGTACGTTGCTTATACTTGTACGCACTTACAGCGAAGAAAAACATCGTAAAGAAACTTGCACACACACATAAAGTTTACCAACTCAACTGACCATAACTAGTAAGAGATCCCTATTGGATCCCTAACAAGGTTTAGGGCGCAAACCCACCGCCACGCACGCTACGCACTGTTATCCCGGACTTTGGGATTTGGTTTTTAAAAAAAAACTATTTTTTTAACACACGGCCACGCGGTTCAGCCATACAATTGAAATATCATCTCTATGGCAGCGCCGCGTAGCCATGTGAAGCGTGCGTGGCGGTGGGTTCGCGCCCTTATCACCAAAATTCGTAGATGACACAACTATTTGCCGGGAAACAAATCTGCAAATCTATTAAGTTGGTACAGTTTTTAAAGCTAGTTGGTAGTTATAACCAGAAATAGCACAAAGACCTACTATATTAAATGTTTGTAGAAACAATGAACAAATAAAAAGAAAATCTACTTACCAAGTGGATCCTCCCGGTTCCCTTTATCAAGCACAGTGAACACTCCAACAACTTCATGTCCATCTTTTTGTAACAACTTGAACACTTCTGCTGCAAAGGTACTCTGTCCGATGATCGCTACCCGCAGTTTCTGTTTTGTACCCTGTGAACAATTGTAATATAAATTTATAGTAAAATCCCAATGTTTTGTGAACATACTACATATAATAATATGGGGTGAATTTTTGTGTGTACCATAAATGTTTGTCTCGGTCTGGGTGTGTGTGTAGTTTCTGATACCCTAGATACAATTTTCTAACTTAGTTAGGGGTCAGTTACTGTAATGAGATTATGGAGTGAATGATTATGTTATATTATAAAACTATTTTTGAATCACTCTATTTCTGAAAACTGCATTTAAAATCCATTAATTAGTTTAAGAGATCAAAGAAACAGACAACGGAAGCAACTTCTTCAGATGCGAAAGAGCTGCATCTATCCTCTTTTCTATCGGATAGAAACCTGGCTAAGCAAGTGCGCTGTCTGTGCCTTCATTCAAGTTCACCAGTAGAATCGAATATGTAGATACTTATAATAAAATAAAATACCTAAAACAAAATATTACAAAAACCCAATTAGAACTCGAACCAGTACAAATAATTACAAGTGAAATCAGTAATTGTAATTAATAATTATTAATTTATTATTATAATCTCCTTCATTATTTATTACAATGTCTGATCATTATAATATTGCTATGCGACTGTTACATAATTTGATTATGATTACTGTTATGTTATAATAATAATTGTACATTAATGTAATCCAAATATAATATCATTAATGGAAAGTTTGAATCGTATACAAAGCGGGATTTAAGGAATACACTTACAGTTTATTTATCAAAAAATAATTTATCAAAATTCATACATTATAAGTCTTTTTCAACCACAGGACTATATAAGAGTTCCGGACTTTTGGAAGGCTAGTAGGCTAAAGCCAACACATGGAAGCCCTTTGACGTTTTTAATCTTTTGAAAAGAATGCACAATCCGGCGACTATCCCTGTATTATATTGTTATTAAGGATAAATAGTGAGTTAAATTTTTAACTGTGCTTATTTGAATTTTATTTCCTATAATTTTATATACTTACCTACTTAAAACAAAATAAAACTTTAAACATTATTAAAATACCATGAGGATAAATAATAAGATCTTAGCAACATAAAATACTTAATTATTATACACAATAATTATAAAATTACATAAGTAACTACAAGGGAAAGTTATTTATATAGCCTCTAAACTTTTCCTAACACTGAAACAACCGGTTAATTTAATTAGAAGCACTTACCTCCTCGGTCAGTGAAACTGGCGGCATCGTGGTAAATTTATAATTATTTAAAAATCGAACTTTATTTAAATATCGAACTTATTAAGCCCCACTTATCGGCGAGTGGAGCGACATTCAACTAACATGATTCCGTCCGCTCGTTGCTATTTAACTTCTCCACCACCAACTTAACCTTGACATCACTATCACAAGTTTTAGTGATAAAACAACAATGAATACTATGTTTTCTTAATTTGCTTGTTCTTTCTTGGCTGCGCATCTTTAGCTATAAACTTTTGTAAATTGTTTGTTTGTGTTATTGCATTGAATTTTTTCTTCCCGCCAAAACTTAATTATGAAGTTTTTGACATTGCTTTTGACGGTTCTGATTGTAGTTGTCAAAATAAGAAATGACGTTTTTGATCTCAAAAAAAAGTTAAAAAATATATCGATTATTTGATTAATCATCGAAAATACTCGTATATACCTATTGTAGTATAGAGTTTTTAATTGACTGGCGTTTATATTAAAATTTTGCGAATAAACTACATTTATTTGTTACACGAAAAAATGATGTGAAACTCTTTTAGGTATCGCGGGTGAATAACCCTTCCGCGCGGAACGTCATCTGTTGCCAACTGTTGGTAACTGAGAATTTGACCCTTTAAAAAACTATCAATGAACCTTATGAATATTTTAATAAGAAAATACTTTACTAAAAAAGATCGACTATAGTTTTCACCTAGGCTAAGAGGACTGATTAGGCAATCAGACAGTTGCCTGGCAGGTCTTCAAAATATCGCAAGACTTAAAAAATAATGAGTTAGGACGTACAGGCTAATTAGGTAAGTTAAAAACGATTATGGAGGGTCCTATGAGTATATCGCAATTTGCCAGGTACTCGTAGTTTAGCATGCGTGGTTCGAGTGGCTCGGCCAAGCAAGGGTTTAGGTAGGCTAGAAAAGAACCCGCCTGGCAGGCGCAACGGTAAGCGGGCCGCTTACCGTTGCGCCGGCACTCAGCGTCAGCGCACAGGTGATGTCGCCCCCAAGGGTTTTAGTGGGTAGGACCTCAACCACTCCATCTTGGTGGAGGGTGATACGTCAATGCATTTCCCCCGGGACATCAAAAAAAAGGCTAGCAAAGAACGCAGTAACTATTTCTAACTGCATTTTCGAAGGTACCTTACATAAAACACTACTCAAGAGGCAAGGTCAACCTCCCTGGGCGCCCTGTATGGTTTAGCTAGGGACCAGGAAACGGCTCGGCTGTAGTGTATAATTTATGATAACCTGAATTTTCCGGATGTGGAAGTTTCAGGTTGAGGTAGTATCAGTTCGGGGAATTTTCCTTTTGGGGAAGTTTCCAGATGGACAATTTCTAATTGAAGAAATTTCCGGACAGGCTATTTCCATGTCGTTTGGGGAAAAACAACAAGGGAATCACCGGTCGGGAAATTTTTCGGTAGAGGAAATTTCCGGTTGGTAAATTTTCGTCTAGGAAAAGAAAATTAAATAAATTTTAAAGGAGACACCATGGATGGAGGAGTAAAGTGGATAACTCTCATTCACCTATAATCTAACTAACACAATTACTATAAAATCACAGAAGGTTTTATAAACATTCTAGAAAATGCCTTACAAAGCACAATTATTCATTGAACCATACCAATTGAATAGAAATTTTATAATAATAGTTTATTATAGTGGTATTTACAATAAATCAATTATTTTAGCATTTTTATCAATGTTTTAACTAACGCATAATCACCAGTTAGCTCGATTGGAACACACCATTAGTTTTTATCACAAACACCACATGTGACGGTTTATATTTTTTAAACTTTTTTTTAAATTAGTTTTTTTTTATCATGAATCCAAGCTCTATATTTTTATTGCAGGTAAGCAAGCTTACTTTATTTGGTTATTATTATTACTTATATTATGTGAAGTTTTGTGTTTTATATCGATTTTGTGTGTTTTAGTTGTGTGTTATATTGGTAAGTGTTAATTTTGTATCATAAACTAGTGTGTTATACAGCTTACTTCCATATAATATACGTATTACAAACTAGCTGTGTGGAGGGAATTTTGGGATAAATATGTATGTGTCGCTCTTAAACTTATTATAGTTTTATGAGACATTTGTACCAAACCACTGTAACACACTCACTCACTAAATTTCGCAAATATAATATGTTCTAATAACATTTCTATAACATGTTACAAGAGTGCAAAGTTGCTTTTTAACCGGGGCTCCAGTTGAGGACCGAGCCAGCGAAGGATTCTAAAATTGAATCACGAGCGCAGCGAAGGATTCAAAATAAGAATCCTGAGCGTTAGCGAGGGAGTCAAAGGAGCACAAGGTTAAAAATTGTTTGCACTCGAGTGCAACACATTATTTTTCATCCCCCCTCAGCGAGGAAATTACTAAATGGGAACATTAAACAATCACAATATTAAATGAAAAGAAAATATCACGCGCAAAGCAAATTAAAAAATAAGTAAGTCTTGTAGACCAAGAAGGTTCCGAGTTTGAATTTTAAATAAAAAAAAGTTGTATGATAATTTGTGAATTCAAAACATCATCACATTAGTGCACACGATGTTCTAAATCTGGGGGCACGGCAGTGCCCCCCGCCAAGTCGAGCGCGAAGCACACACTGCCGTACCATCCTTTACAGGAACCATTTCGCCGCATTTTCAGGCCCCTATTTGACAACCTCTGGATAAGCCCAGAAAGCTGAAATTTTCGTCAACCAGTAAGCTATACAATCACATACTTAAAATAAAATTTCAAGTCTGTAGGTCATTTAGTTCCGAAGTTAAGCGAATGCAAAGTTTCGTATTTATGACAGACACTCACTCACTCACTCACTCACTCACTCACTCACTCATGATCATCAAAATAGAACTAGTACTTCCCATAAACATAGAGAGCTGAAATTTGGTACAGAGTTAGGGTTTAATGGCCACATAAAGGGAAAACTATAAAAACTAGGATAATCGAACGGGAACGGGAATTATAAGGGAACGGGAACGGGAATTGTAACTCAAGAACGGCTGAACTGATTTGGCTGAAAATTGGTGGTGAGGTAGCTTAGAACCAGGAAACGGACATAGGATACCTTTAATCCCGAAATTCCCACGGGATTGGGAACGGAAATTTAAAAATCAAGAATGGCTAAATTGATTTGGCTGAAAATTGGTGGGGAGGTAGCTTAGACCAGAAGAAGAATATAGAATACTTTTGATTCCGAAATTCCCACGGGAATGGGAACGGGAATTTATAACTCAAGAATGGCTGAAATGATTTGGCTGAAAATTGGTGGGGAGGTAGCTTAGAACCAGGAGAAGAATATAGAATACTTTTGATCCCGAAATTCCCACGGGAATGGGAACGGGAATTTATAACTCAAGAATGGCTGAATTGATTTGGCTGAAAATTGGTGGGAAGGTAGCTTAAAACCAGGAGAAGAACATAGAATACTTTTAATTCCGAAATTCCCACGGGATTGGGAACGGGAATTTATAACTCAAGAACGGCTGAATTGATTTGGCTGAAAATCGGTGGGGAGGTAGCTTAGAACCAGGAAAAGCACATAGGATACTTTTTATCCCGAAATTCCCACAGAAATGCGAACGGGAACTACGCGGGTGAAACCGCGGGGCACTTAATAATAAAATACTACTCCTAAAAAGAAAAAAAATGTGTCAAATAAGAAAATCTAAAAAAATAAATTAATATAAACACGTTTCAACAAAAATAAATGAAATCCCACCAAAAACATTCTGTAAAAAACTAGCCAAGTCTCGATGGAGCTGCTTGTTTATCACTAAAAAGTAATGAAATCTAGACAAACTCGTGCCAAGTTTAAGGTTCCTTACCGCGATTTCTTTCTTATTATAGTTAATGTTGTGTGACTTGGCCGTTGAACATTGTTTATAAGGTTAGTAGTGGGTACAAGTCAATTTAGTTTACACGTAATGTTACAACATTATTAAAATACGCAGCTTTATCGAGCCTACAATTGACTGGATATTGAATCAACGTTTTTCAAGTGGCAATTTTCTATCGTCAATGGGTAGCGGTTCTGGCGACAGATTGGTGCAATAGTGTCATGGAGCACCTAGTTTTGTACTCTTGAGTACATGTGTACCCTTCAACGGCCAAGTCACACAACATTAACTATAATAAGAAAGAAATCGCGGTAAGGAACCTTAAACTTGGCACGAGTTTGTCTAGATTTCATTACTTTTTAGTGATAAACAAGCAGCTCCATCGAGACTTGGCTAGTTTTTTACAGAATGTTTTTGGTGGGATTCAAATTTACTTTAACCTCTAGAGCGCAAAAACGACTTTTACTCCCAGTTATCGAAAATTCCTTGGGTCCTGCACGGGCTGCCTACAGCGACCCCGATATTTTCCACTCTTGAGATTAAAATCGACTTTTACCTCCAGATATCGGGGATTAAAAACATACTTTCCGAGCTACTGGGATGAAAAAGATTTTTTTAGCTATTTGGCGGGTAAATATTTCTTTGCATTCTAAATAACTTACTAACTACGTAAACATTCCGAGTAGCTAAGTACTCACATGTTTTGTCTTGGTCACTTGATATAAAGTAAGAAAGAGACAAAGCTAACTTTATTAGGTGAGTAACTTTATTTGAAGGTCGAGAAATAGGCCCTATGTATAATAAAATCTTCATACATAATATCCTACTAATATTATAAAGGCGAAAGTTTGTATGTATGGATGTATGGATGTTTGTTACTCTTTCACGCAAAAACTACTGAATGGATTTTAATGAAACTTTACAATAATCTTGCTTATACATCAGAATAACACATAGGATACTTTTTATCCCAAAATTCCCACGGGAACGGGAACTACGCGGGTGAAGCCGCGGGGCGCTGCTAGTTATTTAATAATTACCAACTATGACGTAATCTGTGTCCGAACGTTTAGTGATAAACCAATTTTGATAGTCATATTCATATTTATTGTCATATTTATTGAGAATTGCAAAATCATTGAGAGTAGTCTCGTAAACACGTTCCGACAAGTTTGTAACTAGTTAAAAGCGGTTATATTGTTTGTTGAACTAGATAATGGGAGAGGGTTATGAAAACATTTTATTGTTACTTAATTGTAATTTGTATTATTACTCATTGTTTTAAGGGAATCTACGTGCTGAACACGCACGATAGTCGATGGTTGTGTGTATTTTTTTTAATATTTAAGTAAGTCCGATTTCTGTCGAGAATATTATTTTTATCGCGACGACGTATCCTTAAACTCTTACAGCCTTACCAATAAAAAATACCCACTGTGTATATTCTTGATATAACGAATTATTAATATGCTTCACACTCGTTATATCAAGAATATACACAGTGGGTATTTTTTATTAGTAAGGCTGTTAGGAATTTTATACAAGTTTTGTGTAAATCCTGTATGAAAGTTACCCTATGTGCCCTATGACATATGAAATGCTCTAAGCTAAGCTACGCTAAGATTAACGAGACCACTAAGTTTAACGGCCGTCCCCATTTTTCGATCTATCTCTGATTTGGTTGTCCATGGATACAAAACCATAGAATAATATACCGGTACAAAACTGTCATTATACAATCCCAACTACTGAACCGATTGAAATTTGGTACAGGGCCCCAGGGTCATCCATAGCAATGCTTGAACTGACGAATGCCCTTGAATCTAGCGAGGTCAGTGTTAGTTGACTTTTTTTTCGCCCTGCCTCAAATTGGACTCGCTACAGCCCTGGGAGGCCCAAAGGCTTGGATTTCTTAGGCCATTATGTAGTTTTAATCCGTCACTGGGTACAGGGGTAGCTTATGGTCCGGGGAAGTACATAGGCTATATTTTATCTCACAATTCCCACAGGATCGGAAGCTATACGGGTAAAACCGCGAGGTACAGCTATTAATCATAGCACATAGTAACAACAACGAAAGTGAAGAGACTTTAAAAATGTCCACATCGCATTACGTGTCATATTGTCATTGAAACTATTGATACCAATTGTGAAAATTATAAGACAATTTTACATTATATATAGAACCGGTTAAAAGCAGTTTTGGTGTGCTTGTTATGAACTGATAAATTCGTATTTACTGTTAATTTAACCTGACCTATTATTATCAGCTGTTTACGAAGTATATAGTATTTTTATTTAAGCGGCCTATCTTTTAAATATTTTCGTTAATAATTCAGTTTTAACTGGTAATTGGAAGCTTGTACTGTCAACAAAGTAGCTAAAGTATCGACCTGTGAAATTCCAGTAGGGCTAAGCTTTTTCTTCTCTCTCTCTCTTTCACTAATGAAATGTCATCATGCTATTTCTCTTCAATGTACTCATATCCTATGTAAAGTACCCAGGCAATAAACTATGTGGATACACAATTTTATCAAAATCAGCGATACAATGTGATTGTTTTTAAACTAGTTGACTAGTTTAAAAACAATCACATTGTATCGTGTGATAATAATTTCTTAAAAATAGGTATTTATAATAGGTAATTAGGTAGAATGTAATGATATAATAAACGGATCAGTTGTGCAAAAAAAATAATACGACTTTTATAAAAAAAACTTCGACTAATTTATTTCAACTAATCTCTTTAACGCCTGTTGAAAATTTCACAGCTATTTCACTAGCTAATTGCAGATTATTATTTTTGTAACTCAGCTCAGTCGTCGTCGTTTGTCATCTTGATTGGCAATGATCGTACGATACGATACGTTTCAATTCAGAGTGCCCATTATCATCGCGCGATGATAACGCATCATGCCATTCATTGTACCATCAAATTAAGATTTATATTCAAATCAAATCAAATTTCAAATTTATTTATATAACTTTTTGTTACAATAATAATACATTTGACGCAATTATCGAGACATTACCTCCCGTGCTAGTTAGAAACTGTGTTACGGTAAGGTAAGGCCTCTCAAATTACGCGCACATATAAAATGTCATAACAAACACATAAATACTTAAATATAATAATTTACATATATACCTTATTGACTAACATACATATTTAATTATAAAACTACAACTACAGTTTAGGGACTTTTCTTCAGGAACGCTTCCCTATAACGTCGATATACGACTCCTGTAGGCCAAAAGTCGGCATTGAGGAACATGTCCCTATACTTCGCAGGTACTTGAAGCACATACGATTTAAAGGACGTGTCCCTCGTCGACTCGAGGCGCCTCAGGTTGAGCCGTATATGTTCCTTGGTCCAGAAACAGACCCTCTGCTTGACATACCGCAGGACCTCTTCACCTTTAGTGTCGGGGTCAAGCCGCGATATGTAAATTGAAATGGACGGCTCCACAACCCGGAGGGTGCTCTCAGTTGCTGCGGTGTCGGCGGTACCACGACGATTGCGGGACGGCTTAGGTCGACGTTTCTTCTCCACCAGGGTGAAGCAATCCACGTCGACTTTCCTCGCTCCATTGCCGGGTTTCTTCGGGGCCGCCACATTCTTATTATGTAGTAGCTGCCGCGAGACTTGCGCGTAGCTCTTCTGCTTGGAGACACGTGTAGCAGAAGAGGGCGCAGCTGGCACGGGTGTCGGTGCACACGCCGCGGCGATCGAGGTCATCGGAGCCCGGCGTTCATTCACCTGTGCATCGTTGTTATTGTTCGTCGAGTATGCAAAAATGCTGACGGGCGAAGTTTGCACATTCCTTGCACCGCGTCGCACACACAAATTTTGTGCTGACTGCGGTGATACTGACGTCACTGATTTATTGCTCAATACCGCGAGCTCGGTCTTCAAATCAGCAACCACACGTTCTAAAACTTCCAACTTAGCTCGTAAGAAAGAGACTTCCGCCTTCAGCAACGAAAAATCCTGCAGCAAGATCTTTATGTCGACATCGCGCAGGGTCTCGCGGGGAAGAGTGTCCGTTCGCTTTGCACTTTCCATTTTAAATAAAGGTGGCAAAAACGTCGATTCGGCCGAACATCGAGGCAGCTGTTGCGACACGACTGCTCGTGTTGACGGTGCGAACGCGAATTCGTCTATAACGCTTAGTGAGCGTGGTTGACTAAAGCCTAATCGACCTAATCTAGAATAGGTCGAGCTACTTGATAAAACTTATATATATATCTCATTTAGGGCCTATTTCACGACCTTCAAGTAAAGTTACTCACCATGTAAAGTTAGTTTTGTTTC
The DNA here is from genome assembly GCA_958496195.1 of Timandra comae. Lineage (NCBI taxonomy): Eukaryota > Metazoa > Arthropoda > Insecta > Lepidoptera > Geometridae > Timandra > Timandra comae. Next base: position 6,777,935 of record OY292372.1, on the reverse strand, counting down.
TTTATTACTTTATGTCAAGTGACACATGTAAAGTTAGATTTGTCTCTTTCTTACTTTATGTCAAGTGACAAAGACAAAACACGTGAGTCTCTACTCGGAATGTTACTTGAAGATGGTGAGATAGGCCCTTAGAATAAGCTCGAGTCCCTCGGGTGTAAGTAAGATTTGATGATGAAATAATTATACTTACTAGCATTCATCTCGTAAGCATATTAGTGTAACTCGTTGTAAACAATCTGATGTTTCTAATTCATCTGCGTTTTGATAAACAATGAATTCAATGTGCGAATGTTTAAGAAGTCTTAGATATTATTATAAACAATAGCGTACGTACAATTTGAAAGAGCTAAACGACCTAACCAGAAGTAACTTCTTGTGACGTAATTTACTCTGCCGCATTTTGCAGTTTTGACAACGCCTGTTTAATTTGGTTCCAATTTCAAATCTCAAAGAATCTCTAAATATGAAGATCTCGACGGCTTTGCAGTTTTGACAACGCTTGTTTATTTTGGTTCCAATTTCAAAACTCAAAGAATCTGTAAATATCAAGATGACATTGTCTGATTGTAGGTATTTTGTTCCAATTTTAAAAATTCAAATTTTCGATCAATCGTTAATTAATTATGTATTAGGGCGAGCGAAGCGAAGCCAGTGCAGTGGCAGTGTACTCGTAGCCAATTACCGTGGTGAAGCTTAGTTTTTTCTACCTAGTTTACATTACTATCTCATGTAGGTATATGGCAAGAACATTTCACGAGTACCTAACCAAATATGGCGTAATATTCACATTGACCATCAAAATACAAAATTAACAGATGCTTATTATTTCACTTAAATAACTTAAAAATAACAAACAATCGATTCTCATTCATTCAGAATTTCTCAGATACGATTATTGATTTTTCAGACAATGATTAAAAAAAAATTCAAATCAATTATGTTTTTAACAACAGTACATTGTACTTTACAAAGGTGATTCTTTTGTCTCTGGTGTCTCATCTTGTTAGAAGAAGGTAGTCTTTATGTGGCATTGTGCGCGCGCAGCGGCTTCGGCTAATTTAAATTAAGAATTCCAAGTTTTTTCGGTGATTCTGTGATAATTATTATGAGATATCCGTGGCCAGTACTTTCGATAATTTTAGCGCTAGCAGAGGTATCTATAGCATATAATGTGACTGTTAAAATACCGTTATGGTGTTTACTGGGATATAACACTTGTACATTTAATTTTCACGTGAATTTTGACTTACGTAGGATGTAATATTGTGTCATAGTAAGTAATGACAATAATGTAGATGTATCTAATATTTGCACGCACGTTTGTTTAATGATGTTTGTTTGGATGTCAACTCTCTTAATAATAAGCAAGGAATAACAACGGCTTAGTTAAACCACGTTTTCTATTTTGTGCTTTAGTTTATTATGTAGACAGAGACGAAACGTGGAATAACCAGTCTTTTGTTATTAATTGTTTACTAATAAGAGGGTTAGATTAAATAGACATATGAATCTTCTCTTTAAATATGTACATTTAAGGATCTTCCGTCAGATAAGATCATATTGACGCAAAGACTTTATTCTCAATGATGATATTAGTAAATACAGTGATGAGGAATTGCCGTAAATATACTATCCTTTTTTAAATCGGTAAAAATAAGAACTAAGAAACTAAAAAGCGGTTGTATACGAGTTACGTTTTCCTATTACCAACATTAGCAATGAGTAAATACTTGAAATTGTTTGATAATATAAACCATAGATAGTAAATAGAGTAAGCGATAGGTGTAACAATATTAGTAAATTAATATTGTTAAGGATAAGGTGGCCATTGACGGGTCAGTTGAACTGATCAGTCCAGACATAAAACTGTGCTTCACTTCAAAAGTTTTAGGCCAGCTATATTTCCCCACTGGAATCGCTCCGATGATTGACGATTATTTTTGGATGGACGCCAGTTCAACTGATCAGTTAAACTGACTCGTCAATCATCGAAGCCATTCTAGATTCCAGTGGGCAAATCTAGAGAGCCTAAAACTATTGGAGTGATGCACAGTTTTATGTCTGGACTGATCAGTTCAACTGACTTGATTAAGTTCCTCTGAAAATACCATAATGCCTTATTCATAGGAGTTACATTTAATTTTCCTTTACTTTAATATAAGTAATATCTTTTATATTTCAGTTTATATCATCAACAGTAACAAATTCATCATCATCATCATCGTCATCACTAGAAGAAGACTTTCCACTTACTAAGTCTTTAGGGTTTTCTATAAAGAAACGCTTAGGTCAAAATTTAGAGGATAGTGTTAGTAGAGAGTTCGCTGCTAAGTATCAAGAAATGAAGAAAGCCAGCCAGGAGTCTTTCGAGAACTTTCACATGCAAGAGAAGAGACTTCGGAGGGTCGTGGATGAAGATGGATTTGATTTAGCTAAAGAATGTAAGTTAAATGTTACTTTTTGACAATCTGTTTGTCTGTAATGATCACTTACGTAAACTACGGGAAGTTGATGTTTATTTCTAAATAACTTGAAATAGAAAAAATAATACAAATCAAAAATGAATAATTTTGAGATTCGCAATAAATCTGTTTGTGACTTTCCAAAACCTAAATGAAATATCACCTTTCATTAAATCATGAAAGGTGATATTTCATTTAGGTTTTGGATCATCAGCTCAAATACACTATCCACACTGAGGGACTCGAGCTTATCCTGAATTAGGGCGATCGGGCCTTAGTCAATCATACTAGCCAATAATTGCGGGTTGGCCCTAGCACTAGGCTATCTATACTAATATTATATGTATACTTTTTTGTTTGAATACGCTCGCCACTGGAACTACTGGTCCGATTTAAAAAATATTAAAGTCTTAGATAGCCCATTAATTAAGGAAGGCCTTCCTTGATATAGGCTATATCACCATGCTGCGACCAATAGAAGTGAAGCTAACGCGGAGCATATATAATTTGAAGTAGTCTAAGTATTTTTTTTTTCTTTCCAGCCGGTTACCAACCTAAAAGAAGAAGCGCAAACAAGCTCCAATCAATAGTTGGCAAGCGGAGAGCGCGTTCACAAGCGGTTCGCAGAGATAAACTCAACAACCAGAGCCTACGAAGTCATATGCATTATTCCAAGATGTCTAATATAGAGTTTAGTAACGATTAAACAATAAATTCGCTTTGTAGTCATATTTTTTTTCGATAAAGATGGTTTGTTATATGTGTTTGTTTATTTATTTGTTTGTTGTAAGATCTTCATCATTCATTCTTCGTTGTATGTATAGATAATAATAGAAAACATAAAACGGGTTGTCAATAACATTCTCACTTTTCATATACTTACCACTAGTTTGGGATTCATCAGTCAGACAGTTGAACTGATCAGTCCAGAAATAAAACTGTGCGTCACTCCAACTGTTTTAACAAAACCTGGTAAGCATTTGACACCTTGTCAGTCAAATCTGTCTCTTTGACAGTGTTCAAAATTGATTGTAAAACCTGGTTTAGTGCTAAACCAGACTAAAAATGCAACGCAAATAAGGCAGCAAAAGTTTTAGGCTCAACTAGATTTCACCACTGGAATTTAGATGGATGCCAGTTCAACTGATCAGTTAAACTGACTCGTCAATGGCCACCTTTATGTGACCAGCCCATTCCCAGCTTTGTTAACGATATCGGACACTTAAAAAAAATTGTAAGTATTTAAATGGATAATTGTACCTAAAACTAATTCAAACACAAATAAATTTTAATTTTTTCATTAAGTATTTTAGAATTGTACATCATCATCTCCCTGTCCTTGTCCCACTTAAGTGGCGTCGGCATAATATGTTTTCCTCTTCCACTCGTTTCTATCACTCGTCATACTCTCATTCACTCCTTTCATATTCATATCCTTTTTCACACACTCCATCCAACCCTTCTTTGGCCTCCATCTACCAATGTTTCCTTTCACACACAGATTAGAATTGTACATCTATACTAATATTACAAAGAAGTAAAGTTTGTGTGTTTGTTAAATTGTAAGGGGTAATCTCGGGATGTACTGGAGCGATTTCAAAAATTCCTTCACTCATGGAAAGCTAATTTATCAGTGCGTGACATAGGCTATATTTTATCCCTGTATTGACACGGGAACGGGAACTACGCGGGTGAAACCGCGGGGCGCTGCTAGTAGGTAATTAAAATAAACATAAATATTTAAAGACATATTGGATTGTATTATTCTAACAGTTGTCTAACAAATGTGACAAAATACATAGATTACCTTGGAATACAATACCTTGAAGTCTAATTATAATATTATATTATTTACGTCTGATATACGTAATACATAGTTTAAAAATATATCTAAGTACTTAATTATTCAAAGATTATTTATATGTTTATTATGATACAAGGGTGTAAAGTTGGTGCTTACCGAGGCGCTATTGAGGTCCAAGCCGTTAGACGAAGGTCTAACCATTTCGATGGTCGAAACATTTTTAAAAACAAAGCAACTTAAAAAAATCTATAACACACTTGTGAATAATAGTGCCTGATTGCGGATTGGGGATATATTTTTAACGAATAAATTCGCACATTCGATTGACTCAATACATAAGACTTTCCTTCTTTCTTCCCTTTCTTTCTGTCCGATCCCTGGAAAGTTCTATCTAAGTATAATATTATTTTCATGGAGCAAAAAATAACAGCTTTTATCTAAATAGTTACAATTACTTACAGTTATCTATACATACTCAAGATTGATTTCGGGTAAATATTGAATTAAAGTAGAGTAAAAACTAGTAAACCACACTAGTAAACATGAATATTATAGTAACTAGGTACTTGGAAACTAATAATACGTAAGAGGAAAGTTTTTCAAACTTGTGAATCCATACTGCTGTTATCAGACGACACTCTCCCCATTCTTTTCGATGGGATAATACATTCTATTGCATCCTCTCGGAGTTTTAGAAGGGAGGCGCCTCTGGGTGGTTAAGTGTTCTACATCTTCTCAAAAGAAAGGATGGGCCTACAAGTACCCACTTTTATAACCTAGCAGGTTTCCCTCCACGCTTCCAAGTCGAGCGCCTGCAAAATCGTGAGGCAGTCTGCCTACAGTTGCAGTAGGCTGTAGTGAGGGGCGGAACTTAGCCTCTTATTATAAAAAAAACGTGTGGCACTCGGCGACTGCCGCGGTAAAGCTATTGCATAGCAATTTTATCAACTAATTGATTTTTTATTTTTGTATTGCAATCCTAACCTTAGAAATTTTGATGTCGTACTTGGGACTTCATACAATAAAAACTTTGTCTACATTACTATAACTTTTTGGAAAATTTACAAAAAAAAGTTTTCGATAAAAAAATAATAAAAACGTGAGGTTTTTTTAAGTTACGGAATTTCTGGATGCGGTCCCCGCGCTCAAGGCCCTATGACGATAGAATAGAAAGACGACTACGATAGAAGCTATGCAATAGCTTAAAAACTGTTACATTATAATGATCTAGCCATTGATATACTATATGTCTACATACTCAAAGGACTAGCAAATATTCTGTTCTATACTCACCTCAAAAATTTGCGTATTTTCATTGCACAAAGAATGCAAACATAAGAAAAATCTTACGGAAAACTACCCACTTACAAACACAAAGTCGAAGATGTATCGTGAATACAAATAAGTAAGTGGATACAAAAATACCAATATATTAAAATATGTACCATATTCAGTCTCACTGGACACAAAAATATAATATTCTGTCTCATATAAACCCGATCATATATGTAACTAATTACCAAAACCATGTATTTACATATTAATGCCAGGTTATTGTTTCAGCAGACAAAAAGTGGCTATATAATAAAAGTGTTAAGTCGCGTTGGCGTTGTTTTAAACTCGTTGTCAAGTTAGCTGTGAAATGGTGGTGTTATTTTGTGTGCTGTTGTGTTTTGTGAAAATATCAACACAGGTAAGTTAAAATATACTTATTTAAAGACATTATATAGAATTTCCTTCTAAGTAGAGTATATCTAAAAATACAATAATTTATTGATTCAATCTTATAAAAATAACTTTATTTTTAAATTGAATTTATAAAGAGGAAGTTAAAAAACTATTTTCCTGTAGTCTGGTCTCGCCATAACCTAGTTCGGCAGAACCAATTCCTCGACAAAGTTCGACTAAAATCGGTGCTCATTAAAATTAGGGTCCGTGTGTTAGGCCCCCGGTGTGTGAAGCCCCCGTGGTGGAAACACCCGATTTTCAATTAAAAATTCAAAAATTATTTATTCAATTAAGGCCTCAATGAGGCACTTATGAAGGGCACTGAATCTACCACCGATTCGGAATTACATCAGCCGAGAAGAATCGGCAAGAAACTCGGGCTGGTTTTTATTTAAATAAAATGAAATACAAGTGTCACTTATAACTAATGTCAACATATCAAAAGGTATATAAAAAAATCTATAAATATAGAAGTAAAATAATTACATAGGTCAAAAACTAAAAATAGCATACTGAGGTTGCGTGTGCAGAAATTTAATGCCAAATAAATTAATCTATAACAGCCGATTTAACTACCAACTAATTGTAAACCTCCTTTCAGTTATCAATAAAGTCAGATGACCACTACATAGCGGCCGTGGTCGAATATCAATATGGTTCATCTAACAACACATGGAAAGATTATTTTAATCTCGTCTCGGAAGCTGCGGAAAAGGTAATTTAAAAATTATGATTCATTTTTTTACCAATACAATTGGTTATACATTACTTGAGTTTTTAAATGCGAATCAACAAAGCGTTAGGTGTTGTCCTAATGGGAATGATCGTATAATGGCACGATGCGTTTTCATTGTGGGATGAGTTTTAAACATACTTTTTGATTTCTTCAGTGGCCTAATTATGCTAGCTATCGTACGATAGTACGTTTTCATCGTACGACTAAAACGCATCGTACCATCGAAGGATCATTGCCAATTAGGATAATACGCTACTTATATCGTGCGCGACTATATCTCTATGTTCGAGTATAACCAAATATTTCCGTAAATTCGGTTAGTAAACTTTAAATTCCTTGTTTCCAGGATGTGGATATCATAGTGTTTCCAGAAGGTCATTACATATTTACCAAAAGTATAAGGGTACCGATCTATGGGATACTTAAGAATAATTCCGTACCAGCTTTAAGACCAGACCTTTATGATGAGGTAAGAACTCTTTTTTTCGAGTGAATCGGTATCTTTTGGCGAACATGTTCCATCTTAGAATGTATCATCGCTTTCCATCAGTCGAGTTACAATCAAGTACAAGCAACGAAGACATTTTTGGCTAAGTGTGTGATTATATTAAATGTTCTCGTTGAGTGCAAGCCATTTCCAATTGAGTTGAAAAGCACGTTAATTTTGGAAAATGCATTTAAAATTTACGCCTCAGCCAGGACTTTGAACCCGAAACCATGCTGAACTGATAATGAAATGCATTTTTTAAAAATCTAAACTCGTTCGTCAAATCTGCCATATTTGCATTTTTCACGGTAAATTTCGATCGGTTTATACTTTGTTAAAAATAACTACGAGTAAGTGTCTGTATGTTTTCATTTGATTTTCTTTAAGATTTGAAATATTTAATTGTTTTACACAAATCTAATTAAAGTAACAAAAGTCTCGTTTATGTAAATTCGTTAATGAATTTATTAACTGAATCACACATATCAGTTTTCATTTCATTTGAGTCGAAACAATGATGATTTTTCATTTATTTTGGTTTCTTAAGTCAACATTCGTCATGCATGATTCGCGAAAAACTTATTGTTGGCAGTTGTATTTTTAAAGGTTACTTATTAAAGAAGGTTCTTAGTTACATAGTTTACTTTTTAAACTTGAACTCAAAAATTGAGGATGGAGCTTGAGCAAACATAATGAGACTTCAACTCATTGAAGTTCCTACTCATTGGGAAATAATAATTTACATAACAACCCAGAATTTGATCCTTAGGGTGCGTTTCCACCAACGCGAAGCTGTACGTACGAAGTGGAGCGGAGTTTGTATCAAATTATAATTAAGACGATTTTCAGTTATTTTGATGTGTTTAAATCCACTAATCCGGAAGTTCTCTAGAACTCTGATTGGCCATTTCACTGTTCACTCCATTTTCCACTCCACTCAGCTCCACACCTTCGGAAACTGAACCTTAATAATGACACTTATAACTAACTATCTGATGTTAATGCCTTGAATAAGCAGCAGACGAGATTCTCTCTGGATACATTTCTATTTTCAGTATGTAAACGATTGTCATTTCTTTTAGGCGTTAGTCCTAATGTCAGAAGCAGCGAAGAAATACTCCATGTACGTGCTTATAAACCTCCACGAGTCTCTGGACTGCCGAGTGGATTCGGAGGAAGAGTGCAAGGAGCGCAAAGCTTACATCTTCAATACCAATGTGGTATTCGATAGGAACGGTGCTGTTATTGCTAGGTAAGAATCTAGTAAGAATAGTCACTATCTAATCTAGTAGATTAAGATATTATACACCCCTATTTTGAAATGACGGGACTTATTAAAATCAGAATATCTGTAGCAGTAACTGAATCCATATATCCAATAAAAATATCAAAAATGATAGTCGATTACTTATCTTTAAAAAATACCAAATAAATGCCGTATTACCAGACGGCACACTAGCTATCAAGTATTCTGTGACGGCTCGGGTCGGATGACAGCGCTCAGCTGTGTATCGCAGCGTTCGCCTGTTGTTCGGTGTAGAATAACAATAAAATTCGGAGGGATTTTGAAAAACTTTGACTTATCATAACTTTTTAAATAAAAGCAAAAGAAAAAAACTAACTTCACTATTATATTGTCACCCGTCGTTTACATTAGCTGTGTGATTAAGTATCTCGAATTCAAAATAGGGGTGTATAGGATAGTATGATATTTATTTTCAGAATTTGAATGGTGTTAGGAATTAAGGGAAATACATAAAAGTTTGATTGAATGATACTGTAGCGCGAAGCAATAGGGTTTTTAGCTGGAGTTTGAAATAATTCAAGCGCCAATATAAATAAGCTTTGGGAATAAGCCGAATGTATTAATGGGGATTTCAGTTATTCGTAAATTGATTGAATATTTGATGTTTCAGATACAGGAAAACCCATTTGTTTTTCGAACCGAATGTGACTGCGTCTTACGACAAAGAGATGACAACGTTCGAAACTGATTTCGGTGTTAAATTCGGAATAGTGATATGTTTCGATATGATGAATCAAGTTCCGTTTACGCAGTTTGTTAGTAAGGGTGTCAAGAATGTAATTGTTAGTTCAATGTGGGTCAACAACTTGCCTTTTATATCAGGTTTGTACAATAATTTGCTTAGTTTTTCATCTATATACAAATATATATATAGATGAAATCTATATATTTCTGTATATAAAAATCAATTGCTGTTCGTTAGTCTCGCTAAAACTCGAAAACGGCTGAACGGATTTATCTTATCTTTGTCTTGAAATGTTCGCGGAGGTCTAGGGAAGGTTTAAAAGGTGAGAAAAAATTGAATAATTGCCGGCAATACGGGAACAGGTACTACGCGAGTGAAACCGCAGGGCACAGCTAGTAATTTATAAAGAGTATCGGCACTAATACGGTTCCCTCAAGAGTCTATTTATTTGGTATAATTAACCTAACATCGTATCGCCCTCGGGTAATTAAGGTGTGGCAGTTACTCCACGTAAAATACTGGCATTCTGTCAAATTCGTTTCAACTGAATACCAGACATGGTAAAGTTTCGGAAGAAGATGACGCTGTTTTGATTTCCAATCTATTTGATTATTTATCAAATACCTATATTCGAGGCTCTGCTAGGCTAGCATGACTTCGAAAACGCGATAGATACAGCGATTTATTGACATCCAACTGTCAACATTTGATAAAAATACCCGCCATATTTAATTTTACCACATGATTCATTTTATGACATTTGGTCATGCTCGCGAAATCGATATAGCTATTTATTGACATCCAACTGTCAAAATATAATAAATATAGCCGCCATATTTAATTTTATCAAATCGTACTACGCCATATTCATTTGGCCATGCTCGCGAAATCGATATTATTTCGTGGTGTCTATATCATTTATCACGCACAGTCATGCTAGGCAGGCTGATCGATGAATGAAGACATCGTGAGGAAACCTGCACACACCTGTGTGTAAAGAGGAGTTTCCTTTTTGGTTTTCTTTCTTCTAGTTAGTCAACCACAGGTTTTATTTGGCCTGTGGTTTGACTAACTAGGGTAGGTCATTCAGGGTAGGCTCGCTCGCCACTCGATCTGTGGAAGTCAATGGAGGAGGACTATGTTCAGCAATCGATGTCTTGCGACTGAGATGATGATGAATTAATTTAAGTACATATCAAGAAAATTTATGTAGATCAAGATTTCTCCTCGTAACACTTGTAGATGATAAAGTTTACAAAAAACAATTTGGTCTACTATAAAAAGAATAAAAGTTAAAATTGTGTCAATACCTAATAAAAATACATATATTTTCAGCTGTTCAAACAACACAAGCGCTCGCTTACGACATGGATGTTAATTTACTAGTCTCCGGTACTAATTTGGTGACGGATTATGCTTCTGGTAAGTTACTTAGATTTAAACCTAGATTTAACTTTCAACGTCTGTTCCTATTACCTGTAGTATGATGTTCTGCAGTCTTCCCTGATTTTTGGAAACTTAATTCTCTCTCTTAATTCTTCATGAAATGTATAGCCTTCTGGGTTGTGAAGGTCAGATGGCAGTCACTTCACGTAAAATACTGACATTTCGCCTAATCTGGTTAAATTGAAAACCGGCTTCAAATAGACATGGGATAAAGGTGCGGAAAAGAAAAGAAAGCATTCTCGTAGCCATGTATCGAAAATGTTAATTTGGAAAAAAAAAACTCTTTTTTTGTGTTTTCTTTAAAAATATGTGTGGTGACAGCAGCCGGAGGTCGATAGCAGGTTGAGTCTTCCATCTTGAAATGCACTTCGGCCGGTCAGCAAGCGCATCTCAAGATGGAATACTCAACCTGCTATCGACCGCCGGTCTCGGAGGGGAGTGATGATGCGGCATCTAGTTCCTTATGTGGTATGTAGATGTCGCCACATATGTAAGAGAATGTGGGAATTTCGGGTAAAGTCCATAGGTAAAAATATTTATTCCAATAAAATTGTGATTCTATAGTTTTAACAATTAATGTTGCAGGATCAGGAATATATGCAGGCAAAAAAGGTACCGTCATAAGTTTCATTACGGGTGTACCATCTACCAAACTGCTTGTCGCTAAAGTATACAAGGAACCAGGCACAGTAAGTATTTTAACTTAATATTTTGTCCAGTTTGTTTAGTTATAGTCAAAAAATATTATACAGTTTGAGTAGGTGCTGGTTCAATTAGAGAAGTAACACACTCTCACAGAATGTTGGCGTCAAATAGTAGTTAGAGATACTGCGTGTAGCATGGTGAGTGAGAGGTCCGAAGCCCAAATCTCTCCCTCTCACTCCTACAAATCTCCCTCCTTCTATTATCCCGTTATCCCTAAGAAAATAAAGGCCTTGTGATTCTTGAGTTGCAGATGTCCATGGGTGAAAAGGCACTTACCATACCATCAGTTAACCTTCCTTTGCCTATATAGGTATAATATATGAATATACTATGTCCATGTATCCTGATCTGAATGAATCCCTTTTCTAGTAGCATAGTACAAACATTACTTAGTTTGGGTTTAGATGGCGATGTGTGATATGTATCTAATATACTTAGTCCATATATTATAGCCACCTCCATTACAAAATGGCTGCCTGCCATTTTATAATGGAGGTGGCTAGAGAAAATCGAAACCTGATTTGTCGATGAAAATCACTATATTTTACCCCCATAAAGTATCCGACATCGATGCCCGGACACCCTGTACAGGTATTTAATTTGTTCTACAGGTAAACGTCGGTCCAGGTCCAATAAAGCAGAACCCAGCGTATTTCGACGGATTGATGGCCTATAAAGACTACTCGCTGCCGAGTCACGTGACCAAACCTATAGTAGTCGGAAATCAGAACATATCGTTGAAGTTCAATGATATATCATGCAATTTCACTATCGTTATGAAAGAAAGGAACGGTGAAAAGGTTTGTTCCTCCTACCAGTATTATAAATGCGAAAGTTTGTGATGGTGAATGAATGGAATTGAATGGATGAATAGATGGATGGACCGAAGTCCAAACTACGAAATATCTACCAAACACCAATTACGTTGCAGTTTTAGTATTTTACTTGGTAGTAGACTCATGGCCAGTAGACTACATAAATGACTACAAAAGTGAGTGATCGCATGACCTAAGCTGCCACCTAGATGGGAGAGACCTTCTACCCACTAAAGTATTTAGTACTTATTATTTAAAGTATTTAGTTGGGTTCCATCTTTTGTATGCAGGCCAGTGCTCTGGGATAGAATGTAAACATAAACACATGATCTTGTTCCCATGGTCACTTGCCACTTAATTTTTTTTTTTTTCAATTATAGCATAAGGGCTGATTTTTCCATCGCCAGATAACTTTATTCTATAAATCATTTTGAAATGTTGACAGTTACTTCATACAAAAACTGTCAAACGTCAATTTTATTCGTCGAATAAGACTTATCTGGCGATGGAAAAATCACCCCTAATATTTTCCCAATTCCAGCGTTACAAATACAGAGCTGGTGCCTTCAGCGGTGTAGCGTCGTTGGGTTTTGATCTTCGGGTCGGTGTCAGAGACTGCACTGTGTTCTTCTGTTCTAACGATAGCATCGACTCCTGTGGAGGAAGGTGAGAAGAATTCACGTTATTTTCGTGAATGAGTGCGTGCGTAGTTTCTGATACCCTAGATTAAGGTTAGTTAGGGGTCAGTTACTATAATGAGATGATGAAGTGAATGATTATGTTATGTATGTATGTTATGTATTAATTAGGCTATACCTTCATGAATTGAAAGTTATGGCGCGGTTTTTTAAAAAAGGAACAAAAAAAAAACAGCCACAGCAAATTATAATAGTGACGTAACAATAGATTTGAATTTGAATTCTGGCTTTGCCCCGCAGTTTTACTCGCGGAAATCCCAATCCCATGTGATTTTGGGATAAAAAGTACATATCTGGAAATTTTAAAGCTATTATTATTGATGTTTGATATTTTTATATATGATACATGTAAAAACTTCTTGCCCTATTACTCTATGTGAAATTTGATACAGAATGTTTATTGTATTATCATATTCAATATTTTATAGATCGAAATTCCCACGGGACTGTAATTTATCTTTGCTATTCACATATAATTTATATAGCGAGACACAACCAGTTAACCATTTTATTTTTCCCAGATTCACACCCTACGTAGACAACGCCACAGCAATATTCGAAGAACTTACAATAGAGGCAACAGTTCCAACGCCAAAACAATCATTTTCTGGAGCTTTCGATAGCACATTTTACCCAACAAGCTTAGACATATACATGCTGCCTCTAGAACCAAGCGATTTCAAGTATACAGTGAAGAGAAATGATACTATTTCGGTACATACTCTAGAATTAAGGAAAACTGATGCCCAATTGTATACTTTTGGGTTTTGGGGCAGGCAGTTCGACTTGGATGGAGGAGAAGTTACAAAGAAGTATGAAGAACAGTCGCCAGAAGAAATAAGGAAAATGATTGAAGGACAAATGAAGCAGATTATGAAGAAAATGGACGAGGCACACGATGATGCTTCTAAAAATATTTTGATTAAAGCTGTTAGCTTGTGAATAAATGAGTTACTTAATTATTTTTTTATGGATAAAAATGTTTATGGATAATGTTTAGATTGTAGGTACGTTTATTTTGATAATAAAAAGGATATAAATGTTTTTATTTTATTTTTTATCCTGTCCTATTCTTCTAATATTATAAACGCACAAAGTATGGTTGGATGGATGGATGTTTGTTACTCTTGCATGCAATTTAGATAAATAATAGTTATTTATGGTACAAACGAGTAAAGTTGATGAATACTTCCGAGGCGCTATTGAGGCCCGAGCCGTCAGACGAGGGTCTGAAGATAGCCGAGGATAGTAATCATCAATACACGCGCGTACCATACAACGTTTTTCAACACACTTGCGAAGAAATTCATAATAAATAGTTATTTGTTATACAAGAGTGCAAAGTTGCTTTTTAACCGGGGCTCCAGTTGAGGACCGAGCCAGCGAAGGATTCTAAAATTAAAATCCAAAATAAGAATCCTGAGCGTTAGCGAGGGACTCAAAGGAGCACAAGGTTAAAAATTGTTTGCACTCGAGTGCAACACATTATTTTTCATCCCTCCTCAGCGAGGAAATTGCTAAATGGAAACATAAAACAATCACAATATTAAATGAAAAGAAAATATCACGCGCAAAGCAAATTAAAAAATAAGTAAGTCTTGTACACCAAGAAGGTTCCGAGTTTGAATTTTAAATAAAAAAAAAGTTGCATGATAGTTTGTGAATCCAAATCATCATCACATTATTAGTGCACACGATGTTCTAAATTCAAATTTACTTAAACCTCTAGAGCGCAAAAACGACTTTTACTCCCAGTTATCGAAAATGCCTTGGGTCCTGTACGGCCTGTCACAGCGACCCCGATACTTTCCACTCTTGAGATTAAAATCGAATTTTACCCCCAGATATCGAGGATTAAAAACATACTTTCCGAGCTAGTGGGATGAAAATATCATTTTTCACTAATAAATAAACAGTTTTTCTATTCTCGCGCATCCAACACAACAATGGTGATCGGCCAACGACTAAAAGAATATACTTATTAAAAAAAAATCGAATGAATGAATGAATGGAAATCGACCGATCGATGGAATCGACCATAGACCTACCAAAAATAAGGCAACATAGTTGAATTTTGTTTTTAAAATGTATGGACACAATTTTTTTGGTATCAAAACTTTTTTGAAAGCAATGCAATTTAAAAAAACAATCTTTAACTCACTAGTGAATAAAACGTGTCATTATTCAACTGTTTTTGCACAAATAAGAGCCCCTTTATGAGCAAGTGTGTTGAAAATAAATAAATCACACTACTTGCATGTCTTCTTTTTCGTAAAATGTAAAAATACTTTAACGCCTTAAAAATAATAAGAGCAAATCAATGTTAGTGTGTATTTTTATAAAGGCGCCATTTGTTAATCATAAAATCAACCATCATTTATATTTTAGTACATAATAAACGTAATCTAGATATTTAAATTTTAAATTAATTATGTTACTTTGTGTTATTATTATCTTTTTCTACAACATGAACGTAAACTTATTTCCTGATTTTCTAAATTGATAATACTTTATTGTCACTATCCTATTTATGCCTATAAATAAATCATATAAATTAATAATAAAAACACATTATTTACATCTAAGATAAGGCAACCATTTTACAGATTATCCCCACAATATTAGATCTTATCATACGCGGTGACTAATAACAACTTCACATGCAAATTTCTATTTTATATCATACAAAATAAGGTTCAAAATACGTTTATTAAAAACGTCTAAAAGAAAAAAGTTTATTACATTAAAAAGGTTTTATTACAGAATCTATTTTCTTCGATTTTCCTAAGCTTATCGATGAAGAAAAAAATATCTATGGTCATATATCTTGGGAGATATTTGAGAAAATGTTGAGGAACAAAACTGGGGATTAAATAATTTTGAGATAAATGTTTTTTTATCGTCCACAGATACAGAATTATATGAATGTTTTATCGCTTTTACAAAGAATGATCTGCTAGTTTGAACGCCTGATGATAACGTATCTATCTTTATGATTCCAAAGGTAAATCTGATCTGTCTTATTTTGTAACGGCCATTCTACATTGTACGAATATTTTTGGACTTCGAAAAAGTTGTGATTGACTTAAAAAAGAGGTTTTGGAGTAATCAATTAGATATATGTACTTACTATTCAAAGTCCTTTTTTAAAACGCCAAACGCAGCCAACGAAAGTTTGCATGTTTACTCCCATTCCCTTGAAAATTTCGGACTTAGATCGTCTATGTATGGAACTAATTGTTCTTGTTTATGAGTCAAGGACTATTTAATCAGTACCTAAGTTTCTTGTATGACTTTTAAGCTTATACCTTTGTCACTGATGATATGAAGTATTAATACCTAATTACTATAGTACCTACCAAGGAATAGACCCATTTTTAATTTGATTTCAGCTATAAATATACTAAATTACATTTAAATACGCCAGCTATTAAATAATCCATAATATCAAAGTAAATGCACAGCTGCATCATCGACCCGATAAGGAGACATGCCTATTTCAAAGTATTACTTACATTGTGGACTTTATTCCCTTATAGTAAAGGTCGTAAATCGTTAATTTGTACATTGTACCAGAGGGATCTCCCCGACTCCCCTCCAGTGCACAACCCGTTATCTGTTTCCATTGTACAGGAAAGTATTTGTACGGGAAAATGCCGTGTTGAAAGAAAAGAAAAAGTATGTAATGTTAATACAGAATTGATTGGAAGAAATTGTGTGAGATCACGAAAATATGGCATGGCAAAAATATATGAAACTTTTTGGTGCTCGGAGGTAGATTTAATAAAATCTTAAACTACTTATATCCTTGGAATTACAAATAATATTAAAAAGTATAATATATGTATAATAAAATATATACTTACTGAAAATATTAAAATAAGATTGCTTGTGAAATGTAAATTAAACCTACTTTCAACGTTAATTTATAACAACAAGGATGAACGTTTTGCTATTTATAAGTACCTACTTAACTACATAACAATCAATGCTATGTCCCCATTACAACCGATTGAAATACTGATCCACTAGAAAACAAAAGGAAATATCAATTAAAATTCATTTAATTTATCCTTATTATTTATAAATCATTCACGGTTTATCGTTCTGTTACTTCACACATATCGAGTTTATTTTCCCGTTATTTTGACTGACAATGTGAACGCACCTTACTCTTTTGCGAACATAAATATAAATGGAGTATTCTCAATTCATGGACACGTGTTTATACAACCGTAGATATAAGACGACAATATTGCAAACTCACAATGGGAATAAATGTCTTTATTCTACTATCTTGTTTTGTTGTTTTATCGCTACAGGTAAGTTTTTTATAATTAATTTCATTTACAAAAATCATAATAATTTATAAATAACTAGTAGCTCCCCGCGGTTTCACCCGCGTAGTTCCCGTTCCCGTGGGATTACGGGGATAAAATATAGCCTATGTCACGCACTGATAAATTAGCTTTCCATTAGTGAAAGAATTTTTGAAATCGGTCCTGTAGTTTCTGAGCCTATTCATTACAAACAAACAAACAAACAAATCTTTCCTCTTTATAATATTAGTATAGAAAACGTTATGGCGCGGTTTTTAAAAAAAGAACAAATAAAAAACATTCAGTCACAGCGAATTATAATAGTGACGTAACAATAGATTTGAATTAATTCTATTTTTAAATGTGATTTTGTTTACATTCGGCTCTATAAGTTAGCCAAATTAAAATGTATGCTGTGTTGTTTGATATCATTGAACTGACTGATAAATTGATCATGTTTTTATTTGGTTTGGTAACACTGATTTAAAAATAAAATTTGTTCTTTGTGTTATTTTGTTTTAAAATAAATTATTACTTAAATTTAATTTCAAGCTACGTTATTTAAAAACAGTAAGTACTTACGTTTATTTATTTACCTTTTAAAATAATTAAGTGTATTTTTACATGTGTGACCGTAAAAATCACCTTTTCAAACTGAATTAAATTAAAAAGTCTAAACTTCATTCATTGAGGACAATGTATAATCACAAATCAGGTAGGCGTTTGACCTTTTGTTTAAATAAGTAAGTACTTACATATAAACAGAGAAACAACGATAAGTGTAAAGTTATAACACTATGATCTTCATATATCAACTGACCTCTAACTAGGTTTATTCCCATAAACTACGCACACAAACACAGATCAAGATTTAAACATTATGAATCACACATAATACCTTAAATTTTATATTAGCGAGGTGCGGGAGTCGAATCTGGAACCTTGGTGGCAGTCCTGCTAGACTCTATCAGGACTCAGGACTGCCACAAGATTGCAGATTCGACTAGAGCTAGAGCATATTAATGTAAAAAGAATGTAATGCAGCTGGCATATGATCGCGGTTATTTAGCTGAAACTCAATCACTACATACCTAGTATAAAACAAAGTCGCTTTCTCTGTCCCTATGTATGCTTAGATCTTTAAAACTACGCAACGGATTTTGATGCGGTTTGTTTTAATAGATAGAGTGATTCAGTGGGAAGATTTTAACATAATTTTATCCCCATATCCCGACGGGAACGGGAACTATGCGGGGGAAACCGCGGGGCGCCACTAGTTAAAAATAATTTTTTCGGGTTTCATACTTTTAGAACATAATTTTATCAATACTCAGGTTAGTTTTGAAATAAGTTTTTTTCTGAAACGAATTCATGTTGATTTTCCCACGAGAGAAAATGCTGTGATCCTTTATTATTATAATTTAGATTCTTGACGGGTGACTAATAAAATTAATCATGCTAGCTACCTATTATTAAGAAGAGACGAACCTATTATTTTTTATTGCTTAAACTAGCGGCGCCCCGCGGTTTCACCCGCGTAGTTCCCGTTCCCGTAGTAATATGGGGATATAATTATGCTAAAAACCTTCCAACTGAATCAATCTATCTTTTAAAACCGCATCAAAATCCGTTGCGTAGTTTTAAAGATCTAAGCATACATAGGGACAGAGAAAGCGACTTTGTTTTATACTATGTAGTGATAATACACAATCCATTCCTGGTTGGATTAGGGAATGGAAGTGGAGTAACAGTGAAATTAACAAGCCAAGCCAGCAATGTACGTTGAATAACTCGTATAACAACACTGAATATTGGAAAATGTAATTTCCGCATTTACGAGTACATACTTACCAACTTAATTTAAATCTTTTGATGATTTATAAAATAAAGGAACTCAACTCTTCCGTATTCTAAAAGCTACCAAACATGAAGTTAACATTTATTTATTCATTTTATTTTTAACTAGCAGCTCACTCGCGGTTTCACCTGGAATATGGGGATAAAATTACTAAAAACCTTCCCACTGAATCATGCTATATATTAAAACAAATCGCATCAAAATCCGTTGCGTAGTTTTAAAGATCTAAGCATACATAGGGACAGAGAAAGCGACTTTATTTTATACTATTTAGTGAGTATCGACCAACTTGCGACTAAGGGTATTTAAATTGGGTCTTTTTCTAAAGTGCCGGTTGATCAGTTCTACCGATATATTGTGAAAAATCTCTCCGGCAATTTGGATAAAGTCACAAAAATGTATAGAGGCTGAATAATCTCCTTTCTATAAAAAGATATATTCTGTTTGATGATGGCGTTTGAAAAAATATAGTGGTCTAATAACTTTTATCGCGGGACTTGTCGTAAATATAACGTTTTAATTACCTTTTTATACCTCTACGTAGTCGCGAGAAGTCAGTCGTTTATATCATGATAGTTTAAATATCTGTTATATTTAATATTGATAAACTAAATGATGTTTTCCAGAGATCAACCCCAGAAGATGACCATTACATAGCAGCAGTTGTTGAATATGAAGTGTCACGAGACGTCGAACAAAACAGGCTGAATTACATTCGGCTTATAGGAGAAGCAGCCGCTCAGGTATGTACATAAGAAAGAACCTTAAGGCCGGCGTCTTGAATTTAGCGGGCAGAGCGGGGAGGCAGCGGAGCGGGAGCGGGAGCGGGGAGATACTTTCCGTGTATTTCAATGGACCACTGCACAGGGGATCAGACCGGAATAGAAAAAACTATATTATTAAACTGTATCTGGTACGGGGTATCAGACAGGAATAACTCAGCCGCTCGATCTGCCCGCTGCTTGCCCGCTGGTTACAAGAATGGGTCTGTCTGTGCTACCCACTCCGCTTCCGCTCCGCTGCCGCCCCGCTGTCCGCTTAATTCAAGACACCAGCCTAATAAACATAACTACGTGCATAGGGCAAGAAGGTTTTACAATGGAGACCGCGAACTAGCAAGCGCAGCATATTATGACCAACTTGATGGACGGAGATTTGACATTAGAGCCTTATCCAATCAAACCTGTTGATTTAGAAATATACACCCATCATTTCTAAATTTATTGCTTGTTTCCGAATGAATTTGTGGACAAAATAACTAAACGAAACCAAACTAAGATTCATTAAAAATAAAGTAGTTTCAAACTTTTTGCACAAATTGTTAATAGCGGAATGCTATGGGCCAGTTATGTGTGTGTGAATGACTTAGTTAGAAGATAGGTGATTACTGATTATTAATAGTTCTGACGGCTTAAACGGAGAAACACAAGCTGTCTAGCAATGTTATAATAATACTATTGTTTTCAGAATGCCGACATCGTGGTGTTTCCCGAGCTGACATTGACTAACGGCACCACCAGTTTACCAGTGCCTTTTCATGGTCTACTGAAGACATACCCTATACCTGCTCTGCATCCTGACTTGTATGATGATGTAAGTAGTAGTAGTAGACTTTGGTTATAGTTCAGGGTTGAGTAGCAATCATAAATATGTTGTAATAAATAGTGGCTAGTACACTATGCAATGCCACGGGTTGTCATGCTGTAACGAAGAGATTTGCTCGTATGTTTAATTATTAATATCTAGGCGAAATGATCTAATAATCTAAGGCCTGGTGATCCAGAGGTCCAGAGGTCGACCTTAGTATTTTCACTACTGACGTGAAATCACTGAAGTCACAAGCATACGTAGCATATATGTATAAGTACTTAATTAAAAATAATAATAAATCTCAGCACATGTAGAGCAACTGACGACCTCGATGGCAGAGTGGTCACCATGCCGGACTGCCATCCGTAAGGTGGCGGGTTCGATTCCCGTGCGGGGTGAATATTTGGGTGGACCACAAATGTTTGTCTCGGTCTGGGTGTGTGTGTGAATGAATGTGTGCGTAGTTTCTGATACCCTAGATACAAGTTTCGAACTTAGTTAGGGGTCAGTTACTATAATGAGATGATGTGAATGATTATGTTATGTTATGTTAACTCATTTTTTTTCTTGGTATATCTTAACTATACACTTACTAAGTCATTTCTGTTTGATTTACAGCTATTAGTATCTATGTCAGCTGCAGCCAGACAGAACGAGGTCTACTTATTAGTGAATGTTCGAGAACTAATGGATTGCACCACAAACAATACAGGAGAAGAGTGTCCTGAGGCTAAAGAATACGTTTTCAATACAAACGTCATATTTGATAGAACTGGGGCTGTTATTGATAGGTGAGAAACTTGGTTTTTAATTCACCATACTATGAAGCCTTATAAACTTCATCATTGGGATTGGTTGGGCGCAAAAGTCGTTTCTTCGAAAGTCAAGGAAACCTGATATCCTGAAGCGTGGTACTCCCATTAACTGTACCAAACGTCTAAATCAGTTCAGTATTTTACGTGAAAGAGTAACAACCATCTATTCACCCTCACAAACTTTCGCATTTACAATATCTAATAGTAGGATAGAATAATAGGAAAATACTAGATATTGAAAATGCGAAAGGCTGTGTGGACACACATATTTTCCAACAATCTTCTTTGAAAAATCTTACTCATTTCTTCCCAACAATCTTCTCCAGGTACCGCAAAATAAATCTCTTCGGCGAATACACTCACACGCCAGCCTTACATCCAGACCTGGGTATCTTTACGACCGATTTCGGCGTCAAATTCGGTCACTTCATCTGCTTCGACCTGATGTTCCAAGTGCCAGCAGTCCAGATAGTTCAACAGCATCAGATTACGGATATTGTGTTCAGCACCATGTGGTTCTCTGAAATGCCTTTTTTGACTGGTAAGTTTGAATATTATTGCTCTATTAACATCATTTAAGTAATCTTCTTTACGTGCCGATTCAAATTTTTAAAGAGTAGAACTCAGCCACCGGTATATCATTATCAGTGGCCTTGTAAATATCCTCACGTATGCAGGTGTAGGGACAAGCACGGCAAGTTAAGAGGTGTGCCATTGACGACAACTCAATAGCTGTGGCATGAGACATAGACAATCATTATCAATCATATTCATGTGGAAAGTTGACTAACCCCCATTTGGCCAGCGTAGTCGACTAAGGCCTGATCGCCCTAATTCAGGGTAGGATCGAGCCCTTCGGTGGGGACATATATGAGCTGATGATAATTGTATTTAAACTTGTATGTAAGCATCGTACAGATTATAATTTATTAAGTAAATATGGTCTAATTTATAACTTTCCTTAAATTTCAGCCGTCCAAGCCCAAGAAGCATACGCATACGCAATGAACGTCAATCTGTTAGCATCTGAAGCAAATAATGTGCGTATTGGAAGTTCTGGTAAGTAATTAAAAAAAATGATAATAATCTCAATAATTTAAATGGTTGGTCAAAATCTCGAACTGCCAAACTAAGAGATGCGGGTTTGATTCCCATGTGAGGTAAATATTTATGTGATTGGTGGTTCTTATATCATAGCTACTGAACTCTAACTAGGTTAATTATATTGCATGCAGGGTATCAGAAACTTCGCATATACTTAATCACGCATCATGAAACACAGGTCGAGATAAACTTTTTGGACCACATAAATATCATAATCTTAAATAAAGCTTTCTAGTTTTAAAAATCAAATGCTTTTTTTAAATTACAGGATCAGGAATATATTCTGGAAGAGCGGGAGCTTTAGTGAGCCTTATGTCTGGAGTGCCTTTAACTAAGATACTCGTCGCTAAAGTGCCTAAAGTGCCTGGAGAGGTAAATACTTATAAAATTACAAAATAATTATTAAAATTCCTATACAAACTACAACTTGAGGTCCTGGGTAGAGCATAATATTTGTTATATTAATACTAGCTGCGCCCCACGGTTTCACACGCATAGTTCCCGTTCTCGTGGGAATTTCGGGATGAAAAATAGATATGGCCGATTCTCAGACCTACTGAATATGCTCACAAAATTTCATGAGAATCGGTCAAGCCGTTTCGGAGGAGTATGGCAACGAAAACTGTGACACGAGAATTTTATATATTAGATCAAACTTGCCTTGGCTTTGATATCACCAAAACACATTGGGCAAGTGTAAGGATTATGCCTATTCCTCTTTACTGCAGTGTATTTTTGCCCTATCTGTGCCTCGAAGTTTAGCGATGGCTCTGCTCTTAATGGCTGTAAATCCACATCTTACATAGCCTTTCTTGATAAATGCTTTTATTATAACAGAACTACAAATGTATAGATATAGAATAAATCAATGCAATGTTATCCCTAGGAAGAGCAGAACCTCGAACACAAGTAAAATTGTTTTACTTAAAAGAGGCTCATGATAATGTAACTGATTTTATAAGCTAATAAAGTTAGTTTAATTTAATAGATTAATGTAACTCTATTGACTTACAAAACTCTTTTCAACAGGTCAAAGACCCCATCCAAGGTCCCATATACGACAAACCAGAAGACCTCGACCAGTTGTACCTGATAGCTGATCCATCATTACCTTCGCACGTCAGCAGACCTTTGAGCAATGGCTTCCAAGAGTTTACATTGGTTGATAAAGATGTCAGTTGTACTTTCAAAGTGAGATTGAATCTTGAGGAGGGTGAAGGGGTAAGTTCAAAGCTATTTTCTTTTTGGTTTATAGTAGTTTCTTTAAGTATTTTATCTTTAACTAACTTTGGCAAGCGGTTTCTTATGCATGATTCCCATAGAAATTTTGAGTTATAAAGTGTCTTACTAGTTGGTGGGACACTGCGAAGGATAGGGATGGTTGGAAATGTTTGGGGGAGAGGTTTGCCCAGCAGTGGGACACTACAGGTTAACATAAAAAAGTGTTCTAATGTGCTTATGGAGATTTATATTTTGGCAATTTTTTTTGATGATAATGGTATTTTTCTGAATTCTTTTTATAACGAAATCTTGTACTATTATTCCTAACCACTTTCCAACGAAAATTTTTCTAAAAAACATTTATTTGTCTATCCATTTTTGACTGTAAACTTGTCGATTGCACTTGCATTTGCACGTTACGTCGATTACATTTACACCTACATATTCTACAGCATGTCTTTTGTTCTATAAAAAGGTGTTATAAGCCATATAAAACGTAGAATATTTGCACGACTAGATGCTTTGATTATGGTATTTTAGTTTTAGTGCATGCTACTACTAATTATAATTTGGGGTGAGTAATTTTTAGCAGATTTTGTTTTGCTAACATTATTTGCTTTATTTATAGCTTAATATCTATTGATACTAGTCAATCTAATAAATGTGCATTAGGATAATAATCCTTATGTCTAATGTTCATGGGAGCCATATTTCCGTGCTTTCGTCCAAGGTGGCAGCTAAATGTGTGTAGTAAGATAATAATCCTTATATTTATGATCATAGGAGCCATATTTCCGTGCCTTCGTCCAGGATGGCAGCAACACTTATGCTCGTCGTGAAATCGGTGTTGCCGCGTGCGTGGTCGTGGCTTGTAAAACAGATGATCCTAAAACTTGTTGTTATAGGTAAGTATTTATTAGTAACTAAACAAATATCATCATGACCTTTTGAAAATTCGAGTCATCTCTTTCTTTATAGCATTTTTCTTTTAATCTATTCGTATGCATATCTTTAGTTTACACGGAATGTACATTTACTGTCTTTTTCTTGGCCGAGAAACTCGCCGATAGTTCATCGCTCACTCGCCCGCGGTGGGACCATTGCATAAAGGGGCCATGGGTTTATGACACGATCGAAAGCCATTTAAGCGAAAGCTCGACGCCAAATTTCCGAAGTGCCATATGAACGAAACGCCATATGGCCGAAGGGCCATTTGATCGAAAGGCCAAATGTGCGAAACCAATTCCCTACTCAACGATTCTATGGATATCTTGTAATTGTATTCGTTTTAAATAGTATTGGAATCTATCAGTAACTGCGATAACTTTCACCCGAAATAGAGAGGTTCACTAGCAAAAATGTTTCTGATTTCAAAATAGCTGACCTTAATTTCAAATTTTCAGATACAACGCAACAAAAACCAAGACAAGCATTGAAGAGTTACAAATAAATATGAGAACATACAGCCAACAATACAACAGTTCCTTACAATGCGACAATCTAGTTTACTTCCCATCATCATTTAGAACAAGCAAATATCCAATTAGTCCTGCAAACACTACATACATAGACAATAATGAAAATAACATAATAGCAAATACTATTAATGATATCAAAAATAATGAAGCTAAAAACGGTCGTGATGATATAATATTCAAAATTAAAGCACCTCAAAGAGATATAGTATCATTTGGTATTATAGGTAGAATATTTTCAAGAGATGTAGACCATAATAAAGATATAAGTGATAAAGATAGACAACAGTTTACAACTATACTAGATGTTATATACGGTGGTAATGATTTACCTAATTTGAATAAAAGTAATGATATTCTTATTGATTGATCGCTTGAGGTGTGTTATGATTTTATTAAAGACTAGCAGCGCCCCGCGGTTTCACCCGCGTAGTTCCCGTTCCTGTAG
The DNA here is from genome assembly GCA_958496195.1 of Timandra comae. NCBI lineage: Eukaryota > Metazoa > Arthropoda > Insecta > Lepidoptera > Geometridae > Timandra > Timandra comae. Next base: position 6,752,233 of record OY292372.1, on the reverse strand, counting down.
GAATATGGGAATAAAATTATGCTAAAAAAATTCCCACTGAATCACTCTATCTATTAAAACTAACCGCATTAAAATCTGTTGCGTAGTTTTAAAGATCTAAGCATACATAGGGACATAAGGACTTAGGGACAGAGAAAGCGACTTTGTTTTATACTATGTAGTGATGTGGGAGAGAGTAGAATGATGCATTAGTTAATCACCAAGTTAGTTGTTTTTAAGTGTAACAAACATCATTATAAACATAAACATACTAGAATATCTTGTAGGTTAGGAATATTAGTATTATCTAAGAGTAAGTACTTATTGTAAAGACATCTTTTATTATATTCGCACAAATCTCATTAAAATTACATCAAATTATATTAGCTATAGCTAGTGTTCTGGAAATATTTAAACTTTAAAAAAATTCAGCAGAAATAAGTTCTTATCTTCTATTTTACTACTATTAAATATTTAATTATAATAACAAATGACATCACAAATTCTCTGTTTAATATTGATCTCAAAAATTTGGTTTAAAAATGAATGAACAAAAACAAGACTGTATTTTTGCTATAAAATTGCTTGTAGAAGTACAACTTAATGCAAATTTTAATGATTAAATGTTTTATACTTTACTGTTTGATTTATTTCATATCATCCTTCCTTACTGGTCGTACAACATAATCTTTTACTTTCTATTAAATACATTATTGGGCGTTTGACTTAAGGTACAATTCCAAGGCGGGCCGCAGACCGCAAACTGCAAGCGACAACACTTGTTTCTATCAACATCTATGAAATTGATTCCGAGCGCGGCAACACTGCTGCCTGCAGTTGCGATGCGCTCGGAATCAATTTCATAGCTGTTGTTGGATCAATTCTTGTGACTTGCAGTTTGCGGTCTGCGGCCTTCTTGGAATTATATCTTTAGCCAGCTTGCGGCGCCGCAGATATGGACTTCCAAGGTTCCGTCGGGGATATAATGAAACGTGGATGTAGAAAACTAATGCACACAATGATAATGGTTTCTTAAATTAAAACAAGTGCCATATCTTTCACTTATTTCGATCCAAAGCATCTTTCACTTCCCTATACGCCACAACAACAACCTACGACAGGATCATCATTTATACTTACTATCATTTTATTACTTACCTTTACAGAAATACAGATACAGAGCCACAGCGTTCAGTGGCGTTCGTTCCTTCACCGGTGTAGCTACAGGCGGCACTAGAGTGTGTTCCGTCGTCGCTTGTACAGGAGACTCCATCACTACGTGTGGTGCCAGGTCTGGAATGTTCTAGAAAGTTCTGTGTTTATATGGTGGAGGAGAATTTTGTTCTTTGTCTTTTATAGTTTGTTCGTGTGGTTTTATGTTAGCTGGTTATACCAACATTTTAACATACATTTTATATGTTTTTATTATATTGTTCATTCATTATAGAAAGTCATTTCTTCCTATTCTAGTATGGGTTTGAAAAAACATCGCCCTCTGGGTTGGCTTCACGTAAAATACTAAGGGCCTATTTCACCATCTTCAAGTAATGTTCCGAGTATATACTCACATGTTTTGTCTTTGTCACTTGAAATAAAGTAAGAAAGAGACAAAACTAACTTTATTTGGTGAGTAACTTTACTTGAAGGTCGTGAAGGCCTTAAGAAAGATTAAACACTGACAAATGAAGAAATTGATTCAAATATTTATGAATAGAATAGTTTCTTATAGTCAACACTGAACTATTGATTAGAAGATAAGTTATCTCATTTCTCAAGTATCAAGGGTCAATAATGTTGTTGTTATGTAGCGATGTGGAATTATTTCTAAATTGATCTACTATAAAGATAGTGAATAAATAACCTAAAAAGTTTTATGTGACAATACTTGTAGAAACATTTTGTGTATAGTTTCTTGAATTCTATCTACATTTAATCATTGCTATACAATAGCTGTTATATCTTCCTCGATGGCAGGTTGCGGGTTCGATTCCCATGCGGAGTGAATATTTGTGTGATCCACAAATGTTTATCTCGGTCTGGGGGTGTGTGTGAATGAGTGTGTGCGTAGTGTCAGATATTCTAGATACAAGCTTCGAGCTTAGTTAGGGGTCAGTTACTATAACGAGATGATGTAGTGAATGATTATGTTATTTTTGGGATCATTTATAGTGTCGGCTTTGTCATTTGGTAGTGAAACTATATCAATAGAGTCGTATACCTAATTTTTTTTAATACCACCGGTTTTATCAACCGGTTCTTCATAAAATGTATTGACTATTTCCGTATATTCTAATCATTGAGTGAAGATAATATCAGTTGTATCATTTGAGTCACATGTGTTGATGTTTTTGTCTTTTGGTGGTGGAATTTGTATAAAAGAAATTGCTGCTAGATTATGTATATCAGTCAATATATTATCATGTTTATGTTTTTATGGATGTAGAACGCCGGTGAATTCATAAAAACAATGAATCGTCAGTGTGTTGTGTTATATGCTTCCATGTGGGTGTCTGGTGTCAATATTTACATGTGGTTACTGTTTTCCTAAAAATATTTGTTGAAAGATTATGTGTACTATACCTACATAATATGTTCAAAATTGCCCAGGAAACATTCCGGGCACATAAGGCATTCACCTTTAGGATTTGAAATCGATAAACCCTAGTTTCAATTATTTGTATGTATGACTAAGTAGATTCTATGACCGTGTAAGAGATACATAGTATTTTACTCTTCAGTGGGCTGTTTTCCGCAATCAAACCTCTCTAATTTGAATCTTTTGTGTATGTCTGACTGTACAATACCTATATCAGATCAAGAAGAAGACCTTGACGCAAAACGCCTTGTAAGAAAGACTCGCCCGAAGCCTTCCTATACTTACACTTACAACGCTGAAGGCCAGTTTTACTGTGCGCCGTGCAATAGGTCCTTCAAGACAAAGTTTGGCTTTGCAAGCCATTTTAGAGCTCACGACCGAGCTCACTAAGCCGAGGCTCGCCGTTGACGGACACGTCAAGGAGGACGATACTATATACTATATCAGATCAGTCTACAATCGAAAGATCAGTTAATCAAGACGAAACAGTCTATTAATTATTCCTATTTCCTTTTTCTATCAAACCGCAGGTTCAGTACATACACAGCCAACACTACTGCATCATTTGAAGAGCTATCTATCACTGCATCCATGCCAACTCCTGTCAGAGAAGCAGATTTAGAAGCAGACGACTTTGCTGTGTTTCCTATGTCTTTGGTATCTTCAATACAACCTGTGAAACCTACTGACTATACATATAATGTAGCTATTGAAGGGAATGTTACTGTACATAGTTTTAATTTAATAGCCTTTGATGAAGAATTGTATACTTTCGGTGTGTGGGGTAGAGTGTTTGCGACCGATGGTTTGCAAGAAGATCCGCCTTTAGATGTGCCTGATTCAAGTGTGAGACACTCGCTGAGTGCGTTAGTTTTGGTACCAATACTTGTATTGGTTTTAGGAGATGTTTAAATACTTGGACTTTAACTGCCTTATTTGCGTTGCATTTTTAGTCTGGTTTAACAAAACCTGGTTAGCCTTATTTGCGTTGCATTTTTAGTCTGGTTTAGCACTAAACCAGGTTTTACAATCAATTTTGAATACTGTCAAAGTGACAGATTTGACTGACAAGGTGTCAAATGCTTACCAGGTTTTGTTATACCAGACTAAAAATGCAACGCAAATAAGGCAGGGTAAGCATTTGACACCTTATCAGTCAAATCTGTCACTTTAGTGTTTTGACAGTATTCAAAATTGTATGTAAAACCTGGTTTAGTGCTAAACCAGACTAAAAATGCAACGCAAATAAAGCAGTAATAGTTTTATGAGTAGGTTGTTTTCCGCACAGACCTTTTTAACTTGGGCCTGTTGAGTGATGTTTAGGTAATCCTTAGAAACTGCTAATATTATTGATGCTAAATTATCTCTGTCTGCCTATTACCCTTTCACGGCTATACTACTGAACCAATTGACTTGAAATTTGGTGCAGGGGTAGCTTATAGTCCGGGGAAGGACATAGGCAATCTATTATCCCGAAATTCTCACGGGATCGGGAATTATGAGGGTAAATCCGAGGAACACAGCTAGTACACAAAGTGGCACAAGAAGTTATTATTGATCAAAATTATTTACTTAATTATAAGAGTTAAATATATTTTAAGAATGTTCGAATAGCGTTTTATTTATTTCTCTTTTGTAGATATCCATCTTTGTTCTTATCTAAGTATATTAAACATAACATAATAATTCACTAAATCATCTCATTATAGTAACTGACCCCTAACTAAGCTTGGAGTTTTGGAGGTTGTATCTAGGGTAACAGAAACTACGCACACACTCATTCACACACACACCCAGACCGAGACAAACATTTGTGGTTCACACAAATAAATATTCACCCCGCAATATATTGTATAATATATCATTATATTATATATTATGTAAGTTATATTATTATTTAACATTAAGAATATCAATTTAAACATAAATATTTTTAATATAACATAAACAAACGTTCACTAGCGTTAGGTTATCAATTCATTGACACGAAATATCAACATCATTTAATTATTTATAATAAAATTTAATGTTATTTAAAATAAAATGAATTGCAAGTTTTCTTTCGTAAGTTTTTTCTTTACCCGTGAGGTTGCGGGTTCGATTCTGGTTCGATTTATGTGAACCACAAATGTTTATCTCGGGTTGGGTGTGTGTGAATGTGTGTGCGTAGTTTCTGATACTCTAGATACAAGTTACGAACTTAGTTAGGGGTCAGGTACTGTAATGAGATGATGTAGTGAATGATTATGTTATGTTATGTTACATTAATGACGTTTAAACCTCTTTTTTGAGGCCCAAAATGAATAAACGAATACTTATTATAATTTTCTAATGATACTATCATGTGATGCAGTAGGCGCAGCCTTATCTAAATTCTATTTTTTATTGGTTTGTTCCACTTTCACATATCACTGCAACAAACGATATTTACATAACGATAATTATTGTATTGCGTAGGCTTCTTGACCTGATTCACGCATTTTGCTAAACTATAATGATAATTGAAATATTTTATGAACGAGTCATCTTTTATCACTACATAGTATAAAACAAAGTCGCTTTCTCTGTCCCTTTGTCCCTATGTATGCTTAGATCTTTAAAACTCCGCAACGGATTGTGATGTGGCTTGTATTAATAGATTAGATAGAGTGATTCAGTGGGAAGGTTTTTAGCATAAATTTATCTGCATATTCTTTCGGCAACGAGAACTACGCGGCTGAAACCGCTGTAAGCTGTTCTATCCTTCTTTTTCTTCTCGTTCTGGCTCTGGCCTTAGTCTGACCTCTGGCTCTGACCTTAGTCTGACCTCTAGCTCTGACCTTAACTGACCTCTGGCTCTGACCTTAGTCTGACCTCTGGCTCTGACCTTAGTCTGACCTCTGGCTCTGACATTAGTCCGACCTCTGGCTCTGACCTAAACTGACCTCTGGCTCTGACTTTATACTTACCTAGGGTTGACCTTTGGCTATGACCTTAACTGACCTCTAGCTCTGACCTTAACTGACCTCTGGCTCTGACCTTAGTCTGACCTCTGGCTCTGACCTTAGTCTGACCTCTGGCTCTGACCTAAGTCTGACCTCTGGCTCTCTGACCTTAGGCTGACCTCTGGCTCTGAGCTTAGTCCGACCTCTGGTTCTGACTTAGACTTAGCTATGGTTGACCTTTAACTCTGACCTTAGTCTGACCTCTGCCTCTGACCTTAGACTGACCACTGGCTCTGACCTTAACTGACCTCTGGCTCTGACCTTAACTGACTGACTGACTGACCTGACTGACTGACCTGACTGACTGACCTGACTGACTGACTGACCTGACCTGACTAACCTGACTGACTGACCTGACTGACTGATCTGACTGATTGACCTGACTGACTGACTTGACTGACTGACCTGACTGACTGACCTGACTGACTGACCTGACTGACTGACCTGACTGACTGACCTGACTGACTGACCTGACTGACTGACCTGACTGACTGACCTGACTGACTGACCTGACTGACTGACCTGACTGACCCGACTGACCCGACTGACCCGACTGTTCTGACTGACCCGACTGACCCGACTGACCCGACTTACCTGACTGACCTGACTGACCCGACTGACTCGACTGACCCGACTGACCCGACTGACCCGACTGACTCGACCGACCCGACTGACCCGACTGACTCGACTGACCCGACTGACCCGACTGACCCGACTGACTAACTTCCCGAACTGACCAACTTCCCGAACTGACAAACTTCCCGAACTGAACAACTTCCTGAACTGACCAACTTCCCCGTCTGACCGACTTCCTTATCTGACTAACTTCCCTAATCTGACCAACTTCCCCGTCTCACCAACATCCACATCTGACCAACTTCCCTGTCTGACCAACTTCCCCATCTGACCAACTTCCCCAACTGATCAACTTCCCCATCTGACCATTTTCGCCGTCTGACCGACTTCCTTATCTGACCGACTTTGTGTCTTTGTCCGATTCATTCGAAGGCCAACCTCAAGACTTGCAGTGTTCAGTTTTTGGAGCATTCCTTGCAGTTCATGTGCTGGTTTGTGTCAATTTGTCAGGCGTTTGCTTCCGACGACGACACGATGTAAAATATTAATCTAATCTTTTTCCATTAAACAGTCATGTTTATTATTAAAAAATTTCATACATAGAATATTCAAATACTCAACCATAGAAATAAAACAACATTGTAACAAAAATCCAAAAAAATTCACAAATGAACTAACGTTCCTCTAATTTTTCCGGTGTGTCCTTCAAATAGGGTTCCATCAAGTATATAGCTTTCCAAAAGGGTTCTGTTACCAAAAAAGATTGAGAACCTGATCTAGGGTATCAGAAACTACGCACACATTCATTCATACGATCATAAATACATGATACCTACCGCAGGGCCCACCAAGTTTAAATAACTAAGTACATATATCTACAATCTACATAACAATAAACAATATATACTAATGACATATTCAACAATATTATCATAATGACCTTGATCTTAGATCTTTATAAATATAATTAAACTAGCTGTGCCCCGCGGTTTTACCCGCGTGAAACCTTATCCCGTGGGAATTTTGGGATAAAAAGTATCCTATGTGTTATTCCTAGGTATGAGGAACATCTGTACCAAATTTCATTAAAATCCATTCAGTAGTTTTTGCGTGAAAGAGGAACAAACATCCATACATCCATACATACAAACTTTCGCATTTATAATATTAGTAGGATAAGTCATATCAAGAGATCCAATGAGTGTGTTAAAGTGGCCATTAACGAGTCAGTTGAACTGATCCAGACGTACAACTGTGGCGTTACTCCAATTATTAGCGTTGCATTTTAGTCTGGTTTAGCACTAAACCAGGTTTTACAACCTGTCGATGTGAATCATTGTGAACGATACACATTATATGGTTGATTGAATGAACAAAACGATAGATTAGTTTCAGTTTTAGAAGTTCTTGCTCTATCGTTAGTTCTGGAACGCTAATTTCTTAAACCAAATCTAATCTTATTTTGTTAAACTAGGTTTAAGAAACAGAACGATAATATGACGGCAAAAGTTAGAGGCCAACTAGATTTCCCCACTGGAATCTGGAATCGCTCCGGTGATTGACGACCATTTTTGGATGGACGCCAGTTCAACTGATCAGTTAAACTGACCCGTCAATGGCCATAGTGAGATCCTTATCGTATTTACTCATTTATTACATCAGTCATTTTAATGTTATCATGTTTTAGTCGTTCGAAGTAGGACACATGTTTTTAGTTTAATATTTAAACAATTAAAATGGAAGCGAAGAAAATATTAGTGATTTATACGGGAGGAACGTTTGGGATGCTGAAAAATGAGAAAGGAGGTTTGTAATGTTTTATTTATTGAATTACTCAAAGTTATAATTTTGATTACTTAATTTAATTTTAATACTTTCGAATTATCTATAACTACCTGCGCCCCGCGGTTTCACCCGCGTAGATTCCGTTCCCGTAGGAATTTCGGGATAAAAAGTATCCTATGTTATTTCCCGGACCATAAGCTACCCCTGTACCAAATTTCAAGTCAATCGGTTCAGTAGTTTAGCCGTGAAAAGGTAACAGACTGACAGACAGACAGATAGACAGACAGACAGACAGAGTTACTTTCACATTTATAATATTAGTTAGGATTTCTAATGCTAACAAATAATGACAAACTTACTGTGTGTGTGTGTGCAGGATAATGTTTTGGAACATTTTTCGTATTTAAAAACTTAACTAGTTGTACCCCGCGTGGAACCTTATCCCGTGGGAATTTTGGGATAAAAAGTCCTATGTGTTATTCCTAGGTATGAGGATCATCTGTACCAAATTTCATTGAAATCCATTCAGTAATTTTTGCGTGAAAGAGGAACAAACATCCACACATCCATAGTCACAAATATTCGGCTTTGTAATATTAGTAGGATTATACTATTTAGTAATATTACGCATATCCTCAAAAAATTTTGCTCTAATACAATGTGTGTAAAGAATCCACAATTTTAATTTATATAATATAAATCACTACATAGTATAAAACAAAGTCGCTTTCTCTGTCCCTATGTCCCTATGTATGCTTAGATCTTTAAAACTACGCAACGGATTTTGAAGTGGGTTGTTTTAATAGATAGAGTGATTCAGTGGGAAGGTTTTTAGCACAATTTTATCCCCATATTTCTACGGGAACGGGAACTACGCGGGTGAAACCGCGGGGCGCCGCTAGTATGTACATAATTCAGATAATTTACATGGAGTTTGCACTATTCGTAGAAATCTAATCTGTATTTTCTGATATTGATCGGAGTAGGTTATTTATTGAATAATTTAGATAACAAAATTGAAGGGCTTAAAATTGAACGAATGTAACACCTAAGTATTTGCTTCTAAAAACATGAATATTTTAGATGTAAAATATCTAAATATGTTCACTTATCATGTACCTGTGTATTTTTATATACTTACAGAAATTATACAAAAATCATTCAAAGGTACACAACATTTTTATATTTTTTTAGTGTTGGTCCCGCAGAAAAACATAGAGAAAGTGATCAGGCGATTACCGCAGCTGCATGACGTTGAATATTGGGAGAAAAATCTCGCTCAGACCGACTTGAAAGAATACTTGGTGCTTCCTGGTAAGAACTGATGAAACTGAACCATATTTTGTTAGTAGACCGAATAAATATATTGAATATCCGCAATAACAAGCGTTCAAGATTTTCGCGCTACGGTTTCAGAAAGAGGTGCTACGGTTCAGCATGGTTCCGAGTTCAAGTCCAGGTTGTGGCGAAAATTTTGAAAGCATTTTTCAAAAATCCTTAAAAAGTTGTGTGAATACTGTAAAAATAAATCAATTAAATATTGGCTGAATGCCGTGGTTTTATCCGCGTTCCTGTATAAAAAACAAAGTGGCCTATGTTACTCAGTGTTGCTTTTCATTAATGAAAGTTTGTGAATCGGATCAGTAGTTTTCGAGTATCAATTGCAAAGCAAAGTATTTTATGGGGGATTTTTTCTTTATTATTTAGGTGTTCTTCGTTTAATATTGTGAACTGATTTAGATGATGCTATGATAAGTAAATTTAACTCACCAGGAGAATCGCGCATCGCAAACATGTCGCAAAATAAAATGTGTGGAATCAATTTTGCTCGCAATAATCCAATGCGGCCTATGTTATAATTACTTATTAATTATTTCGATTATTTTATAGATGGAAAAGACACAGAACTAAAAGTGCTGTACAAAATATACGAGTATGACGAACTCAAAGATTCGTCTGACTTTAGAATGGATGATTGGATCAAAATGGCTCGTGATATTAAGGTATGTCAGTAGCTAAAATTTAATCTTGAAAGACTGACCGAAAAATTAACTTTAACGAAAGAGTGAATAACCAGCCTGCCTAGCATGACTGTGGGTGATAAATGATATAGACACCACGAAATAATATCGATTACGCGAGCATGACCAAATGAATATGGCGTAGTACGAATTGATTAAATATGGTGGCTATATTTATTGGGTCCATATTGGCTCACCTAAAGTTCTTTACCCGAAATTGTACTTCCTAACTATTTGTAATCAGAATGATCATTCTTCCTAAAAAATTTCATCCTAAAGTTTTGATTCATACTATTTGTAGTGCTACCGGCGATGCTCATAACACTGATGTTTCCGAAAATTGTAATCAATAACATCTTTAATGTAAATATATTTAAACTCCTACTGTTCTTTGTCATAACGTTTTTATCCCTAAACATACTCACCATAATATTTTCACTCATACTCAGAAAGAAACATTTACCAAGTGTAATAAAAATATATGTGGGTAGAAGATGATATTTATAGTTTTAATGATTACTATACGACTCGTTTACGGTTATGCTTATGGCCTGGGAGTTTACCGTAACCGTAACTAAACCAATAATTAAAGGACCAATTCGGTTCTGGCACTTCGCCGGCCGCTGCCGCGGCACGCTCGCTACGCTCGCTCGGCTCGTGCGTTGGGGTCACAGTTCTAACATAACCTAAACCAATAAACCAATAATTAGGAATAGGACCGATTCATTTCTGGAACTTGACTCAATGATTGGAGCAGGACTCTGGTTTTGCTCGCTCGGCTCGTGCGTTATATGTTATACCTACATGTTATGTGAAAACAAAGTTACGAAAATTTTATGTACATAATATTGATTATTATAAATAAAAATAAATCTAAACAAAAAGATATGACTTTGAATAATAGTATGAACGATGGTTATGTTGAGAAAATATAGGAAAACAAATAAAAGTGTAAAAGATGTTTATTGCTACTGACTTTATGCAGTTGAATGTTTCGGAATTATAACATTAGGGACAAAGTAATTAGGAATTGTGATTGTTAGGATGAAAAATGTTAGGAAGAAAATTTTCGGATTTCCAATTATCGGAGTTGAAATTTTAGGTGAACTTTGGCGCACCCATATTTATTATATTTTGACAGTTGGATGTCAATAAATAGCTATAACGATTTCGCGAGCATGACCAAATGTCATAAAATTAATCATGTGGTAAAATTAAATATGGCGGGCATTTTTATCAAATGTTGACAGTTGGATGTCAATAAATCGCTGTATCTATCGCGTTTTTGAAGTCATGCTAGCCTAGCAGACAGTGTTATTCACTAAATTAGCCCCTTCCCTGGGTGAATTTTAGAAGTGGGTAGTAGTTACTCTTATTTTAGGCTTTTACTCGTGTCTATGGTCTATTTCATGTAAATCAGTCTAACTAGAAGTTATTGCGTATACATAAATTTTATCAAGAAACAGAAAAAAAAACTTTTTTCCTTTGCAATAATTAAGTTAGTAATTAAGTCTGTCCAATAAGTGGTAACCAAATGTTTTATTTACAGAAATACTACCACAACTATGATGGCTTTGTGGTCCTCCACGGCACTGACACGACGGCATACGGCGCATCCATACTGTCTTACATGTTGGAAGTCGTCGGCAAAACTGTTGTCTTGACTGGTGCACAGGTATGAGGAAATATAGACTTTATGACTTGAGTAATAAGGTTGATAACTCTGCAAATTGAAGTAGATAATAAATGTCTTATGATGAACATAGGTTTCTTTCTTACACGTGAATAAGTATAGGAAATATTCCGCATTTAAGCCTCTTAATTTTGAACAAACCAACTGTTTTTACCTTTCAAGGGTTCTTACTACCAGTGTCAATAATGATAGTATCAGAATCCCACTACTTATAATTATGTTTTTTGTTAAATCGAATTTGCAAAATAAAAAATACATTTGGGTTTGAAAATCATTGATATGGTTGATAAACTTTTACTGATTGCTTTCAATGGATGTTGGTCGATATTAGTATATTCTTCTTCTTCCGAACCTTTATCCCATGTCTGTTCGATATTAGTATATTGAATCCTGTTAATTTAAATACTTGTTCAACTAAATATTTTTGTATTTTTCTCTTCTCATCTTTCAGGTACCAATATTCCAGCCAAGAAGCGATGGTAACAACAATTTTCTATGCGCTGTGCTGATTGCAGCTACACAGCATATCCCTGAAGTGACAGTATTCTTCGGATCTAAACTATTTAGAGGGACTAGGTAGGTACAACTTTATTAATCCATAAAGTTGACAATACTTGATACTTCCTTGGATTTCGATAGTAATAAATATGTCATTGATACGAAGGCTTTTTTCATTGATGAAAATAGTAAAGTATCGAGAATTGATTAAAAAATAATAAAACTTGGGCATATATATTTATGAAAGCTGCATTTAAATTGAGACTTGGGGAATATAGAAATTTCGAATGAATAAACAAAGAGACTTTACAGGATTTAATTTTTGACCAGGTTATAATGTACTTAGACATAATTATTGCCAAAAAATAATCCTAACATAACTAAAATTCAATTACAGAGTCAAGAAAGTATCGAACACAAAAATATACGCGTTCGATTCGCCAAACTTCCCACCTTTGCTTGAAGCTAAAACCACGTTGGAAGTGGATCCCAAAATGTTGATACATAGACAAGGGTCAGTGCCCAACGAGTGCAGGCTTCATGACGCTGTATCTACAAAGGTTTATATTCTAAAAGTGGCACCAACTGTCACTCCTGAGCTCATTAGAAGTTTATGCGATAGTATGGATGGTATGTAAGATTTTTAGACACGTTTAAAAGTTTGTAGATTATTAGATCTTTAGAATTTGTAAGCAAGTATGGCCAATCCAGCAAGGCTAGTTCCGGACCTTTAATTAGGTGTCTTATACCTAGCCAAGTTTTGCAAACAAAACATGGGGTTCTGTATGTAGTCTCAGCATGTTGGAATCTCTTTTCTAAAATGTGCTAAGTATAAGAATTGAAATACTAAACACAAATAGGAGAAAATTGCTCCAAGCGGCATTCTATCAAAGTTGACGTTTCGTCCACAACTGATGATACATGTTCTGTGACACAAATGTGTTTCCTATTTTTAGGCATAGTGTTAGAAACATATGGAAACGGCAACATACCAATAAAGCGTAAGGACATTTACAAGGAGATAGAGAGGGCGGTGAAGAATAATGTGTTGGTTGTGAATGTGACGCAATGCATCAACGGAACTGTTTTGGGGAAACCTCTGTATGAGACTGGTTTGGTAAGTTGTTTTATTTTTAAAGAATTTGATTGTAAAGTGCTTTGCAGAGATTTTGATCGGTTTACAGTGGATATTTATGTATAAATACCAGTTTCTGTAGCATCTTCATATATGACAGAATTTCTTTTAAAATTATCAAACCTTAGTGATTGATTTTCCATTTTTTTCTATCTTATTCTAAATCATTGGATCTGGATTTTGTTCATGTTTAGATATTTATAATTGCTATTTATACACAAATATATTGAATTGGGGATGGACATTATTTAGGTCATTAAAATGGACCTATTATTTTTCAAAATAAATTGTGTTAAGAATCATAAAAAGAAATAAGGCCAGTTTTAGTATCTGCAGTGTGACTGCAAATGATGAAAGGTTTTTGTATTTTTCAGTTACTCTTAGAATGTGGAGTAGTACCGGCCTTCGATATGACAGCGGAAGCAGCGTGGGCCAAACTGTGTTATGTTCTGGGCAAAACTGAGCTGAGTTACGCACAGAAAGTGGAGGTACGTAACTAATTGTTTTATCTATCATGAATAGCTTTTGTTAAGGTGCCTATTGGTCGGTCTGGGTGTGTGTGCGAATGAGTGTGTGCGTATGAGTGTGTGCGTAGTTTCTGATACCCTAGATACAAGTTTCGAACTTAGTTAGGGGTCAGTTACTATAATGAGATGATGTAGTAAATGATTATGTTATGTTATGTTATTGAGTCAGTTGAACTGGCGTCCATCCAAAAATGGTCGTCAATCACCGGAGCGATTCCAGATTTCAGTGGGGAAATCTAGTTGGCCTAAAACTTTTGGAGTGGTGGCACAGTTTTATGTCTGGGCTGATCAGTTCAACAGACTCGTTAATTGCCTTTAGTTGACTGCGCTTGAAGAAGGGTTGTCTAAATTATTTCTACATCCCTATTTTGAAATTACGGGACTTATTAAAATCAGAATATCTGTAGCAGTAACTGAATCTAAATCTAAATAAAAATATCAAAAATGATAGTCGATTACTTATCTTTAAAAAATACTAAATAAATGCCGTATTACCAGACGGCACACTAGCTATCAAGTATTCTGTGACGGCTCAGGTCGATGACCGCGCTTAGCTGTGTATCGCAGCGTTCGCCTGTTGTTCGGTGTAGAATAACAATAAAATTCGGCGGGATTTTGAAAATCTTTGACTTATCATAACTTTTTAAATAAAAGCAAAAGAAAAAAACTAACTTCACTATTATATTGTCACCCGTGGTTTACATTAGCTGTGAGATAAGGTATCGCAATTTCAAAATAAGGGTGTATATGGATTTAACTTACCGATTTTAGTCGAATCCCTCGACTAGTTTCACCCACAAGGATCTTTCATACAATTATGAGAAGAAATTTCTTTTAGATTTTTTAACATCGTTCGCTGATGTGGTCTCATATGGTATAGGAACCGTAGAACATGGGCCTTCACCGGTCTGATAATCAGATGAAACTTACTTTTTATATAGTTAACAAAAGAAAATACGACTCTATCTACAGGGTGTCCCGTTAGTAGTGGACCAACGGGATGTGGGGGATAGGGGAGACCGTTACCTACCAGAATCACCAAAAATTATTGTCCTAGGCCTCATAGTTTTGAAGTTATAACGTTTTTTAGTAAGTAGGTGAAATTATCGTACTATGTGCACATTTTTCTTAATTCTACAAATTCTATTACTTATTTTGATGTTATTTTTATTCAAGGGCGTTAAGAATACATAGGTTTTTCTAATTTAAATCATTTTTTAGTGTAGTTATCATTAACATTAAAATTAATCAACAAAACAAGTGCAATTGTTAAATTTCAAAATACTCTAAGTGGTATTTGAGCTGAGCTGGTGTAAAAAAAATGTATTGTAGCCTTGTGGCACTTTATTTTAAAAACATCTACATATCATAAGGATTACAAAAACGTATAACACTGTGGTTTCAAATGAGTAGTTTTTTATTTTAACTAATATCAACGTAAAAGGGATCTTTTGAGAGAAAACAAAAATTCATTGCTAATTATGGAAATTCGTTTATTACTCAATTTATTTTTACATTAAGGGTTCAAAATGCTTTTCTTTAGCTCTTGTGCATTAAAACATCTTCGTATAAAGTCTTTTTGTAAACTTTTTTGGGCTCTTTGATGTTTTTTTATCAATTCAGCATCATGATTGAAATTTTGTGATAACTCTCTTTTTATCAGAAATATTTGTGTCATTAACTGCTTCTTTGAGGAAACCCCATAGAAAATAATCCAAAGGATTCAAGTCGGGAGATCGTGGCCTATTACATGGCCGATCGCTGGCAATGAAATAGTACCTTCGCGTCCAAACCATCGATTTGGGAACGTCTCATTCAAAAATTCAGTCACTTACCGTGAATAGTGGGCAGGTTCACCTTCGTACTGCAACCACATTCTCTCCCGCGCAGTTTCAGGTCTTATGCATAACCAACATCTTCGAATAGAGTTAAGAAGTACGCGAGAGTATGTGGTTCCGCGCAGTTTCAGGCCTTGTGCATAACCAACATCTTCGTTAAGTTAAGAAGCACGTACGAATGTTGCAGTACGAAGGTGAACCTGCCCGCTATTCACGGTAAGTGACTAAATTTTTGAAGGAGACGTTCCCAAATCGATGGTTTGGACGCGAAGGTACTATTTCATGGCCAGCGATCGGCCATGAAATAGGCCACGATCTCCCGACTTGAATCCTTTGGATTATTTTCTATGGGGTTTCCTCAAAGAAGCAGTTAATGACACAAATATTTCTGATAAAAAGAGAGTTATCACAAAATTTCAATCATGTTGCTGAATTGATAAAAAAACATCAAAGAGCCCAAAAAAGTTTACAAAAAGACTTTATACGAAGATATTTTAATGCAAAAGAGCTAAAGAAAAGCATTTTGAACCCTTAATGTAAAAATAAATTGAGTAATAAACGAATTTCCATAAGTAGCAATGAATTTTTGTTTTCTCTCAAAAGTTCCCTTTTACGTTGATATTAGTTAAAATAAAAAACTACTCATTTGAAACCACAGTGTTATACGTTTTTGTAATCCTTATGATATGTAGATGTTTTTAAAATAAAGTGCCACAAGGCTACAATACATTTTTTTTACACCAGCTCAGCTCAAATACCACTTAGAGTATTTTGAAATTTAACAATTGCACTTGTTTTGTTGATTAATTTTAATGTTAATGATAACTACACTAAAAAATAATTTAAATTAGAAAAACCTTTGTATTCTTAACGCCCTTGAATAAAAATAACATCAAAATAAGTAATAGATTTTGTAGAATTAAGAGAAATGTGCACATAGTACGATAATTTCACCTACTTACTAAAAAACGTTATAACTTCAAAACTATGAGGCCTAGGACAATAAATTTTGGTGATTCTGGTAGGTAACGGTCTCCCCTATCCCCCACATCCCGTTGGTCCACTACTTACGGGACACCCTGTATAGTCGCTTGCCATATGAGGTCATACAATATTTACGTTCTTTTAGAAAGTTTTAAAATTTAGTGTCAATAAACAACATTTCTATAAATTAATAAGAATCCTTAAATAATCTTTTTTTTTTGTAGCAGTTAAAACACCTATTATACAACTAAAATTAAGCTATGTTTAGTTAACTTAATTATATAAGTACAATAAAAAATATCTTATGTTTTTATAATATGGTTTTATATTAATCATAACTTATTTTATTTACAGCTAATGAAAACAAATATACGAGGCGAACTTCAGAATCCAAACCATGTATAAAATTATAAAATTGAATCTAAAACATTTTAAACTGTTCATTTCTTAAAATAACAATTAAATCTAATATCACCAAACAGTTTTATTATTATTTAAATTTAAGATTAATCGATTGTTTAACGCCCAATATTAATAATCAATCCTAATCGATACGATTGCGATAATAGAATTTAATAAGGATCACGACCAAGATTGTCGTAGATCAATGACTGCGATTGAAAATTGATTTCATTCATATTTTTGACATTACCTTGTCAATAAAAGCTAAACGTCAAAAAATATGAACGAAATCAATCTTCCACCTCAATCGTTTAGATTATTATTGAATATTAGTATAGATAATAATGGGTTTAAGGATAGTCTAGAAGCAATTCTCCATACCGTATTCCCGTGTTTCCTCTATGGATAATCTCTATAGAGCAATTTTTTTTCCTACAGTCTGCCGGGCTAGCATGACTTCGAAAATGCGATATGATATAGGTATTTATCGACATGCAACTGTCAAAATATAATAAAAATAGCCGCCATATTTAATTTTACCTTATCATACCACGTGATAATTCATTTGGTCATCCTCGCGAAATCGATATTATATCGTGGTGTCAATATATTTTATCACGCGCGGTCATGCTAGGGGGGCTGGGCTTGCTATGGCCACAAATATCGAAACCTCGAAATAAATACTTATTAGTTTATTATACATACATGGTAAATATCCTATTAATAATAATTATTTTATAGCCATACTTTTGTATGGAGAATGCTTCTAGACTATTCTCTTAAGCTAATCGATTCTTGTCATTGTATCATTGAACTCTCTCATAGACCCTGACGCATTTGCCATCCCAGTCGTCTGCTGTTGTTGTCTGCAAAGAAAAACAGAAATTTAGAAGGACAAGGAAAGTAAGCGTTGTTGGTCTCGGTCTGGGTGTGTGTGAATGAATCTGTGCGTAGTTTCTGACACCCTAGATACAAGTTTCGAACTTAGTTAAGGGTCAGTTACTATAATGAGATGATGTAGTGAATGGTTTAGGATCGGCTGAATTCAGCCCCTAACTTCAATAATCTTAAATTCCTATTAAAACATAAGGAAATTAAAACAGAATTCGCCACTGATAGTGCCATATCGGTTGCCGAAATATGAGTCGACACGCAAAGAAGAAGAAGAAAGCAAAAGGTCATTGAACCAGTATATATTTACTAAAATACAGATGCGTCTTTTAAGAAGCACACATACCTATGTGTCGGTTAGCAAAAATAAAAAAAAAACATTATTAATTTGTTATTTTTAATGCATTTACACAATAAAAAATAACCTTGTATATACTCTCATATACTCTAAATGCTAATTCATTGCATATATTTTATTAAATTAGTAAATATAAACTTATTATTGACAAGATTCGTGACTCACTAAAAATATATATACATACTAGGTATTATTATTTAAAATACGACATTTAGAAACTAAATTTAAAATGCAATTCTAGATCTACTCGTAGTTGCAGATTGCTAATTAATGGCAATAAAAATGAATTTTTGGATAACGGGAAAATTATGTATGTATAAGTGTTTTAGATATACCTACTTAGGACCTATTTCACCATCTTCAAGTAGCGTTCCGAGTACTTAGTTACTCACAAGTTTTGTCTTTGTCACTTGATATTAAGTAAGAAAGAGACAAAACTAACTTTACTTGGTGAGTAAGTTTGCTTGAAGGTAAGGTCGTAAAATAGACCCTTACACTTATTTATCTAGGAAGGCTATGGATAGTTATAATCACAAAAGTATAATACAAGGCAAGAGTAGTAATTAAAATCCCACCAAAAACATTCTGTAAAAAACTAGCCAAGTCTCGATGGAGCTGCTTGTTTATCTCTAAAAAGTAATGAAATCTAGACAGACTCGTGCCAAGTCTAAGGTTCCTTACTGAGATTTCTTTATTATTATAGTTAATGTTGTGTGACTTGGCCGTTGAACATTGTTTAAAACGTTAGTAGTGGGTACAAGTCAATTTAGTTTACACGTAATGTTTTAACATTATTAAAATACGCAGCTTTATTAAGCCTACAATTGACTGGATATTGAATTAACATTTTTCAAGAGGCAATTTTCTATCGCCAATGGGTAGGTTCTGTTTTTTTTAAGATTGGTGCAATAGCGTCATGGAACACCTAGTTTTGTACCCTTGTGTACATACATGTGTACCTTTCAACGGCCAAGTCACACAACATTAACTATAATAATAAAGAAATCTCAGTAAGGAACCTTAGACTTGGCACGAGTCTGTCTAGATTTCATTACTTTTTAGAGATAAACAAGCAGCTCCATCGAGACTTGGCTAGTTTTTTACAGAATGTTTTTGGTGGGATTTCATTTCTTTTTGTTAAAACTTGTTTATATTAATTTATTTTATTAGATTTTCTTATTTGACACATTTTTTTCTTTTTAGGAGTAGTATTTTATTATTAAGCGCCCCGCGGTTTCACCCGCGTAGTTCTCGTTCGCTTTTCCGTGGGAATTTCGGGATTAAAGGTATTCTATGTCCTTTTCTTGGTTTTAAGCTATCTCCCCACCAATTTTCAGCCAAATCAATTCAGCCGTTCTTGATTTTTAAATTTCCGTTCCCAATCCCGTGGGAATTTCGGGATTAAAGGTATTCTATGTCCTTTTCCTGGTTCTAAGCTACCTCCCCACCAATTTTCAGCTAAATCAGTTCAGCCGTTCTTGAGTAATAAATTCCCGTTCCCATTCCCGTGGGAATTTCGGGATTAAAGTATTCTATGTTCTTGTCCTGGTTCTAAGCTTCCTCCCCACCAATTTTCAGCTAAATCAATTCAGCCGTTCTTGAGTAATAAATTCCCGTTCCCAATCCCGTGGGAATTTCGGGATTAAAGGTATTCTATGTCCTTTTCCTGGTTCTAAGCCACCTTCCCACCAATTTTCAGCCAAATCAGTTCAGCCGTTCTTGAGTAATAAATTCCCGTTCCCATTCCCGTGGGAATTTCGGGATTAAAGGTATTCTATGTCCTTTTCCTGGTTCTAAGCCACCTCCCCACCAATTTTCAGCCAAATCAGTTCAGCCGTTCTTGAGTAATAAATTCCCGTTCCCATTCCCGTGGGAATTTCGGGATTAAAGTATTCTATATTCTTGTCCTGGTTCTGAGCTTTCTCCCCACCAATTTTCAGCTAAATCAATTCAGCCGTTCTTGATTTTTAAATTCCCGTTCCCTATCCCGTGGGAATTTCGGGATTAAAGGTATTCTATGTCCTTTTCCTGGTTCTAAGCTACCTCCCCACCAATTTTCAGCCAAATCAGTTCAGCCGTTCTTGAGTTACAATTCCCGTTCCCGTTCCCGTATAATTCCCGTTCCCGTTCGATTATCCTAGTTTTTATAGTTTTCCCTTTATGTGGCCATTAAACCCTAACTCTGTACCAAATTTCAGCTCTCTAGGTTTATGGGAAGTACTAGTTCTATTTTGATGATCATGAGTGAGTGAGTGAGTGAGTGAGTGAGTGAGTGAGTGTCTGTCATAAATACGAAACTTTGCTTTCGCTTAACTTCGGAACTAAATGACCTACAGACTTGAAATTTTATTTTAAGTATGTGATTGTATAGCTTACTGGATGACGAAAATTTCAGCGTTCTGGGCTTATCCAGAGGTTCTCAAATAGGGGCCTGAAAATGCGGCGAAATGGTTCCTGTAAAGGATGGTACGGCAGTGTTTGCTTCGCGCTCGACTTGGCGGGGGGCACTGCCGTGCCCCCAGATGAGTGAAACCGCAGCGCACATAAAACTAGAAAACTACACTTTTAATAAACTGAATTTATGAAAATCACATTAATATAAATTACTAGCTGTGCCCCGCAGTTTTACCCGCGTGGAACCTTATCCCGTGGGAATTTAAGGATAAAAAGTATCCTATGTATTCCTAGGTATGAGAAACATCTGTACCAAATTTCATTAAAATCAATTCAGTAGTTTTTGCTTGAAAGAGGAACAAACATCCACACATCCAAACATCCACACTCACAAACATTCGGCTTTATAATATTAGTAGGATTACCACTGACAATGTATGCACGAAACCAGGCCACGATTTTACAATAATTAAAAAAATGTATCACCAAACAACTGGTACAAAATTGCAGTGTGTTATGTTCAACCTGACTGATTCGAATCAAGGACTTATTGGTAATAATGATGCGAGTAATGTGGTCAACAATGTATATGGTTAGTCGATTATATTTACTTTGGGATTAAATGTCTTGTACTATTGACATTATGTATAGTTTTTGAAGTCTTTTCAATCGTCTGTCTCCTAATTTGTAGGCCGTGGTCAGACCAAACTGACTCTCAATCGTTGACTGTGAGCGAGCGTTACGCATTTAATTGTATTTTCATACATAATCACTTTGTATTGTACTTATACATATAAGACGACCTCGATGGCAGAGTGTTCACTATGCCGGACTGCCATCCGTAAGGTTGCGGCTTCGATTCCCGTGCGGGGTGAATGTTTGTGTGAAGTGAACCACAAATGTTTGTCTCGGTCTGGGTGTGTGTGAATTAGTGTGTGCGTAGTTTCTGATACCCTAGATACAAATTTCGAACTTAGTTAGGGGTCAGTTACTATAATGAGATGATGTAGTGAATGATTATGCTTATGTTATGTTATATTTTCATGTTTACACTGGGCTCACAGTAAGCGGCTTACATTCAATTTGGTCTGAACGCAGACTTAAATATCGAATTTAGTATCAACTGACTCGTACTTTGAACTAAAACTGTGACTGTACTAAAAATCTATTTAATAACAAAAAATGCGAAGGCACGACCGGGTCAATAATTAAGTTTATGGTATGTGGAAACTAAAATATAGTAGTCGAAACTAAAGCCTACATAGATCAGTTATTGCAATAAGGTAGGAAATTGATAGATTTTATCTAATAAGATAATTACTCACCACGGTCAGTCTGTCTTTAGTGAACTCTCGAATGTGCGTCGACTTCCTCCCGTTGGCCTCTATCTGTACTTGTATTAACTTATTACCTTCAATTGTGAATATTGATTTCACCTGAAAACAAACAGTTTTTTCTTTAGAATTAATGAGAAATAAATATTTTGAATATTCGTAGACTCATAATAAATTAGTAAGGTAAGTATACACCCCTATTTTGAATTCGAGATACTTAATCACACAGCTAATGTAAACGATGGGTGACAATATAATAGTGAAGTTAGTTATTTTCTTTTGCTTTTATATAAAAAGTTATGATAAGTCAAAGCTTATCAAAATCCCGCCGAATTTTATTGTTACTCTACACCGAACAACCGGCGAACGCTGCGATACACAGCTGAGTAGTGAAGTTAGTTATTTTCTTTTGCTTTTATATAAAAAGTTATGATAAGTCAAAGCTTATCAAAATCCCGCCGAATTTTATTGTTACTCTACACCGAACAACCGGCGAACGCTGCGATACACAGCTGAGCGCGGTCATCGACCCGAGCCGTCACAGAATACTTGATAGCTAGTGTGCCGTCTGGTAATACGACATTTATTTAGTATTTTTTAAAGATAAGTAATTGACTATCATTTTTGATATTTTTATTGGATATATGGATTCAGTTACTGCTACAGATATTCTGATTTTAATAAGTCCCATCATTTCAAAATAAGGGTGTATAGTAGGAATGACGACGGTCGATAGACGACCTTGATGGCAGAGTGGTCACCATGCCGGACTGCCATCCGTAAGGTCGCGGGTTCGATTCCCGTGCGGAGTGAATATTTGTATAAACCACAAATGTTTGTCTCGGTCTGGGTGTGTGTGAATGAGTGTGTGCGTAGTTTCTGATACCATAGATCAGCGGTTCTCAATCTTTTTTGGTAACGGAACCCTTTTGGAAAGCCATATACTTGATGGAACCCTATTTGAAGTACACACACCGGCAAAATTAGAGGAACATTTGTTCATTTGGGAAAATTTCGGATTTTTTGTTATAATGTTGTTTTATTTTTATGATTTTATTTGAATATTTATGAATGAATTTTTTAAAATTTTTGATATTTTACTTTTTAAGTGAATTTTACTAAATTAACGAATTTACATAATTGCGGTGTCTGTTTACGCTTATTCATGCTTCCAATGATGCCATGTATTGTCCCATGGGGTAAATTCTACCACTCCTCAATCAAAGTCAATTTAAGTTCCGAAACATTACTGGATAATCGTATCTTCCAATAAGGTCAATGTTATCGACAGACGGGTTTTTACGTGCGGAGGCGAGGACAAGGCAGAAATCGGGCAACCAGCGCCATAGATGACCAAAAAAAATCGTCGTCAAATTGCTGTTCAGACCCGAAATCGCCTGGAAAAAGTGCGTAGTGTGAGTGAACGAATAGTGAGAAAATGAATTTGGTTTTAGGTCGTACATATCCGCCGAAGCCCCGAAACTCGAAGTGACCCACTGAGTAGCTCGATTAGAAATTTGCTCGTTTACTACAAGGGGCATCGTCGTCGGAAGCAAACGCCCGACAAATTTACGTTTTGCGGATGACATCGACCTTTTTGCCCCAACAGCACATGAACTGTAAGGAATGCTCCAAGAACTGAACACTGCAAGTCTTGAGGTTGGACTTCAAATGAATCGGTCAAAGACACAAGTCATGTCTAATGGCGCGAAACGTAGGGTAGTAGTAGATGGGCAGGAAATACAGTATGTCGATGAATACATGGGCCAGTAAGTGAGCTTCGAAAACAGACAAGACTAAGAAATCGATCGCCGCATCGGTAACACCTGGAACAGCTACTGGTCCATGAAAGAACAAATGAAAGGTGATTTACCGATAACCTAAAAACGGTGACTAATCGACATGTGCATCCTGCCCGTCCTTACCTACGGTGCACAGACGTGGTCTCTGATCGAGGCCCAGAAGTCCAGGCTCAAGATATGTCAAAGGGCAATGGAACGCAGCATACTCGGATTCAAACGAATCGATAGTGCGTAACACCATGCTGCTTTCTCTCACCGGTATCACCGATGACCTGAGAGGTGGGCCCACCACCCACATAACAACTCAATGGGTTCCCGAAGGAGGGCATCGTCGGGGTCGGCCGAGAAAGCATTGGCGGGCCGATCTTACTACCTTCGACAGAAGCTGGTGGGAGACTGCGAAGGAAAGGGATAGTTGGAGATGTTTGGGGGAGACCTTTGCCCAACAGTGGGACATTACAGGTTAGCAAAAAAATTAACATCAATACTAGATTGAAGTGTGGAGGCGAGTTTTGATCAGTGATGAATGTTGTTTTGTGTTAATTTCGTAGATGAAAAAGAAAAGATGAGAAAAGATGTGCAGATTTCGAGGAGGCCGTTATAACCAGACAAACTTCTTCGAAACTGCCGCTTATAGTGGAGGTTCTGGTATGGACCGTATGGAGTGGTATATGCTCAGGAGCACACGTGGAGTTGGTCGTGATCTTAAATCTCAGATCCCTGACCGCACAGCGATACATAATCTATATCTTGTAACCCCATGAAATGCCTTTTGCCCCATTTATAGGCGACGAATTATCCATGATAATTGATAACGCACGGATTCAGCTAAAGTGGTACGTAAGTACCTAAAAGTGGAAATTACGCAAATCGACTGGCGAGATCACCAGACACGAGTCCACACTTCTTACCTTAAAAAAAAACTTTAGTTTTTTAAAATTACATACTTAAAATATTAATCTTATTTTTTTCCATGAAACAAGTTTATTATTAAAAAAATCCATTCATAAAAATAAAATAACATTATAACAAAAAATCAGAAAGTTTTATAAATGAACTAACCTCCTCTAAGTTCCTCTAATTTTGTCGGTGTGTACAGTTTATTTAATTTGTTATACGTATTGTAATCTTACTTAGTTTCGTATAATCGGAATGATAAAATGTCATACGCTAGGAACTGAAACGTTTTTACCCTATAAAGTAAGGATTGGTAGGATTAATTACCTTCTGTCCATCAGCCCTCTCCTCAACAAACTCTTCATCAATATTGAAGTTGACTCTTATCGTTCTGAAGGTAGTGCTCACTATCAAACTATAGCAGCCATTTTCATCTCGCGTCAAAGTACAAGTGGGTGATACTGATATTGCTGTTTTCCTGGTTAATAGTCCTACATCTGGAAATGGAAATATTTTTATTAGTATTAGTACTTACTACTTTTTAACTAATTGATATTTGTAACTAGCTGTTCTCCGCGGTTTTATCCGTATAGTTCCCATTCCCGTAGGAATATGGGGATAAAGTTATGGTAAAAACCTTCCCACTGAATCACTCTATCTATTAAAACAAACCGCATCAAAATCCGTTGCGTAGTTTTAAAGATCTAAGCATACATAGGGACATAAGGACATAGAAAGCGTAAGATTACGATTACAAAAGTAAGGATTACGTTCATGTGAAGAAAAACATCGTAAGGAAGCATACATACACACACCTGTGAAAGGAAAAAAGGTTGTGTGTGAAGTCGACCAACACACATTTGGTCTGTGGTTGACTAAGGCCTTATTTTATTATTTATTATTATTAGCCTATTGTGTCCCACTGCTGGGCAAAGGCCTCCCTTCCTTCCTTCCAGATAGCTCGGTCTCCGGCTTTGGTGGCCCACTGTTTGTCGTTCGAATCGAGATCGTCACGCCACCTTCGTCTGGGGCGACCTCTTGGTCCTGATCGCTCTAATTGAATATTTGAAAAAAAAAAAACTTTTTGTGTTAAATGGAAAGATCATATAAAAGTTTTATAACAAACTATGTTTTTTTTTTGATTCTTTGCAATAATTAAAAAGTTACATTAAATTAAAAAATGAATTAAAATCCAGTACCGAGAACACGCCGATAGCTGTCTGTGACGTCATAATGTTAGTTTTGATTATTGTCGCGAACGCTGTACCATAGATTACTAAATAGTTACTACGCTGTACTATAACATTATGACGTCACAAACATGACAACCAATTGTGGCGCGTTTACAGTCACGTGATTTTTATTTAAATTTTATCAATTTTTAATTGATTCTAATTAGTTTAAAAAAAACCTTATTAAAGTTTTTAACATTGAATATCGATATAATTAAATATAAAGTATAAAAATTCATTAAAAAAAAAGTAGTTATTTTTTTTCAAATACTCAATTCAAGGTAGGTTCGAGCCCCGCGGTGGGGACAAATATGAGCTGATGATGACGAATAAATTTTATATCATTAATCATAATTTTCCTACATTCTTTATAATAAATCTATTTACATTTATGACGCCATCGTTGTTTACATTGTACTTAAATATTGCGTAACTTATTTATTTATATCATTATTGTGTTGTGTTCAAGTGAAATTAATTTTCCATTCGTAAAAGGTATAATGTGGCTATTAAACTGTTATAATATATCCGTTTGGCCATACATGGAGGCACGACGATACTTCTTTACATATTTATTAATTAATTATGTGTGGCCAGGTTTTAATTGTGTTATTAATCGAAGGTGTTGTTGTAATAATGTAAGAGAATTGGGATAGAATATAGCCTAAGGATATGGTTTTTATTAATAAACAATTTCAATGTAAGTAGGTCAATATCGGCTACCAAATACAGGGTTGAATCTTGCAGTTTTTACATATTTTTTCTCGTGCGAAGCAAATTTTGTTTACCTTGGAGGAATTGGAAAAGTTAAGGCACATACTACACGTTTTATCCCAAAATTTATATGACGTGAAATTTTAAAGGTCAAATCGCGACGCACAGCTAGAAATTTATTAAAACTATTTTAGGTTTATTATGAATAAGATAGTAATACTAATACTCGATATATTTGACTAGACATACTACTAGAAGGATCTGGTTTTGAGGTAGGTAGAAGTTGACATTTTAAACGAGGAATATATTAATAACGTAAAACCGGTCTGATTACTAGTTATTTTAATAAAATGGGCAACTAAATATATTCTTTGTCATGGAATGTACCTATAACGGAAGAGATGGCTGAATGGCGATACATAAGCCCAATAAAAAAAAATGAAATCTTTGATAATATTATGTACTAGAGAGAATGATGCATATACACGGCCCGAAATAGTAAAATGGCAGTTTAAAAAGTGTGTTCGAATTTCGATATCACTTTTTATTATTTCGAACTTCGAAATAATAGAAAGTGATATTTAAAATAAGAACTTTTCCTGGTTTTTTGATTGTTTTTTTTAAGGATTACCATACTGATCAAATGGTCCATTTGACTCGTTTTTTCAATGGCCCAGCCCAGTCGTAAAAGTGAAGTAAGTATTACATTCGAGCGAGTACGGTCTTCATGTTAATAATAGAGGGTACAACTCGCCCGCAGGACTCTCCTCTCTCCTTCCTTACCCATTAAATAATAGTTATTAATGGTACAAGCGAGGTAAGTTGGTGATTACTTCCGAGGCGCTATTGAGGCCCGAGCCGTCAGGCGAGGGTCTGAAGATAGCCGAGGATAGTAATCATCAATACACACGTGTACCATATAACGTTTTCATCACATTTGCGAAGAAATTATCATTTTTCGCTAATAAATGAACAGTTTTTCTATTCGCGCGCATCCAACACAACAATGGTGATCGGCCAAAGACTAAAAGAATATACTTATTAAAAAAAAAACGAATGAATGAATGAATGGAATCGACCATAGACCTACCAAAAGTAAGGCAACATAGTTGAAGTTTGTTTTTAAAATGTATGGACACAATTTTTTTGGTATCAAAACTATTTTTAAATGAAAGCAATTTAAAAAAACAATCTATAACTCACTAGTGAATAAAACGTGTCATTATTCAACTGTTTTTGCACAAATAAGAGCCCCTTTATGAGCAAGTGTGTTGAAAAATAAATTTAATTACGAAACAAACAAAACTTCGGTACAAAACAAATCAGTGAAAACTAATTTAATATTTATCAATGTCTAGGCTACCATGTCGAGTTGCCAAAAACACAGTATTCACTAGTTCGATTTCCGTACGTATTTAATATTTTTGTGATCCATAAATCTTTATCTAGGTCTGGGTGTGTTTAAGAAAGTGTTAGTGCGTAGTTTTTGATATCCTACATACATATAATAAGCCTAGTTAGGAGTCAGTTGGTCTAAAAGATGATTGATTATGTTGTGAATCTTAGACTAAGCAATAAAATACTTACCTATAATCAAAATATTATATTAATTAATACAAGAGTCGTAGATAAACAATTCAATTCACTTGCATATTGATATAATGAGGTCCCCGTGGTTTTACCCGTGTAGAACCTTATTCCGTAGGAATTTTGGGATAAAAAGTATCCTATGTGTTATTCCTAGGTATGAGGAATATCTGTACCAAATTTCATTGAAATCCATTCAGTAGTTTTTGCGTGAAAGAGGAAGAAAGAAAGAATTATGCTAAAAACCTTCCCACTAAATCACTCTATCTATTAAAATAAACCGCATCAAAATCCGTTGCGTAGTTTTAAAGATTTAAGCATACATAGGGACATAGGGACAGAGAAAGCGACTTTGTTTTATACTATGTAGTGATTATGAGTTCACGAGTATTAAGACCTGCGCTTCAATGATACTTATATACCTATATAACTCTTACATTTATAATGTACTTACTTATATTTACGTATCCCGTCCGGTCTAAACTTGCCCTCTAAATATGTATATACTACACCTCAATGATTGCACCAAAGTATTTAAATAAAATGCATATTCTATGTCGTTCAACAGGTCACTTGCTTGTTTCAATTTGTATCACAGGAAACAATTATAAAAATGTTTTGAAATAGATAATGTTAGGATGACGTAGCATTTTTTCTGTGTTTTTTAAAATATTTTTTCCTGTTTTTTTTTCTAGAAATAGCTACCAAGTTAGTATAGGTGCAATTTCACGATAATTTTACAAAATTTCTTTCAAAAATGCCTTGTCATGGTAGTGCCTATCAAATTAATTATAAGGCGATAGTTTGTGAGTGTGTATGTTTGTTACTCTTTCACGCAAAAACTACTGAACTGAATTACATGAAATTTGGTACAGATGTTCCTTATAACTAGGAATAACACATAGGATAATTCCCATGGGATTGGGAACTACGCGGGTAAAAGCGCGGAGCACAGCTAGTTGATAATAAAAAATAATATTAAGCCAAATATGTAGGCAATCGTTTTGATTTTTATTTATATGATAATTAAAATTATTTTTCAGCCTTGTTCCAATTACTTATAAGCCGAAATGTGGTTAGACCTAGTTTTAGCCGGTTGAAACTAGGCACAGCTGGAAAATTAAATTAATTAATTACTTACTAAATCATAATTTTATTGCTTTTATAAATATTAAAATATAATTATGAATCTCAAATATTTATCTCGGTCTGGGTGTGTGTGTGAATGAGTGTGTGCGTAGTTTCTGATACCCTACATACAAGTTACGAACTTAGGGGTCAGTTACTATAATGAGATGATGTAGTGAATTATTATGTTATGTCATGTTAAAAAAAATATTTTAATTCCAAACAGGTGACTCTTCATCATACCTAACTACTTAGTGCAATTCAGCTTTTAGCCTACATAAAAAAATAAATAAAATATTTTTAATAAAAATTCTTATAAAACCTAACTTTGAAACAAACAAAAATAACATTCGAAATAAATAACATTCAAATTAAGAACCTTCTGTCACCTTCTGTTATCTAAATTACGATTTTAAATTAAAAAATAATTCTTGAAATAATCTTATATAAATGATAGTTAACACATTTTTAAAATAAAAAAAACGAGTTAAAACATTTTTTTATAAGGAGAATTGGGGATGTTTGGGGGAGACCTTTGCCCAGCAGTGGGACAATGTGGGTTGAAATACGACAATTTAAAAATTAATAAATATTTTTTTTACTCGCAGCACTGCTTAAATAAATAATTTAAAATATAACAAATAAACTTACTGATTAATTTCAAATATTCTTCAAAATTATCCGATGTCTTCAGTTTGTATTTTAAATTGATGTAATTATCCATTTTTGGTTCACACTTTTTTAGTCTGGCACTACTGGACCGGTGTTCGAGGCAGCCGATTTAATAATAAATACTAAAGCATGCCTGAATGATTATACAGTTAGTTTACTTACGTAAGCGGGCGTACTCAGGGTATTTCTAGGGGTAAATGATTCATGCATTCATTCAGGGTCCATATTGGCTCACCTAAAGTTCTTTACCCGAAAATGTTTTTCCTAACTATTTGTAGTCCGAATGATCATTCTTCCTAAAATTTTTCATCCTAAAGTTTTAATTCATACTATTTGTAGTGCTACCGACGATGCTCATAACACTGATGTGTCCGAAAATTTTAATTACTAACATCATTAATGTAAACATATTTAAACTCCTACTGTTTTTTATCATAACGCTTTTATCTCTAAACATACTTACCATAATATTTTCACTCATGCTCAGAAAGAAACATATACCAAGTGTAATAAAAAATATATGTGGGTAGAAGATGATATTTATAGTTTTAATGATTATTATACGACTCGTTTACGGTTATGCTTATGGCCTGGGAGTTTACCATAACCATAACTAAAGGACCAATTCGGTTCTGGCACTTCGCCGGCCGCTGCCGCGGCACGCTCGCTACGCTCGCTCGGCTCGTGCGTTGGGGTCACAGTTCTAACATAACCTAAACCAATAATTAGGAATAGGACCGATTCGTTACTGGAACTTGACTGAATGATTGGAGCAGGACTCTGGTTTTGCTCGCTCGGCTCGTGCGTTATATGTTATACCTACATGTTATGTAAAAACAAAGTTAATATTGATTATAATAAATAAAAATAAATCTAAACAAAAAAGATATGACTTTGAATAATAGTATGAACGATGGTTATGTTGAGAAAATATAGGAAAACAAATAAAAGTGTAAAAGATGTTTATTGCTACTGACTTTATGCAGTTGAATGTTTCGGAATTAAAACATTAGTGACAAAGATTTTAGGAGTTGCGATTGTTAGGATAAAAAATGTTAGGAAGAAAATTTTCGGATTTCCAATTATCGGAGTTGAAATTTTAGGTGAACTTTGGCGCACCCATTCATTCATTACATGTTTTTTCATAATATGAATGACAATTTTGAATAAGTATGTTCATCAGAAACATTTTTATTGTTAAATTTCGAATGTAATGTATATTACACATAGACAGGTATTTTTTTCTATTGTAACCTAGGTAGGTACAACTGTCAGAGCTGAGTTACTCAGCCGGCCTAGCATGACCGTGCGTATCGATAAATGATAAATGATAAAAATTAAATATGGCGGCTATTTCCATCGTATTTTGACAGTTGGATAGTGTTTTATCGTTATATCTATCGCGTTTTTGAAGTCATGCTAGCCCGGCAGATTAAGAATGAGTATTTACTTTAGGAAAAATACTATAAGTAAATCATTTTTGAGAAATCAAGCTTTAACGCTGTATTATATAGCTCATGTTCAATTTTCATAGCTTTTTTATAGCTCAGTTTGTTTGTTTGGTTCTACACGATAATCTCAGGAACTACCGGTCTGATTAACAAAAATCAATGGTGGATAGCTCATTTATTGAGTAATGCTATATAAAATTACGCTACGACTAATAGGAGAGCTAACGTGAGTTAAACCGCGGGGCGGGGCGCCGCTAGTTAAATTATAACTGACCTACTCCCGCCCCCGCTCGCCCCGTCCTGAGTACGTCCACGTATTCAAACCGGTCCACCATGATATGGTATTAATGACAGTTATGTTCCAACCTGTTGTTTACAATATATTCGCAAAGTACGACAACGAAACTAAAAGATCTTAATGTATTATTTAAAATTTAAATGAAGCTTTTCCACGCAGTTTCACTAGTGGAAATTTCGAGATTAAAAGTAGCCAAGGTTCTTATATTGGCTATCCTATCCAGTCCTGGCATTATCGAGACGTTCTATTCTATGGAGATTAGCCTGAACTAACAATTTGATTTAAGTACTGTATGTAATACATAATTATGAATTTCATGAACAGCTGTTAATTTTATTTAAGTACTAGCGACGCCCCACAGTTTCACCCGCGTAGTTCTCGTTCCCGTAGGAATATGGGAATAAAATTTTGCTAAAAACCTTCGCACTGAATCACTCTATCTATTAAAACAAACCGCATCAAAATCCGTTGCGTAGTTTTAAAGATCTAAGCGTACATAAGGACACAGGGACAGAGAAAGCGACTTTGTTTTATACTATGTAGTCATTTCTATTGATTTAGATGTATGTAAGTAAGTATATTGTATACTTAGTTTGTATTTATGTACACTTGTACATGTACAATCGGTGTCAGAATAACGGTACACTCCCTTGGTAATGCTCACTTTGCCAATCAAGGGAGTTACCTTTTATTTGACGCTGACCGTACCGGTAGATTGTATAGATTTAAATATAGATTTGAAGTAAATATTACGTATTGACCGAACATAAAAAAATCGAGTTATAAGTAATCGAATAAATTTAAATAATTTTTAATCGACAGTCGAATCGGAAGCACATGTTTTATTAAAAAACAGACGTCATTGCATATTTAATATGTATATTTAATTAGCAAATTATTTCGCGTTTTTAATGCTTAAGATTATAATTAGGCATGATAATATTGAACGAGTTAAATCAGGAATTTAAATAATTGTTAGTTGACATTTAACTTAAAACGTAGATTTAATGGAGCAATCTGGTGACGAGAATTTAGAGCTTAGATATTTATTATCTACTAGCGGCGCCCCGCGGTTTCACCCGCGTAGTCAGCGGTGGATTTACACTAGGGGCAGTCGGGGCAAGTGCCCAGGGCGGCAAATGTTTTAGGGCGGAAAAATTTTGAAAGTGAAAAAAAAATTCTAGTAATAGGGCGGACTTTTTTCTGGTGCCCAGGAGCGGCATTGAGTTTAAATCCGGCCCTGCGCGTAGTTCTCATTCCCGTGGGAATATGGGGATAAAATTATGCTAAGAACCTTCCCACTGAATCACTCTATCTATTAAAACAAACCGCATCAAAATCCGTTGCGTAGTTTTAAAGATCTAAGCATACATAGGGACATAGGGACAGAGAAAGCGACTTTGTTTTATACTATGTAGTCATTTCTATTGATTTAGATGTATGTAAGTAAGTATATTGTATACTTAGTTTGTATTTATGTACACTTGTACATGTACAATCGGTGTCAGAATAACGGTACACTCCCTTGGTAATGCTCACTTTGCCAATCAAGGGAGTTACCTTTTATTTGACGCTGACCGTACCGGTAGATTGTATAGATTTAAATATAGATTTGAAGTAAATATTACGTATTGACCGAACATAAAAAAATCGAGTTATAAGTAATCGAATAAATTTAAATAATTTTTAATCGACAGTCGAATCGGAAGCACATGTTTTATTAAAAAACAGACGTCATTGCATATTTAATATGTATATTTAATTAGCAAATTATTTCGCGTTTTTAATGCTTAAGATTATAATTAGGCATGATAATATTGAACGAGTTAAATCAGGAATTTAAATAATTGTTAGTTGACATTTAACTTAAAACGTAGATTTAATGGAGCAATCTGGTGACGAGAATTTAGAGCTTAGATATTTATTATCTACTAGCGGCGCCCCGCGGTTTCACCCGCGTAGTCAGCGGTGGATTTACACTAGGGGCAGTCGGGGCAAGTGCCCAGGGCGGCAAATGTTTTAGGGCGGAAAAATTTTGAAAGTGAAAAAAAAATTCTAGTAATAGGGCGGACTTTTTTCTGGTGCCCAGGAGCGGCATTGAGTTTAAATCCGGCCCTGCGCGTAGTTCTCATTCCCGTGGGAATATGGGGATAAAATTATGCTAAGAACCTTCCCACTGAATCACTCTATCTATTAAAACAAACCGCATCAAAATCCGTTGCGTAGTTTTAAAGATCTAAGCATACATAGGGACATAGGGACAGAGAAAGCGACTTTGTTTTATACTATGTAGTCATTTCTATTGATTTAGATGTATGTAAGTAAGTATATTGTATACTTAGTTTGTATTTATGTACACTTGTACATGTACAATCGGTGTCAGAATAACGGTACACTCCCTTGGTAATGCTCACTTTGCCAATCAAGGGAGTTACCTTTTATTTGACGCTGACCGTACCGGTAGATTGTATAGATTTAAATATAGATTTGAAGTAAATATTACGTATTGACCGAACATAAAAAAATCGAGTTATAAGTAATCGAATAAATTTAAATAATTTTTAATCGACAGTGATCGGAAGCACATGTTTTATTAAAAAACAGACGTCATTGCATATTTAATATGTATATTTAATTAGCAAATTATTTCGCGTTTTTAATGCTTAAGATTATAATTAGGCATGATAATATTGAACGAGTTAAATCAGGAATTTAAATAATTGTAAGTTGACATTTAACTTAAAACGTAGATTTAATGGAGCAATCTGGTGACGAGAATTTAGAGCTTAGATATTTATTATCTACTAGCGGCGCCCCGCGGTTTCACCCGCGTAGTCAGCGGTGGATTTACACTAGGGGCAGTCGGGGCAAGTGCCCAGGGCGGCAAATGTTTTAGGGCGGAAAAATTTTGAAAGTGAAAAAAAAATTCTAGTAATAGGGCGGACTTTTTTCTGGTGCCCAGGAGCGGCATTGAGTTTAAATCCGGCCCTGCGCGTAGTTCTCATTCCCGTGGGAATATGGGGATAAAATTATGCTAAGAACCTTCCCACTGAATCACTCTATCTATTAAAACAAACCGCATCAAAATCCGTTGCGTAGTTTTAAAGATCTAAGCATACATAGGGACATAGGGACAGAGAAAGCGACTTTGTTTTATACTATGTAGTGATGAGTAAGAGAAGATCTTTTGCTCTGTAATTAGCTCCTGTTTTTTTTATTAATAAACGTTTGAAGGTTATTTAAATAGATACTAGCTGTAGCACGCAGTTTTTCCTAAGTACTTGTAGGTATGTAGTGTGTAGGAATCAATCGTCTTTATTAATTCCGTTTGTCCGTTTTTTTATTACGTAAATATTTATTTTATTGAGTATGTTAGTTAAATCAGAGCTATATTAGTGTGTTTATAAATATATTTTAGTAAACATATTTAAATAAGTATTTTTAATATTACCTGTTTGTCATTTAAACTATAATTAACATTTTTATTTTTACGTAGAACATTAACTAAAGTATTTGACAAACGTTCAATACTTCCTTGTTCCCAATTTAATCTCTAGTTTCAACTAGACTGTTTTCAAAACTAAGTTTAAATTTGCGAGGCAGATGACAAACGGCAGACAGCAGACGGCAAACTGAAGATGGCAAACTGCATTCAGCAAAAAGCGGCAACGGCAAACTGCAGATGGCAAGGTAATAGCAGATGACAGCTACAGACGGTGATAACACGTGCCGAGATGTCGCATTGCAATGCTTTGCAGTTTGCAGTCATCAGTGGATGTTTGTTACTCCTTGGAATAATTACCGTACTGTAGCGATACAACCTGTATCGCTAGTGATTGATTACAAACTTTTTGTGATCAAGAAAAAAAATATTAAATAAAGAATATTCGAATTTGTAATTGACGTAGAAATCGAATAAGTAAAAAAAGTGAAGATTTCTGGCAGATAGATCGGGACTGTGATCTGAAATGTATATCTTTACTGTGAAAGTGAATTGAAATATAAAAATATAAAGTGAAATATAAGTGTTTCTTATTGTTTGAATCCTCTAATAGGATAAGTGTATCTTTAATAGTTTAATCCTTAGGTTTATATATCCCGGGCACGTCGTTCGACGTCATATGGTGGAGGCGCCGGGTAACCTAATAAAGGAATTGGAATAGAACTGGACACAAGAGCACTAACAAACAGAAAAAATGGAGAAATTCAACGGTTACAACGGGGACATTGCTGATTTTTTTTACACAATTTAAGATAATAGCCACGATTAATAAGTATGATATTAATGCACAGAGGATAGTCCTTGGTGCATACCTAGAAGGAGCAGCACTATCATTTTACAAAATTTTATTGAAAAACGATTTAAACTTCGAGGAAATTCAATGTCAAATGTCCCAGGAGTTCGAAAGTAATACGAACCCTGTAGCAAGTTTTTTTAACCGTAAACAAGGGTTCAAGGAAGATTCATTAGCTTATTATAACGAATTAAATGATTTAGCTGCAAAAGCGGGACCTGTAATCGACGAAAAATGTTTTATTCAACATTTCATGAAAAATTCTAATTCCTTCATAAAGAACAAAGTGGGGTCACAGATATTCCGCAACAAGACCGAACTCAAAGAAGCAATTAAACAAATCAAGGAGATGTTTGACAATAGGACCCCCTCAGCCACTTTAAATTTACCCATAACTATTAAAACGATTGTCCCAACCGCATTAAGCCAGACCCCATCATCTGGAAATGGAGATTTCCAGACACCACCTACTTCACCGTCTACGAGCGCTCCTGCGAACCGAACTACACCAATGTCAAGACCTCCATACTCTCATCATAATTACAATTTCAGGGACAGAAATCAGGCAGGTCAAAACCAAGGGGGAAACGGAAGCCGAATGCACCCAAACGGTCAACGGCGGTTGCAACAATAGGGGGACCTCTCCAACCGCCAGACCCGTTGACAACCCCCCAAAAAAGTAAGTGTATACCATTTATAAAAGTTGAGTGTTGCGGTAATAAAATTATTTCTCTTATTGATACCGGTGCATCCGTCTCCGTCGTCTCAAAAAATTTAGTAAACGAGATAAAAAAAAATATACGATTGTGCAACATAGGGTTGAAAGCCATAAATGGTGGCTCCCTAATGGTTGTAGGCAGTGTTAATTTAAATATTTTAATAGAGAATGTACTTTTCAACCAAGATTTCTATGTAGTAGAAAACATTAATCAACAGATAGTTATAGGACAGGATTTTCTATTCAATTTTCAAGGAATGATATATGACTATAAATGGGGTTAATACTAAATTCATTTCGAAAACTGATATTGTGAACGAGAAACATTCAATAAATCTATCGGAGTTCTCTTATGAAAACTTGTCTAAAAGTGATTACTTATATTTTTGTGATGTTGTCGCAAATAATAAAGAACATATTTTGACACTTCCACCATTCTCCATGAAATGTTTGACTTTACTTTTGGAAGCTAGGAATAAGTAATTTTTCAAAATTTTTACAGGTCGTTCTTGTCATTTTTCGGTAAAGTCTGCTGTGGCGTTGACATGCTTTTACTGAGGTTTTGTATGTCTTCGGTTTCTACAGTAATTGTCGTTCTAAATTTGAAATAAAATATTAATAAAACGACATTTGTAGAAGCCGGCTTATTCTTAAAAGTCGTCACATATTTGTTAATGCCTCAGTTAGGCAGGGAATTTCTATTGTAGATTGTTTAGGACAAATCTACTTGTCATGATCTGAAAATTTATTTATTCAAATCTTTGAATAAATAAATTTTACGTGTACGGGAGGAATGTAGCGATACAACCTGTATCGCCAGTGATTGATTACAAACTTTTTGTGATCAAGAAAAAAAATATTAAATAAAGAATATTCGAATTTGTAATTGACGTAGAAATC
Organism: Timandra comae; assembly: GCA_958496195.1. Classification (NCBI taxonomy): domain Eukaryota; kingdom Metazoa; phylum Arthropoda; class Insecta; order Lepidoptera; family Geometridae; genus Timandra; species Timandra comae. The sequence goes on along the minus strand of OY292372.1, from coordinate 6,714,544 downwards.
GAATAAGTAAAAAAAGTGAAGATTTCTGGCAGATAGATCGGGACTGTGATCTGAAATGTATATCTTTACTGTGAAAGTGAATTGAAATATAAAAATATAAAGTGAAATATAAGTGTTTCTTATTGTTTGAATCCTCTAATAGGATAAGTGTATCTTTAATAGTTTAATCCTTAGGTTTATATATCCCGCGCACGTCGTTCGACGTCATAGTACCTATCACATTTTTTGTAACAAATGTATCTTAATAACTAGAAATAGTAGCTAAAAACTTTTTAAAACGGAGTTCCTACGAAATCCGAATTTAAAAATGATTAAAACAAAAGTTCTTAGCCGGGAATCAAACTTGTTGGTTTAGAAAGGAAAACCACAGTAAGTCTATAAAAAATCTATTGCAATAACTAAGGAAGTAGTTATGTTAATTCTTATTACAACACAATAAGGTTTATTACTCGACACGATTGGGTAAATAAGGAAAATTTGTTTATTTTTATCTAAAGTATATTATCAATTTCATATTCACTACTTAGGGTAAAGGAGAACATCGTGAGGAAACCTGCACACTAGCGAAGGAAATCTAAGGTAGGCTCGAGCCCCTCGGTGGGGACATAATATGAGCTGATGATGATATTCACTACATTTACAGCTCTACTCGGAGACATTTAAATGAGGTTTAATTGTGCCTATTAGCCTCTCTAGCTTGTCAGGACATAATGCATAGTTTCTGATAATATTCTAAATACAGCTGTAATGAACCAAATAGGAAACATCTATTAGGGAAGGGGTTAGGTTAGTTCGCCGGCGTAGCGGATGTGCGGCCTGCTTACCTTTGCCCCGGCACTCAGCGCCCAGGCGATGTCGCCCTCGGGGGTAGGACCTCCACCGCTCCATCTTGGTGGAGGGTGAGTCCCACATACCCCGCTGCTTCGGCGCGGGAATGCGTCAAAGCATTTCCCCCGGGACAAAAAAAAAAGGTTAGCCCAGCAGTGTCTATAGGCTGAAGATGAAAATAAACCAAAAAAATTGAATAACATTAGTTTTATATTGGATACATTTCCTAAGTAATTGCTAATTAAACAATATTTATAAATCAATACATATGTTCAAATGCTCCTAATTTGTCTTGATGGTCTATTATTCCCTCTCCATAGTAAGGACCATTTCCTTAAGTTGCCTCCTGTGTACCTTCAAAGATGGCATTACAGGCAGCTCATTCAGAAACACCACACCGCCACGAAGTTGTTTTGAATCTGACAAATTTTCTGAAAGAAAATTAGTTTAAATAAATGAAAATAGGTACTTATATTATAAACCTAAGTTTAAAAGCTAAAACTTTTACGGATAGTAAAATAGCCCTCAAAAGTCTTACCAAAACACATGGCAGCATTCAAGGGCCTAAGTTAATGTGGTCTAATTGAGGAAAAACTGCCTACTTGGGTTCTTTTTACATTCTGCGATGTTTTTTGAGACCAATCTATACTAATATTATAAAGAAGTAAAGTTTGCGTGTTTGTTAAATTGTAAGGGGTAATCTCGGGATCTACTGAACCGATTTTAAAAAATCTTTCAGTCATGGAAAGCTAATTTATCAGTGCGTGACATAGGCTATATTTTATCCCCGTATTCACACGGGAACGGGAACTACGCGGGTGAAACCGCGGTGCGCTGCTAGTTACGAATATAACATTATTTATGACATTTATTAATGAGGCTTCTATACCTGCTCTTCGTAATACCATTAAGACCTTACTTACCTTTGACTATATCCTTAATCTCCTGTGCTGTAGGTTCTTGCCCCTGTTTAGGCAATACGCACGCGACTAGAAGATCACCATCCTCTTTATCCGGATAGCTCGTTACAACCACGTCCAGTACTCCTGGATGCTGACGGATCACTACTTCTAATTCATGTGGAGAAATCTGGAAATAGGTACTATATCATATGATATATGAGCTTAAAGATCTGGAAGGCAGAGTGGTCACCATGTTGCTGCTGGTAAGGTTGTGGGCTCGATTCCCGTGCGATGATGATGAAAAACTGGCAAATCTAAAATAACCTATAATATATAAGTATCACCCATAAGAACCACTTTAAGAACCACCGAAACTCATTGCTCAAGTGCTCTATGTCCCATTTACTGGAGTGTCCAGCCTGTCCGAACTCCTGCACTCTTGAGAACCATCATGTCCTGCCAGTCTAACGCCATTGAGATGGCATCTCACTGGAGCCCCATAATTTAAGTCATGTCCATCGACGAAGAAGAAGAACCACATGATTTACGTCATCATCACGCTTGCCAATGAGTATGAAGAGCTCAAACACGAACATATTCCAAGCAATTTCCTGATTAATATAGGCGTTCAGCATACTCGGATTTAAACGAATCGACAGAGTGCGTAATACCATGCTGCGTTCCCTTACCGGTAACACCGATGTCGGTAACAAAACTGCCCGACTAAAGTGGGAATGGGCGGGTCATGTGAGTCGGATGGCACCTGAGAGGTGGGCCCACATAACAACTCAGTGGGTTCCCGAAGGAGGGCGTCGACGGGGTTGGCCGAGAAAGCGTTGGCGGGATGATCTTACCACCTTTGACAATAGCTGGTGGGACACTGCGAAGGATAGGGATGGTTGAAAATGTTTGGGGGAGACCTTTGTTCAGCAGTGGGACACTATAGGTTGACGAAAAAAAAATAGACGTTAGTATTTTATGTCTAGATCTAGAGGCATGGTATGTGTGTGTGTATATGTTTCTATACTCTTTACTCACATGATAACCCTTATATTTAAGCAACAATTTCAACCTCTCCACAAAGTAGAAGTTCCAATGTTCATCTCTGTACAGCAAGTCCCCACTTTTGTACCAGCCGTCTTCAGAAAACACTTCCTTTGTTGCTTCTGGATTTCTGTAATATCCCTGAAAACCATGTAAAATTTGTATCCTCTAAATTTTTTTTATGGTCTGCAATAAAATAATAAAAATCTTTTTTTATGCCTCTTTGCCTAGCTCCTAGAATTTACAAGTTGAAATAGCAAGAAGCCGGTCGTATTATTTGAAGAACTGATACCTGATTGGAAAGAGACTATGTCGTGGTGGTATTGAAATGGATACCTGGTTGGTTGGTCTCCCACGAGCTTATATTGTATATTATTAAACTCCTACTAACCTTGAAGAATCCAGGTCCTTTCAACCATAGCTCTCCATTGACGTTGGGTTTCTTTATATCTTTTCCATTTTCATCCACAAGCTAGAAATTCAATAAATAAAAATCTTATTTTGGTCAACAAAATTCCATTTTTCATCTTGTTAACTAGACTGTGTATAAACCTTTCCTAATGGGCCGAGATCCTGGGAGTGCCAGACCTCACTTATTGTCACGTCCGCTGACTTCAGCTCCTCGTATCTGATAAATGGCCCTATTGACAAGTTTGCAAGTATGCACACACTGAAGTTGTCTGCAGATACCTTTTATCTGACGCTGACCTAATACTAACATTACTTTATACCATAGGTTTTATTTGCGCGATAATAAGTATGGCACTCCTGGGATCTATATCTATAGGTATACTTACTCGATATTGCAGACATCCCATAGGTTTGCCAACTGAAGCTGGAGGGGAATCAAAGCAATGGACGAAAGATGTACACGTTAGTTCAGTCATCCCATAAGAATTTCTCACTTCTGTATTTGGTGATAGACTCTGAAAACAGATGAGAGAAATATTTAATGAAAGTACTGGTTTTCACGGCGAAGGAAATCATCGTGAGGAAACCGGCACACACCTGCGAAGAAATTCTAAGGTTGTGTGTCAATTTTTAAGATTTTGAAAAATGCATTCAAAATTTTTTGCCTCAGCCAGGACTTCAACCCTTTCCGTGCTGAAATATTGAATGAATTTTTCGAAATCCTAAAATAAAAACAGTTTTGTATCTGACCTTTAATTCTTCTAAAAGTGCTGGTCTCAATGGGTTGCCTCCTATTGTTATAAGCTCAAAACAGGTGAAGTCACACTTATTTCGTTCACTCGGTTGCAAGAGTGAGGCAAAAGTTGTTGGAACGACAAACATGCTTTTTGGCTGCAAAGAAAAGTACATATAAATTTCACTTGCAAGGTTTATACGAAGGTAGTGCTAGTCAGTGTTAGCTGCCAGCAATAGTGCTCGCTTCGCATAAAGCACGGGCAAAACGACCTCGATGGCAGAGTGGTCACCATGCTGGACTGCCATCCGTAAGGTTGTGGGTTCGATTCCCGTACGGGGTGAATATTTGTGTGAACCACAAATGTTTGTCTCGGTCTGGGTGTGTGCGTGTGTGCGTAGTTGCTGGTACCCTAGATACAAGCTCCATGCTTAGTTAGGGGTCAGTTATTATAATGAGATGATGCAGTGAATGATAATGTTATGTTAAAAGTTTGAAAAGTCAAGTTTGTCAAGGCAAGGTCCCACAAAGCCACGTTTTTAAGTACTTATTTACTAATATTAATAAGTAAAGACATAAATTTTGATGTATATATTTACCTTATATTTGTTAATCAACTCGTATACATGTTCTCGCGTTGTAGGTAAAGACGTTTGTATTCTTGTAAACCTGAATATAACGCTTAGCAACATATGGACCGGTACGGAAAGCCATTGCATCGGTGTAACCAAAAGAAATTTATCCATTGGTGGTACTTTCACAGATCTGTAGCTGAAATTAAATGAAATAATAGTCTATCTATATAGTGCCAAAGTAATCAAATTAAAAAAACTAACAATGGTTGATAAAAATCGGATAAACATCATCATCATTATCAGCTCATATATGTTGAAATAAAACACTTAAACGGATTTTTGTCGTGGTTGTATTTTGTTTTACATTTTCTGACGTTTCGGATTCTTTACAGAACCCGTGATCACAGAAGACTAAGATGGAAAACGTCTGTAAAAATCCGTTTTAAGTGTTTTATTTCAATGTGTAGTGTTCGTGTAAATCAAAGATATCAATAAGCTCATATATGTCCCCACCGAGGGGCTCGAGCCAACCCTACCCTAAATTAGGGCGACCTTAGTCAACCACACTGGTCAAGTGTGGGTTGGTTGACTTTACACACAATCTTAGAATTTCACATGTGTGTGTAGTTTTCCTGACGATGTTTTCCTTGGCCGTAAAAGCAAAAATATTATAATACTTACTAGAAGTAAGGCGACATCAAGGCGAAGCTTTTATGCGGTGCAGCCACATACTTAGGTAGTCCCATAGAAATCTTAATAATAAGATTTCCATGGGTAGTCCTGTAGTCCCACTGGTCGGCATCAGTACTGATATTGTCTCTTCTGCGTCGAAATCTGATGCCCTGGAAACAAATAAAGAATTGTGATAAGGGTGAGGCCAAACGAGCGTAATAATTTTGAGTTTTGAGCGTCAGCGTTGTGGAATTTGCATTCAGATACAATTCCAAGTCGGGCCGCAGACCGCAAACTGCAAGCGATAATACTTTTCTATCAACATCTATGAAAGAGCGCGTCGCGACTGCAGGCAGCAGTGTAGCGCTCGGAATCGTTGTCGCTTGCGGACTGCGGTTGCAGTTTGCGGTCTGCGGCCCGACTTGGAATTGTACCTTTAATCTGCAACTCAGTTGGACTGCCACATAGGCGGACGTACTTTCATTTTCTATCCGTAACTATTGTCATCATCATCATCACCAGCCTCGTATTATGCTAGGTCCCCCCCACTCCACCTGACTCCAACCGAATTTCGGTTGATCTATCATCTTGACGACCTCGATGGAGAGTGATCACCATGCCGGACTGCCATCCGTAAGGTTGCGGGTTCGATTACCGTGCGGGGTGAATATTAATATGAATCACAAATGTTTGCCTCGGTCTGGGTGTGTGTGTGAATGAGTGTGTGCGTAGTGTCTGATACCCTAGATACAAGCTTCGAGCTTAGTTAGGGATCAGTTACTGTAATGAGATGATGTAGTGAATGATTATGTTATGGTATTATATCTTATGTTGCGGCCGAAATTGAACTGAACCGAGCATCGTAAATCCCATTTGGCTCATTTTAAATGACTCACAATTTACAAAATTGCATTCGTTTAGCCATTTTAAGTTTAATTATAACCGTTTTTGTAACGGTTTAAAAAGAAGTTTATGGTGTATTACTATTACGATCAATAACCTTTTTAACTTACTCAAAATTATTTTCGTCCACATATTTCGAAAGATTGAGAAATTTACCAAAGTCAAGACCATCGTCATTGACATCAAAACTTATTATTTTAGCTTCTAAACCACATTTAGTTAAAGTGTTTCGGATATCGGTAATCTTCTCTTTGTGGCAGAATATAAGTTTTGGTGTTGTGACATTGAACGCGTCTTCTAATTCTCCTGAAATTTTAAATTTTAAACTATTTGATTAAATGTTGCTCTTAGATTATAATACATAGGATCTGGGGCTCGATTCTCTCAACTATTGAGCTGTGATAATGCTACTCATGTATATTTTAATATAAATAATATGGCCTTTTTTGACATTTGTTGTCATTTTGGTATTCTCTTAGTGACAGCTACACTGCTGGAGTAAGAGCCCGCTACTGCCTGACCTTCGTCATTTTATAAAAGCTGAAAGTTTGTCTACGTGTGTCCCTAGTACAGGTAAGAATGATCCCCACCCATGAAGCTGAGGCAGCGGTGGCTTTGGCAGATAACAGGTAACAAAGGTGTATGAAATTCCATCTCAATTTCGTCATAGTATAAAACTCTATTTTTTGATATTTGATGCATAATCATATTATAACTCACGTTGCTCAATGCCGGACAGCTAGTATGGTTCCAACCCTCTGCCGGACACCCTTAAACTATGGTAATTTATAATTAAACTTACGTCATTTTATAAAACCTAAATTTTATATATAATTTTTAGGGGGCCTATTTATCTATGTTTCCATAATTGCCGGACAGCTACGACGGTTCCATCATCTTGCCAGACGCATTCAAAGTGATGAGCAATAGCCCGTGAGTGCCTAACTTTCGTTATTATATAAAAGCTGAAAGTTTGTCTACGTGTGTCCCTAGTACAGGTGAGAATGATCCCCACCCATGAAGCTGAGGCAGCGGTGGCTTTGGCAGATAACAGGTAACAAAGGTGTATGAAATTCCATCTCAATTTCGTCATAGTATAAAACTCTATTTTTTGATATTTGATGCATAATGATATCAAAAATCACGTTGCTCAATGCCGGACAGCTAGTATGGTTCCAACCCTCTGCCGGACACCCTTAAACTATGGTAATTTATAATTAAACTTACGTCATTTTATAAAACCTAAATTTTATATATAATTTTTAGGGGGCCTATTTGTCTATGTTTCCATAATTGCCGGACAGCTACGACGGTTCCATCATCTTGCCAGACGCATTCAAAGTGATGAGCAATAGCCCGTGAGTGCCTAACTTTCGTCATTTTATAAAAGCTGAAAGTTTGTCTACGTGTGTCCCTAGTACAGGTAAGAATGATCCCCACCCATGAAGCTGAGGCAGCGGTGGCTTTGGCAGATAACAGGTAACAAAGGTGTATGAAATTCCATCTCAATTTCGTCATAGTATAAAACTCTCTTTTTTGATATTTGATGCATAATCATATTATAACTCACGTTGCTCAATGCCGGACAGCTAGTATGGTTCCAACCCTCTGCCGGACACCCTTAAACTATTATGGATGATGCCAGAATATGTTTGGACTCTGTTACCCTCTCCAATAGCTATGTGTAATATGTCGTTGGATAGCCATAGTTGAGCTGACAAAAGGTTCCTAAGGAGTCAAGGTCCAAATCTTAGTCCAAACAGAGTTATGCAGTACTAAACATATCAATTTATCATAATATCATCCACGTAGATTGTTAAAACAAAACAGTGTAATGGTATAAGGTTATTTTAGGTTTTTTATTATTATAAACATTGCATTTCCTACATTTTCTTTTTATTTTCTTTTTATTCGACTATGACCTCATTTAAATCATTTTTTTCTTTTCTATCATCTTGACAGACGCATTCAAAGTGAGCAGTAGTTCGGAGAGTAAGGAGCGTATACAGTAACTAGTGCGAGTGAGACAGAGTGCTTGGTTTATTGCGTAGAGATGTGATTATACCCGGGAAATATCCGGGGATTTACCTTCTTGGGTAAAAACGGGGTAAATATCCAAAGCGTGGGTAAATATATTTTAAATTTGTTTTTACGTATTTTTCTGTTTATATACTATTTATTACGTTGGTTAAATGTTATAATATAAAAAGGAAATTACTAATTACATTTACATTATTACTAATTTACATTATTTCTACGTTTTAAAATAAAAAAAGTATTAGTATTTCTTACATAATAATTATTTTATACACCCCTATTTTGAATTCGAGATACTTAATCACACAGCTAATGTGTATGAAATTCCATCTCAATTTCGTCATAGTACTAAAATCCCGCCAAATTTTATTGTTATTCTACACCGAACAACCGGCGAACGCTGCGATACACAGCTGAGCGCGGTCATCGACCCGAGCCGTCACAGAATACTTGATAGCTAGTATGCCGTCTGGTAATACGACATTTATTTAGTATATTTTAAAGATAAGTAATCTAAAATATTGGATATATGGATTAAATTACGAAATTTAGACTCAAAAAAGGTGTGTGTAGTACTTAAAAGTTTAATAAGTTTAGTATCTTGTTCTGTATGCTGACCTATTGTTTTATTTATCCTCCCCAGTAGCCTATAAAACTACATGTTTTGTACAAAATTTCGATTGTTGATTGATTAAAAACCCTAGATTGTTATACCTCGATGGATAGCTGATGAAACGTAGATATTTTTAGGTATATATTTATTTTATATATTTTCTGCCAAACAGGTGCCATATTTTTTTTTCTAGATATCCTTGAACGAGAAATAAACTTTCTGATTTGTATTATTTTTTATAAGTTTTAATCGTCTACAACTACTTATTTATTCATTTTAGGTACAATATTTGTTATTGGGGTCACAAAGCACCTTATTTTAAACGTTAAAATCAAGTAATAGTAATAATAAGACATACGCATTTGAAAATATCTAAGCTTATAGCCGAAGATCCGGTGATTTTTACAAAAACAAATAAATTGAAATATCTCGAAAACGGTAAGGTTTAGTGTAGGGTGCTTCATTGGGGAAATCAGTCAGAAACGATGTACACTACACGCCCTTGGCGGGAATAGGTCGACTTAACCAGTAACCCTGTATAAAGTAAGAAAGAGACAAGATTGACTTTACTTGGTGAGTAACTTTACTTGAAGATCGTGAAATAGGCCCTAAGTCAATATTTTGTAAGATTAGAATTGCATTTTTGTTTTGATTTTATTAATTTCCAAGTTTTTCGAGCCATTTTGTTATTGTTTTATATTATGTTGTATTAATATGTTCGTTGGATTTATTTTCACTGTTGTTTTGATTTTTTTTTTTTCGAAAGATCATTAATATACTTCATTAAAAATATTATATACTTATGTCCATCTTCAATAAAGCATATAATTTAATCATAAATTATTTTTTATTATTAAAAAGTTCTCATTTATATACTTATGAGCAAGTTTTTATCGATATGCTCTATACTACTAAGCACTTCCCTAGTAGCAGTGGTAGACACTGACACTTTACATAAAATGGACACGCGGTTGATAGCGCAGATTCTATCCATACATAGATTATCTAAGCACCATAGCCATGTGAATAAATGATAGCAGAATACCAAACTGACACTCTCGTTATGGTGCCTCAATATCACCATATTGTCTGATCAATAATGTCAAAATGCCCGATCTATCGAGATCATACATAGATCGAATTTTGGGATCGGCCAAACGTCCTGCCCAGGACCACTTCATCGCTGCTATGGTGTTCATAAAAAGCCCTTTAAAAATAGCTAAGTAAAACTTACTGAGTGTAGAGAATCTATCAACTGGCACAACCATGGCTCCAATGTACTGGCAAGCGTAGAAAGGAATCGCTAGGTCCAAATGGTTAGGTGCCATGAACACGACACCATCTCCCGTTTTTATCCCCAATTGTTTCATTCCTATTGCACATTGTATGGACCTTTTTAGAACGGACTTTGAGGTTTCAGACTCGCCTGTTCCGCCGTCAATCTGAAATAGTATCAATAAAATCCTAATCCTAACTAATATTATAAATGCGAAAGAAACTCTGTCTGTCTCTCTGTTACCTATTCACGGCTAAACTACTGAACCGATTGACTTGAAATTTTGTACAGAAGTAGTTTATGATCCGGGAAAGAACATAGGCTATGTTTTATCCCGAAATTCCCACGGGATCGGGAACTACGCGGGTAAAACCGCGGGGCACTTCTAGTTATATATAAATAGAAAATGTTTCTTCCCGTGCGCTGCGGGGTGAAAATTTGAGTAAACTACAGATTTATCTCAGTCTGGGTGTGTGTGTGAATATGTGTGTGTAGTTTCTGATACGCCAGGTACAGATAAACTTAGTTAAAAACACTTGACCGTTCACACTTAACGCACTAACGTATAATCGGTTGAGTGTGAACGGTCAAGTGTTTTTCTATACATTTGTCTGTTCTGGCGTTACGCGACCGATAATACGCGACGCATGTTCCGTCAGATATGAACCTTCCCTTATTGGTCAATTACTATAATTTAGTGAATTATTTGATTATGTTATAAAAAAAACGTGTGGCACTCGGGGACTGCCGCGGTAAAGCTATTGCATAGCAATTTTATCAACTAATTGTTTTTTTTATTTTTGTATTGCAATCCTAACCTTAGAAATTTTGATGTACTTGGGACTTCATACAATAAAAACTTTGTCTACATTACTATAAAAACTTTTTGGAAAATTTACAAAAAAAGTTTTCGATAAAAAATTAATAAAAACGTGAGGTTTTTTTTCGTTACGGAATTTCTGGATTCGGTCCCCGCGCTCAAGGCCCTCGATAGAAGCTATGCAATAGCTTAAAAAACAATTTACTTACTTGCGAAACAAACTCCGGTCCATTTCTTAAGCAATGAAGGATTAACTTCCCCAAATGGTACCTATCACTTGTTATTCCCGTTTTAGCCACAATTTCGAATGCCAACTCATTCATACGCCAAATTAAAGTTTCGTGGTGATGTTCGTGCATTATTCTTTATTTTAATATATTTTTTATGATAAATCTTATATAATATATATGTATATAATGAATCTATTGTTGCAAGTTACTAATATTTGTATAATTTTTTATCTTGATAAAACGGGATCGTGCTTAAAGACACGATCGTACAAACTATATGCGTAAGGCTATTTTTCATTTATTTTGAATTATTTTATCACAGATTTTAGAGATTATCCAACTAATATTATAAATGCGAAAGTTTGTATGTTTGGATGTTTGTGAGTTTGGATGTTTGTTCCACTTTACTTTTGTTCCAACTACTGTATCGATTTTGATTAAATTTGGTACAGATGTTCCTTATAACTAAGAATAACACATAGGATTTTTTATACACATGGGATACTTTTTATACTTTTACCCGAAATTCCCATGGGATTGTGTATAAGTAATCGTATGTTTTATTGTAACTTTTTGTAGTCGCATATCGTACCACCCGAAACTCGATAATTGACAGTTTTTGTACTTTTTGATCTAGTCATATTATATGAAAAGCGTATTTTATAAACATGCTTTTAGGTAATAATTAAAGGAAATATTGTCATCTAAAAAATACTCAGAGAAAAACAATATTATACAGAAAACTTATAAAATATATCAAGAAAACTGAACATATGTTTTCTGAATTTCACTTTTAGCATTAACTTCCATGCCTTCGGATTCTAGTAATTCGACCAATTTAGCACTAAAAATTAAACAAACTTAAAGTCCAGATTCTTATTAAGGAAATACTCATAGGAAAATTTAATTGTTATTATAATTATTATTGAAATCGAAAAAAATATAAAGTTAGAATTTGTAAAAATCACACTCAAGAAAATCGTAATTTACGTTGATAAATGATGCTCAAAACGATATTAAAATTACCTCAAATAATAAAAGAATATTTTCTACAACAATTATACTAAAAAAAAATCTCTAAAACAAATTGTCTTTTTTTCTACAAATATTTTAAAATCATCATAAAACTACTATAAAATCGGACGCACGAAACAATTCAAATCAGTCTGCCGCGAGGCTTTTTAGAGAGAGGACGTATCGCTCCTACCGAGCGTTTGACCTTTGCGGCGCGTACGAATTTTATGCGATAACTCATCAACATGTTTTGATACTCGATAATAATTTTTGTTTTATAATTTGAATTATTTATTAAAAAAAAATATTAACATTTATGATAACAAATAATGTTTTAGAAATAATGAGCAATAAAACAACATTATTTTAAACCGACTTCCAAAAAGGAGGAGGTTCTCAATTCGGCCGGTATGTTTTTTTTTATGAATATGTTCAACGATATCTCCGTCAATTCTGTACCGATTACTAAAATTCTTTTTTTATTCAAAAGAATGGACTTGCCGTTTGGTCCCATGTCAAGGAAACCAGGATCTAATGATGGCATTCTAGAGAAATTGAGAGGAACTTTAGAAAATCGTAGGGTGATTAGTGCATTTGTTAAGTTTTTCGTTAATTATCTTAAAGCATTATAATTAAATGAAGGTTTGGAGTCGATCTGATGATGGACCTGGAAGATAGTCGAGGGAACTCTTCAACGACTAACAGCAGTTACCTCGTGTTTGGGCTTGATTAATTTGTATCGATGAGACCTTTACAACCAGATAGGTTGTGACACTCAAAAGTAATAAAAAAAAAGACTTTAAAAGCTGAAAAGTATAAAATAACAAATATTTAATTTAATACACCTTTTATGCGATGCTAATTTATACTTTTGTGTGTATGTTACCTATTGATAAGTGTGAAGTCGGTGCCAAGCCTCAAAGAAATAAAACTATTAGAAAAATAAACTACAAAATTATAATTCGAGATGACCGTTAACGAACGTTTGCCCGCTTGGATTGGTCGCATTTTTATTTTATTTATGTGCTACATCGCATAAGAGGTATTACATTACATATTTGTTATTTTATACTTTTTAGTTTTTGAAGTCGGTTTTTTTTAACAAAAAAGGAAACGAAATAATTTAGAAAGTCCTGCTTTTAGCGCTAAAAGGTTGTCCCGATAATATATGTTGTACATATACAGACGAGGCATTTTTCAAGTAGGCGTGGATGACGATATTCAAAACTATAAGGAAAGGAATATCGAAAATTGCTAGCGATTTTAATAAAAACTAAAACTGCAATTAGTATATGAAAAATCAATACCCCATTATGGCAAAAAATATATTATTCACAAGTAAGTTATAGATTTTTTTTTACTCGTATGTTGCTTTGTTTTTAAAAAGTTTCGTTACTTACCAAAAAAAAATCATGTCTTATTTTAAAAACAAAAAACTAAGTATTTGTTTTATTCATTATTCCTTGTTGTGAATAATGGAATATCGAATCGAAAGGTATCACGTAAATTATATCTAATCATATACTACCTTCTACGAATCGTAAAAAAAAAAATACTCGTATTTATACTTTTGTCAATAACTTTAACACAATTTATAATTTCCAATGGATCAAAACCGTTCGGCCGGAGTATTCAGAGCGAGCGCGCCGTCACCACATAGACAGTGTGCATGCGGACACGCGTGCGCGTCTGTGTGAGTGAAATTTGAGTTGTCGCGCGGTAGATCACGGCTCTTAAATGGCGCTGTTACTTAATTTTTTAACACACGATGGTGAATTGTGCCGAGATTGTATGATACTACGAGCTACGCATGCTCACGGGAGCGGGTACTACACGGGTAAAACCGCGGGGCGCTGCTAGTGTCAAATAACTTAAGCCCAGGAAATTCCGCAAAATTCAAAATCGACCTCGCTTAGATTCAATAGTAAATAATCAAATATTATTAATTTTGTATAAATAAAAATGTATGTTATAGTTTAATAATCAAGCTTTTGGAAAATACGGTTGGAAACACGAATTAAACAACTTCGCTCGATCATAAAATATTTTGAAAAAGTCAAATTTTTCAAATTTTTCGATCGTAATTTCCATTTCTTCTGGATAATATTAAACTTATATTCGTAAAAATTGCGTCAAATTATAGACAATGACATTTAGAATACAAAATTACCGAAAAAATATCTAAAACTAGCAGCGCGCCGCAGTTTCACCCGCGTAGTTACCGTTCCCGTGGGAATTTCGGGATAAAAAGTATCCTATGTTCTTTCCCGGACCATAAGCTACCCCTGTACCAAATTTCAAGTCAATCGGTTCAGTAGTTTAGCCGTGAAAAGGTAACAGACAGACAGACAGACAGACAGACAGAGTTACTTTTACATTTATAATATTAGTTAGGATTAATAATATAATCTAACAATAACACAATATTTCAATTTATATAACCACGCGGCGAGTGAGTTCCTCCGCAGTCCGCCGTTTGGCGTCAAGAAGGTAGGACCTGTGTGCTTTTTGCCGGCTCACTGCGTAAAAATACGCGTGTTTCGTGTTTAGATATAATAATAGTTAGGTTTGTACTTTCAGTGTAAATATTTTTTCAACACACTTGCTCATAAAGGGGCGCAATTAGTGGATTGTGTTGTATAATAATTATTGGACATGGCAAATAAAACAAATAGAGTGAAAAATAAATCAAAATTAAAAATTCGACGTAACTCAAAAAGAATAAGGTAAGTTTATTTATTTCTTGTTATATTAGTAAGTATTAGTGTAGTAGTGCGAAAGGTACATAACTATCTATAAATAAGTACTTATCCTGATAGTCAAATCATCATACCACAGTCTAAGGAATATAAATATAGACTGTGTAACCTTCAATCAAATAACAGCCAGTGATATTATAATTTAGTTGTTATGTTATTACTAGCTGTGCCTCGCGGTTTTACCCGCGTGGAACCTTATCCCGTAGAATAAAAAGTATTGTATGTTACTCCTTATTACATCAATAAATTCACAGATTAGCCGAAACAAATAAACAGACAGACAAAAATTAAAAAAAAAAATTGGTGTGTGTACCGTATATACTATATTCCTAAGCATGTGGTAAACAGCGGTTATTTCAATATTACAAACAGACACTCCAATTTTATTTATATATATAGATAATATAGATAATGGACTGAGTCGAGATGACAACTGACAAAGAGCCACAGTATAACGTGTGCGTGGTATGAGTGTAGTAGGTAAAAAACGACCTAATATCATCCAGTAGCGTAAAGGTCGCTATGCCGGACTGCTGATGAGAGGGTTCCGGGTTCAATTCTCGGTACGGTCAACATTTGTGAGATGAGCATATTGGTTGACTGATATTATATATATGCTTAGTGCAGTTGTATATTGTAGATTAATGGACCTACCTGGAAGCCATAACGAATGTAGAAATACGAACGAAAGTTTGTACAAATAAACACAAAATTAATTAAATTGACAATCACTTAAAAACTACCTCTTGTTACAGCCAGGCTGTACAAACTGTCGAGGAACCACAGGCTAAAATGAACACAAGTGACGACCGTAATGTAACTCGCACAATGGTTCGGCTGCGTAACGTGCTGCGTGAGCGCGGTACAAACAAAGAAACAACGGGTCTTATGTGAAATGGTGAGCTGTATCGTTTCTATTACTGTTCTGGCACTAAATGATCATTACTCGAGTTTCAAGAAACTAATGTTGAATGGTTGTATCAACAAACGTGAACAATCAAACACCAGCTCCATTACCCAACCTATTTTGTTCTGAGTAACGTTCAACTTATAGACCTTATTTTTACAAGATACCCACAAAATTAGCGTTAAAACGCGAAATTTATTGTTCAGTTTGACTTATTTTGCATTTTAATCGAATTTCAATAGTTGTGTGTTCAATTATGGCAGGAGTGGCCGAGCGCGTGTAACAAAGTAGCCTGTGACTCCCTGCGAGCTCAGATATGCGATTATAGTATATGAAACATACTCTGGGTGGTTCGACACCACTTTAGAGAAGCTCAGACTTGTGGTCCTGAAGCTGTGATATACGCAGAGTTATGCCACGGGTCGACCTCTGATGAGTCGTAGTATGGGACATGTTGTTCATAAGTACTAAACTCTTTGGTTTCGTTAATTCATCTTGTTATGTAATAAATGTGTGTTAGTTTGTGTCAAGACTAGTTTCTATTTAAAAATCCACCTACACTTCTGATCCTTAAGACTATATAATAAAGACGACATTTTTTGGAAAACCAAAATGGAAAACAAAATTGTTGACTTTTATTTGAACCACATTTTACCTGAAATTGTGGATTCAAGACAAATTCGTGGTATGCCTCTAAGGGACATTACATTATCGCAAAATAAATAAATAAATAACTAATTGGCATTATTGGTTTTATTTTATCCCTTTATTAAATATTTTCAGAATGTTTTTGTCAATACTAGTTTTTAGTTGATTTCAATAATTCTTTCACTATTGGAAAGATACCACGTATCAGCGAGTGACATAGACTTTATTTTATCCCTGTATTCCCATGGGAATGGGAATAATAATATGTATTATTTAGATGTAAAGATTTACTTATAAGAATAAGATTTTAGAATATTGAATTTCCGACTGAATGGGCCCAGCCTTAGCTGTAACTAAAGTAGGTAGGAGTTTCACCATAGAACATAAACAGAGTAATAAGATAACATTATTATTCACTACATCATCTCATTACAGTAACTGACCCCTAACTAAGTTCGTGACTTGTATCTAGGGTATCAGAAACTACCCATACACTCATTCACACTCACACCCAGACCGAGACAAACATTTGTGGTTCACACAAATATTCACCCCGCGCAGGAATCGAACCCGCAACTTTACGGATGGCAGCCCGGCATGGTGACCACTCTGCCATCGAGGTCGTCAATAGAAGTAGCAAAAAATAAATTAAATAAATAAATAAAATATAGTACCTACTAATAATATAGGTAGATAATATATTTGTACATATTTTATGTTTTTACTATATAAGTAGGTGGATACTAATGTGCACGAAAGGTTTTAATAAGGTAGTAGTGTTTTTTTATTTAGGTCACGAAAAAGTCGATTCTAATACATATTGATATCTTTCAATATTAGTAGTCCTACTGCGTGATCGCCTCTACTGTGGCTTTACTAAGTCGCGAGGTCGTCGGCCGGACCGCGCGAGTTACGTATTTGCGCGCGCTATCTGTGTCGTAAATGAATACGCTACACGCAGCTAGCACGGGGGCTGAGGTAGCTTAAAATACCTAAAGTTGTGGAAGCTCGTCGCCTTAACAATACTGACATTATGACAATAATACTAGATAAGAAGTGATGTACGAATGATCGAATGTTTATAGTTCGAGATACGGCTGCAGGGTCATTGCCCTTCTATGTTTTTGGCTGGAAACCATTTTTTATGTATATTTACAACTAGTAGCGCCCGCGGTTTCACCCGCGTAGTTCCCGTTCCCGTGGGAATTTCGGGATGAAAAACAGATGTTGGCCGATTCTCAGACCTACTAAATATGCTCACAAAATTTCACGAGAATTGGTCAAGCCGTGTCGGAGGAGTACGGGAACGTTTATAAAAAGAAGAGTTTTTAGCCGGGAATCAACCTCGTTGATTTCGAAAGGAAACCACTGTACTATATGTTTATAAGAAATCTATTGCAATACTAAGGAAACATTATCTGGTAAGTTTTGCGTGCGAGAGGTCAGTTATGTTAATTGTTATTACAACACAATAAGGTTTATAATTACGCGACACTATTGGGTGAATAAGGAAACGGTGATGTTTATTTTTATCCAAAGTGATGTTTATTTTTATCAATTTCAATATTGAACTACCCCAGCTGGACACTACAATATGGTTAAGAGGTTAGGTTAGTTCAGCCCATGGCTGCATCATCCACTGCTGAACATGGTCTATGTTCAGCAGTGGATGATGATTAAAATGACCGAACTGACTGATGATGATTAAACAAAATGATGACGACCATAATTAAAAAAATATTAAAAAAAGTCTTATATTTTTCATTTAAGTAATTTTATTTTTCATTTTATTAATTCAATTTCCTAAGTAATATTATAATAATATTAATAAATCAATTCATATGTTCAAATGCTCCTAATTTGTCTTGATGGTCTATTATTCCCTCTTCATTGTAAGGACCATTTCCTTAAGTTTCCTCCTGTGCACTTTCAAAGATGGCATTACAGGCAGCTCATTCAGAAACACTACACCGCCACGAAGTTGTTTTGAATCTGACAAATTTTCTGAAAGAAAAATATTGGTTTAAATGGTAATAGGTACTCACATAGGTACTCGTAAAAGAGATTAAATGGTAATAGGTACTCGCATGGGAACTTGTAAGAGGGGATTTATATTAGAAACATAAGTTCAAAGGTTTAAAAAATACGGGAAGTTAGTGTCCTCAAAAATGTAACAAAAAATAATCGTAACATATACAAAGGGCTCAAATTTGAAAGATCCTAGTGCAGAAAGAAAAATTGCCCACATTTAGACCCTTATCCTTACAATCACGAGGGCATTTTTCCTTTACCTTAGTATTTCTTGACACTTGAAAAGAGCCTTCTTTCTTATGTAATGCGTAATAATATTTAAAGTCTTATGGCTCAAACCCACCGACACGCACACGCTACGCACGTGTACTCAGCTTCGCTTTCTATGAAAATGTATGAGGTATAACCCACCGAAGTACACGCACACGCTACGCACGAAAATGACGTCATTGATACAATCGTGGCTGACTCGGCTATAGCTCAACGTAGCTGAGCTGCGTGGCCGTGGACCGTGGGCGTAGCGTGCGGTTCGCGGCTTTAATATTCCAAAGTACCTTTGACTATATCCTTAATCTCCTGTGCTGTAGGTTCTTGCCCCTGTTTAGGCACTACGCACGCAACTAGAAGGTCACCGTCCTCTTTATCCGGATAGCTTGTCACAACCACGTCCAGCACTCCTGGATGTTGACGGATCACTACTTCTAGTTCGTAGGGAGAAATCTGGAAAGAAATACTATGATATAATTTGATTCATTTTAATAAAACTCAAAAAACGGTGGACGAAGAGCGCAGATGGCGTATTAGTCTTGTGTCGAAATGCGTTTTTGTAATTTCAAATTCGTTTATTCGATGCTTTAACAGTTAAGGTATGATATCGGGTATAATAAAACTGCAAATTTTATTCTGCACTTCTCTAGAATCAATTCTAAAGTTAAGTATCGGCTTTAAAAAACTCACTCCTGCCAATGTGTATGGTGATCTTGAGATCACTATAGTTTGGAGCTATATTTTATGCTCGATCCGGGCATATAGCTCCAAGCAATACCCTTGATTAATCTGAAAGGATAGTGTGTGTGTTTCCATACTCTTTACTCACATGATAACCCTTATATTTAAGCAACAATTTCAACCTCTCCACAAAGTAGAAGTTCCAATGTTCATCTCTGTACAGCAAGTCCCCACTTTTGTACCAGCCGTCTTCAGAAAACACTTCCTTTGTTGCTTCTGGGTTTCTGTAGTATCCCTGAAAACCATATTGAATATGTATCCCTTTCTTTACTACTACTTCTATTAAACATCCTATTAAACAAAGGCTACTAACCTTGAAGAATCCAGGTCCTTTCAACCATAGCTCCCCATTGACATTGGGTTCCTTTATGTCTTTCCCATTTTCATCCACAAGCTAGAAATTCAATAAAAATTAAGGTGGCTATACTTTCCTTAGTGAACCAAGATCCCAGGAGTGCCAGACCTCACTTATTTTCTCGTCCTGAATTTGGTATCTGACAAAAGTTTGCAAGTATGCACACTATTACACACGTTGAAGGTACAGTCAGCGTCAGGTACCGGTAGTATATAGTTTTTATAGTTATCATGGTCATTAGCACGAGTTTTGCCCCGCGGTTTCACCCGCGTAGTTCCCGATCCCGTGGGAATTTCGGGATAAAATAGCCTATGTTCTCTCCCGGATCAGAAGCTACCCATGTACAAAATTTCAAGCAATCGGTTTAGTAGTTTAGCCGTGAAAAGGTAACAGGCAGACACACAGACAGACAGACAGTTACTTTCGCATTTATAATATTAGTTAGGATTAGGATATCGGAAACTCTAAATAAATAATATACATGGTAAATATCTCGTTAATCATAATAATTTAAGTACCGGTAGTATGTTTTGTATTGTCAACCAAGGGAGAGATACCTTTTAACTGAAGCTGACCGTACATACTAACACTACTTAGGGTGACAAATCTACATCGGGCTGAGCTGCGCTGGGTCGAGCTGTGCTATGTTTGGTTAACTCGCTCGCCATATATTTGAATGAGGATACAATCAAAGCATGCTGTGCTGCGCTGGGTGAAGCTGCGCTCTGTCTGGAGTAAAACAACAACAAAAACCAGCACAGCGCAGCACAGCTCGATGTAGATTTGTCACCCTTAATCCCATAGGTTTTATTTGTGTGAATAAGTAATAGCAATCTTGCGATCTCTATCTGGTACTGTAAGTAATATGGCTTGAGAGGATTTCGCTGTACTAATAAATTGATTGATAGTTACTGTACTGTTCTTAACTAGCATTTTATAAAAACTGTTGTAGAAGAGAGAGGTCCCCTAATACAGGTATTCTTTTAAGTAAAAGAATAAGGAAAAGGAGACCCTCCTCAACTCCGATTTAGTAAACTGAAATTTTGGTTAAAGAAATAATCATTTTTGTATTTTCTATTGATTGATTGAATATACTTACTCGATATTGCAAACATGCCATAGGTTTGCCAACTGAAGCTGGAGGGGAATCAAAGCAATGGACGAAAGATGTACACGTTAGTTCAGTCATCCCATAATAATTTGTTGCTACTGTATTCGGTGATAGACTCTGAAAAACAGATGAGAGAAATATTTAAGGAAAGTACTGGTTTTCACGGCGAAGGAAAACATCGTTCAGAAACCTGCACACACCTGCGAAGAAATTCTAAGGTTGTGTGTGAAGTCGACCCGAACTTGGCCACCCTTTGGCCTAAATCAAGTATACTTAGGCCAAACCGCCCTTATTCAGGGTAGGCTCGAGCCCCTCCTCGGGGACATTATATAAGCTGATGACTAGCTTATAAAAATACGGCAAGAGTTGGCAAAAATAGTGCAGCTTCTAATATCAACCAGCTTTTTTCTACTCCCCTTAGTTTTGTTTTGTTTTTCTTTATCCCTTTAGGTAACCTTAGTATAGTAAGCTTACCTTTTATTTGACGCTATAATACAATCAGCGTCAGATAAAAGGTATCCCCCCTTAATAATGCTCATTTTGGTATGTCAACCAAGGTACGGTACCTTGACGCTTGGACGCTGACCATGCAATGGGTGGGGATCGTGACTTAAAACAGTAAGTTTGTATCTGACCTTCAATTCGTCCAGAAGTGCTGGGATCAACGCGTTGCCTCCTACTGTTATAAGCTCAAAACAGGTGAAGTCACACTTATCTCGTTCACCCGGTTGCAAAAGAGAAGCTAAAGTTGTTGGATTGACTAACATGCTTTTTGGCTGAAAAGTAAAAGTATGATTCATCATTTGCATTAAGAAATGTTAAGAAGCTACGAAGTTAGCGCTGGCCAGTGTTTGCTGCCAGTGCCTGCGCTGGCTTCTCTGCTTGCTATATTTTTTTGTAATTGAAATAAAAAAAGAGGTTTCCACAATTTGTATGCCGCGGACAAAAGGCAGTGTTTGAAACGCCCTTCTGCCCTTGATGCTTGCATTTTATTTTGCAATTTGCAATCGCCTCGTTTTTAAGTAAGTAGTAGGTAATATTAATTGATAAAAGACATAAATTATGATCTCCATATTTACCTTATATTTATTAATTAACTCGTATACATGTTCTCGCGTTGTAGGTAAAGACGTTTGAATTCTTGTAAACTTGAATATAACGCTTAGTAACATATGGAGCGGTGCGGAAAGCCATTGCATCGGGGTAACCAAAAGAAAACTATCCATTGGTGGTACTTTCACAGATCTGTAGCTGAAATTAAATGAAATAAAAGTCTATTAAGGTAAAGTTCATTTTGGTATTGCCAAGGAAGGTATCTTTTATCTCGCTGACGATGACGGTACAATGGTTACATGAAAACGAATCAATATGACATTTTTAAATATAATTAAAAAACGAATATGAACCAAAACATCGTGAGGAAACCTGCACAAGCCTGCAAAGAAATTCTAAGGTTGTGTGTGAAGTCGACCAATCCGCACTTGGTCAGCGTGGTTAACTAAGGCCTAATCACCCCCATTCAAGGTAGGCGAGAGTGAGAGAGTCGGGCCCCTCGGTGGGCACATTATATGAGCTGATGATGATGATGAATACTTACTAGAAGTAAGGCGACATCAAGGCGAAGCTTTTATGCGGTGCAGCCACATACTTAGGCAGTCCTGTAGTCCCACTAGTCGGCATCAGTACTGATATAGTCTCTTCTGGGTCGAAATCTGATGCTCTGGAAACAAATAGTAAATTGTGATTAAATGTAACATGATTCTCGATCCGTGCTTAGGGGCTATATGTTGACTCAATGCTTTGCCCCTAGAGAATATAACAAAAGTTGCTCTTGGAGAATAAAAATAATAGTTATTAAAAATAAACAATATGCAGCCAAAAGTTTCAAGGGGTATGTGCCTATCAAGTTTCTGGATATCCCCGAGGTTTGATTCCTAGGTCAGCGAATTTTCAAAGTCTGTTTTAAGCCCTTTTTTTAAAGAGTAGCAAGTGGCGTGCTCATTTCTCCAAGACTCTCCTACAACGGAAAATCTCTGCTCTCTGGTATTTTTAAATCCAGAAACGTGCTTCAGATGCTTATAGCATAAGTCATCGCATTTTCGTTTTTTTAACAGAGCCAACTTGCGGTAGAAAGCAACATGTGTGTTAGTTCTCTAAAAATATATTTTGCGTAAAATCTTTAGTAACTTACTCAAACGTATCTTCGTCCACATTTTTGGCCAAATCGAGAAACTTATCAAAGTAAAGACCATCATCATTGTAATCAAAACTTATTATTTTGGCATCTAAACCACAGTTAGTTAAAGTCGTTTGGATATCGGCAATTTTTTCTTTGTGACAGAATATTAATTTTGGAGTAGTAACATTAAACGCGTCTTCTAATTCTCCTGAAAATTTAAATTTAAAATAATCTTATTAAATGCTTTTTTTAGAAACTATTTGATAACAGTCCAACATAGTAATTTCATCATCATCATAACAACACATTCATCATTATATCGGGCTAACGGCTATCCCCAATTTTCGGTCTATCTATAATTATGCTTGGTATGTAGTCTTGTCTTATTATTGTGTTCAACATGGATATGGTTAATGGGACGGCAAAATGACACATACAGACAGAGTTTTGTAACCGTCGACAAGGAAGATCTTAGATATATTGAATATAGTAGCTCACCGCGGTTTCACCCGCGTAGTGCCCGTTCCCGTGGGATTACGGGGATAAAATATAGCCTATGTCACGCACTGATAAATTAGCTTTCCATTAGTGAAAGAATTTTTGAAATCGGTCCAGTAGTTTCGGAGCCTATTCATTACAAACAAACAAACAAATCTTTCCTCTTTATAATATTAGTATAGATTGGGAACTTATTAATGTCCTGCCAAAGACCACTTCATTACTCCTATGGTGTTCATCACAAAGCGCTTTAATAATAACTTCATAAAACTTACTGAGAGTAGAGAATCTATCAGCTGGAACAACCATAGCGCCAATGTACAGGCAAGCGTAGAAAGGAATCGCTAAGTCCAAATGGTTAGGTGCCATGAACACGACACCATCTCCCGTTTTTATCCCCAATTGTTTCATGCCTTCTGCACATTGTATGGATCTTTTTAGAACGGACTTTGAGGTTTCAGACTCGCCTGTGCCGCCGTCAATCTGAAATATAATCATAGAAATAAAATATCCGTCATCAGCTGTTGCTATACTGAGATCGAGATCTCAGTACAGCACTGGTATTCAGACGGCCTCTCTCTTTAAGTCACACAACATTAACTATAATAATAAAGAAATCGCAGTAAGTAACCTTAGACTTGGCACGAGTTTGTCTAGGATTTCATTACTTTTTAGAGATAAACAAGCAACTCCATCGAGACTTGGCTAGTTTTTTACAGAATGTTTTTGTTGGGATTATCCTTACTTTAATGAACATAGCTTGAATCGTCTGTTATAGACGTAAAGGTTATCATTGATGATGGTGACATCCCTTTGGACGAGCTTATCTCTATGACTTAGCCGACCGCTAATAAAATATTAATTGCGATATTTTCGATTATCGACCGTCTGGCACCATCATGATAATGCAAATTCTTATACTATGCCGTTACGAAAGTAGCTATTAATGTTTTTTTATTTATTTCTTTTATGAGGATTTCCATACATCATCACTACAATTCATTCAAGTAATTCAGCTGAGATTTAAACCCATTTGGTTGCGCCCAAAATTAATAATCTATCTTGCGATTGTAGATCGATTTTATCTCGATTATTGACAAGTTGGTACTGTTATTTTTGAACAGAGACAATCTATAATTATGAGATTAGTTTTTCTTACTCTGGATAGACTTGCACTTGACTAATTCGCCTGATGCAAAGCGATGGTACGGTCTAAGATGACGGTAGAAGACACCTTATTCACTCGCGACTTAAAAATAAAAATGCCCTCCCAGAGATCCCTAAAAAATAAAATTATAAAAAAATACTTACTTGCGATACAAACTCCGGTGCATTTCTTAAGCAATGAAGAATTAACTTCCCCAAATGGTACCTATCAGTCGTTATTCCCGTTTTAGCCACTATTTCGAATGCCAACTCATTCATACGCCAAATTAAAGTTTCGTGGTGATGTTCGTGCATTATTCTATATTTTTTTTACAATTTTTATAATAAATCTCAAATTATTTATATCAACTAAGTATATAATTTTGTTATTCAAACACTTAATTTTTTATTACAAGTTAATATTTGTATAACTTTTTATCTCTGCAAAACGGGAGCGTATGTAAAGATACGATCGTTTAAACTATACTGCAATGACTAAGGTTATTTTTTATCAATTCCATATAATTTTATCAAAGATATTATGTCAAATAACAATACTGACATTATGACAATACTAGTAGATATGAAGTGATGTGCGAATTATCGAATGTTTACAATAATAATAAAGATAAAACCTAGGCAAGTGGGAGTCAGATTCGCGTGTGAAGGGTTCCGTATCATCCTAATCCTAACTAATATTATAAATGCGAAAGTAACTCTGTCTGTCTGTCTGTCTGTTACCTTTTCACGGCCAACTGACTACCAATATAGCAAATTGACTTTAAAATTTGGTACAGAGGTAGCTTATGGTCCGGGAAAGAACATAGGCTGTTTTATCCCGAAATTCTCACGGGATCGGTAACTACGCGGGTGAAACCGCGGGGCACAGCTAACTTTACATATACTCGTAGTATAAAATGAAGTCTTCCCTGTTTGTTCACTTTTTTTCGTGTAGTCACCCCACAGCTGGGCAAATGTCTCACCCAAATTCATCCTCGTCTGTGCATTTAGATTTTTTAAAGCACTCACCGGATTTTGATGCAGTAGATAGAGTGATCAAAGAGGAAGGTTTATAGGTAGTATGTTCCCACGGGATTGGTATTTTATACGGGTAAAATCGGGGAGCGCTGCTAGTCTACATGGTATAAAACAAAGTCGCTTTCTCTGTCCCTATGTTTGGTTAGATCTTTAAAAGTACGAAACGGATTTTAATGCGGTATGTTTTAATAGATAGAGTAATTCAGTGGGAAGGTTTTTAGCATAATTTTATCCCCATATTCCAACGGGAACTACGCGGGTGAAACCGCGGGGCACCGCTAGTTATTTATAAAAAAATCAACTGTCTAGCTATCACGGTTCATGAGTTACAGCCTGGTAATAAGACTTCTTACAAATAGGGTCCCGTTTGTATCCTTTGGTTACAGAACCCTAAAAAGTATTAAATTGACAGACTGTAATTTTACTATTATTACAATGCATGCTGTTTTTGATAGTGATCTACATCAATTTCACTATCTCTAAATATATTATGTAATAAACAAAGTAGCTTTCCATTGTATTTCCGTATACATTTCGATCTTTGGAACTATGTAACGGATTTTAATGAAATCTATCTTACATATTTATATACTTACTAGCTGTGCCCCGCGGTTTCACCCACGTAGTTCCCGTTCCCGTGAGAATTTCGGGATAAAAAGTATCCTATGTTCTTTCCCGGTCCGTAAGCTACCCCTGTACCAAATTTCAAGTCAATCGGTTCAGTAGTGTAGCCGTGAAAACAGACAGACAGAGTTACTTTCGCATTTATAATATTAGTTGGGATTAGGATATATAAAACTCTTCCGTTACTGAGTGATGTACTGACTGACTGACTGACAGACAACGCACAGCCGAAACTACTGGTAGTAGAGAGCTGACATGTGGCATGTGTGTTTGTTGGGGGAGTAGGCTACCACTAAGAGAGGATTTTTGGAAATTCCCCCTCTAGAGGGAGAAAAGGGAGAAATCCCCAAATTCTGCCAGAAGTCATTATGCCACGCGAACGAAGTCGCGAGCAAAAGCTAGTTACCTAATAAATAAATCTATACTAATGCTAGCTGTACCCCGCGGTTTTACCCGTACAGATCCCGATCCGTGGGAATTTTGGGATGGGAAACCAAGTTTGAAGGAGGTTTAAAAATTAGGTTTCTAGTTAAAATAAAAGATTATTTTTTATATTTATTTATCTGAGCAAGAACAGTAAAGTACAAAAAAAACTTTAATATCCTTAATATTTAATGCAAAAACCAATAACATAACCACAAATGTTTATCTCGGTCTGGGAGTGTGTGTGAATGAGTGTATGCGTAGTTTCTGATACCCTAGATACAAGTCACTAACTTAGTTAGGGGTCAGTTACTGTAATGAGATGATGGAGTGAATGAATGAATGAATGTAAGACAAAGAATAGCATTGTAGAAAGTATAATTTATATCAGTTCTTACATATACTCGTACATAAGCTAAAAAAAGTTATTTCCTAAACTTCCAACAAAGTAATAGAATAATATTCTGTTTTATTTATTCTCTTTTCGCAGTTAACACAATAGTGTTCAATTTTCTTCTATCTATTTTGGTGCTGACCATCAAAGGTAACTCCTTCAGGAATACCACTCCACCTCGAAGCTGCTTCGAATCGGATAACGTTTCTGAAATACAACATTTTAATTAGTAGTTTGTGGGGAGGATGTAACTCCCGATGAATTAATATCTACGGAAAGGATTTCATAATATTTTTCAAGCCATGGATCATCAATTTATGGTTCACTACATCATAAACTCAAGTTCAGGGTACAGGCTATTACTTTACTTAATTCCTCACAGATAACACTTAAATCAATATGCATGTAGTCATAACATCAACATAATCGCTGCACTCCCTCTGAATTCAAATTAGAGAGATCTTATTGGAGAAAACTGCCCTTAAATACGAGTATAATATATAAATACACTAGCTGTGCTGTGGAACCTTATCCCGTGGGAATTTAAGGATAAAAAGTATCCTATGTGTTATTTCTAGGTATAGGGAACATCTGTACCAAATTTCATTAAAATCCATTGAGTAGTTTTTGCGTGAAAGAGGAACAAACATCCACACCTCCACAATTCCACACTCACAAACATTCAGCTTTATAATATTAGTAGGATACCCTAAACAACCTACGTGAAAGAATCAACCATGACAATTTTACAAAGAAATCTAATGAGTCTGATGAATCGGTCTCAAGAATTAAGTTCCCAAAGTTCCTCTATATCTAATACCTTTAACCAAATCCTTAATCTCCTGTGCAGTAGGTTCCTGCCCCGCTCTCGGCACGACGCACGCGACCAGCAGATCACCACACTCCAGGTCTGGTATTCCTACCACAGCCACATCCACCACTCCTGGGTGCTGACGAATTACTGATTCTACTTCCACTGGAGATATCTATAAATAAAATAATGTACTTTAAGAAGAAATTCGAGGTTGTGTGAGAAGTCTGCCAACCCGCACTTGGCCAGCGTGGTTGACTAAGGCCTGATCGTCCTAATTCAGGGTAGACTTGAGCCTCTCGGTTGGGACATGTAGATGAGCTGATGATGGTGATGATGGGTCTTGTATAGCATCTCGTAGGATGAATAGGCATAAATTTATCAAACATTTAGGCATTCAGGTAAGTTTGTAGTTCATCATCATCAGCTCATATATAACGAAGGGCTTACCTTGATTCAAGGCGACATAAGGCATAAAGTTTGAAAGTGCGAAGGAAAATCCTCTCTATCTCTCTCTCTCTGATGATATTACGAGTAGTAAGTACAGCGAGGAATAAAATAGACATAATAACAACGCTTCCATGGTTAACATCAAGCCAAGGAGAAGATTTAGAAGCTTTATATCAATATCTATCTAACAGACTGACAGAAAAACTGGTTTCCGAAGGTTCTCCATTCGACTTGTATTTTAAGTGTGTGTTTGATACGCGATTTAGAAATATAGACTTAGAAGTCAATTATAAATAGACTTTAATGATTCTTGTTTTTTTAACCCCTGACGCAAAAAGAGGGGTGTTATAAGTTTGACGTGTCTGTTGTGTGTATATGTCTGTCTGTGGCATCATAGCTCCCGAACGGATAAACCGATTTCAATTGAGTTTTTCTTGTATTAAAGAGGACTTACGTGCGAGTGTTCTTAGACATGTTTGATGAAAATCGGTTCAACCCGTTTTAAAGTTATGGGGTTTGAAAGTAATTGTGTTGGGGATTTTTTAAATATTTAATTTATTGTTATTTTATCTATCTACCTGATAACTCTTATACTTCAGCAACAGTTTGAGTCGGTCGACGAAGTAGAAGTAGTAGTGCTCGTCCCTATAGAACACGTCTCCTGTTCTGAACCAGCCGTCTTCCAGGAACACCTCTTTAGTCGCTTCTGGATTGTTGTAGTATCCCTATAATAGGGCATTACTTTTTAACCTTCAGATTAAGTTGTATGATGAGGATGACATTACTCTTAAAGGTTCAAAGTTATTTTTATCAGGCTTCAGATTAAGGTGTTTGATATATTCTTTAAAATTCAGTGTTACATTTAGGTTTTAATAAAGGTAATGTAGGAAAATGTTTCAATAATAGTTATTTTCAACACACTTGCTCATAAAGGGGCTCTTATTTGTGCAAAAACAGTTGAATAATGACACTTTTTATTCACTAGTGATTGTTTTTTTAAATTGCTTTGCTTTTAAAAAAGTTTCGATACCAAAAAAATTGTGTCCATACATTTTAAAAACAAACTTCAACTATGTTCCCTTACTTTTGGTAGGTCTATGGTCGATTCCATTCATTCATTCATTCGATTTTTTTTTAATAAGTATATTCTTTTAGTCTTTGGCCGATCACCATTGTTGTGTTGGATGCGCGCGAATAGAAAAACTGTTTATTTATTAGCGAAAAATGATAATTTACCTCGCTTGTACCATAAATAACTATTATGGTACAAGCGAGGTAAGTTGGTGATTACTTCCGAGGCGCTATTGTGGCCCGAGCCGTCAGGCGAGGGTCTGAAGATAGCCGAGGATAGTAATCATCAATACACGCGTGTACCATACAACGTTTTTCAACACATTTGCGAAGAAATTATAAATTTTCGCGAATAAATAAACAGTTTTTCTATTCGCGCGCATCCAACACGACAATGGTGATCGGCCCTTTATGAGCAAGTGTGTTGAAAAAAAATATGTTTGATTTCCAAACGGAAATGGGGGAAAAAGTGTGAGACGAGAGAAGTGTGTCCTCCTATTTCAAGTGCAAATTATTAAATTAGAAAGATAAGTTTAAAGGAACTTCAAACAACAATTCTTACTTTACAAATAGAAGGTCCTCTCAACCATAGTTCCCCGTTCACGTGTGGCTTCTTAATCTCTTCCAATGTCTCCGTATCAACCAACTGAAATATTGAAACATTATCAATTTTGATTTAGAACATAAAATAAACAGACATTTTATCACATTCATCATTTTCACTCATTCATACGCACACCCAGACCGAGTCTAACATTTGTAGATTACACAGATGACCCTCGCATGGGAATCCAACTTCTCATAGATTATATGCTTGTAACTCATTCACTCAAAAACTACTGAACAGATTTAGATTTAATTTGTTTTTATCCCAAAATTCCCATAGGATTCGAATGTACGCGGGTAAAATCGCGAGGTACAGCTAGTAATACATCTTCTTCATCTTCATCAGTTCATATAATGTCCCCCCCGAAGAATTCAAGTAAAAGTTTAAAAGTAATTGAAGTATTAAATTAATAATGTATCCTTATTATTTTCGTACCTTACTTTCAAACAGCCCAGTAGGTCTACCCAGAGAGCCGGGCGGCGGAAACTCGTCATAGAAACAAAGACAACCAATTTCACTGGCTGCGTACCGGGCCCCCACTCGCGTATTTGGTGATATACTCTAGAAATAATAAAAAGTTAATTTTCAACACACTTGCTCATAAAGGGGCTCTTATTTGTGCAAAAACAGTTGAATAATGACACGCTTGATTCACTAGTGAGTTATAGATTGTTTTTTTAAATTGCTTTGTTTTTAAAAAAGTTTCAATACCAAAAAAATTGTGTCCATACATTTTAAAAACAAACTTCAACTATGTTGCCTTACGTTCGGTGGGTCTATGGTCGATTCCATTCATTCATTCATTCGTTTTTTTTTTAATAAGTATATTCTTTTAGTCTTTGGCGATCACCATTGTCGTGTTGGATGCGCGCGAATAGAAAAACTGTTTATTTATTCGCGAAAATTTATAATTTCTTCGCAAATGTGTTGAAAAACGTTGTATGGTACACGCTAGTATTGATGATTACTCTCCTCGGCTATCTTCAGACCCTCGCCTGACGGCTCGGGCCTCAATAGCGCCTCGGAAGTAATCACCAACTTACCTCGCTTGTACCATAAATCTGGGGGCACGGCAGTGCCCCCCGCCAAGTCGAGCGCGAAGCAAACACTGCCGTACCATCCTTTACAGGAACCATTTCGCCGCATTTTCAGGCCCCTATTTGACAACCTCTGGATAAGCCCAGAACGCTGAAATTTTCGTCATCCAGTAAGCTATACAATCACATACTTAAAATAAAATTTCAAGTCTGTAGGTCATTTAGTTCCCAAGTTAAGCGAAAGCAAAGTTTCGTATTTATGACAGACACTCACTCACTCACTCACTCACTCATGATCATCAAAATAGAACTAGTACTTCCCATAAACCTAGAGAGCTGAAATTTGGTACAGCGTTAGGGTTTAATGGCCACATAAAGGGAAAACTATAAAAACTAGGATAATCGAACGGGAACGGGAATTATACGGGAATGGGAACGGGAATTGTAACTCAAGAACGGCTGAACTGATTTGGCTGAAAATTGGTTGGGAGGTAGCTTAGAACCAGGAAAAGGACATAGGATACTTTTAATCGCGAATTTCCCACGGGATTGGGAACGGGAATTTAAAAATCAAGAACGGCTGAATTGATTTGGCTGAAAATTGGTGGGGAGGTAGCTTAGAACCAGGACAAGAACATAGAATACTTTAATCCCGAAAATCCCACGGGAATGGGAACGGGAATTTATTACTCAAGAACGGCTGAATTGATTTGGCTGAAAATTGGTGGGGAGGTAGCTTAGAACCAGGACAAGAACATAGAATACTTTAATCCCGAAAATCCCACGGGAATGGGAACGGGAATTTATTACTCAAGAACGGCTGAACTGATTTGGCTGAAAATTGGTGGGGAGGTAGCTTAGAACCAGGACAAGAACATAGAATACTTTTAATCCCGAAATTCTCACGGGATTGGGAACGGGAATTTATTACTCAAGAACAGCTGAATTGATTTGGCTGAAAATTGGTGGGGAGGTAGCTTAGAACCAGGAGAAGCACATAGAATACTTTTAATCCCGAAATTCCCACGGGAATGGGAACGGGAATTATAATTCTAGAACAGCTGAACTGATTTGGCTGACAATTTGTGGGGAGGTAGCTTAAAACTATTTATCTATAGATACTTTTTATCCCGAAATTCCCACGGAAACGCGAACGGGAACTACGCGGGTGAAACCGCGGGGCGCTTAATAATATAATACTACTCCTAAAAAATAAGTGTGTCAAATAAGAAAATCTAATAAAATAAATCAATATAAACAAGTTTTGACAAAAAGAAATGAAATCCCACCAAAAACATTCTGTAAAAAACTAGCCAAGTCTCGAAGGAGCTGCTTGTTTAACTCTAAAAAATAATGAAATCTAGACAGACTCGTGCCAAGTGTAAGGTTCCTTACTGCGATTTCTTTATTATTATAGTTAATGTTGTGTGACTTGGCCGTTGAAGGGTACACATGTATGTACACAAGGGTACAAAACTAGGTGCTCCATGACGCTATTGCACCAATCTTAAAAAAACCAGAACCTATCCATTGACGATAGAAAATTAGCTTAATTATAGCCACTTGAAAAATGTTGATTCAATATCCAGTCAATTGTAGGCTTGATAAAGCTGCGTATTTTAATAATGTTATAACATTACGTGTAAACAAAATTGACGTGTACCCACTACTAACCTTTTAAACAATGTTCAACGGCCAAGTCACACAACATTAACTATAATAATAAAGAAATCGCAGTAAGGAACCTTACACTTGGCACGAGTCTGTCTAGATTTTATTATTTTTTAGAGTTAAACAAGCAGCTCCTTCGAGACTTGGCTAGTTTTTTACAGAATGTTTTTGGTGGGATAACTATTTATCGAAAACTTTTGCACAAATAAGAGCCCCTTTATGAGCAAGTGTGTTATAGATTGTTTTTTTAAATTGCTTTGTTTTTAAAAAAGTTTCAATACCAAAAAAATTGTGTCCATACATTTTAAAAACAAACTTCAACTATGTTGCCTTACGTTCGGTGGGTCTATGGTCGATTCCTGTCGATTTTTTTTTAATAAGTATATTCTTTTAGTCTTTGGCCGATCACCATTGTTGTGTTGGACGCGCGCGAATAGAAAAACTGTTTATTTATTAGCGAAAAATGATAATTTCTTCGCAAGTGTGTTGAAAAACGTTGTATGGTACACGCGTGTATTGATGATTACTATCCTCGGCTATCTTCTGACCCTCGCCTGATGGCTCGGGCCTCAATAGCGCCTCGGAAGTAATCACCAACTTACCTCGCTTGTGCCATAAATAACTATTAAATATTTATTCAAAAATTACTGTTTCATAATTTTTTTGTTATCTATTTCATTCAAATACTTATTGCTAATGCCGAGATACGTCTTCAGTTTGATTCCCATCCATTGTTCTATTGTCGTGAACCAACATCAGACAATCATTCCGTAACTAATTTCAGTTCAGTGAAACAGCATTTAGGAAGTGAACTCCAAAATAATTTAAAAAGCTAAATCGGAAGAATTGTGGCTAAGTAAATCATTTAGTATCCTAAAAAACGTGTGGCATTTGGGGACTGCCGCGGTAAAGCTATTGCATAGCAATTGTTTTTTTTTATTTTTGTATTGCAATCCTAACCTTAGAAATTTTGATGTCGTACTTGGGACTTCATACAATAAAAACTTTGTCTACATTACTATAAAAACTTTTTGGAAAATTTACAAAAAAAATAGTTTTCGATAAATAGTTATTTATGGTGTCTATTTAGCGAGGTAAGTTGGTGATTACTTCCGAGGCGCTATTGAGGCCCGAGCCGTCAGGCGAGGGTCTGAAGATAGCCGAGGAGAGTAATCATCAATACTCGCGTGTACCATACAACGTTTTTCAACACATTTGCGAAGAAATTATCATTTTTCGCTAATAAATAAACATTTTTTCTATTCGCGCGCATCCAACACAACAATGGTGATCGCCAAAGACTAAAAGAATATAATTATTAAAAAAAAAACGAATAATTGAATGAATGGAATCGACCATAGACCTACCAAAAGTAAGGCAACATAGTTGAAGTTTGTTTTTAAAATGTATGGACACCATTTTCTTGGTGTCGAAACTTTTTGAAAAACAAAGCAATTTAAAAAAACAATCTATTACTCACTAGTGAATAAAACGTGTCATTATTCAACTGTTTTTGCTCAAATAAGAGCCCCTTTATGAGCAAGTGTGTTGAAAAGAATATTAAAACCAGGGGGTTTTTGGGAATTTCTGGATTCGGTCCCCGCGCTCAAGGCCCTCGATAGAAGCTATGCAATAGCTTAAAAGCGAGTTAGGTCGTCTAAATTTAGTCAGGTGGAATATGGCCTTTATTTGGAGGAGTTAACAAGCTTATAATAATCAATCATTCGCTCCATCATCTCAATATAGTAACTGACCCCTAACTAAGCTAGGAGCTTGTATCTTGGGTATCAAAAACTACGCACACACTCATTCAAACACACCCAGACCGAGACAAACATTTGTGGTTCACACAAATATTCACCCCGCGCGGGAATCGAACCCGCAACCTTACTGATGGCAGTCCGGCATGGTGACCACTCTGCCATCGAGGTCATCTATATGTCGCTATAGTTTAGATTTGAACCCGTATCCTTAAGATAATAAGGCGACTGTCGCAGCCAATTATTTTCTCATTTACACAAAATATTTCGAACTTTGACCAGTAAAAAAATTGATAAATTAATGCTAATTTAACAAAATTGGTTAGATCATCATTATTTGGCATTAAAATGGCACATATTTTGTCAATTTTTAAATTACGTTTTATTCGATGATTGTTTTTTAATGATATTTTTTATCGAGTAGTTGCCTGGGGGGCCTTTAAAATCAATTTCTATTTTGTCCTGAGATAAGCGGAATTAACTAAACAAACTCTTCATTATTTGGTGAACCCCGAATATCTCTGGAACTATAACAGAGATTTGAAAAAATATTTATTGTCGCACACAAACTTAGGTTCAAGAATAATATAGTAGCAAAATAATATAATAAAATATGGAATAATAAAAAAAAACTATGTTAGCGAAGTCGCATGCAGAATGTAATAATCAATAATATTCTGTAAATAATATATTTGCATTTACAGTACTTAATGGACACCACTTAGCTTGAAATTAAATTAATTGCTAACTTACTTCTTGCCTATTAATTTCTATAACTATTTTGTCCTTGAAACTGTTATTGAAATGGAAGTACAAACTGCAGAAGCAGACAAAGCAAATTGTTTTTAAAATCAAGCTTTGAAATAAAAACGAAAGATAAGCCGCCATGTTGAATTTCGAATGACGTCATTTGATTTTGTTTCCATTATCGAGCCCTTTCATTTAAACTAATATTAAAAAGAGGAAAGATTTGTTTATTTGTAACGAATAGGCTCCGAAATAATATATAAGTCTATGTAAAAATTATAAATCTCCATTTTAGAAGAAAGTATTAATTCACACTTTTAATTAAATTCCTTAGATATACAGGACTTCCGCAGGTAAAAGGTTGTTCTAATAGGTAACGTAGAGTTAGTAATCCTTAATCAATTCTTGACGATTTTATAAAAGTAACTATATATATCGTCCAACTATTGAGCAAAGATCTCTCTCCAACATTTCCAATCCTCCAACTCTCCCTATCCTTTGCAGCCTCTCACCAGCTACTATCGAAGGCGACGAGATCATCACGCCAACTAAAATTTAATATAATGATAATTTTATTTCTACAAGATCACCGGAATTATGGGATTAAGCGGATCATATCTAATCTTGTATAGTAGCAGACTGTATCATTTAGGTAAGTCTGCTACTTATCTAGTCAAGGTTTTTACAATTACAACATGATATCTAGAAAGTTATAAAACTGTAAAGATACATCATTTTATTGTTTTATTTGGTAATCGATAGATATCGTATACAATCATCGAACTTTGTTCTTTAAGTCATTGTAAAAGTATATTAATATTTTATACTTGTTTCGTAACTTTACCCGCAAACGCCTGATCCATTATACGAGTACAAGAAATTTGTTTTCACTACATAGTATAAAACAAAGTCGCTTTCTCTGTCCATATGTCCCCATGTCCCTATGTATGCTTAGATCTTTATAACTACGCAACGGATTTTGATGCGGGTTGTTTTAATAGATAGAGTGATTCAGTGGGAAGGTTTTTAGCATAATTTTATCCAACTTTGCAACTACGCGGGTGAAACCGCGGGGCGCCCCGCTAGTATTTTATAACTTCTATCCTGGAACTGACATAACTAATTCGATATACATTTTACAAAGCTAAAGTTTGTTTATAAAAATCTACTTACAGTAATCTGGTCAATGAGTTGCTGTGGCACCTTGCTCCCGCCCATCAGTATGGTTTCGAAACAGGTTATGTCACATGTGGCCTTTGCTCCTGGCTTTATTAATGTTGTCATCAAGTTGGCGCTCAGTGCTGTGTATGTTGGCTATAAAGTATAAAAAATATACAAAGTTATTCGAGATTTTACACTGTGTCCCAGAAATGAACGCCAAATCAGAAGCTGGTGATAGGTAAAGTCATTTTTTATTGCAATCAAGTGACGAGAATGGAGGTGGTAACCTGATAATAAGCCTGCCCAGTACAGAGACAGTGCATAACACTGTACTGCGCTCATGACTCCACGAAATCCAGTTGGTAATGTCTCATGTGCCCAGGGATCTAAGTCTCTACGTTTTTATTTGAATTTTGATAAGCAACAAAGGCCCCTGAGACACCATAGTTACATTAATAAATTTTAGCAGAATACCAAAGTTCTGACACTCTCAAATAGCGGACTTGACTCCCAGTAAGTTAACAATAATATTATCAGAATTATTGTAGCCCGCTTCCGGCTTTTCATAGATTTCTTAGACACGTAGAAATCGGGGAAAAGTGACACGAAAAAAGAGAGGCTTACCCTATATTTATTAACGATATCAATAAAATGGTCTTGAGAGAAAGCAGTTGATGTTTGTAAACGAGTGTAACGCAGGATCGGTGAGAATATGAAGTAGAATGCAGCTGTTAACCAATGTAATGGTGACGCAATTAGAGCCAAATTTGTAGGTGTTGGAAACTTTGAGTAACAAGTCCTGCAATCAAGTAACATAAGTAAAGTATCAACCTTTAAGATCTCACTGCAAGGCAAATGCCTACGAAGAGATTTATTTACTAATGATGTTAATGTGATGGGGAGGAATAAGTGTAGCCATGAATGTTGTATAGCCTTCTGGGTTGAGGTCTGATGGCAGTCGCTTTACGTACAAAACTGAAATTCTGCCACGACAAATATTCTATTGCCTTCTGGGTTTTGGAGGTCTGATGGAAAACTAAATACCGACGTCAATTAGAAATTGGATTATGGTTCGGAAGAAGCAGAAAACGTAGTTCTTGATCGTGTTGGTGATCGCAATTTCAAGCCATGTTCGGAAAAATCATGCATTGTTCTAACCAGGAAACCAGAACCTTGCTTGGCTTGATCTCAAGCCTATGTCGGTGTCTCTAGTCTTTGCTATTCAGAAACATCCAAGAAAATATATTGTTAACGTATCATTACTTAGAATAAATTAGTTATTTGGTACCAACCATAGATAGGGAAACGACAAAGCCACATTTTTATGTGAAAGTGGAATAACTTTGGGCAGTCCTGTGGTCCCACTGGATGAGGTCAGGAGTAATATTGTATCCTCTGGGTCAAAGTCTGCTGGTCTGCAAAATTAAAAACTTATAAAAAATTATATACTTTAAGGAAAAACTTTCTTGTAAGCTCACAAGAGAGTTTTAATATTAGTAATTTATTTTGTTAGTATCTTTTCTTTACAATTTAGAAATCGAAGATTTTAACAGGCTTTCGAAATACAATAAAATAAGTACT
This sequence comes from Timandra comae, assembly GCA_958496195.1. Lineage (NCBI taxonomy): Eukaryota > Metazoa > Arthropoda > Insecta > Lepidoptera > Geometridae > Timandra > Timandra comae. The sequence goes on along the minus strand of OY292372.1, from coordinate 6,676,469 downwards.
TTGAGTTAAAACCCTCTTTGTAGTAGGGTCATTAGTGGTCTTGTACTTGTAAGCGGGCATTGTCCGCATCTAGACCCCCAAGTTTGGGTCCCTTGTGCGTGGTTTCTTTTGTCACACCTTCAAAAACCTGGTTTACTTATATATTTTTAATCTATTCACAGGATCGGCTTATTATAAGAGGAATTTAGAAGTATTTTAAAGTTTGTCATGTTAGAGACGGCGAGGAAATAAACTTACCTAAACTGTGATATGTCAATTTCATCACTTTTCTTCAGAAAGTTCGAAAAACTTTCGACCCCATCTCCTCCGTTAAAAGATACAATCTCAGACTCCAAACCAATGTTTGCTAATGCAGTCTTAATTATGGGAATCTTCTCATTCTGACAGAATATCATTTTTGCTTGATTTACTTTGAACATGCCTTCAAGTTCCACTAAAAAAGAATAAGAGTCATTATCATAACTTCCTGATACCATGGGTTGTTGTAGTCTAAAAAGCCTCCTCTATTCTACTTCCAGCTCTAAGTTTCATAAGGTATCATCCTGTAGATGTTTTCGTGAAAGAATTATTATGCCATCCATAGCAACATTCTATAAACTTCCACGTAGAAACAATAGGTACCTACTAATATTATAAATGCGAAAGTAACTCTGTCTGTCTGTTACCTTTTCACGGCTAAACTACTGAACCGATTGACTTGAAATTTGGTACAGGGGTAGCTTATGTTCCGGGGAAGAACATAGGCTATGTTTTATCCCGAAATTCTAACAGGAACGGGAACTACGCGGGTGAAAACCGCGGGGCGCAGCTAGTCTATACTAATATTATAAAGAGGAAAGATTTGTTTGTTTGTTTGTTTGTATGTAACGAATAGGCTCCGAAACTACTGAACCGATTTCAATAATTCTTTCACCATTAGAAAGCTACATTCACCCTGAATAACATAGGCTATATTTTATCCCCGTATTCCCACGGGAACGGGAACTACGCGCGTGAAACCGCGGGGCGCTGCTAGTCTCAAATAATTATGATATGCGCTAGTGCGGGGTTATGTGCTCTACAGTTTTTTTATCTCGGTCTGAGTGTTTGTATAAATAGCAGTGTGTATAATATCTGATAGTTACAAGTATGTGTACTAGTTGTTGCTATAGAATCATATAGTGATAACAAAAGTATGATAGTAGACATTTTGCTTCTTTAGTGTTGAAACCATCGATTCTATTAAAGCAACGTTCAAAATTAAACTATGTTTAAACTTTCTTCTAACACTTACTGGTTAACAATCCAATATCCAACGCAGCTACTTTTAAACCAAGAAATAAAGCGGCATACAAAGGGATTGCTGTATCGAGATGGTTCGGAGCTAATATCACAATGGCGTCGCCAGTCTTGAGGCCACGTTTTTGAAAAGCTACCGCACATTTTACAGATCTTTCTAGAACTGATGCATACGTTTCTGATTGGCCTGTTGTTGCGTCGATCTGTAGAGTAAGAGTAAGTAAAGAGATACGATCAGCTATACTCAGTCACGATCAAGATATTTTTCTATCTAGTAATCGGAAAAAGGAAAAACGTCACAAGTGAACTAGCCTTAAAGAGAAAACAGGTTATAAGGAAAATAAGGGAAAGAAAGGGTAAAGAAAGAGGTTCCAATAGCTTACATGTGAAGTTATTATTGATATCCATCTTCTATAGTAAAAAAAAATAACTTACTTGACTTCAATAATATGTGGTGTGGTGAATACACTAAACTTTAACAAGGATATTTTCTTGTTTCATACTTTTTAGAGTGTTATTTTTGTCATTAGTCGGGTTTTAGAACATTTTTTTTTTTAAATATTTTCCTTGATATACTATAAGTACTTATATTTCTTACCTGCATAACAAAATCGGGAGCATCTTTCAAGCTTTGCAGAATAAGTTTTCCTATATGAAATCTGTCCGTAGGTATTCCCGTTTCGGCAACCACTCTGGACGCCAATTCACTCATGAACCAATGAACTGAATCAAATGCATTGCACGACATTTTTAAATTCAATAAAATAATTATAATAAACTGATATTAATTAAAAACACGAACAACTTGTAGAGATATCATTTGAAATGTAATGCTAAAGATAAAAATGTTAGTTTAAATCAGCGACGCGTTTTTATATAGATGCGTCATGCATAACGTGACCATTTATGTTTTTTGTCAGAGCGGGACATCTGCGGAATTAAGTAATAAAAAAGTTAGGTATTAGTGTTGTACAAGTTTTTTTAATATAGAACATAGAATAACTCAAAATAATCAAAGTAAATAAGTAGTGACGTGAATTCTAGTTTGTATTTTTATATTTATCGACTGAACAAATTTGTTTCAAAATATCATTTCGAGCAAGAAAAATACATTTTAAATTATTGTTTCGTGTGTTTGCAAAAGCGGGACAATTTCAGCCTCGCGGGGGACACCGGGACAGACTGCCTGAAAGCGGGACTGTCCCGCCCAAAGCGGGACGTTAGTCATGCACTAACATCTGCATTATCATAAGGCTCTTAAAATAGAATATGTATATTAGGTAGAACTCTAGTCTGGCTATGCACGGCTTAAAACGCGTTTTGATTATATTTTTTTAGGAGGAATAAGACGAAAGACATGGACATTGCACAAATAGAAAGAAATTAGGAAAACTTTGGCCCAAAAGAGGGTCAAAATAGGGTAAAAATACCGCTTTCTAAAATTTTACCGTAATTTAGTGTTTGAGCTCAATGTTGATAGGTCAGTCAGGACGTTAGTAACTTATCTATTATAATAGCAGCCATTTTGTAATGGAGGTGGCTATGGAAAATTAGAATCGTGATTTTTCGATGAAAAACACCACATTTTACACCCCAAAAGTATCCGACATCGATTCTAGTATAGGTCTTCTCGTCACTTATACAGATAACTGATTATCATGCAAAATAAAAAATGAAACAAAAGTAAAGAATATACATTTTTTAACTAAACGTATCGCAGCATCGCGCCATTGTTTGATGTGTTACTAAACAGAATGTTGGTAATTATCTCCTTTTTACGTGGCCATGACAGCGGGCGTGGAACGCTTCTACTGTTTATTGTATATCTTTTGCTCTAATCTTAATATTATAGACTAGTAGCTCCCCGCGGTTTCACCCGCTTAGTTCCCGTTCCCGTGGGATTACGGGGATAAAATATAGCCTATGTCACGCACTGATAAAATAGCTTTCCATTAGTGAAAGAATTTTTGAAATCGGTCCAGTAGCTTCGGAGCCTATTCATTACAAACAAACAAACAAATCTTTCCTCTTTATAATATTAGTATAGATTAGTATAGACAATTATTAACTTTTATTGGTAGGTTAACAAATAGATATATAACTGATACAAATTAATTATTATAAACCTTTTATTAACTTGTACAAGAGTCGTAAACTTATTTATCTAATTTATAGATACTTATTCATATAATCTAGACATTCAGTGTATCGCAGACAATACAACCATAAAATAATCTTATAATACACTAGCTGCACCCCGTGGTTTAACCCGCGTGAATCCCAATCCCATGGGAATTTCAGAATAAAAAGTATCCTATGTGTTATTCCTAGTTATAAGGAACATCTGTACCAAATTTAATCTAAATCGATAGAGTAGTTTTTGCGTGAAAGTGGAACAAACATCCAAACTCACAAACATACAAACATTTGCATTTATAATATTATATAATATAGTCCTCCTTATCGATTTCGACGACGGCGACCCCTTTAAGCTATATTGATTGATAGATAGAAAATTTTAAATATAGTATATTATTGTTATAAATTAACTAGCAGCGCCCCGCGGCTTCACCCGCGTAGTTCCCGTTCCCGTGGGAATTTTGGGATAAAAAGTATCCTATGTGTTATTCTGATGTATAAGCTATATTGTGGTAAAGTTTCATTCAAATCCATTCAGTAGTTTTTACGTGAAAGAGTAACAAACATCCATACATCCATACTTACAAACTTTCGCCTTTATAATAGTAGTAGGATTATTTTGGTCTCTTTGATGAGCTCTTATATGGCTCGCTAGGCCGAACTTTGTCTTAAATACCAATAATATTAGTAAGAGTAGGATACAAGGATATCTTAAGTAACTGATTTATCAACGCAGAACTCGGAAGGCAGAAGCCAAACTACTTACTAGGGATTAAGCAACGAAACGGGTCTAAAATATATTATACCAGCTGTGCCCCGCGGTTTTAACCGCATGGAACCTTATCCCATGGGAATTTTGGGATAAAAAGTATCTTATGTATTATTTCTGAGGAGAGGAACATCTGTACCAAATTTCATTAAAATCCATTCAGTAGCTTTTGCGTGAAAGAGGAACAAACATCCACACATCTAAACATCCACACTCTCAAACATTCGGCTTTATAAAATTCAAAAGTCAATCATATATTCAGTTAAGGCCTCAATGAGGCACTTATGAACGTCAAAATTTAATCTACCACCGATTCGGAATTACATCAGCCGAGAAGAATCGGCAAGAAACTCGTGTTGGTATTTGTTTTTAAAAAAATAAAATACAAACGGTACCTTAAAACTTTTATTAGTAGGATATATTCTATTAGTAGGATATTCCAAAATATATAATAGTTATCCAACATAATAAGTAAGTAAATAAAGTAGGTTACACAATACAGAAGCAAACACAAGACGTTTCCTTATTAATTATTCATTATCCAAGACACAGTTTTGTCATTTGTATTATTTTTCGTTAAATAATTCAGTAATCGAGCCCTTTGGTGACGGTGAACATTAAATTACCGGTAATTCAAAGAGAAGCTTCCAACTATCATTTGACGTTTAATAATAAAACGCTGATAAATATTTTAAGTGTTGGCCGAGTCTCGAACATGCCTACTTAATAAGGCATAAGACACAGTGGTGTAAATTGCTATTTTTTTTTTAAAGGCCGTTTTAATGTAAAATAATTTTAGGTGTTTATCGATGTATTGCATTATTTTTAAATACAAACTAGCTAAGCGGTTTAGCTACGTTTTTATTTCGTAAGTATTTTTATTATTGTACAAGATGCATTGGCGTTCCGTACCTATTGTATGTTTGATTCTGTAAAATCCATTGGTCAAGAATCATCCTGAGATTTATGTGATTTGCGACTACAAAAAGTTGCAATAAAACATACGATTACTTATACACAATCCTATGGGAATTTCGGAATTAAAAGTATCCTATGTGTTATTCCTAGTTGTAAGGAACATCTGTACTAAATTTAATCAAAATCGATACAGTAGTTTTTGCGTGAAAGTGGAACAAAAATCCAAACTCACAAACATACAAACTTTCGCATTTATAATATTAGTAGGATTTGGTCAAGGAAAAAAAATCCCATGGCATTGTGTATAAGTAATCGTATGTTTTATTGTAACTTTTTGTAGTCACAAATCCTAACAATAGATGGCACTGTTACTTAATTTTTTAACACACGATGGTTAATTGTGCTCAAATTGTATGATACTACGAGCTACGCTTTCTTACGGGAGCGGGTACTTACTACGCGGGTAAAACCACGGCTTCTGCTAGTAAATTCATAAAATCTTCTCTCACGCACACAAGATACATTTTAATTACAAGACACTAGATAGCCCTACAAATTGCAGTCACTTTAAACCCAATACACTTAGTGACTATTAACTACTAGCAGCGCCCCGCGGTTTTACCCGCGTAGTACCCGCTCCCGTGAGAATGCGTAGCTCGTAGTATTATACAATCTCGGCACAATTCACCATCGTGTGTTAAAAAATTAAGTAACAGCACCACCTATTGGTAGGATTTGTGACTGAAAAAAGTTACAATAAAACGTACGATTACTTATACACAATACCATGGGAATTCCGGGATAAAAACGTTAAAACTAGTTATAAGGAACATCTGTACCAAATTTAATCAAAATCGATACAGTAGTTTTTACTTGAAAGTGGAACAAACATCCAAACTCACAAACATCCAAACATACAAACTTTCGCATTTATAATATTAGTAGGATTCTTGGCTATATCAATATGAATGCTTCCTAACTATAAATATAGACCTTGAGTGATTACTTTATGGTATAACTATGTATACAGTGTATATAATACTAGGTATGTATGTATTGCAAGTCATCAACTGCAAGGGACAGTCGACAGGCAGTCATCTCCGTATACAGTCCAGTTATCATCGAGATAAACAGTTAATAGGTCAGTAGCTTATTGTTTTTAAAATAATAGTTCATTTTATTGCATAAATAGAAGTATTGGTTCATTTATTAAATAGAATTATTCTTTATTGTGTTGAGAATAAGTATTAGTTTGGTTTCTAAGTAATTTTTTAAATGTAAACTTGGATAAAATATCCTTGCGTGAGTTAAATTGTGACATACAGGTAATTGTGTATTATATTTTATAAGTTAAAATAAAAGTTTTTTCAACACACTTGCTCATAAAGGGGCTCTTATTTGTGCAAAAACAGTTGAATAATGACACGTTTTATTCACTAGTGAGTTATAGATTGTTTTTTTTAATTGCTTTCATTTTAAAAAAGTTTCGATACCAAAAAATTGTGCCCATACATTTTAAAAACAAACTTCAACTATGTTTCCTTACTTTTGGCAGGTCTATGGTGGATTCCATTCATTCATTCATTCGATTTTTTTTTAATAAGTATATTCTTTACGCTTTGGCCGATCACCATTGTTGTGTTGGATGCGCGCGAATAGAAAAACTGTTTATTTATTAGCGAAAAATGATAATTTCTTCGCAAATGTGTTGAAAAACGTTGTATAGTACACGCGTGTATTGATGATTTCTATCCTCGGCTATCTTCAGACCCTCGCCTGTCGGCTCGGGCCTCAATAGCGCCTCGGAAGTAATCACCAACTTACCTCGTATGATGATAAAATATATACTTAGCTAATTATTAATTACGCATGTATCAAATACTTATGATATATTAACTAACAAATAAGTATTATTGGGTCACAGTTTGTTTATCCGATTAAAAATAAGTAATCTAAGGAATTACTAAGTTTCAAAACATTATTAATTTTAAAGTTTAATTAAGTAAATTTAAGTCCAAGAAAAACCATTCTATGTGTTATTAGAGATTAGCAGCGCCCCGCAGTTTTACCCCCGTAGTTCCCGTTCCCGTGAGAATACGTGGATAAATATAGCCTATAAAATGGGCTATCTAACACCGAAAGAGTTTTTCAAATCAGACCAGTAGTTCCTGAGATTAGCGCGTTCAACCAAACAAACAATCAAACTCTTCAGCTTTATATATATTAGTATATAGATTAATGTGTTTTAGATAATTTTTCACAATTTTCCTACAAACCAGTAGGAACGGAGCTAACGCGGGCTAAACTATAGGGAAAAACTAGTATTGTACTTACCTAGAATAATCATAATTAACTAGATTATATTAAGTACCTAGCTTTAAGGGCTTATTCCAATCTGTCCGACAAGTAGTTCGATCATCTAACTACGTGGACAAAAATATTCCAAATAGTCCGACTATGAATTTTACGGTACACTCAAGTGGGAAAAAGATCCGCCCAGTATTCACATCATGGTACTTCACATACATATTAATACCTAATTACCTCCATACAAAGATATTACCGTGTTTCCTCTCTGGATAATGCCTCTAGAGCATTTTTTTTATAAAAGATGAGGCATTATTCAAGGACGATTCACGGCAATAACGTTTGTATAAAAACTGCTGCTCGACTCTTCTATTACAAATTAACTGTGCCCCACCGTTTCGCTCGCGTTATTCCCGTTCCCGTGGGAATTTCGGGATAAAAAGTATCCTATGTCCTTCTTCTGGTTCTTAGCCACATCCCTACCAATTTTCAGCCAAATCAGTTCAGCCGTGCTTGAGTTATAAATAGTGTAACTGACACAACTTTCTTTAAATATAAAGTATCTTTCCAGAACCATGCCCCAGCGGTCAGTTAACGACTCAGTCCATTGGTACATGAGTGAGGTGACGTCCAGGATCATAGCTCGAACGGGCATACCGAGTGACAGGTTCCATCTGGGGAAAATACTGCTGCAATGCATTAGGGATGATCCTGATTTGGTTTTACAGGTAAGTCCACATTGTTAGTCTTGTTTAAAGGTTGACGCTCATTACAGTCCGTATTATTACCACGATTATTTTGTACTAGCTGTGCCCCGCGGTTTCACCCGCGTGGTTCCCGTTCCCGTGGGAATACGGGGATAAAATATAACCTATGTTATTCAGGGTGAATGTAGCTTTCTAATGGTGAAAGAATTATTGAAATCGGTCCAGTAGTTTCGGAGCCTATTCATTACAAACAAACAAACAAATCTTTCCTCTTTATAATATTATTAGTATAGACAACTCATAGTTGTCCTATAGACCGCGGACCTCACTAACCTACCTATAGGCAATACCTAATTGATTTTTAATTAATATGTTCCCTCTTTTTTCCCGAAAAGAAGCTCACGACAAGACAATGTTGTCTTGTCGTGGGTTAAAGAACACCTATGCCAAGTTTCGTCAGAATCGGTTAAAAAATGTGTCCAGCCCGAAACTGAAATAAAAAGTGACACACACTACATAAGTACCTACATAGTCCACAAAGACGAAAACAAAATCGGCCTTTTAGACCTCCTATATTGTAGAAATGTATACGCTTTGCTCGCTTTGCTTGCTTATTGCATAATATCAGGCGAATTTGCCTATTCTGTTGTTTATTTATTACGTTCTTGATACTTTCATAGCGCCTTCAAATGGTCTGTTATCTTTATAAGAACGTACTCAATTATGCAGCTAATCAATAAGTAGTTTGATCGAAGTATGTAAATAGAAGTAGTAAGTAGCCGTTTTATTCAGTAAATAAGTAATGAGGGACTGAGCAAAATAAAGTTCTTTTGTATAAATTAAGTACAAAAGATTAGTCTAGGCCTATCTCAGAAGACACATAGTTTAGGAGAGTTGCTTTATATTTCCGTTAGAAGCACTACATAATCACTTACATAATTTCTACTCACTGTACTAATATCAAAAAACTACAGTGTTTCACAATTACCTAAGTACACTTATGTATAACGTATATATATATATATATATATATATCTTTTTTAAGTTAAAAATATTGAAATCTTTACTTTAGCTTGGATTTGAACCAAGTACTGCGTTGAATCTTCGTTCACTGCTTTTACTGAGCTATCGAGGTTCTTTGCCAAAAATGTAATGAAACTTCAGTATGACTTGCCATAAACTTACTAAGTATAGTTTAGTTAATCATTATTTAATGATGTACACAGATTTTGTTAATAAAATAATGACATGAAACCACAATGGCTACAAAATTTGTACGTCAATGTAATTTAAGTGGTACTCATCTATTGTTATAAGTGGATACATAATTATTAGCAAATAATAAATAATAATAATAATAAAGAAAAAAGTATTACATGGACGACACCCTCACGACCTAGAACAATCCCATATCGATACAATAGCTTCAAATAAATGGCTCAAAATAGGTAACTTATTCCCAGAAACAGAAGGCTTTATGATTGCAATACAAGACCAAATAATTAACACCAAAAACTACAGAAAACACATAATTAAAGATCCCACAATAGTTAATGATAAGTGTCGCCGATGTCACGCCCAACCGGAAACAATCCAACACATCACAGGAGCATGCATAACACTCACCCAAACAGACTACACTCACAGACACAACCAAGTAGCAAACATCATTCATCAAAAACTCGCACACAAACATAAACTCATACCAGACACAGACACACCCTATTACAAATACTCACCTGAAACCATACTAGAAAACACAAATTACAAACTGTACTACGACCGCGCCATCCTCACCGACAGAACAATACACTACAATAGACCAGACATAACCTTGCAAGATAAAATAAATAAAACCACTTACCTGATAGATATTGCAGTTCCAAATACACATAACATACAGAAAACTATTACCGAGAAAATTAGTAAATACGCTGAACTGAAAGAAGAGATCATTAGAATTTGGAAGCAAGATAAAGTATATATAGTACCAATAGTCTTATCCACAACTGGAATTATTCCTAAACAACTCCACAATAGTATTAAACTCCTAGGCCTACCAAATTCTCTATACATCACCCTCCAAAAAGCTGCTATACTCAATACCTGCCGTTTAGTGAGAAAGTTCATGTCACTAGATGATAACGACCAACTTCTTAATAATCCATAACACATCACACCCACGCCACATTTACTTGGCTAAGGCCCGTAATGTGGTGAATACCGGCCATTGGCCGAGAAATGCGAAAGCTAAACAAAAAAATAATAATAATAAATCTTTATTTCAGTCCAGTTTACAATGAGTATCTAATTAACAGTGACTGCCTCACTAGGCAATGCCTGTATCGAGGCGGTCAATACAAAAAAAAAACATTAACAATTTTAGGACTTAAAATAATTAAAATTAAAACAAAATTGAGCAAAAGAAATAAAAAGAAAGTAACATAAAACAAAATTATTATTCTAGGAGATCAGTTACAAATGTGTGTGTGTGTGTGTGTGTGTGTGTGTGTGTGTGTGTGTGTGTGTGTGTGTGTGTGTGTGCGCGTGCGTGCGTGCGTGCGTGTGTGCGTGCGTGCGTGCTTGCGTGCGTGAGTACGTAAACGTAATTAAGAGAAACCCTTACATAGAAGTTCTGTCTCGTGGTAATTTAGATCGGATAAAAAGATTTTTACCTTTTCACGGGCTTCGTGTACAGAAAGGTGTCTTAAATCACACATGTTGGCTATTTTGTTATATATTAGGGGAAAGAGGTATATTTGAGAATGTTTAGCAAAGGAAGATTTAATTGTTGGGGTAGGTATCTTAAAAACTCTCTGATTAATCATATTGTTGTAATTATTTGAATTTAATACATCTTTGTGCGTTTTTGTGATTGCATTAATTATATATAATTGACGTATGGTGTGCACTCCAGCAATTTTATAGAGTTCTGAAGTTGGGAAACGGATTGGTTTTTTGTACATGACTTTAATTATTGCCCTCTGAGCCCTTTCCAGTATTATTAAATTTGTTTTTACAGCTCCACCCCAGACATTTATGCAATAGGTTAGTACGGATTGACAAAGGGTAATGTATATTGTGTGTAGAAGACGTGTGTCTGCGACGTCTCTAATTTGCCTTATTACATAGATCAGTTTTCTAGCTCTAGCAGATATGGCCAGAATGTGGTCCTTAAAGGTTAATTTGTGGTCTATTATTACTCCTAAGTACTTAATTGATTGTGATCTGGTTATCCCGGGACAGCTACAGTTGGTATTGGAACTTGGGTGCTCTGGAAGACATGTGTGAAGTGTAATATTATTAATAGTAGATGGTGAAGTTGCACTAGTTTTATGGAAACATAAGAATTTACTTTTGTCAGGGTTTAGTGTAAGTAAGTTAGTTCTGAACCACTTAGCTAATATTGACATGCCTTCTTCAGCATTTCTAAGGCATTCACTCCAGTTCGCTCCGTTGAAAACTATTGCTGTATCATCCGCATAACAAATAGTGGTGGCGTTTGCAATAGGTAGTTCTGGTAATTCGTTTAAGTAAAGGCTAAAAAGGGTTGGGCCAAGTACACTCCCTTGCGGTACACCGAAGGATAGGTCAGTCATATCACTAAGCAGAGAATCGATTTTTAGGCATTGTTTTCGTTCTGTCAGGTAACTATGGAACCAGTTTAAGGCAATACCTCTTATTCCAACGCATTCTAGTCTCTTTAATAATATTGTAATGGATACGGTATCGAAAGCTTTGGCCAAATCAACAAACACTCCAATACATGCGTGGCCATTATCTAGATGTTTAGTAATGTTATTTGTTAGCAAAGTTACTGCGTCTTCCGTGGATTTATTTTGCCTAAACCCAAATTGTCTATCGGATAAAATTTTATTATCTTCCAGGTATTTTACAAGACGTTTGTTAACTACTCTCTCCAGGATTTTGGAAAAAATATTTAACAATGATATTGGCCTGTAGTTATTTAAAGAGTTAGTCTCTCCTCCTTTGTGAATCGGAACTACTACCGCATTTTTCCAAGCCTGTGGGACGGTACCTGAGAGCAAGCTCATGTTAATAATGTCTGTCAGCGGAACTACTATATGCAGCTTAACTATTTTTATAAGTAGATTGGTAACTCCGTCAAGTCCAGGAGCACTATGAACTTTAAGACTTGTAATTATGTCATCGACTTCTTTACAGTCTGTTGGATGAAAAAAGAATGAATTACTTGGAGTTGTAGAAGTATCTATTTTAAGTGCTAATTCCATTTGAGTTGTCTTTAATTCTTTTAAAATTTTGTCAGCATAATCAAGGCCCACGGATGCAAGGGATTTGTTACATAGATTTAGAGCTACTTGCGGGTTACTGTTTTGGTGTATTAATTCTGATGCGTTTGATGTGGACTTGGATTTTCGATACGTTATTTGATTAATTGTTTTCCATAACTCTTTTGGTTGTTTTTTATATTTTTCTAGCAAGGTTTTATCATATTGACTTCTAAGTTTGCGAATTAGATTTTGGTAAAAGTTTCTGTATCTTGTGTAAATTATTGATGGGAGTTCAGTTTTGGACTTATTTCGAGCCTCTAAATGGAGTTTATCTCGAACACGCGAGCATTTGATTAGACCCAGAGACATCCAAGGTTTTATTATGACTTTGGATCGACTTGTTATTATTGATTTGGAATGTGACTCAATAATATTTTTAATTAAACTAACAAAAGTGTCTGTTTGTTTGCTAATGTCTGTTATATCGTTAATCTTAACCCAGTTTATATTACTAATTTCCTCTACAATTGAATCATATTTAATTTTGAGTTTAAATCTTGGGAGTCTAGTTGTGCACAAATTTTGGTTGGATAATCCTGTTATAATTAAATTATGATCAGTTATACTAGAGTTACAGACAATTGTTTCTATTTGTACGTCACCTTTGTAGAATACATGATCTATACAATTGTCGTATCTTGTTGGTTTATCAACAGCAGGTATTAGACCAAGTTCAGCCATACAACAGAGATATGACGATGTTTCTATACTGTCCGTTGAGTTAATATTTATATTGATATCTCCAGTGAATATCGTACATGATTTTGAGAATAAGGTGCTTGCTGTATCGTAAAAAGAATTAATAAAATGTTCTGTGTTTTTGTGAGAGGGTGATCGATACACTCCTATAATTGTTAATAAATTTGGAATCCTGACTGTTAAGCAGTCAGCATCTCTGATGTTTGGTTCCTGAACCTCTGTTGACCAAGAATCTTTAACATATATGACGACACCGCTAGCTCTATTGAAGTAGGTTGTTGTGTGAAAAACTCTATATCCGTCAATTTGTGGTAAGTTTGAATGTTCGTTAAGCCAACACTCTGTCAAAATAATTGCATCAAGTTCTAATTGCAATCTGTTTATTATAATTAGTAGACTATTGAAATTGCGGTGTATACTTCGTATGTTTAACGTAAATATTTTAAATTGATGATTGCGCATAAATCGATTACAATGTTCAATTACATCTATAGAATGGCAATTTACTAAGTACGAATTATCTATATCCTGAGAAATGTCAAATGACGTCATTGTTAAAAATATAAAAGTAGTATAAGTTTAAAGGTAATTTGTATTTGAAAATTGCCATTCTTGTGTTAATGCAGTATAATAAAAATATTGTTTTTGTGACATTAGTAATGAACATTATATGCTTATTTGATATTTTTTGTTGAACCCTTAAGTTAGTGTTGCAAATTTTTACGAGGAGTGTCAGATTATCTACAAATGGGCAATCGCAGTTACAAACAGTTATAGTTGTAGTACGAGTTTTGTCGGCTGATTGTGGATATGAGATTTTGTAAATAATTATATTTTGTTTTTTCATTATAATATTTAAATACATGTGGTAGTAATTATAATTATAGGAACTATAGTAATAATATGTTTTGAACACTATGACTAGTATAAATATGTAAATTATTATAGATGAGATCCTTAGTATATTATTTTGTGTAATAATTGTGTGTGATTGTGCATGTATTTGTGTAAATAGAGTAATGTGTAAATTGTTTGTGTCTAGGCAATTTGTGTTTTTATTTGTGTTTGGTAATGTGTGTAAGTAGTGGTAAGATAAACAAAACGAAGTTATAACTAAAATTATAAAAGAGAATATAAAATTGTTTAACATTAATAATAAAAAATCTGAACAGGTTGATAGCTGGGTGAAAAACTTATTTACTATCCTGAGATTGTGGTGCTTGGATCGTTCCAATATGCTTATCCAGATCTTCAAGGGAGTGTATTTGTATAGTAGGATAATTTCCACTGGTGCCGTTTTCACCTTTTTTAATATATATCGACCCATTACGTATCCAGCAGAAACGGTATCCGAAGTTTCTTGCTCTAAGCCTTGCCTCACGAAACAACAGCCGCTTTTCTTTTGTAACTCTTTCGTTAATATATATTTTTGAGTTAGTGGAGCTAACAATACCTTCAGAGGTCAAATTTTTCCTGTATTTCGCTGCAGTGAGGAACTCGTCTCTCTTTATTTTTCTTGTAAGCTTTACTATTATTGGGCGATGTCGTACTGGTGTGTCGTTATCAGATTGCATTATATTGTTTTTGGGTCCCGCTCGCATGACGTCATCGATGTCAGTTTCCTGGATGTTGAGACTCAGTTTCTGGGATACTGTAAGGACTACATGGGCCAGTGATTCGTTGTTTACTTCAGGCACTCCACATATTTCTATTTCATTCTTTATGGCAGATTGCTCCAATGTACATACCGTTCTTTGTAGCTGTGATATAGTTAGTTTAAGGTTCCCTATTTCTTTATCTTTTTCTTCCAGTATGTGTTTGAAATCAATGAAGTGTTGCGTTAGAGAGGGGGATAAGTTATCAAGTTGACATTTTAGTTCTTTCATGTCTTCTCTTAGTAAACTGATGTCTGAGTTTTGTAGTTTTAAATCCTTAACTTCCTGTCTTAAAGCACGCATTTCTTGCATTAGTTCGGAGAAGGAGACGTCGTAACATGGGGAAGACCTTCCTTCCGGGCCCCGTACTGCGTTAATATTGTTAAAAGGCTCATTGGTTTCAATTTGTGGTCTGATAGGGGTGTTCGCATTTCCTATCTTCGGCATAGAACAGACACATTTAGGGCACAGCCAAGTTTGTTTGAATTGGTGTGTGTATTTTTGAAACACTTCTTGTGTTATATTAATGCATTGTAAATCATATACATCACTACATTTTGAACAATCCATAAAAAGTGAGTTTTTAATAGATTTATTGCATGCTCTACAGTTCGCGGGCATCTTTTGTTTACTTCTTGTTGCATACATTGGTAAATCAGCCGTTGGCGCGCAGCGCTGTGTCCGTGCGTGTCGTAGAATGAGATGCAAAGTAGTACCTGCTCTGTCGCACCGCTCGCAGCTCGCAGCGCTGTGCCGATCGCTCCCGATGTAGAGCGAGAGTTCACGAAGTACAGTGGTCGGTAGCGAACGCGCCGCGCTCGCGGTGATGCGTGATTTGTCGTTATGATTATTTTAAAATTCACTTTACTATTTTCACTAATAACTCCGATATTTGAATGTTTATGACTGTGGATTTTTGTATGCACTTTAGGAAGAGTTTGGGGAACAGAAATTTAGTATAGTAACTGTATTAAACTAACTTTTAACTAGGTTTACAGAATATTTTATTCGTAGTTACTCAGCGCGGGTACGTCCTATTCGAGTGTCAGGCCCTACTAAATATCTACTTATATAGAAGAATACAGTTGTATAGGAGTCCTAGCTGTGCCCCGCGGTTTCACACGCGTAGTTCCCGTGGGAAATTCCGGATGAAAAATAGATGTTGGCCGATTCTCAGACCTACTGAATATGCTCACAAAATTTCATGAGAATCGGTCAAGCCGTTTCGGAGGAATACGGGAACGAACATTGTGACACGATATTTTTTATAGGAGTATAACTAAGATACATAATAATATCGTAGTTTTAAAAGTAATTGGATAAAATACTGCATAAATATTCCTTTCTCTGCATCTGGGCAGAGAATCAGTCTCTAAATTATTAAGCTGTGATAATGCTACTCAAATGTGTTTTAATATCAGAATTATGGCCGTTTTTTTGGCATTTGTTGTCATTTTGGTATTCTCTTAGTGACAACTATTCCGCTGACTCAATACTTAGCTCCATAAAACTTAGATGGTTGTCATGGAAACAGTATTCTGACGTTTATTTGTCAATTTTTTTATATGCAACAAAGACCACCGAGACACCATAGCCATATGAATAAATGTTATCAGAATACCAAATTTCTGACACTCTCGTTATGGTGCCACAATATCACCATATTGTCTGATCAATAATGTCAAATTGCAGACTTAGGCCCCTGCTTTAGAACGAATAAAACGATAGTAAAAACTTAGTTAGTCTTATGTAAATGTTGCTTATAAAACTATTTTCTTTAAAAAATCTGCATCATCCCAATAATTTAAAAGACCAACCATCCAAATTACGTGAATGTGTTTTTTTCAACCACCCTTAAAAAAAGAGGTGGTTCCCCCTGGTTGCAATTTTTAAGTTTGGAACCTCAACATTTTGGCATTTCGGAATCGATATTTTTTTATTTTTTAGCGTAGATTTAATTAAGTACTTTCTATTGGTCACATTCGCCCAAAAATGTTTTGAAGTCAGTTGCACATTTATAATCAAGTAAGTTACAGTTTTTGTAAAAGTATGTTCTAATTTCCAGACAGACGGATCCACAGGCGAGTCAGAGACCAACAGTTCTATATTACGTCGTTCAGTTAGATGCGCGACTAGTTTCAAGAGCTTAGGTCTTCAGCGCGGTGACGTCATGGTGTTGATGGCTCCGAACCATCTAGATTTGACTATACCGTTCTATGCTGCACTGTTTCTTGGCATTGGCGTGGCTGCTATTGACAGGACTTTGGCTTTGGGTAAGTTTCTTTGACCCTCTTAGTCCTCAAAAATCTTACCAACAAATATCATAGCAACTACCTTAGGCCTCATTTACGGAGACGCGGGCGTTAAATTCAGACATATGGCATTGTATGAGCGTATTTATGAAGAAGCAATTTTACACGCCTTTGTTTGAAATTGAGCGTCTGTTGTGGCGAGACAGTCTCCATAAACTGGTTACTTGCGGGGGCATACAACTGCTATTTTTAGTATATGAAAGGAAAAGAGTTGATAGCTTTGAAACGGCTGAACCGATTTTGATAAGGCATGGCATTACTACAACTATACATTTGACCGTCGAATTAAAAATGAATAAAACCACAGATACACGGAAATTCAACCGCCGGGGATCCAGCCACACGAAAAAAATCCCTGCTTTGTGATATAAACACAAAAAATCATGATCATTAACTAAAGTACTGTTTTAGGTGAACTAAAATCAACATTCTCCGTCTCCAGGCCCAAAATAATCTTCTGTCAGAGTGAGAAAGCGTCCGATATCCAAATAGCTTTGAACGATATCGAACTGAACGCTGAAATTGTAACGTTTGATAAAGGAGATTATCTTCTTAACAGTTTTAAGGAGTTCCTAGATAAATACAGCGAGGAAGATGTGAATGTTGATGAGTTTGAGTAAGTTATTTTACTTTATGACTCATCCAATAACTATAGTATAAATAAAAATAAAGATAAATTAATTTTATGTCATGTTAAGCAGTGTCTCAATTGTTAATTTCTTTTCTTTTTATTTTATTTAAATAGATCATTTATTAAAATCAAACATAAACTTTGTTATTTACGGAAGTGCAGGATACTCTGGCACAAGTATATGTTTACTTAAAAGAGTATCCTAATTGCAATTTATGTAATGTGTTTTGATGAAATAAATGGTTTTGTATTTTTGTATTGTATAGTGAAATGACACATATTTCTGGAACTAAGTACTAGTTTATGACGAGACTCAGCCTTCAACTGAGTATATTCCTACACAAAGTTTGTCAATGAGTTTGTGACTCTTGCTGAGTTGCCGATTTCTATGGATGGTAGTGACCCTGATTTTTTGACTTAATTTTTTGATTTTTTGATGAAAAAATCAATTGCCAATCTTATTCGGTTATTTTCAGTTGTGTTCAAAAGGGATTAAGTATATGAAAAATCTTTTCAGAGCTAATTTGATGTAATCTTAAAACTTCTTTTTGGATAATATGATATTCAGCAAACGTATAATCACTATCTTTTTTAGGGCAGAAGATTTCGATCCAGAAGAAACTATAGCATTCCTGATAGCCACGAGTGGAACAACTGGTCTGCCGAAAGCAGCGGCTACATCTCACAAGAATATCTGTATTACTGCACCATACTTGTGGTTAGTATGTAACTGTGTATATAGTAAATAGGCTTTGTTTAACTTGTACTCCTATACTCCTACTCCTGCCTGATTCATTATGGAATCTATGTTTATTAAGAATTGGGACTAGTACTATCAATATCTGGTCTATAATAATGATGTCTTTCTGTGCTCTGTAAAAACTGTACTAACTGTACAGTCAGCACTTAAAAACACTATTTAAATTTTGATCAATCTGTCTGTGAAAACCCAAGAGCATGGTACGGTTATAAATGAGTCTTGAAGTGAGATCAATGCTTGCTAAACAAAAATTCAACTGAATAAATCGATTTTGGCGAGATCTTAATTCGGTGACTTTATTTAGCATAACTAGGACGCTTTTAACACTCACTCATGTAATAAGTATGTATTTATGAAACAGATAAAACAGAACGGTTTTCTTTTTATTTCCACACTACCAGGTCACGATTCAGACAGTTTCCAAGACCAACACACTTGGCGTTGCTTGGAGCGCCATTACAATGGCTGACAGCTATCATGAACTTCGTGATTTCACCGTTACTAAGATACCCACGACTACAGTCTACTCTGCCGTTGACTCAAGAACATATTTACGATTTGATCAATACTTATAAGGTAAGAATTTATATTTTTAGAAATACAGCACTTGATAAGGTTAGAAGTGGTGAAACAAAATAATCACCACTGATCAGATTGTCCCTTTGCTCGACCTTGTTGAAAACAATCTCTGTTTTAATGTCAACGAAGGGTATACGTAATTCTAAATCCATTATGGCGGAATACCAAAGATGGCGTTCTATTTTTTTTATCTACGGACTCCCATGATATGCACGACTTATTAATTAAAAGCTTATTTAAAAATATTTTTGTTTTTTATAATTTTAAAATGTTTTTTAGCCATCATGGGTGATTTTGAGTCCAACCCTATTAACAACGCTGATAAAGCCTGAAATACGAGACCAGTGTGACTTTACATGCTTCGATCAAATCTTGCTCGGAGGAAGCGCCGTGCCTGAAACTATCATTGACGAAATCAAGGTAATATTGCTTGCTGTTCTATTTTTTCTAACAAAATAAGACCTTATTATCCGCCTTTGCCTTGATGTAACTTTATACTCGTGTGTGCCGTTATATTGATGTAACTCTGTCCATCTGTAGAATCATATCTTCAAAACTAATGAACCTCTTTTGTTTTGGACCAAAAACGACGCTGTTCTCAGATGTAGAACATTATAGTTAATCAAAATTTTCTCTCTTTCACACATTCGTAATTATTCATTTGAAGGAAAGAGAAAAAACGTAGAACAACTTTACCGTCATTATTCCTCGTTTACATAACATGTCATAACATTGCAGGCTATAACCCCAAATACAGAGGTTCACAACATTTACGGTATGAGTGAGCTGACCAACTTGGGTTTCCAGTCAGACAACTCACCGCCCGCGTCCTGTGGAAAACGGATTGGATGTTTTGAGTATAGGGTAAGTGGATCATTTGTGTTGCAGTATATATATACATATATCGTCCTCCTTGACGTGTCCGTCAACGGCGAGCCTCGGCTTAATGAGCTCAATCGTGTGCTCTAATGTGGCTTGCAAAGCCAAACTTTGTCATGAATGACCTATTGCACGGCGCACAGTACAACTGGCCTTCAACGTTGTAGGTGTAGGCATAGGTAGGCTTCGGGCGAGTCTTTCTTATAAGGCGTTTCGCGTTGCAGTATAGACAAGTAACAAACAGGATGAAACACCCATTCTCCTTTTTATTTAGAGGGGTGGCCTCTAAATAAAAAGGGGGATTGTATAAATAAGTAGGTAACAAGGGGATGGGTAGACAGGGGCACACATCCCTCTTTTTTATTTGGAAGGCTGGGGTTTCATAAATAAAACCCACGGTAAACGAAATAGGGTTATCATTAAGTAGATTTAACTACCGCTAACGACATTTCCCCGACCAATACAACGCTTTAGCCCTCAAGAGTCTTAAATTGGTAAAGCCACAAAAAATACGGCAATTGAACTGAAGTTTAATATTTCTAGAATCCATTATTCAAAATTGTAATTTAATTTCAGTTAATAAACCTCGATACGAATGAAGATATTGAGGAACCGAACGTCCCCGGCGAACTTTGGATGAGAGGTCCTGGATTATTTATGGTAAGTATACATAACTACAAACCTATTTCGTTTTTACTAAACTATTTCTATTATAGAGAATGCCATTGGCTAGTTCCAAGAATTTGATCCTTTTAACCACACTTTTACGAATAGTGAATGGTGCTTATGAATAGCGACATGCTACGAAAAGTGGATGCGGCTATTTATAGCAAGCGACGCTACGAATTGCGACCGGTGCTACGAATAAAGTCACCAGGAATTTGTAGCAAGTTTTGCAATTCGTAGCATCCACTATTCGTAGTATAATTTGCTATTCGTAGCACTTTATGCTATTTGTAGCAAAATTCACTATTTTTTTTGGTAGCATTAGTCACTATTCGTATCAATTTCCGCGATTCGTAGCATCCACTTTCTTAAGCGGACGCTCTTCCGTTTCGTGTGTTTTAACAACCACATTCCTTTTAAACAGGGATATTACAACAACCCAGAAGCAACAGAGGAAACATTCGCAGAAGGACGGTGGTTCAAAACAGGAGACATGTTTTACAGAGATGAAAATTTCAACTACTTCTTCGTTGAGAGGATCAAACTGCTTCTGAAGTATAAGAGTTACCAGGTAAAGTTATCATACTAATAAAATCTGTAACGTTACGTTACACGCGAATGCTCCCGATGAAGGAAAACCTTTATGCTCAGGTGAATGCACAGAATTTAATTAAAATTGGTACAAATATAGTTTGTTCGTACGATAAGACATGGGATACTTTTTGTCCTGGAACTACCAAAGCAGGGAATCTCTTGTGCTCTTGACCGAACTTGTTCTGTTCTTCTTCTTCGCGTGTCGACTCATATTTTTGAGGATCAGAACTCGGCCACCGATATAGCGCAATCAATGGCCTTGTAAAGGTCCTCGCGTGTGCAGGTGTAGGGACACGCACGGCAGGTTATTGGCCGCTGAGTTGTGGTGGAAGGATCGGCTAGTCTACTTGTTCTGTAAATCATGGTCAATTTAAGAGCGATACTATTGTCGATGTAACAAGTGAAACTCTCTCCATCCGCCCCTATCAAGGGGAGCCTCCTACACCTCCTTATACGACACGACATACACCGCTTTTTCAGAGAAATTCAAGTAGGAAATAAAACCATTTCAGATATCCCCAGTAGAGTTAGAGACAGTGATCCGTCAACACCCAGGAGTGATGGACGTGGCGGTGACAGGTATACCGGATGAAGAGTGCGGGGACCTGGCAGTGGCCTGCGTCGTACGGAGACCGGGGTCTGACGTCACTGCGGAGGAGATCAAGGATTTGGTTAAAGGTAGAGAGGATTTTTCTAGAAGAGAGAGATGGATAGAGGCAGAGAGAGTGGGAGAGAGAGAGTGAATGGGTGTTTTAGTTGACAAATTAAGATTGATGTAGCTAAGCTAAGGCGAAGAAACTAGCGGTATCTGTAAATTCGTTTTGGGGCAATGTGTTTGTGTGATCATGTGCATTACGTGTTTACGGGTTCGATTCCTGGCTATGAATATAAATAGTATTATATTTTCTTAAAAAAAAGTGTCTAGTCCAGTGTCTATATTTCCCTCATACTTTTAGCATTTTTATTCCTTTTGATATTATTAAGTTCTTTAAAAAATAAGTAATACTATTAAGTAAGTACTTTTTTGTGACAATAGGAAGCTTTTTTGTTACAGAATCATTATCTGATTCAAAGCAACTGCGAGGTGGTGTCATCTTCGTGCCAGCTTTACCGATGACAGCATCTACGAAGATACACAGGAGGAAGTTAAAGGAAATGGCTCTTTCTCTAGAAAGGGAATAGGCAGAATCACAATTAGTTTAATATTGGCTATGATTATTTAATATTATATAGAAAACTATGTAATTTTAAGTAAAATAATGTTATTATTGTTTGTTATAGTTATCATGGTTATTAGCACTCAAATTATTATAATTAACGGGATATTTATATTATTTATTTCGAGTTTCCAATATTTCGATGTTGTTGCAAGCGCCGCGCCGTAATCACGGATGAACTGGCGCATGCAACAGCGTCGAAATTTTCAAAGTAATTTGTAGTAACCAGCTACTTTAGTCTTTAAGGTAACTGTGATATGGACGAAGTAGTTATAACCTATTATAAATGGTAAGTATGTCTTTTCCATTCACGGGACTATTAAGGAGTCCCGGTCTTTTGGAAGGCTAGTATGGGGCCAAAGCCACCACACGGAAGCCCTTTGACATATTTAATCTTGCGTTAAGGATGCACAATCCGGCGAATATCCCTGTATAACACTATAAAATGCATCCAGGGACAGTCCCCGGTTCTGCTGGGACTATTGCAAATGTATGGAAAACTACGACTGGGCTAATATGTTATTATTAATAAGTATTTAACTAAGTTATATAAGTAGATACAAATATCTGTATAAAATAATAAATTATTCACATTCCTAGATTTCCTAGTGCATAAAAAACTCTAATTTTTTTATTTATTATTAGCCTATTGTGTCCCACTGCTGGGCAAAGGCCTCCCTTCCTTCCTTCCAGATAGCTCGGTCTTCAGCTTTGGTGGCCCAGTGTTTGTCGTGCGAATCGAGATCGTCACGCCACCTTCGTCTGGGGCGACCTCTTGGTCTTTTGGTAGTTGGTATCCAAGTTGAGGTGACCTTCGCCCAACGGTCGCAAGACATCCGGCACACGTGCCCCGCCCAGTCCCATTTAAAAAACTCTAATCCTAAAACTAAATAATAATTGCTAAATTTGAGCACTAAACATCACTTTATCATCTTCTCATAGCAATGGACCACAGACTAGATGACCTGTGTCTAGGGTACCAGAAACTACGCACACACATATTCATACACACCTTTTTATTTTGTTATCCCGGGGGAAATGCTTTGACACATCCCCGCACCGAAATAGCGGGGTATGTGGGACTCACCCTCCACCAAGATGGAGCGGTGGAGGTCCTACCCACTAAAACCCCCGAGGCCGGCGCAACGGTAAGCGGGCCGCACATCCGCTAAGCCGGCGGATATTCATACACACCTAAGTGCACATTGCGCATGACTCGACCATAGTTTAATTCAAATAAAAAGCATTTTAATAATATGTACCACTTACTTACTTATTATTAGTTTGATAAATGTAAGTATGTATTTTTAAGTTATTTAAATAATTTATATTAAAATAACACTGTTATAAACTAAAAATAAAACAATACAAATATAAATAAAACTTCTTTGTTCTTTTACGTTTTTTTTTATCACTCTTATCTAGTTGTCTCGTCACAACAATAAATTTATAAATAATTTGCTTTCTAGGTGAAGTAAGTCAAAAATATATATAAGTATGAGAATGTAATGTTTGTCCGTCTGCTTATGATCTAGAAAAGTTTATACTTGTAATGTGCTAAATCTGATTTGAAAACTTCTTTAGTTATTTTGGAATAGATATCTGTGCAAAAGGTCTAATATCTGCTAATTGGACTGATATTATATTCCTACTTTCTAGGTAAACATGTAAGTCCGTGGTAGAAATCCCCCTCGGGATCCTACGGCACCCCAATGTAACGCGGACGGAAGTCGCTGTGTTTTTAGTGGGCCCAGCTGGTTTTACGATATTTTTCAAGATAAAATAAGTCATTTAAATTAGACTGAATAAGAATAATTTAATGCTCAAAAAAACTGGTGTGGGTCCTCTTAATACAGGGTTATTGGTTAAGTCGACCTATTCCCGTTAAGGGCGTGTAGTTTACATCGTTTCTGACTGATTTCACCATGAAACACCCTACCCTAAACCTAGATAGAAAGAGATATTTCAATTTATTTGTTTTTATAAAAATCACCGGATCTTCGGCTATAAGCTTGGATATTTTCAAATGCGTGTGTCTTATTATTAATATTACTTGATTTTTACGTTTATAATAAGGTGCTTTGTGACCCCAATAACAATTATTGTACCTAAAATGAATAAATAAGTAGTTGTAGACGATTAAAACTTATAAAAAATAATATGCATCAGAAAGTTTATTTTTCGTTCAAGGATATCTAGAAAAAAATATATGGCACATGTTTGGCACTAATGCTTAAAAATATCTACATTTCATCAGCTATCCAACGAGGTATAACAACCTAGGGTTTTATCGAAATTTTGTACAAAACATTTAGTTTTATAGGCTACTGGGGAGGATAAATAAAACAATAGGTCAGCATACAGAGCAAGATACTAAACTTATTAAACTTTTAAGTTCTACACACACCATTTTTGAGTCTAAATTTCTTGTTCGACATGTCCGACCCTGCGTTGCACACATCCTTGCATTCTTTTGCGAAGACCAGTTTTCACTACACCAGTAGTTAATTTTGTTCTTATTTAATTGACCGCATTAATAATTCTGTCTCTCAGCACTTCAATTGATGAAATTGGATTGGGCTCACTATACACGAGACTCTTCATGTACCCCCACACATCAAAATCCATGGGGGTTAAGTCCGGACTTCCGACTGGCCAGGGTATAGGCCCACTTCGTCCAATCGATTTGCTTTGGCTGCCCTGCCCATTTCAGGACAAGTGTCAGAGAATGGATAAACACAAATCATCCAAACAAATGGATTGGACGAAGTGGGCCTATACCCTGGCCAGTCGGAAGTCCGGACTTAACCCCCATGGATTTTGATGTGTGGGGGTACATGAAGAGTCTCGTGTATAGTGAGCCCAATCCAATTTCATCAATTGAAGTGCTGAGAGACAGAATTATTAATGCGGTCAATTAAATAAGAACAAAATTAACTACTGGTGTAGTGAAAACTGGTCTTCGCAAAAGAATGCAAGGATGTGTGCAACGCAGGGTCGGACATGTCGAACAAGAAATTTAGACTCAAAAATGGTGTGTGTAGAACTTAAAAGTTTAATAAGTTTAGTATCTTGCTCTGTATGCTGACCTATTGTTTTATTTATCCTCCCCAGTAGCCTATAAAACTAAATGTTTTGTACAAAATTTCGATAAAACCCTAGGTTGTTATACCTCGTTGGATAGCTGATGAAATGTAGATATTTTTAAGCATTAGTGCCAAACATGTGCCATATATTTTTTTCTAGATATCCTTGAACGAAAAATAAACTTTCTGATGCATATTATTTTTTATAAGTTTTAATCGTCTACAACTACTTATTTATTCATTTTAGGTACAATAATTGTTATTGGGGTCACAAAGCACCTTATTATAAACGATAAAATCAAGTAATATTAATAATAAGACACACGCATTTGAAAATATCCAAGCTTATAGCCGAAGATCCGGTGATTTTTATAAAAACAAATAAATTGAAATATCTCTTAAACGGTTAGGTTTAGGGTAGGGTGTTTCATGGTGAAATCAGTCGGAAACGATGTAAACTACACGCCCTTGACGGGAATAGGTCGACTTAACCAATAACCCTGTATTACTTATATCAACAGTTTTTCGCCATCACGGGCATGGAACTTGTCATAAGCATGTTTATAATTGCACTCTAAAATCATGAGGCATACATAATAACAAATTGTAAACAACAGATTAAGATCTTAATAAGATATACATGACAATCAGTCATATAAGTAAGTTCACACATAAATACGAGTATTTACTCCATTGTTTAACAACGAACGATTTCAAAGACACAGTACTATCATACGATTGTTGAGATAAAGTCGTGTTAAAAAGCCAAAAATTTCCATGAAAAACCTGTGAAAAGTAATAAAAAAAAACAAGGAGGTGACAACAATCAATTACTTAGAAATAAGTCTCGAGTCAGTGTTTGTCCAAATTCCGGATCAATTTCCTCCAAACTTCTTGGTCGATATTTAAATTTTCTACAAATTTCGATCACAATGTCGCAAAACGAGCTGTTGAGTGATGCAATAAACTGGCATATGAGCGAGTTGACTTCTCGGATAGTCGCCAAATCGGGCATCCCCAGTGACAGGTTCCATCTGGGCAAAATTATTCTTCAGAGTATGAAGGACAATCCTGATATGATATTGCAGGTTAATTTTATTTAAAATACTAGCTGCGCTCAGCAGTTTTATACACGTAAATCTCAATCCCCATGGAAAGTCCCAGAAATCCTTTGAACCTCTTGATCTTGAAGAAGAAATAACAAGCAACTCTTTGCATCGAAGTTTATGGTTTTACCTTACCTATCAGACCTTTTAGGATTTTGAAAAATGCATTGAAAACGCCTTAGCCGGGTCTTGAACCCTTGTCTAAAAGACCAGAACTTCAGAATTCAGAACTCAGAGCAGAACTTCAACTTCAGAAGCCAGAACAGAACGTTTACACTAGGCCAATTGTTGGGTGCCCCGGGGGCCCTCCCAATATCGGCTCACGGTGGTATGCAGATCTATGCATTTTCACCGCGTTAAAAAAAAGGCCAATTATTGGGACAATGCACTAAGCCTCTCCTATAAGTCAGTCCCAAAATACTTCGGCAATAGCTTGAAAGCAATCCAATAGTGGACTGCTCGTGGAATGTTCTTCATTTACAGGAGGTCATTAATTGCACAGACTCAGTTGAATGTCCCAAAGATTGGACTAGTTTAAATGGTCCATTATGAACCCATACGAAGAATAGCAATCACGAAATTACTACATGTTGTTTTTTTAGATTGACGGTACAACAGGCCAAGAAGAAACAATCGCGCAATGTCTAGAAAGATCCATAAGATGTGCAGTAGCTTTAACGAAAATGGGTCTGAAAAAGGATGATGTTATAGTGCTAATGGCTCCCAATCACTTGGATTTGGTGATACCAGTCTATGCAGCGTTGTTTCTTGGTGTTGCTGTAGCACCAGTGGATAGGGAATTGAAAGTTGGTAAGTATTTATACGTATGGTCAACCTAAGATAAAAGGTCGACAGAAAAAAGGTGCCTCCCTTGGTTGGCAATTTGTTGGCATTACCTTTTATCTGACGCTTACTGTACTAAAGTTGAAGAGTTTGTTTGTTAATAAACGCTAATCTCAGAAACTACTGGTTGAAAAATTCTTTTGATGTTAGCCCATTTATCGCGAAGGACGACTGTTTATAGCTGCGACTAGTAGAAGCATAGTCAACAGGGGTCAAAATGGTCAAAAAAATCATTGAGTACTTAGGTAGGTACTTATTTAAAAATATATTAATTGTGTAAAAATCTATTTCAGCTGAACTTCGTGACACATTTAAAGTTATTCAACCAAAGATAATCTTTTGCCAAAGTAAGAAAACTGCAGAAATAGAAACAGTTTTAAAATTAATTGATTCTGATGCGAAAATAATAAGTTTCGATGAAAGCGATTCAAGTGATACAAGATTTTGTTTCAAGGATTTTTTAAATATTACTAATGGGGATGATGTTCAGACTTTCGAGTAAGTAAACTTAATTTAATAAACGACGTAATATGACCTTCTTGGAGAAACTGAACTACAGAAATCCGCGACAGAAACACAACTACTTTTTCTTCTCGTGCCTGCCTACATGCTCAAGAATAAATAAAAAAAAAACCTTTTAAAAAATTTAAAAACAAGCTTTTATTGCATTGTCATGGGACTTGGCCGGTGTCTTGAATTTAGCGGGCAGCGGGGCGCTAGCGGAGCGGGAGCGCGAGCGGAGCGGGAGCGGGGAGATACTTTCCGTGTATTTCAATGGACCGGTTTTTGAATACAGCGGAGCGGCAGCGGGGCGGGAGCGGGCAATGAGCGCTTTGCGCAAAGAGCTCGCTTTGCGCTCATTTAGTGTTGTGAAAATTAATTTTGTGACGTGTCGACATGTCCTCCGACGTGATAGTACAAATAA
This sequence comes from Timandra comae, assembly GCA_958496195.1. Classification (NCBI taxonomy): domain Eukaryota; kingdom Metazoa; phylum Arthropoda; class Insecta; order Lepidoptera; family Geometridae; genus Timandra; species Timandra comae. Next base: position 6,648,086 of record OY292372.1, on the reverse strand, counting down.
TTATTTTAATTTTTTTTTATATTTTTTTTTTTGTTTATCATTATTTTTTTACGAACCTGTAATCTATACACCCTTATTTTGAAATTGCGATACCTTATCTCACAGCTAATGTAAACGACGGGTGACAATATAATGGTGAAGCTAGTTTTTTTCTTTTGCTTTTATTTAAAAAGTTATGATAAGTCAAAGATTTTCAAAATCCCGCCGAATTTTATTGTTATTCTACACCGAACGCTGCGCTACACAGCTGAGCGCGGTCATCGACCTGAGCCGTCACAGAATACTTGATAGCTAGTGTGCCGTCTGGTAATACGACATTTATTTGGTATTTTTTAAAGATAAGTAATCGACTATCATTTTTGATATTTTTGTTGGATATATGGATTCAGTTTCTGCTACAGATATTCTGATTTTAATAAGTCCCATATTTTAAAAATAGGGGTGTATATAGGTATAAAAGAAAGTCGTGTTAGTTACACTATTTATAACTCAAAAACGGCTGAGCTGATTTGCCTGAAATTTTTTGGGAAGGTAGCTAAGAACCAGGAGAAGGACATAGGATACTTTTTATCCTGAAATTCTCATGGGAACGGGAACTACGCGAGAGAAACCGCGGGGCACAACTAGTTTCCATTAAATGAAACAAGGAGTACGTACCCAGTTTTATACGTTGTTGGGCTTAATTGCCTTTGTTTCACATTAAAAATGTAAGAAAGAACAGCTTCATTCATTTCGCTCTTTAAAAATACTGATAGATTATAAGCGAACTCTCATATTTTATTTTTCTCATAGGCCAAACCGAGTGAACCTATCATACCGGATTAGTCTAGGATCTAAAAATAAAGTTTAAATCTAATAAAGTTAAGCACTCATTCTTGTATTGTCCTAGAAATTGTCGGGACATTGTCTTTGTTCTTCATAATTTCTATAAAATTCAGCTTTTATTTTCCTTGCCCTATAACAGAGATTCACTTCTTCTTTCGCTCACAAAAAATCAAATAAGTTTGAATCAAAAAGATGTTGTCGCTGTTGTTCAGACATTTCGTTCATCAATAAAACAATTTTTCTACTTCTTGTCAAGTCGGGTCGAAAATAAAGACAAATATCTGAATGTCCCAACACTACAGCGCTATAGCGCCGCGGGGGTTATTCCTGTCTGATCCACCTAATATTTTGCCATTCCGGTCTGATCCCCTACTCTCATTGAGAGGTAAGTACTTTCAAGAAAAAACATATTATTATGTAGTTTAATTCGATTGAAGTGTTTTATTCAATCATCACAGGAATTTCAATATGCAGTTTAGATTTAGTAAATTAATATTTCGAAGAAATATTTTTTTAAACATTTTTTCTGTGTTTATTTACTTTAAATGACATAGAATTTACTGTGTTGCTTGTTACTTTTTTCCTATAGGTTCGACCGAGACGTGAAGAACAGAATGAATGCGGGATGGATGAAATGGCGACAGGTCTCAGGAACAACTTGTGACCCACGAATGCCCTTTAAACTCAAGGCAAAAATTTATAAGACGGTCATCAGACCTGTCGCCATGTATGGGTCTGAATGTTGGGCTATGAAGAAGAAGGATGAACAAAGAATGCATGTTACAGAAATGAGGATGTTAAGATGGATGAGTGGGGTAACAAGGATGGACAAGATACGGAATGAGTATGTCAGAGGGAGTTTGAAAGTTGCGCCGATTGTAGAAAAAATAAGGAGTGCTAGATTGGGATGGTATGGGCATGTGATAAGGAGGCCAGAACACCATATTGCTAGGAAAACTATGGATCTGCGTGTAAAAGGAAACTTTGGAAGAGGGAGGCCAAAGAAGGGTTGGATGGAGTGTGTGAAAAAGGATATGAATATGAAAGGAGTGAATGAGAGTATGACGAGTGATAGAAGCGAGTGGAAGAGAAAAACATATTGTGCCGACCCCACTTAAGTGGGACAAGGGCAGGAAGATGATGATTTAGAAATTTACGCATAAAGGTTATGCTCTCCTGGTACTTCTAATCACTCTCCAAAGAAAGTCCAATTAATACGTAATTTGTGAATCAATTTAACTCAAGTTTGAAAAGTCCACTTTTACATTTTTGTTCTCCTGGTATTCAAAAACAATTATTGTATTTTTTTTAATACATAATGTTGGTTGAATAAAAACCTCTACATTATATTTTGTTGCCAACTGTCCTAAATAATGTGGTAATACTTAGGGTATTATATAATAGGGTATCTGACCGGAATAAAATATTTAAATTTATTTCTGGACTGGGATCAGACCGGACTAGAGAAAAAAATACTTATAATTAAACGGTATCCGTTACGGGGTATCAGATACGGGGGATCAGACAGGAATAACCCAGCCGCTCGATCTGCCCGCTGCTTGCCCGCTAAATTCAAGAATGGGTCTGCGCTAAGCGCTCCGCTCGCGCTAGCGCCCCGCTGCCCGCTAAATTCAAGACACCGGCCTTATACACAAGTGTGCTCAGCTCAGCTCAATCGGATAACCAGAAGTGGTCGAAAAATGGCTTGCAAGATTTGTTTACAGACAACGGGAGAGGTGAAACTCAATAAAAGCTTGTAAAATGCACTCTTTCATAGAGAAATAAGTACTTACCTACCTACACCCATACCTAGATAAACATTTTGAAGATCACAACGATAAACGCGAAAGTTATCCATCCCGGATGGATGACATTTTTCTATTTTTCATTCCACTTTTTTTCAGGCCAACAGATTTTGATCCAGAGAAGACAGTAGCAATCCTCATTCCAACTAGTGGGTCTACAGGTCCTCCCAAAAGTGCTGCAAATACTCATAAGAACTTGGCTTTAAGTGAACCTTGTTTCTGGTAAGAAAGATGAAAAGTTTATTTGATAACAATAGCTATAGGACTTATTAAAACTGTCTGAAGCTAATAAATATCTAATGCATAATTAATATTTTGCGAGTAAATATACACCATACCTACCTACTAGAATAGGCTTTTATCGTCGTTAGCAGTTCATTGAAAATATTGATGTTAGCCATTATATTATTAGCATAGAAACATGACCTAGATTGCTTCTAGGATCTTGATCTAGTTTTAACCAGTTCGAAGAAAATACGGTTTTTTTATTAATAATAAAAAAATCTCTGAACTTAATCTTTAGAAACTACGAATAAAGGTACAATTCCAAGACGGGCCGCAGACCTCAAACTGCAACCGCAAACTGCAAGCGACAACACTTTTTTCTATCAACATCTATAAAATTGATTCCGAGCGCGTCGCGACTGCAGGCCGAAGTGTTGCCGCGCTCGGAATCAATTTCATAGACATTGATAGAAACAAGTGTTGTCGCTTGCAGTTTGAGGTTGCAGTTTGCGGTCTGCGGGCCGTCTTGCAATTGTACCTTAAGTATATTTGGAAATGTGATGTTATTTTCTGTTCTGACTTTGTAATCTCTTACTAAACCAATTATGTATGTAAGTATATGTTATTTTTTCGATTTCAGGACCCAATTTTCACAATTTCCACCAATAAAGTCATCATTATTATTCGCTCCCCTGCAATGGGTGTCGGGGCTACTTATCATGCTATTGCACATAGGTCACCTTACATGAGGTTTACAAGGATTCAATCCTCGTTACCTATAACGAGAGACCATGCTTATTATTTAATCAATAAATACAAGGTGAGAATTAATTATTTATGTTCCCAAAATGGTATAAGTAGTACTAATTAAAGTTTGGAAAATGTTCTAAATGATGTTTAAAATAATTGATGCTTCGGTTGTCGTTCCATTAAGTTGCCATTACTTTTTAAATAAGTACCTCATTATTATCGAAAATTCTCAGACTCAGACAGAGACTTTTTTTATCTTCGTCAGCCATATCTCCCTCCCCTAATTATAAAAAACACATTAAAACTTTAGTGTATGCTTTATGGCCAAATTTGCTGCCCTTTTCGATATGAGAATAGGGCCTAAGATTTTTTTATATATAAGTACCACATCTAAGGGAAGGTTCATATCTGACGGAACATGCGTCGCGTATTATCGGTCGCGTAACGCCAGAACAAACAAATGTACTTATAGAAAAACACTTGACCGTTCACACTCAACCGATTATACGTAAGTGCGTTAAATGTGAACGGTCAAGTGTTTTTCTATACATTTGTCTGTCCTGGCGTTACGCGACCGATAATACGCGACGCATGTCCTCAGATATGAACCTTCCCTAAATAAGCAAAATAACATTTGCTTGGTCGTCTAGTATTTTTAAAGTATTGCCATGTTTCAGCCAGAATCAGTTATACTCAGTCCTACTCTCATGGCGACCCTGATAGACCCAGGAACCAGAGACCAATGCGACTTCACTTGTTTCAAATATATATTTCTGGGTGGAAGTGCTGTGCATGAGGAATTGGTTGAAGAACTGAAGGTCAGATATCAATAATTCAACTCATACAAATTGACTGAAATGTGTCATCTAAGTAGTGAAGGAAGCTTTACAGCCCTATTTTGAATTCGAGATACTTAATCACACACCTAATGTAAACGACGGGTGACAATATAATAGAGAAGTTAGTTTTTTTCTTATGCTTTTATTTAGTTAAGTCAAAGTTTTTCAAAATCCCGCCGAATTTTATTGTTATTCTACACCGAACAACAGGCGAACGCTGCGATACACAGCTGAGCGCGGTTATCGACCCGGGCCGTCGCAGAATACGTGATAGCTAGTGTGCCGTCTGGTAATACGACATTTATTTAGTATTTTTTTAAAGATAAGTAATCGACTATCATTTTTGATATTTTTATTGGATATATGGATTCAGTTACTGTTACTGCTACAGATATTCTGATTTTAATAAGTTCCATGATTTCAAAATAGGGGTGTATAGGAGATACGACTCTATTAACAGTTAGGTAGAATTCAATTTGGAATACTGAATGAGCCAAAACGGACAAAACCACCAGGTATGCCGACGGTTAATAAGGAGACCATTCCTTTATTATCCTTAATGATTGAGAAACATTCTATGTAGCATTAAGGTAGGTAATTGCATAACTAGAACAAAGAATCCGTATCTATATTTTTTTGCAGAAAATATCTCCAAAAACTGAAGCAATGTGTGGGTATGGAATGAGTGAAGCCCCCACGCCTGTATTCCATCACAAATTTTCCGCGCCGGCCTGGGCTTGCGGTAAACCTTCTGGGTGCTTAAGGTTCGTTTATTTTTATTATTATTTTAGGGCCTTTTTCACGACCTAAAGCTACTCACCAAGTTAGTTTTGTCTCTTTCTTACTTCAAGTGACAAAGACAAAACATGTGAGTAGCTACTCGGAATCGGAACGTTACTTGAAGATGGTGAAAAGGCCCTTAGACTATCAAAACTACATATTTATTTATCACACACATCGTAATAATTCACATTTCTCATCACACTTATCCACATTAACACTAAAATTCATTAAACCACACACTTTCATTACTTATTTAATTTATATTTTTGCAGATAATGGACTTGGAATCCGGTAAGGAAATTGAAGAGCCTTATGTTCAAGGAGAACTATGGATTAAAGGTCCGGGAGTATTTCAAGTAAGGGAATATGTAGACAATTTTCGGATTTTAGGTCCTAGAGATATTAAATAGCTTTGTAAAGTAAGATCGGTCTTTTGTGATTTCCACGCGGAGTTTAAAATGCCACTTGATGAAGTATGGCACTTAAACTCCGCGTGCTAAAACTTTATATGATGCTATAAAATGTTAGTTTCTGCGAACAAGTGGGTGGTCGTTTTTACTCTTCACGGTGGCACATTCATTGCCGAGAATTTTCATTCATTAGAGTCATCACTTATATCCCAAAATTCCCGCGTAATCAGAATTAATGAATATTTCAGGGATACTACAACAAGCCTGAAGCAACGGAGGCTGCGTTTGACAACGGCTGGTTCAAAACTGGTGACTTGTTCTACAGAGATGAGGCATGGAACTTCTTCTTTGTAGATAGACTCAAACTGCTGTTGAAGTATAAGAACCATCAGGTAACTGGAACTTTTCAGTCAAAACTCATCATGTCATAATCCAAATTATTAACATTACTCAGATAAACTTATGAAGCGCTCATGGCCCAGTGCTACCCGCGGATCACTTGTGATCCGTGCGGTTAAGTAACGTCTGGCACCGTCATGACTGTGATGGGTCATTATTAAAAATGACTTTTAATTTCATGAGCGTTTCCGTGCTCCGGAGGGCACGTAAAGCCGTCGGTCCCGGCTGTCGTACTAACATCATCGACAGTCGTTACGGGTAGTTAGAGCCCTCAAGTCTAACAGTTTGGTTTAACCAAAAAATGTCGTATAGCCCTCTGTGTTGTGAAGGTCTGATGGTAGTCGCTTCACGTAAAATACTGACATTTCGCCAAATCTGGTTAAACTGAAAACCGATCCCAAATAGTCATGGGATAAAGGTTCGGAAAACAGACTCAGATAATCTTGTAGCTCAACCAAGATAAGGTATCTTACATGTTAATTTGTGCAGATCTCCCCAGTAGAAATAGAAGCAGTAATACTGAAGCATCCAGGAGTGTTGGACGTGGCGGTGACCGGTCTACAAGACAGGGAGTGTGGGGAGTTACCAGTCGCGTGTGTTGTGCCAAAACTGGGGCACGAACTCACGGCTGACGAGATTAAGGAACTTGTTGAAGGTAAGTTCATTAGTTAATCATTTCGGAGCAGAGATAACACGGCTTTAGCGGCAGGGCACAGCTAGTGATACATTAATGTGTTTAATTACTTACTACTTAATATAATAAATGCGAAATTAACTCTGTGTTTGTTACCTTTTCACGGCCAAACTACCGAACCGATTGACTTGAAATTTGGTACAGGGGTAGTTTATGGTCCAGGGAAGGACATAGGCCATTATTATATGTCTTATCCCAAAATTTCCACGGGATCGGGAACTATGCGGGTAAAACCGCGGAAAGGAGTTAGTGCTTAGGGTGACAAATCTACATCGAGCTGAGCTGCGCTGGGTCGAGCTGTGCTATGTTTGGTTAACTCGCTCGCCATATATTTGAATGAGGATACAATCAAAGCATGCTGTGCTGCGCTGGGTGAAGCTGCGCTCTGTCTGGACTAAAAATAACCTAGCTTCAGAAACATAGCACAGCTCAACCCAGTACAGCGCAGCACAGCTCGATGTAGATTTGTCACCCTTACTATGTGTGTGTGAAATAAAATATTATAAGTAAAATGTGGTTTTTTTTACAGAATCATTAACAGAAACTAAGCATCTTCGAGGAGGAGTGGTATTCTTGGAACAACTACCTATGACAGCATCTACAAAGATACACAGAAGGAAACTTAAGGAGTTAGTGTTAAATATGAAGAGATTATAGAATTTATAAATACCGTGTCCGTTTTTATCATCTATAAACAATGAAAAATGTACTCTAACCTAAACTATAACTAAAATGTATTAAAATAAACTACTTTATAATTAAAAAAATATTATTTTTAATAGTCAAAAACAAGGCAAATATAACCTTTTTACAAAATATAAGCTTTCTATAACAACCCCGTTTAAAACAATGATAGCGCGTGACGTCGTACAGAGCGGTCGTGTCTCGCTTACGCCTGCGTGGCCTACCGTTATAAAGTGCATTTTACGTACTACGTTTGTCTACAAAGGCGCAAATATTTTGTGAATTACATTATATTATTATTAACAACAAACGAACATGCTACGTACACCCAGGACACCACCTTCTGGTTCATCATCAGTTCCTGACCTAACCAATGCCGAGTCATTCGATCCTACAAGTGTACGCAAACGAAGAACACGTGAATTTGATTGCGATAAATGTTATGATCTCGACATAACTTTGCAAAAATGGCAAACAGATATGATGGAACAAATTTCTCGCACGATCACCGTTACCGTTAATGCAGTACTTTCAACAGAATTATCTAAATTTTCCGAAGATCTCAAAATCCTTCAAACCAATGTAACCAAAATAAACACGGATAATGCCCTAATAATTCAATCACACTCGGAAATAAAAAAGCAATTAACGGACTTCGAGAACTCTGTAAGTTTTACATCACAACGACAGGACGATTTTGAAACACGTATGAATAATTTTCAAGAAATGTCAACTAAGATTATCAATTACGAAACCGAATTACGTGATATAAAAACGAAATACGCCGAATTAAACACAGAATTTAAGAAACGCCAACAATGGGATCGGTTATTAAATATAGAAATAATAGGAGTTCCAGAAAAAAATAATGAAAATTTAACGGAGGTAGTTACTGCAATCGCCAAATACGTCGATGTAAAAATGAGTTCTTTGGACATAGAATTCGCAACTAGAATCCAAGCAAAACAAGCAAAACCGGGAGTACCGCGCACTATAATTGTTAAACTTAAAAACAGGCTCGTAAAGGACAACATACTCGCCGGTATCAGGCGAGTTCGCGGCATCACCCGACGTGAACTAGGAATGCAGGGTAACGAGAGAATTTTTGTAAATGAACATTTGACAATCGATAACAAAAACTTGTATAAAAAATGCCGTGAACTTGCATTAAGTAAGCAGTATAAATATATATGGATACGTAACTGTCAAATTTTTGTAAGAAGAGACGACAAATCCCCCAAAATATATATAAACAATTTACAAGACCTCAACAAAATAAAGTGATTTGTCGTCTCTTTTGTTCTTCTTATATAAAAAACATTGGTATCAAATCACTCGTTAAATTAACTCGATTTGTTATTGTACAAGTGCATTACTTACATTTAAAAACATTAATGTACCAGATCACTTCTCATTACGTAAACTTTTTATTCAAAATTTACAAACACTCACAAACACATTACACTTTAAACCTCAACACACCAACACAATATAATTTACTCATATCTCACAAAACTAGCTATGACTTATTTTATGATGTATTTTACATTTTATTGACATATCACTGTTCATGTATTGTGACGGTAGTTGCTCTGACTGCATATACAATATTTTACAATTTAATTATCTACAACTACCTACCCTCTTTTTATAATGAATTATATAAACTGTACTTTGAAATGTATTATTTTAAACCAGGCAAAATTTTATTTTATGTATTTATCTATTGCTTATATTTATTTTATTTAACAGTTTTAAAAATTACTATTAAAAATGTCTAACGAACAACTAAATGTTTTATATCAAAATGTCAGAGGTTTGCGAACTAAAATGTTAGAATTTTACCGGGAACTTAATAAAAATAACTTACATATTGTACTTATTACGGAAAGTTGGTTGCATAGCGGTATTTTTAATAGCGAATTTAGTGACTCTGGATACGATGTATTCCGGTGCGATCGAGACCAAACTGTTACCGGTAAAAAAATGGGTGGCGGGGTAATGATTTTGGTGCGTAATGAACTCGGAGCGTTTAAAATTAATACATGTAGCTTATCTCCTACCGTTGAAATGCTTTGGGTGACGATTCCAGGAAAGTCATTAGGACTTACTCGTCATAGGAACTTACATATAGGGGTAGTCTATGCACCACCGAATGATCAACTGCCCCAAACACTGTCTTACGTTATACAGAGTGTGCGTTATTTAATTAATTTAAATAATGACGATTACTATATGATAGCCGGTGACTTTAATTTATCTAACATTAATTGGGACCCCACAACTATGGGGCCAATATACCTTAGCAAAGGGTCATTGGACATTCAGTCTGCTGCTAAAGAACTTCTCGACGAATTTAACTTGCTAGGTTTGGAACAATCTAATTTTATTAAAAATTACGCTGATAACACCCTAGATTTAGTGTTCAGTAATTTTACAGCTACAGTATGTCGCTCACTAACTAGTCTCGTGACTGAAGACCGCGCCCATCCAACACTTTCAATTGACCTAGTCAATATTACATTTATACCCCTCAAAGTACAACCTAAATCAAAAAGAAACTACAATAAATGTGATTATAATGAAATAATGAAATATATTAACGAAATACATTGGCTAAAACTTTTCAGTACTTGTTCTTCTGTGGATTGTGTAGTTGAATGTTTTAATACGGAACTACATAAGTGTATACGCAAGTTTATACCACTACGCACATCCACACAAATTAATAAATATCCTCCGTGGTATAACAAGGCCCTATGTAATGTTCTAAGAGACAAGTGGAAGGCTCATAAAAAATGGAAACTATATCATAATGACTCGGACTATAACACCTTTTCTATGTATAGAGCAAGGGCTAAACGTATGGAAGATAATCTCTACACAAATTTTATAACACAGATTCAAAGTCAAATTAAAGTTGATCCAAAAACAATGTGGAAATATGTTAAATCGAAACGCGGCAATATTTCGAACTACCCTAGAGTACTAACATTAGGAGATAACACCTACGCCAATGAACAAGACATATGTAACGGCTTCAATACTTTTTTTAAGAGTGTTTTTACTTTACCACAGTCAAATTACATCAATAACTTATCTTTCTTAAATCAAACTGTAAGTAACGTCTCCGGGTTCATAAATCATATTGAAATCTCAGAAAAAAATATCCTAAAACTACTACAACAAATAGATCCAAAAAAGTCGGCTGGTACTGATAATATTCCACCTATATTTATACTCAAGTGTGCCAAATCTCTTGTAACACCTTTACAAATTATAATGCAGAGATCTATAAAAGAATCAACTTTTCCTTCAGTCTGGAAGCAGGCTAATATCATACCCATCCACAAAAAGGCGTCCAAAGTAAAAATTGAAAATTATAGACCTATATCCATATTAAATACCTTCGGTAAAATCTTTGAAAAAATTGTATATGATCAATTGTATAATACTATTGTAAACAACATAAGTAACGCACAACATGGCTTCTTAAAACGCCGCTCAACAGTAACCAACCTTGCCGAATTTGTACAGTATGTTCTTCATGCTATGGATAGAGGTGGTCAGGTCGATGTGATCTACACCGATTTTGAAAAAGCATTTGATCGTGTGGATCACTTTATCCTGCTAGCAAAGCTGGAAAGGCTAGGGATACACGGCGACTTGCTTCGTTGGGTAAAGTCTTACTTAACCAACAGATCACAAGCAGTAGTTGTAGGCGGAAACAAGTCGAACATCACTCAAATACCTTCAGGAATTCCCCAGGGATCTCATTTAGGACCCTTGTTTTATAACGCATATTTATTTGACATATACTCTTGCTTTGACTCCACTCACCATCTTTTATACGCTGACGATAAAAAAATCTATTACAAAATCAATAATATTCAAGATTGTGCCACCCTACAAAATACTCTTAATAACCTTACTCACTATTATCAACAAAATCTAATTACAGTGAACACAAATAAATGCCAACATATTACATTTACCCAAAAAAATAAACCAATTCTATTTACATATAAATTTGATAACAAATCCATAGAAAAAGTTAGTCTAGTGCGTGACCTAGGAGTATTACTAGACAGTAAGATGTCATTTACTCAACATATAGATTACATTGTAGATAAAGCGTACAAAAATTTAGGGTTTGTCATCAGAACCTGTAAACCTTTCTCGGACATTACGTGTGTCAAATCAGTTTATTACGCATATGTAAGAAGCACGTTGGAGTATGCAAGTAGTATCTGGTCTCCTCATTATGTCATTCATACACAACGAATCGAGAGTATACAATCCAAATTCTTGAAGCACCTAAATTACAGAAAAAGACGTTATCTACACTATAAAACTGCTTGTACTTACCATAAAATAATGACACTAGAAGAACGACGAAAGTTGAGTGACATGATGTTGCTGTACGATGTTATAAACGGAATAATAGACAGCCCAGTACTGTTATCTCAAATCAATTTTAATGTTCCAAAAAAACGTACAAGACGAACTCCCCTCTTAACAGCACCTACACATAGTTCTCATTACTCTAATAATTGTCCAATATCCCGTTTATGTAATAATTACAATAAATACTTCCCTGACATTGACATTTTTGGTTGCTCAAGGTACAGTTTTAAGAAACAAGTCATTGAGGTAATCAACAGGTAAATCCTTACTCTCTGTGATTTGTATGTCCAATACATTAACTAAGTATATATTATTAACCAGCTTACCACATCTGCCTTCACAACACACTCGAACCTACCCTTTCTCTCTCTCACACACACTCACACACACACAAACAAACACACACACAGATACACACAATACAAAATTAAAATAAAATAAGTATGTACTTGTATTAAATTAACCCAATTTCTGTATGTAATCTTAATTTCTTCTATTTTTCTGTTTATTTGTTTGTAACAAATTTATATAGATTTAAGTGTAATTCAACTGCGCATGTTTTTTTTTTTAATAATGTAATATTTTTTTTCCGCTCTGTACTAACGATATTTTTTTTTTGTATATCTAGGGAAACCTATAATTGGCTGTAATACTAACTATTGTTATTTTTGTAAAACTAAAATTTCTGCTGTTGGTTTTCTAAATAAAATAAAATAAAAATAAAAATAAAAATTACAATACTTCATTACGTCATAAACTTTGACAGCAAATTTGACAGTTAAACGTCAAATTTTGATAACAGTGCTATAATTTGACAGGTTGACAGCACCACGAAGAGTTTTCTTCTGGAGATTCTGAAATAAATAACAAGTTTTAAGTGTTTATTTTATAGGTTTTTGAGACAATTGAGGGTAAATTAGGTAGACACTTATTTAAGTGTCAAAGGTCTTGTCATAGGTGCCATAAAAAAGTAAAAACAAAATAACATTAGGAAAAAGCATCCAGTATAACATAAATTTTGAGTGAGAATGCAAGTGACGTCATTGTCAATCCAATATGGTGGGCTCTCAAAGATGGCGGACCAGTTATTTTTATTTTTTAAGATGTGCCATTAGACTACCTATTTTTAGTTCGTATATATTATATAAAAATCGCTTACCTTTTTAAATATATTAGCCATCAATAAATTAGTTTTTTTCTCAGATTCTTTTTTCGCTTCTTCTTTTTTTCTAACCACTTCCGGTAACTTTTTATATATTTTTTCTGAATGTTTTTTCATTTCACGTTCACTCATTAATTTTGGTGCAGCTGTAAAGTGTAAAATAATTAATAACATTTAAAAAAAAAAAAAACTAAGACTATTTTCATTTTTTTTTATTTGTAACTTTATAAGTCTCTTACAACTAGGAATAGCTTATATATTTACCCTGAAATTCCTACAAGGGGAAAAAACGGAATTACTCTATCTAAACAGCTGGGCACTACTCTATGTTAATAGAAATGAATCGCTTTTTGTATGTACTTACGCCCTCCATATACAAAAGGATCCAAACAGGGTTTAAACCAGGGATGTAACGAAGGTATCTGAGTCGGAACCGGAGGCGGAGACAAGCTGAGAAGTGGTGGCAAGTGGGGCACTCAGATTTTACGTCAACTTGCAACTACAAAACAATATGCACTCACGTTGTTTCCTCCTAATATGTTGCCCGATATCCCGCGCCAGTCGAAGTAGTTCCTCCGGGTCCATTTCGTTCACATTCGACAGTTGTGCCACGCGCATTGACAGCACATCCCGTTTGACTGCGCGCTCGGTGGCTCTGAGGGGGTTGAATGGTGTGAATAGATGGGTTTGGGTATTTTGGATTATGTGTTTTTAAAAGATATTGGGTGATATTACTAAAGATTTATATAATACTTTTAGCAGTGAACAGAGAAAAAAGAGGGTACGTAGTGAAGTAGGTTTAATTGTCTACGCTTTTAACGGATAATTTCACGATATAAGAACTTATGGATTAACTATTGCGGTATACATAGTTAGATACTTATAATTTCATATTCTTTTTACTTATTTTTTTGCAAGAATAAACGTATTTAAATGCCCTTACATAAAACTGAGCCAATCCAGATTTACCAGAAAACATCAACATGGCTCAACTACTGTCTATCTAACTTATTATTACAATAAACTCACCAATTCTTGTTACTTCATTCTGAACACACGGGTTATTATTATTACACTGCGTAGTCATGCAAGTTTGCATACCTATAACGTATTATTTACTTATTTATCAATTCTCTTGTTTTATGTACAAATATGTAAGTAAATATAAATTGTTATTAGCTACTTTATTGTCAAATTTCAATACCTTTATAATCGTTACAAAAGCCCGGTGTGTTTGGTGTATGAACGACAACCATTTTCAACCGAGGCGGGCAAGAATCTTCATTTCTGAAGTAAGAAAACTTGGTGAGAAATATTCAAAGTTTAAAGTAATTTTTAGTATTTTGTACAATCCTTACCTGCTTCCGCTAATAAATTTCAAACAATTCTGCCTTTGTGAACAATTTTCGACGAAATCTGGTCGATTTTTTTCCAAATATTCTCTCACGGTACACCCTTGACTCCTTCTAAGTATCTCATCCAAGCTAGATAGCTCACTTTCATTTGGCATGCTCTTTGATCTACAATCTTTCTTCATTTGTGGACAAGCTGTAGGTATACCACACTCTAATTTGGTCTCCAGTTCTTTAAAAGGCATATTAGTCAGGCACGATTTCTTTGGCGGCACTTTCACGATGATATTTTTAAGTTCCCGCGTTTGGCATGGAGGTTCCTCGCTCATAAGACTCTCAGAAGTTTGAATAATAAGGTTGTATGCTACGGGTTTCTTTGACGCGTTTTCGGAGGATTTTTTGGCTTTACATTTGTGATATCGGCAGTGGCAGTAATGTGTTTTGCGACATTTGTCACAGTTTACTGAAGTACTGCTGGAACCATCGCATCTCCTTCCTCCTTGGTTCTTGCACCGTTTCTGGTGATATTTCTCGCATTCCTTTCTAATTTTGTTCAAAACTTTGCAAGTAGCAGAATCGGTTGATGTCCCCGGAATATCCGTTGAAAAATCGGAAGAATTTTTGTTCTTGCACTTTTTAGAACACTTCTGTATGCCTCTATCGATACATTTCTTTGTTGGTTTATCACAACATTCACTCTCTGGAGTTGTTTTTGGACAGAAATCGGAGGCTGGTGTTGATGACGTTTCACAAGGGTTCGCAGGACGTTCGTTGTCACAAGGGTTTTCGGTTTCTAGCAGATAGTTCATGACATTAATAATTTCTTTGAAACATTTCTTCCTTTTATCTTTTTCTACATTTGCTTTAGAATATCGCTTGGTAATGCTTTGTATCATTTCTAGAATTGGATCAGATGCGAAGGCTTCTGAATCACTTCCTGATTGAACTATGTTTTTACTACTCAGAGATTTGCTACTCGACTTCACATTATCAGTTTGACAACTTCTATTTTTATTAAGATCTATTTTCGTTTGATTCGTCTTGGTTTTTGGACTTGTCATGCTTTTACGACTTGGAGATCGAGAGGAATCCCTGGATAAGTTTTTCTGTGTAGCTATTTCTTTACTTTTACTTTTCAAAAATGGACAACAACTTTCTTTACAGTTGCTTATGCTGTTAGGACATCCGCAGTTACATTTTTGAGTTTCACTATCAGTTTGTTGATTAGAACCATCGCCATTTGAGCGGGTTATGTTACTAATACACTTGTTGTTACAATTTTTGTCGAAACATCCACAAATGCAGTTAATTAGATTCCTAATCGGACCTTTTTCTGTACCAATTTGGCATGCAGTTCTATTTGAATCTGCTTTTTGGGGTAAGCAATCGCCAGTTGCTTTAGAATTGGTAGCACATTTATTATCGCAATCTTTTTCAATGCATCCGCAGACACATTTCTGATTCCCAATCGAAGATGTTCCTTCTTTATCAATAAGACATCTGGTATCGTTGGATTTAATAGTTTTTGGAGTACAGTCAATATTTTTCTCACTTGTAGTAGACGTACATTTGTTATTGCAATCATCTTTGACGCATCCACATACACATTTATTTAGATCTTCAGATTTTTCGTCATTGCCTATTTGAACTCCAGCGTTGGTCCTTAAAAAACAATCCCCAGCTTCTGTTTTAGCGTTATTCTTAGATTGTTCATCAGGTGTTATATGACAGCTAGTTGTAATCGCGTCAGTACCAGTCTCTTTACATTTATTGCCGCAATGTTCATCTGAACATCCACAAACACATTTAATATCATACTGCGAGCCAACCGAAACAGTTTTAGATCTATCATTTATTTGACAACCAGTTTCCTTAGCATTCAAAAATCCACTCTTCGATCCAGCCTTGCATTTGTTATTGCAATTTTCTACAGAACATTCACATTCACATTTAATTTTCTTGTCTCGTGTTGGCGAAAGCTTTCTTTTACTAACTGGAGAAGATGTTCCATTGTCTGATTTCGAAGATTTTTCGCTTGTTGATTTCATTGTAGAGTTACAAGACTTATTTGAGCCTTTACATTGATTGTTGCAGCTTTTCAACGTACAGCCGCATGTGCATTTTGACTTCTCAATAGATGATGCGTTAGATTTATTTATACGAGGGCTGGGTTCGCCACTTACTAGGGATCTAGGAGATACGCATCTTTCTTTATTTTTAGCACCTTTGCATTTACTACTGCAATTGTTAATATTACATCCACAAATACAGTTTGCAGAGTTTTTAGACCGGTTAGATTTCATACTACCTTTATCAGAAAAGTCAAGTTTTATATTAGATTGTCCAAGATTATTAGTATCAGTATTAGATCGGAGTAACGGTTTGCGTTCATTGACAGGACTTTTAGGGTATGTATTGAATTTAACTTCATTGCTTTTCTGTTTAGTTATATTTTTATCGGGACTAGACGAAGTATTAGAATTATGATCAACAGATTTAGTTTTATTTGAAGCATTGTCGTCTGTTATATGTTGAATACCCTTAGAACATTCTTCCATTAAAGAAGTGCCTTGCTCTATTTGTATTGCTCTTTCAGTGCACACATAGTCAGAGACCATAGACGGTGGTATATCATCTTTACGCTCCTTCGAACCAATACTGACCATCAAAGTCATATTTGTCCCTTGAATCGGGATAGTATAGTTATCAGCGTTATCGATATTTTGTAATGAATTAGGAACTATTCTTTCTTGGTCTTGAATTTTAAAATCTGGTGTATAATCATCGTCACCCAAAAAGTTTTTAAAGTTCTCGAAGTTTTTAGACGTTCCAGTAGATCTTGTAGATATGCTGGTTGTCCTAGTACCGGAGCCTGGTTGACTTGTATTTGTCATCATGTCTGATAAATCTCTACATGTCTCTATTATTAATTTGGCGCAGTCAGTCTCGCTGACTATACGAATATCGGACAAAGTAGGTTCTGGTATTTTAGGATCAATACTAATTTCTGTTTGAAGACATCTAGTAGCTTCGCATATTTTCAAAATTTTACCAGACCCACATGCAGAGGCTTTGTTAGTTTTATCGTCCGTAATGCTTTTATCTTTAGCTATTATTGACAGACTTTTATCACTAGATCTTCGGCGTAAAATTTTTGAAAGTAGATTGGTCTGTGAAGATTTTGAATTCGGAATTTCTGGAACACAACTCGTTTCATTTGGACATTTAGATGTTGATGGCTGGTTTTGTGGACTGCATGGAATAACGCAACTATGATTAGACTCCAAACTGCAAGATTTCAAAGAGTCTTCATTTTTCATAACTCGAGAACATTTGTATAAGAAAAAGTTGTCAGGAACATCTTTGATCAGCTTGTTGTTACAAAGGCACACATATTTGACATCACCAGCGGGGTTATCAAAAGCTGGTTTAGTTTTTTTACACCTAGGCGACTCTGCCCTTTGACATCTTTGGGGAGATAAATCGCGAAGATTCATAGATCTGTCAGGAGAAGAATCGCCAGTATAAGGCACCCTAATGTTAACTTGAACTGAGCTATCCGTGACACCATAATTGGCGTTATTTGAATGATGTGGACAGCAACAATAATGCTTATCCTTGCTACTGCCAGGCTTAGTCATATCCTTAATATCGCATTGCAACCTCTTTTTCAAATTAGGCTTTCTGTTTTGACATTCAGAATTACCAGAGGATAGAGTAAAAACTGAATGGCTTCTCTGAGATTTCACTGGCATGATTCTATTGAAATCTACATTTGTATTTGGACCACCTTCTAGATTACTAGCATCGCCTGATCCATCAGCATAGTTATTTCTAGTCAAATCTTTTATCAAGTCTTTCAGTCTATCATTTACTTTAGTGCCAGATTTTACGGGTATTTTAAATGCACTGTCAGAGCATACTAGCTTCTGTTTGAGAAACATTTCTTTGTCTTTCAAATGCCGTTTATAAGCCTGCTCCCTGTTAAGGGCTTCTAAATACTTTTGATACAATTCCTCTGAAGATGTCTTCGCGAACACATTGTCTGATGAGTTCTTCTCTTTGCTTGATAGTTCGGAATCGGTATTAGAGTTGATGAGAGGTTTTATCAGTTTTGAATTAACAGGTCTTTCGCTGTTTGATGCGACGGGTAAATTAGGAGCACTTTGAGATGAAGATGCGATTACTCCAGCGTTAAATTTGTCATTCCGAAGTATAGATTTCTTTGGTTTTGCTTTATCACCTGAGTCGTTAGGATCAGAAGTACTGGTAGTTTGGTTACGTTCACGCAAACCTAACTTTTGACTGCTAAAACTAAGGCCAGATAGGAAGTCGCTACTGCTATCATCATCTCTATATTTACTGTTGAGAAGTTTCTCACAGACTTGCTTTATGAGCTGTTTTCTCAATGCTGCATCGTCACATCGATCACGCAAAGCGTTTCTTAACACATCAATACTTTTCTTTAGGTCTTTGGAGAATGAGTGTTTGGACCCTTTGCTAGAATCTGTGGTTAGCGCCCCACTGGATTCTAAACTAGATTTATTGCCGACCATATTAGAAGGACCTGCATTAGCTTGCAATTGATTTTGATTATAAATATGACCGGGCATGTATTCAAAACTTTCAGCCTCTGACAACTGTTCTCCGCTTTTCTCTAAAACTGATACATTTTCTTTGACTATATTCCTTTTAGTTTTAACTTTTCTTCTAGCTCTTCTAAACTTCTTATGCCTTACTCGTTTTCTGAGTGTGTTCAAACTAATAACTATGGGTATTTTATGAGGATCAGGTCTATTTTTTGGCATTTCAGGCGATGAATCAGATTCTTTGGTTCTTACTAGCGATGTCTGCATCTCTCTATCAACTCTTGGTATTGGAGAAACTCCAGCCTCAACCAATTTCTTCTCAGGAGAAACGCTAACATCTTTTAATACATTTTCTACTGTAACTTTCCCATCCTTTTCCACATTAAAAGATATATGTTTGGTTAAATTAACATTGATAGACTGTGGTTGGTTATTATTTGAAGTATTAGGAACATTTACTTCGACAAAATCGACATCTTTTTTGTATATTTTAGTTGTTTTTTTGCCGATACCTTTTTTACTTTTCGCTTTGACTTCATTGTCTTCGAGGGGTGTAGAATGAGCTGTAGGCACACCTAGATTCGAACTAGTATCGTTATTCGTATACTGTTGTTTGAGAGCTAGTTTTTCTAAAGTACTTAGACTTGACGCTGATGTTTTACGGTCACTTTCGTTACCGTAACCAACATCAGCGAGGGAATCCCATTCGAGTTTGCGTTGTGATGTAATACTGCTAGATGGTGATAGAGCTTTGTTTGTAGATGTGTCCAGAAGAACGTCGTAGGCTGGAAAGAAATTAATAATTAAAATTATTTGGATTTTTAGACCATTTCTAACAGAACCTTCTGGGATGATTTTAGTGAAATTTGGTAGATGTTCCTTATAACTAGGATTAACAGTTATAAGGAACTGTTCGTACGCCCAACAGGTTAAACATGGCGCACTATTTATATATTTTACCACATTTGTATGTTTGCTCTGTACCCATGTTTCCGAACAATAAATGATTTGTATTTGTATTTGATTTGTATTTAACAGGAACAGTTTTTACTTCATACATATTTTTACATGGTTTTTTTCTATATTCTAAGAGGATCAGAAATCACTAATAAACCGAAGGTCACAGCTGATTTAGATACAGAATTGTGTCTCCAGTTAAAATTTTATGCAATCAACAGCAATAGAAAGGTAAACCAGGCACATCTAGGTATACTAATATTATAAAGAGGAAAGATTTGTTTGTGGGCGTTTCTCTGTAAACTGGGCAACTCATTGTCTCAGGCCAATTGTGCTTAAAACAATAAAATATCATAAATATGTCGTATATAATTTCAAAATTCATACCGTAATCTACCCCTGCTCAATATTAAAAATTCATTAAAATTAATTTTATTATATTAAAATCGATGTCAAAGCCCTTAAAAAACAGTCCCCTGATAGGTCTCCAAAACATTTTAGTTCTTTCAGGCAAAATTTATTGCGACAGTATCTATTGGAACTAATCTAATTTTTATATTTTTAAACCAATATTATTTGTTTGTTAAGAGCCGTGATCTACCGCGCGACAACTCAAATTTCACTCACACAGACGCGCACGCGTGTCCGCATGCACACTGTCTATGTGGTGACGGCGCGCTCGCTCTGAATACTCCGGCCGAACGGTTTTGATCCATTGGAAATTATAAATTGTGTTAAAGTTATTGACAAAAGTATAAATACGAGTATATTTTTTTTTACGATTCGTAGAAGGTAGTATATGATTAGATATAATTTACGTAATACCTTTCGATTCGATATTCCATTATTCACAACAAGGAATAATGAATAAAACAAATACTTAGTTTTTTGTTTTTAAAATAAGACATGATTTTTTTTTGGTAAGTAACGAAACTTTTTAAAAACAAAGCAACATACGAGTAAAAAAAAATCTATAACTTACTTGTGAATAATATATTTTTTGCCATAATGGGGTATTGATTTTTCATATACTAATTGCAGTTTTAGTTTTTATTAAAATCGCTAGCAATTTTCGATATTCCTTTCCTTATAGTTTTGAATATCGTCATCCACGCCTACTTGAAAAATGCCTCGTCTGTATATGTACAACATATATTATCGGGACAACCTTTTAGCGCTAAAAGCAGGACTTTCTAAATTATTTCGTTTCCTTTTTTGTTAAAAAAAACCGACTTCAAAAACTAAAAAGTATAAAATAACAAATATGTATTGTAATACCTCTTATGCGATGTAGCACATAAATAAAATAAAAATGCGACCAATCCAAGCGGGCAAACGTTCGTTAACGGTCATCTCGAATTATAATTTTGTAGTTTATTTTTCTAATAGTTTTATTTCTTTGAGGCTTGGCACCGACTTCACACTTATCAATAGGTAACATACACACAAAAGTATAAATTAGCATCGCATAAAAGGTGTATTAAATTAAATATTTGTTATTTTATACTTTTCAGCTTTTAAAGTCTTTTTTTTTATTACTTTTGAGTGTCACAACCTATCTGGTTGTAAAGGTCTCATCGATACAAATTAATCAAGCCCAAACACGAGGTAACTGCTGTTAGTCGTTGAAGAGTTCCCTCGACTATCTTCCAGGTCCATCATCAGATCGACTCCAAACCTTCATTTAATTATAATGCTTTAAGATAATTAACGAAAAACTTAACAAGGCAAGTCCATTCTTTTGAATAAAAAAAGAATTTTAGTAATCGGTACAGAATTGACGGAGATATCGTTGAACATATTCATAAAAAAAACATACCGGCCGAATTGAGAACCTCCTCCTTTTTGGAAGTCGGTTTAAAATAATGTTGTTTTATTGCTCATTATTTCTAAAACATTATTTGTTATCATAAATGTTAATATTTTTTTTTAATAAATAATTCAAATTATAAAACAAAAATTATTATCGAGTATCAAAACATGTTGATGAGTTATCGCATAAAATTCGTACGCGCCGCAAAGGTCAAACGCTCGGTAGGAGCGATACGTCCTCTCTCTAAAAAGCCTCGCGGCAGACTGATTTGAATTGTTTCGTGCGTCCGATTTTATAGTAGTTTTATGATGATTTTAAAATATTTGTAGAAAAAAAGACAATTTGTTTTAGAGATTTTTTTTTAGTATAATTGTTGTAGAAAATATTCTTTTATTATTTGAGGTAATTTTAATAACGTTTTGAGCATCATTTATCAACGTAAATTACGATTTTCTTGAGTGTGATTTTTACAAATTCTAACTTTATATTTTTTTCGATTTCATTAATAATTATAATAACAATTAAATTTTCCTATGACTATTTCCTTAATAAGGATCTGGACTTTAAGTTTGTTTAATTTTTAGTGCTAAATTGGTCGAATTACTAGAATCCGAAGGCATGGAAGTTAATGCTAAAAGTGAAATTCAGAAAACATATGTTCAGTTTTCTTGATATATTTTTTAAGTTTTCTGTATAATATTGTTTTTCTCTGAGTATTTTTTAGATGACAATATTTCCTTTAATTATTACCTAAAAGCATGTTTATAAAATACGCTTTTCATATAATATGACTAGATCAAAAAGTACAAAAACCGTCAATTATCGAGTTTCGGGTCTTAATAAAACCCATTTATTTTATACAAAATATTATTTTATAATTTAAAAAAAGGCAGTGAAACTTTGTCTCGTTATTTAGTGAACAGTCCCCCTGTGCATTTTTAAAATTACGTATAAAATAGCCAAAATGATAAACAACCCTTTTTATGCTTTTAACGAAACGCAATAAACATGAAGTTTTCGCGGGTGCCACCATTACGGGCTGGACGCAATTTTGTTTAGTAGTATGCGAGCGTGATTCCGTGGATGCCGCGTTGAAACCTGACAGTGAACAGTCCCCTGGTAGGGATTATTTTGTTTCCATTTATGTATTTTAATGATTCCTTGAAATATTTAAATTGTTACAATAGATACATCTCTCCTATGTACAGCTAAATAGCATGGATGAATAACATTTTGCATAACTCATCAATTAAATAAAAATAAACAGTCCCCTGGCAACAGTCCCCTGTATTTCCGCATCACAGGGGACTGTTTCCGCATCCAGGGGACTGTTTATTTTATTGTTTTAGGCTTATTTTGTGAATGACATTTGATAAAAAAGCCACTAAAACTTAAGATATTAAGATATTCTTCAAAAAAAGGGAAGCAGACTTAAAAAGCTTTGAGAAAATTAAAAAAGACCCTCAGAAAAGGGAATAACTTAGAGAAAAAGAGTGCCTCAAGTACCTTAGGAAGAAAGAAGAGGGAACAAGAAAACTTGTTGAGAATATGACTCCACGAGATCATAGGGGTGCCAAGAAGAAGTGGATCTCGCTTGTGCAGGTGTAGGGACACGCACGGCAAATCAGGAGATATACCATTGTCTGAGGAGAAATGCCACATCGATATCTAAATAGACATCATCTCCGAGCTGAAATCCCACCTATGCTGGTCTCCATGCTTTTGCTCACTTGTGTCTGACGTCTATTTAATGATTTCAAGATAACCAAGGTAGATCATGTCCAGGGAAAGACACTCTGATGGTTCAATGTACGGATCCATGTGGTGTTTCTTCTACCAAAGCTTTAAGCCGTGTGCCCTTTAGCATTCCCGTCCAAAGGAGAAACTTCCTTGAGGAAGTTACGGTGACTCTTTAGCTTCTGGGTCACCACGTGGTGCTGTAAGGGGCATGGGTCGTTCGCTTTTTTCAGAAGCTTCAGTGAGCCAGCCACATCTCTACGGACGACCGTGGGAGCAACACCAACCAGTGCATACAGTAAACCAATGGGAGTTGATTTTAGACAGCCTGTGATGGTGCGAAATGTGTCGTTTAGTGTTGTTCTCACTATCGAAATGTGTCGTTTAGGGTTTGTGCTATACGGATCCACACTGGGCTGGCATATTCGCCAGCTGAAAAAGGCTAAACCGGTCGTCCGCAAAGTTTGCCGTGAGGCTCCCCATTTGGAGGATTGTGAGGCAGCGCAGAAAATGATTTCGAGGGCCACTTTTAGCTTGGTGTTACTGTTAATGTAGTTCCTTAAACGTCAGAGACTTATCCGATGCAATGAGAAGTGCAATCGGAACATTCACCCATTGAATGTTAAGAGTCTGCCGAGCCTTCCGATTGTGTAGATAGAAAGTGAAAAACTGGGCCTGGAGTGAGTCTTTGATGGATTTGGTTGTAGGGATTTTGCTCACTATAAGCAAAATTCCAACTAAGGGTCTTCAGCACTCTTCTTAAATTCCTTTCGATCTCTCAAAGGAAAGCGCTTGAGATGTCAAGGCTTGGAGGAAATTGTCATCGGCATGGATGTAATGTTTGGTAGTCGCTGCGCAAGGCTGGTCTGGTTTTATGTAAACGTTCAATAACATGGGGGCTTGCACACTACCCTGGGAAAGGCGAAGTCAACCACGACTCAAAATATGAAGAAATTAAAAGACTGCAGAAGAAAGTATTGAAGTACAAAAAACGTTTATCGCGACTAAAAAGTACCATAAATCCAAAGCTTTAAGATACGATATGAAGTAATGTTATATAAAATAATTGATTTTTATATATTTTTATTGTTAAGTTACTTAATTCTTATGGTTTTATGTTTAAAAATGATAAAAAAACATTTAATTTTAGTTCAAAAATCGTATTTTTATTTAAATTCACAGTCCCCTGGATTTGGTAACAGTCCCCTGTGGGCATGTTTTCAGAAAATGCTTAATATTTCCTAAAATAATGGAAATATTTTTGGGTTCATCGTCTGTATATTAATAAATAGACAGATACTTGTTCCCTAAATCAAATTTATTACATTATTAGCAAAAAAGTGGCCAAGACAGGTTTGTTAGGACGAGTTGCCCAGTTTACAGAGAAACGCCCTTGTAACAAATAGGCTTTGAAATTACTGAACTGATTTAAAAAACTCTTTCACCATTAAAAAACTACATTCACCCTGAGTAACACTATAATAACACTACATAAGCTACATTTTATCCCCGTATTCCCACGGGAAGGAAAACCACGCGGGTGAAGCCGCGAGACGCCGCTATGTTTTATAATATCACTAGCGGCGCCCCGCGGTTTCACCCGCGTAGTTCCCGTTCCCGTAGGAATGTGGGGAATAAATTATGCTAAAAACCTTCCCACTCCAGAATTACTCTATTAAAACAAACCGCATTAAAATCCTTTGCGTAGTTTTAAAGATCTAAGAATACATATATATAATATGTTTTAATTGAATAATAATTTGTTTTATACTATGTAGTGACTACAGTAAATGTCAAAACCAATACACATACATTTCTGTGAATGATTATCATCTGATTTCCCAGATTCGTCATCAGAATATGTTTTGTCATGTTGTGTGTAATGTGTAGAGTCAGCGGTGTCCGGTGGCATTTCTTCAATGATGATTGGTGGAGATACTGTTTCAGGTTTCATATGGTCATTGTTGATCTGGAATTTGAAATATTATGGAGTTAGGATTGTATTAATAACTAATGGATATAAAATGACAGGTGTTTTGTTTTAGTTTTTTAAGTTGTAGTGACTGGCTTTATGGTAGGTTTAATGCTTGGACTGGTCTTGAGATTTTAGGGATAATAACATTTAATCTAATTTGTTCTTATTATAGAAAATATATGGACCTCAGGGTTGGAGTGTAGCAAAGGGTGTGCAGTTGTTATGAACGGAGTTGGGACTTAAAATCAAAAAATATATTTTTTTTATTTAGTTGTTTTTTAATTACTAATGTATTCTAAACACAAAAATAAACCTTCTTTACCCTATACCAATTTTTGCTCCGATTAATATTAAAATGGTTTCCAGTCGATATGAACGGACTTGGGACTTATAGATTAGACTTAGAAATACCACGATAAGTATATCTTTGAGTAAAGAATCTTTATTAAAATACAATAATATTTACTACTTAATACTAAATAGCTCGATAAACAAAGGAATTTCTACTACTAACTGCGACAAACAATACTGCTGCAATAAAATACATAAAATAGAGTATTATAGCGTTATATAAAAACCTTGGAGGAACTCGGTTCGGGGAAAGTTGAACATCGGATAGATATTCTACACACTTCCTGCGAAGACTCGCTTTTCTTTCCGCTCGAATCGGAAGAATCATTTTCACTCTTCATACTTCGCCAAAAACTCCCCGAAGGATCCCTCAAGTCACCCTGAGCTGTCGATAAAGAGAAATATTGTTCCAAATCTCTTTTCCGACCAAACTTTTTGTAATATTCCAAAATTAACGAATTCACTGCACTACCAGATTCATCTTCACTACGACCGTGGGCCGTCACAAACGCAGAATTGTCATCTTCCTCACAATCCATTGTAAATGAAACAAAAACATTAAACTGCAATGCAATTTACTTATTTTTACAAACGGTTTTTAATATTTTTTAAAATAAATTCAAAATTATTTTGAAGTTTGAATTACACACACTGTAAACAAAAAAGTAATAAGTCATAGACAATTAAGGAAGGAAGCATGAAGGAAGGAAGCGTGTAGGAAAAAAGAAAAGTGTGGTTCTCTGTGGTTATTTAACGGTGATTTCTAAATTAAGTGCCCTTTACACTACACGTAAACTAATTTGAAGTAAAAGGGACAAGTGTGAGTCCAACTTTTCCACTAGGGGTTCCGTATAATTTTGTAGCTTGAGATATGAAGAGTCTCGAGTTCCTGAGCTCTCTCTGAAATTTGTTTTCGTACTTTCAATGTGCACTTTGCATATTTTTATGAGTAAAATAACATAAGTCAAAATGTGTACGTACATAACATAATTATCAGTTTAATTATCGAACCAACACTATATCGCACGTAAAACACCATTCGCGTGCGAAAGAACGGGCGTGTAAAAGGACGACAGGGGACCAGAACAATCACGCGTTCAAAACCATATGATTTGCAGAAATGTGAATATGCGTTTTTCTTGATCTACGCGCGATCTCGTATACGTAGTCCAGCATTTGGTGTCCCTGTCCACTCTACCATTTTATGTCTGTGGTCGTGCGTGAAGTGCCATTATAATACACGGCACGACTATGGCACGACACGACACAACACGATTCCATAGAATCAAACAACGAGGAAGTAATAACAAACTGACACTGACTTTGAGTGCTTGGTTCTGTCTCATTGGGTCTTGTGTCAAACGACGTTACGTCAAGCAAGTCAAATCAAAATCAATCAAAAAAAGGCGAAAAGCGAAGCAAAGCAAAACAAGAAGTAAGACTATTTATTTTTTTCTGAATTCCAAATTATTTTCCAATTGAATTTCAAATATTCCTTGTGTAACAGACTTTTTCGTAATTAGTTTATAGTAATTACTATAGTGTAAAACTTGTACCCTCTGTAACTTTTCACTTGTAGTATGTATTGTGAAAAAAAAACATTGTTATAATATATTTTTAGTTCTATATTTCGTATTCAAAAACATATTTACTACAAGTTAATTTATTTTGTGTAAGTTACATATTAAATATAACATAACATAACATAATATAATCATTCACTACATCATCTCATTATAGTAACTGACCCCTAACTAAGCTCGAAGCTTGTGTCTAGGGTATCAGAAACTACGCACAAACTCATTCACACACACACACAGACCGAGATAAACATGTGGTTCACACAAATATTCACCCCGCACGGGAATCGAACCCGCAACCTTACGGACGGCAGTCCGGCATGGTGACCACTCTGCCATCGAGGTCGTCATATGAATAATGTATATCATTTTTATGGGCGTACTTGAAAACACAGTATCAAAATACACAGTGTTTTACAATTCAACATTAACAGTGTGCTATATAGTATACTTAGGTAATTTTATTTACAGAATATTGTGACTATCAAGTAAGAGTAAAAACAACTAAAAATGTCGAGACAAACTTCTAGATTGGATGCCAAGAAAGTTGTAAGTATTTTTCATGTGTATTTAAGAATATTCTACATTAGAAACCTTTTTAAATTATAGGTTTTGTAGTTGACTTAGAGCCTCCTTAGTTGTATATTGTTATCAAGCTCAAATTTTATATTGCACTGCATCATAATGTATTTTTTGTCCCACTGCTGGGTAAGGCCCTTTGCCATGATTATACCCTATTGAAATAAGTATATAATACAACGGGATGTTAGGCCACCGGACGTGGCTGAAACTAGTCAAGGGAATCGACTTAAATAAGTACGTACTAACATCCCGTTTTATTATATACTTATGTATAATGACATATGTTTCGTTTAATAATAAAACAATTGAAATAAGTTAATTATATTTTTTCAATTAATTAAATATAATTAAAAAAATACATACAATTTTACAGAACTCAGAGCTCCTCACCCTCACATACGGAGCCTTAGTATCCCAAATGCTAAAAGAAACAGAGAACCCGGAGGATGTTAACAAACAACTAGAGAGGATTGGCTACAATATGGGAGTAAGGTTGATTGAGGACTTTTTGGCTCGGACCACTTCTAATCGGTGCTTGGAGATGAGAGAGACGGCTGATAAACTGCAGCAGGCTTTTCGGTAGGTGTAACCTTCTGTGTTCATTGAGTATAGAAGTTCATTAGATGATACAATAATCTACTATATAAAAATAAGTCGGGTTTTCCTTCGTGACGCTATAACTTGAAATTAGCTAGACCTATTTGGCTATTTTTTTCTTTTGTAGTTTTCTAATACTCTGTAGAAGGTTCTTATGTAAAAAAATCTGGAAAATCAACGGGAAAATTGGACCCGTGCGAAGCCGGGGCGGGCCGCTAGTATGGTATAAAAGTCTGTAGGTAGGCTGTCTTCTAAGTCATTGTATGTAGTGTAATGAAAGCCCTAAACCAATCAAAATTTATCAATTAGATAAATATAATCATTTAACAATTTTTCTACCATGATTCATAGGACATGAAAAGGCAATTAATGTTGCTGTAGCATAAAGGTATAAGTTGGTAGCCGACTGTAGACAGCAGCAGACCACACGTCGCCGCCAAACGTCATCATGACACTTCGCCGTCTGTTGGTCGGCGACGCGAAGCTAGCTTTATGTCGCCCACTACGAATGTTATTCCATGGAAATACATACAAACCATTAGTGGCGAGGCGACGTGTGGTCTGCTGCTGCTGTCTGCAGTCCGCTACCAACTTATACCTCAATGTGTTAATGACTTTTTACTGGAAGAATCACACTTAGAATCTTTACTATTAAATCTTGTTCAATATGAGTAATGAATACAAAGAAAAATAATTTAAATTAAAATTAAATAAATTTTAAATATATTTCTGTTGGTCTTGCAAGCTGTTAAAAATCATGCTTATTAGTATTATTTTTGCAATTATTCATTAGAAAAATCCATCATTCCAGTCTATACCTGAACATGCAACCAACGGTGACAAGCTGGAGCAGTGCGGGTGACGAGTTCTCTCTCGTCTGGGACCAGTGTCCGCTCTCCGAGTGGGTTGAGATGCCCAACAACAACGGCCTGAAGTACTGTGCGTTGATATCGGGCGCTATACGGGGCGCGCTGCAGATGGTACAGCTTGATGTTCAGTGTTGGTTTGTGCAGGTATGTGTTATTTATGTTAAGTTTCTTATGTCAATAAATATTTTTATGGTCTATGGTTCCATTTACAAAAAACGAAAACTGTGCCCTGCAGTTTTAGCTGGGAAATATATAAATCCCATGGATTATTCGGGATAAAATGAATCTTGTGTTATTCCTAGTTATGGGGAATGTCTGTACCGACTACTGAACATCTTTTTGATCATCCAAATTGGTTGAGTAGATTATCGGAGGACTGGAAAGAGTAAGAAACAAGTATAATATTATTATTAAACGAAACATACGTCATTGTTTAAGATTAGTTTTATACGGGATATTTGTTTTAACTAGTCTATCGGTACGTACAAATATCCCGTATAAAACTAATCTTAAAGTATAATATTAGTATGGTTGAGTGAGTCATCTTGACATTGTAAAAGTAGTAATGCTCTACTGAATTTTGGGAAAAAAATACTGTATATAGGTACCTATTATAACAATAATAAGTATACATTATCCTGGTACTAAATTCCTTCCCAATTTGTAGTCTTTTAACCGTAAAGGAGTAAAATATATGTCTAAAGGCCTATTTCACGATCTTCAAGTAAAGTTCCAAGTTTGTCTTTGTCACTTAATATAAAGTAAGGAAGAGACAAAAGTCACTTTACTTGGTGAGTAACTTACTCGAAACATTACTTGAAGACAGTCAAATACGCCCTAATTAGAACAAAAGTCTTCAGTGTATAATTTTCATAATGTTTTCAGGACCAACTGCGAGGTGATACAGTAACTGAACTCAGAATCAAATACATTAAGAGATTAGAAGACGCCGTGCCTGCAGGCGAAGATTAAACACTAATGTTATTAATATGTATATTTTATGTTATTCCAAAAGTATAATAATTATCTTCTATTCATTAAATTATTTTTATCTTTAAACTAAATTGGTTTTATTTTATTGAATTTATTAAGTACTAGCTGTGGCCCGCGGTTCTACCCGATCCTGTGGGAATTTCGGGATAAAACATAGCCTATGTCCTTCCCCGGACCGTAAGCTACCCCTGTACAAAATTTCAAGTCAAGTTCAGTAGTTAAGCCGTGAAAAGGTAACAGACAGAGTTACTTTCGCATTTATAATATTAGTAAGGCCAATATTATGTGTACTAGCTGTATCCGCGGTTTTACCCGCGTAGTACCCGTTAACTATTTTGGAACCAAATAAATGGTCGTTCGTTGACGAGTTAGTTCACAACATTGTCGCTAGATGGCGCTGTTATTAAATGTTTGGTACAGTCATCAACAAAAGTAGATTCACACACATATTTAAACCGTTATTTTTATAAATGGCTAGATTTTTTATGAATGTAGTTATAATCAAAGGTCACACTTCGTATACAATAGGGACACAAAGTAACAATAAAATCTATCCATATCTACCGCAGTGTGAGTTTGTGTTAAGTATAATATTACCTCTTGTCACACCGTACTGTAACTGAGCTGTTTTTTATTGCGATGGAGTGAGGTGGTCACCTGATGGTCGGTCTATGCATATTCACAGAGTTAAAAAAAGGTACATAAACAACACGCCTGCACTTATCACCTCGAGAAATCTGTTGGTTAGTTTCGTGTGCCCAGTCATTTCACTGACTTAAGTACTTACCTAGATTACCCTTAAAACTGTAAAAACTAACTAACTTATGTTGGATTTAAGTAAATCATCGACTTATATACCAGGGACGAATCTGTGTAACTTTTACTTAGCTGGAAGTATTATCATCATTACCGATTGAGATTGAATGAATGAAGGTAGGTACACTTTTATGAGTAGTGTGAATGACAATGTAAGTGACATACTTAATTTTAATTCTAATATGGTGGACTCCTAAAGATGGCGGACATTGCATTACTAAACACAATAAAGGTTTATTTTTTAATAAGAATGTCCTGATAACAAACAGTTTTGATCTTTAATTGATTCATATTTAACTATGCTTTCTTCCTTTTCTTCACTAACTGGGGGATCTGGAACAAAGAAAAAATCTATTAGATTTAGATTCTCTATTTTATTAAAAATCCTAATAAAATATTTTTTTCAACACACTTGCTCATAAAGGGGCTCTTATTTGTGCAAAAACAGTTGAATAATGACACGTTTTATTCACTAGTGAGTTATAGATTGTTTTTTTTAAATTGCCTGGTTTTTAAAAAAGTTTCGATACCAAAAAAATTGTCTCCGTACATTTTAAAAACAAACTTCGACTATGTTTCCTTACTTTTGGTAGGTCTATGGTCGATTCCATTCATTCATTCATTCGATTTTTTTTTAATAAGTATATTCTTTTAGTCTTTGGCAGATCACCATTGTTGTGTTGGATGCGCGCGAATAGAAAAACTGTTTATTTATTAGCGAAAAATGATAATTTCTTCGCAAATGTGTTGAAAAACGTTGTATGGTACACGCGTGTATTGATGATTACTATCCTCGGCTATCTTCAGACCCTCGCCTGACGGCTCGGGCCTCAATAGCGCCTCGGAAGTAATCACCAACTTACCTCGCTTGTACCATAAATAACTATTTTTTCAACACACTTGCTCATAAAGGGTCTCTTATTTGTGCAAAAACAGTTGAATAATGACACGCTTGATTCACTAGTGAGTTATAGATTGTTTTTTTAAATTGCTTTGGTTTAAAAAAAAATTTGATACCAAACAAAATTGTGTCCATACATTTTAAAAACAAACTTCAACTATGTTGCCTTACTTTCGGTAGGTCTATGGTCGATTCCATTCATTCATTCATTCGATATTTTTTTTAATTAGTATATTTTTTTAGTCTTTGGCCGATCACCATTGTTGTGTTGGATGCGCGCGAATAGAAAAACTGTTTATTTATTAGCTTAAAATGATAATTTCTTCGCAAGTGTGTTGAAAAACGTTGTATGGTACACGCGTGTATTGATGATTACTATCCTCGGCAATAGCGCCTCGGAAGTAATCACCAACTTACCTCGCTTGTACCATAAATAACTATTAGTTCATTGTTTTACATTTTTTATTGTTTTTATCTTTTTTTGGTATAAGGGAAAGGCACGTAATGTCGACAGTGTCCCAGTACTCGTCAGATTATAGAAAAATATTCATATTTTGATTCAACCAATATATTTATATAAAATTTGAATTACAGCATCTTTATGGTAATCTTTGCTATCATTACAATAGCAGTATGTGTTAATAACTGCAATCGTTTTGGAGAAATGAGCGATGGAAATTGAAAATTCGAGATTTCGTGAATTTTGTGAGATTTAACCACTGAATCTGTAGTCTAGGTCACTACGTTCAATGTTACATTTTGCAAGATTGGGCGACCCTTTGTATGTGTGATTATTTTTTTATAATAGTAAAATTAATTATCTTTCTATATTATCCATTAAATCGTGCTATTTATTCATATTTATATTTTATTTCGAGTGTGTCAGCTATTAGTACATTCTAAAACCCATTTGTACCAGTATCCGTCAGATTTGTCCTAGTCATCGTCAAAGTGTCCTAGAGCTCGTCAATTTTCGGTGCTAATTTGAACTCTATGCCAATAGGTTTAAAGTAGTAATTTTCAGTCATTTTTCTTGTGATGCAGAAACTCAACAAAGTTGGCAATGTCTAATGAATGAAACTAAAAATACTGACAGAAAACTAAAGGAGAAAAAAAAACTGCAGGTGCAGGATATCTCAACTGATTTTGTAAAAAATATAAATTTGGTAGGTACTTACATATAATTTCACATTTAGTTATTAAAAAATCTGTGTATAAGTCAAACGCGTAGAACCAGTAAAGTCGTAAAGTCGTTTTTGGCCCTTTCATCTCAAATATCATCATCAACATCAACAGCCTGTATTAGTCCACTGCTGGACATAAACCTCTTCCAATTCGCGCCAATGTGCCCTGTCGGCAGCACGTCGCATCCACTCTCTCCCGGCTACCCTGCGCAGATCATCGCTCCACCTAGCCACAGGACGTCCTACTACGACGTTTGCCGAGCCGCGGTAAGCCCACTGCCACTTCAGAGAGCTAATTCTTTGAGCTATGTCGGTGACTTTGGTTCTCTGTCTGATCACTTCATTGCGAATGCGATCTTTCAGAGAAACTCCGAGCATAGCCCTAGTAGCCCCATCGTAGCTCTCTGAGCGACTTTTAGTTGGTGGTCCAGCCTTTCTGTGTATTACCAGCCTTTCATCACAAGTATATTACTCGTAAGTCAGACATAACTATATCAGTAGACCTTACTTCCGTAATTCCGTACCTCTGAGGATTGGCGTTCGTTGTATTTTCTCATAGTTTCTTCAGAATCGTCAGCTAACCCGTCTGCAAACACTTTGAAGACACTGTAGGTATTTCAGAGACTTACTCTGTCTCTAGGATCTACGAGTAATAATATTTGAGATGAAAGGGCAAAAAACGACTATATGGTGTTGAATGTTCAACGCAATGTATATAATTCTTACATTACACAGATTTTTAAAATAAATATAGATAGGTCCACTGCTGAACATAGGTTAGCCCAGGCTTGACCATTGAGCTCAGCTAATGTCATCCATCCGCTACCAGCAACTTTGCGGATGACATCACCCCACCTCGCTGATGGGCGTCCTACCCTACACAACGCTTGCCTAGACGCGATCTCCACTCAAGAACTCGTTTACCCAACGATTGTCGGTTCTTCTGCAGATGTGGCTAGCCCACTGCCACTTCAGCGAGCTAATTCTTGGAGCTATGTCGGTAACTTTGTTTATCTGCCGGATTACTTCATTCCGAATACGATCTTTCAAATAAAGTCCAAGCATAGCTCTCTCCATAGCTTGCTGAGCGACTTTAAATTGGAGAACTAACCTCACTGTGAGTGTCCAGTTTTGGCTCCGTGTGTAACTTTATGTACCAAAATGTAGTTTTAACAAAATTAGTTGAGATTTGCCTGCAGTTTTGAATTTTAATTTTCATTCAACAGGCATTACCTTTAGTTGAGTTACTGCATCACAAGAAATATGATTGAAAATGACTACTTTAAATCCATTGGCGTAGAGTTCAAATTAGCACTGAAAATTGACGAACTCTAGGACATTTTGACGATAGCTAGGACAAATCTGACGGATACTGGTACAAATGGGTGTTTTTAGATAATTTCTAAAATATCATTACTTAATTATTTTTAATCAGTGTTAAAAATATATTTACCGATAAAAGTGATAAATCAGTTATCTTGTTACAAAATTTGATCGTTGTAACTTAATATACTACAACGTGGTATAGCTGCAAAGTTGGCCAAGTGCAAAACCTGACGATAATTGGGACTTTTCCCTTATTTCTTTGCTATTCCCATTTATTGATGATCTTATTTTGCATCCTACTCTCCCACAGGACAGGCAATGCCTAGTGTGGGGGCCCGATTATAGAATGTCAGATGGTTACTAAATATCTTTGTAAAATTATAAATTGATCTATTGATTAAGTAGCGGTTATTACAGAACCCTTCATAATGTAGGTACGCTAAGTAGTTTGCTTTACAGTCATTAAAATCGGTACTAAGTAGGTAAGTACTTGAATTAACAAGTTATCAATGGTTTCGTTTCAGAACTAGAGTTAGGGAAGGTTCATATCTGACGTAAAATACGACGAGCGTAACTTACGTATAATCGGTTGAGTGTGAACGGTCAAGTGTTTTTTTATACATTTGTCTGTTCTGGCGTTACGCGACCGATAATACGCGACGCATGCTCCGTCAGTGAACCTTCCCTTAGACCAAGTAATCTCATAACTCTAATAAATCTCTAATACTTACAACTAATATAGGTAAGTACCTAGTTTTTTTATTCAACCATACTTTCTGGCAAATACTAAGCCGATGCTACTATGGTACCTAGATTGGTGTAACAAAAGTCCACTAATGAAATCAACCAACACAATTCATAGAGTTGTGATCTTGTTAATTAGAAAACCAGAGAGGTTTCATTCGTATCCGAATACAAAAGGTATCGAGAGTTCGAGAGCCATCGACTCGATCGTAAATCGATTCTACAATACGATGACAACTGACGATGACTCGAGTACATTAGAAGTATGTGGATACCTATAAAAAATAGGTGCTTTAATTAGTACCTACTTGATGCTTGTGATTTTGTTCGCATGTGAGATTACTTAGTTTGTCATATGTACATTACATTGTAGTTGAGAACTAACTACTATTTACCTGTATTCTAGTATACAATTCAATTAAATTCTCAATTCTCTATTGCATCCACATACACTTTAAGTACTTACTTATGTAGTTAAAAAAATACACTTAGTTTAATATAAGTATTCAATTTCAAAAGGTATAAAATACAATGAAAATTGCCACTGAGCAATTCACTTAGGTACAAATAAAATCCTTTACTCCACGTTCGTAACTGATCTTTGATAACCAGGTACGAATAAGGATTATTTTTCTTGTTTGATAACCAGTTACGAAAACGGAATTTATTTGTCGTTTTCGTAACCATGGTTCATAACCAGCTACGAAAATGGATTTTTTTTCTCAGTTCATAACCGGTTATTAATTAGGAATATATTTTTCCACTTTCGTAATCAAGTTCATAACCCGGATTTTTTAATAATCGCTTGCCCTTATAATTATACTCATAGCGGTCTGCGTGATTTTTGCCAACTTTCCCAGTTTGTCTCAAAAATCCGAATACGCAGCTAAAGTATCAAGTCCCGGCATTATTAAGAAATTGATAAAGAAATAAATTCCGCAATAGAGGACCTAGAACGAAATATTATATTGGCCACTGCTTGGAAAGCGTTATGTTTTATTTTTTGCCTGCCCAGCATAGCATTGTTCTTGTTATTTTATTAAAAATAAATATATTTCCTGAGCTTATGAATGTGTTTGTGGTTTTTCATAATATTTCCTCGTTTCCTATTTCGATATTTATTCTTATAAGTACTTATTTTCGTACTTGATTACGAAAGTGGAAAAATATATTCCTAATTAATAACCGGTTATGAACTGAGAAAAAAAAATCCATTGTCGTAGCTGGTTATGAACCATGGTTACGAAAACGACAAATAAATTCCGTTTTCGTAACTGGTTATCAAACAAGAAAAATAATCCTTGTTCGTACCTGGTTATCAAAGATCAGTTACGAACGTGGAGTAAAGGAATAAAATAAGTCAAACTATAAATAAAATAAGGTTTTTTCATAAACTTTTTAATCAACCCATTATTAGAAGACCACGTGATAGTGGATACTTAGATAGAGTAGAAACTACTTAGTCCACCATCTTTGGGAATCCGCCATGTTAGATTTAAGATGACGTTACAAAAATCGTGTACTTATTTCATTATAGTGTATTTATTTCACCTTCAGATGTGTCCCAAGAATAGGTTAACGAAAACTTGCAATCTATTTGACAAACCTACACTATCTACACTTCTACACAAATATTATAAAGAGGAAAGATTTGTATTTTTGTATGTAACGAATAAACTCAAAAGTACTGGACCGATTTTAATAATTCTTTTTTCATTAGAATGCTACATTCACCCTAAGTAACATCCTAACTTCCTAATTAATATTATAAATGCGAAAGTAACTCTGTCTATCTGTCGGTTACCTTTTCACGGCTAAACTACTGAACCGATTGACTGGAAATTTGGTACGGGGGTCCGGGAAAGAACATAGGATACTTTTTATTCCGAAATTCCCACGGGAACGGGAACCACGCGGGTGAAACCGAGAGACGTCGCTAGTAAGGTATATGTTAAATACAACTGTCCAAGCCAATATAAGTAAGTACATAAAGAACTCCTATATACAATACAATACTACGTTATATATTCGCACAAACAAATACATGCACAGAATATAAAACAATGAGTTCGTTAGCAAAGAGTGCACTTCTATCGAGGGTGTCGCTTCACAACAACCGTGATACTGCATCCATAAATAACTGGTTGTATTTTGAACTCTACCTCTAAGCGAAGAGGGTTGAATTTAGATTGAAAAGGTACAAAATTTAGATTTCCTTTTGACGCACTAGTTAGAGTACATTCTGAAACAGGAGTGTTTCAGTGGAGTTGTTTTGGGTATGATACCAACTATATTTACATTAGATATTAGCGGCGCCCCGCGGTTTCACCCGCGCAGTTCCCGTTCCCGTAGGAATATGGGGATAAAATTATGCTAAAAACTTTCCCACTGAATCACTCTATCTATTAAAACAAACCGCATCAAAATCCGTTGCGTAGTTTACATAGGGACATATGGACATAAGGACATAGGGACAGAGAAAGCGACTTTGTTTTATACTATGTAGTGATTAGGTAATATATAAAGAAACGATTGTCTATTTGACGACCTCGATGGCAGAGTGGTCACCATGCCGGACTGCCATCCGTAAGGTTGCGGGTTCGATTCCCGTGCGGAGTTAACATTTGTGCCACAGATGTTTGTCTCGGTCTGGGTGCGTGTGTGAATGAGTGTGTGCGTAGTTTCTGATACCCTAGATACAAGTCACGAACCTAGTTAGGGGGAGTTACTATAATGAGATGATGTAGAGAATGATTATGTTATGTTATTTACCTACCTACTACTACTAAACAGATAAGCAAAGAAATTTATTAGCGATTTATAAGTATATTTTATTATTTGTTTGTCGCTAAGTGCCAGTCACACGTGCCAGTGATTTTGTAATAATGTATGTTTACCTATATAGTAAGTATGAATGTATGATGTAATGTTCGCGTTATAAATTTATTGTTGACTATAGGCACAGTATATAATAATGAGGGCGCTGCTAGTATAAAATAAAATGGATAAAAATAAATCTGCATAATTAATTAGTACTTATATTTTCTCTCCATTATATTAGTGCTTATGCTCATACGTAGAAATTTAAACACACAAAATGAGTCACATTAACAAAGTTGGTGTTGCTTTATTTACGTAAGTATATAATAACATGGATATTATTGTAAACATTTAGTTGAACTGTAATTTATTGCCAGCAAACGATAATGATATTAATAAGTATTTATTTACTAACTTACACATAATAATAATTAAAACTTTCCTTATTCAAATGTTTAGTAACTTTTGTATAAGTACTTATGTTATGTATAGCCTTCATACATGTGACTTGCTTAGCTGTAAATAGAAAATACACTTTCCCAAAGTAGAAGTATAATTTTATCCCCATATTCCTACGGGAACGGGAACTACTTGTTTACTTGTTGACAGGCTCTTCTCCGCAATTAGACGGCTCAGTTGCGTCCATTTTGCGTGAGGTGGGCGTCTAGTACCAGTTCAATTCTTCCAGGAAGCTGGTCAGTCCCCTCAGGTTTCTGGTGACTTCCTGGATTGTGCTGGGCGACCCGAGGTGCAGCCGTCTGTATGTTGCTAGCTGCTCACACTCAAGTAGCATGTGCCTAGCTGTTTCATCCACTTCGAGGCAGGCTCTGCACAGTGGACTATCTGTAATACCTAGGGTATACAGATGTTTATTAAAATGACCATGACCCGTGATTGCCGCCGTTAGCGTACGCAACGTGGGTCAGGACAACGGGAACTACGCGGGTGAATCAGCGGGATGCCGCAAGTAAAGTGTAAAAGACGAAATGGGATGTACAGAGGTGAGCTTAACCCTAAAAGAGTTTTCTTCCAGCAAACCTCAGAGGCTAGAGAGAGTAGGTGATTGATATAGTGTGGGTATTAAGTGGATAATTATGTAGATATGTATCTAGTAAACTTTTGTATTTGGTTAGTACTTATATGTAGAACTATTTTAATACATAAACCTATAAATGACTTACTTTTTTTTAGAAAATAAAGCAACTAATGTGATTATAACATAACATAATCATTCACTACATCATCTCATTATAGTAACTGACCCCTCACTAAGCTCGAAACTTGTATCTAGGGTATCAGAAACTACCACTATAAAAAAATAAGTAAAGGTAAAGTAAAAGATAAATTTGAGATGGAAACACGTATATTTCCGTATAGTAGAAGTACATAAATGTATTACATAATCAGTCCTTATCTACGATACATATACATATTCTTATACATAAGCTAATTATTAATGGATAAG
Source organism: Timandra comae (assembly GCA_958496195.1). Lineage (NCBI taxonomy): Eukaryota > Metazoa > Arthropoda > Insecta > Lepidoptera > Geometridae > Timandra > Timandra comae. The sequence continues at coordinate 6,608,452 of OY292372.1, read as the reverse complement.
TCTATGTAATCGATAAGGCTTAGGTAATAAAAGTATAAGTAGTTATAAGTAGAGTATGTTTTATGCCGCGGCTGCGCCTATGTTTTATACTTAGTACATTATAATTGGTAAGGGCCTATTTCAGCTTCTTCAAGTACCTAACTTCCGAGTAAACTCACATGTTTTGTCTTCGTTACTTGACATAAAGTAAGAAAGAGATAAAACTAACTTTACTTGGTGAGTAACTTTACTTGAAAGTCGTGAAATGTGCCTTAAGTATAAATTAATTAGGGATTTTTTTATTTGAGTATATGGACAAAAGGTTAGGCTTTTAAAAAGTGGTGGAAAAATTTCTAATTAGTAAGATAAATAATAAATTGAGCAGAGATACACTGGTACAGATGTTCTTTATAATCAGGAATAACACACTTTTTATCCCATTTCCTAATAGTAAAAACGCGAGGCACTGTAGCACTTAGCAGTTATTAATTTGGTATACTTACAAATCTATTACGTATTATTCAATTAATTAGTTATATTTGAGTCTTCCGAGTATTAAAGTGTATTAAAATATCAAACCTAAACAGAATCAACATTTAAAATCTTCAATAAACTTGTACCATTTAGCGTAAACTTCTGTAATCCCTCACCCTTTTTCACATTGTCCAGAGAGCTGTATTTAATAGAATTAATAGCAAATGTCTTCAACAATCTTAAATCTGAAAGTCTACTTGAAGCACCTACAAACGCTACATAGAAATCGTCAGTGAGAGGTTCAGCTTCCCACGCGCCCGGATCATCACTAGATATCACAACTGGTAGACCGTTGGCCAAAAATATACTTATAGGATGATTCCTTACATCATGAACGAGAGAAAGAACAGTATTAGATATAACATTAACTTCTATACCGATATCTTTCTCCAATATAACTCTCATTAGCTGAGGATGTTTAGCCAAAGCGTAACCGTGGCCTATTCTCTTAGCTCCAAGCAGTATTGCGTCTACTAGGTTCCCGTCTGTCGCTGTACCGTACCAATCAGTCTCACCAGCATGGAAGAAGTAGTCCAAATCCTTTGTAGCATTCAGCAATTCAGGAACAAAGTCAATCAGAGGATTGCCAAGGTCTTCTTGACCAACTAGATCGAAACCAGCGAAAATATCCGGCATAGTAGCTTTTATTCGTTTAGCTAAGTCTAAATCATTAGCCACTGTGTTCTTGTCCACAAGTCTGGATGGAGCATAAATTAGTTTGACACCCACAAAATCTGGATAGTCTTTCGTGAAGCGATCGATTGTTTTTTTGTAAGCTATTGCCGTAACTAGTTGGTCGTAAGTGGTGCCGTCGAGTTCGTATAGTGGTGGCAATACGCTTCGTACTTCTAAATACATGACATTATCTTCTCTAAACCTCTTTAAAGCGTCATAAAAATACTGTTCCCAAACGGGTCTGTAAGTCAGAAGTGGGCAAACAGTCGTAAAGTATCTCATAAAGACAGTCCATGCTCTTTTTATATCAGGGTATTGATCATCCAAAGTGAGCTGTTTCCTTAAAAGGTGATCAAAAATCGTAACATTTCCAGACGATTCTCTTGCTTCTTTCATTAATCTCCATCTCTGTCCATCATTAGGTTCAGTTTTGGAAAACTTCATTTGCCAAACGCTGCCAAAACTTACGTATAAATTGTCCATATAGGTTATGTTGAGTAGGTAATCAGGTCCCAAGAGAGCCATATCATGGACATGTAGCGCGCCCCCTTTAGGCATACGCTTGATGATCTTATAAACCTTACTTTCCTTCATTTTGTCCTTATACTCGAAGTAATTGTGCGAGAAATTGTAGTACTGGGGGTTATCGAATGCGTAATCAATTTCTTTGAACTTGTGTTGCATCAGGCAGTTGTTTACGAACGTTTCATTATCGTTTAATATGACGTTTCCTCCGAGCGCGTATCTAATTTCCGCTTTTGTTATTTGAGAACGTTTTGCGAAGTATTCGTCGAGGAAATCACATGATACGGTGTGAATGATTGAACTGATGAGTAACAATAATATTTTGTTCCCCATTTCGTCGCGGCACGTCAGCGGTCCCCGGCCACGAATTTAAACTGAGTCTGTTGTTTATGAGCGTTAACCTTTGACCGTCTGATACACTGGTCATGTTCAATGTTGGTGTAATATTTACAATAATAAAACTGATGATACTGAACTTTTATTAGCACGTTTGACTGTTTGTAAATGACTGTAAAATTACTCCTTTCTTTCTAATAATTTTCTTCTTTCTATAACACTCTTTACCCACCGCAAAAAAATAAATGGTTAAACAATGTTTAATAATAAGTGTATCCATCATTGCATCGCCAATTTAATCACAAAAAACACATATATATGACTTAACTCCAATAGAATTAGTACATACAAAGTGGATAAAGAGTTACTAGACTATAAAGCACCAAAATTACTTACTCAGAACGAAAAAACAACACAAAAATCATCTCAATTACTTCAAAAACTAAAACAAAAAAATCGTCAAACCACACAGTAATTGAAAGAAACTAGAGTATACAAAAAACAGGTACGTTCACGTTAAAAAGCACAGCCAATTACAAAGTCGAACGACATACAACTTATAGTATGAAGCAAAGAAAATATAATACTCTCTACGAAGTTTTGTGTGGTGTAGATTTCAACGGACTACCGACTCTCAAAAAAGGGGTTTCGTTTACAAAGTACTCTGGAGAAACTAGAAAAAAATTTAAAAGAAATCATAAAGGCACGTCATCCGCCATGCTCGCGAAAGGGTTAGGGTAGGATTAAGTGGCACTTAGCAATACCGCCCCATATGAAACAAAAAAGAAAAAAGATGGCGGGAGAACGCGACGTGTGGCTTACTAGTGTGTTCTACGTGTTTGCTTGGAATGTTATGTTGATTTTTACATTGATTTTATGTAGGTAAATAAAAGGAAGTGTTTGTAGTTTGAGCACGAAAAAACATTGGCAATATCAAAGTTTATCGTGTTTCTGTGTATAATGTTTAAGTATGTTTTATATGTAAACTAGCGGCGCCCCGCGGTTTTACCCGCGTAGTTCCCGTACCCATAGGAATATGGGGATAAAATTGTGCTAAAAACCTTCCCTCTGAATCACTCTATCTATTAAAACAAACCGCATTAAAATCCGTTGCGTAGTTTTAAAGATCTAAGCATACATAGGGACAGAGAAAGCGACTTTGTTTTATACTATGTAGTGATGATGATACCTATATGTATGTTTTCCTGTCTGATATAATGATAAGTATGTTTATAAATCAAACTTTCATCTTTTGACCTCTAACTTGGTTTATAACCTGTATTTAGGGTATCAAAAACTACGCACACACTCATAAACACACGGAAAAGATTATTTTATATTTCTTCTACAAAAACAAAAAGATTTTCATTTTCCTCTCAAAATACAAACGAACAGACATTATTACAAAGAAATACATAGAAAAAAAATGCTTAAACCCAGACATAGAACTTGTCACCTTCCTTTAATCTTCTAATTACACATTTCTTTGTGGGTTCGTATTTTTGAGAGTGTAATTTTTTTGATGTACTCATCAAGGAAACACTCCTTATGATTGATGCTTCGATGGTTAAAACTAAGTGTTTTTTGATGATGCAAGTAGTAGAGTAGTCCATGATGATGTTAAGAAGAGGGTTGTGGTTTCGATTCCCGTGCGAGGTAATTTATTTGTGTGATCCACAGACGTTTATCGTGGTCTGAGTCTGTATAGACCTAGTTATGGGTCTATTGCTATATGGAGACGACATAGATTGTTTGTTTACATTATAATAATATGGAAAATTGCAATGTTATATAGGATACTAGCTGTGCCCCGCGGTTTCACCAGCGTAGTTCCCGATCCCGTGAGAATTTCGAGATAAAACCATAGCCTATGTTCTTTCCCGGACCATAAGCTACCCCTGTACCAAATTTCAAATCAATCGGTTCAGTAGTTTGGCCGTGAAAAGGTAACAGACAGACAGACAGATAGGCATAGTTACTTTCGCATTTATAATATTAGTAGGGATTAGTAAGGATAAGGAAGTAAGGATTAGTTATCAACCTTTAATATAAACTTACTTGCGTGAATGAACTCCGTTGGCGAGAAAACGGGAAAAAGATTATTCCCAGAAATAAGACGTAGCTAGACTTACAGATTTTAAACTATTCTAGTAGATAGACCAAAATAGAAAGGGGAATACTTATTTGTGATGTCTTAAGCTAATTACTACGAATTGAAATAAAACACTTAAACGGATTTTTGTCGTGGTTGTATTTTGATTTACATTTTCTGACGTTTCGGATTCTTTACAGAACCCGTGATCACAGAAGACTAAGATGGAAGACGTCTGTACAAAGTATAGTGTACAAAGTCCGTTTAAGTGTTTTATTTCAATGTGTAGTGTTCGTGTAAATCAAAGATATCAATAATTACTACGAGGTCCACTAAAAACCTTAATTATTTTTGGGACGAAAAGGTCATCTTTTTTATGGATAGTAAAAATGTTCTTAACCCCTAAACAATTGAAACTCAAAACCTTATATAAAAAGTAACTTCAAAACAACTTACGTATCTTTTTGCAGCTGTTTTTATTTACAATACTTATTCTAAGTATCCCATTATCAATCTAACCGTTATTATTGCTTTTTGCGAACAACAGTTAAGTATTTACCAAAATATAACCAAATTGCTTCATCGACGCAAATATTAAAGTCAATGATAAACGCTCAGCAATTTTGTTTGACAAAAAACTTAATAGAAAACCATTTTACTTCATAAATTGGGCGTGAAATGAAACGTGTCATTATTACAATCTTATTTCCTCATATGATAGTGTCGCTGTGATCGGTAATACTCATACAAAAGTTGATATTTTGTTTGGAATTTTTTTAGTTCCATTTTTGACCACCGTCTTCAAATAACTTTGCTGCGTTCAAGCACGTATTCTAATCAAACTTGTATATCTATACAGATACCAACCTCTTCTATCAATTTATCGGTTATGATTATGATTATGACACAGGCAGTCCTAGAAAACTCAGTATCAGCCTGTCATTCAATTAAACATGTCGAAACTGTGGACTGTTTTAATATTACTCTGTGTATCTGTTTTCGTAAATTCTGTAGACAATTTTGATTATAATATTTACAATGAAAGAAAAGAACTACTAGAAAAGGAATTAAATATGATGATAGGCAGTGATATCGTTTTAAGTGACAGTGAAATCAAAGCAAATGAAATAATAATGAGACTTAAAAATGATGAACTTGATCGTGGGTTTCATAATCCTGGAATATTTAATGTATCTAAACATTTCTTTGAATATAAAGACGGAGTTAAGGATACTAAGTTGTTTAAGCTGATCAAAGAGATGCCTAAAGGTGCTGCTCTACATATACATGATACGGGAGTGTTAGGTCCAGATTATGTATTAGATCTAACATATATGGAAGACCTGTATGTATGTTTCGAAGACGATGACTTACAATTCTATTTCTCAAGAGAAACACCTAAAACCACATGCAAAACTCGATGGCAATTGATGAGAGATGCTAGATACTCATCAGGGAACGTAAAAAAGTTCGATGCGAAGTTAAAAAAACATTTTTCTCTAGTCGTTAATGACCCGAATAAAGTTTATCCAGATATTAACACAGTATGGGGAAGATTTCAACAGTATTTCATTAACACAGGTAATCTTATGACTTATAAGCCTGTTTGGGATAAATATTTCTATGATACTTTGAAAGCTTTTAGAGATGAGGATGTTATGTATATAGAAATAAGAAGTGTTTTGCCTGATTTATACGATTTAAATGGCAATGTCTACAATGCTTTAGAAACTGCAATAGCTTACAAGACTGTTGTGGATACCTTTATGCAAGATTATCCAGACTTTTTCGGCGCAAAACTCATTTATGCACCATTGAGAAGGACTGACATGAAAACAGTTAGTGATTACATACAAATTGCGAGAGAAATAAAAGAGAATTTGCCTGATTTCTTTGCTGGGTTTGATCTAGTTGGTCAAGAAGATATGGGTGCACCTTTGAAAGACTTCCTACCAGTCTTAGATGAAGCTGCTTCAGAGTTTGACTTCTTTTTCCACGCAGGCGAAACGAATTGGCTTGGAACAGAGACGGATGAAAACTTATTCGATGCTATACTTTTAAATACTAAAAGAATCGGTCACGGCTACGCTTTAATCAAACATCCAGTTTTAATAGAAGAAGTTAAGAAGAGGAAAATTGCTTTGGAAGTTAATATAGTATCCAATGCTGTTCTTAAACTAGTTGCTGATGTGAGAAACCATCCACTGGCTTCTTATCTAGCAATGGACGTTCCTGTAGTACTATCAAGCGATGACCCTGGTCTGTGGGAAGCAGAGCCTTTATCTCACGATTTCTATGTAATGTTCCTAGGAGTAGCTAGCAAACATGCAGATTTGAAAGTTTTAAAGAAACTAGCTCTTAATTCGTTGTATTATAGTTCTTATTCGAATAAGGATAAGATTGTGTATGAATTTGAAGTAAGATGGACTAAGTTTATTGATAGTATTGTTAAAGATCAATGGAGTTGATTGAAAAAAAAACCCAAAGATTAAGGAAAGTCTTTTAAAAAGTTTGTAAATAGTAAACCAAAGAATTCATGTTGAACGTACATTCTCATCTTTGTTAATTTAAGTCTAATTTAACTTGTATTTTAATACTATCAACTAATTTAATAAGCCAATAATATATTTTTAAAACTCTACCTGCATTTTTTACTATTCTCTCTCTTTTCCGAACCTTTATCCCGTGTCTATTTGGGGTCGGTTTTCAGTTTAACCAGATTTGGCGGAATATCAGTATTTTACGTGAAGCGACTGCCATCAGACCTTCACAACCCAGAGGGCTATTCTAGCTGCGTTTTTCGCTATTAAGTCATATTATTTTATATCATTAGCTACCTCTGTTTTTACTATTTCAGGTAATATTTGATTGACCCCAAAGAAACTCAGTTCCAAATACCTTATTACTATCTCATTACTATGTGTTTTATCTACACGTAGTATGTATTTATTATCTATATTTAAATCATATTAGATTAGATTATTAAATCATATATATGACATTATCTTAATTTGAAGTATTTTTATTAATCAATTTACAACATCTGCTAACATTATCAATAATTACGAAACCCCCATATATCAGTTTATCTTTTTATCATTTTATTGTAATAAATGAACTGTTGCTAGGTGGATTGTGGGTCTTATACATATGTATCATTTTATCAGATACTAGCAGCGCCCCGCGGTTTCACTCGCGTAATTCCCATTCCCGTAGAAATACAGGGATAAATGTCACCTATGTCACTCGCTGACAATATAGCTTCCCATTATTGAAAGAATTTTTGAAATCAGTTCAGTAGATCCCGAGATTACTCCTTACAATTTAACAAACACACAAACTTTACTTCTTCGTAATATTAAGATAGATAGTATAGACAACATTTCGTGGAAATAGCATTATCATTACCAATTCCCAAACATGGGTCTGGTTTGAGATCACCAATACGCAAATCAAACATGCATCAGATAAAAGGTACTTACTCCCTTGGTTGGCAATACCCATATCAAAGTGAGTTTCCCAGCCTGCCTAGCATGACTGTGCGTGATAAATGATATAGACACCACGAAATAATATCGATTTGATTGACCAAATGAATATGGCGTGGTACGATTTGATAAAATTAAATATGGCGGCTATATCCTACTAATATTAAAAAGGCGAAAGTTTGTAAGTATGGATGTATGGATGTTTGTTACTCTTTCACGCAAAAACTACTGAATGGATTTTAATGAAACTTTACAATAATCTTGCTTATACATCAGAATAACATATAGGATACTTTTTATCCCAAAATTCCCACGGGAACGGGAACTACGCGGGTGAAGCCGCGGGGCGCTGCTAGTTTATTATATTTTGACAGTTGGATGTCAATAAATAGCTATATCGATTTCGCGAGCATGACCAAAGTCATAAAATTAATCATGTGGTAAAATTCAATATGGTGGGCATTTTTATCAAATTTTGACAGTTGGATGTCAATAAATCGCTGTATCTATTACGTTTTCGAAGTCATGCTAGCCTAGCAGGGGGTTTCTTTTATCTGATGCTGACTGTATACCTGTACCCATAGACTACCTAGGATATGTAGTCTATGCCTGTACCTTACCATCAGTGTAAGCTAATTCGCTAATTTACACGAGACGTAACGATGAAATTCTAAAATTGTTTGGCCTACTATGACGTAGGCATCTCTAAAAGATGCCCTAGTGCGTTGCCAACCGATTATACGTTAGTGCGTTGAGTGTGAACGGTCAAGTGTTTTTCTATACATTTGTCTGTTCTGGCGTTACGCGACCGATAATACGCGACGCATGTTCCGTCAGATATGAACCTTCCCTAAGAAAGAAGCATTATAAGTGGTAATATTAAATACCTAAAGACACATGGTTATACTATAACAAGATTATGCCGTATTATACGCTATTTGATAAGAGTTTTATCGGTTATTGTTGCCTAGTTATTTATCAGTATTCGTTTTTAAATAGGTATGTATGTATAGTATATTTTTACACGCGTTTATCCTAATAGCGTGGGAATAATACTACTGTAAATTTTCCTATTGAATCACTATTACTGAAAACTGCATTCAAATTCGTTGCGAAGTTCAACTGTTGCTACGAGTCCCGTGACGGATGCTACGAGTCCCATGACTGATGTTACGAATCCCGAGATGGATGTAACGAGTCTCGTGACTGATGCAACGAGTCCACAGTAGGATGCATCCAAACAGTCCCATAATATAAATATTGATAGGAATAGAGATGGTTTTTAATGTGTCGTGAACCATTTGAACGTCCACATTTGTCCACCTATAATTCCACAAACATATTTTATCTAACCCGGTGGCCAAAATTGGAACTAATGTTGTCAATGTCATTTTGAATACATTATTAATTATATTTAAGAATATAATTGTAATTAAGGACATGTGAGCCCTCTTTACGCAATACCTCCGCCCAACATCTTAGGGGTACAGGAGTGACTGAAAAACAGCGCTGGCCGAATCGTATGTGGTTCAGTCAGCATCAAGCTGAGTCATTTCCTTTTGTTTTTTTATTGATTTTCTCTGTATTTTTTTTCTTGTAGTTTTAAACGAAAAAAACAATAAAGATTATTTTATTATTTATTTATTAATCAAGGACTTAGTACCAAAGGTCTAACTATTGTCTTTCTTCCTAACAGACTGACACCCAAAATGCGATTACAGCGACTCTATTACGGGATAAATATACGTTGTGGGACTATTATATAAATATTAATAGGATTAGACATGGTGTTAAATGTGTCGTGAACTATTTAAACGTCCACATTTGACACCAATTAGTGTGGACACGTCCTAATGACGTTACAGATCGTAAATCACGTTCAGCTGTGATGTGTGAACGTGTCTTAATGTGTTACAGACAACGCCGTGATGGGTAAAGATATAAGTTGAAATTTTAAGATTTTTATGACTTCATATTTAAATAAAAGTCCGACAGTTGTTACCCTCAAAAATATCGTAGCAGGCCCAAATACGAGAGACTCCTGAACGTATAAGTACGTATACCTATACCTAATATACTTAAACGTATTTAAATGAAAATCAGCAGTCGCAAGTCTCTTAAAACTCAAATTTTCCAAACAAAAAGTTATTTTTTCGTTTAGTTAACGTAAATTTGTTAGATAAAAAGACCGAGTGTGGAAGAACGAAGTTACTTAAAAAAGTATTATTTTCAATGGTAAAAATACATAAGAAGAAAATAAATCATTATGATTTTCAAAAAAGTTTCTACTCAAAAGAGTTAGCCACAGGTTAACTACCTTTTAATAATTAAAAAATAAACGCGCGCCGCGCTGTTCGAAATTTGAAAAAAGTGTCGTGACAACTTTTCGTAAGTTTTTTTCCGTCTAGCCCCCTTTCACAACACGCGATAAGGAACTTCGTTCCAAAAAGAAAATTAGAATATCTTTAATATGAATGAATTTAATATAAAACCTATGTGTTAATACGCAGAGCACAGTTAGGGCTGATTTTTCCATCGCCAGATAACTTTATTCGACGAATAACTTTGAAATTTTGACAGTTATTTCATACAAAATCTGTTAAACGTCAATTTTATTCGTCGAATAAAAGATACCTATCTGGCGATGGAAAAATCGGCCCTAAGTCACACAATAATACCACAGATAATACTAAAACTAACTTATACCATTACTCTCCATAGGCACCAATTAGTGGAAATACGCTAAATTAAGCGTACTGTGAAGTATTACGCTACACCAACACTTGTAGCGTAAAGGAGATAATATACAGTTCATCCGTTACACGATGTCAATTTTATACGGGTAATTTGGGTATTAACTTAATTATTTTCAAGAATTTCTAATAAAATGGAGAAAGGAGTCTTATTTTGAAGTAAAAATGAATAAAATGAGTGTGTACTTTATCTCGGTCTGGGTGTGTGTGTGAATGAGTGTGTGCGTAGTTTCTGATACCCTAGATACAAGTTTCTAACTTAGGGGTCCGTTAGGTAAGTACCAAGATGATGTAGTGAATGCTTATGTTATGTTATGTTAATTTTGGCAGAATTTGGGGATTAAAAATTGAAACTGTATGTGTGGTCAAATAGTAATAACTCTACCTTTTGTGCTCTAGCGTTATTACTGGAGACTTTACTGTGATTGAAGAGAGATTTTGAGAGATTGAACTCGAGACCTCTAGGTCTCCGACCAAATCAAATATTTGTGTACCTAAGTATTTTATATCATAAGTTGTGTGATATATCACAGTCCATATTGCGAAAATTCAATATCTTTATATGTATTAGTTATACTTATATATTATAGGATTCCGGCCGTTTTCGGCCACGGCGACTACTTCACCTCCGGCTACGGCTGTCTGTCGTGTATTAGTTACCTTGTTAGTAGCATGAGCAAAAAATATAAACGTACGATATAAAAAGAGTTAAGTACTTAAATCGGCTGAACTGATTGCGATAAACATGTCTTTGAACTACAGCTCGATAACCTACTTTCTATTAAAGAGACCGCAACCAAATCGGTTCATTCGATTAGACCTACTGTGTCATATACATACATAAAGACACATCTTTACCAGTCCCCGTAGCATGACTGTGCGTGATAAAATATATCGACACCACGAAATAATATGGATTTCGCGAGCATGACCAAATTAATTATGGCGTGCTACGATATGATGAAATTAAATATGGCGGCTTTGTTTATTATATTTTGACAGTTGGATGTCGATAAATCGCTTTATCTATCGCGTTTTCGAAGTCATGCTAGCCCGGCAGGTATATCTATACTAATATTATAAAGAGGAAAGATTTTTTTGTCTATAACGAATAGGCTCCGAAACTACTGAACCGATTTAAAAAAATATTTCACTAATAGAAGAGCTATAATATCAGCGAGTGACATAGGCTATATTTTATCCCGTTTAAGTATTCCCACGGGAATGGGAACTACGCGAGTTAAACCGCGGGGCGCTGCTACTTATTAAAACACCCTTACTTTTTGCGTTAGGGATTAAAAATAATAGTTATACTCTAAAAGTTTCATCAAAATCGATCAAGTAGTTTTAGAAATAGAGGAAAAAATATTGAAATTATGATTCTATATTGAGTTTAGTAAATAATAGACATAAAAATGTTAAAGAAATTATATTAAATACCTTAAAAAAGTGACAAATATATACAAAAATTAAATTACAATAAAATTTTAATTAGGTTACGTATGTATATTACATATAGATTATTATTAAATAATAGTAATACTTACATAAGCAGGGATAATTGTGGAAAATTGAACTCATTACAATTCGTTTTAACTAAATACGTCATTATCCATTTCATAAGAAAATTCTATATTAAATGAAGGTCCCTTTTTTCAGATTTTTACTCATATCTCGAATATCTATACGAATAGCGTTATGGTTACTTCTAATAAAAGTTTCTACAATAAAAATAAAAGAATGTTTATTTTCATAAAAAATTAGGTATACACCCCTATTTTGAAAATATGGGACTTATTAAAATCAGAATATCTGTAGCAGTAACTGAATCCATATATCCAATAAAAATATCAAAAATGATAGCCGATTACTTATCTTTAAAAAATACAAAATAAATGTCGTATTACCAGACGGCACACTAGCTATCAAGTATTCTGTGACGGCTCGGGTCGATGACCGCGCTCAGCTGTGTATCGCAGCGTTCGGTGTAGAATAACAATAAAATTCGGCGGGATTTTGAAAATCTTTGACTTATCATAACTTTTTAAATAAAAGCAAAAGAAAAAAACTAACTTCACTATTATATTGTCACCCGTCGTTTACATTAGCTGTGAGATAAGGTATCGCAATTTCAAAATAAGGGTGTATAAAATTCTCGTGTCATAGTTTTCGTTGCCATACTCCTCCGAAACGGCTTGACCGATTCTCATGAAATTTTGTGACCATATTCAGTAGGTCCGAGAATCGGCCAACATCTATTTTTCATCCCGAAATTCCTACGGGAACGGGAACGGGAACTACGCGTGTGAAACCGCGGGGCGCAGCTAGTAGTACAAAAAAAGAGAACTAAAACAGAAATATTAAAATTATAAAATTACATTATGACAAAAGGTATACCGCTCAGCTTGTGCTGCTCCAACAGCGGGCAGCGCTGGTTTTCAGCGGTCACCTACTTACTCCCTGAGGAGGAGTAATAAAATAAAATTTCTATACAATTTCTCCTATTAATTTTTTCTTAACGATTAGTTCTTTAGGAACTACAGGGTGTTTAAGATCAATAGAGTATACTTTTCCTTATTATATGGAAAATACTAATTTATTTTCCGTTTATAATTATGAGAAATGTGTATATCTTGAAATTCTCGGTATAGATATAAGTTATAGGAACTAATAATGATAATTATAGTTAGTAAATGGAATACAATACTATGATACTATTATGTTTTTTTTTTACGAATACTAGAAAAAAATATAATGTTATTTTGTATCAGGAATAGACTTTCTTATTTATAAAAATATTTAAGTAAAGTTCTGTTACTGAGTTTGACTTTAAAAAAAGCGTAGTAATATTTTTTTTAATAATTTTTTGCGACATTGTTACGACATTTTTAGCGACAAATCAATTGACGGATAAAAGATGCGTACGTTTTTTAAAGTAAAATTAAATACATATTAAACGTCTTATTGTTAACTAATTCTATATATTTCTACCTATTTATATACTAAAAATATTACTAATACAAATATATTCAAAAAACATTACCAGAAAGGATGTCTTCAATAAACTTTCTCCATTGATCGTTAAAAATCTTAAAACACTTCGTTTTCTCTGAGTTATTCATCGCACTATACTTAATAGAGTTTATTGCTAACTGTTTTAACAGTCTTAAGTCATATTTTTTACTGGCAACACCCACAAAAGTCACGTAATAGTCATGAGATAACGGGTCAGCGCTCCACGCGCCGGGATCATCACTAGACAACACCACTGGTAGATCAAAGGCTAAGTAAGAAGCCAAGGGATGATTTCTAACATCTCTCACTAATGCTAACACTACATTAGATATCAAATTCACTTCAATAGCAATATCTTTCTTCTTCACGAGGCTCATCAGAGAAGGATGCTTTATCAAAGAGTACGCATGGCCAATCCGTTTGCTACCAATCAAAACAGCGTCCACAAGATTTTCGTCAGTCGTTGTTCCAAACCAGTTGGTTTCTCCGCCGTGGAAATAAAAGCCTAATTCGCTTTTCACTTTGTTTAGCTCTGGTTCGAAGTCTAATAGAGGTTTCCCTAAGTCCTCTTGCCCAACAAGATCGAATCCAACGCATAAGTCAGGCATTTCTGCTTTGCAAGCTTTAGTAAGTTCTATATCTTGTCTAATTTTATCTGATGAAGAGCTTCTTCGTACTGACACGATGATTTTAATGCCGATAAAATTTGGATGGTCTTCAATGAATTTGTTCGTTATTTTCCTGTATAGTTTAGCCATGTACAACTTATCATGTACGGTTCCATCCAGCTCAAATAAATGTCCTAATCCAGTTCTAATTTCAGCATACATAATATTGTCTTCATATAATCTTTGTAAACTTTTATATATATACTTTTCTCGTACAGGCCGATAGCCTATCAAAGATCTTATAGATTTGTGTATAGTTTCAAAATTATTCCAAATATCGTTTATGTTAGCTTCTACGGAGGCAGGATCTTCGCTAACCAGAGATAAATACTGTTTTATTTCTGAATCAAATTGTTCTACGCTCGACGCATTTCCTCTTAAATCAGAGAGTAGAGACCAAGAATCCTGACAGGGATCTTTAGGAACGCTCGTAGAAAATTGCAATTTAAACTCATTTTTATTGTAACACGCGTACAAATGATCTTCATAGGTCAATTCAATCAAATCGTCCGCGCCTAATATGTAGCTACTGTGCACGTGTAGTATCGCCCCCTTAGGCATCTTGCGTATAATCTCATACACTTTAGACTCCGCTATATTTTTTCTATAAAAAAAATAATGTTTTGAAAACAGAAATTTCGCGGGATCCCGAAACGATTCATCTACTTCCTTATTTTTCCATTTCATTAGTATTTCGTTGACTTTTTTCTCGTCTTCGTTTAGAACTATTTTGGCTCCTAATGACATGTTGTATTCGTCTTGCAGTATTCTGTTTCTTTGTTTCGTGTGGTCTTCTATGACTCGCGTGGTGAGAGGTTGGATCAACAAGCACATGACACAATAAGCGATGTAGGCATTCATTGTACCGGTTTATTTCTGTTGATAACAATATCTTGTGACCGTATGACCGGTTGTGTCGCGTACTCAATAAACACTGGCATATTGAAAAATTTGTTATTGCTTTTATATGGTTCGATATAAAAGGACCATTACTACTAAAATACACAAGTTGTTTTGTCGGCGTTTTAAATTCATGTTTTGCTGAAAGCGAGATAATTGTAAACGTAGTTATTATTTATCTTAAATTGTGATAAGGGTTTTCCCGCGGATAATAATTTAATAACAATACAGTTGTTAAAGTTATTAAACAACTATAGAACAGTTATTTTCTAATTTAATTTTATCTCGTTAAGCTATAAACGGACCTCAATTAGAAATGTGATAAAAAGGTCTGGAAGCAAAATATTCTAATTTTTTTATTTCAAGTTACGAATAGTTACAAGATGTTAGATAATTTTATGACAATCCCAATGGCACAGTGGTAATAATTTTACCCGGAGGGCTATGGTAGTGGGTTCTATACTTGTACGAGGTACTTAAATACTTTTTTGATTTGTGATTTTTGACACTTTAAATGTAGCAACGTGTTGTTTACTGTTAAAGGGCTTTGTAAGAACTCACTGCAGGAAGAAACTGCATAATATCCGGAAATGCGGTAGTACCACAGATCAGGGAGTCACCTTAGGATTTCCGCCCTGGTAGTACCCATGATGGTAGTACCCAATCGTGCGACAGACCTACTAAAAGTAAAAAATATTGGTTGCCTCCTATACCAAGACTAATGACTTCTAAATAATCCCTACTTAATAATTAATAATATTAATAATCCCTACTAATATTATAAATGCGAAAGTAACTCTGTCTGTCTGTTACCTTTCACGGCTAAACTACTGAACCGATTGACTTGAAATTTGGTACAGGGGTTGCTTATGATCCGGGAAAGGACATAGGTTATGTTTTATCCCGAAATTCCTACAGGAACGGGAACTACCCGGGTGAAACCGTAGGGCACAGCTAGTAGGTTTTATAAAATGTTTTTAAGTCTTATAAAGTACTTAGTGTAATCGGTAATTTAAACATTTCTACGTAAATAATACAAAAAAGTTTAGATAAAAAACATTCAAGTAGTTTTTAAGTGATGCATAAACGGGGAGATAATCATAGCCTTATAAGTTACATTAGCAATATTATAGGTAAATGTGGTACTGAGTTTGTTTGTTTATTTTGGTTGTGAGTTCGATACCTGTGCGGGGTGAATATTTGTGTTAACCACAAATATATAAATAAATAAATGTTTATCTCGGTCTGGGTGTGTGTGAATGAGTGTGTGCGTAGTTTCTGATACCCTAGCTAGATAAAGGTTATGGACCTAGTTAGCGGTCAGTTACTATGAGATGATGTAGTGAATCATTATGTTATGTTATTATGTTTAATGGTAAAAGTCTTAACTACTTAACTGATTAATTTAAAACGTTGCATAAACCTAAATTTTTTTACTCTATCAATTTCATACCAACGAGAATTGCTCGGCTAAAACTGTGAGGCGCAGAATTTATATTTAGCATACATATTTTTTAGAGCGTCGGTGGCGCAGGGGTTAAGGCCGTTGACTTCCAATCAGAAGGTGCCTGGTTCGAACCCCACCAGTCCCGCCACGTACCAATGTGTTTTCAATTTACGAATTCATAAGTACGTTAATTTCGACGCTCTTACGGTGAAGGAAAACATCGTGAGGAAACCTGCACACACCTTGGAAGAAATTCTAAGGTTGTGTGTGAAGTCGACCAACCCGCACTTAGCCAGCATGGTTGACTAAGGCCTAATCACCCTAATTCAGGGTAGGCTCGTGCCCCTCGGTGGGGACATTATATGAGCTGATGATGATGATGATGATACATATTTACTTAAATCATATACTTACCTACTCAGTATAATCGTATTATCATGTTTTGCTGTATTTATGTTGGTAACCTTTAATAAATAAATAAATTTACTTGAATAAAGTGGACAGTTTTCCGCAACAAGACCTTATTTTAGATTCTTTATGTATGCTACGATATTAATTTTGGAATTCGATGTTGTTAGTACTTAGTACGACACTAACATCGAAATATTTTAATATCAATTATTTTAAACTCGAAAAAGGTTTGGTCAAAATAGTTTTTTTTTGGTTCATAAACTAATGGTTCCACCTATCAGAGCAAATTTTCTTAGGTTCTTATAAAAATATTAGAATAATCGGATAGTAATAAACTTTATAAGATTTTTTTTTGGTTGAACCTATATATTCATGAAAAACTTTCTATGTTTTATAAAAGAAAATTAATAAATATTTAGATACTTAAGCGTACTCCTACCGCCATCTGTTGGTATGCCTTGAAATCAATTTAACGTTTGCACACATTGAAAATAATCTACGTTAGGAATTCGCGTCATATCAGTATTTATTTATTTAACAATAAATCGAAATAAAATCTTTTTTATTATTAAATATAAATAAGACTTTTTCTTGGTAAAAATAAAACTTAGCGAAAATAATATATGGCAGAACTAATAAAAACTGATTTAAAAATAGGTGTATTAAAAATAATTGTAAAATATTTCTGTTTTATAATATTATTATAGCTAGCTAATAAAATAATACATACTCGCAGATGGAAAAATATATTTTCATTTTTAAAATTTCGTCAAGTTTCTAACTACTCATCAACAGATGGCGCTAGTAGTAACTTTAAATAAATATAAACTGACAACTTCCAATAATGAGCTATGAGCTTTTTTTAAGCAAAAAAGCTTGTTTTACATATTAATTTATACTAATGAATGTTAATAAGACTTAAATGAATAGTTTTTGCTTATTCTACATATAATTAGAAACTGGCATAGGTATAATTTTACACTAAAAAGTAAAAAACTAAATTTATTATTCTGTCTACAAAGCCGGCACCTAATTTAATAAGTATTATCTAAGTAGGTATAATGACATATACCTAATCGTAGTATATCAATGTATAATGAATTGCTCTGCCTAAGATCGTATTAGTCAGTAGGTAATTAGGGCGATTTTATGTGATTTTATTGTGATCAATTTATAAGTTTTTTTTTTAATAAGTAAGAACTTAATAAGTAATTTATTAAATATCGCATACCTAAGTATTTTGAACAAGATTAACATAATGTTTCTAATTTAATATGAAAACTTTAAAAACACATTTTTAAGACAGATCGCGAGAAAAATCAGGCAATTTGTCAAAAAAAATGACTCTTATTATAGTTAGATAAAGATCTCATTTTTAAACTCGACTGTTATGATAAAATCGTGACAATGACATGACATCTAGTAGATGTGCTTAGCTATTCCCTATTTATTTTACAGTATTTTAGCTCTTATTTATAATAGCTATAAAGTTTAAAATTCTGTGCATTATTAAAATGGTAATTATGTAATCGTGATAGTGAAGTACAAGAGATTTTCTTGTAGATTGTATTATCTGTGGTCTAAAGTAATTGTTTATTAATCTGTGTACATTCTGAGTTGAAAACTTGAATCAAATCGGAAGGTCCAGGAGCTTTGATGAGACCAGAGAGATTCTCGGTCGTGATCCTTCTTCTAAGTATGTCCAGGAGTCACAATATTTTTCTGTGCCGGTGACAGCGTCGCTGTAATCGCATCTTTTGGTTGTCAGTTTATTGAAAATTATCCAAATGTCATGTAGTAAAAATGTCAAGGCAGTCGCTTCACGTAAAATACTGTCATTCCGCCAAATACTGAAGTAGTAAAAACAGAGGTAGCTGCAAAAATGCAGCTAGAATAGCCCTCTGGGTTGTGAAGGTCTGATGGCAGTCGCTTCACGTAAAATACTGACATTCCGCCAAATCTGGTTAAACTGAAAACCAACCCCAAATAGACAGGGATAAAGGTTCGGAAAAAAGAGAATATCCAAATGACATTATAGTCTAAATGACAATAGTAGCTTCCAAATTTGGTCGCCAGAACAGAAAAGATTGTGACTCAATAATTTCAGCAAGAAAAATGTTATTCAGATTAGTTAACCGCGATTAGTGAGGTCGTCTTATATATATATTTATTTAGTAATATAAAAAGATAATATATTTATTTATTTAGTTAGACACTTCAACAATATCTTCACTTATAATACTAATAATAAAACTTATTCTATGTAACATTCCCATGTGAGATATCTTATATATACCAGAGAGAATCTTGGTCGTGATCCTTATTCTATGGATATAACAGACTTATTAAACCGACTTTAGTACAATATCCATCGCTTAAAACTCCATCGCAATCTTTAAAAAAATAACAATGAAAACTAAATCCTATTGACGTAGAGATAAAGTGACGCAAACGCATTACACTTTTATTAGTGTCCCCTTTACAATCATTCGGTCAATTTGACAACTGACGTCCCCTATTTTCAAAATATTTGTAGCGCTGACCGGACCACGCAATTTGGGGACAGAAGATTGTCCCCTAGAACATTTTGAATTGAATTGTTCCTGCTACGGTTATTATGTAATGATTATCGTTTTTATTATTAGTTTTTAATAGATTTTTGATATGGTTTTAATAATGTTTCTTAATATAATATTGTTTTTTTTTATGATAAGTCAATGGTTCCGTTATTTTTTTATTTATAGAAAAATCAATAGCTTAGATAGGTATATATATTACTAGCTGTGCCCCGCGGTTTCACACGCGTAGTTCCCGTTCCCGTGGGAATTCCGGGATGAAAAATAGATCTTGGCCGATTCTCAAACTTACTGAATATGCTCACAAAATTTCATGAGAATCGGTCAAGCCGTTTCGGAGGAGTACGGGAACGAACATTGTGACACGAGAATCCTAACTCATATTATAAATGCGAAAGTAACTCTGTCTGTCTGTTACCTTTTCACGGCTAAACTACTGAACTGATTGACTTGAAATTTGGTACAGGGGTAGCTTATGGTCCGGGAAAGAACATAGGATACTTTTTATCCCGAAATTCCCACGAGAACGGGAACTACGCGGGTGAAGCCGCGGGGCACAGCTAATTTTATACCTATATAAGATTTGCAATAGATAATCGAGATTAGTGACAAAGCTAATTCTAGGTTTTCATGGATACCTAGATTACCAAGGCACAAGGGAATACACGAAATGACTAAGCTTTTAAAATTAACAACGTTATAAGTTTCTAGCTTTGTCCCGTGATTTATTCACCTTGAAATGTTATCCCTAGAAAGCACTTATTTTACTGCCAACATAAAAAGAAGGGGTGTTATAAAATTATACCTACACGTGCATGCTAAAGTGATATCTAGATAGATAGATACTTAACTATAGGATGGGGCTATACTAAAAGCTTTATTTTACTAGGGTGGAGGGGTAAAATTACTCAGAATTTATTAACAACTCTATTAAAAATATTATGAAATAGGCAAGTAATATTTAAGAAAACATACACACATTTAAATTTTTTGTTTCGACGCTCTTACGGTAAAGGAAAATATCGTAAGGAAACCTGCACACACCTGGGAAGAAATTCTAAGGTTGTGTGTGAAGTCGACCAACCCGCACTCGGCCTGTGGTTGACTAACGCCTAATCACCCTAATTCAGGGTAGGCTCGAGCCCCTCGGTGGGGACATTATATGAGCTGATGATGATGAACACATTCATATTTTACACCAATAGGGACTTGAACCCTGCACTCAATCGTAGCGATACTCTAACCAACTAAGCTATAGAAGCTCAAAACTATAGTGCCACAATATTTTCTGTGCCGGTGACAGCGTCGCTGTAATCGAATCTTTTGGTTGTCAGTTCATTGAAAATGTATCCAAATGACATTAGAATCAAAACGACAATAGTAGCTTCCAATTTTGGCCGCCGGAACAAAAAAGATTGTGACTCAATATAAAGTCTGTCATAAATCTTATTAAATCAGCTTTCACGGCAGCCATTAGCAACTTTATAATCCTCCAAAAACTCTAATTTACCAAAAAAAAAAACCATCAAAAAAGAAACAGCCAAAAAAAGCTTGTTCAGAACATCGTTAAGTAATATGAGACCACAGAAGCCTCAATACGTCTTTTTAAACCTTAACACAAAACAATAAGTTCTTTAAGATGCGGTAATAAATATATCTCGGGTAGAGCACAGGTGGCAATGCGGCGGCGTCGTCAAAGAGAGCGGCTTGCTTTGACGCCCCCGCCACCCCAGACTAACCCCCTTCGTCAATATTTGCATACTAAAAGAGTAAATAGAGATAAAAGCCGACGAAATTGTGTTGATTGAGATGCTGTAGTTTTTATGTAACTGTTTTTTATTTTAGGTTCGTTTTGTATACTAGTATTAGGTATACAAAGTGAAGCCTAAATAATTATTGCTACTATTTTTATGTTAGTTTTAATTTTAACTAGCGGCGCCCCGCGGTTTCACCCGCGTAGTTCCCGTTCCCGTAGGAATAAAAGGGATAAAACTGCTAAAAACCTTCCCACTGAATCACTCTATCTATTAAAACAACCCGCATCAAAATCCGTTGCGTAGTTTTAACGATCTAAGCATACATAGGGACATAGGGACAGAGAAAGCGACTTTGTTTTACCTATACTATGTAGTGATTCTGCGGCTTTTTGTAAAATAAAAAGTATCTATATTATATTCAATTATTACAATACCAACAACATTATTATTATAATTATTGTAAATGCAAAAGTATAGGTAGGAATTACGGTAGGCATCAGAGCGTTGTGTCTAGACGGTTCCTGAGGGATAATAGTCCTACTAGGGTTCTTTAGATAACTTATCCCCACTCCTAACTAAAAAAAATGGTAAAATTATTTTAATGATGAATGGAATGACAAAAAACACATTATTTTTGAACCGATACACCCTTGACCTTAGCAGAGGTCAGTAGACTCCGTGCCTCTCTTGAGGTGTCCTAGTTTTAGTTACTAATACAATAACTTGGGTAAAATAGGCTTAACTATTTAATAGATTAGTAATCCAGACCAAGAACTTCGACGCAAATAAGGCTACAATTAACCAGTTACAATTTAAAGTTAACTAAGTACCTTAAAGTACCTACATATGGCTTACAATCAACACAATTTAAATACTCAAACTTAATAGCTTTCCCCCAATACAATACATTACAGCGGAAGTTAAGAACACAAACACGATCATAATCCCATCAATTTGGCACCGCATTACCAATAATCACCATAATATCTTTCCAAAAACTCGAAAAAAAGTTGACACGCGATCTTATTATCGAAAAAATATTGGGGAGTATTTTTTTATTGAGAATAATTAATAATTGGCACATTCCGTTGTGGTTAAGTAAGGTTATGCTTAAGCTCAAATTATGTGGCTTTTTCTCCATTACTGGCACCATATGGTGTACAAACGACTTCCTACCGTCTATTGTCAATTCTTCAAGATACGCTGTTGAAATAACGGGAGTCCTTTTTATTTGTAACTACTTATTATTTTTGAGTTAAATATTGCTTTTGTTGGACATCAATTTGGGATGAAATGTGCAATAATACTCCTGATATTTTATTAAGGGCTGATTTTTCCATCGCCAGATAACTTTTATTCGACGAATAAATTTGACGTTTGACAGATTTTGTATGGAATAACTGTCAAAATTTCAAAATTATTCCTCGAATAAAGTTATCTGGCGATGGAAAAATCGGCCCTAAGAGTAACTTCAGATAAAATTTATATACTGACATCAAACAGAGACGTCCTTAGATTTGAAATTACCAACACGACTTGGGTAAGCGTGGAGATTGATTATGCATAATTTATATCATTATTACTGTAGATAATTCATATCATAGACGTCCAATGCAGCAATATTTTGATTTATAGAATTTTGTTGTATTTTTTGGGAAGACATCAATATTTATACGCCTTTAAAAACAATACAAGCGTAATAAAATACTCTACTTTGCGCTCTACTTAATAGAAGCAGCGCCTCTGGTGGGCAATAGCTGAACTAAAGTAACTTAACTAACGTCGAGCTGTATGAAGCTTAGAAGATTTGCTACACACGTATGATTTAGTTTGCTCAAATGGTCATTTTTAGAGTATTTTTCTGACAATAAATAAAAAACATGTATTTACATTTAAGTTCAAATTGATACAAAGGTATATATTTTACAAAAAAATTGAAAGTTATTTGCTCTTAAGTTCGTAAAAATATAAAAAGTAATTTTACTTTTAATTTCAATTGACACAAAAGGACATTTTTGAAATACTTTTTGTCCGCCTTACACACAAAACCGCATTAAATAATTGTTCTTTGATGACATTTGTTCCGAATGACAGTTGGTTTGACGTAATAGACAATACGCATTGTCTTCGAGATGTCATTATAGTTACAAATAGAATGACAGATAATTATAGGTATATCTATTATATTGTGTCGCCATAATACCTTATAGGGAGCCCCTTAGTTTGTTACGGTAATTGATATTATGTAGAAATTAATTAGGTTCACAAAAAATAGGTTTTGTAAGTAGAGGGTGGGTGGATTTCTTAGTGCTTTTATGTTGCAAAAAATATGTTAAAATGAGAATTAATATTTTTATGACATTCCATACGTTAAATGTTTCATTCCCTCTATATTTGTATATTTTTTTATTAAATCTATACAAAAACACGTTTTAATGTGTGGGAAACGTGATTGATTTTCATATGTATAAGTACTTGACGTTTTTTTTTCTAGAAAAGCTAATAATATTTGAAAAAGAACTAAAAAACAGTAAAGCAATTATGGTACACAACCGATACGATTTCCCTTTTTTAAATTAATTAAGTCGGCCAAAACCTAGGTGACTAAGGGTCATACTGTGCTAAGGGTAAGGGAAATGCAGTAGGTGAATAAATGACATTGCGAAATCTACCTTACCTGTTAATTTTTGTTCAAGACACGTGTCATATATGGATATAAAAACGTAGATGAGAACAATTATTATGACATATTGTCGGTTTGAATTAAGACTTAATTGTTTTGTATACAATGACCCCCCTAGCGTAGCGGTTACGCCACTTAGGAAGAAATGCCGGTTCGATTTTTGGTTGTAAAAATATTTGGTGAGACAAATTGTTGTTTTAATTTGATGTTAGTTTGTAATGAGTACTATTAGTTGGTGGTTAAATGATAATTTAAAGTAAGATGGATAGATTTTGACGATTCTTTTTTATTTGAAAGGGGATATCTTGAGTAAATCTCCCCATGATTCTCTTAGCTACAATATTTAATTTACCGAAACATGTGTGAAATATGTAATAAATACTTCTTCGTTCTTTCTAATATACCTATTAACGTTAGTCACATTATTTAGATTTTTTTTCATTTTATTTAGAACATCTGCATAAGTATTTAATTTATAATTTAAAATACTGTTTCATGTATTGAAATCAAGTTCCAATCACGTCCATGTTGTCTCATTACCAACATAATTTTATTTGCGTTCGATCCCGTATGCGGTTCGTTTGTTCAAATTATTTTCGATCCACAACCGGCTCTGGTTTCTCATTTTCTCAAAATCTAGCCTAAATCTATATAATTATTCTTTCTTATAAATCTTCTGTATGAAAATCTAAAGATTTTGTGCGATATGAACTGTAAGTAAATGTAAATGTTACTACCAATCAAGAACTCAAATTAAGTTCGGATCCGCCCATAGATAAATTATCTGGGGCGCGTAAAGGCGTAAATTCTGAAGTGATTTCGTCTTGAAAATCTTAAATCATAAGTAATTAGCAATCCCAGTTTATAACGACAATTATTACTTTGTATTTTATATGTCACAGTGTTTCAAAATTTAGATATTATGTAAAAATTATAAGTAAGTACTGTTTTTTTATTGTTTACTGCATGCATTTATCACTATAGACCTAACACTTAAGTATATTTTTAATGCATAAATTCTCATACAAGGGAACTGTTTTGTAAGTGCTTTTGAGAATGAAGTTTCATTAAACCGAATTAAATAACAACACGGCACACATACATTACTTAAAATTTAAATAAAATACTACACTGACTTATAAAACCAAAACAAACAAAATCTAACTTCATCAACAGCTAACCAAATTGTAGATTCATCAAATGAAGCAATCGCAAACATCGAGACCACAGGTAATTTATGATTGAATCAAGTACGAGTATAATGAACGAATGAACTGAATATTCTTTCGTATCACGTATTGTTACATACCGTTCAACTGATTGCAATCACCCCCAATCACCCGAAATCACCCGAGTGAGCCCTTATTGGGTTTTCGATGTACAACCAATATACACTGTTTGCTAGCTAACCGAATGTTTGTTTCGGCTATTATCTCCCGGGCACTTTGATTGGGGAGGAATGGATGTGGCTTGCTTTTGTTTTTTGGTAGGATTGTATTTTTTTAATGTTTGGAACTATTTGTGAGTTTGATCGACAATTTTTGTTTTTGTGTGCAGAAACTTAGGAAATAAATGTAGATTGTAGTGGTATTTTTTGTCATTTAGCAAGGTTTATTATTTCCTCGATGTACTAAGCAGTGACTTAAGCCTTTGCCTTGCAATTTATTGATTGGAAACGTCTTTTAATTTTTTAAATATCTAACAGCCTTACTAATAAAAAATACCCACTGTGTATATTCTTGATATAACGAGTGTGAAGCATTTTAATAATTCGTTATATCAAGAATATACACAGTGGGTATTTTTTATTAGTAAGGCTGTAAGTATTTTTTTGAACTACGGCCTAAAACAGCTAATTCAGCATTGGAATCAGTTATTCAATTAATAAATGTATCGCCACAGTATGGGATCCCTGGTCACCCCTGGATCACCTCACAAATCTAAGCTGAACGACAGGAAAATTTAAACCATTTTTTTTTCCTCAGAAATCCACATTCACCCATCATTACTTTACCTTAATAAACAGAAACTTAGCAAACCCCACCACAACAACTAGCTAGTAACGTTTTTAATTACTTTCTATTCAAATGTGTGTTTTATCCTAAAATTAGTCATAATAATTTGGTAAATATGTAAAAAACTTTGCTAGTTAGTACTTATTGTTTACTATGTAATTTTGTTTAAATGTTAATGAGCAAGTCTCTGTGATTAATTATTTTATTTTATTATTGCAAGTTTATTTTTTTTGTGAAATTTTATAATTCAAAGTTCCTACCTAAAATTAGTCATAATAATTTGGTAAATATGTAAAAAACTTTGCTAGTTAGTACTTATTGTTTACTATGTAATTTTGTTTAAATGTTAATGAGCAAGTCTCTGTAATTAATTATTTTATTTTATTATTGCAAGCTTATTTTTTTGTGAAATTTTATAATTCAAAGTTCCTACCTAAAATTAGTCATAATAATTTGGTAAATATGTAAAAAACTTTGCTAGTTAGTACTTATTGTTTACTATGTAATTTTGTTTAAATGTTAATGAGCAAGTCTCTGTGATTAATTATTTTATTTTATTATTGCAAGTTTATTTTTTTTGTGAAATTTTATAATTCAAAGTTCCTACCTAAAATTAGTCATAATAATTTGGTAAATATGTAAAAAACTTTGCTAGTTAGTACTTATTGTTTACTATGTAATTTTGTTTAAATGTTAATGAGCAAGTCTCTGTAATTAATTATTTTATTTTATTATTGCAAGTTTATTTTGTTGTGTAATTTTATAATTCAAAGTTCCTACCTAAAATTAGTCATAATAATTTGGTAAATATGTAAAAACTTTGCTAGTTAGTACTTATTGTTTACTATGTAATTTTGTTTAAATGTTAATGAGCAAGTCTCTGTAATTAATTATTTTATTTTATTATTGCAAGTTTTTTTTTTTTTTTTTTTTTGTGAAATTTTATAATTCAAAGTTCCTACCTAAAATTAGTCATAATAATTTGGTAAATATGTAAAAAACTTTGCTAGTTAGTACTTATTGTTTACTATGTAATTTTGTTTAAATGTTAATGAGCAAGTCTCTGTAATTATTTTATTTTATTATTGTAAGTTTTTAATATTTCACTTTAATTTGTTTTTTTTAATGTAAAAATTTCAATTTTATACTTTATGTATACGCCGAACAGGCTTAACATGTTGTTACTTAAATAATGTATACCTACCACCTAACTTACTCATGTTAATACTAATAAATAAATGATTTGATTTGATTTGATTTGATTTGATTTATACACGAGTCCATCGGAGTGTGAACGGCACCCAGTGATTTATTTAGCTGACACCGTAATAATGTCAACAGAAATCACTCCACAGCGCCGTTTGATTGGTACCCACATCTGTAATCATTCTGTTAATGAGAACTCCTTGGGTAACGCGTTTCTATACTTTTTCTACTGGGAAATTGTTTATTGTGGGGTAAGTGTTTTGATATGGGCTGGTTTGACCAGAGAAGCATTACGCTATGATAGGATTTCAGCGCCATTGTTTTTTGAGCAGTAAATGAAAAACTAACTCAAAGAAATCAATAGTTATAAATAAATTATGATTCCTTTTGAGTTAAATAACTCTGCCATATCCAGCCAACCCCTAAATCCATGTACTGGATCTATTTCATCTTTATCAAGTGATTTATCAAGTTTTATTTTGTCAGTATTGCTGTTACCAGAATAACAATTTGTATGATTTGCTGTTGATACCCCTTATCAGATACTAAGTGACAGAAAACCAACTATTTTACGACCATCTTGTAATTGTGTTTGCCCACAAAACTTTTAGAGGCTACTACTTATAGTTGGTCGATCACTTTGGTAACAAAATTGTGTGTAGTGTTCTTTTATTGTGTGTGGATTTTCTATACTATCATGGGCTTGACGTTCAAGGGAAATTCACCTTTGATGTGGTCTTAAAAATACAATTTATTGTTATTTATTATAGTACTAGAGACGCCCCGCGGTTTCAGCCGCGTAGTTCCCGTTCCCGTAGGAATATGGGGATTAAATTATGCTAAAAGCCTTCCCACTGAATCACTCCATCTATTAAAATAAACCGCATCAAAATCCGTTGTGTATTTTTAAAGATCTAAGCATACATAGGGACAGAGAAAGCGACTTTATTTTATACTATGTAGTGATTATAGTATTTTTAAGATTTCATCTGTGTCAAACAGTTTTTGTTACCCAGAATAGGCTTGCACTTGACTGTAACTCGCCTGATGGAAAGCGATGATACAGCCTGAGATGGAGCGTGCTCGCATAGAAGTACTTATTCATTAGACCCAGATTGTTCCAGGGAACAGAGAAGCTGGCAGGGAGTTCCTCACTCTCGCTGTTCGCATGATTGAATGACTTATAAGTTGGATGAGTTAAATTGGTTTAGTAGCTTTTGAAATAGTAAAAAAAAACATTACCCTGACAAAATTTTCCCATCCTACTAATATTATAAAGCCGAATGTTTGTGAGTGTGGATGTGCGGATGTTTGTTCCTCTTTCACGCAAAAACTACTAAATGGATTTTAATGAAACTTTGCAATAATTTAGCTTATACATCAGAATAACACATGGGATACTTTTTATCCCGAAATTCCCATGGGAACGGGAACTACGCGGGTGAAACCGCGGGGCGCTTCTGGTTTATAATTTTAGTAGGATTTTCTAATATTTTTTATTTGATTTCAAAATACCTAGATCTCCGTGAGTACAATACTTACTTAAACCACTTTTAGCAAATAAACTGCATAAACAAAACATAAACGAAAGTACCATTCCGTGTTTTTAAGATAAATCTATGTATACCCTATTTCGTTAGCAATAGAGTCTAAAATCGCGTGAATATTTTATTTGTTCAGTAGGAATAGTCGTAAAGGTAGCTATTTTGAAAGTTTATTACAGAAGGCGGTATTGCATTAATAAGAGGTTTTTTATGAATTAATTTTAATATTTGGAATTTTACATTAATACAAGTATTAGCTAAAGCTTCGTCTGTGACTTTCTTCGTGTCATAGTTATTTCCCATTTGTGTTTTTGTCATTGGTAAAAATAACTTTTTTTTTAATAAAATTAAAAATCTCTATCAAAATAAGCTTAGTTTCATTTAGCCGCTCAGTTTTATATTCACATCGAAAGACTAGTGCGCCATCTTTAAAAAATCGCCATATTAACCTACATTTAAAAATATTAGTAAGCACTTACAGAAAAATTTGCCTTTTAGATAGGATTTATCTTACAGCAATCTTAAACTACGATTACAAATTAATCTAATTACAACCGTTTTTACTAATAAAAAAATCTTTTTCTGGTATTAATAAATCAAATTTTCAAAAACCAAATCCATTCACCACACCACTACCCACACATATAAAACTAACACAAGAACCAAGAACAAATATTAGATATGACACTTGGTGGCAATAAAACGGGCCCCCTCACCGGTGATGAATAATTCAATAGTCAGCCACTGGGTGTCTAGACTTAGTGTTTTTGTTACGTACCTAGGTATTCTATTGTTTATTGCCTCTCTGTTATGTATGGGGTAAGTTATGTGTGGTTATGTTTGTATGTTTTTAAGGTTTTCTTTATTTACCATTCAATATTTCCTCGTAAAAGACAGTAGATATTTATTTATTACATTAAACTTTTTATCTGATTTTATTGAAAAAAAAAAACATTAAGAGATTTTGGAGTGTTTTAAATTAACTATTTGTCGGACTTTTTTCAAAGTTAAAATTTTGGTTTACGTTTCAAATTAAAACCGCGACAAAAATCAGTTGGAGATCTTCAAAGTCTTGCTGCCTCTGGTCCTGGAGTTACGTAAAATAGTACTTACTGAATATTAGTGTCATGTGAAATCAATCTATAAAACCAAAGGTTCTGCGGTTTCCTTTTTCTGGGTAGAGAGTCACATGTTTGCAAATTAATAACTTATCAATAAAAATAAAATAAATCCCGAAATAAAATCTCTTTACATCCCAGTCCTGTATCCCTATTTGAAAACACAAACAGAAAATCTAACAACAAAATGACAAACTATCAATTAAGAATAAAATTTTCAATAGATTTTCTCTAAAATAGACAACGTCACTGCGCCGTGCCGGAAGTGACGGCGGCGATGCGCGTGCGCGTCACTTCCTGCCGCGTGCTGCCAACATGGCGGCCGTGGGTTCCGGGAGTTAGAGGGTGGGTGGATAAATTATGGTGACGGGATATTGCTACGCTTATTATATTAGCAAAGTCATTGCTTTTATCTAAATGAAGAGTAGAAAAGAGAAAAACAGTTTTTTTCCAGATTATTTTATATTCATACTAGCGGCGTCTCGCGGTTTCACCCGCGTGGTTCCCGTTCCCGTGGGCTTACGGGGATAAAATATAGCCTATGTTACTCAGGGTGAATATAACTTTCTAATGGTGAAAGAATTTTCGAAATCGGTCCAGTACTTTTTGAGTTTATTCGTTTCATACAAAAATACAAATCTTTCCTCTTTATAATATTAGTGTAGAACTGTAGATGTACTTAGATAACTTTTCATTCAAATTTTCTTCTTTTTATTTTATTAAAAATCGTAGACTAATTTTTGTTTGCAAAGGGTAAAGAATACCTATGATCATTTGGTAATTTAAAAAACCCATCTTGAAAAAAATAAGTTAGTGAAGACTCCACAAATAAAACAATCATAATACCTATGTTTGTAAGTAATACGTTACATATAAGACAGTTCCAACCAACAAACAGACCCACTTTCCACAGTATTAATTTTAATACCGTTTCAAAAGATAAAATCATAAGAAAAAACAATTAAAAACCACAAAAACTAGTGTTTCAAAACTCATAAAACAACATAATTTGAACACCGTACAAACTTTATATATTAGAAAAACTAACATTGTACGCGTCTGAATATTTCACAAGCGACGGACCGTGGAGCCTTCACTTAATACATACCTGTATTATACCGTCAATTGTCCATAATAAGCACACAGGGACGCATTAAGAAACAATAAGTTAGAATTGAATTAAGTATCATCACTTAGATACGAATACAGAAAATATATTAGTTCCGAACCAGAGCACACGGCTACTCGAATAATTTTACACTCTCTCGGTGGTACGGCTGGGTGTACACTACTTCTTTCTTAATAAATTATTTAAACATATTCTGCCTTATTTGCGTTGCATTTTTAGTATGGTTTAACAAAACTTGGTAAGCATTTGACACGTTGTCAGTCAAATCTGCCACTTGAGTAGTCCTTTGACAGTATTAAAAATTGTACTTAGATCAGATTTTAAAACCTGGCTTAGAGCTAAACCAGACTAAAATGCACCGCAAATAAGGCAGATTGGGTTCTGTAAAGAATCCAGTCAGAAAATGTAAAATAAAATATAACTTCGACAAAAATCCGTTTAAGTGTTTTATTTCAATGTGTAGTGTTCGTGTAAATCAAATATATCAATAAGGCAGATTGTGTTTCACATCGTGTTAGTATTTTGGAAAAAATAAATATTTTTTTCCAATCCCGAATTTGGGAATAAAAAGTATACGATTTATTATAACTAGTTAGGTATGAGTGTTCCTTATTGTTCTGAAAGATCGCATTCGCAATGAAGTGATCAGACAGAGAACTAAAGTCACCGACATAGCTCAAAGAAATGGCAGTGGGCTGGCCACATCTGTAGGAGAACCGATGGCCGTTGGAGCAGACGAGTTCTCGAGTGGAGACCGCGGCTCGGCAAACGTAGTGTAGGACGTCCTGTGGCTAGGTGCGCAGGGTAGCCGGGAGAGAGTGGATGCGACGTGCCGCCGAGAGGGCACATTGGCGCGAATTAGGAGAGGCCTATGTCCAACAGTGGACTAATACAGGCTGTTGATGATGAGTGTTCCTTGGTCTTTGATAGTAGACCTCACAAATAACAATGGATGCCTAACAGCAATAATAATTGATTTAATTTTTTCCCCTTTTTGAAAAAACTCTCAATAAAATAACTTTTAAAACAAGGAACACGTGTGCTAAAGTAGTATCACAATACAATTTACGTAAAAACTTTCTTTCCACCTCAATTTCTATGAAACCAAAAGAAAACTCAACATCTAAGTAATTTTATAATTATTAGTTTGCATGTTATTGAGTGTAGATAATTAAGAATAATTGCTTGTACTGTTTGTTTATTGAAATAATTTTGCATAATTCTTTGAACGTTTATCTGCATTTTGTTTACTCTACAAATTCTTTTTAGGGTCTATTTCACCATCTTCAAGTATCTCCTCACATGTTTTGTCTTTGTCACTTGATATAAAGTATGAAAGAGACAAAACTAACTTTACTTGGTGAGTAACTCTACTTGAAGGTCGTAAAATAGGCCCTTACTCTACAAATTCTTCTTAATTATTTGAACTAAATGTCCTTGGGTCAGAGGTATAAGTATGCCTTATATCTCAGGGGTTCAGGAGTGACTGAAAAACAGCGCTGGCTGAATCGTATGTGGTTCAGTCAGCATCTGGCTGAGTCACTTCTTTTTACTTTTTAATAGTTTTCCTTTTTATTATAATATTTGAAGTTATAAGTGAAGTTGTGAAAAAAGCAATAAAGATTATTTTATTTTGAGTCCTAGAAAATTAAAAAATATGGTCACTAATTCCTAAATAATTAGCTCAAAGAAAACAATCGGATGTCTATGTAAATTATCCTTAATTATGATTTATTAAACACCTAATTACCATAAATGGATCTCTGACAGGCTATGGTATCAGTGTCAAGGCACAGAAAATGTTTGTTTTAAATAAGTTTAAACTACTAACGACTATAATTAAACGTATAGAGAAAATATATCCAAGGGTGAACAGTGGCTTGAGTAAGAACGATACATTCTTTCGTGTTTTTGTCTTTTCGTTTTGATAAACAGGATATTTACCATGTATGAACCAGTTCATCCGTGATCATGGCGCTTGCAACAGCAACACAAAATCGGAAACTCGAAATAAATAATATACATGGTAAATATGCCGTTAATTATAATAATTTGAGTGCCATGATAACTATAAAAACTATATTTTTGTCTTTTACATATATCGAAGCTAAAGAACTTATTTAGTTGAACAAGACTAGAAAACTGATGGTTCAAATTGAAAACAAAATGGATAGTTCATTCATCGAGAAAGGATATAAGGCAGGGCTTCCCAAACTTGTATTGTGACCTAGAATATTTGTAATTTTACAGTCTCAGATCAGTAGTTCCCGTTACCGTTCAAAAATAAACTGTGCTTGTATAGTATATTTTTATTTTTTTTATAGATTTACCCTATGACCTTATTGCTTTTGCTGACGCTTCGCCGTCAGTGTTGCCTCTATATTAACACTCTATAACTTTCTTAATACATCTCTATGATTGCCGTGAAGACCTTTAGAAAAATTCAAAACGTTTTTCACCTAATTTGTCCAAGTTATTTAAATAATTACACCTACTTAAGGAAAGTATTTAACACAATTAAGTTTTTTTCCATTCAGTGTAGATTTGTTCATTTATCTATTTAAATGATTTAAGGTCGTTGCTATGTTTAGATTACTTTATAATCAATCAATCACTAGCAACAGCCCGCGGTTTTATGCGTGTAAAAACTAACTTTGAGGGAATTTAGGGATCGTCACGAATACGGGACGTTGGTACAAATCGACGTAAAAATAAATAAAATAAAAATTATTTCAGGTCACAGACCCATATAAAATTCCACATCATAAAGGGAATATACCAAAATTTCACCAAAATCGGTTCAGTAAAGTGCAAATAAGGCAATAATTAATTTTTATCCGTGTTAAAACCACTAAGAATATTTCATTTTACTTTATATTGCCAAGACTCAAAGACAAGAACACAGACAGCTTTGAAAGCATGCATATAGACCACAGAAGTGGCTCATAAAACCCCACTTTATTTCAATCAAATAAAACAGAAATTACTACTATAAACCGAAAACCAAAAGCAAGCTTCAATTAATGAAGCAAAAAACTCTCACACAAATTAGTTATAACAAAAGAACTAATAAAAACAGATTGAAAAGGACATCCTGATTAACATAATTAAAATCCACTAAACTGATTTAGTGCTCTCCAGACCCCCATAACTCTTTCTCTTGCCATTTAATTGGAGGATATCAAAACTCAGCTTTATTGTCAACAGTTGAATCTCCACAGGAAATACGTTGATCGTCTCGAAGCCTGTTTTTGGTTTCGGTTGCAAGTACGTTACAAAAGGCCCATTATGTGATATGAAGTATTTTATTGTCGGCCCACAATGCTATGGGCAAATTAGCCGGATATATCAATCGTGAGGATCTTTTTGCATATTATAAGCCCTTTTAGAAATACCGAATCGATGAATGGTGATCGTGTTTTTGTGAATTTGATTTTATGATAGGATGTGTATGTCAGTTTTTGGAATGTACCGCGATGTTTGAGAACAAATTTGTTTAGTTTTCAATGCAAATATTCGGTGTTTTTGTTGAATTATTTAAATTTATCTTTTGATCTGTCTGCGGGATGCTTAATTTCTTTTGAATTTTCATTGTCTTGTTTGTTTTTATGCGAAATTGTTTTTACTTAATAGCAATAAAATTATTTGCTTATCTACTATCAGCAGAGTCCTTTGTATTACTTATCTTTGGTTTATACAAACAAGGTGATTCAATTGCTTACACTTTTCATTAAGCGTGCCTCTTTAGACCATGTTTTTCAATCTTTTTGATTTTGCGACCCCTTTCGTGGTTGAAAATGTCCGGTGACCCCCTTGTGCACTTTGATAGACAAAAAATATAATTTAACGCTTGGTATGTTTGCCATTTTGATACCTACGAAACATAGAGTTTTGCAAATTATTTCAAAATTGTGTTTTTACTGTAGTTTAGAACCTTGCGTTTTTCTTTCGACGACCCCCGAATAAGGCTTCACGACCCCCCTAAGGGTCGCACAGTTTGAAAAACACTGCTTTAGACTAAACTACTTTATCTTTTTATTTAAATTCCTCTATAAACCCAACTACTTCAACTCATTAAACAAAATCAAAACACAAAACAATCGTTAACTTAACCCACATGTTAAACACTCACACACTAGTGTATAACAGTCTTATTACGTGTATTATAACAGTGTGCGCGGTAGGGTTGCCCCCAACGTGTTTACTCACGAAATAGATCTGTTAGCACAGTTGATTGCAGATCGAAACTTTACAGAACTGACCACTCGGAATCGGATTACCAGTTCGTTACCCGCAGAATATTTTTGTTGTTTGTCTGACCGCTAACAGTTCAAACACTGTATCAGTTTACTAGGGGTTGTTATCTCGTATTTGTTTGTGCCAACCCTGATGAGATTACACTTGTTTTGTTAAATCTGTAGTTTGATTCGCGTGACTTCAGAGCTGAAGTGACTTCAAATTAGTAAACAAATATTGACATCGCTACATATTGTAGGCATTAGCTACGGACAGCTACGCTACGCTAGGTGACTTATAAGACTATACATTACATATGTGAAAATGCATATAATAGTATCCTTCGCTGCTAACGCAAATTCGATTTCGACTTGCTGCTTGTAACATTTGTTAATTGGATAATTAGTATTTACCTAACACGGGAATCGAACCTATGGTGACTACTGTTGTACCATGATGACTACTGTTTGTAAAGCCTTCAAATGCGTCTACAGATTTATTTCTTCTTTTTATGTGTAATAATATTATTTACTAAAACCTATTTTCCCGACCACCAATCTAATAACCAACCTAGCTCTCCGTAGCTTAACCACAATAAATATTGTAGTAGCAGGAGGGTGCTGGGCGCAATGCAAACGCTCCAACACTTGCAGTCCAACCCCAGTTTATCTCCGCACTCGTATCTACGATCCACAAATTGCCACGCTATAGTCGACAACTGGCTCTCCCGATATAAATCTTCTATTGAAAGAGATGCCATCCTCACCCATTCACGAGTTTCTTTTCAATGTTCAGGAGGACAAACAGACAGACGGCTCTGTGCAAACACTCCTCCGGGACCGAGATCAAAGTGCGATACGATACAGGACGCGGTTTAATTTGGCGCCAACTGACATGACGCCATTTTGTATGCCATGGAATTGCACGCCAAATACTGAATATAAATCATTTGAGCGATGTTTGTTTTGAGTGATTGTGTTTATTGTTCGTTTGTTTTATTATATATACCAGGGTGTCCGGGCATCGATGTCGGATACTTTAAGGGGGTAAAATATGGCTTTTTTTATCAACAAATCACGGTTCCAATTTTCTCTAGTTACCTCCATTACTAAATGGCAGCCATTTTGTTTTTTTTCAACTCGACGCGCGGGTGCTTGTACTGATTTAGTCATTGCTATCCATGTAAACGTCCTAGGAAGATGAAAGATGTCTCATTTAAAAGCGGCCGCTAGTTTAGAATATAAATCGATCATTATTTTGTAAAAATAAAAAGTTATGTACGAGTACTGAGTTCTAGAAAAATACTTAGTTTAAAGGAAGGAGAAAAAAATATTTAACGATGATTGTTAGTTTACATAACTCAAAAACTATTGAACGAATTTCGACGTGGTTTTGACAAACAAAAAGATAATTTTCCGGAGCATAATACAGCTATATTTAATCTTCAAAATATAAATAAAAACACGGGTTATACTGCGTTATGTAAATACATAATCTGTCTGACATTAATATAGTAATCATTCATTGAATAGGAAACCAAATATAGTTGATGGAAGCGAATTGGGATATCATTATGAAGATTGACAGTGGCTCGGCTCTACACCTCATCAATTCTGACCGGCTTCTAATGTACAGTCGGGGGAATAAATAGTTAAACTTGTTTTGGTTTTGTTAAATTATGTTATTGATTGTAGCGTCACTCGTGTTTGTTTAATCATTTGGAGAGGGTTTTGTTGGTGAAATATTTATTTGGTGTATAATAGAAATAAATGACTTTGACAATAATGGTGAAATGTTGTGTTGGGTTTGCTTTTCAAGTTTATCTATTAGGTGCCATGTCATTTTGAGGCAACGACATATTATAATGTTACACATCTAAGTCGCCGAATTACTTTTCAATATCAGTCATTTTAAAACATGTTTCGGTTTTTAACCCCCGACGCAAAAAGAGGGGTGTTATAAGTTTGACGTGTCTGTGTGTGTGTGTGTGTGTGTGTGTGTGTGTGTGTGTATCTCTCTGTCTGTGGCATCATAGCTCCCGAACGGATGAACCGATTTAGTTGACAATTTAGTTTTTTTGTATTAAAGGGGACTTACGTGCGAGTGTTCTTAGACATGTTTGATGAAAATCGGTTAACCCGTTTTAAAGTTATGGGGGTTTGAAAGTAATTGTGTTGAGGGTTTTTTTTAATTTTTAATTTAATGTTATGAAGTAACATTTTTTTCTTTATTTTCAACTACGAAATATTCTTTTATGTTCAGCCACGCAAGTATCTCAAGAAATATTTTACCCCGACTGTACACAATTAATTACTTACTACGGGCGTATTAAATTACTGAGAACAATAAGTGTTTATTAAGAATATTATTTGTACTATTTCATTTAATATGGGAAAATAATGTAAGCAAGGAAAATTATATAAATTATACTTGTCAACGATAGTTCTACGAGTATTAAGATTAATAATGCTTTTAAAAATATATACTTACCTACAATAAGTAAGGGTTTTTTGTTTCGTAATCTATCCAAAATCTATATCTAAAAATCTCCGGTAACCAAGCCTACTCTGAACTAAGGCGTTAAGGTTTTAATAGTCAACCACGCTCATCATATTCCCACAATCTTAGAATTTCTTCACATGTGATTTCCTAATGATTTTCCTTCACCATAAGAGCTCATAAACTTATGAATTCGAACTTCAAAAACACATTGTTCGTAGTGGGGAAGGAAGCTGACTCCGAATCCTACCCTACAAGTTTCATAAAGATGTTTTTATTTATTTTATTTATTTGTCACAGTAACAATATACAAATTAAGACACATTAGAAAAAAAACACTTAAATACAATATTAAATTTACATCAATAACAACTATGCACAACACTTAACTACACACATTTGATTAACCGATTAATAACACAGTGTACTTACAATTCTCAATCAATAAAAAAGGTTGACAAGCGGAATCTAACAGATTTTTTAAATAAATTTAAACTAAGTTGAAATATATATTATTTTCTTCACCGTAAGAGCGTAGAATAAACATACACACATCAAAAGTGTCTAGGGATCAAGCATTTTTATGCGGATTTCTTGAGATTGAGATGTGGCTTTGTAATAAATTTATGATTTTATAAATTTATATGGATCCTTTTTGGTGCATTTCATAATTTGAATCAGGAACTGTGAATCAAATTCGAGTAAAAGATGAAAATCAGCTGTCAATATTTTCCCTATAAAAACATACAACGCATTGAAGACATTATTAGTGCTACTGTTTCCCTACTACTGATTAAAACCAACGTTATTATGGAGCGGCGACGTCATTTAAGCAGGGAAGAAATGCTCAGAGCCGTGGGAATGATAGAAGCTGGTTCCCGGCAACGTACTGTGGCTTTAGCTCTGAATACAAGTCAGAGTGTTATCAGTCGACTTTGGACACGTTACCGAAGCACTGGTACCGTGGCTGAGCGCCATGGAGGACGGTATCGCTGCACCACACGGAGACAAGACCGATACATTCAAATCTTAACTCGAAGAGCTCCAACAATAACCGCCATGATGTTAGCCGTGCGGCTTCATCACTCTTCAGGGAACTTAATTAGCGACCAAACAGTCAGAAACTGCTTGCATGAAGTGAACCTTCATTCCCGAAGACCGCTACGGGTACCACCTATAGCAATGCACAATCGTAGGATTCGATATCAATGGGCTCTTGAACACAGAAATTGGGCAGAAGAACAATGGCGTTTCGTGTGCTTTTCTGATGAGTCTCGTTTTGGTATGAGACCGGATACAAGACGTATACGACACTGGAGAACCCCTGGACGCCAACAGCGATTAAAATCCTGCCAGGAAGTCCATCCTTATAGTGGTGGAACCATCATGGTATGGGCGGGTATTTGGATCGGCGGAAGAACTGAGTTGATTTGGATCAGAGGCAACCTCAACGCTCAAATTTATGCTGAGACGATTGTATCAGACGTCATCGTTCCTCTACAAGTGCAAATCGGTCCCTTATTTCAGTTAATGCATGATAATGCACGACCGCACACCGCAAGAGTTGTAAGACTCTTGCCGCAGCTAACATCAATGTCCTGCCCTGGCCTGCTCAGTCGCCAGACTTGAACCCGATTGAGCATGCATGGGATATGCTACAGAGAAGAGCTCTGCCGAATATGGAGGGTATCCAGTCGCAAGAAGACCTTTTTTTGTTGTTGCAACGAACATGGGCGGCCATTCCACAGCGTGATTTGGATGAACTCATTTTGAGTATGCCAAACCGATGTTCTTGTGTTGTTAGTGTTCGCGGTAGAAACACGGATTATTAATTGTTTAAGTTACCCAATAAAATTTTAAAGAAAACTGTTATTTCAGTCTTTTTTTCGAACTTTAATGTTAGTGGTTCAAATGTCAAAAATCCCTTTATTAGGAAAATGGCAAATTTCTTTATTAATGCAAAGGTGACTTGGTTTATCGTTACTGTGACAAACGAAAACACTTTATTTGATGAATCCTTAAAGAAAATTTTAATTAATATCAATCAGGAGAAAAGTTATTGCAAAAATATATGTTGATCCCTAGACACTTTTGATGTGTGTATTTTCGAAAACCAATTGATCTGATACGTCACGGAGATTGAACTGCCACCTTCCCGAATAAAAATCAAAGGCACCATCAAATCCATATAAATAATTATGTATTTCATGTAAAATATACCTCAGGGTGTTGTTAAGTTGTAAACCTCTAATCTATTTAATGTGGCCATAACACAAACGTGACATAGGACACTTTATACTCATTCACTTAAGCCCATTATTGTTTAAGCTGTATTTAGTAATAGTCATTTAGAGTAAATTAGATTTGATTTGAAGTATCGGGTTTCGGTTTAAACTTACTATGGTGGTGCTGTGTTGGGTTTGTTTAATATTGTAAATACGAATTCCGTGGGAATTTTGAGATAAAAAGTACCCTAAGTGTTATTCCTGTTTTAATTAATATCTGTACCAAATATCATTACAATCGGTTAAGTAGTTTTTACGTGAAAGAGAAGTTAAGAGTCCATCTTTCTATTCTCAATTTTCGCTTTTTTTATTATTAGGATTTAGTATTGTTACACTAGCTGTGCCTTGCGATTTAACCTGCGTTAGCTCTGATTCTTATATGCCTTCCTCAATAAACAGATTACCCAACGATAAGACTCGTATCTTATTAAACTACTAGCGGCGCCCCGCGGTTTCACCCGCGTAGTTCCCGTTCCCGTAGGAATATGGGGATAAAATTATGCTAAAAGCTTTCCCACTGAATCACTCTATTTATTAAGACAAACCGCTTCAAAATCCGTTGCGTAGTTTTAAAGATCTAAGCATACATAGGGACATAAGGCCATAGGGACAGAGAAAGCGACTTTGTTTTATACTATGTAGTGATGAATGAATTTCACAAAATAAAGAAAAAACATAGGTAAATCGTCTTACATTCATACATTGGTGTATCATCGCCGGTATGCGTCGGCGCTGCAAAGGAGGCTGTCTCGGTAGCCGCCATAAATACCGCGCTCGGACCGACCGCCCGATGGATAAATTCGTTCCGTTAAATATTGATTCTGTTTTCGAATACAGGTGTGGATTCAGGGTGGGGCGATTGGGAGCAACTTAGTACAAAAGGATCCTTCTTGGGGGCAACTTAATACAATAACTTTTAGAGCAACTTAACATGGTTTTTTCTTCAGTACAGTTAAAAATGTCTAATTGGGATTGTCTGCTAGTTTAAAGAAACTTAACGGATTTATGTTTGGAGCATTTATCGTCGTAATTAAATGATCAATAATAAGAAACTATAGGAAACTTGTTAGTCAAACTGTAAAGAGTTTCGTCACGTTTTCTGTTAATCTGTTTATTTTTATTTTATTTTATTTTTTATTTACTAGGAAAGCAAACAGTTGTCTTAACAAAAATAAGTAGGAAAAAATTAATAACTATAAACCAATTACATGCTTTCACATATAGTTACAGAATACACACGAACAATACAAAATTTTAACAAATAAAAGGGGGAGATTTACAGAAAAAGGGACATTAAAAAAGAGAGAAAAAAAAAAGAAAATAATATTGTTAATTAAGTTTGAGATCGCGAGGAGAACCAGTGGTTAGTTAGTATTGTTTTAGTTCTTTCTGAGCTAGTGTTAAAAAAGTCTAGCTGGGAAAAATCAATCATTGCACTATTAACTTCGCAAGCAGCTCTGATAAGGAAATATTATCTATCGACTTATAGCTTTAATAAATTATTTCTTTTGTGTCTAATTTAAATTATTAATTTTCTTTGAAACAATTTTCTTTTTATTCTCACTCAAGTTTGGTTTTGTTTTGGCGTGGTCTTTCACACACTTAAGATAAATCCCATATAAACATTTTGTTGATCACATAAATAATCGAATTTATACTTATTTTACTTCATCTTTTTGATTGAACAATCGATATTCTACTTAAGGTATCATTTGCCCCAATCTCCAACAAATTTCATCCTTGATTCCTCCCTGTATTCAAATTGTACTACACGCAATTCCCTAAAGGTTTATAGGTATGTTTGTTTGTTAGTTGTATACAAAACAAGTTATAAGCATTTATATTATTAGTTTATGCGATAAGTTTTCGTGTTAAGACTCTGTAAATATTTTGTACATTGTAACTCAATTAGGTTAGTATTAATAAATTTTATTTTGAGCATTTTTATTCAATTTTATTACACTATTATTTATTATTTTTAAAGATTGAAATGTTTTTTTTTATTTGTTATTATGAAATTTTATTGTAATTAATTTTATTTTCTAATGAACTTGTATTGTAGAATTGTATGCCCAGTGTGGTAACTGTTGAACTATTTATAATTAGCAATAACACCCGCCTCAGTACACAGTTTTTGAACAATAAACTATTTCTATTTCTATATGCATCTACTATTATACTATTCATTTAATGATTGGTGGATATCAAACGCATTCATAGCAACCTAATTCAACCTATCATAGCTTCTCTCTGGTTAAGAGGCAACCTATATTATAGGTACGTTAAGTCGGAGCTGGATATACTCAAAACTATAAAGGCTTCGTTGTCAGAACTAGGAACCCTAAAAAAATAACCGCTTTTGGATATGGAACAAAGATTTTCAAGACACATTTTTAGCAAGATAAACCAACCCACATGTTACTTGAAACCTGTAAGAATGTCATTACCAAAAACACCAGGATCAATAGATTAACTGTACTAATGACTTAGCCAGTGTCACTTCCAAGTCTCAAGCGAAACGTTTATTCTGCTACATTTAATACAGCGTCATCTGCCAAACACATTACACGACCCACCGTAATTAAATGGAGAGTGAATTTTAGCTAAACAGAGCATAAAAGTAAAAGGCAAGCCATAAAAGTAGAAGTGAGGGGCGAAAATC
Source organism: Timandra comae (assembly GCA_958496195.1). Classification (NCBI taxonomy): domain Eukaryota; kingdom Metazoa; phylum Arthropoda; class Insecta; order Lepidoptera; family Geometridae; genus Timandra; species Timandra comae. Next base: position 6,565,919 of record OY292372.1, on the reverse strand, counting down.
TACGACTACCCTCACTACGTCATTATGGGATGAGCCCGGAAGTGGCGTCAGGCGTCGCGGCGCGTGCGTTACAAATCACTACTTTACAACTTCCGGTTCAGTCGAAAGTTCTTAGTGTCTATTCGGCAGTCGTCGCGAGCGGACGTGCAAAAAATAAAATGCGCAATATAATAATTTTTGGTCACGCGTCAGCGGCGACGGATAATGGTTGCGTGATGATTATAGAATATAATAATTTGTCTTTTCTACCCTAATCGTGAGATAGCATGGGGTTGTTGATAGATTTTTTTTTGTGTTTTTAGCCAACTGCGATGGGTGAAATAGATGATCATGTTATTCATAAAATTATTAGAAAAATAAAGTACTCTAGTAATTATGACTAGCGTGTGCACTGCGGTTTCAATTTAGGCGTTTTAGGCACTACTGCTGTAATTCCAATTAGAATTATCCAAAAATAATCTATTTTAACCGACTTCCAAAAAAGAGGAGGTTCTTTCTATTTGAACAAAAAAATCCTATGATTAGCAAGTTCAACCAAACATACTCTTCAGCTTTATAATAATTATTTATTGATTTTTAATATAAACTGCTCCAATAAAAACAGTTAATATTACCAATACTCGTATTCTAAGTATACAATAAAACACTTAAACTTAATATAAATGAATCACATTTTAAAACTAAATCAAAATCTTCATAACCCATCAAAACTAAGTATATAAAAATTCAATAAATAACATTATAAACTTCATTGTGGGATCATAAAATACCACTCACATCGGGAATGAAATTCGTAACAAACAAACAAGCAGAGCAATAAATTTCAAACGCATTAAATGAAATCTCTAAACCGACCAATATAAGATGACCTCTACATCCATTGTTAACTATACTAATATTATAAAGCTGAAGAGTTTGTTTGAATGCCCTTAACTCGGGAACTTCTGGTCCGATTTGAAAAATTCTTTCTGTATTAGATAGCCTATTTATCGAGGAAGGCTATAGTCTATATTTTATCCCCGTACTCCCACGGAAACGGGAACTACGGGGGTAAAACCGCGGAGCACTGCAAGAAATATAAAGCTGAAGAGCTTGTTTCTTTGAACTCGCTAATCTCAGGAAGTACTGGTCCGATTTGAAAAATTATTTCAGGGTTAGATAGCCTATTTATCGAGGAAGGCTATAGGCTAAAATCATCAAGCTTCAATCAATAGGAAAAGAGCTAACGCGAGTTAAACCGCGGAACGCCGCTAGTTTGATACTTCTTTGAGGTTTCAAATGTAGGGGTCAGCTTATACTGGTTTTTTACCCCAAAATTTCGCCACGTGTCTAAGACACCCTTTCGGGAAATTTGAACGGAATATAATAAATATTTGGACGATTTGTATTCCCTTGGTGTTAGTTGTAAACCGTTTGATTTGTGTTGGTTTTGATTCTGTTAATTTTGTATTCGATAAGGAGTCGGAGATGTTGGAATTGTGATTTAATTGAAACATAATTCACATTTTATTAAATTTAAATAAATATTCAGAATATTCTTGTATCAATATTTATGCTAGAATTTACCAAAATCGATCAAGTAGTTTACATAAAATAATAAGGATACACATTTTATCGACCAACACATGCTTCGATTTATATTGAATAGAATTTTAGTGAAAAAAATCCAATCACATAAAGTGGGGGTGGCTTCCCCCGGGCTAAGGAAAGAAGACATCACGCGACCGTACACATATTTCATCCATAGGTACTCACTAAACTAATGTAAGTGAAAATAACTGATTGTTTTGTAGAGGCAGCAAAAAAATGACGCTATAACATTTTTACAAGTAGAATATATTTTAGACAAAAATATTTTATTAATTAAAATCTAGTTTTAATGAAATAGAAACAGAATCTATACTTGCTTAGTGAGATATTTAAGAATTTGATTTCATTATGTTTCGTATTGTGTGTTTTTAAAAGCCACAATCCTAGCATTAAAAAAATTCAATAGCTGTGATTGAACATCTCGGTAGTTCAGTTTAGTGCAGTGCTACGGTTCAGCACGGTTCTAGTTTCTAGTCTTATCTGACTGAATTTTTATGTATTTTTTATAATAGGTATAAAAACTAGTTTCAATATTTCACATTATTCTTACCTATACTATTACAGCATGTCAAATAAAAGCTTGTCAAATAAAATAATTCACAACTTTTTCTCCTATCCCTACCTATTAGGGTTCAGAACCGGGAAATCCCGGAACCGAAAATCCCGGGATTTCCCGGTTCTTTAATAGTAGTCTAAGAACCGGTTCTCAATGAATAAGAACCGGGATTTTCGGGAAATAACGAATCATGTTAACTGTATAATCATTTGTTTGATTTTAATCTTCTATTAACAGCATTTATTCTTTTTATACAAAATATTCAAGCTAAAACTATATTACCATTAAAATGTTGTATCTGTAGGTACGTGGTAGATCATTATTCCATCATAAGACAAAATGTGGTACTTAAAAAGCTTACGAACACCTTCTCACAATTGCAACTACTAGCGTAGAGCCAGAAAAAAAATCTCCTCAGCTGGCCTTTTTTGTAACAGAATTAGATCTCGATTAGGTGATGCAACTATAAATGCATTGATCTTTTTGAAGACACGTTACCAAGAGAACAAGAAAGTTTAATTATAAGGTCTTATGTGTACAACTTTATCAAAAGTGAATTTATAACTATATTTTAATCATCAATAGCCTGTTTACGTCCACTACTGGACTTAGGCCTCTCCCAACTTGCGTCAGCGGCACGTCGCATCCACTCTCTCCCGGATACCCTGCGCAGATCATCGCTTCATCTAGCCACAGCACGTCCAAACCTACTTTTGCCGAGTCGCGGTGTCCACTCGAGAACTCGTCTGCTCCAACAACCATCGGTTCTCCTACAGATGTGGCCAGCCCACTGCCACTTCAGAGAGCTAATTCCTTGAGCTATGTCGGTGACTTTAGTTCTCTGTCTGATCACTTCATTGCGAATGCGATATTTCAGAGAAACTCCGAGCATAACCCTCTTCAGAACTCTTTGAGTGAATTTAAATTGGTGGTCCAGCCACGTGAGTGTCCACGTCTCGGCACCGTAGGTCATCATTGGTAGGACGCACTGATTGAAAACTATTGTTTTTAGGCACTGTGAAATATGCGATGAGAAAACAAATTCGAAACCCGGCCTGTTCGAGGAGCTGAAATTCGTCGAGTCTTCTTGATAGACGAATTGAGACAACCCTCGAGAACAGCTTGTAAACATGGCTCAAAAGCGAGATGGGTCTATAGTTCTTCAGCAGGGTTTTATTCCTTTTTTGAAGTAGAGCACCATCACGCTTCTGTTCCATGCTTTTGGATTTCTCCCGGAGAGATGACAATGTAAAACAGCTTTTGCAGTTTCTGCAGCACTGGCCTGTCTCCTGCTTCAAGAGGCTAAGTCGTGATGCTATTTCAATGCGTTAAAGCAATCAATGCTTATCTTGTCATGCCAGAATGCGCAATATGTGTTATTTAATATAAATAATATTTTTAGACTATATTTACCTCCAAAACTAAAGAAAAGAAAAAAATCCCGAAAGTACCGAAAATCCCGGGAAATCCCGGTTCTAATTAGTACTGGTACCGAAAATCCCGGTTCTGATATTTATACCGGTTCTCGATACCCTACTACCTATGATAATGGTCAAGACATGGCACACGGGTGCCAAACAATGCATCTACCCCCGACACCGCCGTTACGGGTAGTTCGTACTGACGGACATTCATACTATATTCTATTGAGTGCGTATTTTATTGATGATCTACGAGTATCATGTATAATAATAGTATCTAGGCATTGTATTACAAGTATTACAAAGAACGGAGATAATTATAACGGTCTACATGAGGAACCTCAGCATTTTTACTAGGCTTAATTACTTGCTCTGCTCTAATCCTATTGGTGATAACGGGATGATATTTATGACTATAATATAGGCTTTCTTATTAAATGGATAATGGACTATCCAGACAGTTAAAAGTTTTGTTAAATTCCAGTCAGTAATTTCTGAGCGAGAAAGAGCAACTAAAGCAGAAAATATCAAAAAGCTTTACAAAGTAAATATGCATAATAAAGATCGCGTTGTCCCATAAAATACTACTTATTAAGCAGGAGGGGAAGAATTAATCTAAATATATATAACACAAAGGTGACTGACTTCCTGACTGACAGACATAGTGATCTATCAACGCACAGCCCAAACCTGGGCTGGGCTGAAATTTAGCATGCAAGTAGATTTTATGACGTAGGCATCCGCTAAGCAAGGATTCACACGGGATTGTGATATACGCGAGTAAAACCGCAGGGCACAGATAGTATATTTATAAAGGTAAATAAGTATTCCCATAAGTAATTTCACATAAAAAAATATAATAACTAAACATTTTCCCACAAAGCCCTGACGTCACAGACAAACAAGGTATTCATAAAAACAGATTTGCTGTTAATTGCTTACCTCAAACTGTTCCCGTGACCTTATTAAGGTCCCAATCCTGGAATCATGTCATTAAACCCATTATAACGGAGTAGCCACCCACGGCGCGGCTACAAACACATAATATCTATATTTACGTACCTGAGATTATGAAGGTTGGTAACTGAGTGGAGGAAATTTTGGAGTCCGCATGCGGGTTAGTAAGTTTAGTTTGAAGAGCGTCGGTGGCTCAGGGGTTAAGGCTGTTGACTTCCAATCGGAAGGTGCCTGGTTCGAACCCCACCAGTCCCGCCACGTACCAATGTGTTTTCAATTTACGAATTCATAAGTACGTTAATTTTCGATGCTCTTACGGTGAAGGAAAACATCGTGAGGAAACCTGCACATTCCTGGGAAGAAATTCTAAGGTTGTGTGTGAATTCGACCAACCCGCACTTGGCCAGCGTGGTTGACTAAGGCCTAATCACCCTAATTCAGGGTAGGCTCGTGCCCCGGTTCGGTGGGGACAATGTAATGAGCTAAAGTAAGTAAGAAGCTACTGGGTGGCAATAAATAGTCCACCTCAGTTTTGGGAATATTCATTTTCTTTATTTTCACCCGGGAAGACCGAGCTGTCTAAAAGGAAGGAAGGGAGGCCTTTGCCCAGCAGTGGGACACAAAAATAAGAGCCTACGTATTTTTTAATCAAATAATAAAACCATCTGCTGGACCATCACAGTCCTTGCAAGGTATCATAGCTTAAGCTTATTCAAAACTCCATCTTCTAAAATCAACGATTATCATACAAACTTTCATTCCTTTTTCACCACTTTGTTGGTTACATTTCCATAAACAAATCCATGGTCATTACCTAGAGTGTCAAACAAACCCATTAACCTAGTGTAGTTCATAGAGAATATAGTACTTTCATTTCTAAGTTTTCATTCATCAGTCAGTCAGTCAGTGTCTGCTATCCGCATACGGATGAACTCCGTATCATCTCAACTCAAGCCACAGCCTTAACTGGAGATTACACGTCAATTTGTTGGTTGTATCTTATTATTTATATTTTTAAACGCGCACTACCAGCCGATAATGAGCCGTTCTACCTCGAAACGTGACGTTTGTTTTAGAAAGAACAAAGCGGTGGAGTGGTGTTTGTTGTTAAAAACAAAACATTTTTAATTTAACTAATATCTGATCCTTGACTAGGTTTATTTTTACTTAACTTAACTCCTACCCAGGTTAATTATTTATACACACATGTATTTTGATTAGTTAAAATTGTTAAAACATCACTGCTGCTGAAAGCATCCTAAGCTGCAGTTTTGTTAACCTATATTGTCCCACTACTGGGCAAAGGTCTCTCCAGGGAAAGCTAATTTAAAAGCAGTAAAAGCTAAAAGCAGTTATCGTACTAATTTTGTTTCGAAAGGCATGTTGAACCGTCAGTTTTTGTTGTCGTACTAACATTGACATTAGCCTCAAAGACGGCCGTTACGGATAAGTTAAGTAGTTAGATAAAAAGTCATACAGTTGGTTAAACCATAAGTTGGCAGATTCTTATTTCATGTCAATTTGTTTCCGTCAAATATGGCTACACTAAAATGCTTCTGAAAGATTTGGAATACACAGAAAATTAACATGCGTAGATCACGCTATAAAACGTTTTCCTAGCAGGAAAAACAAACCCTCAATTCCAATTAAAAGAAAATAGTTATTTATGGTACAAGCGAGGTAAGTTGGTGATTACTTCCGAGGCGCTATTGAGGCCCGAGCCGTCAGGCGAGGGTCAGAAGATAGCCAAGGATAGTAATCATCAATACACGCGTGTACCATACAACGTTTTTCAACACATTTGCGGAGAAATTATCATTTTTCGTTAATAAATAAACAGTTTTTCTATTCGCGCGCATCCAATACAACAATGGTGATCGGCCAAAGACTAAAAGAATATACTTATTAAAAAAAATCGAATGAATGAATGAATGGAATCGACCATAGACCTACCAAAAGTAAGGCAACATAGTTGAAGTTTGTTTTTAAATTGTATGGACACAATTTTTTTGGTGTCGAAACTTTTTTTAAATGAAAGCAATTTAAAAAAAAAAACTATGACTCACTAGTGAATCAAGCGTGTCATTATTCAACTGTTTTTGCACAAATAAGAGCCCCTTTATGAGCAAGTGTGTTGAAAAAATATTTAAATCTTATAATCTACGACCCACTCCACACCATCCGTGTCCTACAAAAGCAGGTGATAATGTGCCGATCTCGACCACCGCAGATCCGATGATTATTCATGATTTATATGTCCACACACTATTATTGTGACACCATACCTTCTTGGTTCTCGTTAATTCCATGACTAAGGTAAAAATAAACCATCCAATTATGTTTTTTATAGTCTCTGTTTGTTTGTTCCTTTTTTAAATTGTGTCTTGTTGTACCTGATTGTTGAGAGCTTAGATGATTTATAAGGTTTTGAAATAGGAACATAATTGTTGTTAGGCTTATTCTTGTTCTAGGATCTAAGGGCAAAGACTTTTTTACATTAATTTATAAGTACAATGAGGAGGAATAAGTGTAAATAATAGCTATTTTTGATCTCATCAGGTTTTTGAAGTAGCGATACTTTTGCCTACCTAGCTTTAGCAGTCCAACGGCGTCTTTAGCAAAGTAAAGTTAGCTTAAGAGGATTGATCTGCCGCGCGACAACTCAAATTTTCACTCACACAGACGCGCACGCGTGTCCGCATGCACACTGTCTATGTGGTGACGGCGCGCTCGCTCTGAATACTCCGGCCGAATGGTTTTGATCCATTGGAAATTATAAATTGTGTAAAAGTTATTGACAAAAGTAAAAATACGAGTATATTTTTTTTACGATTCATAGTAGGTAGTATATGATTAGATATAATTTACGTAATACCTTTCGATTCGATATTCCATTATTCACAACAAGGAATAATGAATAAAACAAATACTTAGTTTTTTGTTTTTAAAATAAGACATGATTTTTTTTTGGTAAGTAACGAAACTTTTTAAAAACAAAGCAACATACGAGTAAAAAAAAGTCTATAACTTACTTGTGAATAATATATTTTTTGCCATTATGGATTTTTCATATACTAATTGCAGTTTTAGTTTTTATTAAAATCGCCAGCAATTTTCGATATTCCTTTCCATATAGTTTCGAATATCGTCTACCACGCCTACTTGAAAAATGCATTCTCTGTATATGTACAACATATATTATCGGGACAACCTTTTAGCGCTAAAAGCAGGACTTTCTAAATTATTTCGTTTCCGTTTTTGTTAAAAAAAAACCGACTTCAAAAACTAAAAAGTATAAAATAACAAATATTTAATGTAATACCTCTTATGCGATGTAGCACATAAATAAAATAAAAATGCGACCAACCCAAGCGGGCAAACGTTCGTTAACGGTCGTCTCGAATTATAGTTTTGTAGTTTATTTTTCTAATAGTTTTATTTCTTTAAGGCTTGGCACCGACTTCACACTTATCAATAGGTAACATACACACAAAGGTATTAATTAGCATCGCATAAGAGGTGTATTAAATTAAATATTTGTTATTTTATACTTTTCAGTTTTTGAAGTCGGTTTTTTTTTACTTTTGAGTGTCACAACCTATCTGGTTGTAAAGTTCTCATCGATACAAATTAATCAAGCCCAAACACGAGGTAACTACTGTTAGTCGTTGAAGAGTTCCCTCGACTATCTTCCAGGTGCATCATCAGATCGACTTCAAACCTTCATTTAATTATAATGCTTTAAGATAATTAACGAAAAACTTAACAAATGCACTAATCACCCTACGATTTTCTAAAGTTCTTCTCAATTTCTCTAGAATGCCATCATTAGATCCTGGTTTCCTTGACATGGGACCAAACGGCAAGTCCATTCTTTTGAATAAAAAAAGAATTTTAGTAATCGGTACAGAATTGACGGAGATATCGTTGAACATATTCATAAAAAAAAACATGCCGGCCGAATTGAGAACCTCCTCCCTCGGAAGTCGGTTTAAAATAATGTTGTTTTATTGCTCATTATTTCTAAAACATTATTTGTTATCATAAATGTTAATATTTTTTTTTAATAAATAATTCAAATTATAAAACAAAAATTATTATCGAGTATCAAAACATGTTGATGAGTTATCGCATAAAATTCGTACGCGCCGCAAAGGTCAAACGCTCGGTAGGAGCGATACGTCCTCTCTCTAAAAAGCCTCGCGGCAGACTGATTTGTATTGTTTCGTGCGTCCGATTTTATAGTAGTTTTATGATGATTTTAAAATATTTGTAGAAAAAAAGACAATTTGTTTTAGAGATTTTTTTTTAGTATAATTGTTGTAGAAAATATTCTTTTATTATTTGAGGTAATTTTAATAACGTTTTGAGCATCATTTATCAACGTAAATTACGATTTTCTTGAGTGTGATTTTTACAAATTCTAACTTTATATTTTTTTCGATTTCAATAATAATTATAATAACAATTAAATTTTCCTATGAGTATTTCCTTAATAAGGATCTGGATTTTAAGTTTGTTTAATTTTTAGTGCTAAATTGGTCGAATTACTAGAATCCGAAGGCATGGAAGTTAATGCTAAAAGTGAAATTCAGAAAACATATGTTCAGTTTTCTTGATATATTTTTTAAGTTTTCTGTATAATATTGTTTTTCTCTGAGTATTTTTTAGATGACAATATTTTCTTTAATTATTACCTAAAAGCATGTTTATAAAATACGCTTTTCATATAATATGACTAGATCAAAAAGTACAAAAACCGTCAATTATCGAGTTTAGGGTCTTAAAGAATTTCAGCAGCTTGGCAGCGCACCTTGAAACCTCAAAGAGATGAGCGTAGTCTCAGTTCAATTGAAAAATTTGAACTAACTTTACCAACCTACATAATTACAAAAACAATACACTTCTCACTGCTGCAATCGAAAACCAATTAAACCAATCACAACAAGGAAACAAACCTACTAATCAGATTACAACAGCCTAAACAACACCGTTACCTTACATTTTCATTACAAATGGCTAATAACAAAAATGAGTGCCTATTACCGTTTAGAAATCACAAAATGTTACGTAAAGAGAGACATTACAGACATCCGATCACGATTCACGATATATCGATTTGATATCGACCGATAATAGATCAATCGATTATAGTTCCATCGATCACGCCACCCAGATCGATGATGACGTAGAATTATGGACACGTCGTTATCACATTTTGACCGAAATATGGAAATTGGTAAATTGTTTGAAGGACAACAATGTAGAGATATACTTTTTAATGGTTTTTTTAATGTTGGACTTGGAATGCAATGTTTAGGCATCGTCCTTTATTGGCTGTTGTTCGTACAGTTAGCGTTAGAGAAAAGGTACCCCCCCCCCCCCCCCTAGGTAATACTCACACTTTGGTATTGTCCACAAAGAGGGGGGTGGGGGGACACTAACCGTACGATGGTACAATGCGTTTCCATCGTGTGATGAAAATTACTATCAAACTTATCGTATAATCAAGTAATGGCAACTACTTTGTACACTCTGAAGAAATCTATGTTTGCAACTCATCGCACAATGAAAATGGATTGTCATCGTTCGGCCATTACCAATTAACACCTAATAGGAAGCACTGTCAAAATTGCTTTAAAAAGCACATTTATTATTTTTCATCATATAGTATTTTCGACGGATAATTCTTTGACTTATTCAAACTAAAAAAACATAATTCATTTTACAATTTTACGTCACACATCTAGAATATTCCAAAATCTTTTGTTAACCTTATCCACATTATTCCGTATCCTAATAGGGTTCTCACTTAAAATTAAGGTAGAAAAATCAACAAACCGAAAATCACAGCACCTCGGCCTCGGGGGACGAATTTAATATTATCCAGTTATGACAGCCTCAGTCCGGCACTGGATTCACAGCGTGTTGGAAAAATATTAAAGAATATTTGCGTAGTAAGTATTATGTCATACATATATGTAAGGTTGCGGGTTCGATTCCCGTGCGGGATAAATATTTGTGTGAACCACAAATGTTTGTCTCGGTCTGGGTGTGTGTGTGAATGAGTGTGTGCGTAGTTTCTGATACCCTAGATACAAGTTTCGAACTTATTTAGGGGTCAGTTACTATAATGAGATGATGGAGTGAATTATTATGTTATGTTATGTGCATTTGCCTGAAAAAGGTGGAAATTTCAGGGTTAGGAACGGTCCTATACCATAAACATTTTTCGAACCTTATCACTTAATCTAATATATAAAATTCTCGTGTCACAGTTTTCGTTGACATACTCCTCCGAAACGGCTTGACCGATTCTCATGAAATTTTGTGAGCATATTCAGTAGGTCTGAGAATCGGCCAACATCTATTTTTCATCCCGAAATTCCCACGGGAACGGGAACGGGAACTACGCGTGTGAAACCGCGGGGCGCAGCTAGTAGGGGTATAAAAAAGTCAACGACCTATTTTCAGACCTACCAAATATTTCTACAAGAAAATAAAAAATAGTGAATAGACATGACAAAATGCACTATTTATTACAAGCTTTCATTTAGTTTTACCTGTCCCGTTGTCTGTAATCAAATCTTGCGAGCCATTTTTCGATCACTTCTCGTTATCCGATTGAGCTGAAATTTGGCATACTTAATATGTAAGTAGTTAAGTACCATGACAATGCAATAATAACTAAAAAAATCTGGTTTTTACTAGGTATTTATTTTCATGTTGTTATTATGTTTATGCCAATTTGCCTCATCAATCAAAATTAATACGGGAACAAATTCTCTTTGTTGATTTTTCAAAAAATATTGATTTATCACGTGATATTCGCTAAAAATATAACGCAAAACCAATATTCGATTCTGTATTTCAACCATATAATTTATAACGCAACCTCGAGTGTATAATTATGGACGGACGAAACAACGTTGATTGCTTATAATATTGATGTTTCAATTTTAAGCTCATTTTTATGGTCATCGGCCAACCGTGGGGGGTGGCCACCCATACGATCTTGCATCTCTGTCACACTTACTACAACTTGTATATGTCCATCCTTTTCTATTTATAGTTCATCAGGTTATGGTTTATTTGTCCCTTTTTAACTTTAAGCGTAAGTGTTGTTTTCTCTTTCTTTTAGTATTAAGAAAGTTGACTTGATGGCTGATAACAAGTGACTAGTTATGGTCAAGAGAAATTGTCGAATTGTATTGAGGAGTACTTAAAAAATATCGTGAGGTATCGCCATTGTACTGATTTCGTAGATTTTTACTGTTCTTTATTGCATTTAAAAAGCTATCTTGATTGGTACGGAGTTTTAATGGCCTCTTATTACTAAACTAGTATATCAATCCGGCTTTGTATGAGTACAAATTTCTTGTGAATTTTTTAAAATTATTTTTACACAAAGCTTTTTCTTGTGGGTATCCAAAATTTTCTTTCAAGCAAATCATTATCTGGTACGAGCTAGTCTACTAACAAAAAATAAAAATTAAAAAAACCCCCAACACAATTACTTTCAAACACCCATAACTTTTAAACGGGATAACCGATTTCCATCAAATATGTCTAAGGACACTCGCACGTAAGTCCCCTTTTATACAAAAAATATTGAGATCGGTTCGGGAGCTATGATGCCATAGACAGACAGATACACACACAAACAGACACGTCAAACTGATAACATCCCTATTTTTGCGTCTGGGGTTAAAAAACTATTTAATTTTGTTCAAATGTTCTCAATTACCTAAATATCTGTGGAAATTTCAGAATCATGTAATCTACATAGCCTTTTCAGAAACAAGCAAACTCGCTTTCGCAATTCGCAGTCATGGTTTCGTCCACCCAACACTAGATCCCATTAAAAATACTTACAATTGAAATAAATATTTAAATCCTAGCTTATAAGGAACATTTTTATGTTACTAAATCTTACAAGTCACCACCAAAATTAGACCCCGAAAAAATAAAAGAGCTTCTTAGTTAATATGGAAAAAATTACGTACCTAGCTTAAGCTCGAAAACTGCAAGTAAACCGCGTTTAGCATTGGACTTAATACTATTAAAATATGAATTAAACAGGTAAAGATCAAACCTGATAACAACTAAATTACCGTCTCAACAAATTCTTTAATTAACATTCAACGATCCAAGATTGTGTTCTGACAAATTCGTTAAGACTATTCCTAATGAATCCGTTGATCAAATTCCTTTATTTGGACCATTTCGGACAACAAAACAGGTCGACATTTTGTTTTTTTCAGTCTAAATAGTTTTAAAGAATGTCGCTATCTAAGAATTGAGATTCATTTTGATTTTAGAGATTATCAAACTTTGGTTTGGATAAGATTTAGTTTAGTTTAGTGTTCTCTTTGGCACTATTAATTTAGTTAGAATAATTTTTGATAATTCTTAGAAATATTATGTACTTAGTTTGATATGATTAACACCTCAATTTTTAGAACCTTATTTGTTTTCTTAAAATTTTCTTGTATAATTTTTAAATATGGAAATGATTGAAATATATGCAAAACAGCTTCCCTCGTAACTTTGTAGTTACCATGGTTCGTGATTAACCTATGATTTTTCGATCAGTATCATATATTTGTCAAAAAGTTTGTTCAAAAAGAGATAAGATAGCTTGTATGTACGATACTTAGAACAGAAGTGTTTAACTTAAATATACAATCTAAATCATAAACAAAAATGAATGAGATACTTAATAAAACTTTGAGAACCTATTAGAGCAGCGCGCAGACGAAATTGCCGGCGCCTCTGCATCATTTATAAATCACTAGCCGCCATGCTAGATTATCCGATTAACTATTCGACTGTTAACGAACCTTTTCTATATCCATGTTCTTAGCTACCATTACATTCACGCTTGTTACCTCCGAGACAAGTTTGTTACTCAAAAAAGTTCCAACATATGTTGTCAACCTTTTTTGTTTTTCCTTTTTTAAATTGAAAGTGATAGTTCCATTTATGAAATAGATACTCGTACTGGCCGTTTGGGTGTTTTTGATTTGAAATCGCCGACGTGTTATGACGTGTTCCTTTTGACGTTTGAGTGGCGTTTTCAATTTTGTTTACTAGAAACTGTCACTTTTTTAGACAATGATTGGGGTGATCTGTTATCATCCCTTTTTTCAACAAGTTATTGGTATTTATGGGGGTAAATTCACGAAAATAGGTTAGTTATCCATATATCATCTATTGTTATAATATCTCTATTAGCAGGTAACATAATTAAAGTAGTAATTAGGTACATAGTACATGCAGCATCAACACACATTCTAAATCTGTCATCGTTTAGGAAAAAGTCGATCATCAGTCATAGAAAATGGGGGATAAAAAAACAATTCTCCTTATCATTTATCTAACAAAACACATTTATCTAACTAACATTATCTATAATTAAGTATACAAATAACATTAAAATAACATCCACAGAGACAGAGAAAACCTTTAAACTAAGATATATCAATAAAATTTTATGTGCAACACACACATAGCGCTTGTAAATGCATTCAATGCTTGCCTTGTGCAATATGACTGAAGAGATGTAGATCCATATTAATTGTCTCGTCAAATAGTAATTGACCAGAATTGACCTCATGGCTTCCTATTTAGAGACCACCCAAGAAATTATCTTCTTAATAAATTGCTTATACCCACGCAGACCCTGTGAAACTTGGTTAGTCAGTTAAGAGTTTTCTTCTTGTTATGAAAATCTTATGTGAAGAATAACTATTTAGGAGAATGAGGTTTATTATTTTACAATTTTTCGCTTAGGCGCCCAGAAACTGGCTAAGTGAAAAACAATAAAAAAAAAATTCGTAACGAAATTCCAAATTTGAATTTAAATTCGAAATTTGAATTTAAATTCAAACTAATTTGGATTGCGTTTTGTTTTGTCTTTTAGAGCTATTAATCGCGCCAAAAGGCAACTTCTATAGTAAAACAATAACACATAGGATACTTTTATAACTTTTACCAGTTTACGATTTACATGGCTAAAACCGGGGTTCAACTTGGCTATACTAATATTATACACAGGAAAGATTTGAACGTTTGTTTGTTACGATTTAACTCAAAAAGTACGGAACCGATTTCAAAAATTCTTTCACTAACGGAAAGCTATATTATCTATGTACTATAAAATATTAATACATTAGCTGTGTCCCGCGGTTTCGCTCGCGTAGTTCCCCTTCCCGTGATAATTTCGGGATAAAAAGTCCCATCTATGTCCTTCTCCTGGTTCTAAGCTACTTTCCTACCAATTTTCAGCCAAATGAGTTTAGCCGTTCTTGAGTTATAAATAGTGTTACTAACATGACTTTCTTTTATCTAATATATAAAATTCTCGTGTCACAGTTTTCGTTGCCATACTCCTCCGAAACGGCTTGACCGATTCTCATGAATTTTTGTGAGCATATTCAGTAGGTCTGAGAATCGGCCAACATCTATTTTTCATCCCGAAATTCCTACGGGAACGGGAACTACGCGTGTGAAACCGCGGGGCGCAGCTAGTAAATATATAGATATTATCAAATAAATACCATACTACTATACCTACTTAGAATTAGAACAATCCCACAGCCTAAGTATGTACAAGATGTACAAATTCGAGTAATGTAATACCAACATTCCGGGACTGAGGTATAGCAATGCGCCTGTCAAAAGCCGATGGTAGGTAGGCACTTGGGGGTCACAGTTCACCCCTCAAGTGTCCGAGCCACTCCACCCACCACCCCTAGATAACCCTCCTTACCACCCTGCGCTGACCGTATAAGATTATGGTACTATTGGTTGTCGATTGGGGTTAAGATTTCGTTTTTTTATCAAATTGTCATCGTTTAACTTACAAATAACTAAAGTTGATACATTGATAGATACTGATACACATGTGATGTCCTGCAAGGTTATAAAACAATAGGCAATTAATAACAACTTTAACAAATAAGTTTCGTTTGAATTTTTTTGTTTCGTGTACAGTTCTTCTTACTTCTTCAGCAAAAGCCTTGCAATTGTCCTCAGTTGACTTTTTAAGCCAACAATGCCTACATAGTAGAGTAAACTAGCCATAGAGAAGTCTGAAAAGGTTTGCTGGATCTTCTACTACTTCGCTTGTCGACTCATATTTTTGAGGAAACTCGGCCACCGATATAGCGCTATCAAGGTTTGCTGAATGAAAATCATTCTTGTACAATTTTAATTCCAAAAGTTAATTTCTTGTTCCTGTTAATAAGATGTCTAACGAATAAATAATTTACATACACATTATTGAAAAACTTCGTGAAAATGACACAGAAATGTGTCTGAAATCACCAAAATTATTATTGAGTAACTCCAACAAAATTTCACAAAATTCTCACTGTTACTATTAGTTATCATTGAGAAACTTCGAGAACATCTCACAGTCACCATTAGTAGGAGGTCGACTGGACATCTAAAGGTGTCATGGAGACGGCTCACTCAGCCATACCTACTCGAGTATACCCTAATATAGACGTAGGAGATTGCTCTTAAGTGCAGCCTTGAGTCAAGAGCATGAAATTAGCACTTGACCGGCCTACGAGAATTCTTTGTGAATTTAGCTTTTGATATACTTAGATAGGCTCTTGTTAATGCTAATGATTATTCACTTACGTATGAAAGTTAAATGAGCAATATCTGTTGTATAATTTGCGATAGTTTTTAGTGCAAAGTTTTGTAACAATAGATCATCTGTGAGCATGTCGTTTAAGCCTTGCAGTAGAATTTTACAGCATTGTCTGTAGCTGCCTTATTTGCGTTGCATTTTTAGTCTGGTTTAGCACTAAACCAGGTTTTACAATTTTGAATACTGTCAAAGTGACAGATTTGAATGACAAGGTGTCAAATGCTTACCAGGTTTTGTTAAACCAGACTAAAAATGCAACGCAAATAAGGCAGTAAGAGTTTACTGTAGGGCCCAGAGTTTTCTCTCACTGGTGATTGGAGTACAGAGCGAAGGAATAGAGTATAGAATTGGTAGATTTAAGAAGCGATAAACAGATTTGTTAATATTTTAATGGCTTCTTTATTATCTCTCATTTAGGTCCCCTGTCTGTATCTACGATATTTTGAAGACTATCCCTATCTATCCACGTAACGACTATTGATGATGTTAGTACATATTAATGACTAGCTGTGCCCCGCGGTTTCACCTTACGGTTTTGGTTTCACGTGGAAACTTATCCCGTGAGAATTTTGGGATAAAAAGTATCCTATGTGTTATTCCTAGGTATGAGGAACATCTGTACCAATCCATTCAGTAGTTTTTGTGTGAAAGAGGAACAAACATCCACACATCCATACATCCACATTCACCAACATTTGGCTTTATAATATTAGTAGGATTGCGAAACACTAGTTATTAAGGCAATTACCTAACATCACATGAACCGCTTTTTTAAGGAGGCTTAATTAGCACAGTATATTACTATAAATACAAGATTTGAATCAAATCTTTAGATTTTTTTCTGAGAAACAATAAATTTGTGAATGTTAAATAAGTTGTTTTTAGTAACAAAAAGCAATGTAGGCCGAAAACGTGGCCTTATATTTCAAAACATTGGGTCAAAGAACAAACTTTACGCAAACAAATCATACTTGAGGGCTTCGTTAATCAACAAAAGTTTTTAAATTAAGAAATAGGTCAGTCACGTTTAAAAATATGTTGCAACCTCTTTCGACAACATTCGAAATTCAAAAACTTTTCTTCTTAACATGTTTTTCGTTCGGAAACCTTAAAAAAGGTTGGGTTGAAAAAGGTTGGTAATAAAATTATGACAAAAACGATTACATCATTAATGTATTCATTTATTCATCTGTGAAGAGTCACATGTATTCTTGAAGATGGTAATTTACTGTTTGTGGAAGTTCCAACTGTGTGTAATTATATATTACTGGACTAGGACAATCGGCTGTAAACTTTCTTGGCTTCTTAAGGTACGGTTTTACTGGCGGCCATTTTAAATTTGATGGATGAGTTATTTTTTTATTGTTTATGGGTTGTGTTTGACAGATGAATATGCACTATCTTGGCACTAAAAAGAAATGAAAGTAAGTAGAAAATTTATACTATAGACATAGATAATTATTAATAAAAATATTCATATATAAGTATTATATTCCCTGGTTTTTTTTTATATATTTACTTCAGTTCCTTTAACAATAAGGAAAAGCACTACTAAAGGATTTTTTGGAAATTCAAACCCTTATGGAGTAAAAATTTTGATGAAAATCTGTCATTTTCACAGGTATAGAGTCACCAAGTTTTCTGTGCCGGCGGCCAAAATTGGAAGATAATATTGTCATTTTGATTCTAATGTCATTTGGATACATTTTAAATAAACTGACAACCAAAAGGTGCGATTACAGCGACGCTGTCACCGGCACAGAAAACTTGGTGACTCTATAGAGCATATTAATAAATAAATAAATAAATAAATAAATAAACGTTTATTTGACACACAGATACACAATACAGCAGTTCGAAACAAAGATATAAAGTTCAATTACACATAAAATTATTAAAACAAATGATACAATATTATTGCGAGAAAAAAAGCAAATTGATGATTTGACATAAAAAAGTAAAAACAAACAGGTCAGTCAATCCATTTGCTTTATGTCTGCAGAAGCCAGAAACAATTAGTTAGGTACCAAGCAAACAAAACAAAACAAAAAGAAAAAAAAAAAAGAAAGAAAGCCTAAATAATTTCAATTTGCTTACAATATATTTAGTTAAATTATATTAATTTTAAATACTTAATTAATAACTACAGACATAATAAGGCCAAAAACAATAACAAAAGGGAAACATTAAAGTAAAAAAAACAACAAAAAATTAAAATGAAAAGATAAACAACATTTGGGAGGTAAGCATGCAGATGGATTTTAAACAAATGCAACCGGGGAAACTACCCGGCGAGTGCCAATAAATAATGCCTGCCGCATGTGAAACTGCAGTCAAAAAGGACCCGTCTCAGCTTTGTGTTACTTCACAAGCGAAGCAACGCTGGTTTTCAGACGGAGCCAGGGGTGCAGTGACGTCACCGTTATACTAAAACTTAAAGGTAGGTACGAGCTAAGTGTGCCTGATAATGAACAAGATTAATATATGGTATAATTAATAAAAAAAGAAAGTGCATGATCACAAATAAAATAATAATGCCTACGTAAATACAAAACCAAAACAAATACATATTAATATAAAAATAAAAAATTAACAAACAAACAAGTAGCAGCATGCAGCATTTCAACAAACAAGTCCACAAAAGTAGCACTAAATTTTTTTATTTAATTTATATGTTAATTAGAGCTTAATTGGGCAGTAACAAGTGCTAACTTATACTTTTTTTTAAAAGTATACAACGAGGTTATTGCACGGATTGGAGGAGGAATGTCATTCCAGCACTGAGAAGCTGCAAACCTAAAAGACCCACGGAAAGCTGCTGATCTATGTCTTGGCGTAACAAACACGTGAGTACATTTCCTTCTAACATACTGAGAAAAGTCCTGAGCCCAAGAGAGTTTCTTAAAAAGATATTTAGGAATTTCAGCATTGATGATGCCAAAAAGAAGAGTTGCAAGATGTAATTTTCTACGAGATTTCATTTTTAATAATTTTGATGAATTTAGAAATGGTGTAATATGTGTGCGAGGAGGTATTTTAAAGCAAAATCGTGCACAAGCATTCTGCACACGTTGGATAAGATTTTGTGACCTAGCCAAAAGACAAGGCCCATACACCACATCGCAGTAATTTAATTTAGATAGGACTAAGGACTCACAAAGTGCAATGCGGACATCTTCACTAATGTAGGGACGAATTTTATACAACATTTTTAGCCGATAAAAACAACTCTTCACACATTCAGCAATGTGACTCTCAAAATGAAGATGTCTGTCCATGGTCAGTCCAAGATTTCTCACTTCATGCACAAATTCTACACTCTCTCCCCCCACATGGATATTTAGCTGAATACCAGCAAGTTTATTTAACCCTCCTCGAGAACCAATTACCATAAATTTGGATTTTTTTGGATTGAGGACTAGGGAACTTTTAATTGACCACTTAAGTATATCAGCTAAATCATCATTTATTTTATTTACAGCATCAACATGGTCCTGGGGCAAAAAAGAGTGGTACAGCTGAACATCATCCGCATAAAGATGGAATCTACAATTAGGAATTGCTTGAATAATATCAGCACTGTAGAGGATGAACAGGATAGGCCCCAGAATTGAGCCTTGAGGCACGCCGCGGGATAGCTCCTGAGAAGAGGAAAATAAGGACTCTCCACTGGGCAATTTCAGCTCCACACTCTGGGTCCTGAACTCTAAATAGCTAGAGAACCATTTAATTGCATTGATGTCGAAGCCATAGAAAGCAAGTTTTGAGAGAAGAAGAGGAATACTGATCGAATCAAATGCACGGGAAAAATCAAGCAGGACGAGAATACTACACATACCCTGATCCTGTGCAGCCAGTAAATTATCAACAACATCTAGCAGAGCGGTTGTTGTGCTATATCCTTTGCGGAAACCAGACTGAAATTGTGGTAGAATATTATTGTCTTCAAGATATTTGGTAAGCTGTAAATTTACGACTTTTTCCAAAACCTTAGATAGACAAGGGAGTAAACTAATTGGTCTAAGATCATTTAAGGTAGAAGGCTGACTAGCTTTAGGTATGGGTTTTACTACAGCTTGTTTCCATAGTGTAGGGAAGATGCCACTAGTAATAGATAGATTAATGATGCTGGTAATTGCAGATAAAGTATAAGGAAGAGTCAAGAGTACCATATCCAATGAGATACCATCAATACCTTGAGCATTTGATTTGAAACTTTGTAAAATTTTAAGAATTATGCGTTCATTAACAGTATGCAAAGTAAAAGTGGCGGGAGAAGAAGTATACCGATGATGCTCGAAATAGGTTAACTGTGAAATAGATACATTGTCATCACATATTGACATTCAGAATTGTCATGAAACAAACTACAAATATATCCTACTAGCGGCCCGCCCCGGCTTCGCACAAGTCCAATTTTCCCGTTGATTTTCCAGTTTTTATTACATAAGAACCTTCTCCTAATAATAACAAATACAACAAAAAAAGAATTAGTGAAATCGGTCCAGCCATTCACGCGTGATGCCGTGACCAAGGAAAACGGGTTTCATTTTTATATATATAGATTACAATATATCCCAATAAACCTTTATCGGTGTTTGTATAAAGAGACCTTTGTTACCAGTCATTACTAACTTAATTAATAACTCCTCAATAAGCCTGTACTTTAACTAAAACACAAACCATCAATATCTTTACCACACATCGTATCAATTTTCGTAGTTCGAGCCAATTAAGGCGGCATAAACCTCTTATTAGTCACCCCTTACCCCCTCCTCCCCACTAAACCAACATGGCGTCATGATTGTCACCTAACCTACTATTTTACACAAACTACAATCACAGAAAAATAGCCCTTAATACATTGAAATAAAGACATGTGAGCTCAACTTTAAAACTTGGCGCGTTACCTGAGAAATTATTCTTAGCGTGTGCGATATTACCCCGTTCTGCTCTTGCATTTTGCTGATGCATTTGGACTTTAAATGTAAAGTATTAAGAGTGATATTTGCGTGTATTTTCATGTTAAATGTTTTGTTGTTTTAAGTATGTATTGTAGGCGTGACATTATCGCCCGCAAAGATTGTGGAATTATGAATGAAGGGTTGTGTGTGCTTGGAGGGTTAAGTGGTGTATTTTTTACGCTGGGGTGATGAATTTTTTAGCTAAAATGGCTGGTGTTTTGATAGCAGTATTGATTTTAATATCTTTTCTGGTATAACGTGTGGTATGAGTTGATAGTATTACGATAACGTAACGTAATCATTCACTACATCTTATTATAGTAAACTAGCAACGCCCCGCGGTTTCACCCGCGTAGTTCCCGTTCCCGTGGGAATTTCGGGATAAAATGTATCCTATGTTCTTTCCCAGACCATAAGCTACCCCTGTACCAAATTTCAAGTCAATCGGTTCAGTAGTTTAGCCGTGAAAAGGTAACAGACAGACAGACAGAGTTACTTTCGCATTTATAATATTAGTTAGGTTTGGATTAGGATGACTCCTAAGTGATATAAAGGTGTTTGATTTTTCTCAGCTAATAAACCCATTTACACGGTAACTAAAAGCTGGGAAATCGGCTAGGAAAACTATTAAACTACGACTATACCAAGACTTATTTGCATTTCAACTACAAACTTCAGAACATACATTTCCTAGCGACCTGTAACTTTTTCTAATAAGATTGTATCATTTATCACCCCATATTGTTGGGTTAACAATGGTGTAGCTAACCTAAGTTTTCTGTCTTACATTCAAACCAAATGATTGGTTCATAGGAATGAAAGAGAGAGAGTATAGATAAAGTATATAGATGCTGGTTTTTCTTGTTCATTAAGATAAGGTTGAAGGTTTAGAACAATGTTTTAGCTAAGAAGTACATATAAGTATTTAGAAAAGTTGTGATTTATTTTTATTTTAAATGGAATTTAGGATTAATGGATTAAGGAAGTAATTTTAAAGTGTAACCTTGAGAATTGTTTAAGTACATAACATTAAATGCTTAAACAATTAAGTTACTTTAAAATTAAAATACTAACAAGAGTATTGATTTAACCGTGTAACCGAAAATCAAGTTTTTGGCGAGTGTGAGTGCGTTGTTGGCAAAATGAACAAAACAATATAACTTGACTCGAAACCACCTATAATAAGGCCATTGTTTTTATACAAATACAATATTGCTTTTATAAATCGGATAAGCCTACAACGAACAGGGAAAGGGGTGGAGATTTCTAATGTTTAAATTTTTTAGGAGGAAAATTGATTATCTTTTCTTATTTTGTCAATGCTCTTTACGTTATTATCAATACCTTTTGTAGTTTCTAGAAACAGTAACAAGCATCATTTCATCAAACAAATATAATCCAGCTTGGTAAGTACCTTGTTTACGCAGAGTGGCTGCCATCAAGCCCCTACAATCCATAAGGCAATATGAGTTCGACATAGATGTTTTTACACTCAATTTTTGAGGTACTGGTAATGCAAAACTATTCTTGAAATTTCTACGTTTTTGGTAGAAACAGGAATTACGCCAGGCACATGAAAACTTAATTGCCACAAACATTTTTCCGTGCATTATTTCAAAAAGACTGTGCCGATTTATTAATTCTTTTTTTTGTTGTGTTTGTAATTGTCATGTACATACCCAAAATTACACCAATGCCAACATAAACATCACCCAGCTCCAAAAAACTTTAACAACCAACAAAACCTGCCCTCTCCACACATTTCCGTGTCCACACACATCACAATAAGATGAACGCGCACGACTCCAGCCCATGGCGCCACTCGCCAGTAGCGTCTTCGTATTTATTTATTTATACCTTGTCTGCACTTATTTATGTATTTATTCATTTTTGTACAGTCAAACGTTATTATATGGCATCTAATATCGATGAGACCTCGTCACTGTCCGGTCCAGTTTGATTTCAATGACTCAGTCTGGCGAACGATTTTTGTGTCTGGAATTTACGAGATTTGTCCCAAAATTCTTGGCATATGAATTATTTTAGTAAGTACTTATAGTCTTCTGGATTGTTCTATAACTTCAGCTATCTTGAAATTGTTGTCATCGCATGTTCGTATCTCAATCAACTGATTTAAAATCATAACATAACATAAATCATTCACTACATCATCTCATTATAGTAACTGACCCCTAACTAAGCTTAAAGCTTGTATCTAGGGTATCAGAAACTACACACACACTCATTCACATACACACCCAATAAGTGAAAATAAACTTTTTTCCAGAAGCATTTATTTACGTTTTTTCTGATATGATTTCTCTAAAACACAGTTTTAGTTACACATTTTTAGTTTTGTTCCGCTGCTTCATCTTCCTAGAGTTTTTTAAGTATATCGTTCTCTCTAGAAACTTCTCTCTCAACTAGGAAACTTAGCCCGTTTTCCTGGAATGCAGAAAGTTACTTTTACATTAAACCAAAATCAGAATCAGTATTTCTACTTAAAAAAATGGGATATCAGCTTCGTAATCTACTGAGTCTGTTTGTTAATTACCTTTTCACAACTAAACGCAGCTATTTTAATTAAATTCTAATATAGATATCATGAAATCGTGGGTAAAACACACTTAAACTAACCCCTTCATTCCCACGTATTTATAATTTAACGCGAATAAAACCTCATTCATTTTTATTCTACAATTAAATTCAAATTACGAACTTATTTTTTTTAATACCGAATAATAACTTTGCAATTAAAAGTGCATGTAGGTCAATTAAATGAATAAAAACTCTTTTATAATACAGATCGACTTCAACACCTACACAGAAGCAGTTAATACGAAAATACAAGCGCCATAAGAAACAAAATTAATGCTCTCGAAAGCTTTAAGGTTAATTGATATTAAAATCGTTTCGTTTGCATCTGGCCACACGGTGTGACGACACATTTTATATCTGTAAATGTTCGAATTGTTTGTGGTTTAAGACATAGGATTATTGTCTGTGGTATTTTCCTTACCACGGAATGTGAAAGAATTTTTCTTTATAATGGATTTCAAAACGGTGGTTCTCTGTTTATTCCTTCTTACTTACCACATCTTTCACTCGCTTCACCAAAACGATGACGGAATACTCTCTAAAATCCACTGTTGAGCACGTCTCTGCACTTGAAACCAACAGGAACAGCGTCCCCCTCTTCTGCTGCCCTGGCCGAGCTGATCCTTCGAAGGTTTTTACCCTCTTATTCTGGTTGTGGCAAACACCTTACACTTAGATATCATTAGCTCATATAGACTCAAGCATAGCAGGAATTAGGACGATCAGATCAGGCTTTAGTCATCGCTGGCCAAGTACTGGTACCTGCTCGCTAAATCGACCTCGACTTCACATAGAACCTTAAAATATCTTCGTGGTTTTGCTTGCAGGTTTCCTCAAGAGCGTCGAAATATCTTCATCTTTTGGTTGGCGAGTTCTGGTCCTCAAAAATATGAGTCGACACGCAAAGAAGAAGAGCGTCGAATAAACGTACAAATTAATTCGAAAGATATAAATACATACATTGATTCATAGGGGATCGAACCAGGCACCTTCGGATTGAAGTCAAAGATCTTAACTACTACACCATCGATGCTCTCGTAAGTTAATCTGAACCTACATATTTACCAGGAAAATGAGACAAAAATTCCTACTTAATCTCGTAGCACTTATACCCGCGTCCAACCTCACCTTGTACCAGCCCCATGCGCCGGCGCATCTCCTTGGCGGGCGCGGCGACGCGTGTCGTTTGATGAGCCGACAAAGCGGTCGCCGCTCTCTCAGTACTACCAATGTACCAATGTAACATACGACAAGATTCTATGAATTACACAAGTGTGTTTGCACCCTTAAAATAGAGAGTTGCTGTTTTCAGAATTTGTGAAGGATAATTTTGGAGTGCGCTGAAAAGGTTACAGGTTTTTGGACTTTTTGGACTAATCTTCTCACTTTTTTTTTATTTTCTTTCTGTTCATAAAGAATAAGAAGAATTATCTGGAAAAGTTTCAGGAAATATTCATCTTCTACATATTTTTCTGTATGTTTCGTGATTATCTTTAAAAACAATTTGGCCAAAACCTTGACGAAATTTTTTTAGTTTTGTTTGTTAATTATTTTGATACTTTAAAATATTAAAAACACGTAACACTAATAAACTGTCAACACTTAAAAAAAGAACACATCCAAAACCCATAGACAAGACATAAAATATTTTTAATAACCACAATCTCCAATCTATAGTTTTAAAATCAGAAGGTTAGGTATGGCAATAGTCGGGTGGTCCACAGATGATAAGTACCGATGTCGGCTCGCCCGCTGGGTTCTGTTCACATACCAACCTGTCTGTGATAAAATATCGTAGTATTTACATTATTATTGTAAATGTTGGTTATTATTTAATATGTATTGTTTTCGTCATGATTTTATGGGCAATGTTCAAAAATGTTGGGAGTTCTTCTGTTATGACAGATTGAGAGAGATACAGAGTGTGTGATTTTGAGAGATGATGTGTCGATTTCTGGTGAGGGATACACTCTTTTTAAAAATTGAACTCTTGCCTGAACTCTTTTCAAAGTTTTTCGTACCTTACTTGACTGAAATTACATCTTACGAAATTATAAGTTGAAATTGTTTCAAAATAAATTAAAACAATGTAAATTTCTTTTTTCAAATAATAATTTAAAAATAAATTAATAAAGTTAATATCTTAATTCTAACATTGTAACTACGTATCGAGTTGATTGATTTTAAACAAAAAAAGTACGCAAGCACGGGTCCTATAAATTATGAAAGATCCTAAACATCGTGATTTTACAAACAGCCAGTAACTTTGGCGGGAACATGTTTTAAAAAACAAAAAGTTTAAGAACGCAAACAGACATTCAAAAGAAGAACTCGGGCGCGTTGGCGCCAACGTTCCGAGTTAAAGTTTTTTTTATTTTATTTTTTTAATGGGACCACGATTCAATTTGCTGCGGATCACAAGTTCCAGGTCACGATTGATGTTGCCATGTTTGTTTGCTAATTTAGTTGAAAATGGCGTCTAAATTGTAGTAAATGTGAAACTAGAGCTTTGTTATTAACGTTGATTAGTAAGCACAACTTCTACTTACTCATTTGTAAATACATACTTTGCAAGCACCATTTACTAATGTAATTTTATTTATATAGGAAGGTAACAAGACAAGCTTGAGAATGTTTAATTAAGTATTTAGTTCATTAAAAAAAAACGAATATGATTTCGAAGGGAAATAAATAATTGAGAAGTGTTATTTGGAAAAGCTGCCCTTGTAATAGAAAACATTGCAAAAAATGGTGACGTTTCTGTGACATTTTCATGAACGATGAGAATTTTCTTTCTTTCAAGGTACCCTATAAGTTGATGAAGGAGAATAATTTAACCAAGACAATATCTAGCTAGTGATAATATATGATGAAGTGACGTAGGTTTCCTTGCCTGTTCTGCCAAAAGTTGCGGGTTCGATTCCTACTAACTGCTCAACAAATAGATTAATGTGAGTCATATAATTTATTCTGACATCATTATTGAAAAACAAAAAAAAAAAACCATTTTACGCGTACAGTCCGCATTGCTGTGATAAAATATGATGAAGTGACGTAGTTTTCCTTGCCTACTATGCCAAAAGTTGTAGGTTCGATTCCTGCTAAATATAAACATGAGGGACATGTGACACTTGATATAATATCATTGTAGTTCTATTTTTTTTCTTTTTTTTTTATTCAACATCATAATTATCGAACAGCATTTGACGAAAGAGGTTATAATCGCTACTTTCTTACTAAATTAAAACAAAAACTAAACATAACAATTACTTCACGCACCGATCTCTCTTTCAAACCAGCCATAGACACATCTTTTTTAATTTAATACGCATTAAATATAATCTAAGTGCCACTTTAAAAGTGCACAAATTGTAAAGTTGCGTACACACTTGCAAGAGGCCGAAACAAGTCGACCGAAAATTTGTCTTAACCGGATTTCTTTAACTGTCCTTTTTGTATCTTAATCCTTGTAAAAAATAACAATTGAAATGACATTTGGTTTGCTGCAATCGTTTGCTAAATGTTGCCACTGTGTTTGATTGTTCGAGTGTGTGTAATTTTATTTTTAATTTGCTTGGCATGGGAACGGGTATTAGTTAAACGGTAAGATATTACATTATATTTCTCAAACCCGTTTTTATTTGCATCTTCATTGCATTTTTTATGCTCCTAGAGGCATTTGCCTGTCACCTCTCGGGTTCCATTCTTGGGTTGTCCGATGCATGTTTGCTGTTTTTAAAACATGGCTCGTGTTTGATATTATTGACATGCATTAGGAAAACGTGGTGATTACGCTTATTTCTCATCACTCTATTAATTATTTAATCAGTGACTGAGACCTTTACACTGCTGTGGAATATTACAAACCGATGAACTTCAAAATATCATCATTCGAAAAAAGGTTTAAACTTTTCAATACGTCAAACAATTCATCACTAACTCTGCCTACGTGCATCAAACGGTTCTAAACCGAAAAAAAATCTGTATCAAATTAGTGATTATCCGTCTTCATGAACACAGCTTTGGAAACTACCGAAATGTCATTACAATTGCAAACGGTTCGTTGGTTTCGGTCCGAAAAAAAATCGGCACAAAACTTTCGACCGATTAATTTGTCATTTGTCAAACTATTTCTTTAAATTGGATTTTCGAGTGGAAAAAATATCGCAATTGAAACGTTCTGTACACAGCTTTACTTTTGACAATTGACGATATTTTGGGCCAGTTTGAGTGCTCAAAAGTTTGCGAATCATCCAATAAGCTTTATTGTGGGTTTCTGTAGGATTGAGTAAGTTTAGTAAGTATTATTGAGATTTTTTCATCAAATTTGAAGTTTTGTGCAATTTGGGAACCCTGTCTTGAACACATCTGGGGCCTAAGTCTGCAATTTGACATTATTGATCAGACAATATGGTGATATTGTGGCACCATAACGAGAGTGTCAGAAATTTGGTATTCTGCTAAAATTTATTCATATGGCTATGGTGTCTCAGTGGTCTTTGTTGCATATAAAAAATTTGACAAATAAACGTCAGAATACTGTTTTCATGACAACCATCTAAGTTTTATGGAGCCATTGAGTCAGCGGAATAGTTGTCACTAAGAGAATACCAAAATGACAACAAATACCAAATAAAGTTAATTTAAAAAAATAAGAAACCGACTTCAGCACTAAAAAGTAAGAAAATAATTTAAAATAAACGATATTATTAA
Source organism: Timandra comae (assembly GCA_958496195.1). Lineage (NCBI taxonomy): Eukaryota > Metazoa > Arthropoda > Insecta > Lepidoptera > Geometridae > Timandra > Timandra comae. The sequence goes on along the minus strand of OY292372.1, from coordinate 6,537,455 downwards.
TACATATTTACAATTTATAATTAGTTACTTTTGGAGTCAGTGCCAGCCCAGGATAGTTTTTTTTCCTTATAAGATAGCACGAGACGCGCCTATAATATTAATGAAGGCTTTGGCTGTCACCGACTTCAAAAGTAACTAATTATAAATTGTAAATATGTATTAATAATATCGTTTATTTTAAATTATTTTCTTACTTTTTAGTGCTGAAGTCGGTTTCTTATTTTTTTAAATTAACTTTATTTTAAATTTTTTAGTGCGAAGCAAGTCTCCTTCTACAAAAGACGCTTCAATTTTCCTCCAGAAGAGCTTTTGACTCGTGGATCACTTGAATCCTTTTTTGTGGGATGAAGACTTTACGTCTTTCCTCTGTCCAGGGGAACGACGGGGTATGTCGGACTCCGCGCCGCAAAGATAGAGCGGCGACACGCTTATCGACTTAAACCCCTTGGTGTGCCACCTCTGCGCTTATGGCCTAAACCAGAAGAAACGCGGCTGCACGCTACTACGATCCCGGACAGCGCCTCTATCCTGTTAAGGGTTTCTCCTCCGAGCTAGAATGTAGCTCTAGGCGACAGATGTTGAGTTACCCCCTTCCGAAAGTACCGCGTGCCACCTCGAGGATTATATGGCGGCAGTGGATCTCCCCCCGGGGATCACTGCCGCGGGTCGGGCGTATGGCGGTTGCAGGACAAAGTGGTAGTCCCGCTTCCGTCAGCCCAACCTTCTGCTGCGGATAGTATTAGTGGAGAGCGCTTCGCGCTCTCTCTCCGCAGCTTTTTTTTGCGAGAGTACGACCTCACAAAAGGTGGACACTCCAATCCGAGACCTCTCCTCGCTCACCATAGCAGAGACTACATTTGGCAAGGAGAGGTCGTTTCCCACGATTGCCGCGAGAGTTGCGAGGGCAATAGCCTCTTGCAGGGATTTTTTTCGCTGCTCTATAAGTGTCGAGCAGTTCAACCTCAACGGGTACCGCTTGAATCCTGTCCCATGAGCTGATGTTGACTCATGATTCATAATCTAACACAACCCTGCATTTTATTACTTCTTTTTAACTTCATCATCCCAATTAAACCATCATTTTATTACAAAACTTCTTTATAACCACAAAGGTATAAGAACTTTTTAGAAAATTAACCAAAGTCAAAATAAAAACGAAAATAGAGGATGACGTTTATACTGTCTATTTTATTAATTAAAATAATATATACAATCTTATCTGGTGCAGTGTTTGTTTGTAATATCTAAATATATTTTTTTACGAAAAGTTTTATGAAAACGCTCTGAAGATATATGTGTAATAGGTACCTATAATAGTATAAAGAATATTTTTAAAGAATGTTGTAGGTTCGGATTTATTTCAGTGTGTGTTAACGAATTAAAAAACAGGACATTTTTATATCTAAAACCCATGAATTGTGAACAGCATTTGATTTAAATACGAAAGAATACAGCCAAATAATTTTCATCCTGAAATTCTTATGGTATCAAGAATATCGCGAGCAAAACCACGGGTCACAGGTAGTTTTACTTTTAATAATGTCAATCGACATCCCAGCCTACATTGTTGCGGGTTTTTCCTCGATTTTTCCTGGATCCCATCATCAGATCCTGATTTCCTTGATATGGGACCACTTCGCGAATATCCGCTTTCTAATGAAACAAGAATTTTAATATGCTCCATTCATGATTACAAAGAAATCGCGTAACAAACACACAAAAAAAAAAAAAATATACACGTCGAATAGAGAACCTCCTCCTGTTTTTTTGGAAGTCGGTTAAAAAGGCCATAACGTTGATATTAAAACACATTTGAGAAGCATTATCACAGCTTAATAGTTCAGAGAATCAGGGCCATTAGGTTGACGTAAAGATCTAGTAAAGGATTGTTGTATTGGCGGTTGGAGCGTGTGTGCAGTGTATCTGCCAAGTCATAGGTCCTGGTTTCAATTTCATTGAAAAATTTGATTTGTCTTTGTCCCGCAGTAAGATCTTATAAATGATACTTTTTTTTCATTTCATTATTTCATAACTTTTGGTTTATCCAAACTCTTGAAACAAATTGAATCAAACATCCTAAAAAAATCATTTTTTTCTTTGAGTCAAAAAATTAAACTTCCAAAGAAACGTTTTTTTATTTTAAAATTATGTTTTATAGGATAACGAACGAGTGAACGTAGAAATTACCTTTACTTATTAAACTTTAACTTAATATTCCACCGTTATAAACAACACGAAACCTCCACTGCAGTTAAACAACTGAAAAACTTCCAAGAACCGTGGTATAAAGTAGAACTCCGTGACGTCACATAAAGGAAGCAGGCATAAAAGCATACGTCCCTTGACCCGGCCTCGAGGAAATTACGCGGAAAATAGCCAGCTAACGGAGGTGTAATAATACCTACTTTTATACCCCGATGTGTAGGGTACAGCTGATGATAAAATGAAGATCTAGGAAGAAAGTGTAGTGGGCGAATTTTCTGTGAGAGTTCGTGGATAGGTGTTGATATAAAAACCTTCTTTTTAAAAAAGGTTATAGTATTTGGAAATACTCTGTGGTTTCAATATTCAATGAGTATCACTATCACACACACATAGTATAAAACAAAGTCGCTTTCTCTGTCCCTATGTCCCTATGTTTGCTTAGATCTTTAAAACTACGCAACGGATTTTGATGCGGTTTGTTTTAATAGATAGTGTGATTCAACGGGAACGGGAACTACGCGAGCGAAACCGCGGGGCGCCGCTAGTTTTGTCTAAACAAACCACTTTACCATTTCATAAAACTAGCCTTCCCTTTTTAAATCTCAGTAAAAAAACCTACCTCAAAATCTTTGAAAATTTAAAAACAGAACACCAAACGCATTCTAAATACAAACAAAGGCATTTAAAGTTGCATTAAATCTGAGTAAAAAAAAAACCTACCAAAAAACTTTGAAAATTCGAAAACAGAACACCGAACGCATTCTTAACATAAAAGCATTCAAAGAAAATTCAGTTGCCATGAACATTTGAGCAAGTTTTTGGGGGAAAATTCAACACGATTAAAGGTGGAAGCGATTCTCATACAATCGGAAGGAAGGATAAAGAAGGGGTGGAGGGTGGCAATGAACAGCGAAGGTGAAGAGATAAAGTAATTTCGCTTAACTGACGGTAGTTAAGGGTAACGCGATAGCAACGGTAGGTTTGGATGGAAACTGATTCTTTGTGGACAAAGAACTTGGTACTAATAAAAAGATTGAATTTGTGTTCTTTGGCAATTAATGGGTAGGATTTTAATGTATATATGTGGGTGTTACAAATAGTTTTAGTTGTGTTAAAATTAATAAGTAAGTACATGATAAAGTTATCATGCATTTAAAACCAATAAGTAGGCCCAATATTTTTACGCGAATGAAACTACACATATTCGTTCATAAAGTTCATAATCCCTGACAGAGACAAAAATATTTACCTCCCGAATCGAATCGAAATCGAATTTGCAACCCTTTATTTGCGATTTTTTTTTTATCGTTATCACAGACATACAGAAGATTATCGTACAAATCATCATAAATCCTAGGAATAAACAGTTATACTTGTAAGACCGTGTCGCAAACTTGCAGAATAGGAATTAAATAAACCAATTTCACCAAACAAATATATTCAAACCAAATTACCCAAAATAGTCCGTCTCCGTGTTATCCAGCTAATGGCCCGTACTCGTATTGCGTCTAAGATAAACTGGAGTGTTCTGATGACCTCTATCTTCAGCAGTTGGTACTTCTACAAATGTACTCACTTACCAAGGTACTAGGTTTGGTGCTCGGTTTTAGATGTATAGTACTGAATGTTGGGGTATAATGGAATGGAATATGTATGTTAGTTTTGGGCTTTTGACTAAGTAATCGAGTGTGTCCAAAAATAAAATTAGATTTTCTCTTTGATATTACTAGATTTATTATTGACCCCACATTATCTATTATATTATTGATCCCGGGGTCCTTCATTTGTGGAAAATATGGTCGCCGCTTTCACTCTCGCATAGGACTCTTTAGCCATCAACAGAAATGTTCTATCACGAATTGTTCAATCACCTGACGCCACCTGTATCATCTTACGTAGATGCATAGACCAATGATGATGAAGATGATGATGAACATTATCAAACTTGTGAGTCTAGCTCTATCTAATAAAAAGTATCCTATAATCTATGGCAAAGTGAACAGAAAACATCTCGATGTAAGTTAGGCGATTATAGCTTATATTGTGACATAAAACTCACGATTCCCTTTGCAGTATTAGTAAATTTGCTCAAACTTGGAATTGAACCCAAACCCTAACTTACAGACACTTGACCATAACCTAACTTACAGCAAACTCGAAGCAACAAATAACCTAGAAAACTATCTTCGTAAAGAGGCTACAAGAATTTCCCGAGCAAACAGCAAAAGCCTTAAGGAAGTCGGTAATTAAGAGGCCGACACTCCCAAACTGGTAACTGTTTTAACTTCGCGATACTTGGAACTTTGAGTAAGTATTAACTTTGGGGTGGTTCTCAGAGGGCTGAGTATTTAATAGATTAATAGATTTGGTTAAATATGGTGGTTGAAGGAGTGTTTTATTGTTTGTTTGGAGTAAAATAGTGTACTTACATAAAGCTATAAATAAATACTTCAATAAAATGTCGATGATTTTTATGTGGTCTTTAATAAGCTAGTTGTGTGTCATGGTTTTACCCGCATACCCGTAGAAAAATTAAGAATTTTCATGAAAAAGTGCTGATTTTTTATTCTCCTTGATTTTCCTACCCTCGTAGTTTGACTGAAGTGTATGCTTTCTATTAGTGAAATTGTTTGGTCTAGAAGTTTCGAAGTTCACTCATTACAAAAAAAATAGAAAATATTTAGATTTAGTTGCTCATTTGAAACAATTTGCAAGGTGCATATAGCCTCTTAAAGTTAAAAACATGGCACAAAGTCCCTGCAATCTATCTCCTTAGATCCTGGATCTTTTAAACTAAGTACGCAACGGATTTTAATGCAGTTTTCATCAAAAGAAAGAGTGATTCAAGAGAAAGATCTTTATATATTAACACTAGTAACTTCCCTTAAACATATACCTATCTAATAATAGCTGTAAACCATTCATCTTGCGTAACACATTCACATTTCTCTTCAATACTCGTACTACGCAAGGGAGACCTTTTATAAAGTGGCGAATTTTCCGCCTCGTTCTGTCGCGTTCCAATATACATGTGTGTTGTGTGAGTGTGTGTTGTGGGGGGTAGGGGGGGGGTGCGCTGACCCGTGGCGCCGCCTTCAGATTGTTACGGCCAAAGAAACACTCCTTGAGACGAAGAGTGTAGAGAAAACTTCAAACTATAAAGTTTTGAAAAGTTTTTTAGTGTAGGTGGGTATTTAGATTCGTATTTTTTTTTATGGTCATTTAAATTTGTTTTATGAGAGAGTTAAGGAATATTTAATGTGGTCAACGGTTGCAGGTTCGATTCCCATGAATATCAGCCTTAAGATTTCGACTGCATGGTCAGCTCTCTCAAGGATGAAAAAGTGTGAATATGATTTGATTACGCTTTGTGCGTGTTGGTAACTTGAGATACAGTGTAAAATAATAATTAGGTTAAACTAATACACTTTGCATGGCGCATAAGAGGTCTGGAACCCAATCCTCTCCCATTTCTTCTCCTCCTAATGCCTTTAAGTAACACACTTGTGACTCTCCTGAGTTTCAATTTTAAATGACCATGGATGACACTCAGTTCATATTAAGTAATTATGTTAAAAAATCTAAATAAAATAAAAAAATTTAGAACCCCAACTGTCTCGACTTTTTAGTGTATTTGTCCACTCCTTGCATTTCCCTGTCCAAGTCCACATTCAAAAGGAGCGCAAGTTTCTTACGTCTCCGTCCAGCGGCACTTTCATTTCATATTTTATTTTATATTTTTATTTATTCTTATATTTTTGTTTCGCCTAGACTCGTTTGTTTTAAGACCAACTTTGTATCAGCGATTTTTAAAGTAAGTGCTTGAGTAGTAAGTTTATTTTTAGCTAAGTTTTACGATTAGAACAAGTACTTACCTATAAAGTTAAAAATGTAAAAAAATGCTTAAGTAAGTATGAATTACTATCTGTGCCTCGTGGCTTCGCCTGAGTCGAAATATGTACATCCATCTTGCAAACTGCTTTCGGAATCATCATCATTGCGTATGACATTTATCCTGCGAGGATCACATTTGATCATCCAGGTTATGAATCCAGCTTATAGCGGCAGGTGTAAGCTTATGGACTTCCGATATTGCGCCGGGGAAACAGCGACACTAATTAGGTATTAGTAGTTAGGATCAGAATAAAAAGTTTGGTAACATATCTTAACAAGCTATGCCCAGCGGTTTCACCCGTGTAGTTTTCGATCCCGTGGGAATTTCGGGATAAAACATAGCCTATGTTCTTTCCCGGATCATAAGCTACCCCTGTACCAAATTTCAAGTCAATCGGTTCAGTAGTTTGGCCGTGAAAAGGTAACAGACAGACAGAGTTACTTTCGCATTTATAATATTAGTTAGGATTAGGATATATACCCGTCTAATGCAGGTACATAAAGTACCATAAATATATTTATTGTGATAGAAACATAAGTATCGTTTTAGATACCGTAATTTTTTAACAATATTTTTTATACTACTCGTATTATGTACGTGCATTAGACAGTTCTTCATTCGGATCATCAAATCAAGACGAACATTCAGTGGCGTAGCGTGGGTGTCGGCCGCCTGGGGCGGAAGACAATTTTGCCGCCCTCTTATTTAGATATTTCAATTTAATGTATACTATACATTACATAACATACATTTAAATAAAAAAGTTTATCTAAGTTTTACAATCATCTTTATTATACATTGATACATTTTTATAACAGGTACACTCAAGAACGCGTCAACCTATACACTTTGGACTTTGCACCATTCTTATTAACAAACGCATAAGCTCGAAACTTGAACTGCGAGTGTATAGCTTGATGTGAGCTTTAAAGCGTAACGTAAATTACGATACGAGACATCAATAAAACTTTGTTTGAATCGTCAGTCATTCTCGCTGTTGTTTTGTTAGCCATAAACAATCCAAGCAATAAATAAAATACGGGGATTCCCCGCAAGTCGTAGACGGTGTTGCCAGCAGTCGCTACAAAATATCATTCAAAGAAAGGGGATTCCCCGAATCCGTTACAGAATAAGTAATGAAAAATTCCATGCTCTTTTCAATCGGTCCTTTGTAGTTGCGTTAAAAATATGAAATGGTTCAAATATTTTTATTATTTATTGTGAAATTTTGCCGCCCCGCTAAAATGTGCCGCCCGGGGCGGGCCGCCCCTGCCGCCCCCACTACGCTACGCCACTGCGAACATTTAACAAAATTCAAAGTAAACAATGTACAGTCGAGCACGAAATATCTAGCTCATGTTTGTCCCCACAGAGACATGTAATGTGTTGTCGCATTACTCAATGTCTCACACACAGCGTCGGTACACTCGTGAACGTAAGTGATTACGTGTTTTATGTTTTACTATAAATATTATATTAGGGTTGTAAATATGGCTTGGTGTTTCTTTTTCAACCCTTTTAGGAGGATATGTCATTTAGAAAAAATGGTGTCGTTAATCTTGTGGAATTGGTTTGTTTATACTAAAAATATATGTAGGTATACATAGTTTATTTACTCTCTTTTCGTTTTACAAGTAGTACTTATTTTTACTACCTATTTATTGGTTTGAAGACAATTTATCGAATTCATTCTCTCGAATTCGCAATGCTTTTTTTTTGTTTAAGATTGCTATTAAGTACATATTCATTTATTAAACTTTCATACATTTCTTCATACTCTAAAGGAATCGAAATGATACTCAGTTAATTTCTTCAGTTCAAATAGTTCTGGTGACTTGCTTAAGCCGTCAAAAGATATGCCTAATTGAATAAACAAATATTGTATGAAAATAATAAAAATGTTTGTCTCGGTCTGGGTGTGTGTGTGAATGAGTGTGTGCGTAGTTTCTGATACCCTAGATACAAGTTTCGAACTTAGTTAGGGGTCAGTTACTACAATGAGATGATGTAGTGAATGATTATGTTATGTTATGCTATTGTTTAATAACTGTAATATTTAAAATCATAAAAAAATACAATATACTAACAATACCAAACCACTACAATCCTACGAATCTCAATATATTCATACTTTAACTAATAAAACCACAACAATCTCTTCAACTAATACACTATTACGCGATTGCCGTCAAGGAATGCGGTTTATCGAAAATTCCCGATACAGTCGCGTACACAAGTGGCACGCGGGGGTGTAAGTTGGGTGGCGGGGGGTTTAAAGGGGGGCAAAGGCGCTGTTCGAGGCGCCTGCAGCCAGCGCCCGAGATAAGCGACGCCCGACGCCCATCCTATGAAATTATAGCGCCCCTGGTTTACGCTTGTGGTAAGGTATAGGAGGTCAGAGGTTGCATGGATTTTCTTTTGTTTTGATTTTTTTGTTTTAATTGTATGTGGACTTATTATTCGATAGTTGATGTATTTACAGTACCAAAGAAAATTATTTTAACGCTTCAAAGGTCTAGTGACATATTCCTGCCTGACAACCAGGAGGTATGGGTTCGATTCCAAGTCTATGTTGAATTGTTTAAAGTTTGAAATGTGGCTCTTTTTGTGTTCACTATCTACGCTTGTTCTGACAGAGTAGTGACAAGTTATATTGATTTGATGTATTTTGGAAACAGGTTCATTGGGTATATGTAGTTATAATTAGATTACTTTACTCAATAAAAATGTCGTGTTAAGCTTGCCTTTTAAGTAATACATAATAATAACATAACATATATGCTTTAATAGTAATTATCATATTACATGTTTCCAAATTTAAAAAAAGAATGCATATAACATCCCAATCCTCTTTGAAATCCACTTAAATTATTTACTTACCAAAAATAAATATAAAATTAAAACGCGTCGTAAATCCCTTGCACAGCACCGGCGGGTGAGAGGGGTCTCCTCCGGGCCATTTGTCAGTGACAGGACGTCGCATCCCCCTCCCACGACCCCCGGATTCCTTGTGGCTTGTGCACGCGACTGTACACAGTAACGTGTTGCTTGATTACTCTCGCCATTGAATTTGTTTTAGATTGTTTTGGTGATGAGTGAGTAAGATGTAAGATGGCACAAGAAAATATATGGATTTTTACAAGGCCACTGATACTGCTATATGGATGGCTGAGTTCTGGCTCTCGCAAATATTAGCCAGAGTCAACACGCCAGAGAACAAATGCTGTACTGATGAGTATGTAGCTAATAATGTCCTTCTTATTGAACTAAATCATCAGTGAGAAACGTCCTTTTCTCTGCAGTGGAATGGTGTAGTCAGAATCTTGTTTATAGGTAACTAGCGGCGCCCCGCGGGAACGGAAACTGCGCGAGTGAAACCGTGGTGCGCTGCTAATAAACATAAAATCATTTCAAATATTAGTTAACCCCGCTTTTTACTTACCAAAACAGTATGAAAATCTGTTCAGTAATTAGATTACCCTCTTGAAACAAGGGCCGGCGAAATTTTGACCAGACAACGCGGCAAAGAGATTGACAAGATAGCAATTTAAACTAAACTCTATCGCATAGGAAATACGGTTGAAAATTATAAAGTTTTGTATGGGTTGAATGGGGATAGAGGGAGATATGTCTCAATTAATAAAATTAGTTATGAACATTGTCAGTCAGTTCTGTTGTCAGTCAACAGTTGGTTCAAATTCAAACATAAGCGTAAATTATTGTTAAACACGGAATTAATTAAAACATATTTTTAAACAATTTGATCTAAAAAGGAAATGCCGCAGATTGCAAGTCTTTTAACATGTCTTTCTGTTTGTCTCGGTCTGGGTGTGTGTGAATGAGTGTGTGCGTAGTTTCTGATACCCTAGATACAAGCTTCGAGCTTAGTTAGGGGTCAGTTACTATAATGAGATGATGTAGTGAATGATCATGTTATGTTATGTTCACATGAATTTCACAAGTTTTTCAAAATTCGATTCCTGGATAATGTAGATAGTGTATGCTATTTTAATTAAATGAGGGAGGCCTTTGCTCTGCAGATCTAACATTATGATTATTAACGATGCTAACCTAATGTTTCTAGTGAATCAACCAACTTAATGTTGCTAGTAGAAAAAATGCCAAGTAATAGCAACACAGTCTTTGAGACTGGCAATACCAACACAAGCTAGTCTCAAAGCGTTTCGGTCGATAACCAAAAACGTTCCAAATCCAATATGGCGTCTCTGCGGCACCTATTTACAGATTTCCGTGTACGGAGCGAAACGTGACGGGCAAAACGTGACAGATCGGTGACGATACTCGTTTATCTTATAGTTCTACGAATAGGTATTACTGGTTTAAAGTTTTGTTAGTTTGTAGCTGGATTTTGTTTATTTTGGGGAGATTGTGGTTGTTTTGTTTGAGGGTAGGTTAGGTTAGGTTAGTGGGTGAAATTCTCTTTAAATTAAGACTTGAGCTTTTGCGAACCAAATTAAGTACTACACAAAAAATACGTTCTTATTAATTAATTATTATCTTAATCTGGATACCTATAGATACTTTTATTTTAAATTCTGTTATATAGCCTTCAACAAAGTACCAGATGAAAAGGAGATTAAGAAGGATTTCACAATGAACCAGACACAAAGAATGAATGAACGAATTGTCCACTACAGAAGTTAAAAAAAAACTTAGTTTAGCTGTCCTAAAAATAAAACTGTGTAAGAACATCATCGTTTTCTTAAAGGAATTAGCTACCCACGTCTTTCAATTATTCACTACAACCTCCAAATTCCACCTACATATTGTTAGGTAAAAAACCTTTTTGGTACAATTTCTGGGATACTGAGACGTGCCGTATAGATCCCGTAAGTCACACCGATAGTCCCCAGATAAAGGGCCAGCAGCACAAAGGAAAACGATCGCCCCCTGGGCGGGGGGGGCTAGGGGGGCGCCCCCCAACGTGGGGGGGGGATCAATTTCAACGGGAGCATTCTCGGCTCGCGTGCCGAAGTAATCGCCTTACACCGGACCTTATCGTTATGTGTTAGCCTTTACTGACCACAAACCCTTATCACGTTACAATAAGGGTTGTTTTTGTATGAAAAGTTTTGTGACATTTGAGCTTTTAGATGAATTTAGGGATATTATGGACAGGATTTGTTGTATCAATCTTGGGCTGTCCGTGTCTAAAGTTTGGGTGAAACCTTATTAAAATTGGTAGGTTTTAGTGCGGGTCTTGTCTTTTGTTTTGTTTACTAAGTACCAGTTATATAATAAGTACTTATGTATAGTTTATTTTAATGACAATCTTTTGTAATTAGTGTCTCGTCTATATTGGTATAAAAATTGGCTTTGATACTTTCTTCAAACTGCTCTAAGTACCTGCCAAAAAGCTCTTACAATAACGCTTCAATAATTTCTTCTCTTTAGAACTTTTGTTAGAATGACAAAGTAAAACTAAAAACTACATAAGTAAATGGAATTATACGGTGGAGGTGCTTGCTAAGTTTAGGTTCCAGGGTTCGATTCCTGGGTTGAGTATATTTTGCATGTCTATTATTTTACCAAGACTAAGTATCATCAGTTCATCACACATTATGTAAGCGTTGTGATTACACCTATACATTCTTCTAACATCAGTGAGAGAAAACTAACTAAGTACTTACTTATGATTTGAAAATCTCTCACTAATAAGTAGAGAGCTTTTTCAACGTTAATTTCTAAATGCATTAATAATTTCTTTTCTGATTACTCAGCGGATTAAGCTCAGGCAAAGCAGAGGGACGCGGCTAGTGTCTATATGTTTATAAATAAATATAGTTTCAGTATCAAGTTCACCAATCAGACGGCTCTTAGCGACCCTTCACACGAAAGGCGCGAAATCCGACACCTTCCAACACTCTAATTGAAAAACAACATAACTATTCAATTAACTTCATACAAATTTAAACTCTATTACAACAACAAAGAGGCGAAAGCTCTAAAAGCTTTTAGGTGTGAAAATTGACGCCTATATTCCAAAGTAAATTTCTGTTCCATAGAAAGACTCTATGCGTACGCAATAGAGTAGATTATTGCTTGTGTTATACTATTGTATTGTTCTATGGATAGAGGTTTTGGGTGGAGTAATTTGAATCTTATGCTTATAGGAATAAGGTTGGTATTTTCTTGGTGGATGGAGGTGTTAATTTTAACGCCTCGTGTTTGTGTAGGTAAGCACTGCTATTGGTTGGTTTGATTAGATATTTTGTATGATTGATAGTCTGTAGGTTGGGGTATAAGTAAAAGATAGTCGAGGTAAGTGGGAAAGCTTTTTAGGACACATTTTTTAAGAAATGCTGGATATTAAATGAATGTGTTTTATTGTTTGATGAAATTTTTTAAACATTATTATTTGAAATGTTGTAAGTAAACCCCCAAGTAGGGTCTATTCTGTACTACTTAGGTAGTTTTTGTAAGCAAGCATTTTTTCCAAAACTCTAGCATAGGGCGTATTAAAAGCAATATTTATAGTTAGTTTTGTATGAAGTCCTATTTAATTATTACTCATAAAGACCAACAGTCAGTTAATGATCATAATTATTTGACGAACATACTAAATAAACTCTGTAAAAATTACACTTCTTTTACACTGACCTAAAAAAAGAACATCGAAACCGATCCGTTCTAATCTCGTTCTAATTTAAACATCGAACGCAAACCGTTGGAGTGTTTGAAACCTTTTTAGTTACCGCCTCGTTCATGCCTCATTGGACAATTTTGTTTTTAATTTTCCCATCAGCCAGTATATAATGTCTATTTCCAGCCAGTTCTCACGTTACAATGTTACATGGAGGTAACATGATTTGTGACATGAGCCCTTTAAAAAAACGGATGTATGGCGTTGCCTACGCTCAGATAATTAATTAATTAGACAGATTATTTTAATTACTTACTGGTTTGCTACTACTAACTGTTATATAGATTACTGAACAAGTTATCTAATTAGCTTCTAAATAGGTAGTGGTTAATTAAGGGCTTTAATTTAGTGTTACGAATAAAGTTGTGGGTGAAAGGTTAGTCCAAGGGTATAGACTACTATTCAATTAGGTACTTATTATGAGTCATTCTGTCTGTTAATGAATAAATTTTCATGATTAAATTGAACTGATTTTAAAGAAACTGTGGCAATGTGATCAAGGATTGGACTTTGGCTAATATGCATCACTACATAGTATAAAACAAAGTCGCTTTCTCAGTCCCTATATCCCAATGTCCCTATGTATGCTTAGATCTTTAAAACTACGCAACGGATTTTAATGCGGTTTGTTTTAATAGATAGAGTGATTCAGTTGGAAGGTTTTAGCATAATTTTATCCCCATATCCCTACGAGAACGGGAACTACCCGGGTGAAACCGCGGGGCGCCGCTAGTCGTTGATATAATCCAAAATAAAGGAGTTCGACTCATAGTTCACAAACTGCAATAAAGCAATGCTCAAAATGTAAACTATAGTTCTTACTACTAACACATAAGTACTTGACGCCGATATACTGAAAGAGTATGTTACGACTTCCCCGGTAGAGTATTACATAAGTTCGAACTAACAGTTTTGTTCTACCTATACCTTATCGTCATCAAACATAACATGTCTCTCATTAAGGCACTAGAACCTACTCTGAATTAGGGTGATCAGGCCTTAGTCAACCACAGGCCGAGTGCAAGTTGGTTACCTAACTTCACATACAACCTAGATGTGTGCAGGACCTTTTCACAGTGTTCTTTTACGTAGGAGTTACCTATGTACCCACCTAATTTTGTAGACTAATACAAAATGGCTGACGCATCTAAAACCACGAGACACAGTGTTTTATAAATAACATGTCTGTCTGTCGGTGTGGGCTAGCTAAATACTTTTAGTAATAAAAACTGATGTTAAGCTCAGTGTATCGGTGTTCAACCGAGGTTCGTATAAATAATGGGGCATGGTTGGAATACGCGCCGCTCGCTGCGGCCTAGGCGCCTCGGGCTGGACAAACGTGTATGGAGACGATGTTAGTACGAGTTAGTTGCACAAGTGGGCAAAATTTACGAGTAGATCTACTTATTGATACTAGTTTTCTAGTTGTAATTGGACAAAGTCTATTAGAGTTTTTGATAATTGTAATGGAGTATGATGTCATTAATGAAAAGCATAAAAAGTGACGGACCTAGGTGTGAACCTTGTGGAACTCCAAGGTCGATGCTAGTACAAGTTGCATAAACAGATGAAATTCGCTCGTGATTTATTAAGTACTTATGATAAATGTTTCTGATAGGGTGTATGTACTCATAGATAAATTATTAGTAATCACCTAGTGGTCAACGTTTTCAAGTTGTCAATTCTATGTCCAAATTAAACACTAATGTAATCAATTAATTACTTATAGATATTTATTTAGATTTTATTAAATGACAAAATAATCTAATCATTATTAATTTAAAATTCATCAAAACCAAATCAACTTTAAAAAACATTTGAAAACCATCACATCTCTACACTTTCTCTGTTCCAATGCTTGGGTGGCGCCGGCCGCTATAAAATTCGGACAGCGGCGTGGAATCCCACAGATTCCAACTTAATATTAATTGTCGATCGACTAACCTCAACACTGCTCCCTCGGGACCCTCCCCCTCCCCTCTCCCTGTTCACAATATCGCGTTTCATAACTTCTTTTGATATTACAATGTCAATTAACCTTGGAGGAAATTGACTTCAGTTGGTGGAGTATAAATAGCAACACAGATAAAACAACGTTATGGTCATCCTTCTTTGTCTCTTCTACTAGGTGTGCTTAATGGTTTCACTCGCTTATTTCCATTTTGTAATTATTATTTTCTTTTTAAATGTTTAAATACTCATTTTTAACAATAATAAAAATCTTCTTTTGGGTGAATTACACCATTGATAAAAGAACGACTGGACATTGGTCTATTACTGGTACGCTATTTCACTTAAAAGAATTATAGAGTCTTACTAAATACGTGACTAATATCAGCCATAAAAAATACTTACAAAATAAATTGGGTGCAGATAAGTACCTAGTAACATACATACTTTACCAAGAATCAGTACAGAATTGAAACCATTTCTTTAACCATACGTCACAGTTAACATAACGACTACCTCACCACATCATCTCTACCGCACAATGGCGACCGCGACCGGTATCACTTAAATTAATTGTTGAAGAGTTTTCACAATAAAATACGCCGTTAGCCCACTCCAAAACCTGGCACCGAGTTATGACCGCACTGGTCATTAAACCATCAATTACTGGCTATAATTTATTTAAAAAAGAACTCTCTTTTACACTGGCAACAAAAGCAGTTGAACATATTTGATTTGCAGTTGTTCAACGACACAATAAGAGGTGGTGATTTTAATACCATAAGTAGGTAACGCTTCCCACAAAATTATAGTAGAATTGGTAAAATCGTATAATTAGGGAGTTTGTTAGGGTAATTTCCTCGTCTTGCGGTTGCCACTTCCTTCCCCATTGTTCGGTTGTATTTTTTAACGTTGGCAACACAAGACAGGATGGCAACTACAATGTCTACTTAATATTTTTAATCAATTTTGTATTATTTTGACAGTTGTGGTGGGTAGACGCGATTTTTGGAAGTTTCTTGTTATGAGAAATTGTTTTTTGTTAGATTCTCGAGGGTGAATAGTTTTTTGTTGAGCAGCCTTTTTAAGACAACCCACAAACAGCTTTTTTGTAAAAAAATATGTTTATTTGTTAGTTCGAACGATAAAGGCTTAACTCAACAAATGGGTGACATTTTATAGTTAGAAATTAAGGCTGTGCTGTGATAGGCTACTGTTACAGTTCTTTAATTGACATTCATTATCAAAATTATGGCTTAAGTTTTAAGTTTACTTTTAAGTTAAAGGAAACCATTTAATTAAGAATGAATTGAATTAAAGCTAGGTCTCATGTATTTGCAAGTACATACTTAGTTAACTTATACGATTAGCAATAACTTTTTATTAACTTGAGTACCTACTCATTAGGTAGAGCTAGTTCAAATATTTCAAAAAGTACTTTGGTACTTATACTTTTTACTCCTATTACTACTACATATATGACAAATTAAGTGTAGGTACTTACTTATGCATGCTGGATACTTCTTTGTACTCTATATTCAGAATGATATATTATATACAAAATATAAAACCAATCAACATAGACCCACGCCTAAATGTGTGTGTACAAAAATCTCTTTCTAGCTCATTTAGGTTTCAAACAACAGTCACAATTTCGAGACTTATAACATGGTGAGTCACATTTTAAAGGTATATCGTCAAGGAAATATTTTAATGAAAATATCACCTACGTTCTTTGTGTATCCAAGAAACATAATGTACTTACTCTATATTTACATTAAAAATATAAATAAGTACCTACATAAAGATTTACAGAACAAAGTAATATAATATACCATAAAAGTCCTTTTCAAAACTAACAATACCAAGCGACAATTCTTGTTGAAACCCGACAGATGTTTTTGAGTCCAAATCTCTGTTTTTGACATTTCAAATAATACATTTTTTTTTACTAAATAGGGCCCTTCGATCGTCGTATTTCGTTGAAGTGGGAAACCACATAATTATAGTTCAGGACGATCGAGAGGTCCCTACTTGATCAGACAATATGTCTTTTGAGAGTTTACTGAAATACACACACTCGCTTACCTTCACATGGTACCTTAAGTAGTAAGTAGGTATCCCTATTAGTGGTAAATAAACGTATGGCCAGTGTTATCGTATCTTTAATAACTTAGTGCGAGAAATTGTTAATGTAATTACATTCATTAGATACATCATTGTGTACATTACATTCTAATTAATTCCTTAACTTATTACAACTAAGTAGGTACTACAACGATGACGGCGACCCCCTTAAGCTATATTGATAAATATAAAATTTGAAATATACCATACTATTATTATAAATTAATTATTTCATTTAATTTATCTACATATGTGCTATAACTACTTACCTACATTTACCTAAACAAATATGATTGCCCATTTAATACTACTTTGAACTTTTATTGAAATCCCAATACGTTACCAAACCTACAATTACAGACCCATGTTAACGTTAGAATAGTATATTTTCTATTCACTGAATGTGTTTCCTGCCATCTTGTAAGGATATCAAATTACCTAGTTCTGAACAAAAGAGGGTGCATAGAAAATGTGTGGCGGGGTTTAAAAAAATATGTTTTGAAGTCGAAAGTGAGGAGTTTTGATATTTAATTCCAAATTGTTTATGGTCTAGCTAGAATGAAGTACGTAGTACAAAACTTTATATTCTAGATATTAATGGCTAAGTGAAGTAGTGAAGCTGGTGATTTTTCTTGTATGCCAAAGTTTACTGGTTCGAAGTTTTATATTTGGTCTAAGTATCTACTAATGGGGGCAATAACAAAGGGGGGCATTAAGTAAAAATGTAAAAGAAGTAACCTTTTATCTTTTTATCCTAAAATCCCCGTGGGATCAGCTTAATCGGGTAACGAACGCAAGTAAAACCGCTACAACAAAATTGAGACGACACATTTTTTTTGTCAACCTATAGTGTCCCACTGCTGGGCAAAGGTCTCCCCCAAACATCTTCGACCAACACATTATCATTCAATAATAATATTAAAACCCGGGTACAACTTCTATGTGATGTGTGTTTACAAGCATAATAATTAATAATAAATGCAAGTTTGGTTATTTACCAAATTCGGCTCAGGTTTAATCAAAACGCATTGTGCAAGCGCAGTAAATGAGGCCTATTTCGGTTTTGTTTGACGTCATCAGAAATAGAGGGAGGCCTTCACCCTTTAGCAAAATTTTACAGACCAATACCTTAGTGTAAAACATTAAAACGAAAATCAAGATCAATACTTTACTTCAAACATTCGAAAATTAAACAAATACATATTTTGACTCAAACTCTTTCGTTTACCTGATAATACCCTCAAAAGACCCAAAAATAGAAGCTCAAACATAATAAAATCGGCACATGTAAATTTATTCTACCATCAAACGTAGATATAACATATAAACCACGATTATAACGATAACAATACAGTGCACAGTGCGCCGGCGCATCGATCTATAGATCATTTTCCCTCGATCACTATTAGCTTGGATCATTGAAGCCACGCCCCCTTAGAAGCCCACTGAGCATTAATTGGATGCAAAAATCGATGAGGAACCGCCCACTGTATAGCCATCTCTCTCACACTAGTAGTGATGTGTATTACTTGTCTCGCTCTAAAGCTTAAGTTTTGGTCGTTTTGTGCGTAAGCGCAACTGAGTGGTCCACAAAGCGCGCGCAACTCCTTTCAAAGAAAAATAGAATATTTTTATTTTTGTCGTGCAATATTTGTGTCGGATAGGTTCTTTTTTTATTTGAAACTTGCTGTGCCCCGCGGTTCCACTCACGTAGTTCCCGATCCCGTGGGACTTTCGGGATAAAACATAGCCTATGTCCTTCCCAGGACCATAAGCTACCTCTGTACCAAATTTCAAGTCAATCGGTTCAGTAGTTTTGTCGTGAAAAGGTAACAGACAGACAGACAGAGTTACTTTTGCTTTTATAATTTTATTGTAAGGATGTCTAATTTGAAAGTAAGTTAGCATCGGTCTTATGGACGCCGAAAGGAAGATTTTTTTTGTATGTCGGTGTATTTTTTTATGGTCCATCGATGGGTTGACAGTGGTCTTGAGCTTGTTGGTAAAAAATGATTTAATTAAAAGATATCAATACTTTTTGTTTGAATTAAGCATTAATATTGTTGATTTAATTTAAAGGCTGGTAGGTATCGTTTTGTATCAGGTATCTACTTACTTATTAATAAAAAGGAAGTTTATAAAACTTGGCACCTACCCTACTTGTATAAATATTAATTTATTTTGTCACAAACGCATCTTATCATCTTTAGATAAATATAAATTTTCAACCAATTTACGTCTTATCTAGCTTACTAGACCATCAATCATAATGGCCACAATATCTGAACTTAATTTTCGCCATTTTAGTTTCTATTACTTCTGCTATGTAAACAATAAGTTATGTTAAGTTCAAAAGAGTTTTATTAACATTAGATTAGTGGTTTCTAAGATAATTGTGTTCGAACTAATAAACTCTACTTTGACTCTACCACTTCTTTAATATACTTAAGTACTTGCTTACATCAAAGTCAAAAATCATTTAAAAAAATCAGTTAAGGCCGCAATGAGGCACATAAGAACGTCAAAGATTGATTCTACCACCGATTGGAAATTACATCAGCCGAGAAGAATCGGCAAGAAATTCATCAATTAAATAGCTAAAGTAGATGAAAATACTTACTACAGCACTTAAATATTTACACTAAAAAGTTTGTTTATTAAAATAAATACTCTGCCTGTAATGTTTTTAAAAACATCACTTTGCAATAAGCTCGATCAATTTTATCCACAACTTCCGTTAAGTTTCAGCCGCTCACCAACAGATGGCAGCATGATAGCAACTTTTTTAACGAGTTAGTATTTTTAAAATCTTTAAAAATAAATATCAAGAGTTAGGTACTTTTTATTTTTATTTTATAGAAATATAAAATTACTCCATTCCTCCCTGCACCAATACCTATTACCGGAGAGAATGACCTTACAGTGCGATCTAGTAGACCTATTCTCTCATATACTCTAATATCATACTATATAGACATTTTTGTATGTATTAGTATTCCTACACTGAACCTTCAACTTACTATCATAGAATTGTCATATTCAACTAAACACTTTTAAATTTTGAACACTATCCTACCTACTCATCTATCTTCTTATATATAAAATTTTCGTGTCACAGTTTTCGTTGCCATAATCCTCCGAAACGGCTTGACCGATTCTCATGAAATTTTGTGAGCATATTCAGTAGGTCTGAGAATCGGCCAACATCTATTTTTCATCCCGAAATTCCCACGGGAACGGGAACGGGAACTACTCGTGTGAAACCGCGGGGCGCAGCTA
Organism: Timandra comae; assembly: GCA_958496195.1. Classification (NCBI taxonomy): domain Eukaryota; kingdom Metazoa; phylum Arthropoda; class Insecta; order Lepidoptera; family Geometridae; genus Timandra; species Timandra comae. Next base: position 6,517,335 of record OY292372.1, on the reverse strand, counting down.
GTCTTTTCCGAACCTTTATCCCATGTCTAATTTTGGGGTTGGTTTTCAGTTTTAACCAGATTTGGCGGAATATCAGTATTTTACGTGAAGCGACTGCCATCAGACCTTTACAACCCAGAGGGCTATACGCGGGGCGCAGCTAGTATTCACATAAAATTATAAACATTCTATCTGCCGATGTGCATTCACAAACACGCCTTGCTTTCTCTTAGAAGTTACCCCACGTTGGTCTCAAGAGGCAGTTTCGAGTGCCAAGCGATGCATGATACCAACCATAGCTTTTGCTCTCCTTTTTCTCTAGATTCAACTTAGAAAGGGTTTTTTTAGGTCTTCTCGTGTAGGGACTGAATTGTGTCGTAGGTAGGTTATGTTAGGGGTAGGTTGATGGGGGTAGGTGCCATAGGAAAATGTAGGTAGGGGTAGGGTAGATACCATAGACAATGAACCTTGATAATATTACTTATTTCTTTTCCATTCACGGGACTATTAAGGAGTCTCGGTCTTTTGGAAGGCTAGTATGGGGCCAAAGCCAACACACGGAAGCCCTTTGACATATTACTTATTATTATTATTACTTCCCTTTTCCCAAAATCTCAATTTCGTGTTAAATTTGGAATAAAAAATACTTTGTGATCATTTTTGGTTATCTGTAGGGAACATCTTAAGGAAGCAAGTAAACTATCTAAGAGATATTATCATTTCTATCACTAAATAAATTGAAAACTCTATCATCTTATAGCTATTTACCCCGAGATTTAACATGGTGCTGTGGCTCATATACTTACTCAAATATTAGAGTTTAAAAGATAGAATATGGCAAACCAACATTGCTCGAAACGGGCATCAAACTTGCCACCTCCATAACTGATGCACATGTCACTAGACAACCAAAACATCTGTACTAATATTATAAATGGAACTCTGTCTGTCTGTCACCTTTTCACGACTAAACCACTGAACCGATTGACTTGAAATTTGGTACAGGGGTAGCTTATGGTCCGGGGAAGGACATAGGCTATGTTTAATTCCGAAATCCCACGGGATCGGGAACTATTCGGGTAAAACCGCGGGACACAACTGGAATGTAATAATACGACTCGTACACATAAAACTACTTTGGAATAAAACAAAATGTCCCATACCAATAATTATTATCGACATTTAATTGTATTAGCCTATAAACGATGTTTAATACCAATTGCTAACTCGAAATATAAAACATTACTCCATTTTAGATAATATATAATTGTTTTTAGTTCATTTCAATGTAATAGTTACCGATGATGTAAAACTATAGATGTGTCACGTTAAACTTCGTGGTTCTACTATAGTGACACTGTGATACTGTATTTGCCATTTAAATTAATACTGTGGTTGTATTTAAAATGTCATGCATTTTTATAAACTTTCAACCAAAAATTCGATTACAGGGATTTATTCGGGTCTCAGGAATAGTAACTATTATTTAAGATTTATGTTGTAATGTAATTTGGTGTTGTACAGTACAACAAAGAATTATTTCTATGGATTATATCACAGAGATAATGTTAAAAATAACACATCTTCTACTCACGAATTTATTTTTACGAAACGTATCGTCTCGACACCTGTTTGGTGTGTAACTAAATAAAATGTTTGTAATTACCTTCCTCATATGTTTCCATTTCATATAAACGTATCTATGGTTGAATAATATCATTGGTAGTTACTGCTTGGGTGGTCAGTTCACTTTATTTGTCAAACGAAAAACAACTCTATCGGAACGTGATAAGAAACTTCAATTTTAATTATTTATTTCGGTTGTTAATGTTTATTATTTTAATTGTGATATAATTGTATTTTATTAGTACTTTAGTTAATGTACTTACTTACTATACTAGTAACTTGCCCTTGGCTTGGCTGGACTAAAAGTCTACGGGAAAATTGACAAGCCATGTCAATTTTCCCGTAGACTTTTAATAATTTTCTTATTCTGATAATAACAAACACGTCAAAATGAGAAATATCTAATTTTTAATCCCCGACGCAAAAAGAGGGGTGTTATAAGTTTGACGTGTCTGTGTGTGTGTGTGTGTGTGTGTGTGTCTGTCTGTCTGTGGCATCATAGCTCCCGAACGGATGAACCGATTTTAATTTAGTGCGAGTGCTTTTAGACATGTTTGATGAAAATCGGTTGACCCGTTTGAAAGTTATGGGGGTTTGAAAGTAATTGTGTTGGAGTTTTTAAATTTTTAATTTTGATTGAGTACCTAATTCTCATGTATCGTGTGAACGCGGAAGAAAAGAAAAGACTTCTTAGAACTTCCATAAACAAACTCTACAATAGTCTTTACTTAGTAAAATGCAAAGTCGCTTGACTCTATGTTCCTATTCCTATGTGCTGTAAAATATTTAAACTAAGTACTTACACAACGGATTTTAATCCAGTTTCCTACACTTATCCCTACTAATATTATAAATGCGAAAGTAACTCTGTCTGTCTGTCTGTTACCTTTTCACGGCTAAACTACTGAACCGATTGACTTGAAATTTGGTACAGAGGTAGCTTATGGTCCTGGGAAGGACATAGGCTATGTTTTATCCCGAAATACCCACGGGAACGGGAACCACGTGGGTAAAACCGTGAGATGCCGCTAGTCATTAATAAATTGACATTGAATAGACAGCCTTTAAATACTACCCTGGCTGTAATTAACCTTTTCTCGTAGAATGAAAATCCCTAAGTAATTTTATCTACTTACCTAAGTTTTTCTGAGATGTGATATACAGACATAAGCCTGACACAGTTTTGTTATAAAGATTTAATAATAATGATGATTTAATAATAATAATGTTTTATTTTTCTTATAAGTATTATATTGCTTTTATCAGCGTTCATAAGGAGTATGTAAGGCGAAAACATACCTTTTAAGTATTGATTTCAAAATTAAACATGAATCTTGCGCTTTAAGCCGCTATTTGTTAACTTTAAAACATCAAAATAGTATTTAAAAACACGAAATTTAAATAAAAAGTAATGTTTTTCTTTTAAAATTATTATTTTTTGATAAAGAAAATTTGTTACTTTAACTTTAACTTACCTGTAAGTAAGAACTGGTCAACAGTTTTATTAAATTTAACACGCACTGCTGTAATCACGAGCTTAAATTACTAGAAAAAGGTTTATATTAAGAAACAAGCAGCGCCCCGCGGTTTCACCCACGTAGTTCCCGTTCCCGTAGGAATTTCGGGATAAAAAGTCTTATGTTCTTTCCCGGACCATAAGCTACCCCTGTACCAAATTTCATGTCAATCGGTTCAGTAGTGTAGCCGTGAAAAGGTAACAGACAGACAGACATAGTTACTTTCGCATTTATAATATTAGATAGGATATAGTAAGTAAAGTACTAGCTGCGCCCCGCAGTTTTACCCACGTCAATCCAAATCCCATGGGAATTTCGAATTTAGTTTTTGCGTGGAAGAGGAACAAACATCCACACATCACTCACAAACATTCGGCTTTATAATATTAGTAGGATAGGATGAGTTGTGAGTTCACAATTTATAGGAAACTAGCAGCGCCCCGCGGCTTCACCCGCGTAGTTCCCGTTCCCGTGGGAATTTTGGGATAAAAAGTATCCTATGTGTTATTCTGATGTATAAGCAAGATTATTGTAAAGTTTCATTAAAATCCATTCAGTAGTTTTTGCGTGAAAGAGTAACAAACATCCATACATACAAACTTTCGCCTTTATAATATTAGTAGGATGACTCTCAGACCAAGACATACAAACAAAAATGTTTGTCATGAGCAGGAATAGAAGCCGTAACCTTAGGATCAGTACCAACTACGTCACTTATGGCCATTTCCAATATTCGATCTATCTACCTATATCTTCTTTGAAATGTTTGTCTGGGTGTGTGCGTAGTTTCTGATACCCTAGATACAAGCTTCGAACTTAGGGGTCAGTTACTGTAATGAGTTGATGGAGTGAATGATTATGTTATGTTATATTATTATCTATGATCTTTCTTGTCGACAGATACGAAACTCTGTATATCTGTCATTTAACCGTCCCAATAACCATATCAATGACTAGCTGTGCCCCGCGGTTTTGCCCACGTGGAACCTTATCCCGTGGGAATTTAAGGATAAAAAGTATCCTATGTGTTATTCCTAGGTATGAGGAACATCTGTACCAAATTTAATGTAAATCGATACAGTAGTTTTTGCGTGAAAGAGGAACAAACATCCATACATCTAAACATCCATACATCTAAACATCCACACTCACATTCAGCTTTATAACGCACTTTCTTTCGCATTTATAATATTAGTAGGATATGTAGTCTTGTCTTATGATTGTGTCCACCATTGATATGGTTAATGGGACGGTAAAATCCTTACTAGTCCTTACTAATATTATAATTGCGAAAGTAACTCAGTCTGTTACCTTTTCACGGCTAAACTACTAAACCGATTGACTTGAAATTTGGTACAGGGGTAGCTTTTAGCCCGAAATTCCCACGGGATTGGGAACTACGCGGGTGAAACCACGGGTTGGAGCTAGTGACAGATATACAGAGTTTTGTTTCCGTCTTCTAGTAGACGTTTTTCCGTTTTATTTCAGTCTTGTCTAAATGTTATACATTTTATTTAGTCACGGATATTAGTATACCTAAATAAAAATGTTTATGCTAATAAGTATTACTTAATAAACATTTATTTTATTTATAGAAAAAACTAGAAAAACCTGCCTTATTAATGCTTTGATTATGTATTTCCTTTTCCTAACAGGTTTAACAACTTTCGGGAAGTTTGTGAATAACATAATCAATCACTCTATTCATCTAATTGACGACCTCGATGGCAGAGTGGTCACCTGCGAGACTGCTATCCGTAAGGATGCGGGTTCGATTCCCGTGTGAGGTGAATATTTGTGTGAACCACAAATGTTTGTCTCGGTTTGGGTGTGTGTGTGAATGAGTGTGTGCGTAGTTTCTGATACCCTAGATACAAGTCACCAACTTAGTTAGGGGTCAGTTACTATAATGAGATGATGGAGTGAATGACTATGTTATGTTAACTAGGTTTAAGGTCGTTTCAGCAGTCTAGTGGCAAGTATAGCTGCTAAAACTGTAGTCCTAGATTCAATTCCTGAAACGATACATAAATTTCCACCAAACATGGCTTCAGTTTGAGATCACTAACACGGCCTGGGCAAGCGTAGTGATTATGATATTTTCTCCTTACTGGTCTTAGGTACTAATATCATCAGTGAGAGAGCCCTGCAGAGGGATATAACAGGTTGATACTTTAGGTTTTAATTTATTTATTGTGGAAGGTTACTGCTACAATCTTATTTATAACTAGCGGCCCGCCCCGGCTTCGCACGGGTCCAATGTTCCCGTTGATTTTCCGTGTTTTTTTTTACATAAGAACCTTCTCCTAATAATAAGAAATACAAAAAAAAAAAAAGAATTAGTGAAATCGGTCCAGCCATACACGCGTGATGCCCGTGACCAAGGAAAACGGGTTTCATTTTTTTTTTTTTTTTTTAATCAACCTGTATTGTCCCACTCCTGGGCAAAGGTCTCCCCCAAATCTCTCCATCCGTCTCTGTCCCTAGCCAGCTCCTTCCAATCTCTGTCGAACCTCTCAAGATCTTGCCTCCATCGTGTCGGGGGGCGACCCGGGGGCCTACGCTCGTTGAGTTCCCAGTCCGTGGACAATTTAGCCCACCTATCTGAGTCCATTCTACTCACATGGCCCGCCCAATCCCTCATCATTATATATATATATATATATATATATAGATAAACTTAGAATGAATACTCGTTTTCATGATTTGGAGTCATGTATGCAGAAGGCAAATTATAAGCTTTTACATAGTAGATACTTTACTTGAGTAGATGTCCGGGGCCCAAACCTCTGCCATTCCTCCTACTGACGTTCTTAATTATTTCTAAGATCTCTCTTTAATATTAATGCTGGCAATGCATTTATCACTCACACACACACTGTTCTTAATAGGCGATGATTGTTACATACTTAAACATCAGTACTTAGGTACTTCTAGCGATTATTATGTATGACTAGGTGTGTCCCGAGGTTTTACCGGCGTAAATCCCAATCCCCTGGGAGTTTTGGGATAAAACATAGCCTATGTCCTTCCCAGAACCGAACCTGAGAAGTTTAGCCGTGAAAAGGTAACAGACAGAGTTACCTTCCCATTTATAATATTAGTAATGATAATTATTATCATTACCTTTTAAAAGTTATAAATTAACCTTCAAGAAAGTTTAAAACGAAGAAGAGTAAGCAACATGTTCAGAAAGAGTAAAACTTGGCCGCCATTATGTGAGCTACGGATAGGAAAAACAAATTACAGGAAAACTTAATTTGTTAAACTTAAAGTACTCGGAACAATGGTCTTGTATGTGACAAGTTTTGAAGTATTTCTACTTACCTTCTAATATATAAAATTCTCGTGTCACAGTTTTCGTTGCCATACTCCTCCGAAACGGCTTGACCGATTCTCATGAAATTTTGTGAGCATATTCAGTAGGTCTGAGAATCGGCCAACATCTATTTTTCATCCCGAAATTCCCACGGGAACGGGAACGGGAACTACGCGTGTGAAACCGCGGGGCGCAGCTAGTAATAATATTAGAAACTTTTTCTTCTTTCCGTGTCGTCTCATATTTTAGAGGACCAGAACTCGGCCACCGATATGGCACTATCAGTGGCCTTGTAAAGGTCCTCGCGTGTGCAGGTGTAGGGACACGCACGGCAAGTTAGAAGATGGACCATTGTTTAGGGAGAAATGCCACATAGACATGCACTATCGGAGCTGTAGCCCCACCTGTGCATGAAAAGAAAAGAAACTGAAGAGATTAAAGAACGCTAATCTCAAGAAATGGTTTGTTTTGAAAAAAATACTGGTTCGAATTGAAAAATGATGTGTTGGATTGGATAGCTCATTTTTCGAGAATGGCTACAAAATACTAACGCCACGGCAATATTGAGTGAAACCAGAAGGTAAAGTAAGTGTATAGAATGTCACGCGTGTGAAACACACACAGTTAGTATTCTTTTAAAAAAGAATATCTAATCTAACAACAAATAAAGGCTGTTGTTAGACGTCCGCTAGAATGGATGATTAATATAATGTTATCCGGTCGCTAAACGGATGAATAAGATTATATTAGTCGTCCGCAATAATTTTCATTTCAAATATGAATTAAATAAATCAAATAATTTTATTCGTCCGAATTACTGGACGACTAGACACTTCGATAAATAAAATTAAGATTTTTAAAATATTAATACCAGCTACTCGCTAATAGATGGCGCTTTACAAAAATGTATTAAAAGTAAGTATTATGTAGCTTTCAAATTATCTCTTTGTTACCAATTATAAAAGTTCATTTAGATTTGTAAGCAACAAAGTTTTTTGTAAGTTTTTCCGAGAAAATAAAATTATATGTATTCGCAATCTAACATTACATTAGTTATTCAAAGTCGCTTTCACCGTCTCGTCTGTGCCTCTGTACATACTTATTGTGGATTTTTAATGTGAAATTCGTCAAAAGATAGAGTTATTGGAAGATTAAGAATGTTTCACGAATGAATCCAAAGGGCACAGTTAGTTTAGTTTTATAAATAAAAATGATAGTCAAACTGCGTGTACACACTTGAAACCGACTGCAACAAATATAATAATTTTTCTTGTAATAATTTTATTATCAGAAAAATATATGCAAAAATGATCAGGAAAATGTACAAATAAAATTACAAATGTACTTATAAAAAGCCGAGGGAAGTCGCTAGTTTAAATATAATTTTAGTATAAGCACTTACCTACATTATAACGACTAGTTTTTGCCCGTGGCACGACTTTGTATGTTTCAGGTTCCATTTAAACAGACACTGAGAGATTTTTCTAAGAACAACGTGGTCTATGTCGAGATATCTCTACTTTAAGGCTTAACTTTCTTAATACGAAATCAGTTCAGCTGTTTAACGGTACAAATAGACAGAGTAACTTTCGTAGTTAATATGTTGATATTTTTTATTATTTTTAACTAATAAATAAAAAATAAAAGGTAGCACTCCGGGAGTGCCGGCAGAAGTGAAAACTTCAATATTAACGTTGTGTTTAATTATATGTATAAAAGTACTATCATTTATGAGGTAGAATACAATGTTTATTTATTGCGCTATCGTACACAAATATGACAATCTTACGCTTTTTCGATCAGCATCACGTGACCCTGACGCGAGTTTGAAAGTTTTTACCCATACAAAAAAAGTGCTCAGCGCCGCTTAAGAAGTTTTCACTTCAAAAATAATAAATAAACTAGGAATCCTATTATTTATCTTGAAAAATGCATTCAAAATTTTCGCCTCGGCCAGGACTTGAACCTATTATTTATCTATATTTAAACTGTTTTTAACCGCATTTCATGGGCGCAATTAGGTACTTACTTCATGAGTTTTCCAAAATTTTCTGTCTTAAATATTACCTAAGCTTATGCTAAGGGCCTATTTCACCATCTTCAAGTAAGTAACATTCCGAGTACTGACTCAAATGTTTTGTCTTTGTCACTTGATGTATAGTAAGAAAGAGACAAAACTTTACTTGGTGAGTTACTTTAACGTGAAATAAAAAAACTTAGCTTATTTAGGTAAAAGTAAGTACTTCGAATAAAAAGTTTATAATAAGTAAGTAAATGTAATAACGACTTATTTAATTGAAAACATGCCCCGCGGTTCGTCCATATAATTTTCGTTCTTACCGATCCCGTAGGAATTTCAGGATAACAAGAATCCTTTAAGTTATTCCTGGTTAAGGAACATCTGCACGATTTTTTAAATAATTGTTCCCATAGATTTTTTTCTAGTTATTTAAATTAAGAACTTTTTTCTTTTAAACCATTTTAAGAAAATTTTGCAAAAAACCAATTGAACAGCGAAAACGTCATCAAAAACAAATCAGTAAGTACTTAGTTTTTTTACAAATAAGCAATCATACAAATATCTTTGACAAACGCAATAAGTATATAATAGAGCGGGGGAAACCGAAAACCATTTTTTTTAAAAGCGAAATAAGTATTTGTCAAACTAAATTAAAAATTAATCATAAGTTAATTTTCTGCTGAACGCAACTTACGATACGAAGTGTTGATAATTTTTTTCTTCATTTAATAAACATTAAACAGGTATATTTTGATAAATTATATTATTAATTAAAAAAAATTAAATAAGTGTACCGTGTATATTATTATAACTTAGGTATTTTTTCTTATAAAGAATCTATACTTAAGTGTTAACTAAACATCATTCTTAAATAAATTTTCGACATAACATTAAAAAAACAAAAGGTACTTAGAGTTCACCGAATCGCAATAAAATAAGGTTTTTACTTATTTGATTAATCGCTATAAAAGTTTATTTATTGATGCACAAAAACAAAATGTTTATTGCAGTTTAGGTACGATTGTAAAAATACATTAACACCCGTCTTAATTACACGACTTAAGTATTTATTTTCTCATGGTGCGGAGTGATCGGTCGCGGTAGAGCCGCCAGCCGCCCGCCACTCTGGTGAAGAGCAACAAACTCGATACTTTTAGTGAGCCATAAAACTTCGAGTTGATTGTAATTGGGGTTTAAATGGAACTGTGCAATAAATAATTATTAATTTACCTAAAGTAGAGTAGGTAACGTCTCGGCTTTCGATTCTAATTTGAGAGATTGCGACCGCAAGCCGTGCTCGAGCAGCCGCCAGCCGGGCGCGGAGTGGAAGTAATTATAATCAGGTGTCTCGACCGGCTGCCTAGTTAACTTCTGGGAAAACTTCGCGAAAGATAACAAACAAGAAAAGAAAACTTTGCTCCACAACAGACGAAAAGTTTCGCATTGAGGGGCGAGCGGCGAGCGAGGCAGATACCTAGTCGTGTCGTGTCGTATCGTGTATAGGTGTGTGCCAGTCGATCGGGTGAGACGGCGGATGAACTGATGAGTTCTCGTAATCGAGGGCTAGCCGTAGCACTGCACAAAAGATATAGCGAGAACGTAACGAGCTCAATTGATGAACGAACGGAAACGTGTCCAATTAGAAGGAGGCGGCGGGTGCGGGCGCGGGCGCGAGTGTCGCCCCCGCGCGGCGCATTAACAGGATTAGCGGCGCGCGGCGTGGGGCGCGGGGCGGGCGGGGGGCGCGCGTCGCCGGCGCGCGAGGTGTGGCGGCGGCGGACACCTCGCCCGCGACGAAAAAACAACGCGTCGTGGCGCCGCGTTAGGGCGGCCCCGCCTGCCGCGCGGGAGGCGCGCGCGCGGGGCGCCGCTCGCCGCGCCATTGGGCGGCGCGCGGCGGGAGGGGTGTCGGGCCCGGCGCCGCCGGCGGGCAGTCGTTTGACGCCTGCCGCGCGAGCGGGTGTCACCACGGGACGATCGAGTGTCGCGAGCGAGCCGCCGGCCGGCGCGTTATGGACGTTGCATGAGCGGGCGCGAGCGCGACCGCTGGAGCCGACGGGCACGCCGGTCGTGGAGCGCGCGCCGTGGGCCCCGGGCGGCGCGGGCATGCGCTTCGAGGGTGCGGAGCGGCGCGACGCCGTCGCGTTCCACCCGCTGCTGGCACCGCGGCCGAGCGACTTCTCGGTGTCAGCGCTGCTGACGGCGGGCGCGCTGCCGCCGCCGCCGTACCTTCCGGCCGCGCTGGCCGCAGCCGCTGCGCTGTCCGCGCCTTGTCCGCTGCTGAAGCCTCCGCCGCCACCGTATGCACCGCTGCCGCCAGACGACGACGGAGTCGTCGATGACCCCAAGGTGACCCTCGAGGGCAAGGACCTCTGGGAGAAGTTCCACAAGCTGGGCACCGAGATGGTGATCACCAAGAGTGGCAGGTCAGTACGGCCCCGGGCACTCTCCGTCGTTGCTCGTCACAACACCCGCCTAGCGCCTGTGATCGTGATAGCGTTCTCTATGATGATACGGACGTGCATTTCAGTGTTGTGTGTGATCAGATTATCTGCCGATATTAATGTATTCACGTGGCTCATGCGGTAAGTGCAGAGATAACCAGAGATGACCGTTGAGATCAGTCACATGGTCTTGTTTACAATAACAATTCAGCTGTGATTATACAGACATAAAACTAAGATTAACATTCAACTCACTGTAAGTAGCTCCTTGATAAACTGTTTACATTTATTAAAGAAACTCCTTACAAGGTTTCTCGGAAAATTTATGGCCAAAGTAGAATCCAACTGGAACAGAGTCAGTCAAATTATAACAGCACAAGATATCATGCAAATACAGTCAAAGCAAATATTTCAAAACTTCAGTCAGTAATTTTTCACGTGATAATTTTGTATTTTGCTAGTTTTAACGAGGAAAAACTACTTCAAGCGAATTTATAAGCCCACTGAGGACAGCATAGGCGTATTTTTTGCCAAAATAACGCTACCGACGGGACGTGTTGGCGCATTAATTAAAATTCTAGCGTTAAAAAACTAGTTTTTTCATTAATTTACATGTTCATATTCATTTGATGTAAAAGTTCTTCGTTATTTACATTGATGATATGTTTTTTAATGTACAGTTTACCTGTAACTAGTATAAAATTGAGAGAAGTTTTTCTGAAGTAAAAAATGTGGAAACGATGAATATAGGCCCATTGAAAATGGATGCAGGTAGTGAATTCTAGGCCCATTGGGTAAATTAATATGGACAGATAGTAGCGCCAAGTAAACCAATAGGACAATAATGAATATTGTGTTTGTTTTGAAATTTGATGAAAGCCTTTAGTAAAGTCCATGGTTGAAAACTGAAATTAAAAATATTTCAATCTTATATTTTGTGGTAAACAAATAGAAGTGACAATATATTGATAGAAAGAAAATATTACAATCTGTGATGATGATATTACCTATTTATATCCATAAATTTTAGGCTAAAAAAGTAAAGTTTCCATGCTTGCCCAATAAATGTTGGTGATCTGAAACCAGAGCCGTGTTTGTAAAACAGCAAACATCGAATAAATAAATAAATTTAAAATAAATTAATTTTATTTATAAAAAAATAAATTTAATTAATTTAATTTTAATACGCTACTTGACCCTAGACTAAATAGTTACTACCCAAAAAATCTGTTACATTTACCAAAAATATTACATCGCCATTAAAATCAAATTCAAATACCTTACAAGCCTTAATATCGGAATGAAATGGAATTTGAAGAAAAACTTTAATTACTGCCACATTAGTGGAATCCATATCTTGAACCAAATAAAAATATGTCTAAAATCACCTAGTTCGGTGAGTTATTAAAGGTATTTGTGACCGTTACGGTACCAAAACTATTTACGATTGGAGTGGTGTGTATGTTACAGTATGCTGCATAACATTGTAATAAAACAATGTGACAGAGCCACGCACTTTCTGACAAATTTATTAGGTATTCGAACAATATCAAAGTTCACGCAAAACATTTTCTTCTGAGGGCCGTAAAAATTCCACCGAGTAATTATGATTTGTAGGCCTAATCTTGGAGACCACACAATGTTAAACTGTCGACATTTGTTTCCAAAAGTTTATGGTCTTTGACATTCCTAACTGGTTGGGTTTATGGCTCTTTCAAATTAATGGGCTGTAAATTAAATTATATTTAGTCATATTGGATCATGATTTGAATTGTGTTGTGGACTTTTGATGGATGTATTTTATTGTCAGAAGGACTTTGTGTCAATTTTAAAGCTATTTTCTTATTTCAACAGTATGTTCTTCTTGTTGTATAATTTCTGATAAGTACATTAATATAATAGGTAATCCAGTATTCGTAGAAGAAGAAGTATCATAAGAATTAGCATAAAAAATAAGATTTAGATTCAAAATCTGTAACGGATGTAATTTATTAAACTTGATGTTTATTTAAACATGCAAATTAATAAATATTTAATGAATTAGTGTAATAAAAATAACAGGTGTTTGATTCGAAATACTTTTGATAAACAAACTATAAGAGAAACAGACAGAGAATTTAAAGAAACAGACAAAGCCAAACATCAATGAATTGAAGGAAAAAGAATGTTGAATCAGCATAACTTTTTAAAAACGGAATAGGCCCTTACAAAATTGGTGTAAATAAAAAAATGGCGTTCTCAACTCAACCCCAAGGAAGTTTTGAACAAGTACATTGACACAAACTTTTTCGGAAGAGGGAAACGACAAACGGAATATTTTCGGGAGGGCAACATTGAAAACATCAAAGGCACTGTGAAATTTGCCAAAAAAAGAAAGAAAAACGGAGGTGGCAGACGATTCTCTGAGAGCTAGTCACCTCGAAACATTTACAAGAAAAAATGCTTAACAAAATTTTGCCGTTGAAGTGTATTTACTTTTTCCTTATAAATATCGTTGAGGGAGAATATTACCCCTTTATACAGAAAGTTTATGATACGTATTGAAGTGCCATATATAAGCAAATATTTTCTATATTCTTGGAACTTTTGAAAAACAACAATTTTACTATGTCTATTTTGGAAATTTCTGGCGTAAATTGGACGATTTACTTGAGTCATAATGTTAGAATTGTTACAAAATGAATCCTTAACTGAGAAGAAACCTCTTGAACTTTCTAGAAGTTGCATTTTTTTTATTTTACGGCTATAAGAGACTTAAATTTAGAATGGATACATAAAAAAAATTAACCTGCAAACATTAAAATTACTGAGAAACCGAAGGCGTATGTACTAAAAAATAATTTTGATCATGTAAGTGACTCAGTTACTAAGTAATAAAATTAAATTGCGTCTACCCACGCTCTTTGTAAAGACAAACAAAATCGACATTTAATGTGAAGATTGTAAATGGAGTTGATGAAATGTTACTCATTAAAAAAGGTCCGTTTGATATGTTTTATTGTATTATTAGCAGCGCCTCGCGGTTTCACCTGCGTAGTTCCCGTTCCAATGGGAATACGGGGATAAACTATAGCCTATGGGACTCGCTGATAAATAAGGTTAACATTAGTGAAATGCTTTTTTAAATCAGTTCAGCAGTTTTAAACAAACAAATCTTTCCTCTTTATATTATTAGTGTAGATTAGTTATATTACTAAAGATTAGCTGTGTTTGGCAGTTTTACTCGTGTTTAGACTTATTCTGTTAAATAATCGGAACAAGAATCTTAGAGAGGTCAAATATATTCTATAGCCAATTTAGTTTTAAGAGTACCTGCAGTAATTCTCTGAGACCAAAATACAATAAGTTGGTAATAAGAATGCCAAATCTAACAAGATTTATCTCTATAAGAAACCAATCTTCACATATTTGGTAATAATAATAATATAATGGAACTGTTACAGCATTGTGACTACCCAAGTAGAGTCACCATTCAAAATTCCTATCACTACAAAGTATAAAACAAAGTCGCTTCCTCGTATCCCTATGTAAGCTTACAACTTTAAAACTACGCAACCGATATTGATGCGGTTTTTTTAAAATTGATAAAGTGGTTCAAGGGAAAGGTTTTTAGCATAATTTTATTCCCGCATTATTACGGCAGCGGCAACTACGCCGGTGTAATCGCGGGGCGCTGCTAGTTATTAAATATATCTTTACGCTGTTTATCAATAACGGTTCTAATGCTATTAAAGTTTATGCAAATGAACACTTTATCTTAGGTGTAGGTAAATATATTCCGAACACGATCAACCTATATAATAACTTAATCACGGCAAGTTGAAGCAATCCAGCTTGTCATTAAATAAACTGGTCTTTAGTTAAAGTAACATGTTCATTATGTACCGTACTAAGATCAATAAGTTCTAACTGAGGAAGGATTTTGAATGTATTTTTCAAAATATAAGATAGTAGCGCCCCGCGTAGTTCCCGTTCCTGTGGGAATACGGGGATAAAAAATAGCCTATGTCACGCAATGATAAATTAGCTTTCCATTAGTGAAAGATTTTTTGAATTCGGTTCAGTAGTTTCAGAGCCTATTCGTTGCAAACAAACAAATCTTTCCTCTTTGTAATATTAGTGTAGACTATAAGAAATGACTGAATTTGACTTTTAACCTTGATGCTGTTAGAAGATCATGCATGTTGGTGACCTCAAATTCGAAGGGTATTAAAAAGGGATAGTAAGAATGTTTATTCTAAGCACGTGTAATGTGTGTGGGTAATTTTAATTCCAAAATGATAAAAATTATTAGTAGGATAAAATATCCTAGCTAAGCTACACCAAATTAATCCAAAAAATTTAACTCAATAAGGAATTAATTGATCTCTAAACCGGACATCAAAATTACCACTACCCAGGGTTCGATGCAAATGCAAATAAGGCGAAAATTTTAATACATACATTTTGACGGCTATTATGCCATCATATAAGATATTCCCGGGACTAAACATAAGGCAGCTGCCTTATTTGCGTTGCATTTTTAGTCAGGTTTAGCACTAAACCAGGATTTACAATCAATTTTGTATACTGTCAAAGTGACAGATTGGACTGACAAGGTGTCAAATGCTTACCAGGTTTTGTTAAACCAGACTAAAAATGCAGCGCAAATAAGGCAGGAGGTTTTTGAGGTTAAAATAGCATGGCACATTCTACTAAGAAATTATGTACTTATATTAAAACGAAGCTAAATAAAGATAGTAAAACAAAGTCTTTGATAAAACAACAGAATGGTACATTAAGTTGGTATGATAAAAAAATACGTTGTTATTTCAATTGCGAAATTATAGGCTTACATTATAATCAGCCACTTTCATGCGATGTGCCAATAAAATTACGTTATTACAGAAAAAAGGTTGTGAATGTTCACTTTAATATATCTAACGATATCTTACTCAAATATTGTTAATGTTCGTGTGATTTACTTGGGAATGAAAGAACTTATATTTAAACCACGTTTATAATAAACTAGCGACGCCCCGCGGTTTCACCCGCGTAGTTCCCGTTCCCGTAAGAATATGGGGATAAAAATAATGCTAAAAACCTTCCCACTGAATCACTGTATCTATTAAAACAAACCGCATCAAAATCCGTTGCGTAGTTTTAAAGATCTAAGCATACATACGGACATAGGGACAGAGAAAGCGACTTTGTTTTATACTATGTAGTGATGATGTTCATGTGATTGTCGGTTTAAATTATTTGATTTACTTGGGAGTGCAATAGAAGCTATACTAACTCTCTTTTAATAACAAGGAATAGCTGCGGTTTATTTAAAACACTTATTCTCTCTTAACCTACCTACTCTTAACCTATAATCAACGTTTTCTTTATTTTTCATTCTTAAAAAAAAGTTAAAAGTATAAAGGTGATACTAAAAATCTAATACTTAAGTACCTACTCGCAAAAGTTTGTATGGATAAGTGGATGGATGGGTGTACGGATGTTTATAACTCTTGCACCTAAATAAATCAAAACCGATTTTGATGAACCACCGCTAAAACGTAGACAAATGACTATCCTTAAAGTAAACAGGATTAGTATTTCTATTAAATTCCCAGGTTACGAGTACGAATACGAGTAGTTTATATGTAATTAAAAACTATGGATCTCTCTCCATACTAACCTGACCGCTACCTTAAAGGTGGCCACTGACGAATCAGTTTAACTGATCAGTTGAACTAGCATCCATTCAAAAATGGTCGTCGATCACCGGAGCGATTCCAGATTGTAGTGGGGAAATCTACTTAGTTTAAATTAGTTAAAATCCGATTTTTTTTTCTCTGTATTGGTGTCTGAATAAATGTTTTCTTTCTTTCTTTCTTTCTTTCTTTCTTAGTAGGCATAAAACTTTTGAAGTGACGCCTCAGTTATAATTATGTCTAGACTGATCAGTTCAACTGACTCGTCAACCTTTATAATCCAAGTCATTCTCTTGACCATGACCTTACATTTTATATTAAACCTCAAATTACGGAAGTCACACGTTTCAATTACTTTACTAAGATAAGCTTGTTTTCATTATTCTTCGTTTATCTGGTGCTCGAATCTCATATAAGTTTTTACCACGGTGAACATACGCACCGATTATAAAATTAAGTATACATAAAATTGAAGTGTTTGTTAGTATCAAATTAATAGCTTTTGAAAGTATTAAAATGCATGGCTAATTTTACTTCTTTCAAGGTTAATTTATAAGTTGTTTTTTCATTTAAAACGAAGAAACTAATAATTTACAAAATTTAACATTTGATGAAAAACCCTTTTTGAAACAAGCTTTTTTCATTTTTCCAAAAGGTGCATAAAAATTTTGACCGCCATCTTTATCAGTCCGCCATATTGAATTTTAAAACGTCATTTACATAGCTAACTATGAATTGTCATCCAAATTAATCGTGTATGCAAAACTTCAGCACAATAGGTTAAGTATAGTTTTTGCTCTACCTATTATAAAACAAAATCGCTTCCCCTACCGCTGTTGGTACGTTATCTTTTAAACTACTTAACGGATTTTGATGCAGTTTTCATGAATAGATAGAGTGATTCAAAAGCAGGGTCTAAATGACGTATCCTACTTATATTATAAAGCCTAATGTTTGTGAGTGTGGAAGTATGGATGTTTGTTATTCTTTCACGCAAAAACTACTGAATGGATTTTAATGAAATTTGGTACAGATGTACCTCATACTTAGGTATAACACATAGGATACTTTTTATCTAATAAATAAATATAAATTGCATACTAAACCGCGGGATATAGCTTAATAAGCTTAGCTTATCTCAATAATAAAATAACTAAAATTAAACCCTCCTACACAAACAATTTGCGCATTTACGAATACTTACCTGTGTTTGTATTTGTATCATATAATTAATGGTAATAAATATCTCGGCCAACTAGATTTAATGCGCCATGACAGTTAAAATCATGTTCTTTTAATGCCTACAAGCATTTTTTACTTTCTTATAAGATCTTAAGTGAATGTAAGCAAAACTACTTATTAGTAGAAATATGTGAGGTTAGCTGTACTTACTTAATTTATGATTTATTTATGTACTAGCGGCGTCCCGCAGTTTCACCTGCGTAGTTCCCGTTCCCGTAGGAGTATGGGGATAAAATTATGCTAAATACCTTTCCACTGAATCACTCTATCTATTAAAACAAACCGCATCAAAATCCGTTGCGTAGTTTTAAAGATATAAGCATACATAGGGACATAGGGATAGAGAAAGCGACTTTGTTTTAAGCGGGGATTTCTTTTAGCCCCGCTTCCCACCAGCCAGGTCTGGACCTTTGAGTTGGGGTATAATAGGAGAGTTATGGGACAAAGTTTCAGCTTGCCTCAAACACATTGTCAAAATTACCAGCCATCTCTCGGTTTATAATTTAATATAATTCTCGATAATATTAAAAAATTATGACAGCAAGAGGCAGCCATTTTGTTTCCTTAAGGCGCGTTGTAACATGAGAAGTAGGTACTAAAACATCTGATAATTATTATTATGTAGACAAGCACTTATCAACAAACAAATAAATTTTAAAACAATTAATGTAATTAATCAATTTACTAACAAGGTTATATTTTAAAGATAAAAAGTTAAATTTAACGTTTAATTTTATTTTTATCTTCTTCTTCTTCTTCAGCCTATTGCCACCCAATGCTGAGTGTAGGCCTCTTGCATTGCACGCCATTCACTTCGATGTTGAGCTTTCTGCATCCAATGTCTACCTGCTATGCGAACCAGATCGTCCGTCCACCGCATCGGTTGCCTGCCCACGCTTCTCCGCCCAGTCCTTGGTCTCCATTCTAAGACGGCTTTCCCCCAACGGCTGTCTGTAGTTCGACAGATGTGCCCAGCCCACTTCCACTTTCTTTGAGCTATTGTCGTGGCAATGTCGGTCAACTTAGTTCTTCTTCGGATCTCCGTATTACGTATTCTATCTCGAAGAGAAACACCCAACATTGCTCTTTCCATAGCTCTCTGGGCAACCTGTAATTTGTTAATAACCTGTTGTGTAAGAGTCCAGGTTTCTGCTCCATAGGTCATTACAGGCAGAACACATTGTTGAAATGCTCTTCGCTTCAGGTTGATTGGTACATTTCCTTTGAGCACTTCGGATAAATTACTGAAAGCACCCCAACCTAGTCTAATTCGGCGTATAATTTCTTTATCCAATGTGTTCTTTTCTAGGCTTAGGATTTGCCCAAGGTATACGTACTCGTTTACCCTTTCCAGTGCTTGCCCGTGTACAGTGATATGGTCGGCATCATTGTTATTGCACATTATTTTGGTTTTTGACGTATTCATCTTAAGTCCCACTAATGCTGACACGTCGTGCAATTCCTCGGTCATGCTTTGAAGTTCTTCCAAGTTTTTAGCAAAGAGTATAATATCGTCCGCGAAGCGGAGGTGGGTAAGTGGGACTCCGTTAATATTTAAGCCTCTATTTGTCCAGTCGAGAAGCTTAAATATGTCCTCTAAGCAGGAGGTAAACAACTTAGGTGAAATAGTGTCTCCCTGTCTTACACCTCGCTTCACGGGTATGGGGTTGGTGAGGTCGTGCAATTTAACTTGGAGAGTGGCTGCTTGGTAAATGGCTTTGATGGCTTCTACGTATCTAGTATCCACTTGGCATCTTTGTAGAGAGTGTATTACAGACCAATGTTCTACTGTATCGAAGGCCTTTTCGTAGTCGATAAAGGCGATTGCTAGTGGTTGATTGTATTCCTTACACTTCTCTATTACTTGCCGCACAGTGTGTAGATGATCTATGGTAGAGTAACCTCTTCTGAACCCCGCCTGTTCAACCGGTTGTGCCCCGTCCAGTTTGCCACTCAAGCGTAGAGTTATCACCTTGGTGAATAGTTTGTAAACGTGGCTCAGCAAGGAAATAGGTCGGTAGTTGGTTAGTTTAGTGATATCACCTTTCTTATATAGTAGAATCACGACCGCATTTCTCCAAGACTCTGGTGCCACGCCCTCAAACAACACTTTGTTGAAGAGTATTTGGAGTTGCCTCAAAACTGGCCTCCCTCCGTTTTTCAGACTCTCGTACGTAATATTGTCTTCACCAGGTGACTTCCCCACCTTCATAAGCTTGAGGGCATTCTTAATTTCGTACTGGCTGATTTCGGGAAGGTCTTCGGTGTAGTGCCTCCTAAGAGGTGCTCTTGTATCTTGACGGCCTATGTTGGGGTCCAGGTTTTGTGTTTTGTACAGCATGGTGTAAAAGTTCTCCACCACCTCCAAGATTTTTGATCTGTCAGTTGTTATAGTTCCTTCAACTGTCGTGACTTTATGGATCTGTTGGCATCCCCTTTTTAGCTGTTTCCTGAAAACTTTTGGCCCCTTGTGTCTGTCTATTACGTCCAGAATCAATTTATACGAATACTTATTTAATAAGTAACAAAATTTGCCTACACAAAAATATAGTTTAATCCTTACTAATCCTTACTAATATTATAAATGCGAAAGTAACTCTGTCTGTCTGTCTGTTACCTTTTCACGGCTAAACTACTGAACCGATTGACTTGAAATTTGGTACAAGGGTAGCTTATAGTCCGAGGATGAACATACATAGGCTATGTTTTATCCCGAAATTCCGACGGGAGCGGAAACTACGCGGGTGAAACCGCGGGACACAGCTAGTTTGCTTATAAATATCCTTAAGTACATAAAAATATAGTTGAATTTACGATAACATTATAATTAAGTACTTATATATTTTTTACATACTTACATAAACCTTTTTTTTTTTGTTACCTTTTTAAATTAAATCTGTATTTAAATGTAGACTTGAAAACAAAGAAGGAACAATTAAATGAGGAACTTTTTATCAATTAGTTTAGGTAAAGTAATACTGAAATATTTTCAGTAGGTACTTACTTATTTTATTTTTATTGAAACAACTAAATCTTTGATATGAGAGATATATAAATTGTAGTGGCTATTCTCTCTCTTGGACTCAAATTTTCCAACCTAAATAGATTTATGGTTCGTCTCCATAACCTACAGCCCCCCATATTAAGAATTTTATCAAAATTGATAGAGCAGTTTGTATGTGGTCGCCATCATTTATTGTTATACTAACGGCGCGGCGCCCCGCGGTTTTATTTAAACTTATCCCTTGGGAAATTTGGGATAATATTTACCCAATGCCTTTTCTCAAGCTCTAGTTTATCTCATTTAGTGCCTCATTGAAAACATAACTAAATAAATGATTTTTGACTTTAAAAAGTTCAGTAGTTTGGCGTCAAAAAGCGACAGGCAAACAGACAGACCGAGTTACTTTCGCATTTAATAATATTAGTATGGATTACCACCGCCACTCTGCATGCTACAAATATTACTCATTTATTAATATAGGATATATTATTTACTGCGTTTAACGGAACATAAAGCTATTTACTATTAAACACATAGCGCGTTCAAATGAATGTGGTTACACTTTGTAATGCACATAATTTTATATATTTACACTCCATTGGTGTAAATCTGACTGATTTGTGTCAATCATTAAGTATTTTATTTATTAAAAATAAACATTTTATTAACTTAATTGTATCAATGAAAAAAAAAATATAAGTACCTACTTAAGTAAAGTTAAGTAAAGTTAGTTTTGTCTCTTTCTTACTTTATATCAAGTGACAAAGACAAAACTTGTGAGTAGGTACTCGGAACGTTACTTGAAGATGGTGAAATAGGCCCTTAGATAACTAATAAGCTTATATTATCTTCTAGTGAGTAAACTATCTTATTACTTGCGCATTTTCAAATTAAAAGTACTACCATGTCACAAAATACTAAAACTATTTGCCCAAAACTTAAATCTACTACCCTAAAATATAGGTTAGTAGTCGTAATGTAACTCTTTCTGTCAAACGGAATAGGAAAACAACCTCAACCTTTTTGGAGCGGAGCGACGGTCTGTCAAATGTTTAAAAGAAAAAGGTATGTTGAAATAAGGTTGTCTATCGTCACCTCTTTGAAAAGGCGTGTGATGTGTTGAAACTTTGAAGTCAATTCCATTTATAAAACCTTTTTTTACCTATACGTACCTTTTTAACAAAATTGAATTCGACATTTGCTTTAAAGTGCCGCAAACCTATCAGATCCGATGATAGCGTTCGCTGTAATGGGAGTTTTGTTGTCAGTCTAATACCTTAATACTGTGCCACAATCTTTTCTGTGCCGGCAGCCAAAATTGGAAGTTACTATTGTCACTTTGATTCTAATCTCATTTGAATACATTTTCAACCAACTAACAACCAAAAGTTGCGATTACAGCGACGCTGTCACCGGCACAGAAAATATTGTGGCACTATATTTTGTCATAATTTCAAACACGTCTTTTGTGAGATAATCTCCTAGAGCAAACACTTAAAATAAAAAAAACAGCCCCATAAAATAAGAAGAATGAATGGAACTAAAAGAACGTAACAAAAGTCCCTATATTTATCGACCAATGACGTTTACTTTCCGCCATTTTGAATAGTTACAACTGTCAACATTAATGGCTAATAATTAAAACCCGATACGTAGTTAATTAATGATGCTACCTCCACCATTTTAGCGTATCTTTATTGCTATAAAAAACCTATAATTATCGTGTAAAATTACAGTATTACTGTTAATTCAATGCAAAAAAAATACAGAACGCGTGAAAAGAAAACAATGTTCATGGAAACATAAATATTTAAACTTCTGGTTGCCCGTTCTCTGTTCGATCATGTGTATAATTTGTAAAAAATATACGTTTTAACCTCTATTACCGAGCTATAAGGACTATTAACGCTTAATAAACAATTTTTAAATAGCAAAACTATGATAATATCGGTTATTTTTTGCAACAATTATGTCAATCGTAATTAACGTTGGCAACACTGCGGAGTGCGAAGAAAGTTGTAAAATTTTTCATGCTGGTAACTCGAGTTTTTCTTATCTTAATGAGGTTTTGTTGTTAGAAATATGCGTTAAATTGTTACTAGATAAGCATGTTATTAGCATTACTTAGTATTAACTGTAGCCCGCGGTTTTACCCGCATTATTACACTACCCTGTTGATCCAATTAAGTAGATTTTTTCGGATAAATTTTATTATTCCTGAAATGAATTTCACATAAATCGTTCCAGTAGTTAGTTAGTTAGCTTCAAAAAATAACAAACTTTCACAATTATATTTTCATTAAACGCTGTGTTCACAAAGATGAGTGAAACCACGAATTAAGGGATAAGATCCACCCCTATTTGATCCCCTTTTGTTAATTAATAGGTGCGCCAAAATGATACTGAATGGTGACGTTTACTGTCATCAATAAGAGTCGCCTTTGCTGCATTGGGATCTTAGACTACTATTCTTTTTAATTTTCTTTTTTGTCTGTGTATTTGAATTTGGAAGCAGGTTCTTAAGCTCGTTGGTTCTTAGGCATAACATAACATAATCATTCACTACATCATCTCATTATAGTAACTGACCCCTAACTAAGCTCGAAGCTTGTATCTATCTTGCATAAGCATATTTTATCAAAATCGGTTCAGCCCTTCAGTCATCGAAAACCCTTCTTTTAACAAACTTCAAAGAGGTTATATAGGTTTTATTATTTTTTGATGACATTTTGGATACATATAACCTAACTTAAGAGAAAAATTCTAAGTTTTGCAAAAATGTGGGATATCCCACACCTAGTTTTCCTGGTTCGCATTTCACTTCTATTCCCTCCATACCCTTTTCCATTGATTACTGCCACCCTTCTTGATATCTGTCAAGCGATATTCCACCTTATTTCATTTCTATAAAGTCTATAAAAACTTGTAATAAATAAGCTACTTGAGCTAATAAATCTATAATTTAAAAAACAACCGTAACTGACTGACTGACTGATATTCAAAACAGTTAAAACCACTGAATGGATTGCGCTGTATTTTGGCTCGAAGATAGTTATTATGACGTATACTTCCTCTAAAAAAGAGGGGACAAAACGGGGTTAAAACTTCATTAAAATCTAATTCAACTTAGCTCTATTTTTTCTTCTCTTTTCAGCACTAACTTTTAGAAAGAGATAATAAATTCAGTTACTTTTTATTTTCAACTCTGTTCCTTAAAAAATAAGGTAGAAAATTGTTTGTCTTTCAATCAACGTCAATTAATTTAGACTGTACATTTTCTTATTGAAAAGTTAACCTTGAAGAGTTCAGTGACATCTCTCCGTCACATTGATAGCAAAAACCTAAGCCCAGACTCTTCGACTTCTTTAAGACCTAAGAAAAATTGGATGTGGTAATTAAAATTAGATTTTTTTGGTTGGTAATACCTACTCTTCTTTTAAGTGTTAATCCATGTGGACTATTTTGTATGATAATCGAAAAAATAAATAGCGTATCAAAATTTAGTTTTATGCTGCAATTTTCTAGTCAATAATTTTAGCAGTTTTTTTTAATAGCCCTATGATTTTACCTGTCTCAATGTCGATGCCATGGAAATTACAAGTTATAGGTAAAAGATATTCCTTTTATTAATCTAAGCAATACCAAATTCCATCCCCTACGAGAAACATACAGACTCACAAGCTTTCACATTTATTATTTATCTGAAATAAATGAATTTTAATTTTAATTAATTTTAATTTAATTTATAATATCTACTATATGTGATAGCATTTTATGCGAATCCCTGTGGGGAATATAGATCATGAAGTTAAAGGTAAAAAATGGAGTTCACACTTCGAATACCTTCTTGAAGCATACCTAACCTATATGTATCACTATCGCGCTCTCTGTGGGCAGGCTGGGTCCATATTGGCTCACCTAAAGTTCTTTACCCGAAAATGTTTTTCCTAACTATTTGTAGTCCGAATGATCATTCTTCCTAAAATTTTTCATCCTAAAGTTTTAATTCATACTATTTGTAGTGCTACCGACGATGCTCATAACACTCATTTTTCCGAAAATTTTAATTCATAACATCTTTAATGTAAATATATTTAAACTCCTACTGTTTTTTATCATAACGCTTTTATCCCCAAACATACTTACCATAATATTTTCACTCATGCTCAGAAAGAAACATTTACCAAGTGTAATAAAAAATATATGTGGGTAGAAGATGATATTTATAGTTTTAATAATATTATACGACTCGTTTACGGTTATGCTTATGGCCTGGGAGTTTACCATAACCATAACTAAAGGACCAATTCGGTTCTGGCACTTCGCCGGCCGCTGCCGCGGCACGCTCGCTACGCTCGCTCGGCTCGTGCGTTGGGGTCACAGTTCTAACATAACCTAAACCAATAATTAGGAATAGGACCGATTCGTTACTGGAACTTGACTGAATGATTGGAGCAGGACTCTGGTTTTGCTCGCTCGGCTCGTGCGTTATATGTTATACCTACATGTTATGTAAAAACAAAGTTACGAAAAATTAATGTATATAATATTGATTATAATAAATAAAAATAAATCTAAACAAAAAAGATAATATGACTTTGAATAATAGTATGAACGATGGTTATGTTGAGAAAATATAGGAAAACAAATGTTTCGGAATTAAAACATTAGTGACAAAGATTTTAGGAGTTGCGATTGTTAGGATAAAAAATGTTAGGAAGAAAATTTTCGGATTTCCAATTATCGGAGTTGAAATTTTAGGTGAACTTTGGCGCACCCGGGCAGGCTCTCTCTTTCTAACTAAGGTAAACTAGAAAGAGAGAGTCTGACTAAAAAGAGAGATCGGCCCACAGAGACGTAGGTATTTGACTCAAGCTTTGTTCCAAGTGTGGGCTCCATTTTTTACCTACAACTTCATGATATAGATACGTGTATTCACCACATCCAAAAGCAAACTAACCTTCCCAGATCCCGCGAACTTTTATCGTTCCACATTGATTGACGGCCCTTTGTAGTTACGAGTACATTAATTAGTCCAACACAACCTGTCCTGGTCTATAAACTTAGAGAAAACAATTCAATTTTTTTCTATACGGTATATATTTAATTGATTTTCAGTTTTTATTGGAGAGTTTAGAGTAATGAGGTTTATTTGCGTTGTGGTTGTGAGGTCTTGATAAATACTATTTCATTAAGGGCCTATTTTACGATCTTCAAGCAACGTTCCGAGTAGGTACTCACATGTTTTGTCTTTGTCACTTGATATAAAGTAAGAAAGAGACAAAACCAAATTTACTTGGTGAGAAACTTTACTTGAAGATCGTGAAATAGGCCCTAAAAATAATGTGTTGTAGTATTTTTAAACAGAGATTAAATTAAAAAGGTCTGAAATCTATTCATAATTAGGTGTGGCCTGCTATTTTATTTATGAAAAATTTGTTCCAGTTGGAATATTATAAGGACAACTTAAACATTTATTTTCGTGTAATTTAAAATCCTTCTTTGCTTTCTTGAGAACCAATTTAGTCAATGAATATACAAACTTAGTATCGCTGATACTATATAAATATTTCTAGTCCACCAAAATACCTCGCACCAAAATCAAACCCGCAATCAACACCTAACATAACAATCATCACAAATAACAAAAAAACCAAAATATCTATAAAAACTGATAACCCTCGAACCCGCTACCCTAAAAAAGTCCACCACTTGAACAAGTACTTTAAAGTGCCGAAATTTTAGGGCACTTATAATTTTAAGGGTAGAAGTGTTGACTTTGACCTCTTAGGGGTAGGAATAACAGATATGTAATTTCAAAATTTACCTTTTTTAATACTTCGTTAGAAAACTAGTTGTGTTTTTATTTTGAAGTAAAATTTGTAAATCTTTTATACTTACATATACATACTTACCTAAATAATTGATCATTGTCCATATAAAAAAAAATAGTTAAAATCATTCTCCAAAATTAAAATACGTAATTCTCCCAAAATAGGCTGGAAACCCTGGCTTATGATATTTTTTATAGTAACTTTTTCAAGAGTTGCAGATATCAGTAAGATTTATAAGAATCTGTCCAGTATTTTTTGACACATATTCAAACTTTATTAACCTTAAGGCCTATTTCACCATCTTCAAGTAATATTCCGAGTAATTACTCACAAGTTTTGTCTTTATGACTTGACATAAAATAAGAAAGAGATAACACACACTTTACTTGGTGAGTACCTTTACTTGTAGGTCGTGAAATAGACCCTTAGACTACACATACATTTATGGACAATACATAACCTTTTAAAAATAAAACGTGTGTCCTCAAAAACCAAATAAATTAATACACACTGTAAAAATTAAACCAAGCATAAAATTCAACGAACACTTCATACCATATCGTATATTACAATCATTAAAACAAAATTATCTCCTATCATTCCATTTATGATTCAAAATGATAATACCTACAACTTTATCAATGGCCGCCATTGAATACTATCTCTTACGTCAAAGGTCATAGACAAAAGTCCTTTCATGAGCCGAGATCCAAAGATTCCTTATTTCAAAGATAAAGTGCATTTAAATAGTAATAAAATAAATGATTTATCATTTAAGATAATATTAATCACTTGAGATTTTTATTATTTTGAGTTTGTGTTCAAATATTTGTTTGTTGCTGTGGCGCCACAGTATTTGAAATGTCATAAAATTGATTTTTTTAAAATTATTTTGAATATATGTTACAATTTAGTATTTATAGTGATCATGATCACGAATGAACCAGTTCATCCGCTTGGCGTTGGCTCATGGCGCTTGCAACAGCGCCAGCGTCTAAATATCGGAAACTCGAAATAAAAAAATATACATGATAAATATCCCGTTGATCATAATAATTTGTATGTTACAATTATCACCTCAGCTGATTTCAAACCAGGACCATGCCAGTAACCTATACTTATTTTTAAAGATATATACCATAGAACAGATTACTAATTACCATTCATCATTATAACTTAAGAGCTGTTGCTCTTGTCGGTGTAACATGTGCAACTCCCTCCATCGGCCCCTATCTAAGGCAGCCTCCTTCACCTCCTTATACGACACGACAGCGACCTTATCTTTTATCTGACTCATGTAACTAATTCTTGGTCGACCCCTTCGTCTTCTTCCTTCTACTTTTCCCTCCAATTACAATTAAGTACTTATGTTGAATTTCCAAAAAATCTTCCTTCGCGTACCTTTACCTAGTTAAAAAGAATCTCGCATACAAATCCTTTCAATCATATATCTGAAATTTGTGCCATCCGTAGTTTTTAGCCCCAAAAATTTGATCTATACCTTGATCAATCACTCAGTCACCCAGTTTCCCTTAAAAGTTCACTTACAAGAGCAAGCTAGTTAGATACAGTAACAAACTAAACACCGATATCACTTATGAGCGCAACTGTACCGGTAACCTTGTACTCGCGTGTAGTTTCACCCGACTGACTTCTCTATTTGTCTAGTATCCGTAGTTGGGGCACGTTTAGTTACACTCCGATAATCTAGCCCTAGATACTGTAGGTCTTTGCAGTAGCAACTGACGTACTTTGCTCAAATTTACAATAATTTAAGACAATATTTGGTTCCTGATGTGTACTAATATCATCTGTGAGAAAGAGGTATTTTGATTTGATCAAGGTCGATGATGTAGTCTAATTTTTTATTTTAGGCTAAGTTCATTCCTAGCTATTATGTCAAAATCAATATTTTTAACTTTTTAACAGTAAATTTAAATTTGTAGGGCCCTTCCATTTTTATGGATAACATATTTATTTCTTGGTAAAAATATCTAATGCCTAAGCTACTTATGCCTGTTTCCAGATTTCGTGGACTATACTTAAACCAAATTACTTTGAAATCCCTTTCAAGCACAGTTATGTATTGTTTTCGCAATAAACAGCCTGATCTGATCAGAGTAATAAATTCTATCAAAAACAGTTACATATTAAACCCTATTGATATCTTTGATTTACACGAACACTACACATTGAAATAAAACACTTAAACGGATTTTTGTCGTGTATTTTGTTTTACATTTTCTGACGTTTTGTAAAGAATCCGAAACGTCAGAAAATGTAAAACAAAATACAACCACGATAAAAATCCGTTTAAGTGTTTTATTTCAATATTAAACCCTAATAATAAGACACAATGACCTACAAAAGATTCCATTACAACTTATCATTCACAAATGAGACAAAAACGTTGCTAAAAACAATCGTATTTTAACAGTTGTTTCCAAACTAGTCGAAATCCGGCTTCCTAATCTGCATACAAATGGTCCAATAACTACATTTCGTCCTTGTGTCCATCACAGGCCAGACGGCCCGTCTCCTAGAACTAATAATAATTGCTAATTCTACACGGAAGGTACACGAAATTACCAAAATTTGGTCTAATTAAAAATTCAGTCAATGTCCCATAGTTCTACTTAAAAGATGTTGTTTGCGTGTCCTTGTGCAGATGTTTGATTTTTTACCGAATGTGTGTAGCTAGTGATTTATGGATAGTATCAATTGTTAAACAGGTAGATTTGTCAAAATAATATGCCTTAAAACATACTTTAGAAAAACGGTCATTTCATTCATGGCCTAAAAGCAAATAGTTGTCTTTGCAAAATCTCTCATCGAACCGTATATTTATCCTACTCTTGACATAGAATTTTAAAACAATCTAGATAGAATCAAAAGAGATCCCACACAAAAGTAACAGCATCTTTAAGAACTATTTCTATAAAACTGCCCTATACCGAAGACTCAAGACATCTGCAGAAGACTCAGTACTTCCAAACCCAGATATCTCAAGTACAATCCCTGCACAAACACATTTGCCAGCAAACAAAGTAATTGCAAACTTAACTGATCAAGAGAAACAAAGTTTCAAGGAATTACACATTCAAAGTGTGATGTCGATTACGGGAACGAACTAAGATTGAAGAGGCGACGATTTTGGGACGTACGTGATCCATGATCGGAATACTGATTGCTGATGACTGGCTGACTCAGTACCGCCGAACCCGGATATGAGGATTTGGAAATTACCGTTAATTACTCACACTTGGTAGTCGAAATTTCTGGAAATATGTGGTTTTTCAATGTAGTATTACTAATTGCAAAATTGTGCTACAGTTTTGCATAAGGACATAAGGACTGCTAATTGCATAAGGTGCTGTTCGGAATTTTCTGGAAATATGCGGGTTTTCAATGTAGGACTGCTAATTACAAAATAGTTGTACAATAATGCTAGTTGGAAGTTTTTCAAAAGTGCGGTTTTTCGATTAGGAAGGACCAAACCTCATTGTTTTTGAAGGGTTCTTGTAAATAGCTGCTCATTACAAAATAGTGCTAGTCCAAAATCTCTGGAAATATGCGGTTTTTCCATAGGAAACTCTATGTCCCTCTCTGATTCTCAAAAGCTAATTACAAAATATTACCAGTTGAAAATTTCTATAAATTTGCGGTTATTCTATGTAGGACTGAGGGTAATTGTAAATTACAACTAATTAAATTACTCGCAGTTATAAATATTCTGGAAACATGCTGTTTTTTTATGTAAAACTGTTGTCACTCTGAAGTTCTCCATGGTGTGTTGTATTTTTAAATTACACTTTACTAGCGGTGCCACGCGGTTTCACCCGCGTAGTTCCCGTTCCCGTAAGAATATGGGGATAAAATTATGCTAAAAACCTTCCTATTGAATCACTCTATCTATTAAAACAAACCGCATCAAAATCCGTTGCGTAGTTTTAAAGATCTAAGCATACATAGGGACAGAGAAAAGGACTTTGTTTTATACTATGTAGTGATTACTCATAAACCAGTTTTTAGAAATCAATGGTTTTATATAAAACTGCTCTGCCCCATCTGTTACCTATATTCTGTGATATTTTTTGATTATATTATCCTTTTTAAACTCCTCTCCTCTTGGGTTCAAACCTTGACGTAGCTGTGTATCACTTATTATCGTACAAAATCTCCATCTCTACAATTTCTCCAAAAAGTCAAGACAACCAACATTTGTTGAATACTAAATATATTAAGGTCACAGTTCAAAACATTAAGTCTATAATTAAACAATATCAATACTAGTTAGTTACAAACCACATTACATCCAAGGCACAAACTAGAGTTGAGCACCACAAATCATTTGGTATCGCGTGCATTTAATGCAACAAATACTTATTTATACCATGTTGAACTATCGACACAGTTGTAAGTGCCAATACGATGTTAGGTATCACTTTACTTCGTTCAAATGGCATATCTTTATTGGTTTTAAATCATGCTTTTATTACGATATGTTTATTATTTTGTTTGTATAAATTGATGTTCATATTTGTTGTGTTTTTTGTCTTTTACAAGCTGTGTGGGACTTTCAATTTGTTATATGACTATTTTATGTCATATTTAAGGTCTTTACGACTAATTTTAAAAGTGTTAGCTTTTCTATGTTATTTAGGTCTTCGGTGCAGTGATTTTAATATCTCTTTTAAGTGACTTTATTTACGGATAAAGTAATTCCAAGTAGGCATCTTTTCTTCAAGCTTTCTTCTTTCTATATAACGATGGAGCATGGAGCAATAGTTTCCACCTTCCTTGTGTCCTAATTTTGTGCCATTTCTGGATGAAAATCCATAAAAGCAAGCATCCAAATTGTTGCTTTGCTAGGCCTATCCATTACCTATTAATCAACCAAGGATATAAATAAAATACCTTAGCATCTTAACAACAACTTATAAAACTAACATCAACATTATTAAAACCATTTGCACCCTATCACTTTACGATCTATCTAATTGCAATGCAAATACTACTTCTTATACTGCGATCCGCTAATTTTCCCTATCTTGCAAAACAAATGCGCATGTACAGAATAAAAAATAAGTTGTTATTATCATACCAGTACAGTCAGCGTTAGAATAAGGCACCTCCATTGGTTGGCATACCAAAATGAGTATTACCATGACGAGGTGCCATTACTCTAACGCTGACTGTACCATATATGTAGTTTATATTCAAAACATTGCTCCACAACATCTGGGTACATCAGCGTATTGTAAAGTTACAATTTCAAGGAAACAACGTTTTAAACGCGTCAAAGACAAAGTTTGTCGCAAAATAGCCAGAGATTCAAGGATTTCTCGTTAAGAACTTAAATAGATTGATTTAATTTTTTTTAACGAATTTATTTTTCGAATTGTTCGTTATTTGAATTTGAATTTTTGATAAAAGAATATTAGGTGTCATTTTTGTCATTGTTTAAAAAGGCAGTTTTTCGCAATGAGACCTCTTCAATATGAGTCTTTTTGGGGTATTTTTGATACGTCCGACCCTGTATGACGTCTTAAACCTATCCCGTTTTGAAGTTTGCACAATCATCTTTCAGCAAGTTCTGAGATAAATGTATATCTTTTTAAATTTGAATGTCCCTTCCAAATCACGGAAGGCATCGTGATTCAGAAGATATCTAAAAACGATAAAACTAATTTGTTAACAACCCTTATTCCATAGGTTGTAGAGTTGATATTCCGTCGACGATTTATTAAAACAAAAAAGGTTGTATTGTAACTCATAAGTTCATGTCGCGACGGATTCTTTGGAGTCCAGTTCAGTAGAAAACTAGTCAGTTAAAGGGTGTTCAGATTGATACCGAAAATATGTTGAAAATATTCTCTGAAACTGTTGTCATTAAGACTCTCAGCTGGTTATAACTTGTTATGAAAAGTAGCTCAAGAAACGAATGGCATTTTTGAAAATTCATAGCTATATTATCCTCCCTATAAGACCGATATTTTAGAGAAAGTAACAATCTTATAAGATTATTATTATGCTAGCCTTAAGTTAGACCAGAGTCCCAGAGAAACTAGATCAGATTTTTTTAAAGATATATTCTGGTGAATATCCCAGGACATCACCAAGAATCCTAGCCAGTAGCGATCATCTCTTAAAAACAACTAACAATAATTCCAAGCTGTTCCTATAAAACTTCTAGAAAACCAATAAATAAAACATACATACCTAATCATCCTGTAGAACACGCTCTGACCGTGGCGCCATTCCGAAATACCCTGACGGTCGCGATCCACCGATACGGACTCTAAATGTTTAATGTATTACAAATGGACACCCAAAATAAAACAAACGGGTGCCCGGTCTCCCGAACCACGTGGATACAGAACATACACACCCATAACTAGAACATATACACCCATAACCGAACATACACACCAGAACCCTGAACACCCATAACTTGAATTTGAACAAGCTATTCTTTTATTATTTTTGGCTCGCGACTTCGCGATTCTGGATTGTTTTTTGTTTGAGATAGATTGTTAAGTTTTGCTTGTTATTGGATTTTTGGGTTTTAGGTAAGGATTAAGAGTCCTTTCGAATGATGAGTGACGTTGCAAGGTTCTTATAGGTTAAAATATAGAATGGTGATGTAAATTTGGGCTGATGTGTAGCAGTGGTCACCAAGCCAAACTTCCAATGGGTTCTGAGTTCGAATATCATGCGAAGTATGTATAGATGATCTATGTCTGCGTGTGTGTTGTGTGTAGCGCGTAGTTTCTGATACTCTAGTTTAGCAACTGACCCCCTATTCAATCGCAAAGGCTTTTGAGTTCAAAACAGCTGACTCTCAATTCAAACTGCAAAACATTCCGCAGTTTCAAAAGCCAACTGACATTTAATTAGGATCAACTGTCAAGTCATAAACAAAACCAATGTCTGTGACATCTGTCAATCAAATAGACAAACGTCATTAGTAATTTCGTCACGTCCGTCAAAGATTCTCACCATTTGTGTTTATTTGTGATACAAACCACGTAAAGAGATCGGCAACTGTCTGAATGTGTATTACTGTATTTGTACTAATTATTTACTTTCATGTAATTAATTGTATTAGTTGCAGTTTGCTTTGAAGGGCCGCCATTAAGAGTTCCGTATGTTCGACGTGAAGTTGATTTGAATGTTAATCATAGACAATATAGGCGAATGCGAAGAAAATTAATGAAGGTTTTGTGTTCGTTTGTTAAAATAAAGAGTATGTCTATGGAAGACAAAAATAATCTAGCTGTGTGTGTTTAAAAAATAAGTGTTCCAAGTTCAAACGTCAAACGTGTTCTATTACAAAACACAATCTGATATATTTCTGACAACACTCATATCTTACGAAAAA
This sequence comes from Timandra comae, assembly GCA_958496195.1. Taxonomy (NCBI): domain Eukaryota; kingdom Metazoa; phylum Arthropoda; class Insecta; order Lepidoptera; family Geometridae; genus Timandra; species Timandra comae. The sequence goes on along the minus strand of OY292372.1, from coordinate 6,483,285 downwards.
TATTTAACACACAAAAATATTTAAATATTTTCGAAAATCGAATGCGAGTACAACATCCGATAAACATTTGAATCCGAACTCGAAAATCGGAGTCAACGAAATTATTCATGTATGTTTATCGGACGATCTTTAAAACGCCTCCGTTCGTACGACATACGACATGACACCGACATGACATCTACATGGCGTCAGTGTCGAAACTAATCGACACTTGTTCTCCGTTCTTTCTATCAAAAACGCCGACAGATTTTTTGTCCAACTAAAAAAGTAATGACTGATGACGCGGTATCATTATTGATGGTTCTTGAAATGACATTTTAGAATGTAAACAATTTAAGGACACTTGAACGATGTTTGTTTGTTTTGCTGATGTGATTTTGTTGGTTTGAATATGGAACATGGAACTTTATTTTGAAATTGGAAGACTGTGTAAACTTAAATAGACCATTGAATATGGAACATTATTTTAAAATTGGAAGTCTTTGCAGATTGTAATTTAACACTACAGTTTGCAGTAATTTACATACTTATACCTAAAACCTGAAGAAAAACATTAACTGTATTTATCTGGTTTTTAAATAGGAATAACTTTTTTTTATAAATATCATGGTTATTAGGAATAACTTTGTTCTTTCAAATCATAAAATCTTTCGCCAGTAGCTTAACATAACCCATGATTTTCCTTACAAAATGCAAGCAAATCCGTAGAACAAAACTAGTTAATTAAAACCTCATACATTGGCCTTATATTTCGACCGACAACCACACACACAATACTTTTATATTAATAAATATAACGGCAGGTGTTTCTCAAACTTTTTGTTTTCCGGCAACCATGCAAGCTCTTCATAATTTCAATCGCGTTAACTTTGTCATTCTTTGGGCTCGGCATTTTTATCTGGGGGCACGGCAGTGCCCCCCGCCAAGTCGAGCGCGAAGCAAACACTGCCGTACCATCCTTTACAGGAACCCTTTCGCCGCATTTTCAGGCCCCTATTTGAGAACCTCTGGATAGGACTAGAACGCTGAAATTTTCGTCATCCAGTAAGCTATACAATCACATACTTAAAATAAAATTTCAAGGCTGTAAGTCATTTAGTTCCGAAGCTAAGCGAATGCAAAGTTTCGTATTTATGACAGACACTCACTCACTCACTCACTCACTCACTCACTCACTCATGATCATCAAAATAGAACTAGTACTTCCCATAAACCTAGAGAGCTGAAATTTGGTACAGAGTTAGGGTTTAATGGCCACATAAAGGGAAAACTATAAAAACTAGGATAATCGAACGGGAACGGGAATTATACAGGAACGGGAACGGGAATTGTAACTCAAGAACGGCTGAACTGATTTGGCTGGAAATTGGTGGGGAGGTAGCTTAGAACCAGGAAAAGGACAAAAGATACCTTTAATCCCGAAATTCCCACGGGATTGGGAACGAGAAATTAAAAAATCAAGAACGGCTGAATTGATTTGGCTGAAAATTGGTGGGGTGGTAGCTTAGAACCAGGAAAAGGACGTACGATACCTTTAATCCCGAAATTCCCACGGGATTGGGAACGGGAATTTATAACTCAAGAACGGCTCAACTGATTTAGCTGAAAATTGGTGGGGTGGTAGCTTAGAACCAGGAAAAGGACGTAGGATACCTATAATCCCGAAATTCCCACGGGATTGGGAACGGGAATTTATAACTCAAGAACGGCTCAACTGATTTGGCTGAAAATTGATGGGGAGGTAGCTTAAAACCTTGAGAAGAACATAAAATACTTTTAATCCCGAAATTCCCACGGGATTGAGAACGGGAATTTATAGCTCAAGAACGGCTGAATAGATTTGGCTGAAAATTGGTGGGGAGGTAGCATAGAACCAGGAAAAGCACATAGGATAATTTTTATCCCGAAATTCCCACGGAAACGTGAACGGGAACTACGCGGGTGAAATTGCGGGCGCTTAGTAATAAAATACTACTCCTAAAAAGAAAAAAATGTGTCAAATAAGAAAATCTAATAAAAAAAACAATATAAACACGTTTCAACAAAAATAAATAAAATCCCACCAAAAACATTCTGTAAAAAACTAGCCAAGTCTCGATGGAGCTGCTTGTTTATCTCTAAAAAGTAATGAAATCTAGACAAAGTCGTGCCAAGTGTAAGGTTCCTTACTGCGATTTCTTTATTATTATAGTTAATGTTGTGTGACTTGGCCGTTGAACATTGTTTAAAACGTTAGTAGTGGGTACAAGTCAATTTTGTTTACACGTAATGTTGTAACATTATTAAAATACGCAGCTTTATCAAGCCTACAATTGACTGGATATTGAATCAACGTTTTTCAAGTGGCAATTTTCTATCGTCAATGGGTAGCGGTTCTAGCGACAGATTGGTGCAATAGTGTCATGGGGCACCTAGTTTTGTACCCTTGTGTACAGTTGTGTACTTGTGTACAGTGTATCCTTCAACGGCCAAGTCACACAACATTAACTATAATAATAAAGAAATCGCAGTAAGGAACCTTACACTTGGCACGACTTTGTCTAGATTTCATTACTTTTTAGAGATAAACAAGCAGCTCCATCGAGACTTGGCTAGTTTTTTACAGAATGTTTTTGGTGGGTTAACTTTTACTCGACTTCTTCAGAACGAAAGGAGTGTAATGTATAACGGATTATTGTCTTTTAGTGATGGGAATAGTCATTTTGAAGGATTATAATATAACTATAAGGGTCCCGGATTCAATTCCCGAGACGAGCAATTAATGTTTGTTATTTTCTCCGGTTTGAAATTACCAACACGTTCTAAGCACCACGATTTAGTAGTATCATACCAAAAAAATTCAGTTACAAAAAATAATAATTCAAAACCTTTATAAATCAATAGTAAAGTTTATTGTCTTAAGTCAGTCACAAATTACAAAAAGAGGCGGCAAAATTCAAATAACAATAGAACAACAGCCTATTAAAGAAAAAAAACTCGGTCACTCTATGGTTATATCCCTAATGTGATTTAAGACAAACGTCGGCTTTGTCTATGGTAAGTTTCTTTAAAAAAAACGTATAAATAACGATTAACAAAAAGCGGTGTCATCTCTTTCTGTTATCGAAAGGACGACGGTAGCTCTAGTAAAGTGATAGAGAATCTGTGGAGTAGATATTGAGTTACAAAAAAAAATCTAAATAAATATTTTAAATGTAAGTGGCTTACAAAAAAAAATGTATGAGTCCTCAGCAATTAATTGACATATGCACCCAAAGCGAGAGACCTAAAGTTCGATATGTTATTGAGCTATCGGCACTTTCTTTAAGCAAGATTCTGATTTGAAAACACCAACATGCATTAGCTTGGTGATTTTACATATTCCAACTTTTGCGTCATCCATCAGAGAGAAAGAAGACTGTCCCAAAAACTGAAGTTTAGTCTCTACTATTTTATAATCATAAAAACTCAAAATCTTGCATTAACACATTCCTCATGCGTATATTTCATATTTACTTGCATTGGGCTTACGGAAAATTTCCTCCATTATCTAAACTAATATTATAAAGAGGAAAGATTTCATTGTTTGTTTGTATGTTAAACTACTGGTCCGATTTCAAAAATTCTTTCACTTTTGGAAAGCCACATTATCCCGGAGTGTCGTAGGCTATATTATATTTACGCGGGTGAAACCGTGGGGCGCTGCTAGTCTTTTATATTTTCTTCATATTTTCCAAAAAAATTGTTTTTTTAAATATTGTTCAAACCAACACCCTCTCCACATCATCCCTGTCCAGTAGATACTCTCTACGTGATGTAAGCTTGTCTCGGCGCCATGCCGCGTGTGGCCGCGTCTCCATTATCTAACGCCATCACACTACGAGTACTGATACTAGTTCATTTTCCTTAGTAGAGCATAATTTTTGAGATCACCGACATGCTTTTGAGTGGCGATTGGATGTAACATGTATGATAATATGTTTAGTGATTATAGTACAATAATCTTCATCTTAGGAACCATTAACCCATTTCTAATTGGGGTCGGTGGTGATAGTCTACTCGTTGTACTAATACCAGTGACAAGGAGTCTGGTTCTGCCGTGGGATCTTACAGACTGAACCTGATTATTTTCCTTCGGTTTGGCATATTTTTTGGGATCATTAACTTGCTTTAACTGTGGTGATTACATCGAGATACCATCTAACTTGTGTGGTGTAAAAACTAACTTGTATGAGATTCTATTTATTCTTGTTCTAGCTAGAGCCTCTTACTCTATTATTATTACCTCGATGGCAGAGTGGTCACCATGCCGGACTGCCATCCGTAAGGTTGCGGGTTCGATTCCCGTGCGGGGTGAATATTTGTGTGAACCACAAATGTTTGTCTCGGTCTGGGTGTGTGTGTGAATGAGTGTGTGCGTAGTTTCTGATACCCTAGATACAAGCTCCATGCTTAGTTAGGGGTCAGTTACTATAATGAGATGATGTAGTGAATGATTATTATCAGTCAAAATGTCTTTTGCCGAACCATGGGACCTTACAAGACAACATAAGATACTTTAAAATTATATCTAAGTCTTCATAAACCCCCTTGTACTAATATATCAGTAGGAATCAAACCCGCTACCCTGTATTTAGCAGTCCAGCATACCGACCTCTATCATTTCGTCTATTTAAATTTCTTTTATGTTCATTAGTCTAATGGAGTGACTTATCTTTATAGTGGATCGGTACACACTAATTTAATTTGTTATATTTAGAGTATGACCACACATGGTGACAGATACAATTAAAAAAACAAAAACTGTCACTTTAATAGCAACTATGTTTTTTTAGTATCACTCTGTCAGATGAGAGAGTAAACATGGCTTGCCTTTGAGCTCACCAACACGCATTTAGACAAGCGTGGTGATTGCGTTTATTCTTCCTCATTGTATACTAATATTATAAAGAGGAAAAATTTGTTTGTTTGTTTGTTTGTAATTTGGATCCGAAACTACTGGACCGATTTCAAAAATTCTTTAACTAATGGAAAGCTAATTTATCAGTGCGTGACATAGGCTATATTTTATCCCCGTAATCCCACGGGAACGGGAACTACGCGGGTGAAACCGCGGGGAGCTACTAGTCATAGATATTTAGAGAAGGTAATACCCTACCCTGGGATCTTACAGATATAGAAATTATATTCCACTAGCGGCGCCCCGCGGTTTCACCTGCGTAGTTCCCGTTCCCGTAGGAATATGGGGATAAAATTATGCTAAAAACTTTCCAACTAAATCACTCTATCTATTGAATCAAACCGCATCAAAATCCGTTGCGTAGTTTTAAAGATCTAAGCATACATAGAGGGATAGAGAAAGCGACTTTGTTTTATACTATGTAGTGATAAATAAGAAGAAGCATCATTTGATCAAAATAGTTAGCAGTAGGATATTACAAATACTTACAGTTCAAAAAACATTTTATTTAAAACATTTAAGAAAAACAACTTCATATGTTTATAAATGTTTAAATTCACAAAACAGTTAACACATAAAATCAGAACTTAAGAATTTAAACCCTTGTTTAAACAGACAATTAAAAAATCAACATAAGATTTGAAACTTCCATAAGATATCTTACAAAAGGCCAAACAATATTCTACTTTATTTCATGGGAATAGCTTCTAAATTTGTTTATCAGAGAGCAAATTGCAGTCTAATTAACAGTTAAGCAGCAATTAAGGTTTAACCATTTGTTTAAATGCAAGTTATTTGTACGAGTAATTTCAGTAAGAGGTTGGAAATTGATACATTTTCACTTATTTTTTTTTATTATTCCTGTATTTTTTTTCTTTTATAGTCTATAACTGTTGTTAAGGATTCTGTGGTTCTTTTGTTGCAAGTTCGAATTTCAAAAAAATATTGTTTTTTTCTGAAATACAAACAGAGAAAAATGAAGTAGAGACACAATTTAGTTTTTTTATATTACAAAATAGAACTACAATAATCAACTCTATTTTTTTTATTTGATTTGTTTTTTTTAATTACATGTGCTAATAACTTCAAATCTGTACATTTTTTATCGATTTTGCTAAAAATTTTACTTTTTTTATTACATTTGCTAAAAACTCTACTCAAATCAATCTTTCTAAAGACAAACCAAGACTAACTTATACCAATATAGAAAAACTATACTGTATTAAGATAAAAGTGTTAAAACATGATGTTGAAGTGTAGTTGTTAGCGAGTGAGACATGGAGCGTCGCCCGATTCGCGTGTAAACCGAGACGGGGCCGATTGCACCGTTATTGGTTTAGAGTCTTGTTTATTTATTTAGGTAGGTTTTATTTATTGAAATCGGTAGTTTTTTTATTATTTTTATACATTATGTGTGTAATAAATTATGATCGAGTTGATTTTGATCAAGTTTTTGACTCATCAAGTAGTTTTTAGAAAATAATTCATTGGTTTTATTATGTGATTATACATTTTGTTACTTAAGGGTTTAACTTGATTTTCCAATAGCAATGAACTTCATTTTTTTGCCTTCTAATTGAAATGATAACTATACATAAGTATTTATTATTTTATTTACTGTTTTTGTCAAATTAAATTTAAAAACAACACATAAAAAAGAGAACAATAATCCAAACTTTACACCTAACCATCCACAACAGAAAAATAATCCTAACCAAAGATTACCAACCTATATTTAACTACCGTCAGACACTCAGTGCAACTGGCCCGTCTAGAATGAAGCCACAAGAATGCGTCACCGTGTGAGCAGATGCGGCTCCCCGCGTATGTCAACCCCCCTACCCCTCTAAGGGAGGGGGTTAAAACACCCCCCCCCCCTCTCAATTACCACCCCGACTAATTGATGCGACGGGTTAATTAATAGTCTTTTAAAGGATGACACTTTCGCGCTTAATAGTTGAGGGAAACTTCTGGAAGTTTTTGGAATGTTTTTGAAGTTTGAATTTTGTTTGTGGATTGGGATGGTTCGATTTTTAAATCTCAGTTTATTTGGTAGAAAGTAGTGTTTTTTAAATTGTCATTGGCTAAATGCTTGCGAAGCCAGAATAAAAAAAAAAAACAAAAAAAAGTAGTGTTTTGTTTTTGTCTATAGTCTGCTTTTGTTTTGTATTAATGAAATTTAAAATCCATACAATAATTAAAATTGAGAATATTATTGGATAATGGATTTAAAAAGTTGATATTTGCAAAGAGTAAGTAGTTCATAAACCAAATGGTGCCATAGATTCTAACACGAAATTGTTCAACGTTCAAAAGATGAAGACTTCCGTGGGATAAGTTTGGCGCTGGATAATTTGACTAAATTTTACCAAATAAATAGAAATAATAACAAAATTAATTTTCCTAAACCTTAAAATATCAAAAGTTTAGAATCAAAAGCCCTATAAATTCACAAGACAAACACCCACACAAATACTTTCAACCAAACAGTTATGTCTCAACAATTTGACATTTAATTTTTCCGCCATTATCAACGTCAAAATCACAAACTGACAATAAGGTAATAAAACAAGTAATAAACCCAAGAATTTATACTCTATCAATCATTCAGCAATTAATTATAGACAACATTACATTATCTGTGGCAATTTATGTTGGAAACTATAAAATACAGAAGCAAGCATTCAAGTGTGAAGCTTGTTTGTTAGTTCTGTGGTTATTTGATGACTTTATCAATACGATTATTATATTTATAGCAAGCAATAGGTTTATGATTAATAAATAACTTTGTGATACGAAAATATCTTTTGCAGAACTAATTGCAACACTGTATACTGAACATTTCTCTGCTTTGTCTATTGCTTGCTAATTTGAAGGTCCTATAATTGATTCTCCTTGATCAATCCTTATTAAATAATGGCTTGAATTTGAGATCACCAACACGCAGTGAGCGTGGTGTTGCGTTTAATCTTCCTCGCTGTACTTATGTCATCAGTGACAGAAAGGCCCTTATTCTATGGGATCTTGCAGAGTAATTTGTAAGACACCGCTTCTCGTTATATGTTTTTAAAGGAAAAGATCTTCATGATCTTGACAGACCATTATTACCAGAGCTCTTGAATTGAATTTGATGTCTCAGATCGCGTGCTATGTAGAGGTCAGATATATCTTCCTGTAAAGTCAGACAAGGAAAGAGTCCTTGTCTGATTTCCTATAAAGTTCCTACTACACTAATGACGTAGAGTAAAATCTTTATATAAAAAAACTGAAAATCTTCACCCCAGTCTAAGCTTACTAAGGTCAACATTGTATAAGTACAATATCATGTAAAAAATAGCAACAAATACATACTTATATTCATAAAAAACCTTCATTAAAATCCAAAAAACACAACGTTTCACGATCTAAACCTAACTAATGCAGTTACGCAAGCAAATCAAGATCTGAGATTCAAATCTAAGTCCAACTTGAATTTCAACCTTACTGGTACGCAATAGAGGTCACCAAATGCAAAAACCTGGTTATCTTTTGCATTCATTGCGTATTCTTCTCAGGGTAGTTGAGAGACTTGACTTAAATCAACTAGATAGTGACTAAGTCCTTTGACACGTAACACCTATAAATATATCTGTAATGAGTGACCTACGTTCGGAGACGGACAAATGTGCTTATCAGAAACTAATCTGGGTTGTTGAGTTATAATTTGGTGGAATAAATGTGTAAATTGTGTAAGAGCGTCTAATAATATAGAATGTTTTAGCAATACTAATTTCATTATTTTAATTATTGTAATAGTTACTGATAGAATAGGTACTTAAAAATAAACTGTCATAAATTCTATTGCAACTATTGATCATCCAAATCTACAAGGTAATGAATATATTATTATGTCTAGAAAAACTATTATTATAAACACTGATGCACTTACCTATCACGATCTAACAGAAAATAATTGTGACTAGCAACGACGGCTTATACATGTATTAGTTCTAAGATAGTTTAAGCCATTCTCCCACAGCAATGACAGCCAAAGGATACATGGAATATTACGATTTGCAGACAAATGTTCCCACAAATGAAGTTCCGCGTCTCTGGATTGGACGCGAAGGCCAAATACATCCTCCTACTGGACATCGTCGCTGCAGACGACTACAGATATAAGTTTCACAACAGGTACCCAACCATTGCCTGCTGGGTCACGCTATCACTCATCACACTACCTTCTTAACTGTCCATGTATATCGACCGAGAATTTGGCGTCGCCACCGACGCCACATTGTCGGTCAGCTAATAGATATCACCGTTGATTGGAGATGCTCATTCCATTTTAACTGCGTTCCGTTACACGCTTGTTTTCATTTAGCTTGTGATTCTCCTCACGCAATGCACTAGTTCCCATCACAACAACAATTTCGATGCGTTCTTTAATTGCGTCTAAACAATTTGTACGAAACACGCTTAATCTAAGGGCAATGACATCGCAGGACACCAAACGCCTGGAATCGTCAAACGATTAAGGATTCAACTCGCTTCCAATGTTTAATATCATTAAAATATCTTTGTCTTAAAAGCCGCAGCGGTAAAGTAAAAAGCGGAGCCGACACCGAAGGTGAGAAATACCGATGATACTGGCACTGTCCTCCCAAATTAACCTAAATTGGGATTAAAGTCACATCAACAATCTCGATTAGAGATCTCGACGAAATACGGCCGACCTTCCGGGTGTGTGCATCGATACTCGGCTCGCATCCCTCGGGGGCTTGTCGAATCGATAATCATCGTATTTGATCGTGTACATTGTTTGATTCCCGATGACAAGAGCAGATAAGATTCGTTCTCCGGTTTATGTCCGTCGCTCGTCGTCAAATATCAAAACGGCCGACGCTCAGGTTTGGCAACATCGAGATGCGTCCGATAAACTTCGATTTAATATTCGTTAATTAATACGACCCGAGCATTCCGACCGAAAATGCGACTGTGAGTCAGCCGTAAACCGATACAGAGGCCGACAAAGGGTCCGACTAGCGCCGTTAATATGGTAATTAATTATTACAAATCTTCCCTACATAAATTACTTACCAATTACTCGATCGCGGCGAGTTTCTATAATCTTTCGATTGGATTTGTTATATGTTTTTGCATGTCGATAGCGTGTGTATGTGTTGTGTCCAGTCAGTGTAGGACCACATTCGGTCACGCGCGTGTGACACTGTTCGCGACATCGCAAAACCACGACAATGGACGAGTACCGGCCATTTTTGGTCCTCCGGAAATGCGACCTTTTTGTCAGACACAAATTCTTTGTAACACCTTCGCGTGTCATCACGATAATAAAACGCGACGATGCCGAAAATAATGGCACACCGCAGTAGGTAGATTGCAAGGTTAACACTGTCAATGTAGTTCGGGGACAAGACGTAAAAAATATCGAAATGTAATTAACGCGCGATGCAAAGATCACAAGCTAAAACAGTCGATTCTCGGTAGTAAAAAGTGAAAACTAGTTCAGCAACTTGTCTCACAATCGACGCGATGTCAAATCGTTGTCGCAAAGAACGAGTCCCAACCCATGTTTTTCTCTCGTGTTGCTTGCAGACGTATGTTTCCTGCCTACAAAGTTCGTGTTTCTGGTCTTGATAAAAAAGCAAAGTACATTTTGCTAATGGACATCGTAGCTGCCGACGATTGCAGATACAAATTCCACAACAGGTATAAATAAAACGATGTTGGAATTAAATTAAAATAAGAATATTAAAATTATTTAATATGTAAACGAAACGGTGGAATCATTTGATCTTATTTTAATGTAATTCGAATTTTTGAAAAGGCAAGAAGCATGCGTTTATACTGTCGAAGAATTGGGAGATCTGCGTGGTTTCCTGGACCAATTATATCGAGATGTGGCCCGCGGCGAACTTTAGGGTGACATTCCGTTTCACCAAAATTCATTCAGTTACTTTTTAACGCACAAAATTAGGTCGTTGCCATATGATTTTGAACCTTATGTCATCACGTTTATAGGTCAATTGGCGTAATGTTTGATTAACAGACTCCTGTACCTCGGTTGGAAAATGTTTACATTCCGTTGCACGCAGATCTCTTTTCATTCGCATTTAGTTTTTATGCCAGTTATTTTGTAGCATTATTTTTGATAAATTGCTTGTTTGTCACCATTTACTGACAGCATGGTATTTTATATGGCGTATCAAAGTAATTTATGTATTGTATGGGAATATAAAAAGGTAATGCATGTGGTTGTTAGGTAATGGTTAGTGATTCATTAAAATTAATTTTATAATTTTATTACGCTTTTAATTTTATTGGTCCGTTAAAGTCTGTAATTGAACTCTGTGGTAGAAGTATTCTGTTTTTAAATTTGCTCGTTTTCGCATTTCTATAAGCAAACTGTCATAAGTACAAAATATTTGAATTTGGAAGACCTTTTGTCTTTTGTCATACAGTATTGTGTCAATATAAGAACACTATAATTTTAAATCTTATATCACCTGTCATAATTAAAATACTTCGCAGGTGCACAATTTCTTCTCCATTTAAAATTTTAAAATTTGTTTATTAATTAAATTCATTCATTAATAAAACCAAACAAATATGACATTGTTGAATTAAAAATTAACGTAGTAATACCTCCATAAATTATATTATCGTTTGTTTTTTTTTTTTCATAAGAGTAATATCATTCGATTTTAAAAAATAAATTGAAAATACTGTCCCTAACAAATTAAAATATTGATGATTCGAAGTCCACCTATTTAATCATTTTTAATGTTTTCCGAAGCCGGTGGATGGTCGCCGGCAAAGCAGACCCTGAAATGCCGAAGAGGATGTACATTCATCCCGATTCGCCGTCAACAGGCGAACAATGGATGCAGAAAGTTGTTTCATTCCACAAATTGAAACTGACGAATAACATCAGCGACAAGCACGGTTTCGTGAGTACCAATTTATATTTGCATTGACTTGGAATCGGTCAAAGATTCGGTTGTGATGATTTGTGTTGAGTACGTCGATAGTGAAATAGAAGTGAAGAACAGTTTTTAATGAGGTTTTATTCTTAATTCCTATTTTGAATTTAGAATAAACAATCGAATAAAATAATGCTTGAGTTTTTTTCCATTATCAGTGTTTTTAAATTTAGAATAAAGAATTCTGAGTAAGTTTAAGAAATTCAAATTTAGAATAACTTCAGATTTAAATCTGGTTATAATATGTTTGTTTTCGATGGTTACCGGCTAATTACTATACTTAAATTTAAAAACAAAAGTTCAAAACCGAATCCACAACACAATGTTTACCAAAAAATCTTCAACCGATTTCAAGCCCACCATTTTTTGCTTTAAAATGTTGTCGTTCTTTACGAACCATGAAAACTTAACAATAATAACAATGCCCAATGTTACCAACCTACAAAAAATTAAGTAGCAATGTTTTTTTTTTGTTGCGTGGTTGATATTATAATTAAAATGATGGGTAGGAACCTTTTTGACAGCGGGTGATCTTTTTGAGGGCATGGTTAGTGGTGTATTTACATTAGGCGCCCATCATCGTACTAGTTTAAAAGGAGCCTTTAATTCGAGACCGTTACATTGATTTATATTGCCGTTTATTTTTATAGAACTTCTCTCAGCAATTTGAATGTAGAACAGTATATTTTTTATTATATATTTTTTTTTGCTGGCCAGTACGATATGCAACGACAAAGTTAAAACGCTTTTTGCACATTAAGAAACTTAATTAAATGAATAGGTAATCCCACGTACTTACTTACCTTAATTTAGCAATTAAATACATTGATATGAAATGCATTAAAACACAACTGTTAATTTTATGTTCGATACTAAAAACGTACTTAAGTAAACGTAATTAAGTAGCTTACAAATTATGAAGGTACGTTTTCAAAGACGCCATCGCAAAACGGAATGCCACCCGGAATCCAATTTTGAATTAAAAAACGCCATTGAATTGAAAAAAGAACAGGTTCCATTTCTAAAAAAGCTTCCGAAAGGCGTTTTAACATACACACTTGAGCGGTTAAACTACAGAGATCCAATCATAGATAATACAAACTTTTTTTCGTGGTTTTTGTAACCGTGTCAACCTCTTTTGTTTTTGACGAGGGACCTTTATAATTGAAATAACCCATGAAAAGTTATGTTAAGAATTTGGGGCAGATGAATTTTGGAATATGAATATATTATTATCGAGACAGTTATCGAGAAGGTAAATTTTGTTAATTTAGAACTTTTTGTTAATTAAGTAAGTTTTTACCATGATTGGACTATGAGTGATAATAACTTACTTATCTATACTTTCGGTTTCTTTCAAAGCACTTTGGCAAAAGCAGACTAGACTAGATAGAGAAGTAGATTTGTAACAATTTATTGATATCACACGACATTAACTAAACAGAGACAATACTAATTCAAAGACGGTTTTATCAAGGCCCTCAAAAGTCAAACCAAAATCGCAACACACACAAAGAACCAAAATTAGTTTTAATTTCAAAAAACTGCAAGCTAACGAGTCATAGACAGTTTTAACATTAAAAACAATACTTACTTATTTCAGACCTTATGTCGATAAGGTATTTTTAGAAACGCGATCATTTCCGCGTTTTTCGGCTCTTCAATAACACTAGCTTAAAATGTTCGCGTTTTCGAGAAAGCTTCTTTGCGATTTGTCGTGTACGTATATACATATGTATGTATATGTCAAAGCACTCTTAAGCCCTTCTAGGATACAAGTAAAGTCCAGAATCGGCAAAGCGCTTCTAATCTCTAAACGTTTATCAATAATCAAACTTATTCCTTTATTGTTAAGATCTAAAATTGTATAACTTGTAAAATCTAGTACCCTCATATCATTCGTTCATGTGATTCATCAGGTACAAAGATGTAGAGAACAGATAATTCTTTGTCTTTAATTTTTTTTCTCATTCTGTCAAATGTGCCGATTTCATTCGATTTATTTTTGAATATCGATCTTGTTTGTGTGGTTGGTATCGATTTGTTTAGAACGATAATCGTGTGTATTAATCAATTGTTAGTTTAGTTTAATAATAAATAAAAAAATATTTAAAGAATTTTCTTGAAAATGTCTTTTTGAAATTGGTAACACTAAGTTTACGTCATTTTTGTAATAAACGTCAAAGATCATCGAATGATGCGAGACGTTTAAAAATAGAACAAAAGAAAACTGTATTCCGGTTAATTAAACGAGTGAATTGTTGTTTATAACAACTAAGTACATTGCTAAGTCCTGTAAGAGCTCTTCATTATAGTATTTTATTTGATCTAGTAAATTCTAATCATAATAAACCAAATAACAATAATAACCAACAAACCAACTGCAACCATAATGCAAAAACCTCTATAAACCGCTAATCAAATCAGAGACAAACATTACCAAAGAGAATGCACGTCATAAAACCTCAAAAGAGAGCCGTGGAGGTATCATGATAATAAAATTATAATTCCTTTTTTGTGCTTAGTTTAATATGTCATTATAATTGACGAGACACCAATTCATGAAGCTGTTAACGGGACTATAAAAGTCCGAAGGTTCTCAGAGGGCGTTGTAAATAAAACGGAATTGCAGCTAATATATCCTTGGTTCTGGTTGATTTAGTACCACACTGGTGGCGACTTCCAACTGTTTGTATTTCATTTCAATTTTAACTGAGTACGAGAAAGGAGGTTCTGCTTGTTTATCTATTTAATATCTAATTGATTTTGAAAGAGGAGGTGTAATTTATTTATCTTTTTAGCGTGTCAATGACACGCTAATGGCTACTAAATAAGAAAATAAAATAATCTATTTAATAATGTGCTCAAATATAAACTAAAAAATAAGACACAGCTCTTTGTAATCAATATTTTTAACAACTGAGATATAATATCAGTAACTAAGTTGGTTTAGACTAGAGTATTGCGTGGTACTGGAGTCAAGCCCCAGTCGAAGTAATTTTTTTTAATGTTTTATAATCGTCAAATCTGTTCATTCGTTTTGGGAGCTATGTTATAGACACACAGATACACATAGGTATTAAACATAAAACACCCTTCTTACCAGGGATAAAAAAACATTTTTAATAGACAATTTGCTCTATAAAACTTTTTCTGCTAAGTTTTTTTTACGTCGAGGGATAAAAAATAATTAATAGACAATTTGCTCTATAAAACTTTTTCTGCTAAGTTTTTTTTTACGTCGAGGAATAAAAAAACATTTTTTAATAGACAATTAGCTCTATAAAACTTTTTCTGCAGTTTTTTTTTTCATTTAATTTATTCAACTTTAATTAATAGCTCTGTGTTGTAGGTGTAATAAATCGAAATACTTATTGAACCAACTTCCTAATTGTTTTTAATTGTCAACTATAAATCAAGTTGCCTTTGTTAACTACTTGAGTTTTATTTATAACTTTAGTTTTTACTTTTAATTTCTGTAGCCAATTCTTTCGGTTATCTGATTTTAATATTTTTGTCTCGGTCTGGGTGTGTGTGTGAATGAGTGTGTGCGTAGTTTCTGATACCCTAGATACAAGTTTCGAACTTAGTTAGGGGTCAGTTACTATAATGAGATGATGTAGTGAATGATTATGTTATGTTATGTTTAATATATTTTTTGTTTATTTTTACAATCTTTCAAATGTTATTTATTTATTTTAGGCTTTAAATAAGCATTTTAAATCAGATAAAACGTAAGATCTAACTATCTACACTTAGAACTGATATTATAAAACTAAATAGTTTATTTATTTGTTGTTTGGTTGAACGAGATAACGTCATCGAATTGAAAAAAAATAGATCATTTATCTAAGAAGACTTTTAATGATGACGCTTAAAATAAAATATAATAAGTACTTACACAATTTTCATTGAGATCCAGTCACTTTTAAACTATCACAAATTGAACCCATATAGTTTACTAGCTGTGCCCCGCGGTTTCACCCGCGTAGTTCCCGATCCCGTGGGAATTTCGGGATAAAACGTAGCCTATGCTCTTTCCCGGACCATAAGCTACCTCTGTACCAAATTTCAAGTCAATCGGTTCAGTAGTTTAGCCGTGAAAAGGTAACAGACAGACAGACAGAGTTACTTTCGCATTTATAATATTAGTTAGGATAGTTAGGATAAACTATGCACCTTCATCGTTACTGTATCGAATAAGGGAAAGTTTGATATAAAACTACTATTTTTATTACCGATTTAGTTATGCTAGGCGTGGATAATTTAAAATACGTTTACACGTGTCTCGGAGATGGATTTAATTGAGTTCTTAACAAATATTTTATAAGATCTATGTTTTATATTATTTTACATTAATTTAAATTTTTAGTTTCCTAAGGACCTATTTTACGACCTTCAAGTAATGTTACTCAGCAAGTAAAGTTAGTTTTGTCTCTTTCTTACTTATATCAAGTGACAAAGACAAAACATGTGAGTAGTTACTCGGAACGTTACTTGAAGATGGTGATATTGGCCCTATGTTTCTGTCTATGCTTTCGATTGCAATAGAGAAATATCATAACTCTTTTAAATTATGATTTAGGCTAGTCATAAGTCATAAGATAAGTTCGTTCATAAAGAAGTAGAGTATGTAGAGTTATAATAATAATTATTTATGGTACCAGCGAGTAAAGTTGGTGAATACTTCCGAGGCGCTATTGCAAAAATAATCACCAACTTTACTCGCTTGTACCATAAATAACTATTTCGTGTACCTACCACGAACTAAGTAAAAAACATCACCAGTCTTATTTGCGTTGCATTTTAGTCTGGCTTAGCACTAAACCAGGTTTTACAATCAATTTTGAATACTGTCAAAGTGACAGATTTGACTGACAAGGTGTCAAATGCTTACCAGGTTTTGTTAAACTAGGTTCACTAGTTAATAACAGCATCCCAAAATAACAAACAATAGAAAAACGACCGTAAAATTGTTAAAATTACAACTTCAAAACTTCTAATCTAAGGATTATAATCCGACCATTTTAAGTATAAACATCTAGAGGTAACAATACAATTAACTGCGGGGGAGTTCAAGGCTCTCGTTTCAATTGAGATACCTTTTTAATTGTGCAGGTAATAAGCTGATTTTCAAAAGGTTAATTCAAGCGTTTGTAAGTATTTCGGTAGCAGATGGCAAGTTCGAAAGACTGAGGTTTTGTGTAAATAATCTCCTTTGTAATTTGTTTGGGTTATAGTGTACCACTATTTGATCATGTAAGTTAGGCGATTATAACACTTATTAGGGTGAAAATTAGAGGTCAAATTCCTGTGAGATATGATGCAATATGTTTAGGTAATGCGCCTATCGCTCTATTACTTGTGGACTGGATAGTGGATAATCATGAACGCTAAGCAATTATAAAGCTAACTAGCAGTTTAGAGTCAAATTCCTTTGAAATACCAAAGCAGCGGAACAGACATTAAAGCTATACTTAAAAACCTTTCTACTGTTTTGATTAATATGGCGATTTCGGAAGATTAAATTTGAATTTTATTTAAAGCAACTTACAGAATTAGACAGTAAAGAAATCTTTAAAAATACATACTGCTAACAACCAGTTACTTCAAAGTATTGTACATTTACCCAAATATTTACATTTCTCACGCGTTAATCCCACCAGAAAACCAGACAGTAATTAATTACGAAACTCGTTTCGGTAGATATCCCAATAAACGGCGAACGCCAATCAAAGCAGCCCCTTGCTTCTTCGAGCGGTGTTGAACAATGCCTATTGAACCCTATCGAGGTAAGACGCAGATAGCCCCACTTTTCAAGATATTATCGCCCCTGTTTAATAGACAATTCGGTGGAGCCCATAGAGCCATACGCTCCAATGCCCGCCAAAGGACATCACCTTTTGATCAATAACTGTATATAAATTACGGAGCATATGATGCCCTTTCCTGCTCAAGCAACCGAGACGCTTCGCCGGCCCTTTGTACCTTAGTATACATATTTATTTTCCGTGTGAAACACCGTCTCATCTCGCGCAAGGAAGCAGTCACCAATCTCGATTATCGAGTCAGTTCAGACAATTATAATCGGATTGTTAATAATCGAGTGGTATCGATTTTTATTTTGAGGTTGCCGTTTGTAATTTATTTGGATGGGACTTTGAATGCATTAGCCGAGTGTTCTTTCGAGTGATTGTTCGAATTTTGAATAATTTGAGTATTCAAATGTTGGTTATGATGAAAAGGTTGTTTTTAAAATCAATTTCGTATTAACAGTCTTCTGTTTTTTTCTCTTTTGTTTCTTTTTTACCAAAAAGGTTTTGCCAAAATTCCCTACCATCAAAATTCGCTTCACTGCATACTGGCAACTTTGAAAGAACCGCATCTTGGGTAACATCTAAAGTACCTCTACATCTTTGCGAATTACCGAAGCAAATCAAAGTCTTGAACGACAAAAAGCCAACCCTTTAGAAAGCCTCCAGAAAAATTCCCTAATAGAAATACATCCTTACTATTGTTAGGGACCTCCAAAAAGGATTCAATCTCTCACGTGTAAATTGTAATCCTCTTTGTCTCGTCAAAACGAGGTAGGCTACCTTTTTTTTAATTAAACACTGGCGCCTAAAGCGGTGTCTTTGAACAGATTTTTAATGAAGATTAAAATTTTATTGACGAAAATATCGTTTTTAAAAACTCCACGTTAAACCTCGATTTGTTGGACCTACTTTCAAAAATTAAGATGCTTCTTGTTTTTATTAAATTTTAACGGCAAGACAGTATTTTAGTTTTTGATAAGCAAGTCTTTCTTTCAGTTAATTTTATTAACTAATAATAAATAAATAAATGTTTATTAAATTCAAAATATTAACTAATGGTTAAATTTTAAAATCTAAACGGTATAATTACTATAAATGCCTGACCTAGGCTAAACCTGTGTTTCAGGTGAGAAAAATATTAATATCAAAGCAATGTTAACTAGGTAGTAGTAGGTACAATATTCGATAGAGAAATGTAAGTTCACACCTTTCATACTCATGTCCTTTTTAATAATAGAAATAAGAGATAATAAGATTGAATCAAAAAGTATCATTTTATCGGGAACTCTCAATGTTAGCAAACATAGGGTCAGTCAACAAAGTCAACATACAATGTTTTTCTATAAACAACACTTACTTATCAGGGTTGGTACTGCATTGGAAATAAAAGATTAGTCAGGTCTACAAGTCTATAGTTGCAGAACTTCCTGTTCACAACCATAGAAAGAATAAAAAGCATTTAAATTTTAAAAAGCTAGTAGTTACATGCTATATACTTACCAATACAGAAAATATAATTTGGATCCTTGGTAAATGCTGCCACATCCGATGGGTAAATCCAACTGTTTGACTCTAACTGTTCGTAAAGACTGTTGATGATATTAGTACGACAACCAGAAGTCTTTCGATGCTCTAAAACATATACTGTTATTGTAAGGGCTGTCGATGATGTTAGTACGACAACTTAGAATCTTTGGAAGCTCTAAAACGTATCTATAGAGATGTTGTTAAAAAAATATACTCATCCTATATACTACAATGATGACATAACACAAACATGTAAAGTTCAATTCGATTATGACAGCGGATTAGTGGCCAACCCTATGATATCACTCGGATTGGGGCTTCATAATCAATAGTATCGGGTACATAATCCAAACACGGACAGCATGGCTAACACCTGAATTTTATATGGTTGTAACTTTCAGGGGAAATGCAACGAGCTACTATTTTAATTGTCAAGGAAGGAATGACAACGGAAGTTTAATCCACGTTTTTTCTCATTAATTTTTAAGGGTAATGTATAAAAGACTCCGACATTTCGCTAAATCTAGTTAAACTAAAGACCTACCCCAAATAGGAATGATATGGTACAAACGTTTGGAACAAGAAAGAGAAGAGAATAAAAGGAAGGACACGTGGTTTAACTTATTCAGAACAACCATATTAGTTATAGTTTAGCTATCGCAGTAGACGTATTAGTATCATCAAAAGACGTTTCGGGTAATAAGGGCCCTCAAAAAACACAACAGCCGGTTAGACCAAAAATGTCTCAACACGAATATAGGATCCAAATTAGAGAGGTCTTATTGAATTCTTTCCATTTACTAGTACAAAACATTAGGCATGGATTATATCAAGCATTGATTCTCTTAATATCTCTCCAAATAACAGAAAAAATACCAAAAAGTTACACTTTCTATTTACAGTTCCATATTCGCCGGATCCCACACCCTAAGTGTCAAACGATACACACCCTGAGATAAGTGGATATATCTGATGAACAACACAAATATTGAATGTTTCCATTCTGTTTGCTCAGGCCACTTGTGTTATTGTTTCTGTACCTTTTAGTGGCAGAGGACTCTTTATTATTAACTAGCAGCGCCCCGCGGTTTAACCCACGTAGTTCCGGTTCCCGTAGGAATATGGGAATAAAATTATGTTAAAAACCTTCCCACTGAATCACTCTATATATTAAAATAAACCGCATCAAAATCCGTTGCGTAGTTTTAAAGATCTAAGCATACATAGGGATATAAGGACAGAGAAAGCGACTTTGTTTTATACTATGTATCATGGTGACCAGTCTGCCATCGAGGTCGTTCAATCTAAACCAAGTTATCTGTTCGGACAAATATTTGATGCACATTACCCGTTATACCCCGATGTTTAGTTAAGTAAACTTCCCTCTAAGTTCCAGTTTGTTAGTTACTTAGTAAGTCGACCCTCTAACGCCTAGCTTAGCGCTAACTTAGGTTCAACCTATGTTTGTACATTCATTGCCAGTTGCTGTGGGGGTATTGTTAATTCATGGAGATTTCGAAGATGTTCTAGATTTGGCATATATATCCTTACTATCCTTACTTCCTTACTAATATTATAAATGTGAAAGTAACTCTGTCTGTCTGTTACCTTTTCACGGCTAAACTACTGAACCGATTGACTTAAAATGTGGTACAGGGGTAGCTTATGGTCCGGGAAAGGACATAGGCTACGTTTTATCCCGAAATTCCCACGGGATTGGGAACTACGCGGGTGTAACCGCGAGGCGCCGCTAGTTTTTAATAATCGTCAACAAAGTGATATAAACGTAGTTGGTAGTAGTCCTACGATGTCCTGGCTCGATACACGTTCAAGATAAATATTTGTGGCAGCATGTCTGTTTGTTTTGGTCTGAAAGTTTCCCGTCTGTTCCTTACAGAAAAAAAGGATTTAAGTACATATACTTAATGTATAATGATTTATTTGATTTACACAAACACTACTAAGAAAATGTAAAACAAAATATAAGCACGACATAAATCCGTTTAAGTGTTTTATTCAATACATATAATCTATCCGTTGTTTAGCATTCATAGTACAAGCTTCGCTTAGTTTGCGAATAGATGAAGACGTAAGTATATTTTTAAGTTTACAAGTTCTCCAAAATTTTCCAGCCTTCAAATCAACGCCAAATTTTCCATATTCTTTACCTACCAAATCTAAACTAAACTAAAATAAGTACCATAAAATAAATAAAAAATAAAACTTCACTGTAAGACATCATTTCCGCAAATGGCCGCTAGAAACGTCTACTTTTTTTTTAATGTCAGTGTGCACGCACCCTTAATGCCGACTATGGGTAGTGTGTGCGTGACTTTATGGCGTCGACGTCAACACCTGCCTGGGTGTCAAAACGGCTATATATTACTAACTACGTATGATAATTTTGTAGTAGTTTTAGTAACTTTAATTTAGGGAAATTTACTTTGAAAATGGCGCTGTTTTAAATTTAAAAATGGTTGATTTTCTGATATAATTTGCGATAAGTATATTGCATTTTTTTTATATTTTACATATAATTTGTGAAAGTCTAGTTCTGATACCCTCCATATATAAGTACTTGTACTTGTAAGCGGGCAGTTTTTAGCTTAACAGATGATAAATCTAGATAGAGGTTAGCAGTTGTATGACAATGTTAATATTGATTAAGTTAGTAGACTTTTGTCTTTATTTGCGACTACAAGTTAGGTATATTCGATTCGTAAGTGTACTAGAGATTACTATCACTTCGCGTATCCATATAAATATTATGTATATAAATGGAATGGGTACCAAAATTTATGTCTCACAGTCGGAGCGACATTTATCTATCTACACCAATAAATCGGAAGGAAAAAACTTAGTTGTACAAAGTCACAAACATTTTTATAACATGTCATTGAACACACACTTATCGATGCGCCATAAATAATTCAAGAGAAACTATGTATTTTCCGTAGTGAGCTCGCGTGACGGCGATGCGTGTCGCACTACCCTACACGGCGGCCATTTTGTTGCCCAAAAATTGGCGGGAAAATTGAGAAAACGACACTTCTGTATCGAACCACAAACTCGGCTAATAAACTTACAAGAAATTTATGCAAACGACCGCACGCCTCCACGAAGGAGGCATTTAAAAAAACAAAACAACAAAATCTTTTGGAAAGTATCACAAATAATTTTTCAGTCCGTAATGACCGAATTTTTATTGGGTTCGACGAAAACTTTGTCGGTTTTTGATGTGTCTATTAAATTCTTGGCGGTTCGCTTGTGGTAACTTAGTTTGTTGGTGCTATTGTGCCAGGTTAACTGAGTTTCGGGTGTAAGAATAGTTTCGAAAGTATTCTTATACCACATTGGCAGTTTGATTTGTTGAGGCGCTAAATGTCAACTGAGTTATCGGACTCCGTTTCACTTGGCTGTGTTTCTGCCGGTCGGAAATTGAGACGTAGAACTGCAAACTATGTTCGAGTATTTACTGTTATTTCACCAATTGTTCGTCGAGTATCAGATACTTTCCGTGGAGCAAATAGACTTGTAGTGTCGTGCCAATACGCCGGCGTTCCCTAAACTCGAACAAATAAAAACAAATATAAAACCGCACCGAAGTTAGGAACACTCAAAGTTCACTTTTATTTTACGTTTAGTACCAATAAAAACGTCACTGCGAACATACTTCCAAAAATTCGGGCTTCACAATTCACTAAAAGTACTAGCGTGTGACAATAAAATGGCCGATACAAGTGGCATTAGACTCAAACCTGCGGGATGGGCTAGAGGCACGCATCTACTAGAGAACACCAAATAAACTTGACCCCTCACGCCCCCTCCAATCTTCTCTCTCTCCAAAGGAGGTCGTTTATTCCCGTCATTGTTAAGAGCTCCAATAAAACTGGATAGCGGCGTTCCCTCTCCGTGTCTGTATGTGGGTGAAAAGGGGGGCAAATCACCTATTATTAGGAGGGGGGTGCCAAACTAACGGTTTCACGTGTTGTTCGTTTTTATGTGTTCCGTTTGAATAAGATCGCTTGATGGTGTAATTTAGGTAGGAACTTTGTTTACCTCCATTACCTTATTTTGAGAAAAGGAATGTTTCCTTCCCTCAGTTCCCGGTGTCAACACAAAAATAAAAAGCACAACGTAAATACACGAAATGTGTCACATCAAAATCTAAATGGCGTTCTGTAACAAACTGCGTAATAAAATCTTTGAAGACCATTTTAACCTACTTGAAATGAAACTTTGTGAGCTTATGAAGGATGACATTATTATTTGATATCTTAGAGCTGATCTGATGCTGAAGTTAGGAGGTGGATAGTGGTACTCTTCGGTGGCTAGGAAGCCCTGAAGTTTAGACAACAACTGATATATTTTTTTCTTCCTTTGAAAACAACTGAACATACCCTCTGTTCTTGTATGTAGTATGAGAAACTACGTTTGAGCTCATACCCATAATTTGTTTTGACGAGTCGAATAAATAAGGCTTGCTAAAGATAATCTGGTATAATAGGGATTTGCCTATTTATTTCTGTAACCAACTTACATCAAAC
The DNA here is from genome assembly GCA_958496195.1 of Timandra comae. Taxonomy (NCBI): domain Eukaryota; kingdom Metazoa; phylum Arthropoda; class Insecta; order Lepidoptera; family Geometridae; genus Timandra; species Timandra comae. The sequence continues at coordinate 6,459,473 of OY292372.1, read as the reverse complement.
AGAACAATGTAATTTTTAAACCTAAAAATGGAACGTAAATTTCCCTTTCCACGTTCAGTTTAAAAGTGGAACTCGCATGACAACGTCAAATAGTCGTCATAACATCGTGTCAGTGTTGCTATTTACGATATTCGTATGTTAATCCGTACACACTGACGCCTGTCATACATCAAGTGGTAAAGTGACGTAATCGCCAATTTTGGTGGCGAATTGAGGACGTACAGTACCTGTAGTTGAGAGGTTTTGCTGACAGGAACACAGTACTTATGTCGTGTACAAGTAAATTGATGTTTTGTACTTTATACGGTGCACCAATGTACTGAGACAGTTCAAGGCTGGGAAAGTTTTTGGTAGGTTTTTTGCGAATACAAATTGCGTAGGCTGTAATCGTTTATTTTAAGTCTTAATCCAACTTTTGCTCTATCCTTTGTTCACTATTTATGAGGTTAAACTTTTTAATAACACTACGAATGACTAAAGAGCGAAGGCTCAAAGGCCAAGAACTTAAAAAAAAACAAACGTCACAAAATATTCAAATCAAAAATAGAATACTACGAATTTTTCTAAACAAATGAAAAATACGTGCCATAAAATTATTTGAAAATATAACATTAAAAAGCGTCTTTACGACGTTGCAATAAGAGCGGTTATTTGCAAATCAACATAACATTTACCGGGAAATTTTCTTTTTTTCAAATAAAACAAAATGTTATTTGAAACAGAGTTATTACACTTGTGAAGCGTGTGAGGTATTTTGGTGTCGCTTTTTTTTTCAATATTTGTATTATAATGTTGGCAACCCTCACACCTTGTGTTGTCACTCGTAAAAACGTCAATTTGACATATTTGGCGTTCCTCAAACGTTCTATTTTTTATTCGTGAGGTACTAGTACTAGGGTTGGTACGAAGTTGATAAAATGGATTTCATTTAAAAATATATGTTGGCAATGGTATACCATTGCCCATGTCTAGTGGCATGTGCACCTGCCCACCAAACCTGAGGATCTGAGTTCAATTCTTGGACAGAACAACACAGTCATGTTTGCTATTTTTCAAAACATGACTCTGGTTTGAAATTACCAACACGCATTTTTTGCTTCCTTATTCCTGCTTAGCTTACTGTATCTTATTATAATATTAGTAAGAAAGGCATTTACCCAACAGTGGCATATTACCCTTAGGGCCTATTTCACCATCTTCAAGTAACATTCCGAGTAATTACTCACAAGTGTTGTCTTTGTCCCTTAATATACAGTAAGAAAGAGACAGAACTACTTTTACTTCATGAGTAACTTTACTTGAAGGAAATAGGCCCTTACTCTACAGTGGCATACAACCCTGTTTACTCAAAATAATTTGCCAATAATACGCATCCATTTATTAATTTTGACATACTTAAGTACATTTTTTGCCAAAAAAACATCTCATTTTTTTCTCTACATCAATTCAACTATTCAATAGATGTAAAGACAATTCAAATACAAATGTAAACTAACCATTGGTCTCATACTATTTGAATAAACTGTCCATACTACCCATGTTCGAGGTGTAAGGCGGGCATAAGGCTCTGGGAGGCGCCCTGCCTCACAAATGGTTTAGACCGTGGGCGGGAAATAGGATTGATCAGAAATCTATATGTCATGTGTGTTGTGTTCGAATTTTGAAGTAGGTTGCGATGGTTGGGTTTGTAGGTAAAGTTATGTTTTCTTTCATAATTTAAGTCTAATTAAAAAGTTATTTAGGACTTTTACAATTTGGGTTTTCTAAAGCTTGCAATTTTAAGGCTCTGGACTCTGAACATTACATAATTTAAAAGGAAACCTATCCATAGATAGTTTATGTAGCTATTCATTAGAAAATAGAAGAAAATATTCTGGCATTGTCATTGCGCGAGGAAATTAAAAAATAAAAGATTATTAAACTTTATAGTTAATTGTAATTGAAACAAACCATATTCAAAATAATTCGAAAACGCATTCGAAATTCAAAAATAATCCACACACTTTTTAATCATAAAAATCCACATTCATATTAAGACCACCTTTGTGACACGGAGTCATTCAGCCTCAATATTTTAGATCAATTTACACGGAATCATGTTTGAACATGGAATGTCACTCGGCTCGATATCTAAGGCCTTATAAGTTTAATATGGAGTTTTATCTACTGTATTAGCCACTGGTCTTAAGCAGGGCCAGTTGACAAACAAGTTACAATTAAGAACTAGCTTTCCGTCGGTTTTTTTGGTAAACAAGTTGAATTTTTAATTTCTAACTGAAGCCCGAACGGGTTTTTAGCTATTTCTTGAAATAAATTAAAAATTTAAAGAACCCCCAACACATCTTTCAAACCCCCATAACTTTTAAACGGGCCAACTGATTTTCATCAAACATGTCTAAGAACACTCGCACGTAAGTCCCCTTTCATACAAAAAAAAAACTAAATTGAAATCGGTTGAACCGTTCGGGAGCTATGATGCCACAGACAGACAGATACACACACACACACACACAGACACGTCAAACTTATAACACCCCTCTTTTTGCGTCGGGGGTTAAAAATACGTATTACCATACAAATTTCCATCCCCTTTCTAAACACATTAGGGGTCGAATTTACAGAAATCATCGTTACGGATGTTCCTTTTAACAACCACGATAAAAAAAACAGCATAGAATATTTTTTCTAAATTCCTATGGCATCTAAAAACCACATTTAATTACACAAAAAAAATGAAAAAAACTATACTAGACGCTGTTTATTAAAAAAAAAACAGCAACGTTATGGGTCCCCATCCAAAAGCCTTTCAAAATGAAGTCACTCATCACACACTGGCTCAATATAACGTGTAGCCAGACTCAATGCGGGCGCATTGAACGCACACACACATTAATCACCTCGTATCCAAATACCCAAAGATAAAAGCGTTTTAAGAGACCATCGAAGCTTGCTACTGAATAGATTAAAAGGCACCGACCTGATAAAATAACGTATTAAAACGATAATTTGTATTGTCTGTCATGGCGGCCACCGGCGAGTTATCAATGGCTCTTTTTAATCGGCTACTAAGAGTTGACACTTTTAAGTGAAATTTAAAAAAGGAAACTCGGGTTTTGTTTTTAAGTGAAATTTAAAAAAGGAAACTCGGTTTTTGTTTTTATTTTTAAAGTATGAAGCAAAACCTTTTTTGATTTTCTTTATTTTTCTTTTATGACTTTTGCAGACCTTATGTCAAAAGTTTTCTAATGTCAAATGTTTTTCTAATAATGAATATAACGCAGATTTACCCGCGTGATCATTTCATATAACTTTCACTATAATCGGTTATACTGTTCTTATGCTGTATGATTATGGTGTTAAAAGCACGACTTTGTTTTAGGTCTAGCAGATACATAGGTCTGTAGTTGTATTTAATTTAATGACAAACAGGTAAAATCATTAAAAAATCTACTTCCTTATTCTTAAAAATATAATAAACCTATTTTAGTTAAAATATGTTTTGTCATTTTCACACTTTTACAAATGATAGAGGGTGTGACAGGCACAAAACACTTTTTAACTAAAATAGGTTTATAAAATGTTTATGAATAAGGCGGCTAGTCTTTATCTCAAGTACGTAGGTCAGTTATAAGCCACGCTTTAGAACTTCATTAAACTACTGAATTACCCATATTACGAGTACAATACTTAAAAACAGCCACTCAATATTACACCCAAAAGTTTGCACATCAAAGTCCAAAATCGCATACACTTAATGCCCTTTCACGGTACGTTTTATAGTGAAACTTGATCGAACATTGCATTAATTGAAATGCAATAATAATCCAAGTTATATACAATATGTGAACATATACAAAGGTCTTAAGTTCTTTATGCCAAACAAATCGGTGTCCTTTGGTAAGTTCAAAGACGCCGCTCGGTTGAAACTCGTCATATTATAAGTACAATATATTTATTGCCATTGAGTATGAGTATTCAGAAAGGAAAAGATGATGTAGGTAATGTAATGAAGAATACCTCTGTGAGGCAATTGTTGGTTCATTAAATTATGGCTAGCTGTGCCTATTTCACTATTCTTATTATGGGTTGATTTTAAGTGATTAACTTTAGTAATTTCTTAGTGATCGTTTGAACAATCTTTGCCTATCTTTTAATGTTTCTATACTTAGTTTTTTTGTTTTGTTGGAAACTCTAGGGGGTGTTTTAAATAAACAATACTTACATTACGTTACTTGTTTAAAAAAAACTACCCATGCTACTCTGAACAAGTTATTTAACAGTAAGTTAAGAAAACCTTTTTACGACTCGAACATAAAGTTTTTCCCAGTCACCTTTTGAACAGTAAAAGACCTCGTAGGTAAAAACTTCCACTGAGTTGTAAGAGTATCTTCTCTAAACACAACTTTATTCTTTGAGAATATTTAAATTCTATTACATCTATAAATTAATGGTTTCATATCGTTGAATAACTTTACTATAATTTATTCGTTAAATAATATTTGTGAATGAAAAGCGGTTTTAATGTAAATATTTGAATTTGTGACTAAATTATTTCAATTTTCGGTTCGGTATGAGTTTTTGAATGTATTGTTTTGGAACAGATTAACTTATCACAAATGTACAAAGTTGCGGCTCTGTATCCCACTAAAATCGAAATATTATATACTTACTAGCTGCGCCCCGCGGTTTCACACGCGTAGTTCCCGTTCCCGTTCCCGTGGGAATTTCGGGATGAAAAATAGATGTTGGCCGATTCTCAGACCTACTGAATATGCTCACAAAATTTCTTGAGAATCGGTCAAGTCGTTTCGGAGGAGTATGGCAACGAAAACTGTGACACGAGAATTTTATATCTTAGAAGATAGATATAACTAGTACCTAACGCCCCGCGCTGGTAAAACCGGCAAAACCGTTAGCTCCTCTCCTATCGGTCGTAGCGTGATGCCTTCCTCAATAAATGGGCTAACACTGAAAATTTCAACTGTCTAACAATCAAATTATTATGATTAACGGGATATTTACCATGTATATTATTTAGAAACTTGGAATAAATAATATACATGGTAAATATCCCGTTAATTATAATAATTTGAGTGCTAATAACCATGATAACTATAAAAACTATATTGTTTAGCTATCACCGTTCTTGAGATACAGCCTAGTGACAGACGGACGGACAGCGAAGTCTCAGTAATAGGGTCCCGTTCTTTCTGACCCTTTGGGTACGGAACCCTAACAAACAAACTCTTCAGCTTTCTTATATTAGTATAGATTATTATAATAATACCATTATTTAAAGCTATAAACACTTACAACGAAATGGACCACCAAAATCGAACATTATCTATTTAATTTGTGACCAAAAGACACGTATGAGAGTTAATTGAGGCGCTTCTGATGTCGGCGCATGCGCATGAGATTGTGACGACAGATATGAGATTTATAGTTTTGGAGGTAAAATGCTTTTTTTGGATTCGTTTTGGGTTGTTACGGGTTTGAGCCTGGATTTTGGTAGTTTTTAAAGGAACAGTTAATTCGCGTTTTGTCATTTTTAACCTCTTTTTGGGATATGTTCCTTACGATTTTGGGTTGTTAAGGGTTTGAGTCTGGATTTTGGTATTTTTTAAACTTTAACTGAACTAACTTTGCGGTTTTAGTTCAGATGGTTTTCAAGTTTCTGTAAAATGTATTTTTAGTAGTTTTTTTCTGTATATTTTGCAGTGTTGGCTTAGCAGTCATTAATGATATTTTTGGATTTTGATTACTTATCTTAATATTTCGATATTCGTTTGTAGTTTTTCAGTTTCATAATTTGCTTTAGTATCTATTGTCAGCATGTTTACATGTTCGAATATTTTAACCATTTTTTTTCCCGGTTTTTGTATTTTTCCCCTGAATACCAACAAAAGATGATGTAGATAGATGTATCTACAAATTGTCACAAATATTGCCATAATAAAAAAATAGCAAAAGAAAAAAAAACTCTATTCAACCAAATTTTCCTTCCATCAAAAATAGAATGTTCTTTTTAACGCAACAAAATATCCTTTCAATATAAATAACATCTAAACAGATAATAATAGTACTTTAAAATATTATCCCATTAATATAACCGTTCGGAGGTATGACGTAATAGCTTAAGCCTCTTCCACACAGGCGCGGTGATACTAATCCTATGTTGCTATTGTGAACGCACCCTACTTATTCCACCCTAGTTTCTATTAGAAAAATTGCTAGGTGAATATGAACTTAGAAAAAAGGGTATTAGGTTTAAATTCGTTCGAAAATAGAGTTTAAATAAATAATAATATTTATTAAATTATGCAACATTTTAAAAATAGAATATTTGGTGTAATTTATTTGTATTTAATTCAAAATGGCGTTGGTTTTCGAATTTATTTGAACTGTCTGTTTCTAAATTTGAAATACATGTTTGTGGTTGCATGATTGCCAGTTACTATTTTTTTCTTCTAAACTTTGGATTGCTAAAAAAACCATAGACAATACTTATCCAAATCTACACTTTTTATTCGTAATCCCACTTTTTGAAAGACAGCATTAAATTCTAGAACCGCTGAACCGATTCTGACAAAACCTTTGCCGTTGCAGCATTTTACCAAGCTTTACGGCTTATTTTAAGGAATACTTTTCATCCCAACATTCCTACGGGATAAACACTTAATGACAGTATTACAAAAAGCTCTTTAGCCCAATTTTCATAGACTAAGGGCCTATTTCACGACCTTCAAGTAAAGTTACTCACCAAGTAAAGTTAGATTTGTCTCTTTCTTACTTTATATCAAGTGACAAAGACAAAACTTGTGAGCTACTCTAAACTTTACTTGAAGATCGTGAAATAGGGCCTAAGTACAAATATTTTCTTTAAAATCTTCAATACTTAATGACAGTCGTATAAAAACTCTTTAGCAAAATTGTCATAGACTTTAAATATTTCCTTTAAAACCCTCAAAACTTCACATATTGAATTTAGATTCCAATCTACACCGACTCTAGGGGGTGACAATGAGATTATTTCCCTGGCCTCTGATTGGCTGTGTCCCGTGACGTCACAAGGTGACCGGTCACGCCCAATATATCGGTACATGTCCGGATTGTTAGAATTTCCGGTATTGTATGTTATTGATGAACCGAAGCTCGGATTTAGGTATTTATCTCCAATTTCCTATAGGTATTGTTGGCTAAAAGATGTCATGGATTCTGAACATTATTTTGTGCTTGTAATTAATTTATTAGCTGTGGTTTTACTCGCGTTAATGAATATTGCAACGCTCCTATAGGATGAGAACTATTTCATACATACCCTCTCTCTGCAAAACCATTTAGGAGAATTTTGAATTCAAAAACTTTTTTAAGTTCCGTAAATCTGTACCTAACCTCTTTTATATTTATCTTTGGCCAGAAAAACTCCAGACAACCACAAAACTGACTTATCTGCAAAATTCATTGAAATAAACTACTTAAACGGATTTTTGTCGTGGTTATATTTTGTTTAACATTTTCTGACGTTAAGATTCTTTACAGAACCCTTGATCACAGTAGACTAAGATGGAAGACGTCTGTCCGTCCGCGATATTCAAAGTTAAATCAAACTTAGACAGAAATCGTCAACCTTTGGCCACAGAAACTCCAGAAACCCCAAATCTAACTTATCTCCTTAGACAAGAGGATAAAATAATAACCAAACCACAAAATTCTTACCCAATAACACATTTTAAACAGTTAATTCATGCCAAAGTTACGATGCAACTTGAAATTGTCCATCGCATAACGACACTCGGACGAATCAGCTTTTTGTCAACAGTTCCGAGACACATGTCATTCTCAGAACACAACAAAGTAACCATTCGAACAATCTAGAACAAGGAAAAAATTCTAGCTAGAAAGCAAGGCACGCATTCCTCGCATCGCGAAGTCTTGTTGGACGATAAATAAATAAATAATTGGTAGTGGCGCCGACCAACTCTCATCATATGTTTTTGTTCCTTTTTCGGACGTAACCTGTCTTCCTTTTTTCCCGAACGCTTGTTGGTTTTGGAAATTAGCATGTCTTATTAGCATAACTGTCTGATAAGATGTGATTGCTGTTTTAACGGCTACAGCTCTTTGTAAGGGTTTGGCAAGTGATGTTGCTTTTTGTGCGAGGGATTTTGGTAATGCTATTATTGAATGATCGTTTTCTAAAGCAGAATTATCAAAATTCCTTTGTTTTTATCAAAAAATAAGCATTCAATAAAACCCTATAAATCAAAACCAAACGCACAAAGAGCCAAACCCACAAACGCAAGCTATCCAAAACGCCACTAAGTAATGCTTATCAAAATATCAGCAAACAACGAACTCAAATAAATCAACAATATTCTGAAATGAGCATACAATGGCGGCGGCCGGCTAGCGGGCCGAGTTTCCGATAAAATATGCGTCTGAGTTGGTCACCGAATTGGTAATGTTGTTAACAGGGAGTAAAATAACTACGCAGGAAACCAAAAGGAGAATTATGCATCATCTTGGGAATTTCTCAATAAGACGTGTTCAGCGCGTGGGGCCGACGCGGGCGCCGCCCCGCGGGGCTCCGGTGGCGCCTCTATCGATTATACGCTCCTCTCGTGCGCTCGTATGCGCGCGTCTCGCTCGCACGCGCACGGGTGGCGCGCACCGCGCCTCGTCATCGCCCGCGACCCCTACTTACTCCCAAGGATTTTAGTATAAACACAGAGCTCGCAGGCTATATCATTAATCTATTACGGTGCTCGTAAGGTGGGCTTGTGTGTGAGGTAATATCTTTTATTTTTTCACTGAGACGTCTGGATAGCTGGCCGGCGCGGTGAAAGGTAACGACGGTATGAGAACGATATTCGGTTTTATGGAGCTTAATTAGCGTCGATCTTTCGCTCTGTCGGCGTCTCCGTCCCATATACGTTGACGACAGCCTTTATTGGCCAATATCTCTTGCGGGAATCGTAGATGTATCTAGATATCTTCACATGCGTCTACAAAAACAGCTGCATTGTAATACTTGCCAGTGTTTTGTGAATGTTTGCGAATAAATAAAGTGGGAGAGCGCGAATGTTGCGCAGGCGACTCTCCTCATTCATAATTCGCCGAGTGGCCACTAATTGTACCTTACGGACGGACCGGCGATCCAACTGATTAGTCTTTTGACGTTGTAATATTTCTTGAGCAATATTACGGGTTTGGATTTGTCAAGAAACAAAAGAAAGGAAATATGATTTGTTTTTAAAATACTGTAGCCAACATAATTTTGGCTTAGATTTTTTACAAACTGACACAGCGATTTCTCTCTTCTTATGTAGCCTATCTATACCTACTGCAAAGCTGAGTATTTGTTTGTTCAAATGACCACGTTCAAGTAACATCTCATAACTCACTGTCATCCCAATTAATCATTTATGCAAAATTTCAGCTCAACTGATTGCAATAATTTGTTCCACAACTTAAGTCGGCAAGATACATAAAAGCTTGTCATAAATAAAAAATGTTGTGTACCCCTGAAAAATGACAAGAGCCAACATAAAAATGTCATACCATAAATAAATAAATAATCCACAGCCTCACGGATGCAAAACTCAATTAATCCTCCATATTTAAAGAGATGAATGCAAATTATTATTCATAAACCATTTTCTATGAAACTTCCAGTCTTTGAATAACTAATAAATAATTATAGGTTACCCCAACTCTCTATATTTCCTTTAAACCCCGAGGGTAACAATCAAATTGTCGGATTATATTTAAATATTGCAAATTGACGATACAATTTATAGTGAAAACGTTTATCTACTACTGTGTAAAGTAAACAACGTTTATAGGAAACATAGGGTTTGGAAACTTGTTGCTTTTTTGACAAATATGTCTGTCCTCATCATCAGCTCATAATATCTTGTATTAGGGTGATCAGCCCTTAGTCAACCACGCTAGCCGAGTGCGGGTCGGTCGACTTCACACACAACCTTAGATATATTTTTTCTACCTTTTCACCACTAACTACTGCACCGATTGACTTGGTACACGGGTAGCTTATGGTCCGGAAAAGAACATAGGATATTTTTTATCCCGAAATTCCTACGGGAACGGGAACTACGCAGGTGAAACCGTGGGGCACAGCTAGCAGTCTATATAAGTCATATCCACCCCATGTGACTTGGATTTAATATGGTAAAATCACGGACTACAGCTAGTAATTTAAATAAAAACAAATACCCTAGCTAAACTACATCTCGCGACAGCACTTAAAAAGTCACGGAAATGGAAAAATATTTTATTTGAATTACTTTATAAATTACAATAATTTACAGTTGTTGGTAAAACTTCAAGTGAGATAAATTGAAATGTTTCCCGTTCTAGTACCTTGTCGTTGTAATTGATAAAATTGCACAATTCCAACTCTATAATTACTGTTATTAATGTTCTCTGTACAACTCCATAGTTTTTTACTTTGACAAGGTTCCAGGTTTTCAAGACTACATTACCTCTTAGTTAACATACATTTAGCGCCATCTATTATCAGATTCTATGAACTAATTACACAACGAAATAGACCGATGAAATATGATTCACTAACTACCTTCTAAAACAGTACATTTTAAAGTAATTATATTAAAAATCACTCCTAACTTTCCAAAATCAACTAATCAAACTACAATTAACTTTAGCATCCTTTAATTACACAACGAAATAGACCGATGAAATATTATTCACTACCTTCTAAAACAGTACATTTTAAAGTAATTATATTAAAAATCACTCCTAACTTTCCAAAATCAACTAATCAAACTACAATTAACTTTATCATCCTTGCAATTAGTTCCCTAACCCCCCAAATAGATGGCGCTAAAATTAAACTCCCGTCATCATAAGTTCATAACACAACGTTCACAAAGTCATAACAATATATCATAATTCTTTAGTCAGGTTCGAGTTGGACCATTGAAAAGATGATTATTAAAGTAATTTACTGATCTCCGTAGTTTGGGCATCATCTCTGTTTGTTTTTGAGGCGAGAACTTCGCACAACCTATTATTACGGGCTTGTTATACTTTTTACGAGGCAGGGCAGCACAACATTTGGGTGTGTTATGTTAAAAATAAAAAAGTGGTATGTTTGTTTTTAAGTGTATGTTTTGTTGGTTGCTTTTTGTGTTGAAAATGGCATTTAATAAATTAACTAAATCTCTCGTCTTTTTGGTTACAGAGACACACAAATTCAAATAATATTATGTAGATTTATTTTTATATATTTATTTGCTAAGAAAACTGTTTCCATGCAATCGATTCAGAACAACTAATAGCTTATACATTCACCAAAGTTAGTCATGTTATGACGAGACGAAGGGAAATAGAGATTCATATAAGTAAAGGTATATCTATAGCATGTTATATTTATAAACATACCCAAGCAGACATGAGCCAAATGTTGTGTACCCCTGTCCACACGGCATACCCGTATCTCGCCGGAGGCGCGGTCCAACGTGCACGTAAAAACGTGTTATTATTATTAATAATCTCATTCAATGTTCAATATCGGTTGTATTATAAGTCAGCTCGAAATAAGCTGTATCTTTAACCCACTTCAATAAAGAAGTAACCTCTTAATTCTGTTTAAAGTAGCTGAGTTTGTGACTGTTTAGCTTCTTAGTTGCAAAGAAAAGTTAGAGATAAATGACATACACAGATAAAATTAAAAATATTGATTTCTAGCAGCACCCTTTGGTTTCGCGTAGTTCTCTTTCCCGTGGGCATACCGGGATAAAATGTAGTCTCTAGGTACCTGTAATGTAAACAAACAATGAAATCTTTTCTTTATAATATTAGTAACTTTTGGAGTAGGCTTTCTGCAACCAATATTTCCATTTGATGCCCATCATTTGGTTGCCCAAAAAACTAGTCAGCCATCTTTAAAAGTCCACCATATTAGTTTTGAACAAGTACTTGCTTGACAGCTTACTCTAGTTTCATGCTGTTGAAATTAAAGCTTATTTAAGAAAAATATTTATTTTGATACATGACTCCAACCAAATAGCACATTTAGCGCCATCTATATGTCGTTTATAAGTACTAATTACACAAAAATACGTAAAGAAACGTTATAAGCAAAAAATCACAAAATATACTTATAATTTACAAACTATACGATCTAATATTAATGATTTTATGTTGAAATACTTATTTTAGACTTTAAAGTGCTTATATTTTTTAGATTCCTAGCATGAGGTCTTATTATCTATGGGTCAAAGCCTGATTAAAAAATGAATCTATGGCTAATAATGTCAGGCTATTTAAGGCCTTATTCATATGATACTAAAGTACATTTTTCTCCTTCGTAGGAGCTCATCTATAGCCAAAGCCAACGGATGTTGTCAAAGTTGCTGTGGCCCAGTGCTGGTCCTACGGCACCCAGGGACCCCCACTCAGATCATTTGGTTAGTAGACATTTTTTTTATTTATTTTTTACTAGCCAGTATAGAAAACAAAAGAAAAAATCGACTTCAATTTCTAAAAAACATATTTAAAAAAAGAAAAAAATATCGACTTAACTTTGAAAAAAAAAATTTTTAGCCAAAAAAGAACGGAAAAAGCTCTTTTTTGTTTTTTTTATACCTATTTACATTATTATTTTTATTCTACAAGCTCGGCGAATATTTTTGCTCAATATTAATTTTGATAGAGTCATCAATTACTTTGCAAAACCTATTACAAACAACAAAAAAAAACAATTTTTAATTCAAACATCTCAAATTGCAAATTAAAAACAAAGCCACAGAAAAATTCGAAAAAAAACAACAGAGCAAGGAAATTAAAAAAATAACCGTCAAAATATATTTTTTCCGGCACTGCCCCACGATTTTGAGGGTTTAGCTGTAAAAAAAAAAGTTTTGTAGAGGCAGATGTTAATGATTCTATTATTTATGGACGGGCCTTGTCTATTATCCTTTTTTTTCTAACCTACCGAATGCGCGTGAGCAATGATCATCGGACCGCGTAATTTTTGTTGTAAGCAACATTTAGTATTACAAACAACATGAATTATCTATTCATCCATTGGGTTACCATGTACAATGGAACTTTTTGTGTTAATACTGGCTACTGAAAAAAAGTAAGGAGATACTTCAAGTTTCTTTTTTTAAATTCTCAGTTCTAATTTAATATTAAAGAGAAGATATATTTTTTGAATTATTAAACTACACTGCACTAATTTTTAAATTCGTTTCACCAATTCTATGCTATGATGTAACTCAAGAAAAAACATTTTTGTGCGATACATTCACTTTTTTCACAGAAAAGGGTTTTTTTGCATTTGATAGTCCATTTATTAAGGAACTAGCGGCGCCCAGCGGTTTTACCCGCGTAGAAGAATATGGGGATAAAATTATGCTAAAAACCTTCCCACGGAATCACTCTATCTATTAAAACAAACCGCATCAAAATCCATTGCGTAGTTTTAAAGATCTAAGCATACATAGGGACAGAGAAAGCGACTTTGTTTTATACTATGTAGTGAAGCTTTAGATCTTCAGTGCTTATGTGACCATTGACCAACTACCCACATTAATATAAAACAGAAACGTATACTTATTTAGTAATATTAGTATACACATTTTTTTACTAGAATTTCTCGCTCTAAGACATTAAATAATACTATTAGTTATTACTCTAACGATTATCGCATCAAAAATAATATAAAATAACAAATGTCTGACCATGAAATCGGTTGTAAAATCAAATTATAATTTATAGTTTTAATACGTATTTAAATAATGTAGGGAATCCATTCATTTTGGTATCCTACTAAAGAAAAATAAATGCGAAAGTTTGTATGTTTGTGAGTTTGGATGTTTGTGCCTAACTGGGACCGTTTCGATCCCTTAAGAATGCAAATCGAATGAAATACGCTACACATCCCCCTTAGTTTTTATACTTAGTTATAATGGTTATTAACACTATCATGGCGCTTGCAACAGCGTCGAAATATCGGAAACTCGAAATAAATAAGTACATAGTAAATATCTCGTTAATCATAACAATTTGAGCACTTCCCCCATATAACCAGTAAATATGATAGAAATGAAACAAACAATTGAAAATTATGCAATCCAAACGGATTAATTTGATGAAGTGTTATTACAGTATTCAATAACATTTAAGTTTAAAGTTACAAGCATTACAGCGCGTAAGCGGCTTTTCGTTGAAAAATATTGTGAAAAATGAATCAGTTGTAGTTTTTTATTGGTTTAATAGGAACTAATATTCTGATTTAGTTTTGAAAAGTACTTATTTATATTTAAACTAGCGGCGCCCCGCGGTTTTACCCGCGTAGTTCCCGTTGGAATATGGGGATAAAATTGCTAAAAACTTTCCCACTGAATCACTCTATCTATTAAAACAAACCGCATCAAAATCCGTTGCGTAGTTTTAAAGATCTAAGCATACTAAGGGACAGAGAAAGCGACTTTGTTTTATACTATGTAGTGATTCGTATTAGGGACCAATTATACTTAAGTCATTTTAATATAAGTATTCTTCAATTTCACAGGGCGTATTTTAGAAATCAAATGTTCATTTTTATAGACATGCCTTGAATTTAATTAAGTTTAAGTTTTTAAGTCAGCTTAAAGAACTCTTACGAACTAGCACTTCAAGCGCTTTCATTTGCTATATCATCGTGTCACCTAGTACATACATAAGACCTATCATTGTCCTAACGTGTGAACAACTACATAGAATCTTTACAATGTATCAATAATTGCAACACTCAACAGTTATTTTTTATAATGGCAATTCATTTTATAATTGTTTCTTTTAAGTTATTCCGGTACCTTTAAAGGATATCTCTTACATGGAGGTGTAGTAACTTACATTGTAAACTTTGTTTCATCCTTGACTTTCCATAATGAATCGATTATATTTAATTGATTATTAATTTTATTAGAGGAAGTAATTGGTATGTGCTTACTAAGTATTTGTAGTACAACCTTCGTGCTACTGAAAGATGTAGTCTTTTTTTTTCTAGTAAGATGTTACATGATTAAAGTTTAATTCTCATTTACTTACTTATTGTGTGTTGATACGTAATTTTCCTTAATTAGTTTTAGAAACAGCTTAGTTTTTCGCCCAAATTTCTCGCCAGATTGGGATTTACGCAGATTTAACCGGAGACTATAATTATTAACAAAAAATTTCAATAACGTACTGCTGCAGTAAAAAAATATACACATACAATTACATTGACAAAGCTTAAGTTGATATCTTTGATTTACACGAACACTACACATTATTGAAGGTATCAAAATATTGAAGGTAGCAAACTTTTTACATTACTTTGTACAGACGTCTTCCATCTTAGTCATCTGTGATCACGGGTTCTGTAAATAATCCGAAACGTCAGAAAATGTAAAACAAAATATAACCACGACAAAAATCCGTTTAAGTGTTTTATTTCAAAGCTTAAGTTTTAAACTAAAGAATAATTAAAAACTCAGTCTAAAAACTATAAAACTATCCCATCAACAACAATATTTAACGCCACCCTAAAACTATACAGCCTTAGGCGCCACAGATCATCACACCAAGGTGTCTGCGGCCTAATTATATACCCAAGAAACACATCGGCAACTCAAATATTTGTTATCAAACACTTACACAGTAAAATACACTCTAAATACGTCTAATAAGGTTTAATTTCCCATCAAAAAGTAAGAAAAAAGGCAGAAAAACAATTGGCGTAACGAGCCACTTAATTAGAATGTGATTAGGGGTTAGATTCGAACAAAACTAACAAGCGTTTGTAAGATAATTAAGGTAATAAACAGTTATAATATCGTTAGACAGCTGGTTCCAAATTTGAATGTTTGTTTTCGGAATTGACATATGCTTTTGGCATTTGTTTTTAATGGCATTTTTCGATGATAGATGATTCTTTATGCCTTTTGGAGGCGTCCGTTTAAGCAAAATCGGTTATTGTAAGATTTTCTGAAGATGCTTTGTTTTAATAGTGAATTTTGAATCTTAATAATATCTTTTGGATCCCCTTAAATGTATTAAAGTAAAGAAGAAGGAGACTCTGGTACTTATAGATAAAGATTTAAAGATATCACATGCTTAAGTATAGTTTTAATCAACAAACGGTTTAGTATTCCTGAAAATTCCAAGTTAAGTAAAATACTTTTAAGGATATATATTTAATTTGTATCCTGACTGTACCTATTAATCAAAATCGCCGTACTAATGGTATTAGAAAGCGTAAAAA
Source organism: Timandra comae (assembly GCA_958496195.1). NCBI lineage: Eukaryota > Metazoa > Arthropoda > Insecta > Lepidoptera > Geometridae > Timandra > Timandra comae. The sequence continues at coordinate 6,443,191 of OY292372.1, read as the reverse complement.
ATATTTTGGAAGAACAAAAGACTCTCGGACTCGACGTAAAGGGACTCGACATAAAGGGAATACTTATATCCTTTTAAGCCAAAAAAATCATCCATAAAATCTATTTAATTTAAACTTCAATTAACCACAAATAGAATACACCTCCTCCAAGAAAACTTCCAGAAAAAGCTCAAATTTATTTCACACAAATCTCCATTGAATTGTGCAAATTTAAATTCATAGACGATCAATCACTACGGCTCAAAGAGTGACTGTGGTAATCAATTAAGCGAGCTTGTCTACGGTCGGGGGACCCGCTTCAAGAGGGCTCGCAAACTTATACGTATCATAGACAACCTTGGGGAATACCATAGATATTAATAGGTAGAGTTTCGTGCTTTGAAAAGAGGCTTATGTTTTATGTGTAAGGACTTATTTTTTATGTTTAGAATATTGTGGAAAAAAGCTTTGGGACAATTATATGAAAATTGACAAATCCCCTAGATATAATAGAAAAGAGTTGTAAGATTTGGGAAAATTACTTGAAAATTGTGAAATTTTCTGTGAAGTAAGAATTCTAAGGGCCTATTTCACGACGAAAGTTACTTACCAAGTAAAGTGAGTGTTGTCTCTTTCTTACTTTATATCAAGTGAGTAGGTACTCGGAACGTTACTTGAAGATGGTGAAATAGGCCCCAATAAACTCCCTATTACAATAACCCTACTTAATACAAAAAGATCAATATTATTTGCTCATCTAAACACCCGATTAGAAGCGATACATTTTTTTATTGAATGACGTCTGTCACCTTGCAGTCACCCCAGTCTCAAACAAAAATTATAAACCTCTTTTATTGATTTATTGTCTTTAATTAATTGATCGACATCATAGATTACAAACTTTCTTCTGATTTTGAACATCGATAAAATAATCATAAAAAAGTTACAATATTTTTAGCCGAAAATAAACCTTATTTTGTTGGCGATAGGTTATAAATTCGAGTGTAGTTGTAGGGTTTGTATGTAATTATAGGCGCCCGGCAATAGTTCAGAGTTTGTGCGGCAGGTGGCGCCTATTGATCATATAATTTAATGGATCCAACGATGTTTATAACGAGTATAAATGAAATGTTTATTTGCTTTGTTTGAAGGTGATGGTATTTAGTTTTATTTTCGGTATTAAATTACTTAGTAATTGAGCTTAGAGCTAGGACTGGCTAGATCGATTTCTGTCCCTATTTTTATTATGATAGTGATAAAAAAATATACCTATGTTGTAGAGACTTACTTTAATTTTCATTTTCTATACACAAAATTTCGTAGTATGGAGCTTTATAGGTTACTATTGAATTTTCCCAAAAAAATATACAGTTTTTGAGGACCTAAATACTTAGTTAAATAGTTTTAAATTAAGGTGATGAAATAAGGGACTAAAATTTGGAAATTCTATCCTCTAGAGACGGTAAAGAACGTGACTTTGTCTATGCTTTGTGAGGTTTGCAATGTAACGAAAAGGCTCCGAAACTACAGAACCGATTACAAATATTCTTTCTAGTGGAAAGCTAACAAAACATAACATAATCATTCACTACATCATCTCATTATAGTAACTGACCCCTAACTAAGTTCGTAACTTGTATCTAGGGTATCAGAAACTACGCATACACTCATTCACACACATACTCAGAACGAGACAAAGATTTGTGGTTCACACAAATATTCACCCCGCACGGGAATCGAACCCGCAACCTTACGGATGGCAGTCCGGCATGGTGACCACTCTGCCATCGAGGTCGTCGAACGACATCGACGATCGTCGACATGGAAAAGAATTATGAAAATCTAGTCAACGACAGGCTTTTAAGCATATACTAAATACAAACATCAGTGACAATTAATAGTTATTTATGGTACAAGCGAGGTAAGTTGGTGATTACTTCCGAGGCGCTATTGAGGCCCGAGCCGTCAGGCGAGGGTCAGAAGATAGCCGAGGATAGTGATCATCAATTCTCGCGTGTACCATACAACGTTTTTCAACACATTTGCGAAGAAATTATCATTTTTCGCTAATAAATAAACAGTTTTTCGATTCGCGCGCATCCAACACAACAATGGTGATCGGCCATAGATTAAAAGAATATACTTATTAAAAAAATAATCGAATTAATGAATGAATGGTATCGACCATAGACCTACCAAAAGTAAGGAAACATAGCTGAAGTTTGTTTTTAAAATGTATGGACACGATTTTTTATGGTATCGAAACTTTTTTAAAAGTAAACAATAAAAAAAATATCTATAACTCACTAGTGAATCAAGCGTGTCATTATTCAACTGTTTTTGCACAAATAAGAGCCCCTTTATGAGCAAGTGTGTTGAAAAACAAATTACATTATCCTTTTGTGTTCAAAGCAATAATATGTAGAACAAGAGAACTGCATCTCCGCAATTATAAGTCACATCAAAAACCGACCAGCCATAATAGACCCGCGTTTCCCTTAGACATCAACTTCAAAAAGTGTCTCATTATAATGTACAAACCGTTTAATAAAACTGAAAGCTTCTATGATTTTATACTTAAGTAAGTACTAAGCGGTTACATCAAAAAGACTGTAAAAACGTTTAGGGCGAGAATAGCTTTTATAAATGTACATTAAAATACATTTACGCACTTATTACTATAGATGTAGAGTATATTTTTAATTGAATCTTTGTTTAGGGTTATGGGATAATGCACCGTAATGAATTTTTAGCGTTTATGCTGATGTTAAATAGTGAATATGTATTAGGTTTAATAGAAGTTGCTTTTGATTAAGAATTCAAAGATTTTTCTTAGAAATATGCTTAATTTTAATGAACTTTATCATATTTTTATTGCAACTGGGCCCTATCTAGATTCATAACCTGTATCTCAGAAACTACGTACTTATACACATTCTTAATCCTACTAATAATATTATAAAGCCAAATGTTTGAGAGTGTGGATGTATGGATGTGTGGATGTTTGTTCCTCTTTCACGCGAAAACTACTGAATGGATTTTAATGAAATTTGGTACAGATGTTCCTCATACCTAGGAATAGCACATAGGATTATCCCGAAATTCCCATGGGATTGGGATTCACGCAGGTAAAACTAAGGTAGAGTTGGGGCGTGTAGAGCCACAAACTTGGCTCTACATGAGATCTGATAACTTATAGACAGTGTGAGTCATTATGGTCTCGTCTTGGTATAATAACACGTGGTTTACCCAAACTGATGGACGCCTGAACAATCAATTTCAGGAGCAAACCTGGCTATGCAAATATTTCCGTCTATTCCTGGATGATTACACTCTATATCCATCTATGGCTTAGGGTATTGAAACCTAGTAAACTTACTCGGCCTTATTTGCGTTACATTTTTAGTCTGATTTAACAAAAAAGCATTTGACACCTTGTCAGTCAAATCTGTCACTTTGACAGTATTCAAAATTGATTGTAAAACCTGGTTTAGTGCTAAACCGGACTAAATGCAACGCAAATAAGGCAGACTAAGTCAAAGAACAAAGTACTATTTTCATCGTTAAGTACCAATACATATTATAAAACAAAAATTAAGTACTTATACCACGAAAAAATCCACTAAAAGTAATTTTACTACAATATGTAGAGTTCTCTAATCTTCGTTCTTCTAATCAAAGAAATCAATTTAGTAGCTCTTTTTCACTAAGTATTTCATAAGAAAATCGACTTGCTCTTCATATTTTATATACTTACTCAAATGCCATATAGGTACTGTTCTTGGTTGGTTACCCTTCTAAATTTACATAAATAATAGAACTTACTTAGTGTTTATGAGTCACTATCTCATACCGGTATTACAACTGAAAACGAACATAAATTATAACCGTCGATAACCCGTATCCTGCGCAAAACTGAACACCGAATCGATTATGTAAAACAAAACACATATCTAATAGAAATAGTCGAACGTGATTAGAAAATCGAATTGTCATAGCTATTGAAGATACTTAAATAAACAAGATGGTACCGCGAAGTCGGCACCTGTGTCGGTAAAGATGAAAAGCGGCCTCTCTTTGTGCCGACAAATATTTATTTTATAATATAGGTGCGCTTGCGCCGATCGTTAATCGTTAATGGATTTGCTCCCGCGCATCGCATCGCCTGCAAAACCTTCGTTTAGTACATCAAATGCAATTTACATGTTGTTAAGATATTGTCGGGTAAATGATATTATTTATATATTAATAAGATAATAGGTTACTTTGTTATTTAATGCAGTTATTGAGACATATTTTTATTGAGATATTTAATTACTTCAATTAAGTGCTTATATTTTTTATTACAAAGTAACCATTAATTTTATAATTATTTTGCTATGCAATCAAATTCTGGTACCGTACTTTTTATCTATAAATTCTTAAGGTGCTCCTTCACCGGGATCATTCGCGTGTAATGTAACGTTACAGATTCGTCTTTGAGCATTACATAACAATATACCTCCCTGACTAACGAGCATTCGCGTGTAATAATTACAAATTACAATTAATAAATTACAAGGTGCGCATTGTAATGCTCGGTTCTCCTCCTTCACTGATGTAATGCTGTACGTTTACACGCGAATGCTCCCGGTGAAGGAGCACCTTTAAGCTAAAATCAAAACCAGTTAAATTAGGTACATAACCGCTTCTTCTTAGACCCAACAACAAAGTCAATTGAAATCGTATCGCACCACGATTCCTAAAACTTTTAACCAAACACTTATGGAAGCGTTTTAGAAGCCAAAAAACAGTGACGGGCATGTACCTTACATCAGCAGTAGGTAGGTACCACTGCTGTCCGATGCAGCCCCAATATTTGTCCAAGCATTCTGTAGGAAAAGGGGCATTAGTGACCCTTATGTTTGCCCGCTGCTAAGACGGTTTGCATGTCAACACTTCGACCAAATATTGACGCGTCGGCTCCTCTGACTAACGTAATCTCTTTAAATACTTTATACTTGTTTTATTTTATTACACTTTAAAATGTAGTGAAGTAGGTTATCGGATCACCTTACCTGGAGTTTCTTTGTATACATTGGTAGTTGGATAGTTGCTTCTATAGACGGATTTCTTGTTCTGAATTTTGTTTGGAGTTTTTGATTGTTGATTGGACTGCTGTTACAATAAAGAAAAGTTACTTTATGAAGTACTAGCGGCGCCCCGCGGTTTCACCCGTGTAGTTCCCGTTGTCGTAGAATATGGGGATAAAATTATGCTAAAAAGCATCCCACTGAATTGCTCTGTCTTTTAAAATAAACCGCATCAATTTTGATGCATACGCACGAATTTCCGTTGCGTAGTTTTAAAGCTCTAAGCATACATAGGGACATAAGGACTTAGGGACTTTGTTTTATACTATGTAGCAAAGTGCTACCAGTAAGATCTTTAGGAAGAGCAGAAGCATTTCTTTCACTTAATGATACAGTGAGTACTAATGTGAAATAGTTGTTTTAATTGATATTCAAATTAACAATATGGCGGATAGCAAGTGTCAATTTTGACATTAAAAAAATTTAGAACGAAATGCATTTTTTTATATTTATCATTATTATTCTTTTGTTTTACAATTAACTTTCTTCTATTCTAGATATGTAATTAAATTTAACCAACCAAAAATAGTCAAATATTTAACTATAATCGTCTATTCCTCTACGACTAAGGTGTACAAAGACTCGATAAAAAACCGTCTATAGAATCGATGGATTGAGAGTTCGATTTCGAAATGCCATACTCAATCGAATTCTTTACAATAAAAACTTCTCTACTCAAATCACGTTCCGATGCCGTTCTGCGAATTAAAATTACAAAAAGCATGAGTGAGACAGAGTTTTTAACTGCATACGTGTGAGGGAGCTGCAATATATGCAACATCACATCTCCGCCCCTCAGTATAAAATTCAAAATAAGATTTCAAACGAAGTAAAAGGAAAAACAAATATTTGCCTCGGTTTCTCTAGTTTGTTAGAGCGAGATAGGTATACATCCGCTGTGCCGTCCTCTTATTGGTTAGTTGATATGAGTTATGGCGTGTATGTTCCCGCGCGAATTAGTCACTTGGCGCGAATGTATGGGGCGCACCAAGAGACCTATGGCATAGAAATGCGTGCGGTATTGTAATTGATTATTGTATTACACCTACTTAAATGAGATGCAGATCTGTATTTTTGTTAAATATTTAATAATTATATTAATGCAATTAATTAACAAGTTCTTAACAACAACTTAATTTTGTTAGTAATAACTTTCATCAATAAAGTGCATTCTGTCAGTCAAACAATAACTATTTCATTCAAACAATTTGAATTTGGAATAATAGTCTATGTAAAAGACTAACAAAAAGTATTATTTTAATTACCAATTAACCTCTTTACTAAATGTAATTACTGATAAGCGCCATCTAGTATCGAATAGCCGAACTAATGTCAAAAATAATTAAATTAATTAACTATTTTTATTAATGAATCTACACAAAACACCTCGATAAATTAATCAGAATTTTAAACGCTGTTTTTGCGCAATCATTCACAGTCTAGCCTTTTAATTGCGAAAAAATAGTTCTAAATAAAAATCAAAGGCCAATAAAACTAATGTTCCGATGTTATTTATATACAATAAATTATAAATACTCTGTTGCATCACCTCCAATAAAAAAAAACTACGAAACTAGTACAAAAGTTCGATTAGTTTACGATCCGTGTAATTTTGAATGAAACTAAAGAATCAATCGCGCTCGTGGCGCCGTCTCGTGGTTGTTAGCGGCAACTCGTGATTGGAACGATTTTATTGATTTAACTATATCGATAAAATAATCGATTCCTTCATACGTTTCGCTTGCTAACTGGCATTTTAATTGGTGAATGGCATTTATTAAATATTTAGAATAGAATTTTGTATCGTAAAGTTTGTTGGTTGTATAATTTAATCGTTAAATTCACACTCATCAACGTTTAATTATTTTGATTAATGGCAACAACAAAATAAATATGTTTTTAGCGAATGGTTCTGTGATTGAGTTAGGGGCAATAAAAAGGTTTGTTTATTAATAAACGTTTGTTTTTCATATTCTCAGTAAGAAGTTTCCAAATTGGCTCCAAGTTCCTACTTAAGCGCCTTAGTACTGCCTAAAAACCTAAAAGCTACATAATGTGCAATACTATAATACTTTTTAATAATCTATACTATTAATAATTAAAAGAAAATAATAAAAGTACACCTAATTCCTTTTCAAACAAAAAAAAAACAATCGATTTTTAAATACCCAGCAACACCATAGATAATGTAGATAAACCATCGATACAACACTTGGACGCGTTTATCTTTTAATCCTAGTCTATAGTCAATTATTTTTTAATCGTCAGAAGACATCGGACCACCGGCCTACAAAATTAACATATAAATTTGTTGGTACGCAGTAAAATAAAGAAATGGTCGGGCCAGTTGGTCAATTAAGTGAACTTATTTTATTTTGATGTTACCGTCTTCGTTAGTTGTTCTTGTACCTTGATTATCTTGTGTTTAATACGGATTATAACTTTATATTTATTAATTAGTTTGGTATTGGTACTACATGGTTTTAGTTGGTCTGGAGTTCAGTTTATTATATTATAAATTGTAGATAAGCAGCGCTCCGCGGTTTCAGCTGAAGTTGCCGTTTCCGTGAGAATATGGGGATACAATATAGGTTAGCTTACTCATACATAACTTTCTATTAGTGAAAGAATTTCTGAAATCAGTTCAGTAGTTTAGCAGAAACAATCGTATTTTTAGCTGTTTTTCTAGATACAAATAATCATTCATTCACTAAGTACATCATCTCATTACAGTAACTGACCCCTAACTAACTTCGAAACTTGTATCTAGTGTATCAGAAACTACGCACACACTAATTCACACACACCCAGACCGAGACAAACATTTGTGGTTCACACAAATATTTAACCCCGCACGGGAAGCGAACCCGCAACTTTACGAATGGCAGTCCGGCATGGTGACCACTCTGCCATCGAGGTCGTCAAATCATCGTCAAAAAAATGATCCTTATAACCAGGAAAAAAAAGTACTTATTTTTCCTAAAAAAACCACGAGGGAGTAACGCAAAATGTGGAGCTCTGCAATCTGTCATCGTTTTTATTGAATCAAATGTTCTTAATTCATTAATTGAGAGGACCCCATACAACATGTAGTGCGTGATGGACAATTTAGATATCTCTTCATATAAATTGTTTAATGAAATGATTATAACTGTTTCCGTTTATTTCAATTTATTATTTTGATTTGGTTTAACTGAAATGTGTTAGGTCTTGTTGGTTGTCGTTTGTTTTAATACAAAATTGTGATTGTTTAAGTATTAAAATGGATTAGTTTATTTCTTTCTCTAGCTATGCAAGTTTAAAATGCGTTATCTCCGATATTATTGGTCGTAGTTTCCTTCGTAGAACCTTCTTCGATAAATAATTCTCTAAAATACTTATTTGTCAATTCGAACCACCACTTGGATTAGCGCATTCCACCAAACAAATAAATTCTTCAGTTTTATAACAATTAGTATAGGTACGTATAATGTATAACTTTTACCTATAATATATGTGTTATGTTTAAGTACTTAAATTAAAAAAATCTCGAGCATTAGGATCAACGCAGTGATAGATGTGAAAATTAATAAATGTGACGCATAAAACACCGAAAATAATTGAGAAGTCAAGTTCCGGAAAATTGCCATTACAAGTTTAAAATCAATCAACCAATCTAATATATAAAATTCTCGTGTCACAGTTTTCGTTGCCATACTCCTCCGAAACGGCTTGACCGATTCTCATGAAATTTTGTGAGCATATTCAGTAGGTCTGAGAATCGGCCAACATCTATTTTTCATCCCGAAATTCCTACGGGAACGGGAACGGGAACGCGTGTGAAACCGCGGGGCGCAGCTAGTCATTCTATCATTTTCATACCTATAGCAAACACAGATGTTTTAAAATACAAATTAATTTACAATTGCGATGCGTCCGCATAATTCAGATATCCATTGTAGAAGCACAAGAATGTTAGTGTTTGTTTGTATGCAAAAACTCGATATTAATATGCTACTGACAACACTAGAGATCACTATTCATGTAAGGATTGAAATGCTTGACGCGTCTGTGTTATCTTAATTTATTTTATTTACTGTCTGTTAAATGTTGTTTTATTTGCGTTTTATTTTGTTTAATTGCATAAAAAATGTATATTTTTTATGTACTTATTACTTACTTAGATATCTATGACTATGTACCAATATAATAAAGAGGTAAGTTGGTAAGGATATGGAGGTAATCTCTGGATCTACAGAACAAAATTTGAAAAATATAAAATACTAGCAGCGCCCCGCGGTTTCACCCGCGTATACAGGGGTAAACCTATGTCACTCGCTGACAATATAGCTTCCCATTAGCGATAGAATTTTTGAAATCGGTCATTAGATCCCGAGATTACAATTTAACAAACACACGAACTTTACTTCTTTATAGATTATATAATGATGCTAGTATTAACTTGTAGGTATCCCAAAATTCCCATGTTATTAGGATTAACGCACGTAAAACCGCGATACGCTGCCAGTTTAATGCAATAAGTACATACATTACCTAGGTACTTAATATAAAAAATGATATTTTGACGTATCATAGCTATCTAATATATATATATTTTTACAGGAAAGAAATTAAAACAATTTTAATACTCTTATTCGTGACATCACTAAACACGAAGTTAGCAAGTATCTATAGAACTACACACCGAGGGTCGCAACCAGTGATTACGTTAAAAAACACAGAGCTGTGACCAGTAGTTTAGCAGTAATTTGAGGGTTTAGGGTCACTGATGTTAGGGGTCAATTACCTTCCAAATGTGGAGTGAAATGTTCTTTAATTTTGGAGTTTTGCGGTGGGGAAAAACTTTTAATATAGGTTCTTTTTATTAGGCGTTTGTATTGTATTGTAGGATCTCACTGATGATACCTGATAACACGTCATTGCTTAGATGATTCTTACTCAACGTATGCAAATATGTATACTAGGGTAGAAATAGATTCTTACAAATGCGTACTTCCAATAGAATACACTCGAATCAAAACAAATACTCGTATAAGTACATCAACATCATCAGCCTCGATTTTTCGTCCAAAACTAGTGAATTATACTATTTTCTAGACCTTCAAAACTACTTACAATTTTAGGCGTCTATCAACGTAAGTTTGTAAAAATATCGATAACTTTCCGACATTTTCTATTAAAAAGATATGGAAATAAAATCTAAGCATTAAAAGAAGTATCATTACATCGTTGCGATCAATTATAGACGCAATTTAGGGTCAATTTCCTTTAACTGCCACCTTCAGAAAAGATCGCGATCGCTCATGTTTCATTCATTGGATGCACGAAATAATGATCTTTAATGACACGTGGGGTGGCTACCCTGGTGTGGTTTTCCACGGTTTTTTCACGTAACAATGTTTTTTATTATTCATTTGATTATACTTAGACGTAATAGTTATATTTTGTTATAAGTTTCTTTTGCGTTCAGTTACGACAACTATAAATTTCAATTAAATTAATAAAGTTAAGTAAAAGTATAAACCTTGATGGAATACTTTATTTATTTTATTCTAGCTGCGCCTCGCGTTTTTACCCAATCCCATGGGAATTTCGGGATGAAAATTATCCTATATGTTATTCCTAGTTATAAGGAACATCTGTACCAAATTTAATCTAAATCGATACAGTAGTTTTTATGTGAAAGAGTAACAAACATAAATACTTTCGCATTTATAATATGTACTAGTGGCGCCCCGTGGTTTCAGCCGCGTAGTTCCCGTTCCCGTAGGATTATGGAGTTTTTTTTTAAAAAAAAACCTTCCCACTGAATCACTCTATCTATTAAAACAAACCGCATCAAAATTTGTTGCGTAGTTTTAAAGATTTAAGCATACATAGAGACATAGGGACATAGGGACAGAGAAAGCGACTTTGTTTTATACTATGTAGTGATAAATAGGATTCGTAGGATAACGATACGATATGAAAAAAAAACAAAGTTCGTAGACAAAATTAAACGCCGTTTTTCTAAATTCCTCCCTGTAACAAAGTCCTTTACCGTTCCTTAGCAGTTTTAGCTGACGTAAGTTACTCTCACCTATCTGACGGCCAGATTTCCACTTGATAGGTTAAGTAGTTCTAAGTTTAAGTATTTGGTTAGTTTCGATAACAGTATAACAATATGTATTTATCTTTTTTCAAAGTTCAACTTAAATTAATCTAAGAGACGTTTAACGAATACTTAAACTAATGTGCCACAATATATCTGTGCCGGCGGCCAAAATTGGAAGCTACTATTGTCATTTAGACTTTAATGTCATTTGGATATATTTTCAATACACTGATAACCAAAAAATGCGATTACAGTGACGCTGTCACCGGCACATAAATATTTTGGCACATTAGTTTAAGTATTCATTAAACGTCTCTAAGTGCGGCTGTTAGGATTTAGAATAATCTTCACTACATAGTATAAAACAAAGTCACTTTCTCTGTCCCTATGTCCCTATGTATGCTTAGATCTTTAAAACTACGCAACGGATTTTGATGCGGTTTACTTTAATAGATAAAGTGATTCAGTGGAAAGGTTTTTAGCATAATTTCATTCCTATTTTCTTACGGGAACGGGAACTACGCGGGTGAAACCGCGGGGCGCTGCTAGTCACTTATAATCATCAAAAATGTCGTTCCATATTCAATTCGTGGGTCCTGCAATGCTAGTGTGATATTTTAAACGTGGTGGAAAGAAGATTTTGCCCGTAGAATCCTACGTATAAGACTTACATTAGAATATGATATTTCGGATTGCACCATTTACTTAACTCTTAAAATCCATCCAACTCTACCTAAGTACATACATATTAAACTCATTTTAGATTCAAAAAGAAAACATTGCTTTCAAAATTAACTTCAAAAAAAGAACCACAACATTTTAAACCAAAGACAAAAACACAATTGCCTCTCCACCTCCAAGACCCCTGATCAAAATCCTAAGCTATCTGAAGTGTGTTACGCAGACGATCCTGAACTCGATGCACAAGTACCAGCCGAGGTTCCATCTGGTGAGGGCCAATGACATCCTCAAGCTGCCGTATTCGACCTTCAGAACGTACGTCTTCAAAGAGACAGAGTTCATCGCTGTTACTGCGTACCAGAATGAAAAGGTAAGGAGGTTTTGACTATGGGTGTAACCTTTTTGGATGAAGCTTCTTCCTTTTTTTGAAAACATCTTTAAGTTGTCACATTTTTCGTATGATTTGTCACTTTTAATATTGTTTTTCGAAAAGATTAATCTGAAGTTGAAGATATCCTTACAAAATATTATGTTTAAACAAGGTTAAAGGGATGAAAGTAGGTTGTAAATAAGTCTTGTACAGAAATTTTGTTTAACATGAAATACTTACTTAGTTCAGAAGTTTAATATTACGCAGTCCTAAAGCCAAGTTGAAACAAAACACAACAGTCTTCTTTATTCGAATATAAAAAGTTGTTACAAGTCTACGTTTCAAAATTCGAACGATACTAAAACCTCATACTTTTTTCAGATCACGCAATTGAAGATAGACAACAACCCGTTCGCGAAAGGTTTCAGAGACACCGGAGCGGGGAAAAGAGAAAAGAAGTAAGTATCTAACCCTTGTTCCTAATTGGTCTCTCACTGTTCCAAATGACAATTATTTGAACTTCTTTACATGTCAAAGTCAAAACATTTTATAAATAAACATTCGATTTTCAAAGCCAAAACATTTGGCGTTGACGCGTGGAGGTATTCTCATTATAAACCATGGAATATTGATAAAATAAAAACCATAAAGTAGATGTAATCAAAACAAAAATTAAAAAATAAATTAGACAGATAGTTAAATTTGAATATAGATTTCAATCGTCCAAGTAGGTGGCACAGTTAAACGGCGAACGAAAAGATAAATGACAGCGAAACCACCTTTCTGTTAAAGTGAAGTTAAAAGCTAACTAAATTAGCGGCGTATCTGTGGATCTCTTCAAATTAATTAGGGCACGATCGTAGTTTCCGAGTGCACCCGGGCCCGCTGGCAACACGCTTGGCGTCGTTCGAAATTCAAATTAAACCAATCCGGCGCCTCCTCATTCGTGTTCAGAGTTTAAACATGGCGAATAACGGCTCAAAATGGTGGAGTCATTCGACTTGGCGCTTTTTTCCAGCGTCTTTAGCGTGCGAGGGAGAAAATTGGATTTCCGCGATAAAATCAGCTTTGGTTTTTTTTCTCTTTGCGGTATAATTTGCTGGCGCACACCGAAGCCTGTGGGGATGGTTCGTTCCGCTAACTTATTTCAAATTCAAACAAGAACTCAATTAGCGGATGATACCCATCTGTTTCGTATCTGCGGGGGCTGTTACAATAGAAAGATCGAAACACTGTTTTCCAATAAACGATTTCATTTACTAGTAAACCTTTTATACGATTGCATTGTTGTGTGCCGTTGGTGCTTAATAGGTACATACATGGGAATCGGGGTACGATTGCACTGAACTCGGAATCTAAAGGGAGTTTTTCCGCACCACATACGTCATACAAGCAACCTACCACATTACCAAGAAACCTTCTACGACAAATCGATACAATATTTTGATCCAAAAAAACTTAAAATACATTATCAAATATACCGGACCACAGAACGGAAGCAAGCTTTAATTCGCTTACACAACATTTTGCACCGGATGGGTTCATAACTCGGAATTAGACCGGGTTGAACCGACCGGATGCTGCGGGCTCATCTTCACAAAATGGCCGCCGGACGACCGGAACTGTGTAACGTGAGTGTTTTGACAAACGCTTGGCGGGAAAACAGGGACACACGTCGTGCATAACTCATAGCGAGCGGAGTCGCGGCGCACAATACACGACCAATTTTGGAATACGGCCAACGGCTAGTTAAATATGGACACGCCAATGTTTTATTATAACTAGTTTAACAATCTATTTGGTCTTGATAAGGTGTGAAGTGTTAGTTGAAGTAATGAAAAAAAGTATTTTCAACACACTTGCTCATAAAGGGGCTCTTATTTGTGCAAAAACAGTTGAATAATGACACGCTTGATTCACTAGTGAGTCATAGATTTTTTTTAAATTGTTTAGTTATAAAAAAGTTTCGATGCCAAAAAAAATCGTGTCCATACATTTTAAAAACAAACTTCAACTATGTTGCCTTACTTTTGGTAGGTCTATGGTCGATTCCATTCATTCAATCATTCGATTTTTTTTTAATAAGTATATTCTTTTAGTCTTTGGCTGATCACCATTGTTGTGTTGGATGCGCGCGAATAGAAAAACTGTTTATTTGTTAGCGAAGAATGATAATTTCTTCGCAAATGTGTTGAAAAACGTTGTATGGTACACGCGTGTATTGATGATTACTATCCTCGGCTATCTTCTGACCCTCGCCTGGCGGCTCGGGCCTCAATAGCGCCTCGGAAGTAATCACCAACTTACCTCGCTTGTACCATAAATAACTATTATTCAAAAACTCAGTCTGTTATCGTGATTTAGAAATCTTACCTTTTATCTAACGTCAAACTATAATAATTTTAAAATCAATGTTTCCTTGATGTTTGCTTTTAGGATTTAATTATCATCACTTTAGAATTTATGGTTGCTACCCCCAGAGTATTGTTATAGTTAGGCGTGGCATGGTTTCACTTCACAAACACCTAATCAGTACATGAAATTTGATAATAAATAATAGAATTATTACTCAACTTTCCACATACATTTTCCTCCAAACAAAATATTCCTATTGCCATAATTCGCCAATAAAAATAAAACAATAAAATCTTTCCCTTACAATAACTTAAGACGATAATCAAAATACCTATACTAAACTGCCCTTGTCTTGTTAAAAAATACGGGAAATAAAAAAATTGTAGAGCGAGGGGTCGTCGAACTAGCTGAAACGTTTTACGGATAAAAATTTGGCAAAATTACAAGGCAGGCCACCCCTGTGCAAGTTTACATTGTAACGTGAACACCCTAATGTGGAGCTGTTTAACGCAGGGCTGTCACACTTGAGTTTTCTTAATCGTATTAACTTAAAATCGCGATTTTTTTTTTTAATTAGGAGTTTTATTTTAATGTGTAGTTTTCAATGAAATCTTTGGTCAGTTAAGTGGAAAAATATTTTTGTTTACTTAAAAGAACTCGTAATTCACTTACACTGAGCTTAAAATAAATTATAAATGACTGTGATAAGACGATACAACGAAATAAGTAATATAATTAATAATAATATACGAATGACTTGAACTCTCCAATGATCAGAATATGCAATGAATATAACGCAATTAATGGCGAACCTAACTGCAACGCGGACATATTTTCTGATTCTCTACCCAAATTTAAGCATAAAATAATCAACTATTTAAAAACAAAAAATAACTAAGTATAGCACTTTGTAATAATAATAATCCTTTTTTAATTATGTTATAATTTTTAATTTTTACTAAATTCTTTTTATTGTATCCAAATTTTTGTGAATGTTGTACTCGTCTATAATTGGTATGCATATCAGAACAAATTTTGTAATATTTTTATGTTAATGTGTAATATGTAATACTGTTGACGTGTCATTTGTTTAAATAAATAAATAAATAAATAAAATAAGAACTAGAATTTTTGCAATAAAAAATGTTGCGGATAAATAAATCAATCTAGTGTTATACAAAACGAAGCAATAGACATCATTTCATTGTTCAATCCAAATAAAAAGCTTACATACTTTTTCAAACTGAAATTCATTTACAGTCAAAACAATTCCACACTTCCTAGTATCAGAATTAACCCAATTTTCACTTTGAACTCAACACTTTTAACTTAATTAAAATGAAAATCTTGATTGGGACAGCCCTAGTATTGTAGGGGTGGCACAAATTTAATTCTATCAGTTGACGATGAGACGAGTTAATAAAATGAATTTAGTGTTGAGCCTCGGTAATCAGGGGCCCTACGGAACCAAGATGCGGTCACATTTAGGGTACGGTAAAACAATGCGATGTAAAGAGTTGTTTGTTTAACGGGGCGACAGAAGGCAAATAATTGCAGACGCTTTTTGTCTTTTTTAGGGTTGACGGGCTTAAATCGTTTCGGGTATCTCTTTGTCTTTTTAATGTAACGCTCTGGAAAGGTTTCGCCATCTGTCTTTTGGATGAGATGCGTGTAATTGGTGTGAGGTTTTGAGATGGGACACTATTTTATTCAAATATTATTAACTTTTCGGGATTTGCTACTGTTTCGTGGTAGTAATACTATCTTGAATACAAGATTGATTCACCTTGGAGTATACTTAAAATGCTATAAATTCTATAAAATCACAATTAGATATCTAAGTTCTGTGTTCATGAATATTTCGTTGGGTTGAATGTTCCCAAGTTTATAATAATGCTTTCTGTGATTGTAACTAAAGCAGACTCTGACTTTCAAATTGAAAGATATCATTAAACTAGATTAGACTTCATCAACTCTCTAAGCTCGAAGTCCCTGTCCCAAGGGCGCTACTTGGTGTATCATTAGAAGATGATTAACCTTTACTAAAGATCAAGGGTCGCGATAGAGCATTAGTGGAAATATCAAATAATTCACACCCCACACAATGTTTTTGGGAAAAGAAGTGTAATGTTGTCATTTGGATTGAGTAATGATAGATTTTATAAATTATTGGCTAGGTTAAAGTCTGATAACAATGTATTAGGTTTGCTGCAATGTATAAAGAAAGACATATTTCTGATTTGAAAACATAAAGGCATAATTGTGGCTGAGAGCTGAGCGTGATTGCTTAGTTTTGCCATCAATTTCTATACTATTTATGTCTTCAATTTTTTTGAGGTATCAATTAGTAATTGCATAATTCAACGTAGAATTAATAATAACACGAGCAGTCTGTCTGTGTACCGCAGGCAGGCGCTGCTGACCTCGCGGTCGGACACCCGGGACGATGATGACGAGCGGCCTCTCGACGTGGGGGGCCCCTCCAGTCCGCCGCCCTCCTCCTCCGTGCAGGCTACCACCACCTCCTGTGAGTATAACATAAGAATATATAATATTTTTCTCTAGAAGGCATATAAATCGGCCTGGGTATACAGCGGCGATTGTCCTGACCAATAACTTCTTGTTGCAGCTTGGTTTTCAAGTGGTAACGGCGGCGACTCCGGTGCAGAGGAAGCCATAGAGGCCGGCTCCGACTCGTCCTGTTCGGGCGGAGCGCGAGCCTCCTCACCCCCCGCGGGCCCCTCCCGGCCCTCCCCCGCGCCCGACGTCTCCTTAGGTCCCCCCGTACAGCCCCCCCTCCTCCCGTATTTGTATCCACCGTCACTATATCCTCCGCCTTTCTTTCCGCCGCACCAAATGCCGCCGGGTCTCCTGTTCAACCTGCACCCGTTCCTGCAGCAGTATTCGTTGCCGCCGCCGCCGGTGCCGTCGGCGCCGGCGGGCGCGCCGTCTCTGGGCAAGGGGCACCGGTTCGCACCGTACGCGCTGCCAGGGCTGGGGTCGGCGTTCGAGCAGGTGGCGCCGCGCGCGCGTAGCCTGAGCTCGTCGCCGGCGCGGGCGCGCGTGTCGTCGCCGCCGGCGCGCGCCGCCTCCGCCGACCCGCCGCCCGACGCGCCCACCTCCACGACCTCGAGCACGCCGCCCGCCTCCGATCTCAAGAGCATCGAGCGCATGGTGAACGGCCTCGACGTCGAGACCCAGGACTGACTCGCCTCCTCGCCGCACTGTACATAGCCTGTATTTATGTGGCCCCGCGTTAGTCATCCGGGCCGGTCGCCGGCGCCGCCGCGTTTTGTATCGTTCCTATTATGTTTTTTTCTTTCGAGTTCTATTCGGGTCGATATTTGTATACTGATTGTAAATAGTTAAGCTTATTTTATTAGGGGTTGTTCACATTAAGGCCGTTTCGCGGAACGATGTGTCGTTATGTTGAGGAAATGTGCTTGTTCGCTAATCATAGGTATTATTAATAAGTATTATGCTTGTGAAAACAATTTTATGGTTAAGATCGATTGAGTAGCGATGTGTTTCACAGCAAAAAGTGGAAAAATTCTAACACTAATTTGACATTTATGACCTGTCAAAATAAGAAGTTTATCTATCTGATCTACTTACTATGTTTTTAACGAAACATCTAAAGGGTTACTAACTTGTGCAATATGCTAAACTATGGTAACCGTAGAAGCACAGAATCATACCTATATTTATTCATTGCAGCATCTTCCAATACCGTAATTAGCCGAATGCCATCGCTTTTATATTTTTCCTTTTTTAATTAACATTTACTCGAGTTCTCGAATTGATTCTTATTTTGAACTTCAATTTAAAAAACAAACAGTATCAGATGACAGCTGTCATTGTTGACAATTAACTTTGCATTTTAAGGTGTAATTAGTGGACTACCTCCGTTTTGATTCGATAAAAACTCTGAGAATTTATTTAAATTTTGGAACTTGCTTCAATGAATGTCACATGACGTCACGATTCGGACCTCCCACGTAGTTACAATGTCACTTTAGATGTCACTCATAGTTTCCACTGCAATAGCAATAGATTGTAATAATGACGTTACTCATCAAATTGTTTGTGAATTGTTGGAAATTACAGAAATATTTTGTTGGAAATCACCACTTTTTTCTTCATGTTTTTATGCTATTTTTTCTTTTTTTTATTCATCGTAATCCTTTTCCGCGTTATAAGTACCTATATCGCGTTATATTGTATTTTTATTAGCGAAAAGGGTATCATAAAATTAATTTAGCAAATTATATTATCAAATAAACAGACAATTTTTTAAACTTTTAGATAAAAATACAAAATCAAATTAGAAACTACAAACAGTTTTATGAGTAACAAATTAATTTATTATTATTCTTGATTTTACCCTTAAAAATAAAAATTAAAAAATATATTATCATAAAAATGCTTTATTTTGTAAATACAATTGTAAGGTATCTTTACATATTTACTAATAGACATATTTTGAAAATATGTTTTGTCAATTGTGCTGTGAAATGACGTGAGTTTGATTGTTAGATTCGATTTAAATTAATAAAAAATACTAAAATACACATAAATTTAATTTAATTCATTTTTTTGAAAATAAAAAGATTAGATTATTTTTGTAAATTACATGTAATTATTATATTTCTTTTTTTAATGTCATGTAGATGTCTATTAGGTAATGTCACTGTCAAATAATTGTAATATTTCTGTCAATCAATGACATTTGTTGATGAGAAAATGACAATCAAAATCATGAAAAAAAACGATTGATAAAAAATGTTAAATGTAAGTTAAAATTTGTAATATATAGTTAATAATTATAGTAGTTAAAATACAAAATATATAATTATAAATCGAATATAATTTTCCATGGATTTAATAAAAAAGTTATGTGCTAAACTCATTTGTAATAGAAATATGTCAGAGTGAATTTAATTTTAATTTGTGGTATGTTATTGAGTATTTTGCAATATGACATTTCATTTTTTTATCATTAAAAAAACATTTTTTTACGATTAAAATAATGAAGTAACTACAGACACTAATGAAAACAGCAACTTTTTAAAAATAATATCAATATTTTTTTCTTTGTTTTTAAAGAGCCTTTTTGTTCTTTATTTAAAATACTGTAAAAGTTAAAAAAAAACTGTCAATGTCAGAAACGTCAAAATATTCAATAACTGTCACAATTAGTAAAAACGGATGTCAGTAAATGTGAATTGCAATATGTTAATATTTTTGTCATTTTTTACAAAACCTTTAACTAAATATTGCTTCGTTATGAAGGAGACTGTACATATTGCAAGAGCTGTATTTGGAAATTATTCATTAAAATATATAGATAAATCTATTGAAATTATTGTTTCTTTTATATTTTATACTATTCCTTTATCACTGGAAACTTCTAGAATAAGAAAAATGCTCATATATCTAATAATACAGGTAAGAATTATACGTATAATAGAAAAACCTATCTGTACTCCATGTACACTTCTTCAACTTCAAAAAACTCGAAGGCTTCTCTTACTCCGAAGACCTTCGACTGTATGTAGAGTGAGAACGAATTGACTTTTACACCACTCCAGTCTAATGCATCGTGATCTCACCAACTCAGATAAACAGGGTCAAACGTCAAACCTTCCCAAACGTCAAATCACACGTCAAAAAGAAACCTCTAAAGTCATAACCTAAAAACTTGACGCGAAAATAATTGGCGTTTCTCCCAACGTCTAAGGCTCTGATGCCATCACCACTGCGAGGTGTCACGTACGTAATTGCTACAACATTATCAGATTCTTCGCCCACTTGTTTGTTTAAAATAATAAACTAGTTTTTGGATGACAGGTGCGGACTTTTGTTTTCAAGGTCGTGAGGGCATTTGCAATTTTTGACGGATGGAAACTTTAAGCGGGGTTTTCTTAATAGTTTTAACTAAAATTATTATAGTCTGACTTTAACGGTTTTTACTTATGTTATTGACTATCGAATACCTTTACAAAACTATGAAATGTAAAAGCACATTTACTAAGCGATCCTTCCACATTTTGTTACAAATATTTAATGATACATATTGTGCATAACAAATAGGCAACAATAAAGCAGAGTCACTGTATTTATTAACCCTTTAAAGTTAGACGTCATAGTTTCAATTGTCAGTCATAACGTCACATGTTAATGGACGTCACAAATTTCTAGAATTATCCCTATTTCCAATTTATATAATAGGTAATCTATCAACGTTTCCTTTATACTTAATGTCATAGACCAGGAATAAAATTAAGGAGGAACATAGGTAGAAAAACTTTCTAACCCAAACTTCCTACTACTTTGAGACTTACGAGGATAAAACCTCGAGACACTTAGTTAAGGAATATAGTCGGAGCCGAATAGCGAAATCTTCATTCAAATCATATAATTACGCTTCCTTTTTAATGGAGATATGTTATATCTATTATTTGACAAACCCAGGCTTTTAGTTTGCTGCTGCTAAAATCTATCAATGTCTCCCAAAAAAGATAATTTATCATCAACTTAGACCAAGCGCTGCTGGTTCACTTACTTCTTCAATGGTATCTAAGCAAATCTATCTTGGAATCCCTTGAAAAATTCTTTAAAAATCCAACGAATCCTCGTCTCTACTAACCAGATCTCTTTTCTTGACCCCTACCAAATCTTCACTGACATCTCAACAATCCCTCACTCCACACCTGTGCTAACTTGAATGAAATGCAACGCAAACATCAGATGTAATATCCAGTTCGGGCAAGTGTCACAAACTCTTGGTGTTAACTTGATCAATGCTGCTGATAGCCAACTGGTTTAGGTGTGTCCATTCATGATTCTGTTTTATTACTATAAAATGTTATTAAAAACTCCATTTAAAATGTTCTTGGAAACAATGAATTGTTTAGTTTTATAACTGTGAGAGGTCTAGTTATACTGGACATATTATGCTGTTGGTGGCAAACAGACTAAATATACTTACAAGCAAGTCCTGGAACTTCTGGTAGTTTTTGTTTGCTTATTATGAAAACTCATAAACTATTGAACTGACAAAATTCTTTCATCAATTAGGAACGGTACTTTAATATTTAATACTTCTTCTTCTTTGCGTGTCGACTCATATTTTTGAGGACCAGAACTCGGTCACCGATATGGCACTATCAGTGGCCTTGTAAAGATCCTCGCGTGTGCAGGTGTGGGGACACGCACGGCAAGTTAGGAGATGGGCCATTGGGGAGAAATGCCACATAGACATGCACTATCAGAGCTGTAGCCCCACCTGTGCATGTTCTCCTTGCTTCGGCCTACTTGAGTCCGCAGTCTATTTAAGGACTTCCAAGTAGCCCTAAGGGGGGAGTCTAATAATACTAATCTATATATGATAAAAGAACTGAAATTAGGATATGCTCTATGAAAATAAAAGTAATTCATCAACAAATGGACCTTGTAGATAATGAAACAAAATTACTTAAACATACGCACCTACTCAGCAAAAAGAGAAACCTTTTCAAGAGTCGGTTCAAAAGTTAATGTTCGCTCACATCGTTACCGCGGTCGTGGTCGCAGATAGACCCTATGGTCCTGAATGTATAAAGCATGATGATATGATGATAAGACCGTTATCAGAACCACGTTTGTAAGGCGCGAGGCGAGCCACGTCTTAGGCGAGGTCATTGTGCCTTATTGTTTTGTACTTAGGTTATTCATTTAATAAAATGTATAAAAAAAAACCCCCAACACACAATTACTTTCAAACCCCCATAACTTTTAAACGGGTCAACCGATTTTCATTTAACATAACTAAGAACACACGCACGTAAGTCCCCTTTAATACAAAAACTAAATTGAAATCGCTTCATCCGTTCGGGAGCTATGATGCCACAGACAGACAGATACACACACACACATATACACACACACACACAGATACGTCAAACTTATAACACCCCTCTTTTTGCGTCGGGCGTTATAAACATGTATTTGTAGGAGCATTTGATACCCTAGATATTGGTAATGAATCTAGTTAGGTAGGGGTTGTTATCATGATATGTTATATGAGCGGCGCCTCGCGATTTTACATGAGAACGGGATAACATGTAGCCTTCTTCTTCTTCCTTGCCTTATCCCATCTACTTGGGGTCGGCCCAATGTAGCCCATGGCCTTTTGAAAGCTCTAGTTTATCCCTGTACCAAATTTCATCGAAATCAGTACATTGGTTTAAGCGTGAAAGCATAACATATGCAGGCAGAAGGACTTACTTTTAAAGTTACTTTCGCATTCATAAAAACTATTACTCAAACAAAAATCCAATACTCTGTACCGAACTCAATAAAAACCGGGAATAAAAATCTAAAAACGTACGTAGCTGTCAAACACGTCAAGTCAACTCAATACTGCTTCCCGCCAACGCAATTTGACAGCAAAAAATAAAGTTAATTTAAAAAAATAAGAAACCGACTTCAGCACTAAAAGTAAGAAAATAATTTTAAATAAACGATATTATTAATACATATTTACAATTTATAATTAGTTACTTTTGGAGTCAGTGCCAGCCCAGGATAGTTTTTTTTTCCTTATAAGATAGCACGAGACGCGCCTATAATATTAATGAAGGCTTTGGCTGTCACCGACTTCAAAAGTAACTAATTATAAATTGTAAATATGTATTAATAATATCGTTTATTTAAAATTATTTTCTTACTTTTAGTGCTGAAGTCGGTTTCTTATTTTTTTAAATTAACTTTATTTTCAATTTTTTAGTGGGAAGTTAGTCTCCCTCTCCAAAAGACACCTAAATTTTCCTCCAGAAGAGCTTTTGACTCGTGGATCACTTGAATCCTTTTTTTGTGGGAGGAAGACTTTACGTCTTTCCTCTGTCCAGGGGAACGACGGGGTATGTCGGACTCCGCGCCGCAAAGATAGAGCGGCGACGCGCTTACCGACTAAAACCCCTTGGTGTGCCACCTCTGTGCTTATGGCCGAAACCGGAAGAAACGCGGCTGCACGCTACTACGATCCTGGACAGCGCCTCTACCCTGTTAAGGGTTTCTCCTCCGAGCTAGAATGTAGCTCTAGGTGACAGATGTTGAGTTACCCCCTTCCGAAAGTACCGCGCGCCACCTCGAGGCCTATATGGCGGCAGTGGATCTCCCCCCGGGATCACTGCCGCAGGTCGGGCGTATGGCGGTTGCAGGACAAAGTGGTAGTCCCGCTTCCGTCTGCCCAACCTTCTGCTGCGGATAGTATTAGTGGAGAGGGCTTCGCGCTCTCTCTCGGCAGCTTTTTTTTGCGAGAGTACGACCTCACAAAAGGTGGCACTCCAATCCAAGACCTATCCTCGCTCACCATAGCAGAGACTACATTTGGCAAGGAGAGGTTTCCAACGATTGCCGCGAGAGTTGCGAGGGCAATAGCCTCTTGCAGGGATTTTTTCGCTGCTCTATAAGTGTCGAGCAGTTCAACCTCAACGGGTACCGCTTGAATCCTGTCCCATGAGATGTTACTCATGATTCATAATCTAACACAACCCTGCATTTTATTACTTCTCTTTAACTTCATCATCCCAATTAAACCATCATTTTATTACAAAACTTCTTTATAACCACAAAGGTATAAGAACTTTTTAGAAAATCAACCAAAGTCAAAATAAAAACGAAAATAGAGGATGACGTTCATACTGTCTATTTAATAATTAAAATAATATATACAATCTAATCTGGTTCAGTGTTTGTTTGTAATATCTAAATATATTTTTTTACGAAAAGTTTTATGAAAACGCTCTGAAGATATATGTGTAATAGGTACCTATAATAGTATAAAAAAACATTTAAAAAAAAGTGTTGTAGGTTCGGGTTTATTTCAGTGTGTGTTAACGAATTAAAAAACAGGATATTTTTATATCTTAAACCCATGAATTGTGAACAGCATTTGATTTAAATACGAAATAATACAGCCAAAAAAATTTCATCCAGAAATTCTTATGGTATCAAGAATATCGCGATCAAAACCACGGGTCACAAGTAGTTTTACTTTTAATAATGTCAATCGACACCCCAGCCTACATTGTCGCGAGATTTTCCTCGATTTTTCCTGGATCCCATCATCAGATCCTGATTTCCTTGACATGGGACCACTTCGCGAATATCCGCTTTCTAATGAAACAAGAATTTTAAAATGCTCCATTCATAATTACAAAGAAATCGCGTAACAAACACACAAAAAAAAAAAAAAAATATATACACGTCGAATAGAGAACCTCCTCCTGTTTTTTTGGAAGTCGGTTAAAAATGACAGTTATCGAGGTCGTATTGTACACAAAAACATATGAAATTTTTCATCATTTCCACTTTATTCAGAACTCTGGGATTACAAATTGGGATCCTCTTGTTTAAAACTCCGTGTTGACATTCATAAATATGTATATTTGTCCTTCATTTGAATACGAAAAGTGTATTTTAGGTTCAAGGTTTTTCTGAGGATGGCACAATTAAACTGACAAATGTGTGGGCATTTGCATATAAAGTTTGTTAAAATGCTTGCAAGGTAATTAGGATTTTTAAAGTAAATAATAGGGACTTAACAGCGAACCCAATAGACCTGAAAATGAGAACCTCCTCCTTTTTTTGAAGTCGGTTAACAAAGATGGATGTGTGTAATTTTTACGGAAATACATAGGAATTTCATTGTCTAAGTATAACCCACATAAAATGTAGGTATTAATACCAAAAGGGATCAAAAAAAGAATTCAGCAACATAGTTAGTCTATTTTATACATAAAGTCCCTATTTCCCTAGCTAGGATACAATTATTTTTATAATGAAAACAAAGTTGAAAGTTGAAGATGACATTTCGATTGGAAAATCCACGGCTTAAAGCACCATGACATTTTTAAGCAGGCCGAAAATAAAAACAAAACAAAGTTTATAATGTACCTACAGTCAAGACGAACAACCACAAATTCAAAAATGGAACCCTTTCAAACCTATAAAAGTTGAAATCCGCAAATAGCGCGGTGCCAGGAAAAAAAAGTTGAAATCCATAAACACGCAAAACAAACGAAAGACGTAACAATGTAAGTTTTTCAAAAATGGAACCCCTTTTAAAACTACAACAATTTAAACCGCTGGTCACACATAAAGTGACCTCTACAGCGCCCATCTCTGCCTACTAAAGCACACTACTCACGTCTACAATTCGCCTTCGTGATTCAAGATCTAACTCGTGATAGATGCTGCGTGACAAACTCTCTACCAGTTGGGTATGTAAGTATTAATATAAGTATTTGCAGTTGTTTGGTTATTTCTTTATGGTTATGGGCTACGTGTTAGGTATTTCGAAATGTGATGGAGTTATTTCAACATTATCATATAACGAGCCTTAGGAAATGGTGATAGATTTCACTCAAAAATTTTAAATTAGAAAATTAGGTTGGTTCTTTATACTTTCTTTGCCACTTTCAAACTAATGGGTTCAAATTGAAAAAACCGGCCAAGTGCGAGTCGGGCACGCGAAAATTTCAACTATCTAGCTACCGCCGTTCTTGAAATATAGCCAGGTGACAGACAGACGGACGGAGAGACAGTTAAGTCTCAGTAATAGGGCCCCGTTTTTGCCTTTTGGGTACGTAAAAAACATATCTTAGTGATCGATTATACTTTGTCTTGTGTTTTTTTAGGGCCAATTTTTCCATCGCCAGATAACTTTATTCGACGAATAACTTTGAAATTTTGACACTTATTTCATACAAAATCTGTCAAACGTCAATTTTATTGGTCGAATAAAAGTTATCTGGTGATGGAAAAATCGGCCCTTAATAAAATAATTCTCACGGAATTGGATTCACGAAGGTACGCATCAAAACTACAAAGTACAGTTAGTCATAATACATCCAACATCGATTGCCAAGCTGTTTGTTATGTATTGTGTTGTATCCGATTTTTTTCCAGTTTCCGATTATTTCGTCCGAAACACATTGTATGGCACACGAAGTTATTTTACTTGGAAACTAATCGGCGGCCAATTTAGATACACATCCTGTGCTTGTGAAACAATAACTATGCATAATGTATGGGAATGTAGTTTTTAGAACAACGTTTTCGAGTTAGAATAAGATTATGGAATATTTTTTCTTGAAATCTGTTCTTCTTACGCTGGTTTCTAGTGCATGTGGGACGTATTAATGACTCCTTTTAGTTCGTATCACAAAACTGGCAACTCTATCTTTAACCACCTATCACTGGGTACCAAACCAACTTATAATAAAACATTTCTTCAAAATTGGTGCAGTTATTTTGATAACTTTCTACATTTCGATATAAAACTTGTTACTAATTAGTAGTCAGTTACTATTGCTAAATTAAGAAGGTAGGGTTGCTATTACTAAATGAGAAATAACAAAACAATTAAATACGTTACGGTCTCGACCTCAAGTGTTATTAAAACACACAATCTTCAACGCAACTTACGCCGTCCAAAGTGGCGAATGCATAATTCAATGCGCAGGAGTCACAAGACGGGTGGGCCGATCTATTTACGACAGTTACCGAGAACTGCCGACTCACAGATCACATACACGATACACTAGATTAATGGTTCGGTTACATTCGTACAGACATGCTAATGTTACATCTTATCAGCATCTAGATACAGCTCTTATATTAAAGACTACTCGATTGTTCCTTTTTTAGTTTTTAGTGCTTCCGTGGATCGTACTAATTGTTTTTATTTGAAAACGTTATCTATGGTTTTATCGATTAGATTTATGTTTTAAAGGCACGAGTATTGTACAAGAAATAGCATCATAACATAATCATTCACTACATCATCTCATTACAGTAACTGAACCCTAACTAAGTTCGAAGATTGTATCTAGGGTATCAGAAACTACGCACACACTCATTCACAAACACACAACCCCAGACCGAGATAAAAATCGAAGTGAGTAAAACTACTAATTAGTTAATTTCAGGTTTTACCGATTCTATAACAAGACAAAGAAGTTCAACGTTTTCTCGAATTTTTATATTAAATCTTCTCATTCCTTTTTTAAATTTTGAAAGTGTGACACTTCCGATTATTCTAAAAATATTTTAGACGATATACCAAAAAGTCGCATAGACTGTAGTCATATAACTAGTACCTACCAAAGATAAACTCAAAAATTCTCCAAGACATTTAAACTCTGAATCATTAAGCTGAGAAATTTAGCAAGTCGCCTGCCTATAAAGCAGTCACATAAACCAGACTGCGCTTACCCTTCGACACAGTAAATCGATCCCACATCAAGACGAGGGCTGACGAAAAAACAGAAAGTAATTTTTACTCCAATCAATCACGGACAAAAAACGGGCCATGTTACCCGGATAATTCCCTAGAATTCCAAATGAGATTTAGTGTTTTCTCGCTTAGTGTTTCTACACCAATATAATGAGCACCGGCCTCATTGTGTGCTCCTAAAAAGAGCGTATAAATAACCAAATGAGGTCTGAAAAACGGCAAAAATGGCGAATAAAGGAAGGCTCTGTTCAAAGACGCCGAAAGTAGATAATTCGTTGGGAATATGCACCAATTGTCACCGTATTGGTTTTTTTTTTTGCGGCGTCTTGTGACACTGGCTGGCAATAAAATTGTCACCAATGTCACACCTCAGCTCGGTGGAGACTGGCTGGAAAAATAGTTAATTAAGTATTTTGTTAAAGTCTGATTCAAAGGTTGGATTTTAATTCAATTGGCCGCGACTTTTAGAGAATTCTTTTGGGTTTTTATTTAAGGAAATAAGGTTTTATTCATCTTAGTAGTACTTGTTTTCTATTAGATTTATCTATTGTCTTTTTTCGTCTAAATCATGATGATTTTAAAATTAGATTATAAAAGATCGTAATCCCAAGTCGCCAAATAGCAAAACATACATCGCTCGAACTAGGTATTGAACCTCGAACCTCTGGTTTTTTCAAACAAATCCATGCCACCAAACCACCGAGGCGTCAAATTAAACTTGCAAGCCAAAAATAGCATCAACAAAATTAAAGTCATATTCATAACAAGCGTTCTTATAAACGTTACATTACGAAGAAACCGCTTCTCCTATAAAAGCCAAGTGTCCAAAGCGTCGCATTTTTGCACAAATTCCTTTCTCCCCCACATCAGATATTTAATTTTGATACGAAAACCACCGTGACTCATATCCTGGACCGAATAAATTTATCCAGCCTCTATCTACTACCCAATATAACCGCGAAATATTAGCCATTGCGAATCCTAAACTAAAGGAATTGTCCACTTTTCTACTAGTCCCTTTCCATACAATTTTCCATCTTAGAACAACCACACAAAGTCTCTTTTGGATATCACGAAAAAAGGCATCAAAAAAATATTATTTTGCACGCAAAATTATGTCGTATGCGTTCAGAAATTGGGCCTTGAATCGTGTTAGTAGCAAACTTTGATGCAAACGCTATGATTCCGTAAGTGAAAGGAAATTGTATTCTATATCATTGTAGGAGAGTGCAATTTCAATGAAAGCTATATTTTGACATTTTGACCTATCCCCCGGGATTTGATTCGGGATTTAGTCACGGTTTTATTTGAATTCACGAAATGTTCTGGACAAATATTTGGACATTTATTGGTGGTCCGGTGTCGAATATAAAGTGTTTTTATTTGATATTTGTGATATGAAATGTTGTGATTAGTTGCGAGTGTTTACTTGCTCGAGGGTGCAATCGAATCAATAAATTATCTGACATGATACTATACTCAAATTATTATGATTAACGGGATATTTACCATGTATATTATTTATTTCGAGTTTCCGATATTTCGACGCTGTTGCAAGCGCCATGATCACGGATGAACTGCCATGATAACTATAAAAACTATAATGATACTATACTTTTGTTGGACTTGGAGCATGATGTTGGAACTTATATGATTAAAACAATGGGTTTTAGAGACCATAGCTTAGCTTACGTTTTACCCTTACCTAAAAGAAGACCTTAAAATAGTAAATTAAAATTGCCATGGATGAGAAAAATAATTTGGGTTGCCAAATAGCAAAGCATACAAATTACCTTTCAGCTCTCAAAAGTCTAATCATTCACTACGTCATCTCATTATAGTAACTGACCCCTAAGTTCGTGACTTGTATCTAGGGTATCAGAAACTACGCACACACTCATTCACACACACCCAAGTATCTGTGCCCCGCGGTTTTACCCGCATGGAACCTTATCCCGTGGGAATTTTGGGATAAAAATGTCCTATGTGTTATTCCTAGGTATGAGGAACATCTGTACCAAATTTCATTAAAAACCATTCAGTAGTTTTTGCGTGAAAGAGGAACAAACATCCATACATCTAAACATCCACACTCACAAACATTCGGCTTTCTAATATTAGTAGGATTATTAGTAGGATTAAACAAGGGTCTTAATGAAAAGCATCTTTTCAGCCTTAAAATTATTAAATAATACTTTTAAATACACCCTTTATCGTTTTTAATACATTTCCACAACAATTGATACAATTGCATGTAATTTAATTTGCTCCATTATATTTTTATAATAAGAGCCAAACTTTGTAAGGACGGGTGCACAATAGCGGTCAATTTGACGTCCGCGACGCATTCATTGGTCATTGACACCATGCGAAGATTGGCAAGTACCTTCTTGTGATTGTAAATTTCCAGACTGTGTAATAATGGTGAAATTGTTCAGGAAAAGTAATAAAAAATGTGCTATACTTAACACAATAATTAATTTTTTTTAATTTGAATCTGTCTGTCTTAACATATCAGTCAGTCAGTCAGTTATTCGACGCTCTTACGGCGAAGAAAAGCATCGTAAGAAATCCTGGTCGCAGGTATAGAAATACTGTGAAGAAATTTTATGGTTGTGTGTGAAGTCAAACCAACCCGCACTTGCAGCGTGGTGACTTAAGCCTGATCATCTAAATTCAAGGTAAGCTAGCGTCTCGGGGACATTAATGAACTGATGATGATGTTGATACATACGAAATTTCAAATAATTAAATGCGCTTTGCCTCTTTGTAGGATATGTTTAATTTGGGTGCGCCAAAGTTCACCTAAAATTTCAACTCCGATAATTGGATATCCGAAAATTTTCTTCCTAACATTTTTTATCCTCACAATCGCAACTCCTAAAATCTTTGTCACTAATGTTTTAATTCCGAAACATTCAACTGCATAAAGTCAGTAGCAATAAACATCTTTTACACTTTTATTTGTTTTCCTATATTTTCTCAACATAACCATCGTTCATACTATTATTCAAAGTCATATCTTTTTTGTTTAGATTTATTTTTATTTATTATAATCAATATTATATACATAAATTTTTCGTAACTTTGTTTTTACATAACATGTAGGTATAACATATAACGCACGAGCCGAGCGAGCAAAACCAGAGTCCTGCTCCAATCATTCAGTCAAGTTCCAGAAATGAATCGGTCCTATTCCTAATTATTGGTTTAGGTTATGTTAGAACTGTGACCCCAACGCACGAGCCGAGCGAGCGTAGCGAGCGTGCCGCGGCAGCGGCCGGCGAAGTGCCAGAACCGAATTGGTCCTTTAGTTATGGTTATGGTAAACTCCCAGGCCATAAGCATAACCGTAAACGAGTCGTATAATAATCATTAAAACTATAAATATCATCTTCTACCCACATATATTTTTTATTACACTTGGTAAATGTTTCTTTCTGAGCATGAGTAAAAATATTATGGTAAGTATGTTTAGGGATAAAAGCGTTATGATAAAAAACAGTAGGAGTTTAAATATATTTACATTAATGATGTTAGTAATTAAAATTTTCCGACACATCAGTGTTATGAGCATCGTCGGTAGCACTACAAATAGTATGAATTAAAACTTTAGGATGAAAATTTTTAGGAAGAATGATTATTCGGACTACAAATAGTTAGGAAAAACATTTTCGGGTAAAGAACTTTAGGTGAGCCAATATGGACCCGTTTAATTTGCCCATAACAGACACAGTGTTCAACCCTGTACTACGCTCATCACTCCGAGACATCAGTTGGTGAGTCTCGTATGCCCAGTAATTTCGCTGACTACATTGCCCGTGAAACTGGAACACAGTAATATTAATGCACTACTGTTTGCAAGCAGAATATCTGACAATGCGGTAGTACCCACTCAGACGGAATCGTGCAAGATTCCTACTACCTATCTCACAAAAATCCATTAAAAAAAACAATACACTAACTTCAAACACAAGATAAATGAACCAAAAAGAGTGTCCAATAATTATAAAGGCTCGTCCACAATGCCGACCACCACCGCCGATAGGCCGCAGGCGCGGCCGACGTCACGCCGGGCGCCGCGCGACAATGCGACGGTTTTCACGCGCCAACGCATCTCGTCGACGCCCGCTATCATAGTAGATGATATCTTGTGTGTTTGATTGGTAACAAGAGTTATTTGGACTATTATTTATAGTAATTTAATACATGAATCTCGACTAAGAGGTGAAGTTGGAAGTGATTTTGCTGGCTATGCCAAAAGCTTCAGGTTCGATTCCAGCTCATGACAATTATGTGTGTGTACGAATGTTTGTTTACCTATACACCCTTATTTTGAAATTGCGATACCTTATCTCACAGCTAATGTAAACGACGGGTGACAATATAATAGTGAAGTTAGTTTTTTTCTTTTGCTTTTATTTAAAAAGTTATGATAAGTCAAAGATTTTCAAAATCCCGCCGAATTTTATTGTTATTCTACACCGAACGCTGCGATACACAGCTGAGCGCGGTCATCGACCCGAGCCGTCACAGAATACTTGATAGCTAGTGTGCCGTCTGGTAATACGACATTTATTTGGTATTTTTTAAAGATAAGTAATCGACTATCATTTTTGATATTTTTATTGGATATATGGATTCAGTTACTGCTACAGATATTCTGATTTTAATAAGTCCCATATTTTCAAAATAGGGGTGTATACAAAATAGTTGTATATACTTTTCTTAGCAAACTATATTAATCATCAGTAGCATTGGCAAAAAATATATCTCAAATTCAAATATTTATTGTTCTATCTTTAACGTTGATGTTGTTGCCTCCTGATTGTACACAGTACATAATACTTTACAAATTAATGTTCATAAGTGTGCAGAGATACTTTAATATTCATGATGATAATGCAAAAAATATACCTTCATTTACACTCAATTAACAATTACACTCATAGGTGCTTGATAGGTATAAAGTATTAAAGATTTAAAATATCTAGAATCATACAGCTAGGTCATCATAATTATGGCGCAGTACTTTTTGAGATTGAGCTGTGTTGTTAGATCAGTCAGTCAGTCAGTAACGGTTGCCTTTTAAATAGGTACTAGCTACGCCCCGCGGTTTTACCCCCATGAATCCCAATCCCATGGGAATTTCAGGATAAAAATCTGTTTTCCTAGTTATAAGGAACATCTGCACCAAATTTAATCTAAATCGATACAGTAGTTTTTGCGTGAAAGAGTAACAAACATCCAACCAAAAAAAAATTTTGTGAGCATATTCAGTAGGTCTGAGAATCGGCCAACATCTATTTTTCATTCCAAAATTCCCACGGGAACGGGAACTACGCGTGTGAAACCGTGGTCCACAGCTAGTAATATTATATTAAATATAGAATAAATGAGAATACAGAGGAAGATTCGTGTAGACGTGTAACCTACAATTATTTTACGAGAATTCCTGTTCCGTTAAAAAGAATCAGTTACCAAGTAATTCAGGCAAGGTGACCGTGACGGTTCAACTAAACATTGGGTCACACAGGAAGCGAATTACAAGTGATATTTATTTATTAGGGTTTGATTTATGCATCAGCTATCAATGGGTCTAAGGGCGCGGTCGTATTGCCGTGATGCGCTTCGGTGAACGCGTCCTTTGTTACAATTGGCGCTGGATGCGACACGATTAGATCATGTTTGTTTTAGGTTTGTAAACATTCAATTATATCACGGTATTGAGAATAAGACTGTGCTTGTATTGCTGATTTCTTGATACACGTTGAAAAAAATCGTTTATTCGCGGTTTTAATTTTGTTTTACTTTTCTGTTCTGACGGACAGAAGTCCGCTAAAGTAGTTTTATTTCAATTCGCTAAATGTATTTCAACTAGAGACAGTATTTTGTTACAGTACTTGTGTGAAAATAAAAAATATCTATATAAAACTTCAATCCCATCAGTGGTTGCGTGAAATAGTAACAACCAACACAATTACTAATCATACTTTCATTCATCTCTTTGTTCATTTTCATCCTCTAAAACCTTGTCTGCCTTATTTGCGTTGCATTTTTAGTCTGGTTTAACAAAACCTGGTAAGCATTTGACACCTTGTCAGTCAAATCTGTCACTTTGACAGTATTCAAAATTGATTGTAAAACCTGGTTTAGTGCTAAACCAGACTAAACATGCAACGCAAATAAGGCAGTGAATGTTTTCAATATCAGCAGAATCGGCCATATTTTCATTCCCAAAAATCTAGCAACATTTTAATTTCCCGATCGTGTCCAGTAACCACGTCCAACGTCCATATCCACGTAGCCCCTAGCGTCAATTTTCACGCGTCGCTGCAACTATTAATATTCAAATTGGCGCGATCTGTCGCCGGTCGTCGGTCGCCGGTCGCCACTGTGGACGCACCACTATAATTTATTTGTGAGCCCAATATAAACAGAATAACGAAACGAAACTGTTTTGTAATTGAGCTCCTGTTGTGTGAAATTGGACAGTATTTTAAAATTTCATTCTGTTGATACATACAGATTTGTTATAATGTTGGTATTGATAGAGTATTGCTTTTGAATGTATTCATACGTTTTGGTTAAATGAATTTATGAATATTTGACGTTTGGAACGATGTTGACTCATTTGTTGTTGTTAATATTTGTTTTGTTGTTGAAAGGCGTAATCTAAGATTACTTGCCAGTTTTTACGGCGTATAATATTATTTTATTCAAGGGAATGACAATATGACAATAAATGAAACCACTGCAATAGTAGTAAGCAATCATGACAAAATTAGAGACCAAATAAAAAATAAGCTGTATCTATGAAGTAGCACGACATAGAGACCTTAAATGGAAACGCTAGAAGATCCCTAGAAACGCTAGTTCATAGAAATAGCTTAACTTCTATTAGGTGTAAGTACCTATAATAATATGTTTCTTTGTGATGGCCAAGAGTACGCTACAAGCTATCATTTCCAACGGTTTCATTTTCACCATTCTGTATGCAGCTTAATCTTAAGATGAAACTCTACAGAGATAACGAGTCTTGAAAGAATTCTGTCAACCCATTTTCGCCCTACTCCGCTTTTTACCACCTTATCCTTATGCTTACTAGTCCTTACTTATCCTAATCCTAACTATCCTAACTAATCCTAACCTAACCTAACTACCTAATATTATAAATGCGAAAGTAACTCTGTCTGTCTGTCTGTTACCTTTCCACAGCTAAACTACTGAACCGATTGACTTGAAATTTGGTACAGGGGTAGCTTATGGTCCGGGGAAGAACATAGGATACTTTTTATCCCGAAATTCCCACGGGAACGGGAACTACACGGGTGAAACCGCGAGGCACAGCTAGTAATATTATAAATGCGAAAGTAACTCTGTCTGTCTGTCTGTTACCTTTTCACAGCTAAACTACTGAACCGATTGACTTGAAATTTGGTACAGGGGTAGCTTATGGTCCGGGAAAGAACATAGGCTATGTTTTATATTTATCCCAAAATTCCTACAGGAATGGGAACAACGCGGGTGAAACCGCGGGGCACAGCTAGTAATATTATAAATGCGAAAGTAACTCTGTCTGTCTGTCTGTTACCTTTTCACAGCTAAACTACTGAACCGATTGACTTGAAATTTGGTACAGGGGTAGCTTATGGTCCGGGAAAGAACATAGGATACTTTTTATCCCGAAATTCCCACGGGAACGGGAACTACGCGGGTGAAACCGTGGGGCGCTGCTGGTTTACCAACAAGGTGTCACCATAAAAGTGTGTACGAGTATATAAGTACACAGTTACAATAATAGTACCACCCACGCTATGTGTTTTATAGGCATTTAGCGCTAAAGACGAAAGAGTTTTACAACATCTAATTGTATCGGTTTTATTGTAAGGAACAAGAAAACTGTGGAGACGGATTTGTGGTGGATAATTTTATTTTATTATTGTGAAATTTAAGATATGTAATACATACATACTAATCTATATACATAAAAATCTGTTGCTGTTCGTTAGTCTCGCTAAAACTCGAGAACGGCTGAACGGATTTATCTTATCTTGGTCTTGAAATGTTTAAAAGATGAGAAAAAAACGAATAATTGCCGGGAACACGGAAACGGGTACTACGCGGGTGAAACCGCAGGCACAGCTAATCTAAATATATATATAACTCAAAGCTGACTGACTGACTGACATATTTATCTATCAACGCACAACCCAAACCAAAACGGATCGGGCTGAAATTTGGCATGCAGGTAGATGTTGTGACGTAGGCATTCGCTAAAGGATTCCCACGGGATTGTGATATACGTGGGATAACAAAATCTATACCTATAATGAGAGCGTTGATGGCCTAGTTAAGGCCTTGAGTTAAAAGTACTGATCGATCGAATGTGTTTTAAATTTTCGAACTCGTTTGTACGTTTTTCGATCTTCGTACAGTGAAGGAAATTGAGGAAACCTGCACACACCCGCGAAGAACTTCTTTGCAGGTTTTCCCGCGTTCAACTTCACATACAACCTTGTTGAGTTTTTGGGTACTTACTTTAAATTAACATAACATAATCATTCACTACATCATCTCATTATAGTAACTGACCCCTAACTAAGTTCGAAACTTGTATCTAGGGTATCAGAAACTACGCACACACTCCTTCACACACACACCCAGACTGAGAAGAACATTTGTAGTTCACACGAATATTCACCCCGCACGGGAATCGAACCCGCAACCTTACGGATGGCAGCCCGGCATGACTAATTGAATTGGTCA
This sequence comes from Timandra comae, assembly GCA_958496195.1. Taxonomy (NCBI): domain Eukaryota; kingdom Metazoa; phylum Arthropoda; class Insecta; order Lepidoptera; family Geometridae; genus Timandra; species Timandra comae. Next base: position 6,406,526 of record OY292372.1, on the reverse strand, counting down.
ACTAAATAACATATTGCTTAATCTAAATGTAAATAATAGTTATTTATGGTACAAGCGAGGTAAGTTGGTGCTTACTTCCGAGGCGCTATTGAGGCCCGAGCCGTCAGGCGAGGGTCAGAAGATAGCCGAGGATAGTAATCATCAGTACACGCGTGTACCATACAACGTTTTTCAACACATTTGCGAAGAAATTTTCATTTTTCGCTAATAAATAAACAGTTTTTCTATTCGCGCGCATCCAACACAACAATGGTGATCGGCCAAAGATTAAAAGAATATACTTATTAAAAAAAAAACGAATGAATGGAATCGACCATAGACCTACCAAAAGTAAGGAAACATAGTTGAAGTTTGTTTTTAAAATGTATGGACACAATTTTTTGGTATCGACACTTTTTTTAAATGAAAGCAATTTAAAAAAACAATTTATAACTCACTAGTGAATAAAACGCGTCATTATTCTACTGTTTTTGTACAAATAAGAGCCCCTTTATGAGCAAGTGTGTTGAAAATAATTTTAAAGTACAAATCTTCGCCTATACCTTTCGTGTCTAAGGTATGCCATAGATATTAGACAAGAAACATGTGAAAACTACATAAAATATGAATAATAATTGTTATATGATTTGCCAACTTCAATCACAATCAATACGTAGCTTTTACTCAAGAATAGGGTGTGCATGATTACAAGATTGTTAGATACTGATTTTATACATAATTTAATATTTCTCTGCAAGTTCCCATTGCATGGAAAGAAAGAAAGAAAAAATATTTATTCTGACAAATATATCTTCCTCTTTTTCCCTCTCATTGATGATATTACGAGCAGTCACGGATTAACCCTTAATAATAAAATGAAGCAATTGCCTAGGGCACCACGTCTGGGGGGGCACCAGAAAAACCAGGAAAGGCGCCAGAAAGCCCCAGAAAGGGCAAACCAGAAAACTTCTTAGTTGACATAAGGAATGGGGGCTCCCACAGCCATAGCTGCCCTTTTTTTCGTCGTCAAATTCTATCCCCGGGGGCCAGAAGGCTTGAATTGCTTAGGGCATCATGAAGTCTTAATCCGTCACTGATTACGAATAGTAATGAAGTCTACGACCATGGTTTTAATCGCGTTTTTGCTATACGAGTATTGACGTGTTAAAGTTTGTATGATATATATATATTTGTGTTTGTCAGTTAATAAGTACACCTTGAAAGAACTTGGCGGAGGCCTGGACACAAGAATTAAACCAAGAAATATCCTCCATACTAAGAAACACATAGCCCCTCTACAATTTCACATTAACACATCATTACAATCAGAAAAACGTGTCTCAACACAAACAGACACGGACGGCTATTGAATGTTATTATAATTATTTATTAATTTGTGATAATGAAAACTATGAGAAGGTGCAAACATACATGATATTGTTGTTAAACACGCTCACTTTTTATCATTACTGTTAACTATTAAAGATTATCATTATTTCGTTCGTGATACATAATCATACATATAAACTGATTAATTAGGTTTTTGTTACAATACATAGGCAATAAAATTTGTAATTACAAACTGTTTAGAAATAGCTAGCAATTTGTATGGTAATACCTATAACATAACATAATAATTCACTACATCATCTCATTATAGTAACTGACCCCTAACTAAGTTCGACTTGTATCTAGGGTATTAGAAACTACGCACACACTCATTCACACACACCCAGACCGAGATAAACATTTGTGGTTCACACAAATATTCACTCCGCAAGAGAATCGTACCCGCTACCTTACGGGTGGCAGTCCGGCATGGTGACCACTCTGCCATCGAGGTTGTAAGTTGTAAGACTGCGTGTTATGTAACTGCCCACGATTTTATCCCTAAAAGATACTTCTATGGGTCAAAAAGTATCATTATTATCAGCCTATTTCAGTCCACAGCTAGATAAAGACTTCTGCCATTATAAACAAAAGTTATCCCACGTGTGAATTAAGGCAATAAACTATGTATTACGGGTTCTGCATAAATCATCTCACACTTATATACTTACATACATAGGTACTAAAATTATGAATACTTACTTATATATGAGACGCAACAAAATCTAAAAGTTCGTCTGAAAAATTACACATTAACCTAGAGTAAAGGTTCAAATTATGTAGACTTTTAATTCAGAACTCGTAGAGTGAATATTTATGTTGTTTTGTCATGTTACTTAACATATTGAGCCACAATATTTTCTGTGCGGGTGACAGCGTCGCTGTAATCGCATCTTCTGGTTGTCAGTTTACTGAAAATGTTTCCAAATGACATTAGAATCAAAATGACAATAGTAGCTTCCAATTTTGGCCGCCGGCACAGAAATGATATAAAACAAAGTCGCTTTCTCTGTCCCTATGTCCTTATGTCCCTATGTATGCTTAGATCTTTAAAACTACGCAACAGATTTCGATGCGGTTTGTTTTAATAGATAAAGTGATTCAGTGGGAAGGTTTTTAGCATAGCACAAATTTTATCCCCATACGAGTATTCCTACGGGAACGGGAACTACGCGTGTGAAACCGCGGGGCGCAGCTAGTATGTATATAAACCTTGACTAACTAAAACAGTTGTTACACGATTCCCTAGAAATGAAAATCATCTGTGACAACGTGTCATCTTCTATTTGACAGGTGTCAATTTGTGACAACTCTAAAATAAAAACGTAAACTACACGATGTCAACTACCGAGCATTGTTTTAATTATGTATTGCGAGTTATATTATGACAGATAGGGAAAAATGGAAGACCCTTTGTTGAGTTATAATTGTCGAAGCAAATGTTACTTCTCATAGGTGGTTATGCTTAGCTTGACCGGAGGTATGGACGTTTTTATCGCAATTGAATTTATTAGATGTTATTGGAATGGTTACGTACTTTTTATTTCTTAGACTATAAAAACTAAAACTTTAAATACAGAGCCAGGTTTTAACAAAAGACGTTAGCAGTAAAATATAATAATTGTGGCCTTTTTATATAGTCATTTGTGGCTGCTGCAATATTCTTAGATTAGACTTTTGTAAGGTTTTATACAGACCTTAACCAGTGAACGTAAGAACGCAGGCTGGTAAGTAATCTTACATATCTTTCGAAAATCAAATTTGAGTCAAATGTCATGCTTTTCTATTTATAAAATTGTTTACTAACTTTAGTAACCTCCTGACTATACACCCCTATTTTGAAAATATGGGACTTATTAAAATCAGAATATCTGTAGCAGTAACTGAATCCATATATCCAATAAAAATATCAAAAATGATAGTCGATTCTTATCTTTAAAAAATACCAAATAAATGTCGTATTACCAGACGGCACACTAGCTATCAAGTATTCTGTGACGGCTCGGGTCGATGACCGCGCTCAGCTGTGTATCGCAGCGTTCGGTACAGAATAACAATAAAATTCGGCGGGATTTTGAAAATCTTTGACTTATCATAACTTTTTAAATAAAAGCAAAAGAAAAAAACTAACTTCACTATTATATTGTCACCCGTCGTTTACATTAGCTGTGAGATAAGGTATCGCAATTTCAAAATAAGGGTGTATAAATAATGTTAGCTAATAGTTTACCTAAGTAATTCAAATTAAATACTTGCGCATAAAAACACACATATCCCAAAGCGTGCGCGGGCGCCTTTACACAAAACTAATTTAGGATATGACGTCACCACTCATCCAGATCTTCCATCATCAGCCACCTGAATAAAATGTTAATTTAACAACATTTAAACTACCATTACCAGACGTCCCATGACAATAATCATTAGATTTATAACCGTACGCCATTACAATCGATTCCCATGACATGTGGCATGCGTTGGGGCGCGCTTGCGCATCCTATCAGCCGGAACCAATATATCAATGGTAAACCGGTGAGTTCGGGATCTGTGAGCGTTTTGTATTAGTTTGAAGCTTTAAATATTACTTTTTAAAGGGAATTTGTGTCAAAAGTAAGTGTTGAATTATGTTGTTAATTTGAATGTTTGTGCGAATAAGTGTATATATTGAACTGAATAGTATGTTGGATATACATGCAGAAATATTTTTTTAAGGTTCGTTCTCAATTTGAATTTAAAAATGTGTATCAAACTTAGTTATATAGCACCACTAGCTGTGTTTCGCGGTTTCACACGCGTAGTTCCCGTTCCTGATGAAAGATGTTGGCCGATTCTCAGACCTACTGAATATGCTCACAAAATTTCATGAGAATCGGTCAAGCCGTTTCGGAGGAGCACGAACATTGTGACACGAGAATTAAGATTTAGCGCTAAACATCTAAAAGCTACATACATAAAGGAAATAAAACTACTTACATTATACCCCAACGAACAAAATCTACCCCACACTATATGTTCCTCAAAATAACTACCAAATTTGGTGCCCACAATACCAAAACGCAACAATATACGAGTAATATCTCAATCTGTACAAACCGTACTAAATGTATTTCTATAAAAATCCCCGGAACAAATTGTCACAAGCCGCACGGAGCGTTTGAGACAATGATAGAATCAACCAGGACTTCGCAAATCCCAAATCAATAATGGGGATCAAACAATGATACTGGGACAGAATTATGGGTTTAGAGATGATGATACCACAAAAATAGCTTTCATTTTACGCTAACGTAGAGACTTCGTCGTAGGCGAAGTGGAGCTTTGACTACAATTGGAATGTGTGCGCCTGATTCGATGTCGGACACGTACCAAAATGTTTTCTATTTTCGAATTAAAATGTACGTTTATACGATGCTCTTACACGGTGCACCTTCAAGTCGGCAATATTCTGAACGTAGATATCTTTCTTTTAATTTAGGTTATTTATCCGTACTACGAAATTTTTTGCTAAATTAACTGTTGGTGACTGTTGGTCTATTAACAGCTCTTTACGTCACTCGTCGAACGATGACGATGACGTGACGACGTCGATGACGACAACTAGGATCGCCGGTTTGACTTGCCTTCATAGAACGTAAACACTCATCAAATTAAAAGCCATTTAGTTAACAGCCACCCAACAGTTATTGACGTTCATTTACAGCCACCAAAAGTGGTATTATCCTCTCCATAAAAATCAAAGTAGACCAGCATGATCCCCTGTAAGAAATCGGTCTTGTGAAGAGATAAATATGTAATCTTAATATAATTGTGTCTCAGCAAACAGTCCGAGCCGGGCACACATACCCTTACTCATTGGCTGCCCCTATAGATACGGTTCATTGCGTCACAAGTATTAAGGGTTGGACGGACTTCGATTTCGGAGGAATACACATACTGTTTCTGAAGAAAGTTTTAGTTTTTTAGTAGTTTTATAGTGGTAAAACTAAATTGTGATCATCACAGTTTGAACACTCTCTTTCAGCATATCTCTACTGCGTTTTACAGTGAGTGGTGAGTGAAAAGCCCGGTCATATCAAGAAGTTTTTTTTTCTTTTTGTATAATTAATCCTAAACGCACAGAGGCGGTAGTAGTAGTAGGTGTGGAAAGCTAACGATTCCTGCAGCTCTTAAATTCTCTGACAAGATACATACAACTTAAACTTACACGTCAGTACACAGGCAATGTTTTTTCCCGAAATTCCCACGGGATCGGAAACTATGCGGGTAAAACCGCGGGGCACAGCTAATTGTTTATACATTACAAAAATTTGATAATATTCTTAGTTTATCAACCATAATTTAATACCATAAACAAAAATAAGAAACTGTCACAATCTCCTCGGTACAACCCTAAACATTAAGTATCAACCCTACTGGTACAGACGTGTAGAAATGGATGGCGCGACCCGCACTGGATGTGACTTGTGTGATCGAATGTACGCGTGTGTTTGACCATGCGTGCACTTTTCTGATTGCCAGTACTTTGCACTGTACGAATTAACTTTGTGGATTCACTGTGGATTGTAAGTGTAGTATTTTATCTGATTTTGTTTAGGGACTTCCTCTTATGAAAGTACTAAATGTGATTGGCGACCGCAGCTTCAGCTCGTATCCATACATATATATGACTAGTAGCTCCCCGCGGTTTCACCCGCGTAGTTCCCGTTCCCGTGGGATTACGGGGATAAAATAGATAAAATAGGAAAGATTTGTTTGTTTGTTTGTAATGAATAGGCTCCGAAACTACTGGACCGATTTCAAAAATTCTTTCACTAATGGAAAGCTAATTTATCAGTGCGTGACATAGGCTATATTTTATCCCCGTAATCCCACGGGAACGGGAACTACGCGGGTGAAACCGCGGGGAGCTACTAGTAAGAAATATGCTTGTAGAGCAGTGTTTGTAAAACTTAATTATTTCGTCCATAAGGTTAAACACCAATACAAATATTAAGCTTCTTAGAAAATAAGCAACAAAATCGTATTGCTCCTTCAATATCGGAAATCGGCTCATAAAATATTTGGTGGCCAGTGTAAGTAGAGCTCTTATAGTGTTAGTTTTAGAGGGGTGTTGTTGTGTAGGGAGGGTCTAAGTATACTGGTGGGCTACGGTCAGTGTTCAATTGATATTAATGGCATTACAACACCTGGTCGCAAACGCGAGTTCATGTAATTGAATTACATGACGCCAATTTTATAATAGGTGTACAAAATATACGAGATATATTCTACAGATTATGCGACTTTGGTCTAGTTTTTGGAGCAATTATCCATATTTTAATTCATTTTACTTAAAATAAAGTGTTTTCTTAAAAAGTTCAAAAGTTTTGTAAAACTTTTTGAAATGTATCTGAGTACAAATTATATTAAACTAGCGGCGCCCCGCGGTTTCACCTGCGTAGTTCTCGTTCTCGTTTGAATATGGGGATAAAATTATTCTAAAATCTTCCCACTGAATCACTCTATCTATTAAAACAAACCGCATCAAAATCCGTTGCGTAGTTTTAAAGATCTAAGCATACATAGGGGCATAGGGACAGAGAAAGCGACTTTGTTTTATAGTATGTAGTGATTCTTCAATGGGCTTTGAAATTTTTTTTTAATTCGAAATATCTCCATATTTTAAGATTAATAGAGAAGGTATTGTCATTAAAGGTAAAAGTAAAAAAAGAAAAATAAAGAATATTTAGTTTAAATTGTTGTTTTAAACTCTTAAACACTACAATAAAGTCCAATTACAAATCCTGACAGTTCTCTACCTCACTACCCTAGCCTTCCCATACAGCCTTACAACCGATCTAGCGTCATGTAACCCATCCGCCTCAAGGTGGCACCTACCGATTACCAGTGTAATGTCAATAATGGTACATAATAGTGTGTTAACATCTTCATCTGCACCTGACGCCCCCCTTTAACGACTGTTTAATAACGTTATATAGCGTTACTTGAATGTTTTGTTCTAAGGAACTAGTATATATATATTTTTACTAGCTGCGCCCCGCGGTTTCACACGCGTAGTTCCCGTTCCCGTTCCTTTTTTAATAGGAATTTCGGGATTAAAAATAGATGTTGGCCGATTCTCATAGATACCGGATAAGCACAAAATTTCATGAGAATGGGTCAAGCCGTTTCGGAGGAGTATGGCAACGAAAACTGTGACACGAGAATTTTATATATTAGATTTTAATAGCGAGTGTAAAACTGCTGGATACAGCTAGTATGTAATAATTTAGTACTAGCTGTGCCCCTCGGTTTTACCCGCGTGGAACCTTATCCCGTGGGAATTTTGGGATAAAAAGTATCCTGTGTTATTCCAAGGTATGAGGAACATCTGTACCAAATTTCATTAAAATCCATTCAGTAGTTTTTGCGTGAAAGAGGAACAAACATTCACACATCCACACTCACAAACATTCGGCTTTATAATATTAGTAGGATAAACGACTGACCTATCAACACACAGCAATAAGAACTGAACAGATTGAGCTGAAAATAAATAAAAAAACTAATTCATGACGTTCATCCATTTAGAAAGATAAGTGAAAAAACTCGGGTAAAACCGCGGGGCACAGGAAGTACTGCTTATATATTTTTTATTCGAAAACTAAATATCTCTATCATCTTGACATAACTGACCCCTGACTATTATAGGTAGTGTATCATAGTTTCTGATATCCTAGCTAGATGCAGGTAATCTAGGGTTTCAGAAACTACGCACATACTCATTTACACACACACCCAGACTGATATAAACAGGAATCGAACCCCCAATACATGTAAGACTTTGTCAAATTTAAAACCGAAATACCAAAATGAGCCACTTGGTTAAATTAAACAGTATGTACCCTACCCTTGACAAAGAGATACGTTTCGTGCTATGCAACATTAATGTTTGCCCCGTCACTTTAATGTATTTCCGATTACCAAACACCATTGTTATTTTAGTGGGGTGATCAAAAGAATCGAATTTAATTCAAAAATAAAATATTTACAAAAATAGTTATTCCGATACCGGGAATCGAACCCGAGCCTCCTGGGTGAGAGCCAGGTATCCTAGCCACTAGACCATATCGGATGTTGGTAATGCGGTTGAAATTAAACATTTAAAGCTAAAGTGGTAAATGAAGTTGTTTGGCTATTATCCAAAATGATTTTAAACATCTTCACAAATAAAATGTAAATGCTTTGAAATAGTTTCATAAAAAAGCGATAGCGAGATAGCGATTCCTCCTCACTATAGATAAAAATACTATTTGTCATTACTTCATCATCATCAGCTTTTCTAATGTCCCCACCGAGGGGCTCGAGCCTACCCTGAATCATCATCATGGTGATTAGGCCTTAGTCAACCACGCAGGCCAAGTGCGGGTTGGTCGACTTCACACACAACCCTAGAATTTTTTCCCAGGTGTTTCCTCAAGATGTTTTCCTTCACCGTAAGAGCTTCGAAATTAACGTCATTACTTGTTACTTATTAATTTTGTTCTTTTATATGTTTGAGCTTCTTTTAGACTTTTTCATAGGATATTTCTACCCATGTGTAGCACTTAGCAGTAAGTGCAGTAACAGACTATTAAATTTAAACTTATCTATCAAGAAAACAAACACCACTTTCCAACACCATTAAAAATTCTATCGAAATGACCCACTCTAATGCAACAATGAGCACAATGCATCGCATAATGACTCTGTGGGCGCAATAATCGTAACGCATCAATACAGGCGATTATATGTCCAAACAGTAGGCTGTTTACTCGGCAATTTATGTCAATGGTCATCTTTATTTGTTGGATTCGAGTATTTATATTTATTTAACGTTTAGTTTGAAATGTGCAATGGATAGGTTGGGAATAGGGTTCAGAACCGGGAAATCCCGGAACCGAAAATCCCGGGATTTCCCGGTTCTTTAATAGTAGTCAAAGAACCGGTTCTCAATGAATAAGAACCGGGATTTTCGGTATTTTCGGGAAATAACGAATCATGTTAACTATATAATCATTTGTTTGATTTTAATCTTCTATTAACACCATTTATTCTTTTTATACAAAATATTCAAGCTGAAACCATATTCTCATTAAAATGTTGTATCTGTAGGTACGTGGTAGATCATTATTCCATCGTAAGACAAAATGTGGTACTTAAAAACGAACACCTTACAATTGCAACTACTAGCGTAGAGCCAGAAAAAAAAATTCCTCAGCTGGCCTTTTTTGTAACAGAATTAGATCTCGATTAGGTGATGCAACTATAGATGCATTGATCTTTTTGAAGACACATTACCAAGAGAACAAGAAAGTTTAATTATAAGGTCTTATGTGTACAACTTTATCAAAAGTGAATTTTTAACTGTATTTTAATCATCAACAGCCTGTTTACGTCCACTACTGGACTTAGGTCTCTCCCAACTTGCGCCAATGTGCCCGTCGGTGGCACGTCGCATCCACTATCTCCCGGCTACCCTGCGCATATCATCGCTCCACCTAGTCACAGGACGTCCAACACTACTTTTGCCGGGTCGCGGTGTCCACTCGAGAACTCTTCTGCTCCAACAACCATCGGTTCTCCTACAGATGTGGCCAGCCCACTGCCACTTCAGAGAGCTAATTCCTTGAGTTATGTCGGTGACTTTAGTTCTCTGTCTGATTACTTCATTGTGAATGCGATATTTCAGAGAAATTCCAAACATAACCCTCTTCAGAACCCTTTGAGTGAATTTAAATTGGTGGTTCAGCCACGTGAGTGTCCAGCCCACGTCTCGGCACCGTAGGTCATCATTGGTAGGACGCACTGATTGAAAACTATTGTTTTAGGCACTGTGAAATATGCGATGAGAAAACAAATTTGAAACCCGGCCTGATCGAGGGGCTGAAATTCGTGGAGTCTTCTTGATAGACGAATTGGGACAACCCTCGAGAACAACTTGTAAACATGGTTCAAAAGCGAGATGGGTCTATAGTTCTTCAGCAGGGTTTTATCCCTTTTTTTGAAGTAGAGCACCATCACGCTTCTGTTTCATGCTTTTGGAGTTCTCCCGGAGAGATGACATCGTAAAACAGCTTTTGCAGTTTCCGCAGCACTGGCCTGCCTCCTGCTTTAAGAGGCTCAGTCTTGATGCTATTTTAATGCGTTAAAGCAATCAATGTCATGCCAGAATGCGCAATATGTGTTATTTAATATAAATAATATTTTTAGACTATATTTACCTCCAAAACTAAAGAGAAGAAAAAAATCCCGAAAGTACCGAAAATCCCGGGAAATCCCGGTTCTGATTAGTACTGGTACCGAAAATCCCGGTTCTGATATTTATACCGGTTCTCGATACCCTAGTTGGGAATGATGATGTTTGTGTGTGTACAGGAAAATTAAAACTTTTGATATAATTACTAAAAGACTCGATTCTTTTGACCTCTTATTTCGAAAGAATATCTTATAAGTACATATTAATTTCAGTATGTAAGTATGATTAAAAGTCGATTGCCGAATGTATAAATAAAATCTTCCCCGCCTAAATACTTATTCTTCTTTGAGGGAAAATTTTTTTTGGAAAATCTAGGGGAAAATTGCCACGGTACGAAGTCGGATAACTTTTGTCTTTATAGTAGGTATCTACAAATATTTCTGGAAAACACTAAATCCTCCTAGAATTCAACCCAATCAGTGAAAATAAAATCTGCTGCTTTCTTAAATTAGGAAGGGTTTACAAATACTGGCAATTATGACACGACAAACGCTCGAAAACTTATTTAGATTCTAAATTCAAATTAATACGCCCTATTTTTATAACCTTACTAATAACGCCTCATTCCTCCAACCTAATCCATATCAAAAACCGATTTCCCTAAAAAATGGTATCATATTTTCACGGCCCAAATGACAGCACATAAAAATAACTAATAGCAAACTATTAAATGGCACATAATAAATTGTGGCATAAAAAATACGAGACGATTATAAAGAAATAGGAGACAGAAATATCGCGTGAGGTGATATGCTTAGTTTAATGATATTGTGATTGTCTTACCTATTATATACTACCCCTAGGGGGTGGAAATAAAAAAGATGCAGCTATTTTCGAGGATAATCGTAAATGGTGGGTGGGTTCGGTAGGAAAATTGGGATTTTCTTTAAAAAGGATTGAAAACCAAAAATTTTTTGTTCAGTTTGGGTCAGATGGTTTGAGCCGCACATAAGCACTTTTTAACGTCATAGAAATTACAGTAGAAGACTTTAAACATCAATCCAAATCAAACCAAAAAAATAGTATTCAGGCTATTCATTTTGGAGTATACCACAGACCACAGAATTCGGAATACTCTATGGTAAGCATAGAGTATTCCGAATTGTGCCACAGACAAACATACAATTGTACACATTAACTCACATTTATGGGGGATTTGCGTACAGAATGAAAAGTCTTATAAAAACCCCAACAAAATCCATTTTCTTCTAAATAAGTTGATCGAAGGTTTTCCTAATATTCTGAGGTACCCCAAAAAAAATTACAGCGATCATTCAAATCGGGGAAAGTTGGTGAAAAATTCGTGTCAGGAGTTAACGAGCCATGTCAGTCAGTGTCGCTAAGTTTGTGTTTTTTTACCATTTTAATGAACCAAAAACGCATCCGCCATTACAGTTAATGTGGGTAGAATAAATTTGTTCAGAGAACTAGTTACTGGCCGTGGTTTTACATGAACAAAATTATCATAGACTGAAGCCTTGTGGAAATGTGTACAGTATTTTCTCTAACGATTTCTTTTTTTTTTCATATTCCTAAAATTAATTATTTATTAGCCATATTAAAATTGATCTGATTATTTTTTTAATGAAAATCTACTCATTTTTTATAATAATAATCCGTCTATTTTGACTTATCTATCTATCTACCTACCTATCTACATCGATCTACCTATCTACACAGTCGTGAAAAGTTGTTAGAGAAAGTATTTTTCTACGAAAATCTAAAGCATAGAAGTGCTATATAGTTTTTTGTGATAGCTTATACCTATGTATGTACGAGTAACTTGTATTCCTATAACTTCCAACGGTTCTATTTATTAGTACAGCTAGTGTTTCGCATATTTATAGTGTGTGAACGTAAAATGTTTATTATCTATTTATTAATAAGGAGTAGTAAGCCGATGTAATCGCTCACGTACCAGGGGTCAGGATACTGAGTAACAATTAATATAAATAAAAACTTTAATTGATATCAATAAAAGACACCATAGCTTCAGTTATTACAGTTTTTTATTTAACGGCCATTTTCCTAATTTAGATATGTATTTATTACAATTGCAATATAAGGGAATAAATGGGAATTCTGCTAACCGTGGATTACGAGCGATTTATAAGGTTAAGTTACGTCTGGCACCGTCGGAATAGTGATGGGTAGGCGTTGAGAAAGAGACTAATTATACTTATTAGCGTTTCCGTGCTTTAGAGAGCATGTTTAGCCCTGCCCAAAACTAATAATAACCTAATGCTAATGTGATATGGCTAGTTATTGCCCTTAAAATTGTAATATCGTATCGCCATCTATTAAGTGCGAAAGTCTAATGGCAGTTCACGTAAAATACTGATATTAATTACTTGAACCAGTGTTAATGAAGCGTATACGATATTGGTAACTAGCAGCGCCCCGCGGTTTTACCCGCGTAGTACCCGCTCCCGTGAGAATGCGTAGCTCGTAGTATCATACAATTTTGGCACAATTCACCATCGTGTGTTAAAAAATTAATGTAACAGCGCCATCTATTGGTACGATTTGCGACTACAAAAAGTTACAATAAAACATACGATTACTTATACACAATCCCATGGGAATTTCGAGATAAAAAGTATCTTATGTGTTATTCCTAGTTGTAAGGAACATCTGTACCAAATTTAATCAAAATTGATACAGTAATTTTTGCGTGAAAGTGGAACAAACATCCAAACTCACAAACAAACAAACTTTCGCATTTATAATATTAGTAGGATTACCACATCTATACTTCACATATCAGTGTTGCTATACCTCTATCACAATATACCCAGTCTAAAGCAGGTGTAGCTCAACGCTTACCAGACTACTTAAGTATATAATTCCTAACATATCTTAGGCACATTAAGCCCACTACCTAGAACTATCTTTATGTACAAGACTACAGCATTGTACGCATGCTAGAACAGAAAACAAGTTTTTTAAGCCATTAAGTATTTTTCACATCGGTGGCGTTGATTTTAATTGTCATATTTGTTGGGTAATAAAAATTACTTGGGTGTTAAACGATAGATTGTAGTGTGTTGACATTTTAAATGTATCGAATGGTGTAGTAGGGTTCAGGTTGTGTTGATTGTGGTTCGATAAATTTTATAATATCTTTTTCTAGATTTGTTAAATGTATTTTTTGAATTTTAATACTAAATCGGTGACGTTTTCAAGTATGGAATGAATAATGAAGAATTTTGGAGTAAACATCCTTTCAAGTACTAAGATTGAAGGCGCCTTGGGGAAGGCAATAGAGCACAATAAGTTTGTGATTACTCTACATTCTAAAGATATCTAGAAATTTCTACAAATTTCCATTTACTTCGATGTCTTCTGAAGCACGGAAGTTCTCATAAAATATCAATACATAGATAGTAAGTATACCATCAATCAAACTATTGCATTGCCGTAACCGCAAAAAATCTAGAACTTTCTACATAGTTCTATACCTAGATCTCTATCAGTCAACATTACCAAAATAGATTAACTTTAGAAACAACTGGCCAGTCAGTCCGAGGGTCCCAATCGGAGTTAAAACGCACGACCGCGCAAACTGAATCGGCCCGATTGCAACAGAACACCCTAGTTTGTATTGTGTCTGACATTTTGTCATATGTTCCAAATTTAAATTTAGGTTTTTTTTTATTTTGGCTGTGACATTGACGGTTTTTCAAACAGTTCCTAATTCGAATAATTTCTTATTTTGTTTTTGATATTGAAGTTTTATTTAAACTGCCATTTTAGATGGATCTCATCAATGAGTGTATTTAAGTGTTGATGATTTTAAAACCGAGCTATGTAATGAAAATAGTAAACATACCCAAAAATCATGAAAAAAAGACATAATCAAACCCAATTTATCGATGATTCTAAACATTTGCACAAACATCCAACTGCAAACTATTCGTTATCTGAATCCCAAGATTAATTACCAAAGTTAACAGATTCTCAAGGGATTGTCTTACTTAATAAAACCACATACTTAGTTACCAAAGATATCAATCTTCGAATCCTCTATCTCGCGTGAACCCCACTGATAACGATACTGCGTATAAATGACTCCCATACAAAAACTTTTGCCATCAAATTAAGTAGAAACTTTTATTTACACTTAAGAAATCAGACTGACACCTTTATTGTGACTGAGTAAGGTCTATAATTGCATCGAATATTGGACGGTCAGTAAGTGTATGTGCTAGTGAAATAGGGTAAGGCGACATACGTTGATAGTAGGGCGTCCGATAGAGGATGAGCAATAAACCATGTCAATAATTGGTAGGGATAGGGCCCGCCACTGTATTGACGATATAAATAGTCGGAATGACGCAAACTGGCGATTTGAGTGTTGTTTCAGTCTCGTTTAAAGTTGGGCTCCCTTGAATATGCATCACGAGATTCTCTGGGCTCTGTTGCGCTAAATGTTGTAGAAGTTAAAGTAATGTCGAAGATCGAAGTTGGTACGGAAGTTAACAGGCTTGATATAACAGTCAGGATATCTGATTATTGATTAACATGTCCTTATGATCTTTAAGTGTTGATTAGCATGTCATAATGCCTTTGATCTGTTCGTTTTCTTGTTAGCATTAGAATACTTGTCAATGAGGTCGGGTCCTTACACAATCTTTAACATGATACCTAAAGGTATTCTAGTAAACAATTGTCCTAATCTGCAAATGATGAAATTAACTTAGCTTTTCATTAATAGCGATCAGTACCTCTTGCAAAACAACTCCTCTATTCCATCCATGCCATTTGTTAAACAGCACGTTTATACTCTTCTATTCCATTTTACGTTCACTAAAAAAAAAAAATATCAAAATAAACGTCTGTTAATATTCGAGTCGATACGCGGCAGGCTGAGGGGACAAGGCCACTGTCTTCACACTGTAATTTATGGCGTACCAATTTGTTGGATGCGTATTAAAAGGCGGACGTAAAATGTTGAATGGCCCGAAAAATGGGGTGACATCCTCGAATAAACACGACGTTTTGTTCAGCGCGTACACTTGTTAATGTTGTTTTGTTACCATACTTTAGAAATGGTTAGAAATAAGTGCATAACATATTTTGCGTCAGAATCTTTTCTGTGCCGGTGGTCAAAATTGGAAGCTCCTATTGTATTTTGACTCTAATGTCATTTGGATACATTTTCAATAAACTGACAACCAAAAGATGCGATTACAGCGCTATGTTACAGTGACGCTAAGTATCACCGGCACAGAAAAGGTTGTGACTCAATGGTTACATGCATGATCCTGTGGTATAGTGTAAATATAACTTGTTTATTAGTTCCAACACTTAGTTGACTATCAAAGTGGCAGGACGTTTTCCATGCTAGACTTCCAAACAGGTTTGATTGCCAGTTAGGTCAATATTCAACGTCAACAATGTTTATATCTCGAGCTGAGTGTGATACTCTGGATGCAAGTAATATCTTAGTAAGATGTATTTCTGAGAGACGATGAAATCACCAATATAATCCAATGTGATGCGAAGTTGTCTTAAAATTAAAGTTCAAATACTTCTGGGGATAATATAACATAATCATTCACTGCATCATCTCATTACTGTAACTGACCCCTAACTAAGTTCGAAACTTGAATCTAGGGTATCAAAAACTACGCACACACTCATTCACACACACACCCAGACCGAGACAAACATTTGTGGTTCACACAAATATTCACACCGTACGGGAATTGAACCCGCAACCTTACGGATGGCAGTCCGGCATAAGATAAAGGTTTGCGAGCAATATTTTAAACTTCACAATTTAACTAACATGTACCAAAAAACTAATATTCGTTACTCTAACCAAACCAGAGCGTGGTACCGACATTTCAGCTTAATTGATCTGGCTAAACAGCATAGTGTTGGGGTTATAAACTAAATTATCCCGCGCCATAACCTCCGTTGACAACTCACTCGTGTAATGGCGCCCGAGTTTTGGCGGGAAATATTTAGCGGGAGAACATTGATCTACAAAAGATATACAATCAGCGTTCTTATAAAATAATCAGCATATCAAAGTCGTCCCTATGAAATTAGCGCACATTTCAAACAGTTTATTTTAACTATAAACTGTCCGAATAAGCATGGTAGAGCGTATCATAAATCAAAGAAAACTAAAAGCTAATTTACGCCGATATCTGAGTAAAGTTGAATTTGCAATAAAATATGTCTAAAGTACAACAATAATTTTGTTTGTAGTAGAGGTGTTTGAAAGTGTGCATTTTTGAGTGTTAGATTTGATCAGTATTACATCTAGGGTCTTTTCTACATCAATACGAGAGATATTTGGCGCGTTGTTCGTCGATGCAGTAGCAAAAGTAACACTCTATACAGCCAAAATTTGACTAATGTCGTAACTTTAATGGCGGGTGAACGATAAACAACATTTATGCATTTCTATAATGTAATTTTATTACTTAGTTGCAATGTAGCTGTGATTCATAGAATGAATGGGGCGTCAATTGGAGTTGCTCCAAGAATTTATTGGGTAAAGAAGGGTTAGATAATGTTGTGTTGTCTATTTTATGTTTTGTTTAACCTGGAGACACCTGCCTGCCAATAGGTTAAAGTAGTTCCTGGGTCAAGCATGTTCTCTATTTTTCAATTATTATTATACTTAGTTTTAACATCACCAACACACATAAAACTAACCTGGGATTACTGTTATGCCTCCTCGCTATACAAATTACAACAGAGTAAGTGAGACATAGACTACCAACCCATAGGTAGTCTATGAAGTGAGGCCTTCGCCCTGGTATCTCCGCTGTGGTATCTATTCATAGTATTCACAATACATGCAACATATTTCAAACTCACACAATAAAGACCAAAAAGTTTCTAATTCCGTAATACAAACTCCATACATCAAACTTCGTAAATGACGATAAAAAAACATATCTTGAAATGTCAAAATGTAAATTGACAGTTGACTTTACAACAACTTTTCTAAAAAAATATTATTAAAAATCCAAAAAAAAAACTTTTAAAATGTGTTGGCTCGGATGGGCAGTGGCCATGAGTTTACTGAGTCTAATGCTGACAAATCAGAAACAATGAAATAGCCAGGAGAATTCGAAGACCATAATTTAAAGACCATAGTTTGTGAAGACCACAATTTGAAAACCATAATTTTAAAGAGTACTAATGGACTCTGGAATCCCATGGGTTTACTTCGGCATCTGGTGTGTACTGAACAGCTTTTCACTGTACATAGCCATGGAAACACCACAACAAAAGGAAGAAGAGAAAACGTACGAAGAACTACTCAAAGTCTTGGACAGTTTGGACACTCCATTATTTCAAGAGAAAGAAAAGAATTGAACGCATAGTAATTTATAACATTCAATGAAACTATTGACTACAAATACATATGTAATTGTTATGGATTTTGTTTTGATTTTTAATTGATTCCTTTTTTTAACATGGGTCGGGTTTGAGATCACCAACGTGTTTGGTAAGTCTTGTGACTGCCATTCTTCCTCATTTAAATTTATCACTACATAAGTAGTATAAAACAAAGTCGCTTCCGAGTCTGTCTGTCCCTATGTATGCTTATATCTTCAAAACTACGCAACGGATTTTGATGTGGTTTTTTGCAATAGAAAGACTGATTTAAGGGGAAGGTTTATAGCATAATTTAACCCCGCATTCCCACGGGAACGGGAACTACGCGGGTAAAACAGCGGCGCTGCCAGTATATTATAGAGAGAGGTCTTTGTCCTACAGTTATCATTGATTGAAAGGACGTAAGTCAAGTCATGCAATAACGGCTCAATGGTTTGAATACAATTGTTTATTACATATGGTTGCTAATTGATAGAAAGTTATCTAGGTTAATAGTCAACAAATGTTTGTCTCGGTCTGGGTGTGTGTGTGAATGAGTGTGTGCGTAGTTTCTGATACCCTAGATACAAGCTTCGAGCTTAGTTAGGGATCAGTTACTATAATGAGATATCAAAGAATGAGATGATGTAGTGAATGATTATGTTATGCAATAATGCGATTGCCATCAGCATCACAAGCCAGAAGACTTATGAGGGCTCTACCAGTAACCACTGTCGATGATGTTAGTACGACAATCGGAACCTATGTCTTAACGTGCCTTCTGAAACCCAAGATGATTATGATGCTGATATTATAAAGTTGGCATTAATGGCTGCTTTAAATTCGCAATTATATTAAAGATTTATGCGCAGTTTCTGGTACCCAAGATACAAGCTCCAAGCTTAGTTAGGGGTCAGTTACTATAATGAGATGATGTAGTGAATGATTATGTTATGTTATTATTTTTAACAGATGCGATGTTAACTCTGCAGCTCAGTTGATTTAGCGCAGTTCTGCGGTCCAGCACGGGTTCATGTTCCAGCTTAGGTGAAACAGTAAAACATGTTTAAATCCCAAAATCCCACAATCAGAATTACCTAAACTGCTCAGCACTGGTATATCAAATTTACGGCCTACCAAAGAATAGTTTTTTTAAACATTGTAGAGTGTCGCGTGCCGCATAAAGCCTATGATACAAGGTACCATCATAAGTATAAATCACAAGACGACACTGTCGCCCGACAAACGGGTAAACACGAAAATTGCGCTTATCCAATACTGAATGCATTTACTGCATGCGATCTGTATTTGCTTAAAATATTGACTCAGTTGAATCTTTTACACTTTATAGGAAATATAAATACTGTGTGATTTTTGTTTCTTCAGCATGGTTTCGGGTACAAGTCCTGACTGAAGCGAAAATTTTGCATTCATTTTTTTCCTGTTTGTAAGATTTAGGACTGTTTCCTAATATTATTTAATAACATAAAAATGATTGGAAAATATGATCTGCCAACACGTGGTTCTGGGTTCGATTTCCGTCCGAGCTAAATTTGGTGTGATCCATAAATGGTGTGTTTGGGGTGTGCATAGTTTCTGATGCCTTTATGAACCGGTTATAAACCTTACCTCTAGGTCAGACGTATACCTAAGATCGATTACTTTTATTATCATTTATATTAAAATGTTCGCCATACGCTACCCCTTCCTACCCTCTATAATACGACTTTACACCAAAATTCTCGAGTACTGCTACTGTAAACGTTAAAGTATTTCGTCACGAACTCTAAACTGTACAAACTCAATATATTACATCATTACAAAGTTCACAACTCGTTCAAATTAGAATTCTGCCAGTTTTGTGAACTAACTTGTGAAATGTTTCCTTCCTATCACAACGTAGCACTTTATGACTTCAACTGCTTCGTTTTTAACCGATTAAAACAAAGAAGATTGTATTTTTATGATAAATTAACGGCGCCCCGCGGTTTCACTCGCGTAGTTTCCGTTCCCGTAGGAATATGAGGATAAAATTATGCTAAAAACCTTCCCACTGAATCACTCTATGATTAAAGCAAATCGCATCAAAATCCGTAGCGTAGTTTTAAAGATCTAAGCATACAGGGACATAGGGATAGAGAAAGCGACTTTGTTTTATACTATGTAGTGATAGGGCAGCGCTGACGGATCACCTTAAGGTAAACTACCTTCGTCCATGGACACTCAAAGAGTCAGAAATGCGTTACCAGTTTTGCGACTAAAACATAAACATAATCATTCACTACATCATCTCATTATAGTAACTGACCCCTAACTAAGTTCGAAACTTGTGTCTAGGGTATCAGAAACCACACACACTTACAGCCGCACTCAGAGTCGTTTAACGGATACTTAAACTAATGTGCCACAATATTTCTGTGCCGGCGGCCAAAATTGGAAGCTACTATTGTCTTTTAGACTTTAATATCATTTGGATACATTTTCAATACACTGACAACCAAGAGATGCGATTACAGCGACGCTGTCACCGGCACAGAAATATTTTGGCACATTAGTTTAAATATTCGTTAAACGACTCTGAGTGCGGCTGTTATTCACTTAAATCTTTATACATACTTGTTAAAATATCTTAAGTAGTTATTTTATTATATGTAATCAATCAAATAACTGTAAATTTAAATGAAAACAACCCTTGATGAAAAGAATTCTTAAAAAAACTTCTTACAAAGAGCAAAACATGGTAGTTTCCTGGGTAAACAAATTGCAATTCTAATTAGTCCGTCAGATAGATTTCGAAATAATATTAGACACGTATTTTTTTGTTTCAACAAATTAAACTGACTTCGTTATAACGCATTAAAGTTTAGGAGTGGGGGCTTGTGACGTCAACTGTTGGTGAAAATTGTAGCAATCTGTGACGTTTCACGAGTTTTCGACGCACTGTATCGTCTTAATTATTTGTTTACATGAAAAATTAAAAAATACGTGTCCAATATTTTTTGGAAATCTAAAAGACGGACTACTATTTTTTTTAGGCAACTACCCTACTGTAGTAAATTTCGTTTGTTTATAAAGTTGTAGTAAGTATGTAAGTACACGTCATTAATTAATTTATTCTTATAGCGTCTCCTTTATGGCCGTTCTGTGGGACAAAAGGGATAATTGTGTTCAATTATTTAGCACCCGGTGTCATTACAAGTTTTTTAATGCAACTATGAATTTATGGACTATTAATATTGCCATTATGTTTTTATGAATGAATGTTTTAAGGAAGGTTCGTTCGCCATTTCGCTCAGCTGTCCCGTATCAGTCTGTGCTAATAAAATACTAGTTGTGTCCTACGGATTCACATGTATAGTTCTGATTTCTGTGATAATCCACATACATATATAAAAGGAAGTCGTGTTAGTTACACTATTTATAAATCAAGAACGGCGAAACTGATTTGGCTGAAAATTGGTGGGGAGTTAGTTTTGAACCAGGAGAAGGAAACAGGATACTTTTTATCCCAAAATTCCCACAGGAACGGGAACAACGCGAGCGAAACCGCGGGGCACAGCTAGTATAGGGATGAAATATAGCCTATGTCGTTTGCTGATAATGTAGCTTTCCATTAGTGAAAGAATTCGGGAGACCGGTTGAGTATTGTTACAAAGGAACATCTCATCTTTCTTTTAAATATTAGTATAGACTTGCAGTGTCCTATGGTTTTTACAAATCGGTTCATAGATGACGAAGTACAAATATAAAAAAACAAACGAGAATCACATTCTTTTTTTAAAGTCAGTAAAAAATACATTATTTTCGGGTAAAGCAAAAAGACTGGCAACATCGAATGACTAATGCAAGACTTAATGCATTGGTTAAAAGCAAAGTTCTCATTTTAATTTTTAAACTAAACGAACTAATGAGCTGTCAGATTGAATTTTCTTTATGACCCGTTGGATTTTTACAATGGTGATGTTCAGTGAGAAATACTAACCGCACAGCATATGGTTTTGGCGTGTGACAGCGACCGCAAGCATTTTTGGTCACGAAAATTTCGCGCCCAATTTTCGTCGTGTCAGCTAATTTGACGTCTCAATCGTGAGGTTAGTTTTAGAGCTGGCAACACGATTCTTTAAAAAGTTTCGACGTTTTCACTGTTGACGAAGTTTGCGGAGTGCATTAATTCGTGGTAGATTGTATGAATATTGGAAAAAGATTGAACTATATTAGCAATTTTGGTAGCCATTTAATATTGTTGCACCACGCTGTTCCGTCGTAAACTCTTACTGCCTTATTTGCGTTGCATTTTTAGTCTGGTTTAGCACTAAACCAGGTTATACGATCAATTTGGGATACTGTCAAAGTGACAGATTTGACTGACAAGGTGTCAAATGCTTACCAAGTTTTGTTAAACCAGACTAAAAATGCAACGCAAATAAGGCAGTTAAACTCCATTTTTAACGTAGTGTCCGTATAATATAAATGGTGTTTCTGATAATAATATCTACTCGTAATCAATCACATCCTATAAATTAATCAAAAAACTATTCGAGACAGAAGATTTTTCGTAATTTTCTCAAAAATTCGTAAAATGTAATGATCAAAAATGGTACTTATCTATTGCAGATATTTTCATGAGAATCAATCCTATCCTTATCAATAATAAATTTATCAAAAAACTATTCAACACAGAACATTTTCCGTAATTCACTCACAAACACTGCTACATTTTCCTTACAAATCTCTAAATCTCCTACACCACGGGGTTAAAATGCAAATCGCTGATCGATTCACCCGGGACTATTACCCGCGACACCCAAACTTGGTGTCTTAACCCTGGACGCATCAATTACTGTGACGTCCCACAAACCGCAGTCGAGTTGACATGTCGCCGCCCCTACACGTCTTTGAATTTCCAATCTCCCTATATTTCTCCCGTGCGTTTTTCGTTACGCGTTGCTGGCAACCCTTTTGTTAAATTGAATTTGGAACGTCGCTCGTGGCAGCCTGGATGAATGGTTTGTGAGTCGTGATTGTGACCTCTTTGCTGATGCTCTACGTTTTATTATGATTAAATAATATTGGAATAGGAACATTATTTTTTGTATTTATATCTGAGACCATTGGACCCTTGGGTTAATTTTCGACAATCAAAGACGAGAAGAGTGAAAATAGTATATGTACTTATAATACTCGTAGTACCAAAAAAGGGAATACGAAAAATATAAATCGTTGATTAAAAAAAAAGTCATTCATTTTAAAACATTAGCTACCATACGGGGTAACGTACTTCATACACAATTCATACAATACTTTATGCCATAATAGTACCTTAAAGTATTAATACAAAATCGATTACACATACACAATACTTACATGCAGTACATACGTATGCAGATATAATTGCAGATAAATACTCGATATCTACAGGTGCTCTCGATTCTCATCGTATATCGAGTAGGCGGGCTTTCTCTTCATGTCAATTAGTTGGATTACCATCCATGGAGGATGCAAGGATTTGGGACGTCTTTTTGTTATAACCTCATGGCTGTATGCAAGAAAGCGTTGGCTTATATTTGATTTTGGAACGAAGTTTCGAGATAATTGCTTGATGAATAGAATCTGGCCGTAAAAAAAATCCGTCATGTAATTCGAAATTTAAATTGAATTCAAATTTGGAACTGCACGTTCCAAATTTCGCACGATAAATCCTAACAAACTCTTTTGGTGATTCCGAGATTTAAGCTTATGAGTCAATCTCCAGTAACTTTGGCCATTTTTGAAATGTGGAAAACCATTGATCTCGCGACACTGATTGCCGTGATATTCCTTTCTAGCTGATAACTGACAGTTAATTAAGCTACATTTGCCCTTTAATACGAAATAATCATAAAAAGTCGCAGCATACAACTAGTCCACAAATAAATTCATTTATGCATGAAAATTTTAATTTAAATTATCATAATCTTCATATAAACCTGTTTCTTAGAGTTTATCACCGATCCTACCGCCCGCGTTGTGCTAATTCCTTCCATTGGCAACCCTTGCTACCACCGTCGACGCATCGTAAACTTTATTTACGACCTCTTTTTGAATCAACCTTATCACAACCCCATAAGGTCTATTTTCCATCAGCAATCCTTTGCTAGTTTAGTAGCTTTTCTTAAGTTATATTTTGAGCTTTATTACTGAAGATATAAGGTTGATTTTGTGTTAGTTTTTGTAGTCAATTTGCATAGTGATGATAGTTAGGATGGCTTCCTGGTGTCAGGGTGGTTTGGCTATAAATTGAAACTAGAATTAGACTAATCGATTTACAATAATTGTGAAATGATTTGTTTGAAATATTTATGATCTTTAAGTATTACTTTAAGGCCTGTAATAAAAAAAAGGTAATAAAGAGATTTACAGCAAAAATATGAATACAGGTAGAGATTCCTGTCGATTCTTCCCTGCTTCCCGGCTAATTTCAGAATCTTTTTGGAACAAAGTTCCTTATCGCGCGTCGGAAAGGGGGCTAGACGGAAAAAATAAGACGAAAAGGTGTTACGACACTTTTGTAACGACACTTTTTTTTAATTTAATTCAAATTTCGAACGCCGCGTTTAGTTTACGAGTTTATTTATTAAAAACTTCTTCTTACTTTGACCATTGAAATTAATACATATTAATGTAACTTCGTTCGGGTGTCCCATGACACCTCTCAATATTTTTTATAATGTTCTTGTATCTTCCAGAAGTTTTCATGGTATTTGGTACTTTGTGTTGAAAGGCAGGTTCACTAACAACTACACCACTTGGTCGTCAATAAAATATTTATAGTAGATAATATTTATAGTATCTACTAGGTACGCTAGCAAAGCTAAGGTTATTTTAGAAAGAATAAACTATTAAATACTAAATTTAAGTACTTAACAAAACAACAATAAAACAATTGACTGACGAATAAAAAGTTCTTCCAAAATTTTAATCGGATTTGAATGAAAATTTGAAATTTGAAATGTTTGAACGGAAGAGGTTATGTTACATTTATTAATTCCATGATTCGAACTTTAAAACTACTATTTTAATAGCAGAAAATAAAAAAGTAAATGTCATTTGACATGAGGCGTCACGGAAGTAGGAGCCACAATAAAGGGGTGTACACAATTTGAATATTTCAAGTTTTTACCTCAGACAAATACTTTTTAATAAGAATTTTTAAAATACGATCTGATTCCGAACTCAGATAACAGTAATTTTGGTTGAGTCGCGTTTCTAATATTGATAAGAACCTTGTTTCTGGTATAGTTATAAATTAAAGGATTTATTTTCTAGTTTTTTTTTTGGAACGTATTTCTTTTCGGTATGGATTTGGCGGATTTTGGGGTTCCTATTTCAACAATTACTAGTGTTGACGTTTGTGTATGGAACCTCTTTAGATTGTTGTAAAACCTCATTTGCCATACTGACTTTTTTAAATTTGAAATTTCATTTAGGAAAAAAATATACTTTTCATCCCACTAGCTCGGAAAGTATGTTTTTCATCCCACTAGCTCGGAAAGTATGTTTTTAATCCTCGATATCTGGGGGTAAAAGTCGATTTTAATCTCAAGAGTGGAAAGTATCGGGGTCGCTGTAACAGGCCGTGCAGGACCCAAGGCAATTTTGCTAACTGGGAGTAAAAGTCGTTTTTGCGCTCTAGAGGTTAAAGTAAATTTGAATTTAGAACATCGTGTGCACTAAGTGTGATGATGATTTGGATTCACAAACTGTCAAACAACTTTTTTTTTATTTCAAATTCAAACTCGGAACCTCCTTGGTGTACTTACTTATTTTTTTATTTGCTTTGCGCGTGATATTTTTGCTTTTTACTTAATATTGTGATTGTTTTATGTTTTCATTTAGTAATTTCCTCGCTGAGGGGGGATGAAAAATAATGTGTTGCACTCGAGTGCAAACAATTTTTAACCTTGTGCTCCTTTGAGTCCCTCGCTAACGCTCAGGATTCTTATTTTGAATCCCTCGCTGCGCTCGTGATTCAATTTTAGAATCCTTCGCTGGCTCGGTCCTCAACTGGAGCCCCCGTTAAAAAACAACTTTCCACTCTTGTATAACAAATAACTATTTTGCGCCTATACACCATCCGCTAAGAGTGCGCCAAGTCCGTATTGTGCAACAAGGAACTTCATACAAAAATGAATTTTCTGAAAACATTCTACAAAGATCGCTAAATTTAAACAAATAAATCCATATATTTTGAGGACAAATAGTTAAATCATAATCGCGTGCCATCAAAACGGTTGTATAAGTGAAACTGATAAGTTAAATCTATTTTAAATGATGTGAAATTGTGAATTA
Organism: Timandra comae; assembly: GCA_958496195.1. Lineage (NCBI taxonomy): Eukaryota > Metazoa > Arthropoda > Insecta > Lepidoptera > Geometridae > Timandra > Timandra comae. The sequence continues at coordinate 6,380,206 of OY292372.1, read as the reverse complement.
TTTATCGTTTTATTGTAAAATACAGTATTATCGCGTGTTTGCTGTATTTGTCAACTATAAATAAACTATTGATGTTTTCAAATTAAATTCTAATATTAGTTCGAACGCGAACATTTGTATAGATTTAGATTACTCTTTGAGTTTAAAAATACTGAGCGATTTAGATGAAATTTGGTATCGTTATCATCATCAGCCTTTTTTTTTTTTTAACGAGGAGAAATCCTTTTGACGGATCCCCGCCGCTTGTAAAGGGAGCGACGGGGTATGTCGGACTCGCTGTCACCAAGATGGAGTGGTGAGGCCCTACCGACTAAAACTCCTCTCTCCTTCTCGGCACCTTAGCAGCCGGGCCACGAGAACACGGTTGCAGTCTACCGCGACCCGGATCATCATCAGCCTACCTCAGCCCACTGGACATAGACCTCTCCCAATTCATGGCCACCGAGTCATATCTTCGGCTCTTTACCAAACACTGCCCACCGGTTTGCGAATGTCGTCGCTTCACCTGGTCACATAAATAATCATTCCTGTTTATTGACCCCTAACTAAGTTCGTTTGTATCTAGGGTATCAGAAACTACGCTCACACTCATTCACACACACACACAGACCGTGATAAACATTTGTGGTTCATACAAATATTCACCCCGCACGGGAATCAAACCCGCAAACAAACGGATTGCTGTCCGGCATGGTGATTACTCTGCCATCGAAATCATCAAAGGGCGTCCTAACTCCTACGCTTTGTTTCCCGGTTCGTGGTCTCCACTCCAGGACTATTAACTAAATCTACGGTCGGCACTGCCACTTCAGCTTGCGAATCTGTGATCACAAAAGATGAGAGAGTACTTCTTTGAGGCCTAATCTGAAAAAAATTGGAGCACCTATACCTACCATATTATTCAATAATCTCTGACACTTCTGCTCCGTGGTTTTGCTTGTGAGAATTTTAGAATAAGCTATATCATCGCACTCATACGAATATCTGTACCAAACATCAGTTCAGTATTGAAATAAAACACTTAAACGGATCTTAAAGAATCTGCAGATTCTTCTCGGCTGATGTATTTTCCGAATCTGGTAAATTCACAATGTATTTAAAATTATATTCAAAATATTGAAGGTAGTAATCTTTTTACATTACTTTGTACAGACGTCTTCCATCTTAGTCTTCTGTGATCACGGGTTTTGTAAAGAATCCGAAACGTCAGAAAATGTAAAACAAAATACAACCACGTCAAAAATCCGTTTAAGTGTTTTATTTCAATGTGTAGTGTTCGTGTAAATCAAAGATATCAAACAGTTCAGTAGTTTATACGTGAAAGATTAACAAATATCCATTCTCACATCACATCCTCACAGACTATTGTATTTATAACATAAGTTGGACTGATAAAACCTAATTTTTAAACGTTATAATTGACATTCTCATAGTTATAACTAAGTATTATCGCTAAAACAGAACTCATACAAATTGAAGTTTATTTGTCATTTTAAACGGTGTTTTTTTCTGTTTGTGATATTGTAAAATGATAATTTAACAGTTTTGTGCACGCTACTCCATTAGTACGAATAATACGGGGACTGCTTCGGTTTCGTGACTTAACTATAACAGGAGTTTTATTTTTCATTTAGTTTATGGAAGAAATAGTATTCCTACCTCATTTATAGGTATTATAAAGCTGAAGGAACATCGTGAGGAAACCTGCACACATCTGCGAAGAAAGGTTCTAAGGTTACTTGCCCAGCGTGGTTAAAGAAATAAGGGTACACATTCAAGGTAGGCTCAAGCCTCTCTGGGACAATATATGAGCTGGCTGATGGTGAAGATTTTAAAGCTGGAGAGTTTGTTGGGATTAACACTAGCGTGTTGTATAGCATATAGCATATTGTAGCGTTGGGATTAGCATCCCAAGAACGGTTTGATCAATGAGGTCTATATTACCACGGAACATAAATAAGTATACTAAATGAGTAATATTTGTACTTATTTTAAGTAGAGTCGAGCAAATAGGGTGACAAATCAACATCGAGCTGTGCTGCGCTGTACTGTGCTATGTTTGGTCTAATATTTGAATGAAGATACAAACAAACCATGCTGTGTCTCGAGCGAGGCGCGCTACCCGCCGTGCTGAGCCGCGCTGTGCCGAACTGTGCTGTTTTTTATGGAGCTCTGCCATGCTGCGCTGTGTCGAGCTGTGCTAGGTTTTTCATATATGGAGCACGCTGCACGTTTTTTGTTGATTGTTAAAATCATAGCTTAAGAAACACAGCGCAATACAGAGCAGCATAGCTCGATGTAGATTTGTGACCCAAACTGTACCTAGTAAGTACAGTTCGACAGTCTGTCTCGACTGGTGAAGTACCACACTCTCACAGGATATCGGCGACAAGTAGTAGTGAGAGATACTGCGTGTAGCATGGTGAGTGAGGTCTGGAGTCCAAATCCACCTAAACTAACTAGAAGGTAACTATCGTTTATTTACAAAAGAAAATAATTGTTCATGAACACAATAGATAAATTAGTAGGATTCTGTAAAAATAAATACTAGTCGCGCCATCTAGCGACGAGTAGAAACATTACCTGTAAAAAAGTAGAGTTGAGATTGTGTTTAAAAAATCGAATTATTTATTTATTTACATATAATTTTCATATAGAGATTTTAGAAAAAAAGGAGATTTTGAGTTAAATTTAATTTTATATTTCTTACATAATTAATTTAAATTCAATTTCCTTAAAAATACCAATAAGTAACACAAACACGCTTTTACAGCTGAAAAAAATTTGGCTGAAACATTGTAATGTTTCCAAATTTTTTTACGACCAAACGCTGAAATTAGACTTATAAAAGGGATTCGGTGACATTTGTAAAAAGGAAAAATAAAAATGTTACATTTAATGACTTAACTTTACATTAAAACCGGTATAATGCCTTATCTTAAATATTTCGTCTCAGTTTAATTGGATTCTAACAAACATGAACATAAAATATTACGGAATTTACGGCCCTTGTCAACATTAATAACACTGCCATCTATGTTATTCTTGTTGAACTAAATCATACTTTCACACTGGGTTTATTTTTATCGATAGTATCGCCATCTGTTGATTATATTTGGCACTATAACGTGAAGTAAAAACTGACGCTTTTCCGACTTACATTTTTACCCGACTGTTCAAAAAGAGGATGATGTTATTCCGCTATCTTATTATTTAAGTTCAGAGATAATCGCATTTTTTCATAGTAGAAGGACAATAGTTAAATAATAGTATTATGGAACACTAACAATATTGGTCGAAAAATAAAAACTGCTTAATTTCCGTTAATAAAAATAATTAAGTTTTGGTAACATACCTACCTCCTTTCTATTAACAAACGTAATAATAAGAAACGTTATGAAATATATTTAAGTACTTATTTTAAGATTATGTAAGTTAAAAAATATAAGTATGTACTTAGGTAAGTAAGTACTTAATTTAGTTAAGTTCCAAAAGATGTTCTACCCTACCGTACCTTCCCAGTCACCTCAACTACTGATTAAAAAAAAACTAAGGAAAGACGAAATCTGTAGTTTTTAAATAACGAAAGACAAAATCTAAACTAAACTTAACTTTCAATTAACTTATAACTAAATCGTTATTCCCAAATATTGCAAACATAATCCAAAACTCATTACTAGCCCAAAATTACATAACAAAACGAGAAAAAAAACGCATTCTCTATTCAAATTGCCAATTTGTCATATCAATGGCGCTATATGTATTAATTACAAAGCGGCCGACAACCCTACGCTTAACACTGGTTTTCATTACGCACACCCTTTAAAACAAAACCTTTTAACACACAATTATATACCCTATCTTTTGAGCAATAAAGTCGAAAATTGTTTGAAAACGTATAACGAATTAGCATTAGAATTAAAAGCGTATTGCTATGCGATTTTGAAGCTTATACTTTAAGCAATAGAGTTGAGTTTTGGATGTATTTTGAAACTAGGGGTGTGAATTAAGATATTGGTAACGGTCACAAGTCCCCTAGCTTAACGCTTTATGTCAACGTGAAATCTTTGAAGTTGCATGTGTAATATATTTATTCTGTTGTAATCCAGAGAGTGACATCAAGGGATTGTAAATAAGCCCTTTGTTGTGTTGTAAAGGCCCTTGTTATGTCAAATGTCGGACTCAGGACGGAATTAGACGAGTATGTACTTATTTGTTTTGGTAGCTGTGCCCTGCGGCAATGCCTGGTTCGTGCTTATTTTGTGGGAATGTCGGGATTTTTGGGGAAGATAATTATACTGGTAGCAGACCGTGTGTCCGTGAGCTAAGCTAGCTAAGAGAAATAGGAAAATTGTACCAGCTTTTCTCGCATGTGACGCAATATTCTATAGCTTAGCTTGACTCGCGGTTCTTTAAAATAGTGGTAGAGTGGTGGAGTCTTGACCGGGGAAATACCACACTCCCACAGTAAATTGAAGTCAAGTAGGTCAACTGCGTTTCGCATGATCAGTGAGAGGTTCAGAGCCCAAACTCCTACCGTTATACCTACTTCTTTTTCTTCTCCTCCTCTTAATATTTTACTATCCCATGTGTCTACTGGCGTCGGCACTCGGCAGTAACTTACCATCATGTGACTCGTGATGACTGTACTGTTTTGCCTACGTCATAAAAAAGCAGTTGCGTGGAATACCTATATTAACATTTTTCACTATGACTATTAGAGACCTCTAAAGGTAAAACTAAGGCTATCAGAAAAACACTAATTTTGTATGTAATATATATCTGTTCAACTTTCCCGTCTGTTGAGCTTTCATACCAGATTTTTAAGGATAAAAGCTGAACTAAGCTGATCAAATGTAGTAACTTCCTGATTGAGGATAACGCAAAATATTCACAACACAGGATGTGAGAGCCATATGTCAAATGCGCAAAAAACTGCTCCAAAAGTTACTTAAACATAACAAACATAAAATAATCACAGACTAATCTTATAAAAGGGTTTCGAAAGGATTCCTCGCGACTCAATTGCACAATTGCAATCGCACAATCACGCGACTGTCGCACAATATCGCGACACGACAAAAGAACGCCATTCAGTTTATCAAACGATGTTTTTAATCTGAAAATCCCCTGAGGCTTATTTATATTAACCTTCTCCTGGCAATATCGGCAATGACATAGGTAATACATAAAAAAATGAATTAGCGACATCGGTCCAGTTGTTCACGCGTGATGCCGTGACCAAGGGAAATAGGGATTCATATTTATATTACTTACAAGCTGTGCCCCGCGGTTTTACCCACGTGGAACCTTATCCCGTGGGAATTTTGAGATATCCTATGCGTTATTCCTAGGTATGAGGAACATCTGTGCCAAATTTCATTAAAATCCATTCAGTAGTTTTTGCGTGAAAGAGAAACAAACATCCATACCTCCACACTCACAAACATGCGGCAACATTCGGATTTGAGGATGTGCAGATAAAATTATGCTATATATAAAAAGCTTTCTCTTGTATCACTGTATCTTCTAAAAAACCGCGTAGTTTTAAAGATGTAAGCATACATACAGCGGGAAGCGACTTTGCTTTATACTATGTAGTGATATTTGTAGTATTGTAGTGATTCTAAAAACGAAGGCTCACCAAAAACATATTCCGGAATCTATTCAAGTCCTTTGTATTACAAAAACAAACTAACAATAACCCAAAATGTAACCGAAACCTTTCAATTCAAAAACTGAACTACAAAACGCAATTTACAGAAAAAACTCAAATGCAAGTTCTACTGTTACTCCAGGCAATCACATTGTCATTGGGCAAATTGCAAACTCAAATTGCTGTTCAATCAATCGTTATTTTCAAGATATTAAAGTTGTTTTTCCAATGATTATGTTTATTTTCAATTGTAAACCATTTTAGATTGGCTTTGTAGATTGTATTTTGACATTTTCATCCCATTTTAAAGCTTTGTCACCGCTTAAGGCTAATCGTTTGGATGAATATGACAATGCGTCGGCTTCCCAGCAATTGTGATTATCATAGCTGTATTTGTACCCAATATTTAAAAGCGATCATTTGTATTAATTGTTCAGTATTATTTCTTTTAAGATGAAAGGTTTTTGTAGTTTTTGTTGGATGATAAATGGTATGGCTGGTGGCGATTTGTTATCGTCAATATCATGTGTCTTTAATTGACCAAAAAATAATACTGAAGGCTATTTTGAATTGCAAATTTTGAAAGAGTTTTGGCTAAACCTAAGACAGAGCAAAAAAACCTAAGCAAACACTTCTTTGAGTTACATATGCAACGAATATACTCATAATGCAACCGTAGTACCTATTATTAGCTCTACAATACCTCAATATTTAAAAATCGTTTATTCAATTAAGGCCTCAATGAGGCACTTATGAAAGTCAATAAATCTACCACCGATTCGGAATTATAGGTATCAGCCAAGAAGAATCGGCAAGAAACTCCGGCTGGTCTGGTATTTTGTTTTAATTAAAAAAAATACTAATGTCACTTACCTATTCTATATATACTACCTATCGTAGAGTAGAGCTACGCTACACCAAAAGACGTCAACGATTATGAACAAAGTTGTTTAATTTTACCGTAAAATATAACATCCAAAAATATTTTTCGCAACAACCCAAATATCATCCCAATTATTATTTTTAAAACCATTCACGTGTTAAATTGAAACGAATACTTTTAAATAAAACATCTGACTGAAGGCATACAATGCAATCCATAGACTATAAAAAAATAGTTTTAATAACTTTTTGTTAAGCCCATTGCTCTTTTAAAAACCTCTTTCATTATGTCGAATTAACCATTTTAATAAGACCCTTTATTCAGGTACAAAATGCTAATTATAACAAGAGTTTAGGAGTTCTTTTTTGTTTGGTTGGCGTCTTCTTAAAGATTTGTATTAAAATTATTGAGCAATACAGACAGACGGACGGATTTGGGTGCCTCTTTTGTATGTTTGAAGTGTTGTACCGTTTTGTTGTATGAAATGTTTAGGATTTGTAAAGGATTGTTCGTTTATCTTATTATTTACTGGCTTCCCGCGTACTAGTTACCCGCTTTTTCTGTCTCCGTGATATTGGAATCACTAGTAGTTTAAATTTCGACTTGTAGCTATAAATATGCAGTGCGACACTTTCATTTCCCTTGAGCTAAATAAAATTCAAAACTCAGTGGCTGAATGTCTTCACAATCACCAATTTGTTTAATTTTATTCAGCTATTTTATTCAGACAAGGTTAGAGTGAAAAAAAATTTTTTTTAATAAGTATTTAAAGGGAAATTTTCACGTGGAAAACCTGGTCTGACCACTGCTTTGCATTGCTGTTTGTTAATTTCGCTAAAACTCGAGAACGACTAGGCCGATTTCCCTAATTTGAAGTTCATCGCGTCATCTATACTAATATTATAAAGAGGAACGATTTGTTTGTTTGTTTGTTTGTAATGAATAGGCTCCGAAACTACTGGACCGATTTCAAAAATTCTTTCACTAATGGAAAGCTAATTTATCAGTGCGTGACATAGGCTATTTTATCCCCTTAATCCCACGGGAACGGGAACTAAACGGGGGAAACCGCGGGGAGATACTAGACTACTACTAAACATTAATAAACATACCAATGAAAAGTCAAACGCAATATCCGCGTGGTCGTCACTAAAATGACACGTCAATTCAATATCAAACTGGGTTTGTTTGTGTTTTATACTACCTTAAATCCCTAACTTTGTACGATAACTTTTAGTACAATCTAACTATGATGTTTTGAAAGGAAGTACTTATTGAATTTCGACATCTCCTAAAACTTTGCTATAATAAAATATGCTAAAACTTTGCTATATAAAAAAGACCATAATTAACGTTACAACATAAAGTATGGAATCACACACATATAATAATGATGATAAAGGTGATGAATAACATCTAACGGTACGTTTTGATAGTTTAACATATTCCTTTTCAGAAATTATAATCCTACTAGCAGCGCCCCGCGGCTTTACCCGCGTAGTACCCGCTCCCGTGAGAATGCGTAGCTCGTAGTATCATACAATCTCGGCACAATTCACCATCGTGTGTTAAAAAATTAAGTAACAGCGCCATTTATTGGTAGGATTTGCGACTACAAAAAGTTACAATAAAACATACTATTATTTATACACAATCCCATGGGAATTTCGGGATAAAAAGTATCCTATGTGTTATTCCTAGTTGTAACGAACATTTGTACCAAAAATCAAAATCGATACAGTGGTTTTTGCGTGAAAGTGGAACAAACATCCAAACATACAAACTTTCGCATTTAGAATATTAGTAGGATATTCATACTACAAAAAACTTCATATAGGTACCTAACCTCACAAACAAACCAAGATCACTAACGGACACACTACGTGTTAGTACTATACACCATACAGTCAGTACGACGTTCCTAGTTTTAGATAGACAATATTGACGCCGAGGGCGACAGTCCGACCCCCTGAGCCGGGGGGCTCCGGGGGGCTCCGGGGGGGCTCCCAAAGAGGATCCATAATACCAAAACTAGTTATGTACTTGTATCTTCGAACACATAAGCCCAAACTAAATTGTAAGCCTTTGGCCGATTGCGGTCGGCGTACACTTATATAGTATTGTAGCTATAGTATTATTATAAGAGATTTGACGGTTTGTTTGTAACGTTTTAACACAAAATTCTTAATTCAAAAGTTTTCTTTTAACAGGAGCTAAGTTTTCTCACGGTTTGCCCACAGGCAAGGAATGCGCGTAAAACCGCGGAACGCTGCTAGTACTAATCCTTACCAATATTGTAAAGCGAAAGTAACTCTGTCTGTCTGTCTTATTAGATAGTTTTCTTTTTTCTTTTAACAGAGGCTAAGTTTTCTCGCGGTAAAACCGAAAAACTGCGCGTAAAACCGCGGAACGCTGCTAGTACTAATCCTTACTTACCAATATTGTAATGCGAAAGTAACTCTGTCTGTCTGTATGTTACCAATTCAAGGCTAAACTACTGAACCGATTGATTTAAAATTTAGTACAGGTGTAGCTTATGGTCCGGGGAAGGGACATATGTTTTCCGAAATTCCCACGGGATCAGGAACTATGCGGGTAAAACCACGGGGCGCTGTTAGTATAATAAAGAGGAAAAATATTATGTTTGTTTGTGAAGATTTAACACTAAAACTACTAAACTAATTTAAAAAATAAATTCTTTCACTAATTGAAAGTTATATTATCAGTGGGTATTATAGACTATATTTGATCCTGAATTCTAATGGGTTCAAAAATACGGGGTTGAAACCGTGGAACACTACTAGTTTGTATATTTAAGTACGAATTATTATTGGTATAAAGGTTTTTGATTGTGGTTTACCTTTGGTCGGTTATATCTGGAGGTTTTGTTGTTCTTAATCTGGGCTGTGGTGTAGATTTATAGGTCTTAGCCTTCAGATCTACTTAGTGTAAAATAAAGCCAGGTCTCACTGTCGAGTGTTGTTCTTTTGCATAATTAATGCTTAGATCGTTTAAAATATTATCGTTTAAATTAAAAATTGATATTTTGGATTTGGTAAATTTTTGCTCCATGTCCGGGAAGGGTCACCAAAAATTTCACCAGCATCAAACATTACATACACTTCTTAACTTACTGAAATAAAACACTTAAACGGATTTTTGTCGCGGATGTATTTTAATTTACATTTTCTGACGTTTCGGATTCGTAAAACAAAATACAACCACGACAAAAATCCGTTTAAGCGATTTATTTCAATGTGTAGTGTTCGTGTAAATCAAAGATATCAATATTACACTACTTACTTATAGGTAAATAAATATTTTTTTTGAAACACTATCTATTGATGAAACCCGCAGTAAAACTCGTTGCGTAAGTACCTATTATAGTTTAGCGTACAGACGACGAAAAGTAACTTTGATTGGTACTTCTAAAATAATAGAGCTGAAGACTTTGTTTGGTTGAACGCGTTTATCTAAATAACTAGCAGCGCCCCGTGGTTTCACCCGCGTAGTTCCCGTTCCCGTGGGAATTTCGGGATAAAAAGTATCCTATGTTCTTTCCCGGACCATAAGCTACCCCTGTACCAAATTTCAAGTCAATCGGTTCAGTAGTGTAGATGTGAAAAGGTAACAGACAGACAGACAGTGTTACTTTCGCATTTATAATATTATAATAAAGTTAGGATTACTGGCACGAATTTAAAAAAATAGTGTTGGATATTTAAGTTCCAAGGAAGAGGAACATCATACTACGATCGGCCAAAAGTGGTAATTAATGTTAGTGAAAACACGGGCTAAAATGCTCGTATCCTTACTACGATTAATATTATAAATGCAAAGTAACTCTGTCTGTCTGTTACCTTTTCACGGCTAAACTACTGAACCGATTGACTTGAAATTTGGTACAGGGTTAGCTTATGGTCTAGGAACGGACATAGGCTATGTTTTATCCCGAAATTCCCAAGGGAACGGTAACTACGCGGGTGAAACCGCGGGGCGCTGCTAGTAAAGAAATAAGCCTTCCTCTTGAATCACTACAATATTTACACACCTTAGTTTCACTCAACAATTTTGTCATCTGTAAAAGTTCGCAAACATCTCTCAACTCGTCAAAAGTAAAACAGAGAATATTTTATGAGCACACATGTACAAAATTAGCTTGATACCGCCATAAATATCACTTTCCTCGCGTATAGAGTTGCATATCCATTTCACGTGACACGTGGGGTGTTACCCATACCCCCTATGGCACATACGGCCGTGCCAACTTACTTTGCACCCAAAACTACGACACGCAAACCAATCTCGACTTTATTTACTACGTGATAGAGATGGAGGTTGTTTTCAAAGGTGGTTGTTAAGTTGGTATTTTGTGTATATAGAGGGCGCGCCCTGAGTTGTGACAGAACAAATATGGCGGCGACTAACGAGGTTTTTGCGAACTCTCGTGAACGATTTCGCGCCTAATTTGTGATGTTGAAGTGTATTTTTATTTTTATCTAAGTACTAGCTGCGCCCCGCGGTTTCACACGCGTAGTTCCCGTTCCCGTTCCCGTAGGAATTTCGGGATGAAAAATAGATGTTGGCCGATTCTCAGACCTACTGAATATTCTCACAAAATTTCATGAGAATCGGTCGGCCGTTTCGGAGGAGTATGGCAACGAAAACTGTGACACGAGAATTTTATATATTAGATAAATAACTAAGTATGTGTTACTAATTTCATCAGTGACAGAGAATTTTGCTTTTATCTTACTAGACGTTTCTTTAGTACGTTGTTTATACAGACATGTTTCTACGGCGTTGTTGCATGCGGAATATGTATATTTGGTACTACCAGCGCCCCACGGTTTTACCCGGGTAGTTCCCGTTCCCGTGGGAAGTTTGGGATAAAAAGTATTGTATGTTCTTCTCCGGACAATAAGCTACCCCTGTACCAAATTTCAAGTCAATCGGTCCTGTAGTTTAGCCGTGAAAAGGTAACAGACAGATTTACTTTCGCATTTATAATATTAGTGAGGATTTTCCAAATATATCTCGGATTTGAGGCAATAATTCTTTCACACTTTTCTTCACGCCTATTTTTTCTTAATTTACTTGTGCTCATCAGTGAGAGAGAAGTCTTTGGCTTTACGTACATTGTAGGGCTTTGTAGTCATTTGTTAACATACCGAATTTAGGTCCTCTGATGCGTGTTACAATATTTTCTGTCAATCTGTTAAACTGTGTGTGTGAATGAGTGTGTGCGTAGTTTCTGATACCCTAGATACAAGCTTCGAGGTTAGTTAGGGGTCAGTTACTATAATGAGATGATGTAGTGAATGATTATGTTATGTTATGTTATAATTTTGAGGGGTTTAACTACCCGTCACGACAATGACGTCATGTTGTTCCTCATGTATTAATAGGAGAGTTTATACCTTAAACTTGACTTAGATATTGTATTTAATACAAAGAGTATTATCTGATAAATCAATAGGTATCCGCTCATAGTCCCTCCGAAGCCCCTATTATGTGAAATTGAACTGGACACCCTCATTTAAGACGCTTCCCTTTTAGAGAATGATCCAGATTGCGGATGAATTAAATTCTCACATTCAATATTTACAATGTGTCTTCAAGTTTCTTTGTTTATTAGTTAAATTTTGACCAAAGCTGGTGACAAAATGTTGGTGATCTCAAACCCGCGCCTTATTAAGATTTAGCTGTGCCCCGCGGTTTCACCCGCGTGGTTCCCGTTCCCGTGGAAATACGGGGATAAAATATAGCCTATGTTTTTCAGGGTGAATGTAGCTTTCTAATGGTGAAAGAATTATTGAAATCGGTTCAGTAGTTTCGGAGCCTATTCGTTACAAACAAACAAATCTTTCCTCTTTATAATATTAGTATAGACATAGCAATCATCAAACTTGGCAAAAGTATTTACTTTCTAAACCTCAAATAATAATTACAATTCTCTAATGTGAAGCTTTTATGTGTGCTACAATTATCGTTTTTTAAATAGACTTTTGAGGACTCTTTCTACTCGTAAAGACTATCAATGATTTTAATACAACCGGGATCGACGGCTCCCGAACAGAAACAATAGGTACTCTACCCCATAGATCAGAGACCAGAGAGAATCTGGGGCCTAAGTCTGCAATTTGACATTATTGATCAGACAATATGGTGATATTGTGGCACCATAACGAGAGTGTCACAAATTTGGTATTCTGCTAAAATTTATTAATATGGCTATATGGTGTCTCAGAGGTCTTTGTTGCATATAATTTTTTTTACATTTTTATAAACGTCAGAATACTGTTTCCATGACAACCATCTAAGTTTTAAGGAGCTATTGAGTCAGCGGAATAGTTGTCACTAAGAGAATACCAAATTGACAACAAATGCCAAAAAAACGGCCATAATGTTGATATCAAAATACATTTGAGTAGCATTATCACAGCTTAATAGTTTAGAGAATCGGGGCCCTGGTGTCGTGATCCTTATTCTATGCTCTGCTCAGTGTTACTTTAGGAAACTTCGGTTTTTAAATGAACAAAAATGTTCAACCTCCTTTTTTGAAATTTAGATT